>CM053152.1:11297083-12584166 GCA_028571685.1 Heterohyrax brucei | reverse complement strand
TTCAAAGTGCAAATAATATATTAAATAATTCTGTATGTGTATTTGTGTATCATATAATATACTATTATATACACAGAAATCAATAACAATCCATATTGTTGCTTATATATAAAACTTATTTTTAAATCATTCTTCAATTTAGCTACTACAGCCCAGTCCCCAAAACTACTCTGTCATGTTTTCTTGTTCTCCTCTAAGACAATGGCTAAAATTACAGTGTAACTCTAGACCTCACCTGGAAAATCTCAAACAATAGAACATTTTTCTTCATTTTTTAAATCGATAGTTCAGGGATTGTTTGGCTTTGCCTGCCATACTAATGATGGAAGGGTATAAGAAAATTTAAGCAGCTCTTTAATCTCATAGCAAACATTTTTTCTGTGGGCCTGGCCCCAGTCAATCCATACAGACATATAACCCCTGAGTGGGAGTGCTAGCAATCACCAGGGTCAACTTGAAACCGTACAGCCTCTCAGACTCCAGCATGGCTCCTGGTATTCAATTTTCTTCTAGCAGAGGAACTCTGGAAAGGAAGAACAGACAGCATACTTTACAGATTAGTCTTTCTCTGCCTTGAAAGCAAAACATGCAGGAACATAATTTTAAAAAAATATTTGGCCCTGTGTTACTGTTCAGTCAAATAGCAGATGTTTTCAATATTTTATATGGATTCTATTATTTTTTCCGCAGGAGTATACCACAGTTAGCCAGGTACAAGCTCTCAATGGTATAAATTAATCTTGTTGACTATTGCATTAAATTCTGGGGAATTGCTGACTGTTCTTTAGAAAGCCAAGAATTTTTGTCATATGAGGTTTTGTAAACTCAAGCCAGATTTTTCATGGTTCATATGTCAGGCAGTTATGCTTAAGGGGCAAAGATCAAATAGACTCAAAGCCTTCAGACAACCCCACAAACATTTACAACTTTCATTCAACTGTGGGGTCAGGAGATCCTGGCAGGACGGTGAGAAATTCATTGTGCTATACAGTTAAAAAACTTAAATTGCACTTTTCTAGTTTCCAAATGATTGGCCAGATTCCATAAGAAGTCAAATGGCTTCAAAATACACTTCTGACCAAGAACAAAATAATAATCTACAACCTTTTAAAGGTATGCTTTAAATTTGTGAAGATTTATGTTAAGACAGAACTGTTACATTGATGTATAACAATGAAAGTAGGTTTATGGGTTATGGTGCTGGAGGTGCTAGCAGGAAAGATTCTGATGCTTGAGAACAAGGCAGATCCCTCTTCTGTTCCCCACCCCTGGAGTTTCATCAGTCTAAGGACACTGGGCTCCATTCCTCCACACCTGAGCAGATGAGAGTGAAGGAGAAATCTTGGCTTTGGTCAGCACAAGGCACAGGAGCCTCCCAGATTCACCTCCTACTGTGAAACTTCTAAATGACTTTTGTTAACAGAAACACTTCTCTCTAAACAATGAACTGAACATCTTAATTATTTTTATACTTCATTTTTGTTGTTATTGAGAATACACACTGTGAACTATATATGAATCCAACCATTTCATGTACAGTTTGGCGACATTGATCACATTCTTCAAATTGTGCAATCATTCTCACTCCCTTTTGCTTAGTCATTCTTCCCACATTAACATTTACTCTTTTCCCTCTAAATTTGCTATCAAATCTTCTAGGTCGCTGCTGTCAATTTGAGCTCTTACAGGTCTTAAAGCAGAACAGTGCTCAAGGCAGACATTATTTACTACATTTAGTTAAGCAAGGGGATATTTTTGGTTTAAGGTTTAAAGATTTCCTCAGGCCAGTTGCTTCAGGAGTACATCCAGTCTCTGTGGCTCCAGAAAACTGGGATTCCACTAGAATTTTAAATTCTGTTCTGTATTACTCTAAACCTCCAAACCAAGAAATCAAATCCCATGAGGTGTCTGAGCAAATATAAGTGACTTCAGCAACTATTCTTTTGTGTTGTTGTTATTATTGTAAATGTGCCACATGATTTTTGCTAATTTAACTTGTTACCCATATACAACTAATTGACAGCAATTGCATTAATTGGCTCTGCAACTCTACACTTCATCAGTTAGATTTTTCTATCGTCATAAACCAAAACTCAGTGTTTCATAAGCAGTAACTCCTTCTTTCCCTCTTCTCCCTACCCCTGGTAAGCACTAATAAAACTTAATCTCTATATATTTTCCTACTCTTGCCCTCATTTAAGTGATATCATGTAATATTTGTCATTTTGGGTTGACTTACTCAGCATAATGTCTTCTGGCTGCATCCATATTATGGCATGTATCAAGACTTCCTTTCTCTCATGGGTTGTATGGTATTCCATTGTATGTACTTACTACGTGAGCTTTTAAGTTATTTTCACCTTTTTTGCGACTGTGAATAGTGCTGCAGTGAACACTGATGTAAATGTCTCTGTTTGAGTCTCTGCTTTCAAGTCTTTTCAGTATACGCCAAAGATTGGAATTGCTGGGTCATGTGATAATTCTATTGTAGTTTTTAGAGGAAATGCCACACCATTTTCCACAATGACTGTACCATTTTGCATTCCCACCAGCAACGGATAAGGGTTCCAATTTTCTCACATCTTTGACAATATTTATTATTATTATTATTTAAATCTTAGCCATCCCAGTGGGAGTGAAATGGAATTTCTGGACTACGTGGGTTTTGATTTACATTTAATATACTTTGGCTATTAGTTTTGTATCATATGTATCAATTCTGAATATATCCCAGTTAATAACTCATTTTTCAGTTTTCTCATAAAGTCTTTTGATGAACAGAAAGTTTTAATTTTTATGAGGTCTCATTTATTTATTATGTTTTTTGCTGTTTGTGGTATTGTTATTATATTAGATAATCCGTAGTTGAAAATTAGGCCTGACAGTGTTTCCCGCTTTTTTCTCTAAGAATTTTCTGCATTTGCCTCTGATAATTTTATGACTTTAGTTTGAACACTTAGGTTTTTAATTGATTTTGGATTTCTGTGGGGAGTGGGGTAGGTGCATGGGTGTGGGTGTGTGGAGTGAGACATGCATCCTGTTCTGTTTTTCTGCATGTAGAAATCCATTGTTTCCAACACAATTTTTAGGGAGATTCTTCTCTATCCATCTATCCAATGGATTTAGAACGCTTATCAAATATTAATTGCCCATAGATACGTAGATTTATTTTTCCCCCTCAGTTCTATTTCACTGGTGTAGGTTTCTGTTGGTATGCTGGTATGAGAGTGGTAGTTTTGATGACTGTAGCTATATAATAAAGGTGACCTGGTTGTACACTGGTTAGTTTAGTTGTTAACTCCCACCAGTTTCGGTGTGGGAGAAAGATTTGGATAGTCTGTTTCCATAAAGACATACAGCCTTGGAAACGCTATAGGGAAGTTTTACTAGGTCCTACAGGGTTGCTGAGTCAGAAGTGACTCAACAGCAACTTTTTATTTATTTTGCCAGCCAAGTGCCTTCGAGTCGGATCCAACTCATGGTGACCCTAGAAGCCAGGATAGAACTGACCCCCTGAGTATTCAAGGAATGCCTTGAATAAGAAGTGTGAGTACTGCTTTGTTCTTCTTCAGCACTGTTTTAACTATTTGGGGGTGGCACAGTGTTTAAGAACTGTGGCTGCTAAACCGAAGGTTGGTAGTTCAGTTCCACCACCTGACCCTTGGAAACTACATGGGGTAGTTCTACTCTGTCTCATAGGGTAGTGATGAATTGGAATTGACAGAGAATTGGTTTTACCATTTCTGTAAAGAAGTATGTTAGAATTTTGATACGGGTTACACTGAATCTGTAAATGTTTCCTTAATTTACCTTTCAGATTTCTCACTTTGATGTAAGAAAACCTGAATGAATTTTGTTCATTGTCTTTGTACCCTGCAACTTTGCTAACTTCCTCTATTAGCTCTAGAAGTTTTCTTGCTAACTTTTCAGGATTTTCTGTATAAAAAATCATATCCAGGAACAGAAATGCTTTTATTCCAACTTGGTTAGCTTTCATTTATTTTTCTTGTCTGTTTGACTAAGACTTCTAACACAATATTGTACTGAAGTGGTGAGAGTAGGTACCTTCGCCGTGTTCCCAGTTTCATGAGGAAAACTCTCAGTCTTTCTCCATTAAGTATAATGCTTGCTATTGGCTTTTTACATATGCCCTGTCTGTATCACATTGAGAAATTTCTCTTCTGTGTTAATCTTCTTTAGTGGTTTTATCAAGAAAGAGTGTTAGATTTTTCTGAATGCTTTTTCTGCATCCATAGAGATGATTATGGTGTTCTTTTCCTTTGTTCTATTGATGTGACGTATTACATTGATTGATTTTTTTTTTACTATTATTGTAGAACCATCCCTGCATTTCAGGAATAAATTCCACTTAGTTATGGTATGACTTTTTTTGTGCTGTTGAATTATGTTTGCCCTTTTATCTTGCTGATGTTGATGATTTTTACATCTATATTCCTAGGAGATACTGATCTGTAGTTTTTTGTTTTTTTGTTTTCCCCCTTGTGGTGTCTTTCTCTGCTTATGGCATCAGGACTATGTTTAACAGAAAGAAATAGGGAGTAGTCTATCCTTCTCTGGGTGCAGTGGTTAAGACCTACAGATGCTAATCAAAAGGTTGGCAGTTCAAATCCCCCTGTTTTTCCTTGAAAACCTTATGGGGGCAGTACTACTCCGTCCTATAGGATCATTATGAATCAGAATCAATGCTACGGCAATGGTAGTTTCTCTTTTTAAATAGTGTTGGTGTAATCATTCTCTAAATGTTTGGTAGTACTACCCAGTGAAACCACTGAGTTCAGAACTTCTTTTGTTAGGAAGTTTTTGATTACTGATTCATCATTTTCACTTGTTAGGTATCTGCTGAGAATTTCTATTTCTGTTTGAGTCATTTGGATAGGTTATGTGCTTCTAAGAATTTGTACATTTCATTTAGTTTATAGAGTGCATTGCCACAAAGCTTTACTTAATATTCTACTGTATTCTCTTTATTTCCTTCAAGTCAGTTGTAATTTCTTCTCTTTAATTTTTCATTTTGGTTATTGGTATATATTTTTTCTTTTTACCTTTCTCAGTCTACATAAAAGCCAGCCAAGTGCCGTCGAGTAGTTTGTCAATTTTGTTGATCTTTTCATAAAAACAAATTATGGTTTGATTGGTTTTATTGTATCTTCTGTTTTCAATTTTATTTATTTATGCTGTGACCTTTGTTATTTCCTTTCTTTTGGTAAGTTTAGGCTTAGATTTGTCTTCTTTTTATAGTTCCTGGTTTTGTCAAGTTAGGCTGTTGGTTTGAGATCTTTCTTCTTTTATTATATAGGCATTTAGTGCCATATGTTTCCCTCTGAATATTATTCTCTCTGTATCACATAAGTTTTAGTTTGTTGTGCTTTCATTTATATTTGACTCTGAGAAATTTGAGGTTTTTCTTTGGATTTCTACTTGACCCACTGATAGTTTTGATGTTGTTTAATTTTCAAAATTTATGTATTTTCCCCCTTTTCCCCTTGTTATTAATTTATAGCTTTACTCCACTGTGATCAGACTGAAGTATTTTGTATGATTTAAGTATTTTTAAATTTTGTGTGTGACCCAACACATTATCCATCTTGGAGAATGATACATGTGCACTGGAGTAGAATGTACATTCTGCTCTTGTTGAGTAGACTGTTCCATATGAGGTACAACAATTAAGTCTGCAAACTCATCCTAGAAATAGTGCTATATGCCTTATTGCTGAATATCACTACAGTCACTTTTTTTGAAGTACTCCCTTTGGGAAGTTATGCACTGATGCCAGCACCTAGTCTGCCCTTCAAAGCAATTTTGGACCTCATTTCCTGGAATGGCCATCAGAACTATTTTTTTATAACCCTTGATGCCCTGAAAGTCATCCAAATGTCTTCTTTTCAGTATTTCCTTTATCTTTCGGTACAGAAAAAAAGTCACTGGGGGCCAGACTAGGTGAGTAGGGAGGGTGATCCAATACAGTTACTCATTTACTGGCTAAAAACTCCCTCACAGACAGCGCTGTGTGAGTTGGTGCATTGTCATCATGAGTCGTTAGTGCAAAGTTCAGGTTGTTTTTGTTTAACTTTTTCATGTAGCCTTTTCAGCACTTCCAAATAGTAAACTTGGTTAGCTGTTTGTCCAGTTAGTACAAATTCGTAAAGAACCAATCCCTCCAATACCAAAAAAAGGCTAGCGACATCATTGCAACTCTTGATTTAGACTGACATGGGTATTCTGGTAGTGGAGAATTGGCTGACTTCCATTGTGCACTTTGGTACTTTGTTTCAGGGTCATGTTGGTACGCCCATGTTTTATCACCAGTGATAACACAGCCCAAAACATTGCCTTGTCTCACCAAAAGATCTTGGCGTACTTCAGCTCTCCTTTGCTTTTGATCATTGGTGAACTCTTTTGGGACCATTTTTGCTCACATCTTTCTCACGCCAAGATTTTCCTGTTTCTCTACTAATATTCATCTGCTATCCTTCTCACAGTCAGCTGATGAGTTTGGCACACATTTGATGAATTTTTGCAATGTTTTCATCAGTTCTACTAGTTACTAGCCACCCTGAACTCTCTTCATCAGTAATACTTTCTCTCCCCTCGGAAAAATATTGAATTCATTTGTGTTTTGCTGTTTTCTTCATGGCACTACCCTCATAAACTTGAACTAGGGTGCCCCTGATTTAACGTCCACTCTTGCTAAGTTTAACGAGAAATTTCGTGTTTGTTCATTGCACTAGTTCAAGCTCTGACATTCTCACAATGGCACACAAAAACATACAGCAATAATGAATACCACTCAGCAAGACACTGCCACATATCGACATGAACGCAGCTGTGACACACTGATACATCAAGGTTATGAAGCCTTACCAAGTTGTTTGCACAGTGCTGTCAACATAAGCCCACAGTGGCAAGTTTGCAAACTTGTCAGAGCTTGTATGTCTTTTAGGTCTAGTTGGTTTATAGTGTCCTCTATTTCTTTGTTGATTTTTTCTAGACATTCTATCTAAAACTGAAAGGGGTATATTGAATTTTGCAGCTATTATTCTGGTGCTACCTATTTCTTCCTTCAATTCTATCAGTGTTTATATGTTTAAGAGCTTCAATGTTGGATGTGTTTGTATTTATTACTGTTTAATTTCTTGATTAATTGACACTTTCATCACTATATAATGCCCATCTTTATCTTATGACAGATTTTGTCTTAAAGTCTTCTTTTTCTAGCATTAACATTGCCACCTCAGCTCTCTTTTGGTTATTTGTATAGAGTGTTTTTTCCATCTCTAATGGATTGAATTATAACTCCCTCCCAAATATGTGTTCGAAATCCCAACTTCTATGCCTATTTTTATAATTTCATTTGAAAATAGATTGTCTTCATTATGTTAATGAGATGAGATTAATATATAGCATTTCTTGAGTCAATCCTTTTTGAGATATGAGATTAAACAAGCAAGCAAGCAGAGATGGGAGAAGAGAAATGTCTACACTAAAATCAACTAGGAGTCTTCTTCGAAACCTGACCGAGAGGCAAAGCCTTCCTCTGCAGACAGCATCCTGAATTTGGACTTCTAGCTTTCTAAACTATAAGATAAATTTCTATGTGTTAAAGCCATCCACGTGTGGTATTTCTGTTATAGCGGCACTAGATAACTAAGACATCATCCTTTGACTTTCAATCTATTTGTCTCTTTGGATCTAACACTTATCTTTTATAAACAGTATGTAGTTTGATAATTTTTAAAAATTCATTCTGCTACTCTCTGTCTTTTGATTGGAAAATTTAGTCCTCTTTCATTCACTGTAATCAACAATAAAAAGTGACTTTTGTCATTTTTGTTGTTTGTTTTCTGTGTGTCTTAAGCCTTTTTTTGTCTTTGTCTTTTACTGTTGTTCATTTGTTATTGTAGTATGCCATTTTGGTTTCCTTTTCCTTTCCTTTTTTGTGTATGTATTTTAAGATATTTTCTTAGTGGTTACTATAAATACTATGTTTAACAGCTGGTATTTATAACATCCTTCATAAGTTAATACTAACTATCTTCAATAACATGGAAGAGATTCTATACCTATACAATTGTCTTGCCCCCTCCTATGTTGTTTCTGTTATGACTAATTATATCTTTATTATTTCATATACCCTTTAACATTATTATTTTATCCCTGCTTTCTAAACATTTGTCATTAAAAAGTGTGAAGGACAAAACTAGAATTATCAAGCATGCATGTCACATTATTATCCATTACACTTGTCCACAAAATTCCCTTTATTAAGGATCTTTTTTTTTTTTAATGTATGTCTTTGAAATACTTTGTAATGTCTTTTCTCTTCCATCTACAGAACTCCTATAGAGCAGGTCAGGTAGATATGAACTCTCTCAGCTTCTGTTTATCAGGGAATATTTTAAGTTCATGCTCATTCTTGAAGAATAGTCTCACTGGGTATATTATTCTTGGTTGACAGTTTTTATTTGTGTTTGTTTGTTTTATTGTGATTCAGTGAAAGTGTACAATCCAGTTTAAATTCTCATGCCTGCCTATGTGCAGCTTCTACTGCTCTCCTTGCCTGGTGACAGCACACTCCTCCTTTCTGTTATATGCAAGTCATAACCTCTTAACAATCTCCTGCCCCCTCTTCTCTATGCTCTACACCCCCCTCTAGTAAGAAGCCAGTCGGATGACATCCTGTAGATGCATAGAACCATAAAGTGCACACATGATATAGACACTATGTGTTGCTGATTCCAATCCATTCCTGTCCCAGCAGTTGACCTCAGTAATGATTTATAAACAGGGACAGCATCGGGTCTAGGGGCAATGCTCCCAGGAGAACCCCCAGGCCCTCAGACCATCAGCTGAGGTCTTTTAGTGGGGTTCTCAGGGTGCACCCCCTTTTATTCTCACATCGCCACTGGGACTCAACTTTGTGAACCCCATCACAGCTGCTGGTTGACAGTTTTTAATGGGTTATTTTTTATTATTGATTTGTTATATGATCATTGATCTTTTCTTCCCAGAAAATTGGTAAGTATCTAAGACCTGAAGACAAACAGCTATATTCATGAGGAAAAGATAGTAAGAAGTAAGACAGAGAGAAAGAGATAGAGAAAGAAGGAGTTTTTGTTGAAAACTAGGCTTTAGATTACTTCTGGTCACCATTTAGTATTTACAGTCTATATGATACTTACCATTTCCTGTGCTCTTCATTGTACTTTGAATGTTTGAATTTCTATGCAGTAACATTTCCTTTCAACCTGAAAAACTTCCTTGAGTGTTTCTTGCTGTTCAGGGTTGCTGACAATAGATTCTCTTCAATTTGTTTTATCTTAAAATAATTTTTATTTTGCATTCATTATTTTTAAAAGATATTTTATTTATTTTGTTATTTTTGAAAATACTCACCACAGTGCACACACCGATTCAACAGTTTCTACATGTACCATTCAGTGACATTGAGTACATTCTTCAGTTAAGTATCCATTCTCATCCTCCTTTACTGAATTGTTCCTTCTCCATTAACATAAACTCACTGTCCCCTAAGGTTTCTATCCAACCTAGCTGTTGTGAATTTGATCCCACATAGATAATTCTTAAAAGAGTACAGTGGTCAAAGAAGGCATCTTTACTAGTTAAGCCAAACTCTTTTTTGTTATTTTAGGAAGTTTTCACTGCATTTAGAATTTTGACCTGACAGCTATTTGGTTTTTCAAGTAATTTAGAGATACTATTTCACATCCCTTTGACATCCAAGTTTTCTGATAAGAAGTTTGCTGATAATTAGGTTATTGTTCTTCTATATGTATGTGTTATTTATCTCTTATTGTTTTTAAAATTTGCTTTTTTAAATCTTTCAGTAGTTTAAATATGCTGTGCCGCAACATGGGCTTTTATGAGTATGTTGAACTTGGTGTTTATTGACCAGTTTACATTCTAAATTTCTGCCTTTCATCACATGTAGGAAAATTTCAGCCATTATTACTTCAAATATTTTCTTGTCCTATTATCTCTGTCCTTTCCTTTTGAGATTCCACTTAAACCTATATTCAACCATTTCCTATTAGGCAAGTTTTGATTATTTTTTTCTGTGATGTCTACATTGGATAATTTCTCCCTATCTATTTTCAAGTTTACTTATTCTTTTGTCTTCATCCCCATTTAGTTGTTTAATACAATGGGTAAATTTTTAATTTTACATATTAAATTTTCTGTTCTCAAGGTGTAATACAAGTTTTGTTTTTAGTATTTTCATTTCTCTGCTGAGATTTCATACCTTTTCATTAACTGAGAAAAAATGTTAGTTTTAATCCATTAAAGAAGTTACTGTGGGGGTTTAGAATTCTTGTTTGATAACTCCGAGATCATGTTCAACTCAAAGCTGAAATTACTTGATTTTCTTTTCTCTCAAATTCCATTTTTTTCTTCTTTATATTCCAGGTAATTTTGGATTTTATACCGCACATTGTTAGTGTTAAGATACGGAGAATAGGGGATTATTATTTTTTTATTATTATGATTGAATGAAAATGTACATTCCCATAAAATTTGCATGCTGGCCTACATGCAGCTTCCACTGCTCTCCCTGCACAGTGACAGCACACTCTTCCTCTCTGCTCCATACATGTCTTATCTTCCCAACAGTTTCCTATCTTCTCCTCTCCACCCGTTCCCCTTCCTCCATTATGAGGTCAACAGGATGACCTCCTATAAATGCCCAGAACCATAAAGTGCCTACACAACATGGTCACTCTGCGTCACAAAGTCCAATCCATTACTGACTGAAAAGTTAACCTTCATTATGATTTACAGACAGGGGCAGCATCAGGGCCAGGGGCCCTGCTCCCAGGAAAACCCTGAGGCCCCTGGACAATCAATTGTAGTCTTTTAGTGGAGATCTGAGGGTGCACCCCTGTTTATATATGTATTGCCAGTGAGGCTCAACTTTGTGAGCTCCATTGTGACTATCACTGGTGGTAGCTGGGCACCACCTGGTTCTTCAGGTCACAAGTAGGTCTAGACATCCACTCACGTGGGTCTCTCTGTCTTCTAGATTTTCTTTCCCCCATATTACACTGGTGATCATCGAATTCCTGCTAAGTTGGGCCCATTTGCTGTACCCTCAGATGGCAGCTTGGCAGCCTTTAAGACCCCAGACGCCACTCATCAATGTGGGGTGTAGGGAAACCTCATTAGCAAAATGCTAGTTGTGCCAATTGGCCTTGATTTCTCCTGACTGTATGGTCCCTGGCCCCCCGCCCCAGCTGCTCTGTCCTTGCAATATTGAGTTAAGATGGGATGAGTACACAAGTTGTGTTGAAGTCCCATTAATATTGATCTCCTTACTAATGTGTGCTGTCACCAATTTCACCCAACCAAATTTCTAACAACTAATCTAATCCCTCCTCCCTAGCCCTCCCGCCCTCCCAACCCTTGCAGCTGTCCAAGAGTCTTTCCTGTTATGCATGAGTCTGCTTTTAAGTTCTTATCATAGGGGTCTCATGCAATATTTGTCCTTCTATTGCTGACTATTTTCACTCAGCATGATGTCCTCCAGTTGAAGTCAGGTTAAGAGATGCTTCCAGCAATCATCGTTGCTGTTTATCATTGCATAGTGAGTCATTGAGTACATATACCATAGTTTATCTATCCATTCTTCTGTTGTTGGGCACCTGGGTTGATTCCATCTTTTTGCTATTGTGGACTGTGCTGCGATGAACATTCGTGTGCATGTATCAGTTGGTGTGAATGGCCTTGATATTGTAAGATATATTCCAAGCAGTGAAATCAATGGTATCAAATCAATGAGTCAAATGGTATATCTATATCTAGTTTTTTAAGGAGGCACCAGATAGCTTTCCAAAGAGGTTGCACCATTTTCAATCCCACCAACAGTGTAGGAGAGTTCCAATCACTCCACAGCCTCTCCAGCATTTAGTGTTTTGCATTTTTTAGATCATGGCCAACCTTGTTGGGGTGAGATGGCATCTCATTGTCATTTTCATTTGAATTTCTTTGATAGCTAATGATTGTGAGCATGTCCATATCTGCTTTTTGGCTGCCTGGATCTCCTGTTTAGAGAAATGTCTGTCCATCTCCTTTGCCCGTTGCTTAATTGGATGATTTATCTTTTTGTTATTGAGATTTTATAGCACCTTATAGATTATGGAGATCAGGTGTCAGTCTGACATGGAGTTGGCAAATATTTTTTCCCATTCTGTAGGTAGTCTTTTAATTCTATTAACAAAGTCTTTGGATGAACAAAGGTGATTGATTCTTAGCAGTTCCCATTTATCTATTTTCTCTTCTGTTGTTAGTGGCTTGTCAGATTTTGAAGTCTGTCTACATTGTATATTAATACTTCCATTGTTGTTCCTTCTTTTTCTTGGATGAGCTTTATCGTTTTAGATTTGGTATTTAGGTCTTTTATCCAGTTGGAGTTGGTTTTTGTATAAGGTGTAAGATATGGGTCTTTTTTTAATCTTTGCAGATGGACATCAAATTTTTCCAGCACCATTTGTTGAAGAGATTGTTTTTACCCGAGTTTAATGTCTTAGGGCCTTTGTCGAATATCAACTGTTCATAGGCAGATGATGTCATCTCTGGGGTCTCGATTCTCTTCCACTGATCTACTTCTCTGTTTTTGTACCAGAACCAGGCTGTTTTGACTACTGTGGCAGTATAATAGGTTCTAAGGTCGGGTAATGAGAGGCCGCCCAGTGTATTCTTCTTCTTTAGTAATGCTTTACTTATCTGGAGCTTCTTCCTTTTCCAGAAAAAGTTGGTAATTTGTTCCTCCATCTCATTAAAAAAAATGTCACTGGAACTTGTATTGGGCTTGCATTGTATAAGTAGATCGCTTTGGGTAAAATAGACATTTTCACAATGTTAAGTCTCCTATCCATGATCAGGGTAGATTCCTCCATTTATGTAAGTCTCTCTTAGTTTCTTGTAGTAAGGGTTTGTAGTTCTCTTTGTAAAGATCTGTTATTTCTCTGGTTAGATTTATTCCTAGGTACTTTATCTTTTTAGGGGCTATAGCAAATGGCATTGACCTGATGATTCCTACCTTAATAATCTCGTTGTTGGTATAAAGGATCCCACTGATTTACTTACTCTTGTATCCTGAGACTTTGCCAAATTCCTCTATCATTTTGAGTAGTTTCCTTATAGATTCTTTGGGATTTTCTGCATATACAATCATATCATCTGCAAATAGGGAGATTTTTAGTTCTTGTTTGCAGATACAGGTGCCCTTTATTCCTTGGTCTTGTCTAATTGCTCTGGCTAGAACTCCTAGTACAATGCTGAATAGGAGAGGTGAGAGTAGGCATCTTTGTCTAGTTTCTGTTCTCAAGGGAAACTGTTTCAGTCTCTCTCCATTCATTCAGGATGACATAGGCAGTTGGCATTGTATAAATGGCCTTTATTGCATTGAGCAGTTGGCCATCTATTCCTATTTTGCTGAGAGTTTTTAGCATGAATGGGTGTTGCACTTTATCAAATGCCTTTTCTTCATCAACAGACAAGATTAGATGATTCTTGTCTTTTGTGGTATTTCTGTGGTTAATCACATTAATTGTTTTTCTGATGATGAACCAGCCTTGCATCCCTGGTATGAATCCAACTTGGTCAGGATGGATTTCTTTTTTTTTAATGTTGTATTCTATTGGCAAGAATTTTGTTGATGGTTTTGGCATCTACATTCATGGGTGATATCAGTCTGTAGTCCTTCTTTTTTGTTGGGTCTTTCCCTGGCTTTGGTATCAGGGTTATGCTGGCTTCATGAAATGAATTTGGGAGTATTCCATCCCTTTCTATCCTGTGAAATAATCTCAGTAGAACTGGGGATAACTCTTCTCCAAAAGCTTGGTAGAAGTCTGTGGTGAAGCCATCTGGGCCTGGGCTTTTTTGGCTGGCAGTTTTTGGATGACTTTTTCAATCTCTTCCTTTGTGATGGGTTTATTAAGTTGTTCTGCTTCAGCATGTGATAATTTGGGTAGGTGATATGAAACAAGGAATTTGTCCATTTCCTCTAGGTTTTCAAATTTGTTAGAATATAGTCTTTCATAGTATTCAGCTATGATGTTTTCTATTTCTGCTGGATCTGTTGTGACATCTCCCCTCTCATTTCTTATTTGGGTTATTTGTTTCCTCTCCTGTTTTTCTTTAGTAAATTTAGCCAATGGTTTCTCAATTTTGTTGATCTTTTCAAAAAACCAGCTTTTGGTCTTTTCATTTTGTTCAATTGTTTTTCCATTCCCTAATTCATTTAGTTCTACTCTAAACTTTATGATGTTTTCTTCTGGTGCCTGAGAGGTTTCTCTGTTGTTCTCTCTCTACTTGTTCAAGCTGTAGGGTCAGTTATTTGATTTGGTTGCTTTCTTCCTTCCAGATGCGTGCATTTATGGAGATACACTGACCTCTCAGCACTACTTTGGCTGTATCTCATAGGTTCTGGAAGGAAGTGTTTTCATTCTTATTGGAATCCATGAATTTCTTTATTTCATTCTTGATTTCCTCTATAACCCATGGTTTTTTGAGCAAGGTGTTGTTCAGTTTCGGTGAGTTCCACTTTCTATCTATGTTTTTTCTGCTATTGATTTCGACTTTTAAGGCTTTATGATCTGAGAAGACACTTTACATTAATTCAATGGTATGGATTTTGTTGAGAATTGCTTCATGTCCTAACACATGGTCTATTCTGGAGAATGTTCCATGTGCACTGGAGAAAAAGGTGCCGTTGTCTGCTGATGGATAGACAGTACTGTTGATGTCGATGAGGTCTAGATGGTTAATTGTGGCAATAAGGTCTCCTGTGTCTTTATTGAACTTTTTTCTGGCCGATCTGTCCAATACTGAGAGTAGAGTGGTGAAGCCTCCTACCATTATTGTGGAGTGATCTATCTCCTTGTAGAGTGTAGTCAGTGTTTCTTTGACGTATTTAGGTGCTCTAATATTAAGTGCATAAATATTTAATATTGTTAAGTCCTCGTTGTGTATTGAAACTTTCAGTAATAAATAGTGTCCATCCTTGTCCACGATGGTGGATTTTACATTAAAATGTAAAATCAGACTTTATCTGATTTTTAATCTCAGATTTGATCTGAGATTAGAGTTGCCACACATGCTCTTCTTTGTTCATTGTTAGCTTGATATATATTCTTCCATCCTTTGATTTTCAATTTGTTCATATCGTTAGGTCTAAGGTGAGTTTCTTGTAGGCAACATATAGATGGGCCATGTCTTTTGATCCAAGACGTCAGTTGGTGTGTCCTTACCCAAGCATTCAGTCCATTCACATTCAATGTCATTATTGATGGATGTGTGTTCAGTGCTGCCATTGTAATCTGTTTATTTTTGTACTGATGTTTTTTCTGTTGTTCTTATCAATCTGTTCTGCGACCGTCTTCTTTGTGAGTTGATTTTTCACCTTTTTCAGGGTTGGTTTTGTGGTTGTTGAGACTCCTGTATTACATTTCTTGATAGGGTATGTTGCTTCTTTATTGTGCTTTACAACTGCCCCATGATGCCGCTTAAAACACTATATATAACCCCAATTTTGATTACTACCAGTCTTGTCAACTTCCTCTCCATCTGTAAGGGCTGTAATGACTGTACTATACCCCTCTTTTTAGTATGATGATATCATAGTTTACATGATATGACCACTAGATCATTTCTTTCACTATTATAGCCTTGATTGTATTTGGAGCCTTCCCTAATTGAGTAGGACTGTCGATAATGTGTCCCTCTAAAGTACAAAGTTAGTGGTTTTGTTCTTCCAAGCCAAGAGATTCTTTCAGTATCTCCTGTAGTTTTGGTTTGGTTTTTACAAAGTCTCTGAGCTTCTGTTTATCTGGGAATGTCTTAATTTCATCTTCGTATTTCAAAGATAGTTTTGCAGGATATGTAATTCTTGGCTGGAAGTTTTTCTCCTTCAGGGCTTTGAATGTGTCATGCCACTGTCTCTATGCCAGCATCGATTCTGCAGAGAAATCCGACAAAAGCCTACAGGGTTTCCCTCTGAAGGTTAGGTTTACTTTGAGTCTTGCTGCCTTTAAGAATTTCTGCTTATGTTTCACTTTGTTGAGCTTGATTATATTACGTCTTGAAGTCTTTCTATTGAGCTCTCTATTGAGTGGTGTTTGAGACGTGTCTTGGATATCTGTATTCTCTTCTGTCATAGTTTCTGGGAAGTTTTCTGTCAGCAGCTCAGCCACAATATTCTCTGTGTTCTCAGGTGTCTTGCCCTGTTCTGGAACTCCAATTAATCATAGGTTGTTCTTCTTAATAGAGTCCCACATGCTGCTTAATGCTTCTTCATTTTTCTTGTTTCTTTCTTTTTTTTTTTCTTTTGATTTTTCCTCATAGATGCAGGAGTCATTGGCTCTGTCTTCCAAATCAGAAATTCTCTTTTCATTTTGTTCCATTCTGTTTTTTTGGCTTTGAATTGAAGCTTCTATGTCTGATTTTGTTCTTGATCTGTTGGATTCCAGAGTACTGATGTTCCATCAGATTGAACAGCTTGCTTAATTTTTTGATTTGCTCTGCTGCATTTTGTATAAGGTCTAGTAGGGCTCTATATATAATCCTTTTGTAGTCACCTTCTGATAATTTCAGAAAAGCTTCTTTGTTTGGGTATTCCTGAGGGGGTTTCTTTTGGGAGCCTTCTAATGCCATTGGTGACTTCCAGGTTATCATCCTCTCCAACACTTGCTGCTTTTGGGGCTTCATTTGGGTTAACAGAGGCTGGGAGAGATGCTGTGAACATGTACCACAGTTATTTATCTAGGCCGTCTTAAGAAGAGAAGTAAAAAGTATTTGTAAACTTCCAAAGTCACTCAAGTTTTCAGGTGTCTGTGTCCCTCTTCCCAGCGGGTAAAGTAAGCACCTCTATATTGAACACCAGATGTTATAAACTAGCTCAAAATAAAGAAAGGCTTCTGGCCTGCTGGCCTCTGCTGTCAGGCCCCAGCTGTAGGCGATACTGTGTAGAATTCTGTTTTTCTGTTGGAAAAGCAGTCTCTTCTAGGTAGGAACTGCCTCCCAGCCCAGGAATTAGATCCACTTGTGGCTTCTATATGGATGGCCTTGCCTCACAGCAAAACAAGCTGGCGTCCCACATGAGCTCACCAGCCAGCCAGAGCCAGGCTCCCGACAGAAAGAGAGGCCAAGACTGCCGAAATGCCGAGTCCACAGCCTCTGCCACTGGGCCCTGGCCCAAAGCGACACTGTGCAAAACACCACCTCCCTGCTAGAAAAGAACTCTCTCCCTGGCAGGAGCCACCTCCCAGCCTAAGAACCAAGTCTGGCCAGGGACTCTGCCTGGGCTTCTCTGTTTCCCTATAGGCCAGAGGAACCGAGGTATACACAGTCCAGAGCCAGGCTCTCAGAACCTGGCAATTATTCTTGCTGGTCCCACCAGCAGTATGTCCAAGACCAGCAACTAGTCAAGTCCCAGTTCTGCCCGCCAGCCAAGACAGGAGAAAAAATTGAAATGGTGAGTTCCCTTTGGTCTGTGCAAGCCTGTGCTCAGTGAGAGTGGAGTTGGTGAAAAAGAGGAGGCTTTGCGTTCAGTGGTATGAAGTCCAAATTAACAGCCTGCCGCATCCCAGGGTTCACTAGGTGTCCACAAGGCTCCATTTAACTATCATTTCAGGTCTTGGTTTCCAGAGGGATTTAGGAAGACGTGTGTTTAGTCCGCCATCTTGACTCTGCCCCCAGGAGATTATTTTTTATTTTATTTTTTCAAACAGAGATGAACTTGGCTAAGCTTGAACTGAAAACTTTTCTCTATTATTGGAAATGCTTTGTAGTACTGTAAGTGAAAGCTCACAATCCAAGTCAATTTGCCATGTAAAAACCCTGTGTGCACATCACTATGCAATGCTAGCTAATTTCCCCATTCTGTGAAAGACACTCCTCCTTTTAGTCCTGTACTTCCTGTATTCTTTCAACCAACCCCTGTCCCCTTCCACCTTCTGATCTCACTTCTGGACAGGGGCTGCTCAGACAGCCTTGTGCATATATTTAAGCCAAGAAGCACACTGTTTACCAGCATCACTCTGTGCCTTGTGGTCTAGTCCAATCTTTGTCTGAAGAGTTGGTTTTGGTACTAGTTTTAGTGCTGGGCTATTAAAAATTCTGTGGAAATGTCCTCAGAGGACCCTCCAGTCTGTCAGACCACCAAGTTCGGCCTTTTAATACAGTTCTACTTCTGCACGTTTTTCTCCAGCTACTTCAAGGAGACTCTACACTGTGTTCCTTGTCAGGTAAGTCATTGGTGGTGGCTGGGCACCATCTAGATCTTCTGGTCTCATGCTAACTTAATTGCTGGATCATATGGCCCCTTTTGGTTTCTTGCAGTATAGTCCTGTAACTTTCTTTGTATAAGCCTTTTATGTCTCTGGTTAGATTTATTTCTAAGCATTTTGACTTTGGGGGGGCTATTATAAATGGTCGTCTGTCTCCTGGGCTCATATTTTCCTCATGTCTTAGATGTCCTGCATGCTCTTCTCCTTCAGGTGGATTGGGACCAATTGATGCTACTTTGGCAGTCACTTGCTAGCTTTAAAAGCCCTAGTTGCCACTCATCAAAGTGGAATGCAGAACATATTCTGAAAAAAAAGTTATGCCAATTGACATAGATGTTCTCTGAAACCACAGTCCCCAGACCCCTGCCCCTGTTACTCTGTCCTTCAAAATGTTAGGTTAAATTTAGGCAACCTGTTAGCTTTTGGTATAGTACAGCTTGCTAACCTCCCTTCCAGTGACTGCTGTCACTTTTTTCACTGAAACCAATTCCTATTGTCTACCTAGTCTATGAATAACCCTCTCCCTCCCTCTCTACCCTTGTACCCATCAAAGTTTATATTCCACTGTGCATAAGCCTTCTCTTAAGTCCTTATAATAGTAGTTTCATACAATATTTGTCATTTTGCAGCTGACTGATTTCATTCAGCATAATGTCTTCCACATGACTCCAGAATATGAGATGTTTCCTGAAATCACTGTTATTCTTTATGTGTGCGTAGTATTTCATTATGTGAATATAATGTAGTTTGTTTATCCATATATCTGCTGAAGGGCACCTAAGTTGTTTCCAAGTTTTTGCTATTGTGGACAGTACTGCAATAAACATTAGTGTGCGTGTATCTATTTATGTGACAGCCGTTATTTCTATAGGCTATGTTCTAAGCAGTAGGATTGCTGGATCATATGGTATTTCTGTTTCTAGATTTTTAAGGAAGTGCCACACTGATTTCCAAAGTAGTTGTACAATTTTACGTTCCCACCAGCAGGGTAAAGGAGTTCCAGTCTCTCTACGAACTCTCCAATATTTATTGTTTTGTGTATTTTTGAGTTAATGCCAGGCTTGTTGGGGTGAGATGGTACCTCACTGTAGTTTTTATTTGGATTTCTCTATTGGATAATGATCATGAGCATTTCCTCATGTATCTGTAAGCTGCCTAGCTATCTTCTTTGCTGCAGTATGTGTTCCTATCTTTTGCCTATTTTTTAATTGAGTTGTCTTTCTGTTGCTGAGTCTCTACATTACCTTATACAATATGGAGATTAGACACCAATCAGATTTTTTCTTAGTCTGTAGGTAGTCCTTTTACTCCTTTGGAAAGTCTTTCTGTTGCTGAGGTTTTATAGTACCTTATACAATATGGAGATTAGACGCCAATCAGATTTTTTCTCAGTCTGTAGGTAGTCTTTTTACTCCTTTGGAAAAATCTTTAGCAGAACGTGTTTGATTTTTTGGAGTTTCCAGTTATCTGTTGCATGTGACATTAATGATGTTATTCGTTAATTTCCATGTTTGGTTGGATCACCTTTCTTTAGAAGGGCCATAAATATGGATCTCTTCTAGTCAGTTGGCCAGATAGCTGTCCTCACATTTCTTGGCATAGATGAGTGAGCATATCCAGCACTGCATCTGTTTGTTGAAATATCTCAGTTGATATCCCATCAATTCCTGGAGAGTTATTTTTTGCCAGTGCCTTCAATGCAGCTTCGACTTCTTCCTTCACTACCATTGATTACTGATCATATGCTACTTCTTCAAATGGCTGAACATCAACCAGTTCTCTCTGGTATAGTGACTCTGTGTATTCCTTCCATCTTCTTTTGATGCTCCTCAAGTCATTTAACATTTTCGCTGTAGAATCCTTTACTATTGAAACTTGAGGTTGAATTTTTTCTTCAGTTCTTTCAGCTTCAGAAATGCAAAATGTATTCTTCTCTTTTGATTTTCTATTGCTAGCTGTTTGCACATGTCCTTATAATATTTTATTTTGTCTTCCCAAGCTGTCCTTTGAAATTTTATGTTCAGTTTTCTTCATCGTTCTATCATTTTGTGTTAGCTGCTCAACATTCAAAAACAAGTATAAATTCTCTTCTGACATCCAATTTGGTCTTTCTCTTTCCTATCTTTTTAATTGCCTCTTGCTTTCTTCACAGATAATGTCTTTGATGTTATTCCACACTTTGTCTGGTCTCCGGTCGTTATTTTTCAAAGCATCAAATCTATTCTTGAGATGGTCTCCAAACTCAGGTTGGATATGCTCAGTGTCATACTTTGGCTCTAGTGGACTTGTTCTAGTTTTCTTCAAGTTTCAGTTTGAGATAATATGTGAGCAATTGCAGGTCTGCCACAGTTGTCGCCTGGTCTTTCTGGCTAATGATATGGAGCTTTTCCATCATCTTTTTCCACAGATGTAGTTGATTTGATTCCTGTGTTTTCCATCTGTGAGGCCCTTGTGTACAGTCACCATTTGTGTAGGTGAAGAAAGGTATTTGCAGTGAATAAGCCATAGGTCTTGCAAAATTCTATCCTGTGATCTTCTGCATTATTTCTATTACCTAGGCCATAATTTCCAGCTAACAATCCTATCTTCTTTGTTTCCAACTTTTGGGTTCCAATCACCAGGAATTATCAGTGCATCTGTGATCATTCAAAAGTGACTGCAACAGTATATTTAAAAGGAACTGCCAGAAATACAAGCCAGATTCAGAAGAGGACATGGAACCCTGCTGACATCAGATGGATTTTGGCTGAAAGCAGAGAATACCAGAAAGATGTTTACCTGTGTTTCATTGACTATGCAAAGGCATTCAACTTTGTGGATCATAACAAATTACGGCTAGCACTGCAGAAAATGAGAATTCGAGAACACTTAATCATGTTCTTAAGCAGTCTATATATGGATCAAGATGAAGTTGTGTGAACAAACCAAGGAATGCTGCATGGTTTAAAGTCAGAAATGTGTGCATCAGAGTTGTATCTTTTCACCATACTTTTCCCATCTGTATGCTGAGCAAACAATTTGAGGAGCTGGACTATATAAAGAAAAATGAGGCATCAGCATTGGCGTAAGACTCCTTAACAACCTGAGTTATGCAGATGACACCACCTTACTTGCTGGAATTGAAGAGGATTTGAAACACTGATGAAAATCAAAGACTACAGCCTTCAGTATGGGCTGCACCTCAGTATCAAGAAAACAAAAATCCTCAGCACTGGATCGGTAAGCAACATCATAGTAAATGGAGAAAGAACTGAATTTGTCAAGGATTTCATTTTACTGGTGTCCACAGTCAACACCCGTGGAAGCAACAGTCAAGAAATAAAAAGACGCATTGTGTTGGGAAAATCTGCTGCAAAGGATATCTTTAAAGTATTGAAAAGTAAAGATGTCACCTCGAAGACTAAAGTGCACCTGACCCAAGCCATGGTATTTGCAATCACATCATATGCATGTGAAAGCTGGACAATGAACAAAGAAGACAGAAGAATTGATGATGGGTTGTGATGTTGGAGAAGAATGCTGAATGTACCATGGACTGCCAAAGAACAAACAGATTTATTCTGTAAAAAGTACAACTAGAGCGCTTCTTAGAAGTGAAGACAGCAAGACTCTGTTTTATATACTTTGGATGTGTTGTCAGAAGGGATCAGTCCTCAGAGAAAGGCATAGACATCATGCTTGGTAGAGTGGAGGGTCACTGAAGAAAAGGAAGACTCTCAACCTCATGGGTTAACACAGATGATGCAACAATGGGCTTAAGCATAAAAACGATTGTGACAGTGTTTTGTTCTGTTATGCATAGGGTCGCTATGAGTTGGAACCAACTTGATTGCACCTAACAACAACAATGCCATTTATCTGTTTTCTCTTCTGGTGTTTGTGCATTTTTAGTAATACATGCTGCTTATGCATATGTTAGGGCTCCCAGCACTGTCCATATCTTTTATTGCATGATTTTCATCATTTTAGATTTCATATTTAGGTCTTTGATCCATTTTGAGTTACTTTTTGTGCATGGTGTGATATATGGTTCTTGTCTGACTTTTGTTTTGTTTTTGCAGATGTATGAGCTCTGACAATTGAGTTTGCAAACTCATCCTAGAAAAAGTGTTACACACCTCATTGTGGAACATCATTATGGTCCCCTTTGAAGTGACCTCTTGGGAAGCTATGAACCAATGCCAGTGCCTTGTCCACTCTTCAAAGCAATTTTGGAACTCTTCTTCTGGAATGGCCATTAGAGCTGTCGGCATATTAACCTTGATGACCTGAATGTCGTCAAAATGTCTTCCTTTCAATATTTCCTTTATGTTCAGGTAAAGAAAAAAGTCACTGGGGGCCAGATCAGGTAAGTAGGGAGAGTGTTCCAAAGCAGTTATTTGTTTGCTGGCTGAAAACTCACGCACAGTTAAGTATCAATGAAGTTTGTGAACTCGTCACAATGTCACTGTGCACAATGGCTGTTCCAGAAAGAGTTCTAAAATTGTTTGAAGGGTGAAGTAGGCACTGACATCAGTGCATAGCTTCCCAAAGGTGACCATAGTAATACTCGGTGATGAGGTATGTATCATTTAGAACAATTAAGTTCTCACACTTAATTGTTAGAGCTCATATATCCAGTTTTACAAACACCATTTGTTGAAATGTGTGTTTTTTCCTCCACTTCACGGACTTTGGTCCTTTGTCAAATACCAACAGCTCATAGGTATATGATGTTATACCTAGAGTCTATCTTCTCTTCCATTGGTTTGTGTATCTGTTTTTGTACCAATGGCAGACTTTTGCCATTGGTACATACTACTGTGGCAGTATAATAGGTTCTAAGGTCAAGTAATGTGAGGCCTCCCACTTTGTTCTTCTTCGGTAATGCTGAAGTGTTTATCTGTGGTTTCTTCTCTTTCCATATGAAACTGGTGATTTGTTTCTCCATCTCATTAAAAAATGCCATTGAAATATGTGCTGGGATTGCATTGTGTCTACAGATCACCTTACTTTTCCTCTCAGTTTCAGTTTTTTCTTTTTTTTTTGTTTTCAACTTTTTTACTTTTATTACAGTAAAAGAATATAATTTCTAACATCTATCAATTATCTCATCTATGATAAACCCTCAGCCCCCCCACCCATGTAGCCAACACAGTCATTTTCTTCTGTGGATAATTCTCTTGTTATGTCCTTATAACAGGGGTCTCATACAAAATTTGTCCTTTGACACTGGTTGATTTCACTCAGCATGATCTCTTCAAAAAGAGACCATGTTATAAGATGTTTTCTAAAATTGTCATTATTTTTTACCATAGCATTGTATTCCATTGAGTATATGTACCATAGTTTGTTTATCCATTCATCCACTGATGGGCATCAGGGTTGAATCCAACTTGTTAATATTGTGAACTGCACTGCAACAAACATTTGTGTACATGTGTCTGTTTGTGTGACACCCTTTGTTTCTGAAGAATAAATTCTGAGCAGAGGAATTACAGGATCAAATGGTGTATCTATTTCCAGTTTTTTAAGAAAGTGCCAAACTGTTTTCCAAAGAGATTGGACCATTTTGCAATCCCACCAGCAGTGTAGGAGAGTTCCAGTTTCTCTCCAGCCTCTCCAGCATTTGTTGTTTTGTGTTTTGTGGATCATGGCCAACCTTGTTGGGGTAAAATGGTATCTCATTGTAGTTTTTATTTGAATTTCTTTAATAGCTAATTATCATGAGCAATTCTGCATGTGTCCTTCAGCAGCCTGGATATCCTCTTTAGAGAAATGTCTATCTCCTTCACCCATTGCTTAATTGGACTATTTATCCTTTTCTTGTTGATATTTTGTGATAACTTATAGATCATGGAGATCAGATGTCAGTCTGACATATAGTTGAAGAATATTTTTCCCATTCTGTAGGTGGTCTTTTAATTCTTTTGTTGAAGTCTTTGAATGAGCAAAAGTGTTTGATTCTTAGTAGTTCCCATTTATCTATTTTCTCTTCTGTTGATTGAGGTTTCTTTGACAGATTTTGGAGTCTGTCCTCATTGTGTATTAAAACTTCCATTGATCCTATTTTATCTCGGATGAGCTTTATCATTTAGAATTGATATTTAGATCTTTTATCCAATTTGAGTTGGTCTTTGTACAAGGTGTGAGATACGGGGGTCTTGTTTCAATTTTTTTTGCAGATAGCTATCCAATTTTGCCAGCACCGTTTGTTAAACAGATCGTTCTTAACCCAGTTTAAAATCTTGGGGCCTTTGTCAAATATCAACTGTTCATAGCAGGATGGTGGCATCTCTGGGGTCTCAGCTCTGCTACATTGGTCTATATGTCTCTTTTTGTACCAGTACCAGGCTGTTTTGACTACTGTGGCAGTGTAATAGTTTCTAAAGTGAGGTAGTGAGAGGCTTCCTAGTATGTTCTTCTTCTCCAGTAGTGCTTTATTCATCCGAGTTTTCTTCTCTTTTCAAACCAAGTTGATCATTTGTTTCTCCATCTCATTAAAAAATGTAGCTGAAAATTGTATTGGGATTGCATTATGTAAGTAGATTGCTTTGGGTAAAATAGACATTTTCTCAATGTTGAGTCTTCCTATCCATGAACAGGATAGATTACTCCATTTATGTAAGTTTCCCTTAGTTTCTTGTAGTAAGGCCTTGTAGTTCTCTTTGTAAAGATCTCTTATTTCTCTAGTTATATTTATTCCCAGGTATTTTATCTTCTTGGGGGTTATAGTAACCGGAACTGATTTGGTGATTTCTTCTTTAATAATCTCACTGGTGATTAAAGGAATCCTACTGATTTACTTATGTTTCTATTGTATTCTGCTACTTTGCTGGACTCCTCTATTAGTTCCAATAGTTTACTTATGGATTCCTTTGGATTCTTACAGATCACATTTGGAAGAACAGACATTTTCACAATTGTAAGTCTTTCTATCAATGAGAGTGCTAAGTTTCTCCACTTATTTAGGTCTCTTGGTTTCTTGCAGTGGAGTCTTGTAATTTTCTTTTTATAGGTATTTTACATCTCTGCTTAGGTTTATTCCTAAGTATTTTCTCTTCTTAGGAACCATTGTAAATAGTAATAACTTTGTGACTAATGGTCTGTTTTTAGTTGTAAAGGAATCCCATTGATTTATTTGTATTTATCTTATATCCTGATACCTTGCTGAACTCTTCTATTAGTTCCAGCAGTTTGTGTGTGTGTGTCTGTGTGTGTGTGTATTCTTTAGGATTTTCTGTGTACAAAATCATATAATCTGCAAATAGAGATACTTTTGATTCTTCGCTACCAATTTTGGAATTACCTTTATATTTTTATCTTGATTGCTTTAGCTAAAACTTCCAGCACAATATTGAATGAAAGTGGTCACAGTGGACATCAATGTTTGGTTCCCGTTCTCAAGGGGATGCTTTCCTTCCCTCTCTATTTAGGATGGTGTTGACTGATGGCTTTCCATAGTTGCCCCTTAATATGTTGAGGAATTTCTCTTGTATCCCTATTGAGCTGAGGTTTTTAACATGATTGGTTGTTGGACTTTGTTAAAAATGCCTTTTCTGCATTAATTGATAAAAGCAGGTGATTCTTATCATTTGTTTTATTAATGTGGTTGACTACATTAATTGTTTTTCTAGTGTTGAACCATCCCTACATCCGTGGTGTGAATTCAATATGGTTATGGTTAAATTTTTTTTTAATATGTTGTTGAATTCTCTTGGCTAGAATTTTGTTGAGGGTTTTTGCCTCTAAGTTCATGATCAGTTTTGGTCTGTAATTCTCCTTTCTTGTGCTATCTTTACCCAGTTTGGATATCAGGGATATGCTAGTTTTATAGAATGAATTTGGGGGTATTCCATTCTTTTCTATGCTGTGAAATACACTTAGTAATCGTGGCACTAACTCTTCTCTAAAAGTTTAATAGATTTCTTCAGTGAAGCCATCAGAGCCAGGACTTTTTTTGGTTAGTAGTTTGTAAATTACTCTTTTCAATCACTTCTTTTGTCATGGGTTTATTTAGATATTCCACTTCTCTTTGTGCTAGGTTTGATAGGTAATGTGTTTCTAGAAATTTGTCCATGTCTTCTAGTTTTCAAATTTATTAGAGTACAACTTTTCATAGCATTCCATTGTGATCCTTTTGATTTCAGTTGAGTCTGTTGTGATATTGCCCACCTCATTTCTTATTCGAGTTATTTTCTTCCTCTCCTGCTCTTCTTTTGTCAGTTAGCCAAGGATTTATTGGTTTTGTTGATCATTAAAAAAAAAAAAAAATCAGCTTTTGCCTTGTTAACTCTTTCAGTTGTTTTTTTGTTCTCTAGTTCATTTAGCTTTGCTCTAATTTTTATTACCTACTCCCCCTCACCCCCACAAGTGTCTGAGAGGATTCCTTTGTTATTCTCTACTTGTTTCAGTTGCAGGATTAATTCCTTGATTTAGGACTTTTCTTCCCTTTTGGATGTGTGCAGATAAATTGACCTGTGAGCACCCTTTTTGCTGTATTCTATAGGTTCTGGTAGAAGATGTTTTCATTCTCATTTGATTCTATAAATTTATTTTCTCCTTGCTTTCTTCTGTAACCCAAAAGATTTTGAGCCAAGTGTTATTCAACTTCCATGTGTTTGATTCTTTTCACTTGCTTTTTTTGCTATTGATTTCACCTTTTACAGCTTTGTAGTCTGAGAAGATGATTTGCAATATTTAAATGCTTTGGATTTTGTTAAGACTTGCTTTATGGCATAATATGTGATCTATTATGGAGAATGTTCCATGTACATTGGAAAAGAGGGGATACTTGTCTGTTGTTAGGTGGAGTGTTCTTTGCATGTCTGTGAGGTCTAGTTGACTTATTGTGGCATTTAAATCTTCCTTGTTTTTACTGAGTTTCTTTCTGTATGATCTGTCCATCACTGAAAGTGGTGTGTTGAAATCCCCTACTATTGTGGCAGCTGTCTGTTACAGTTCATTCAAAATATTTAGAAGCCCTGTCGTTGGGTGTGTCGGTATTTAATATGGTTGTGTCCTTCTGGTATATTGACTCTTTATGCAATATATATGAATTACATAGTGCATGAGTCAGATCCAACTCGATGGCACTTTGCTGGCTTGGCTATAGTGCAATATATATGCAATATATAGTGACCGTCCTTGTCCACTCTGGTGGATTTTACTTTAAAGTCTATTTTACCTGAAATTAATATTGCCGCTCTGATCTTTTTTGAATATTGTTAGCTTGTTATATATTTTTCCATTCCTTGAGTTTCAGTTTGTTTGTGTCTTTAAGTCTAAGGTGTGTTCCTTGTAAGCAGCATATAGATGGATGATGTTTTTTATCCATTCTGCTACCCTTTATCTTCTTATTGGTCCATTTAACCCATTTAAATTCAGTGTAATTATTGATAGGTCTGAATTTAGTGCTGTCACTTTGGTGTCTTTTGGGGGGATTGTTCATAGTTTCTTTGTTCTACTTAATTTTCTGTGCTGAGTTGTTTTTCTTTATGGATTCTCTTTTCACCCTTGTTGTGGTTGTTGGTTTTGTATCTGCTGAGACTTCTTAATTTTGTTTTTTGTTTTGATGTTTAGGATTGTTAATTTCCTTTGCAGTTATGGTGATATTTATCCCTAATGTTTCAAATTCAAACCAGTTTTTAATTTCTTTGTATTGCCTTAACCTCCTTTCATTCTTAAAGATCTATGAATATGTTAATGCGTCCCTGTTTTGGTACAATGTTGTCCTTTATGTATTGAGATCTCTGCTTCCCTATTTTTGGTCTTCAGCTTTGATTTATTTTTGTGGATTCCCGATCCTTGTTGACACCTGAATGTTCTGTCCTGTGTTGTATCCTTGAGTATAATGATCAACAAAACCAATAAATCTTTGGCTAACTGTGATGTTACTGATTTTCTCTTTGAAGAAATTCCTTCAGTGGTTCTAGAAATTTTGGTTTGGTTTTTGCACATTCTCTAAACTTCTGTTTATCTGGGAATGCTTAATTTTAGTATGGTATTTGATATACAATTTTGCAGAATATATAATTCTTCTCATGGGGTCTGTATGATTTGGAATCAACTTGATGTCAGTGGATTTAGATTCTGTATATATAATTTTTGTATACAATTTTTGATTGGCATTTTTTATCCTTTGGGCTTTATACATGTTATCCCACTGCTGTCTTGCCTGCATGGTTTCTGCTGAGTAATCTGAGCTCAGTCTTAATGACTCCTTTGTTTGTTATTTTTGTTTGTTTGTTTAAGCCTAGCTGTCTTTAAAACCATCTTCTTACCTTTAATTATGTTAAGTTTAATAATAATACATCTTATTGTGTTTCTATTGTGATCTACCTTGTATGGAGTTTGTTGACCATCTTGGGTAGGTATCATCTCATCTTTCATGATGTCAAGGAAGTTTTCTGTGCACATCTGTTTGACGATTCTCTCTGTGTTTTCTGTTGTGTTATCTCCCTTTTCTGGTACTCTAATTATTTGTAAATTATTATTCTTGATAGAGTCTCACATAAGACTCAACAATTCTTCATTTTAAAAATTCTTTCATCTGATTTTTCCTCATATGCTTGTGTCACTTGCTTTATCTTTAATCTCACTAATTCTAAATTGCATTGTTTCAACCCTGCTTTTCTGACTTTGTATTGAATTGCATGATTCTGTAATTTTATTGCTAATCTGATGACTTTAAAATCATTGTTGCTCAAATATTTCTTGCAGCCTGTTTAATTTTTCATTATGCTCTGCAGCACTTTGACTAACGTCTTCCCTGATGTCCTGCAGAGCTCTAAACATTACTTTCTTGTATGTTACCTCTGATAATTTCAGAAAGTCTTCATCCAAAGAATTTTTTAATTTTTTTGCTGGGGAGGAGTAGTTTTCTGAGACCATTGTCTGCTTCTTTAAACTACTAGAAATTCACTGTTGTCTCCAAACCATCAGAAAGTAGTTGGAATTCATTTGTTTGATTATTGTGTTGTTACTTCATATATATGCATACATATATATAACTTAGGTTTTAAATGTCCAAACATTCTGGTCATTTGAGCTAGATCAATTGCAGCCTTAAAAATACCAGCATCTTATTACTAGATGATTAGATCTGTGAGCTCACTGGGAAAGATAGGAGGAGTTGGCAGCTCCTGGGAGAACTTTTTCCTTCCCTTTCCTTTGTTTCCCTTTCCAAGTCTGTGAGATAACTTGGAGCTTGCATGTAAGAGATCCCACCTCCAGCCCACATAGTGCATCAGAGTTTAGCCTCTGTTGAGAGCAGAGAAGAGGGGTCGGGAAGTGCTGAAGAAAGGGAGAGAAATCAGTGCATAGGAAAGATTTTGAGTCTGCAAGAGTTCATAAGCACTAAGCTTATGAGCCTCTGGTGAATGTCCTTTGTGGTTCTGTAGGTGCAGCCAGTCTGAAGCTTAGCTTCCCCACTTAGAAAGACACACTGTGGCATTGCTGCTCTGCTTGGCTGTTTGCTGCTGTGCTGTGGCTCCATTTAGCCACCTGAACCAGGTCCCTCTGCAGTGTGCAGATTTAGATCTAGTGAAAGTAGTTGTTTCTGGACCAGCTTTGTCCTCCCTGTTATCTGTTCTAATCTCTCAGCTTTCCTCCTAATATTCAGGACTCCTAGAATGTCTTATATAGTCTGTTAAGTTGTTTTTCTGGTTCTTTGTTGTTAAAAGGATCAGAAAATACCTGTGGCTACTCTGCCACCTTAGCCCAAGTTAACATATATTCTATTTTCCTCTCTATATCCATGTATATTACATCTTCTCCACATTTTCAGTCTATTTTCTCTAAACTATTCTAAATAGTTTATGTATGTCCATCTTCCAGCTTATCCATTCCCTCTCCAGCTGTGTGTAATCTACTACTTAACCCATCCATTAAATTATTTACTTTAATAGTTTTTCATTTTTCAAATTTTTTGTTGTTGTGAACCATAGAGTCATTTTTGACAAACACAAGCCCCATGTGGCAAAGTAGAACTGCCATATAGCATTTTCTAGTCTGTAATCTTTGCAGAGCAGATTGCAAGATCTTTCTCCAAGCTGGATGGGTTTGAACTTCCAATCTTGTGGTTAGCAGCCAAATGTTTAACCATTGTACCCTCAGAGCTGGTTAACCAGTTGTCTTCAAGTAAGTGTCAACTGCATGTGTAACAGAGTAGAACTGACCTCCCTAGGGTCTTCATCACCAAGACATTCTTCCAAAGCACTCCAGGATGGGGTAAAATTGCCAACCTTACAGTTAATAATCAAGTACTTAAGTGTTTGCGCTATCCAGAGATTCATCTTTTCTGATTTAGTACATCTCAGTTCTGCCTAGTTATTTTTAATAGTATTTTTCACTCATATATTTAGTTCCATTCTTTTCTCTTGGGACATACATATTACATAGTTTGTATACAATCGTTCTTCTAATTTTTTAAAATTCTGTATCTATTGTTTATGAGTCTGCTATATGAAGATGAACACAGAATCAAGATTAGAAGAAGAGTCTTTAACAACTGCTGCTTCCAAGGGCATTGATTGTGGACCCAAGTAAAATGAAATCTTTGACAACCTCAATCCATTCTCCATTTATGACAGTTTGGCTTACTGGTCCAGTTGTGAGGATTTTTGTTTTCCTGATGTTGAGGTGCCATCTATACTGAAAGCTGTGGTCCTTGATCTTATCAGTAAATGTGTCAAATCTTCTCCATTTTCGGAAAGTAAGGTGGTGTTGTCTGCATAACACAGGTTGTTAATGAGTCTTCCTCCAATCTGATGTCTTGTTCTTCTTTTCCTTTAATTTTTATTTATTTATTTTTTTTGTTATGACTGAGTTGAAATGTACATTCTCATATAAATTTACATGCCCACCTATATGCAGCTTCCACTGTTCACCCTGCCTGGTGACAGCATGCTATTTCTCTCTGCTCCATGCATACCTCATCCTCCCAACAGTTTCCTCTCGCTTCCTCTCCACCCGCTCTCCTTCCTCCAGCCAGAGGTCAGCAGGATGATATCCTATAGATGCATAGAGCCATAAAGTGCATTTACAATCAAGCTTTTTGAATCTTTTGCTCGGCATACAGATTAAAAAGGTGTGGTGAAAGGATACAACCCTGACACAAGCTTTTCCTGACTTTAAACCATCAGTGTTCCCTTGTTTTGTTTGCACTACTGCCTCTTGATCCATTTACAGATTCTCTAACAGCACAATTAGGTGTTCTGGAATTTCTGTTTTCCACAACATTAGCCATAGTTTAGTATGATCCACACAGTCAAATGCTTTTGCATAGTTGATGAAACACAAGTAAATATCTTGCTGGTCTTCTTTGCCTTCAGCCAAGATCCATCTGACTTCAGTCATGATATCCCTGGTTCCACATCCTCTTCTCAACCCAGCTTGAATTTCTGCCACTTCCTTGTCAATATATTGTTGTAGTTGCATTTGAATGATCTTGAGAAGAATTTTACTTGCATGTGATATCAATGATATTGTTTGGTAATTTCTGTGTTTGGTTGGATCACCTTTCTTTGGAATGGGCATAAATATGGATCTCTTCCAGTCAGTTGGCCAGGTAGCTGTCCTCCAAATTTCTTGCCATAGACGAGTGAGTACTTCCAGTTCTGCTCTGTTTGTTGAAATATCTCAGTTGATATTCCATCAATACCACAAGTCCTGTTTTTTACCAATACCTTCCATGCAGCTACAACTTCTTCCTTCAGTTCCATTGGTTCCTGATCATATGCTACCTCTTCAAATGGCTGAACATCGACTAGTTCTTTCTGGTATAATGTCTCTGTGTATTCCTTCCTTCTTCTTTTGATGCTCTCTGAGTCATTTAGTAGTTTCCCTGTAGAATCCTTCACTGTTGCAACTCGAGGCTTGAATTTTTTTCTTCAGTTCTTTCAGCTTGAGAAATACAGAACATGTTCTTCCCTTCTGGTTTTCCATTTCCAGTTCTTTGCACATGTCATTATAATATTTTCTTTTGTCTCCTCGGGCTGCTCTCTGAAATCTTCTGTTTAGGTCTTTTACTTCGCCGTTCCTTCCTTTTGCTTTAGCTGCTCGACATTCAAGAGCAAGTTTCAGAGTCTCCTCTGATATCCAATTTGGTCTTTTCTTTCTTTCCTGTCTTTGTAATGACCTCTTGCTCTCTTCATGGATGATGTCTTTGATGTCATTACACAATTTGTCTGGTCTTAGATCATTAGTGATCAACACATCAAGTCCATTCTTGAGATGGTCTTTAAACTCAGGAGGGATATACTCAAGGTCATACTTTGGCTCTTGTGGACTTGTTCTAATTTTCTTCAGTTTCAGTTTGAATTTGTACCTGAGCAATTGATGATGTGTGACACAGCCAGCACTTGGTCTTGTTCAGAATGCTGATACAGAGCTTTTCTGCATAAAGAAAACAAATATCCCCACAACTGAACCGATATGCAACATCATGATAAACAGAAAATATTGAAGTGATCAATAATCTCACTTTACTTGAGTCCACAGTCAATGTCCATGGAAGCGGGAGTCAAGAAATCAAATAATTTGTTACATTGGGCAAATCTGCTGCAAAAGACCTACTTAAAGTTTTAAAAGGCAAAGATATCACTTTGTTAGCTAAGGTGTACCTGATCTAAGTCATGCTGTTTTCAGTCACCTCACAAGCATCTAAATGCTGAACAATGAATAAAGAAGACTGAAGAAGAACTGATACCTTTGAATTATGGGTTGGGTGAAGAATATTAACTATACAATGACTTTGAGAAGAGTGAAAAAATCTGTCTTGGAAGAGGTACAGGCAGAATACTCCTTAGAAATAAGGATGGCCAGCCTTCATCTTATGATGTATATGGACATATTACCAGTGGGACCAGTCCTTAAGGAAGGATATTATGCTTGATAAAGTAGAAGGTCAGCAAAAACGAGGAAATCCCTGCAAAAGATTGATTGAATTAACACTGCAGCTGCAACAGTGGACACAAACATGATTGTAAGGATGATGTAGTGTTACATGTGGAGTCACTCTAAGTTGGCACCAGCTTGACAGCCCCTAACAAGAACAACATTGTTAGTCTATTTCTATTGTGATTTCTTACTCTTCTTCATGATTTGTGTTAATTTCTATTATCACTGGAATTTTATCTATGAGGCTTCTTTGGAGTTTTCATTAAGGAGTACTTTTTTCCAGAAATGAATTTCTTTTAATTTTCTTGTTCCAATATTTTGGGAACACTGAAAACCCAGGAACACCTCAAGTTAAATTCTCGACTGGGGGTTTCAAACTACATGGGCAATGTGACTTCTGGTCCCAAATCTTGTGAGAGTTTGCTTGTGGTTATGGAACTAAAACAAGCAAAACCCAATTAATCTAACAAAAAAATACAAACTTGTGTTTTCCTTTTACCCCAAACCAATAACAAGCCTGGAAATTTTCCAATTTGCTAGTTTTCTCTTGAGGAGAAGTCTTTGTTTTATATAGATCTTCTGATACAGTTCTCTACCTTGTGTGGGTCCTAAACTTTGAGTCCTTTCCTTCATGTGGCTGTCGAACCTGAAGATTTCCCTCATAAATAATCAGCAGATGCACTTTCTTTCTTAACTGGCTTCAGCAATTATTTGCATCTCTGGACTCATGCTTTGTTTTAGCCTCTGAAGATTTGCTTTTTCTAGTAAAGCAGTGCATTTAAAATTACAAGACTTTAATTTTTTGTCTTCTTTATAGAAATACTGGTAGTGGATTGTCTTAAGAACAACAATAAAAATTATTGTCTCACAGTTTAGTAGGCTAGAAAGCTTAATTTGGGGTGCCAGCTCTTAAGGAAAGTTTTCTGTTTCTGTCAGCACTGGAGGAAGGGCCTTGTTGTCAATCTTCTCTTAGGTTTAGGAGTTTCTCAGCACAGGGACCCTGAGATCACAGAATGTGCTCTGCTTCTGCTTTCATGGTGGTAGGACATCCCTTTCTTCCCTTCCTGCTTTTGTCTTTTAAAACTCAAAAGAAATTGGCTCTCTATACAACCTAAACATGTTGATTGAGTCATGCCTCATGCCAGATAACCCTGCTTCATTAACATCACAGAGGTTAGGCTTTACAACACATAGGATGATCACATCAGATCACAAAATAGTAAATAACTACACAATACTGGGAATCATGGTCGAGCCAAGTTGACACTTTTCAGGGGCACAGTTCAATGCCTAACAGCATTCATCTGACATTGTTATGTGTTGCTAATGGGAAAATTTTTTAGAAGATCTAGATCATTATACTTCTGGAAATGGAAGTCAACATGGTTTATTTAGCCAAACACTTAAGAATAATTACAGCATGGTATTGCTAATTAACAACAACTCCCAGAACTTACCCAGAAATTTTGTGTAAACATAAGTTGCATTTGAACAAAATTTGAACAGGGCAGTATTGAACCTTGTTCAAATACTATGTCTACAGAGAAAGGCAGACATACACTGAAATGATTATTCAATTTATCTGCTTAATTAAAATAAGTTATTCTAAATTTTAACTTACAGTACTTATAAACAATAACAAACTCAGACTATGAAGAGGAGTAAGTCATAGTATTACAGGCAATACTGGTACTATGGTTCTGAAACTACTCTTAAACGTTATTTAATGAAATGCAGATATCATACAGAACCGTGTTTAAGTCTTGTAAACTGGTGAAATCATGAAGAGAACAGAAAGGCTGATTCTGTGTTCCAGGTTCCTGTTTTCCAGTGCTGCTAGAACATTTTAGAGATGTAGCTTAAACAGTTGAGTTCCTAGGTATCTATGAGAGGTGCCTATGGTCAACCTCATGGTAAGCATGTTCCTAATACTAACACCTCTGTAAGTCAAGTTTACTCCTCTACGGTTGTTCTGTTCGTTAACTTCTCCAAATACCTCAGACTATCATGGCCACAGTTAGCTAACCTAATCGGCTATCATTTTTTTTAGAAAAGCCCTACATCTGACTCAATGGCACTTGGCTTGGCTTGGCTACATGCTCTATGAAGAGAGAAACATAATTTTAGCCAACATATTTTTAAAGTCCATATGGAAAAGATAATCAAAAAGGCTTGTTGCCATTGAGTCGATTTTGACTCTTAGCAACCCCATGTGTTTCAAAGCAGAACTACACTCCACAGTTGTTTTTTTTTTTTGGCTGTAGACTTTACAGAAGCAGATCACCAGGCTTCTTCTCCACCGAGCACAACTCAAAACCTCAGTGATTTTAGACGCCTAACCTGTTGGTTAATAGATCAAAACAAAACAAAAACTATCTGTACGACCCACGCACCTTGAAAAAGTTAATATCTCATTTAAAACTACCTGCTTTGTGTGAACATTTCAATGAAAACACCATTACTAAACTTACCTTTTCAGACTTTATGTTGCGCTATTCACTATTCTTGAATGACCTTTGTAAACTGAGAACTGATTATCACTCACTTGATTCAAATTCTCTAAATGACTTGAAGCTTTTCTTACCTAAGTGTGCATAATGAACGTGATGTTTCTGCCCACACCACCCCCCATTCTCCCCCACTGAGCTTTCCATGGGTCTTCAGACCAGAGAAGCAGAATAATATTTGGCTCTTTAAAATCCAAGATTGATAATTGCATTGTTTCTGGTTGCTTGAGGTTACTTACCCTTTCAGGAATTGGCATATACTGCCTCAGAGAGAGGCAACTACTTCCGGACCATTGAAGTTCAAGACTGGTGTTTATTTTCTTTTGTCTTAGAGAACCTTTGTGTGTGTGTGTGTGTGTGTGTTTCTTTTTTCTTTGTTTTTAAACACATACCATGGTATGCTCTGTAGCGAAGTCTCAAGGCAGAAGGGCTTTTTATTTATTGTAATAAAGAGAAAGGATACAATCCAAATCAATTTTCATGCCTGCCTATCTGCATCTCCACCTACTGTCTTCACTCAGTGACATAGCACATTCCTCCTTTTCACTCCATATTTTTAGCATCCTCTTAACAAGCACCTGTCCCCTCCTTTCCACCCCGTTCTCTCCCATCTAGGATAAAAGCAGTAAGACAGCCTCCTATAACTGTATAGAACCATAAATTACACACACCATGTGGTCACTCTGTGTCTGTCTGAACCCAGTCCACTCTTATCTGAAGAGTTGACCTTAGTACTGGCTTCCGGTTGGGGCCTACAGCAGATCTAGGGCCCATGTTCCCGGGTGATCCTTCAGGCTGTTGGACCATCAGTTCCAGTCTTTCAGTAGAGTTCTTGAGCGCCACACTTCTTTCTCTCGTGTTGCACCAAGGACTCTTGTGTCCCCCATCACAGCTGCCTTTGGTGGTGGCTGGGCACAACCTGGCTCTTCCAGTCTCTGGTTGATATTGTCTCGCACTCATATGGATTGTTCCGTCTTCTGGTTTCCTCCTGTGTTTGTTTTTCTTGTTCGTCAGATGTTCCAGATGAGTTGGAAACATTTGATATATCTCAGATGGCAGCTTACTAGCTTTTAAGATGCCACATGCCACTCATGACTACAGGGTGCAGGAGCCGATCTTAGAAAAAGACTAGTTATGCCAATTGGCCTCAATGTCACCTAAAAACAAGGTCATTGGACCCCTGACCCTGCTACCCTAACCTTTGAAATATTGGGTTGAGTTTAGAAAACCTTTCAGTTTATGGTGCAGTCCAGTAGTGTTGATCTGCTCTCTACTGTGTACTGTCACTGCTTTCACCTAACCAAATTCCTATCTAGTATCTATGATCAACCTTCTCCTTCCCTCCCTCCTCTGTAGCAATCAAAGAGTCTTTTCTTCTGTACATGTCTGTTTTTCAGTCCTTGTAGCAGAGGTCTCATACAATGTTTGTCCTTTTGCTGCTGACGGATTTCACTCAGCATAGTGTCTTCTAGTTGAAAAGCGGTTATGAGATGCTTCCTGAGTCTAGCTAGGAATCAAATCAACTACATCAGGTTGTTCTTCTTAATAGAGTCCCACATGCTGCTTAGTGCATTGTATGAGACCTCTGCTACAAGGACTGAAAAATAGACATGTACAGAAGAAAAGACTCTTTGATTGCTACAGAGGAGGGAAAGGAGGGAGGGAGGGAGAAGGTTGATCATAGATACTAGATAGGAATTTGGTTCGGTGAAAGTAGTGACAGTACACAGTAGAGAGCAGATCAACACTACTGGACTGCACCATAACTGAAAAGATCACACAAAAAAAATAAGATCGACAATGGAAGTTTTAATACACAACTTAGACTTCAAAATCTGACAGACAGAGCATGATCAACAGAAGAGAAGATCGATAAATGAGAATCAAACACTTTTGTTATCCAAAGACTTTATCAAAAAAATTAAAAACCATCTACAGAATGGGAAAAAAATTGGCAACTACATGTCAGACTGATGTCTGATCTCCATAATCTACAAGGTACTACAAAACATCAACAGGGGAAGGTAAATAAAACAATTAAGTGATGGGCAAAAGAGAAGAGCAGACACTGCACTAAAGGGGACAGGCAGCCGAAAGACACATGAAGAAATACTCATGATCATTAGCTATCAGAGAAATCAAAATCAAAATTACAGTAAGATATCATCTCACCCCAACAAAGTTGGCCATCATCCAAAAGACACAAATCAACAAATGCTGGCGAGACTGTGGAGAAATTAGAACTCTCATACACTGCTGAAGGGATTGCAAAATGGTACAGCCTCTTTGGAAAGCAATCTGGCGCTTGCTTAAAAAGCTGGAAATAGGTATGCCATTTGACCCAGTAATTCCACTGCTTGGAACATACCCTACAGAAACAAAGGCTGTCACATAAACGGACACATGCACATGAATGTATATTGCAGCAGATTCCATAGTAGCTAAAAGGTAGAATGAACCCAGATACCTATCAACAGATGAATGGATAAACTATGGTACATATACTCAGTGGAACACTATGCAATGATAAAGAACAATGATGATTTTGGGAAACTTCTCATAACCTGGTTTCAACTGGAAAACTTTATGTTGAGTGATATCAGTCAGCAGCACAATAAGGACTTAAAGACAGATTCATATACAGAAGAAAACACTCTTTGACAGCTGCGAGGGAGAAGTGGGAGGGAAAGGGCTGGTCATAGATTAGATAGTTGATAGAAATTCGGTTGTGTGAAAACAGTGACAGCACACAATAGAAAGAAGATCAACTTAACTGGACTTCAACATAAACTGAAAACTCTTCCAATCTTAACCCAGTATTGCAAGGATAGAGTAGCAGGCCTGGGGTTCTCAGGATCATGCTCTCAGGGGGCATCAAGGCCAACTGACATAACTAGCCTGTTGCTAAGAGAGTCTTCTGCTCCCCATATTGGTGAGTGGCATCAGGGGTCTTAAAAGTTAGCAAGCTACCACTGGAGGTACACCAAATGGTCCTACATCAGTCAGAACAGATGATCATCATGGACAACGAAGACTTAAGGGAAAAAGAGTCCAGAGGACAAAAGGACCCATGTGAATGGGTGACTGCTTCAGCATGTGACCAGAAAAACTACATGGTACTAGTCCACCACCAAAGACAGCCATGATAGGGCACACAGTGTTGAGTCTCATGGGAACTCAATGTTGAGCAACATGGGAAAAAGAGAGATGCGTCTCAAGAACCCCACTAAAAGAGCACAATTGAAGGTCCGAAGGCCTATGTGTTCCCGTGGGAACATGGCCCCTAGACCTACTGCTGCCCCTGACCAGAAAACATTACTGAGGTCAACTCTTTGGACAAAAATGGATTGGAGTCGGGGACACAATGTGACTACATGTTGTGTGTACTTTTTGACTCTACGTATCTATAGGATGCTGTCCTATTGGCCTCTTACTAGAAGGGATAGGAAAAAGTAGAGAAGAGGGAACAGGAGACTGTTAAGAGGATATGACATGTATAGAATGGAAACGAGCAGTGTGCTGTCACCTGGCAAGGAGAACAGAAGGATCTGCAGATAAGCAGGTGTGCATATGTAATTTGGATTGTGTACTTTCACTCAATCATAATTAAAAAAAAATAAAAGATAGCCTTAACTATGGATTATACCTCAACATAAAGAAAACAAAAATCCTGACAACTAGACCAGTAAGCAGCATATGGTAAATGGAGAAAAGCTTGATGTTTGAGGATTTCATTTTACTTGGATCCACAGTTAACACCCACAGAAGCAGCATTGAGAAATCAGATGCAAAAGGCCTCTTTCAAGTGTTAAGAAGCTAAGATGTCACTTTAAGGACAAAAGTCCTCCTGACCAAAGCTATAATATTTTCAATTGTCTCAGTGAATAAGGAAGAGAGAAGAATAATTGCTGTCATGGATTGAATTGTGTCCCCCCAAAAATGTATGTGTGGATTTGAATTGGTTTGGCGTTCCAACATGGTGCCCTTCCTCCCACGTGCTGTGAATCCTGCCTCTGTGATACTGATGATGAAGAATGGTTTGCAGTTGTGTTAGTGAGGCAGGACTCAAGCTACAAGCTTGTGGAATATAAGGGAGAGAAGTGAGCAGAGGAAGTTGGGAACCTCACACCACCGAGAGAGAAGCACCGAGAGCAGAGCACATCCTTTGGACCCGAGGTTCCTGTGCCGAGATGCTCTCACTGGATGTGGACTTAGCCTACCGGACTGTGATAAATTCTCCTACTGAATGGACTTACAATTTGTAAATGGATTTGTGGCTTACCGGACTGAGACAATAAAAGCTTCTCTACATGAAACCTTCCACTTGTGGTATTTTCCATTAGAGCAGTACCAGGTGACTAAGACAGTTGCCTTTGAATTATGGTGTTGGTGAAGAATACTGAGTATACCGTGGTCTGCCAGAACAAACACGTCCATCTAGGAAGAAATATGGCCAGAATGCTCTTTGGAAGCAAGAATGGTGAAACTTTGTCTCATATACTTTGAACATATTATCAGGAGGCCCTGGTACCTGGAGAAGAACAGGTACAGCAGACTGTCAGCAAAAAAGGGAAATACTCTCAAAAAAATTGATGGGTTCAATGGGTTCAAACATAACAATTCTGAGAATGGCACAGTCCTTGGCAATGTTACCTTCTGTTGGAAATAGGGTCACTATGAGTTGGAGCTGAGTCATTGTCACCTAACAAGAACAACAACAGCATACACAGACATCACATACTCAATGGCAAAGAGAAAAACTGATAGCAGATAACTTGCTTTGATTTGAGGATTTTCCTATAATTGAAACCAAATATTCTTTTTAAAGAACTCTTACCAAAATTAATCTACCAAGTGCTGTTTTTTCACCCCAAATCACAAATCCTTTCTTTCCTATACAAAGCCAGACTTGCTAAATTGAAATCCAAAAGATTTGGCTAAGTGGAAGGGCAGAGACAATCTTGTGACTTGATACCTGTTAACCTCAGTAAAAGGAGGAGGGTGAGGTTCAACCAGTCATGTTAAGATTAGTCAATGGTTGAGCTATAGTTCTCCCTTCTCTTCTCCTTGTAAACCTCATTATACCTAACTTTTTTGAGCCCTTTGCTTTTTCTGGAATTAAAATGCTTCTCCCTATATATCCACATACAGAATGACTTCTCAAAATGAAACTTTATGTTCAAGTTTTATTGAGTTTTAATTGTTTTTAACATCAGGCTTGTCTGTACTGATGACCACATGATCAAGACAGTTGGCACCATGTGTGAAAAGTGAAACTGAAACAGGAAAACCAATCATTTGTTCTTTCAGATGCTTTCACTTCCTCTAGAAATTGCAAGTGCATTAATTCATTTGATGTCCACAAAAGGCTTGTAAAGCAAGCAGCACCAGGCTAATCACCTTGGTTTGCCTGAAGAGAAACCGGAGTATGGAGACATAGAGTTTTTGAAATGGCCAACTTACGTGTGAGCACTCCTCTCTGGACCAAAGCAGTCCTGTTCTGGCTCATTACTTGTTTCACAGAACCCTCAGCCTGAAATCAGCCTTTATCTGAGGGGTTGTTAGAGTCCCATGGGGGAAACCTTTTTACTGCTGGGAACTATATTGGGGTTCAGTGCTAAATGCTTACCTATTAAGTGGAAAGTAAACATTTAAGGAAACTATTGCTGGAAAGATATGACAAAGAATCAGAAATAAAACATGAGTATAGGAACCACTTCTATTTGTTTACTGTGCATTAGCTGAAAACATCAATACAGTCAGCACACTTTCAAGTGAAAAGACAATTGCATCAAAGGATTTGTGTGAACCACTTTGATGAGCATGAATAATGTTTTCAGTTAACAACCCATGAACTGAGTCTTCCATTATCACAACTTTTTCCTCGGGCATTAGACAAAGCTTCTGCAAGCTGGAGAGTACCAGAGACTTCCGCTGGAGCAATAAATACATAAATAATTAAGACATCTTAGTTTCCCTCTTCCTTTAACATTTCCTATCCAAAATAGCCATAAATCACTTCAGTAAAAGTGCTTTACTTTTGTAAACTCTGAATGTATGTCTTGGTTTATGTACTATATGCATCTGACGCAGCAAGAATATCCTGGAATATATGACTAGCCAGTACTTCCTGCAATGGACCATTACAATGTAGGTGTCACAGGAGACCCAGCATGACTTTCTCCTTCTGGAAAATTCACTCTCTGTTCTGACTCTGATTATTAGTCATGATTAATTAATTATAATTAAGGAATTCTTTCAAGATTACACATTGCAACATTAGCAACAACTATAGCCTACAAGGTAACTGGTTTTTACAATCTTTTGTTTTACTAAATCAGCAAATACAATCACACAAGGGTAATTTTGTTTTCTTCATTGTACAGACATAAAACTGACTCAGAAAGAAAACAACTAGGAATTTCTGGATTTACACCAAGTTTTCTCTGACTTAAGATTATATCATAACATCAAATGCTTATATATTCAATAAAGAATGACTCTGGCCCAATTAGTAAAACTGCATATGAAATGTCAGTTGCTTCAGTAATTGTCTTCAGAACAAAATTATGACTGTTAACCAAAGCAGGAAAGCATTCTTTTAATTGTCTTAGGGAAAACAATTTTTCCAGATTCCTTAGGTATCCAATCTTGGAGTATTCTGGACAATTCTGAAATGTTTTCTACTTGATCTCATTTATACATTACCTAGTGAAAGTAAACCAGAAAACAAAACCCAGGGCCACTGAGTCAATTCAAACTCACAGTCACCTTATAGGATACAGTAAAAGTGCTCCATGTTTCCAAGGAGAAACCAGCGGATTTGAACTGGCAAGCTGTTGGTTAGCAGATGTAGCACTTAACCTCTATGCCCCCAGGTTTTCCAGTAAATACCAAGTGTCAAGCATGACACAGCTAATATACTCCTTTCAGGCAACTTCTCAGTCTGTATCTATTATACGTGACTGGTTCTGAACTATAAGTAATATGAATTGAAGGAAGCATGGTATAGCATAAGAGGAATAGCTTGGGGTAAATTTGGGAGATAGACATAATTGGATTCAAATCCCAGTTTTATCACTTAACAGCTGATTAGCTTTTAGAACATCACTTAACCTCTGAGAATCTATTTTCTTATCTAGAAAATGGGTTACTATCCCCTTTCCTGTACATATTCACAGTTTTAAATGGGGTAATGCAAGTAAAATACTCAGTGATAAGTTAATGGTTATAATTCACATTATTATTATTATTAATATGGATATATACAAACTCATGCTAGAATTAATTTGGTTCTCCCTTTATGTACACATGTAGGCTTCTTGAGAAAATACCTCGAAACCTTCTTCTACAAAGCTTCCATTTTGGGAAGTCTGAAGTAAGTTGAGGATACTTTAAAAATGATTAATCTTCCCAAATTTGGAAAGACTAGCATAAGAACCAGGCAGAAAAAAACAAACATTTTTTTGATTGAAAGGATGGTGCAAAACATGGCTATACTTCAATTTGCTTTTATTCAATTATTCTTTCATTCTTCTAACTGGACTTTCTAATATTATCATGCATGTTTTTTGACAAGCATGCAACACCTTCCTGATCTGGAAAGCATATACTGGAGGGAAGGAATGAAATATGGAGAAACAAATTTTAAAAATTTCCTTGCAAGCATTATTTTTGTAGCTGAGTTTCAGCCTGAGCAAACCAAGACAAAAAAACATACACACAGACTGCATAAATTAAATCTCATGCTCTGATCAATGTTTATTTAAAGTGACTTCACTTCAGAGTGATTCATTCATTCCCAAGATGAGGAGAACAAATCCAACTTGAGGGGGAGTCCTCCATTCTATTGGGTTATATTCTCAGTTTAGAAGACCTGCTGATAGAGAGTAGATTTAAACCAATACAAAGAGAAAGCACTGAGGAAGAAAACTCCAAACTTCCAGGTACCCACCATCCGACTCTTTCTCTACATCCTTAAGAAAGCTTAATGTAGGTATTTCTTTGTATTGCAGAAGTTTCAGTGTAGGCTGGATTCAAGAATAATAGGCATTTGTTAGGTCATATAACTTAAAGTCTAATCCTAGCATAGAGTGCAGGATTACTTAACACACTGCCCAGTGATGCCGTCTCTCCAAGATATTTTTTGCAGTACTGATAGTCACAGGGTGACTGTAAGAGCCATCAGATTACACAGCTAACTGTAAATGGTCATCTTTCATGAGAACAATGAAATATGGTAACTGACATAGAAGGTCTGGCAGTTAAGTTCTGAACTTGCCACCATGCACTGGTGTTGGCAGCAGTGTACAAACAACTCAGTAAGGTTTCATAACCTTGGTGTATCAGTATCTCACAGCTGTGTTCATGCTGACATGTGACAGTGTCTTGCTGAGTGGTGCTCACTATTGTCGTTGCATGTTTTTGTGTGCCATTGCGAGAACATTGGAGCTTGAATCAGAGCAAAGAACAAACGTTAAATTTCTTGTTAAACTTGGCAAGAGTGGAAGTGAAATCAGGGACGTGTTAGTCCAAGTTTATGGGGATAATTGCACGAAGAAAACAGCAGTGTACAAATGGATTAAGCATTTTTCTGAGGAGAGAGAAAGTATCACTGATGAAGAGAGGTCAGGGCAGCCAGTAAGAAGCAGAGCTAACAGAAGCATTGTGAAAATTTGTCAAATCATGCATCAAAATCTTTGCTGAATGTGAGAAGCATAGTGGACCAAGTAGACATCGATTAAAAAAAAAAAAAAAAAAACAACTAGAAAAGTCCTAACTGAAAATCTTGGCATAAGAAATGTGTGTGCAACAATGGTCCCAAAGGAGCTCGCTGATGGACAAAAGCCAACAAGAGCTGAAGTTTACCAAGACCTTTGGGAGAGGCAGAATGATATTTTCGGCTGTGTTATCACTGGTGGTGAAACAGGGGTGTACCAATACAATCCTGAAACAAAGTATCAACGTGCGCGATGTAAGTCAGCCAGTTCTCCACAACCCAAAAATTTCTGCCAGTCCAAATCAAGAGGCACAGTGATATAGCTAACCATTTTTCTATATCAGAGGGATTGTTCATTATGAATTTGTATCAGCTGGACAAACAGCCAGGTTTACTATTTGGAAGGGCTGAAAAGGCTGCATGAAAAAGTTAGATGCAAATTATCTATTGCCAACAACTCATGGTTCTTGTATCACAGCAATGCACCAGCTCACAAGGCACTGTTTGTGAGGGAGTTTTTAGCCAGTAAACAAATAATTGTATTGGAACACCTTCTTACTCACCTGATCTGGCCCCCAGTGACATTTTTCTTTACCCAAAGATAAAGGAAACATTGAAAGGAAGACATTTTGATAACATTCCAAATATCACAGGTAATAAGATGACAGCTCTGATGGTCATTCCAGAAAAAGAACTCCAAAACCTCTTTGAAAGGTAGACTAGGCACTGGCATGGGTGCATAGCTTCCCAAGTGAAGTACTTTGAAGGTGACCGTAGTGATATTCATCAATGAGGTATGTAACACTTCTTCTATGATGAGTTCACGAACTTGTCAAGCCTCCTTGGAAGTTGGGGTCAGCTTTCTTCTCAGTAGATGAACTGATAAGGGATGAACAGATACACAGTTACTACTTGAGTACTATTTGAAAGAGGTAAAGGCGGAGTGTGTGCTGGGTATGTAACCAAAAGTACACTGAAGATAGTATAAACCATCATTATTCAGGACTTCCCTCTTTTTAATGGAGAAATTCCACCTACCATTGTTCATTAGAAATTGAACCCCAAAATAACAGAGAATAATCCATCTACACTGCACTGGAAATAGGATAATGTTGCCTCTTTCCTAAGATGCATGGGGGTGGGAAACAAGCACACCTAGAAATGTTTTTAGTTAGGGAGGGGTTTGGCTTCACTAAACAACACAACACAAAATACCTGTGGATTAAGCAAGTAGGTATCCAGTAGGGTGAATCTGTACTGAAAAAGAATGAAAGGAAGAAAAAGAAAGCAAAAGATAACTGAAGGGGCTTCCAGCTGCTATTTTTTTTCTCTTCAACATTGGCTTTCATTTTCAAAGTCACCTTGTATGTAGGATACCCTGGTGACACAGTGGCTATGTATGACAGGTGCCAACAAAAGGTCAGCAATTTGAATAAGTGCTCCTTGGAAACTCTATGGGGCAGTTCCACTCTGTACTATAGGGTACCTATGAGTTGGAATTGACTTGTCAGCAGTGGGTTTTTGTTTTCTTATAGAGAAAAGTACCTGTTGAACTTCTAGTTATTTATTTCTACATTGCACATTGCTAAGAGGAAATACAAATAAAGGAAAGGCAAAGGAGTATTTACATTTACTCTTCGTCCTTGACAAAAGCCTTTTTTGAAAGTACATACAACACTTAAATCGTGTCTATTGGCTGAAACATTGTCACAAAACCTAATTTATATACAAAATGACTACTGAGAAATTTTGTCTTTCATCAGGTTTATGAACCGAAGAAAGGAAGAATAAATAAGAAAAGTAATTTTAAGTATTTTTCTTAGATTCTGTGAAAATAACCTAGACCAGCCAAAAAAACCTTAAAAAGTACAAAATAGCAATACTTTTACTATTTGCTTTCAAGTATTACAATAAAACTAAGGTAATCAAAAGAGTGGTATTGACATAAGAATAAGCATAAACATAAGTGGAAGAAAATAGAGTAAAAAACAAAAAAGTAGATACACACACATATATATAAGGCCAATTAGCTTTGGAAAATGCTCCAGAGCAATTTAATGGGAAAGAAGTCTTTTCAAAAAACAGTGTTGTAGCAACTAGGTATCAGTTTGGGGAAAAAAATTAACCTCAGAGATGAGGCCAAGATGACAGAACAGTCAGATGCTTCTTGTGGTTCCTCTTACAACAAAGACAAAAACTAACAAACAAACAGCAACAACAACAAAACAAATCAATTATATGTGACAATGTAGGAACCTTAAACATCAAAGGCAAAGTTGAGGAGTTGCACTGAGTGGCAGGGTGAGGGAAAGACAATTGAGAAACAGAAAGAAATGCCAGACTTGAGCTATCTCAAACTCAGTTGGCTGAATCAGTTAGCACATTCAGAGTGAAGCAAGCAGTATGATTTGAGATGCATGTTACCACCTCAGGAGAAACCAGGTGACAGAGAATCTGCACAAGCCTCTAGAACTAGGGTGAAGCCACACAGGATCCGGGAAAGTTAAGTACAAGCATCTAAATTACAAGGTGGGATCAAAATAACTGCTCACCCTCTGAGATTTTCAAAGCAGAGAAAGTTCTTTTGGGGTTCACTTTCTAATAATGGCAGCAGGTGGAATTTCTCCCTCACTCTCCCACCTAAACTACAATACCAGTCTGTCAGTATTCAACAACTGAAACTCACCCTAAACAACCTGAAATAGGAGCTATTGCATCCAAACCAGTCTTGTGGCCTTAAGGATGGAGAAAAACAGCCATCTCCCCTAAAGTCAGATACTCAGCACTAACTGAATCCAATGAGTCTTACAGCTGTAAAAATGTTCATGTCCCCTAAGCCAAGAAATCAACATAGGCACTGCCCCTTTGCCTAGGCAGAGGTGTGAGGGGTCCATGAACGTTTAATGACTTCCACCCCTTCCTAGACCTGTGTGGACCTATTCAATAGCATAGGCCCTCATCAACATAGAACAACAAAAAATATATACATGAAACCTATTTTCAAGTGCAACAGTCAATGGGGTAATGGCATATTTGTGACATTTACACCACCTTGCCCATTAAGTAGGGTCCACGTCTACCCACATCAGGGATATAAGAATTGGTAACTTCTTTCATTCCACCTAGCCACCCACAGCAAGGGACCATGAATAAGTGCTGCCTTCCAATCCTTATAGCCTACAACAGTGGGAGTCCAAAACCTGGCTTGAGAAAGCACCCACCTACACCCTTATGAGACAGGAGCATGCCTTCCACCTAGGCACTCAAGGACAGCATTGCTCAGCACATAGCCTGCAACTGCAGCAATATAACTGTGTCTGTTCCAGTAACCCCTACAAAACCCTGCCCATCTAGGACTGTAGGTGAGAGCCTGCACCACCCCCTTCATGACCAATGACCTGGAAACCTGAGTGGAATCCACACAAGAAAAATAAACAGACTCCTGGGCTCCCACACCTGATAGAAACTCTAAACAGCTAGTGACAAGATGCAAGACCTTCAAAGATATCAATAACCACAGTAGCTCAAACAACAAACCTGTTTGGATGCATCAAAACCAGACAAAACAAGAAGCTAGGACCCAGTAAGCAAATACACAGCGAATAAATATAATAACTTATTGATGACTCCCCCGACTTGTCTGTCAGTTTGTTATACTGTGGAGGCATGCAAGTTACTGTATTGTTAAAAGCTGTACCACCAGCATTTGGATGCCAGCAGCATCACCCATGGCAGATAGGTTTCAGCTGAGCTTCCAGAATAGGACAGACTAGGAGAAGGAACCAGCAGTCTACTTCTGAAAATAATTAACCAGTGAAAACTTTACAGGTGGTAGGGAAATACTGTCAGATTTAGTGCCAGAAAAGGAGCCCTGAGGTTCAAAGGCACTCAAAAGATGACTAGGGAAGAAGTGCCAGCTCATAGTAAATGCACTTTAATGAAATGGATGGAGTCAAGCTTTCAGGACTTTAATTGGCTGATGTGGCATGACTAAAAATAAGAAACAGCTGCAAACATACTTTAATAATTGGTAGAAGCAATGTACAAAGTACAAATCTAGGAAAATTGGAACTGTAAAAAATAAAATAGAACACATAAACCTCAGTATCCTAGGCATTAGTGAGATGAAATAGACTGGTACTGGCCACTTTGAATCTAACATCGTATGGTTTACTGTGTCGAGAATGATAGCTTAAAGAGAAATGGTGTTACATTCATTGTCAAAAGGAAGGTTTCAAGATCTATCCTGAAATATAATCCTGTCAGTAATAGTAAAATACCCGTAAGCCTACAAGGAAAGCTAGTTAATACTACTCTTATTCAAAATTACACACCAACCACTAAAGCCAAAGATGAAGACATTGAACACTATTATGAGCTTCTGCTGTCCAAAACTGATCGATCACACAATCAGGATGCATAGGTAATTACTGGCAATTAGAATGTGAATGTTGGAAACAAAGAAGGATTAATAGTTGGTGATAGAAATGATACTGGAGAGCTCATGGTAGACTTTGGCAAGACCAATGACCTCTTCACTGAAAATACCTTTTTTCACCAACATACATGGTAAACCTTGTTGGACCTTGCCAGATCGAATACACAGTTGGACCTTGCTAGATGGAATACAGAGGAATCAGGTCGACCACATCTGTGGGAAGATGTGATGGAAAAGCTCAAGGTCACCAGTAAGAAAAAGACCAGGTACTTACTATGGAACAGATTATCAATTGCTTACATGCAAGTTCAAATCAAAATAGAAGAAAATTAGAACAATTCCATGAGAACCAAAGTAGGACTTTGAATATATTCCATCTGAGTTTAGAGACCATCTCAAAAACAAATTTGATACATCGAACACTAATGACTGGAGATCAGACAAGAAATTTATGCCAGATTCAGAAGGGGCCATGGTACCAGGGATTTCTTGGCTGATGTCAGATGGATCTTGGCTGAAAGAAGAGAACTCCAGAAAAAAGTCTACCTATGTGTTACTGACTATGCATAAATCACTCAACTATGTGGATCATAACAAGCTATGAATAACATTATGGAGAATGGGAATTCCAGAACACGTAATTGTGCTCATAAAGAACTTGTATATGGATTAAGAGGCAATCATTCAAACAGAACAAGGTGACACTGTATGGTTTAAAGTCAGGAAAGGTGTGCAGCATTGTTGTATCCTGTTACCAAGCCTTTTCAATCTGTATGCTGAGCAAATAATCTGAGAAGCTGTACTATATGAAGAGAGCAAGGCATTGGGATTAGAGAAATACTTATTAGCAACCTGCATTATGCAGAAGACGTGACCTTGATTGCTGAAGGTGAAGAGGTTTGAAGCATTTATGGATGAAGATCAAAGACCACAACTGTCAGCATGGATTACACCTCAGTACCAAGAAAACAAAAATCCTCACTACTGCACCAGTAAACAATACTATGATAAGTGAAGAAAAGATGGAAGTTTTCAAAAATTTCATTCTTAAACATTCCATAATCAATACCTGTGGAAACACTAGTCAAGAAATCAAAAGATACATTGCATTGGGAAAATCTACTGCAAAGGGCCTCTTTAAAGTGTTAAAAAGTAAAAATGTCATCTTGAAGATTAAGGTAAGCCTGATCCAGGCCACAGTATTCTCAGTCACATCATATTCATGCAAAAGCTGGACAATGAATGACTAAGGAAGACAGAAGAACTCACACCTTTGAATTGTGATGTTGGAGAAGAACACTGAATATACCATGGACTGCCAACAGAACAAATAGATCTCTTCTGGAAGATTACAGCCAGAGTGCTCCTTAAAAGCAAGGATGGCAAGAGTACCTTACATGCTTTGGACATGTTGTCAGGAGGAATCAATCTGTGGAGAAGGACATCATGCTTGGTCAAGTTGACAGGCAATGAAAAATGGAAGACTTTCAACAATATGGATTGACACAGTGGCTGCAACAATGGGCATAAATATAAAAATGAATGTGAGCATGACACATGCAGGACTGGGCAATATTTTGTTCTGTTGAGTACAGGGTCACCATGAGTCAAAACTGACTGGATGGCACCTAACAACAACAACATTGATGCCTCTAAGAAAGCAGTCAATAAGTAAAGAAACAGATAAAGATGGTCCTGGTAAGCAACCAAAACAAAGAACAAGAAAACTTCCTCGAAGAACAAAAGGTCTTGGAATTATCAGATGTTGAATTCAAAAGATTAATATGAAAACTCTTCAAGATTGGGAAGGTTGACCTTTTATTGGTCTTCTTTAGAGGTCTTTTGGCACCACCCCGGTTTCTGTCACAAGATGGTCCCGTATTGTCTGATTGTCTCACACCAGGTCTTATCAGTTACTGTTCTGATACTTTAAGAGAAACTTAAGTTAATTTTAAACTTCATATAACATAAAGATGGGAGAGGAAGAGGGGGAAACGAATCATTAAATCACTGGAGTTTATGAAAGTTAACCATGCAAGCAATACAGAAATAATACTGTAATACCCAAGATGTTGGGACCTTACAATTTCTTTCTCACATTGCTCCTACAATCTCTCATACACTGTCTCTTTCCATCGCTTTCTCATACTGCCTCTTTCAAAACAATAGACTTAAATACATAAACAAACTAAAACTCAAAGGTGAAAAAAATATATCAAGTAAACAACAACCAAAAATGAGTAGGAACAGAAATATTAATCAGTGACAGAATAGGCTTTAAAGCAAAATCCACCACAAAGGGTGAGAAAGGACCTCATAATGATGATTCAAAGCCCAACACACCAATAAGACATAACCATAATACATATATGTATATACCCAACAACATGGCTTTAAAACACATTTATAAAAACAGCATTGAATAGAAAAACAGAGAGCCCCACTGTAGTGCTAGTAACTTCAACAGGTGACTTTCACATGTCCTTCAGTGAAGGACAGAATGTCTAGAAAGAAACTCAGCAAAGACAAGAAGGATCTAAATGCCACAATCAACCAACTAGATCTCATAAATATATGCAGAATACTCTAATCAATAGCAACCAAGCATACTTCATTTTCCAACTCACATGGAATATTCTCTAGAATACACCACATATTAGGCAACAAAGCAAGCCTTAACAGAATCTGAAACATAGAAATATTACAAAGTATCTTTTCTGACCATAAGGCCATAGTAGAAATTAAAAACAGAATAAGCAAGGGAAAACAATCAAATACATGGACAATGAACAACACTTTACTCAAAAATTACTGGGTTATAAAAGAAATCAAGGACAGAATAAAATTCATGAATCAAGTGTGAATGAAAACACATCCTACCAGAAACTCTGGATACACAAAAGCAGTACTCAGAGGTCAATTTAGCAATAAATGCATCCATCCAAGAAATGGCCAAAATCAAAACCTTAACTTACAACTTGAACAAATAGAAAGAGTGATGTAAAAGAGACCCTTGGGCACCAGAAGAAAGCAAATAATAAGATTAGAAAAGTGTTCCCCCAAATGTCTGTGTCCCCCCCAAAATGTCTGTGTTGATTTGATCTGGCTGTGAGTCCCAATGTGGTGCCCTTCCTCCCATGTGTTGTAAATCCTGCCTCTGTGAGATTGATGATGAAGAATAGGCAACAGTTGTATTAGTGAGGTAAGTTTCAAGTTACAAGCTTGAGACATATAAGGGAGAGAAATGAGCAGAAAAAGTTGAGAACTTCATATCACCAAGAGAGAAGCATCAAGAACAGAGCACGTCTTTTGGACCTGAGGTTCCTGTGCTGAGATGCTCTCACCGGATGTGGATTCAGCCGACCAGACTGTGGTGGTCTCCCTTATTGAATGGATTTGTAACTTATGAATGGATTTGTGACTTACTGGACTGTGGTAATATAAGCTTCTCCTCATGAAACAATCCACTCGTAGTATTTTCTGTTAGAGCAGTACCTGGTGACTAAGACAAGAAGAAACAGAGAAAGGAAAAATGATTGAAAGAGTCAACAAGACCAAAAACTGGTCCTTTCAAAAGATAAAGCTGATTAACCGTTGTCAAAACCGACAAAAGAAAAATAGGAGAGTAGACAAATAACCTGAAAAAGAAACAAGATGGGACTTTCACAAAAGACTCAACTGAAGTTAAAAGGATCATAACAGAATACTATGAAAAATTATACTCCAACAAAATTGAAAACCCCAGAAAACAGACAAATTTATGGAAACACACTGTATACCTAAATTAACACAAACTGAGGTAGAAAAAATAAACCTGTAAGAAGAGATTGGAGAGTAATTAAAAAAAATACTTTTCAGAGAAGAGTTAATACCAGTATCGCTAAAGGCAATGCAGAGCATAGAAAAGGATGGAGTACACCCAAACTCAATCTACGAAGCCCGCATAAAATCCAGTTACCAAAGCAAGACAAAGAAATTGTGAAAGAGGCAGAGTCAAGCTGGCGGACTAAGCCCACGTCTCCTTATATCCCTCTGGAAACCAAGACCTGAATTGACAATCAAACAGAGCCTTCTGATCACCTAATGAGCCTCAGGACACGGCACAGATCTGCTAATTGGGACTTCATACCACTCAGCGAAAAACCTCCTCCCTTTCCCTGACTCCCGCTCCTGGCTAGCCCCGGCTCTCACGGACGGAAGGTAAACGCACCATTTTGACTTTTTTTCCTCTGTCTTGGCCGGCGGGCGGAGCTGGGTCTTACCTGGCGGCCGGACTCAGACCCGCTGCTGGGGGGATAGGCAGGTGAAATTCCCATATTCTGAGAGCCAGGCTCGGGACCCTGTTAATTCAGCCACGTTGAGCCGTTCGTTTTGTAGCTGCCCCAGTGGGGTTTGTGCACAGCTCTGCCGTCCGGGTGCGGGATGTCATGTTGGTACCAAGATTTTAGCGGGACCTCGTTCTTAGCCTGGGAGCCAGCACCTGCAAACGGGACAACACTTCTCCAACAGAAAAGTAGTGATTTTGCACAGTGCTGCCTACACTGGGGGTCCTGCAACAGAATCAGAGGAATCGCTGCCTCTGGGCATCTTTAGCCCCTCTGTCTGCTGCCTGTGTGGAGGGCGCCATCTTGGATACAGTGGCCGCAGTTAGACCTAATTCTTAGCTTGGGAGCCAGAGCCTGCCCACAGGAGAGTGCTTTCCTATCACAAAACCAGTACTCGCAGTGTTGGATAAGGCTAGGCCCTGTCACTAGAGGCCAACAGGGCAGTAGCATTGCTGTATTCTGAACTAGTTTGTTATCATCTGGGGTTGGATATAGTGGTGCTTACTTTGTCAGATGAGAAGAGGGACCTCTACACCTGAAAACCTAACTGACTTGTGAACTGCACAGATACCTTTAGCTTTACATTTGAAGACAGCCTAGAGAAACATTTGCAATCCATCCTCACAGTACCTCTTCCAGCCTCTATATACTCACAAGGGACCCAAAAAGCAACAGACAATTGTGGCATACAAGCAATCACTCATCGCGTCAAACGGCTCCCAAACAAGGCAACCAAAGAGTTTTCCAGATGAAGAAACTTTCATGAAAGCATCAGGAAGTGAATACAAATTGATTATATACAGAGCACTTCTAGACCTTATACAAAATGCAGCAGAACAAAGTGAAAAATTAAACAAGTTGTTCGATCTGATGGAACACCACTACTCTGAAATCCAACAGATCAAGAAGAAAATCAAAGACATAGAAACTTCCATGCAAAGCCAAGAAAACAGAATGGAACAAATGGAAAAAAGAATTTCTGACTTGGAAGACAGAGCTACTGATGCCAGTGTCTATGAGCAGAAATCAGAAAAAAGAAACAAGAAAACTGAAGAAACATTAAGAAGCATGTGGGACTCTATTAAGAGGAACAACCTTCGATTAATTGGAGTCCCTGAACAGGGTGACACATCTGAGAACACAGAGAGTATTGTTGCTGAGCTGCTGAAAGAAAACCTCCCAGAAATCATGAAGGAAGAGAATATAGACATCTGAGATGCATATCGTACGCCACCCAATATAGATCTCAAAAGAAAGACTCTAAGACATATTATAATCAAGCTTAACAAAATGAAACATAAGCAGCAACTCTTAAAGGCAGCAAGACTCAAGGCAAAGCTAACATTCAGAGGGAAACCCTGTAGGCTCTCGTCAGATTTCTCAGCAGAAACCACGCTGGCATGGAGACAGTGGCATGACACATTCAAAGACTTCAAGAAGAAGAACTTCCAACCAAGAATTATATATCCTGCAAAACAGCCTTTCAAATACAAAAATGAAATTAAGACATTCCCAGATAAACAGAAACTCAGAGACTTTGTAAAAACCAAACCCAAACTACAAGAAATTCTTGGCTTTGGCTTAGATGAACAAAACCACTAACTTTATATTTTAGAACGACACCCTACTCAATACTCTACTCATTTAGGGAATGCTCCAAAGTAAATTACAGCTTAGATATGGAAAGAAGCAATCCAGTGATCATCATGAAAACTATGGTGTCATCATAATAAAAAGAGGGATGTACTACAGTCGTAATAGTCCTTCCAGATGGAGAGGAAGATGACAAGACTGGTAGTAATTAAAATTGGATTTATAAATAGTTTATTAAGGGGGTTCATAGGGGCAGCTGTAAAGCACAACAAAGATGTATCATACCATTTCAAGAAATCTAACACACGAGTCTCAACAACTATAAAACCAGCTCTGGAAAAGGTGAAAAATCAACTCACAAAAAAGAGTGTCCCAGAACAGACTAATAAGAACAACAGAGAAAACATCAACATAAAAATAAACATATCACAATGGCAGCAGTGAACACATACCTATCAATAATTACATTCAATGTGAATGGACTGAATGCTCCAGTAAAGAGACACCGTCTGTCATCTTGGACCGAAAGACACGACCCATCCATATGTTGTCTACAAGAAACTCACTTGAGACCTAAAGACAGGAACAAACTGCAAATTAAAGGATGGAAGAATATATATCAAGCTAACAATGAACAAAGAAGAGCAGGGGTGGCAATTCTAATCTCAGACAAAATCAATTTTAATGTCAAATCCACCATCCTGGACAAAGATGGACACTATTTATTGCTGAAAGATTCAGTACACAGGCAAGACTTAACTATATTAAATATTTATGCACTTAATGCCAGAGCACATAAATATGTCGAAGAAACACTGACTACACTCAAAAGAGAGTTAGATGACTCCACAATAATAGTGGGAGACTTTAACACTCCACTCTCATTACTAGACAGATCATTTAGAAAAAAGCTCAGTAAAGACACAGAAGACCTCATTGACACAATTAACCAACTAAACCTCATTGATATATACAGAACTTTCCACCCCTCAGCAGACAACTACACCTTCTTCTCCACTGCACATGGAACATTCTCCAGAATTGACCACGTGATAGGCCATAATGCAATGCTCAACAAAATCCATACCATTGAATTACTGCAAAGCATCTTCTCAGATCAGAAAGCCATCAAAGTTGAAATCAATAGCAGAAAAAAACATAGATAGAAAGTGGAACTCTTAGAAAATGAACAACATCTTGCTCAAAAAAACATGGGTTATAGAGGAAATTAAGAATGAATTAAAGAAATTCATGGATTCCGATGAGAACGAAAACACTTCATACCAGAACCTATGGGATACAGCCAAAGCAGTGCTCAGAGGTCTGTTTATCTCCATAAATGCACACATCTGGAAGGAAGACAGAAACCAAATCAAGGAACTAACTCTACAGCTTCAACAAGTAGAAAGACAACAACAGACGAACCCCTCGGGCACCAGAAGAAAGGAGATCATAAAGATTAGAGCAGAGCTAAATGAATTAGAGAATAGAAAAACAATTGAAAAAATTGAAAAGACCAAAAGCTGGTTTTTTGAAAAGATCAATAAAATTGATAAATCACTGACTAAACTTACTAAAGAAAAGCAGGAAAGGAACCAAATAACCCAAATTAGAAGTGAGAGGGAGTTGTCACCACAGATGCAACAGAAATCAAAAATATCATAACAGAATACTATGAAAGACTGTACTCTAACAAATTGGAAAACCTAGGGGAAATGGACCAATTCCTTGACTCATACCACCTACCCAAATTATCACAACATGAGACAGAACAACTTAATAAACCCATCACAAAGGAAGAGATTGAAAAGGTCATCAAAACACTGCCAACCCAAAAAAGTTCGGGCCCAGATGGCTTCACGGCAGAATTCCACCAAGCATTTAAAGAAGAGTTATCCCCAATACTACTGAGACTATTTCACAGTATAGAAAGGGATGGAGTACTCCCAAACTCATTCTATGACGCCAGCATAACCCTGATACCTAAGCCAGGGAAAGATCCAACAAAGACAGAAAACTACAGACCTATATCACTCATGAACCTAGATGCAAAAATCTTCAACAAAATTCTTGCCAACGGACTACAGCAACATATCAAGAAAATAATCCATCATAACCAAGTGGGATTCATACCAGGGATACAAGGCTGGTTCAACATCAGGAAAACAGTTAACGTGATAAACCACATAAATAACACAAAAGACAAGGATCACCTGATTTTGTCCATTGATGCAGAAAAGGCATTTGATAAAGTCCAACACCCATTCATGCTAAAAACTCTTAGCAAAATAGGCATAGATGGCAAATTCCTCAACACAATAAGGGCCATTTATACAAAGCCAATTGCCCACATCATCCTGAATGGAGAGAGACCTAAAGACTTTCCCTTGAGATCAGGAACCAGACAAGGATGCCCAGTCTCACCTCTCCTATTCAACATTGGGTTAGAAGTTCTAGACAGAGTAACTAGACAAGACGAAGAAATCAAGGACATCTGCATCAGCAAAGAGGAAGTTAAAATCTCCCTGTTTGCAGATGATATGATTGTATATGCAGAGAACCCCAAGGAATCTATAAATAAGCTACTCAAACTGATAGAAGAATTCAGCAACGTCTCAGGATACAAGATAAACATAAGTAAATCAGCAGGATTCCTTTATACCAACAACGAGACTCTTAAGGAAGAAATTATCAAATCAATACCATTTATGATAGCCCCTAAGAAGATAAAGTACCTAGGAGTTAATCTAACTAGAGAAACAACAGACCTTTACAAAGAGAACTACAAGCCCTTACTACAAGAAACTAAAAGAGACTTAGATAAATGGAAAAACCTACCCTGCTCATGGATAGGAAGACTTAACATTGTGAAAATGTCTATTTTACCCAAAGCAATTTATTTATATAATGCAATCCCAATACAAGTTCCAGCATCATTTTTTAATGAGATGGAGAAACAAATCACCAATTTTGTTTGGAAAGGGAAGAAGCCCCGGATAAGTAAGGTACTACAAAAGAAGAAGAACACACTGGGAGACCTCTCATTACCCGACCTTAGAACATACTACACTGCCACAGTGGTCAAAACAGCCTGGAACTGGTACAAGAACAGACAGATCGATCAATGGAACAGAATTGAGACCCCAGAGGTGACACCATCTGCCTATGAACAGTTGATATTCGACAAAGGCCCTAAGATATTAAACTGGGGTAAAAACAGTATCTTCAACAAATGGTGCTGGCAAAATTGGATATCCATCTGCAAGAAACTGAAACAAGATCCATATCTTACACCTTATACAAAAACCAACTGCAGTTGGATAAAAGACCTAAATATCAAACTTAAAATGATAAAGCTCATCCAAGAAAAGGTAGGAACAACAATGGAAGCTTTAATACACAATGAGGACAGACTCTAAAATCTGTCAAAGAAACCTCACTCAACAGAAGAGAAAGTAGATAAATGGGAACTATTAAGAATCAAACACTTTTGCTCATCCAAAGACTTTATTAATAGAATTAAAAGAACACCCACAGAATGGGAAAAAATATTTGGCAACTCTATGTCAGACCGACGCCTGATCTCCATAATCTATAAGATACTACAAAATATCGATAAGAAGAAGGGGAACCATCCAATTAAGTGATGGGCAAAGGAGATGGACAGACACTTCACTAAAGAGGAGATCCAGGCAGCCAAAAAACACTTGCGGACATGTTCACGATCTTTAGTTTTTAAAGAAATTCACATCAAGACAAAAATGAGATACGATCTCACCCCAACAAGATTGGCCATGATCCAGAAAACACAAAACAACAAATGCTGGAGAGGCTGTGGAGAAAGTGGAACCCTCCTACACTGTTGGTGAGGTTGCAAAATGGTCCAGCCTCTTTGGAAGGCAATAAAAAAAATGCATATCAATATACCATTTGAGCCAGTAATTCCACTACTTGGAATATATCCTACAGATTCAAGGCCTTTCACACCAACGGACACATGCACCAGAATGTTTACCGCAGCACAGTCCACGATAGTAAGAAGATGGAATCAACCCAGATGCCCAACAATAGAAGAATGGATAGGTAAACTGTGGTACATATACTCAATGGAGCACTACGCAATGATAAAGAATAACGATGGTTCCAGGAAGCGTCTCCTAACCTGGTTTCAACTGGAAGACATTATGTTGAGTGAAAGTAGTCAGCGACAAAGGGACAAATACTGTATGAGACCTCTACGATAAGACCTCAAAAACAGGCTTGTGTATAGAAGAAAAGACTCTTTGACAGCAGCAAGGGGGGGGATAGTTTAGTTTAGATAGTTACTAGAAATCTAGTTGGGAGAAAGCGGTGATAGCACACGTTAGAAACAAGAACAACATTAAGTGGACTTCAGCATAACTTGAATACTCCTTCCATCTTAACACAATACCGCAAGGATAGAGTAGCTGGGGCAGGGGGTGGGGGACCGTGGTCTTAGGCGAATTCCAGGCCAATTGGCACAACTAGCATTTGGCTAAGAGAGCTCTCTGCGCCCCACGTTGGTGAGTGGCGTCTGGGGTCTTAAAAGCTGCCAAGCTGCCATCCGAGGACACAGCAAATGGTCCCAACTCAGCAGGAACGGATGCTCACCGAGGACCAAAATGACATGCGGTAAAGACAACCGAGAAGACAGAGACCCACAAGAGTGGGTGCCTACATCGACTTGGGACCGGAAGAACCGGATGGTGCCCAGCCACCACCAGTGATAGCCATGATGGAGCTCACAGAGAGGAGTCTCACTGGCAACACAAGAATAAAAAGGGGTGCATCATGAGATCTCCACTAAAAGACCTCAACTGATGGTCCAGCGGTTTTGGGGGTTCCTGTGAGAGCATGGTCCCCGGCCCTGATGCTGCCCTTTCCCATAAATTATAACAAAGGTCCACTCTTTGGACAGGAATGGATTGGACTTGGCAATGCAGAGTGACCATATATTAGAAGCACTTTGTGGTTCTATACATCTATAGGATATCATCTTGCTAACCTCTGGCTGGAGGAAGGGGAGTGGACGAATAGGAGGGGAAAGGAGGTTGTTGGGAGGATGAGACATGTATGGAGCAGAGAGGAATTGTGTGCAGTCACCGGACAGGGAGAGCAGTGGAAGCTGCATATAGGTGAGTGTGTAAATTTATACGTGAATGTACATTTTCCCTCAGTTGTTTTAAATTAAAAAAAAAGAAACTATGAAAAAATAATTTACAAACTCATATCCCTTATGAACACAGATGCAAAAATCCCTAACAAAATTCTACACAGTAGAATTCAACAACATATCTATCTCTATATCTGTATCTGTGTCTATAGATACAGATATAGATTTCATCCTGACCAAGTAGAACTTATACTACTTGAGCAGGGATAGTTCAACATTAGAAAAAAAATTAATGTAATTCATCACATAAATAAAACAAAAGAAAAACAACCACAAGATATTATCAATTTGTGCAGTAAAGACATTTGAAAAAGTCCAACACCCATTCATTAGAAAAACTCTCAGTAAAATAGTAATATTAAGGGCAGTCCTCAACATAATAAGGCATATTTATGTATAACCAACACCTAATATCATCCTAAATGGAAAGAATCTGAAAAAGTTTCCCTTCAGAGTGGAAAACAGATAAGAATACCTATTACCACTACTGTTATTTAATGTTTGCTAGATGACCTACCCAGAAAAATAAGGCAGGAAAAATAAATAAAGGACACCCAAAATGTCAAGGATGAAACAAAGTATCCCTGTTTGCAGATAATATACCTAAGACCCCAAAGAAGCCACAAGAAAATTGTTAGAACTAATGGAAGGATTCAGCAGGGCAGAGGTATACAAGACAAACATACAAAAATCTATTAGATTCTTCTCTACCAACAAAGAGAACTTCAAAAAGGAAATCACCAAATAATACCATTTACAATAGCCTCCAAGAAGATAATGCACTTATGGATAAACCTAACCAGAGACATACAAAGAAAACTACAAGATACTACTGCAAAACCAAGAGAGACCTACATAAGTGGAAAAACATATCTTGCTTATGCATAAGAGGACACAACATTGTGAAAGTATCTATTCTACCTAAAGCAATCTACAGATGGAATGCAATCCCAATTCAAATTCCCGTGATATTTTTTAACGTGATGGAGAAACAAATCCAATTTCATATGGAAAAAGAAGAGGCTCTAGGTAAGCAAAACATTGCTAAAGAAAAATGAAGCGGGAGGCCTCAAGCAACCTGATTTTAGTAACTTTTATTGTAGTCAGAACAGTCTGGTATTGGTGCAACAGATACACAGATCAATGGAACAGAATTGAGAATGTAGGCATAAATTCATTCAGTGATGACCAGCTGATGTTTAACAAAGACAGTCTTTTTAAGAAACAGTCAGGCTAAACTGGATGTTGTTGTTATGAGGCGCAGTCGAGTTGGTTCCGACTCATAGCAACTCTATGCACAACAAAATGAAACACGACCCAGTCCTGCACCATGCCCACAGTCTTTTTGATGCTTGAGCCCATTGTTGCAGCCACAGTGTCAATCCATCTTGTTGAGAGTCTTCCTCTCTTTCTCTGGCCCTCCACTTTGCCAAGCATGATGTCCTTCTCTAGAGACTGATCCCTCCCAACAACATGTCCAAAATATGTAAGATGTATTCTTGCCATCTAGGCTTCGAAGGAGCACTCTGGTTATATTTCTTCCAGAACAGACCTGTTTGTTCTTTTGGCAGTACATGGGACATTTAAAATTCTTCTCCAACAACACACTTCAAAGGCGTTAATTACTCTTCTGTCTTCCTTAATCATTGTCCACCATTTGCATTCTTATGATGCCAATGAAAATGCCATGGATTGGGGCCAGGTGTACCTTAGTCTTCAATGTGACGTCTTTACTTTTCAACACTTTAAAGAGGTTGTTTGCAAAAGATTTTCCCAGTGCCATGTGTCTTCTGATTTCTTGACTATTGCTTCCATGAGTGTCAATTGTGGAACCAAGTAAAATGAAATCCTTGACAACTTCAGTCCTTTCTCTGTTTATCATGATGTTGCTTACTTGTCCAGTTGTGAGAATTTTTGTTTTCTTGATGTTGAAGTGAAATCCACTCTGAAGGCTGTGGTCCTGGATCTTCCTCAGTGTGTCAAATCCTCTTCACTTCCAGCAAGCTGGGTTGTGTCATCTGGTTAATGCAGGTTGTTGATGAGTCTTTCCAACCCTGATGCATTGTTCTTCTTCATATAGTGCAGCTTCTCAGATTGCTTGCTCAGCATACATCTTGAAAAGTATGTTGAAAGGATACAACCCTGACACACACCTTTCCTGACTTGAAACCACGCAGAATCCCCTTGTCAGGTTCACACAGCTCCCTCTTGTTCCATATACAGATTCCTCAAGAGCATGGTTAAGTGTTCGGAAATTCACATTCACTATAATGTTATCTATAATTTATTATGATCCACACAGTTGAACACAGGTAAACATCTTTCTGCTATTCTCTGCTTTCAGCCAAGATCCATCTGACATCAGTATGGAACTGAATCCAGCTTGAATATCTGGCAGTGCCCTGTCAATATACTGTTACAGTCGCTTTTGAATGATCCTCAGCAAAATTTTGCTTGCATGTGATATTACTGCTATTGTTGGATAACTTCTGAATTTGGTTGGATCACCTTTCTTGGAAAGAGGCATAAATACAAATCTCTTCTGGTTGGTTGACCAGGTAGCTGTCCTGCAAATTTCTTGGCATAGACAAGTGAATACCTCCAGTGCTAGATCCCTTTGCTAAAACATTTCAATTCAATTTTCATCAATTCCTGGAGCCTTGTTTTTCACCAATGCCTTCAATGCAGCTTCAACTTTTTCCTTCAGTAGCACTGGTGCCTGATCGTATGCTACCTCTTGAAATGGTTGAATGTTGATGAGTTCTTTCTGGTGTAAAGACTCTGTGTAGCCCTTCCATCTTCTTTTGATGCTTCCTGAGTCATTCAATATTTTCCCTGTAGAATCCTTTACTATAGAAACTTGAGACTTGAATTTTTTTTCAGTTATTACAGCTTGAGAAATGTAGAGCATGTTTTTCCCTTTTGGTTTTCTATTTCCAACTCTTTGCACATGTCATTATATGTAAGACTTTACTTGGCCTTCTTCCTACAATTTTACTTCTTCATACAATTATGGTCAATTACTTTTTGACAAAAGTGTCAAGGCAATTTAAAGGAGAAAGGGTAGTTTCCTTTCCTCCAACAGATTTTTCTTAAAAATTTGCGTGTACAGTTCACACACACACACAAATTATCTTCAATCTACATCTCATGCCATATACAAAAAATGACTCAAAGTAATTTATAAATCTAAATTTAAATGTAAACCCTAAAATTATAACAATTCTAGAAGAAAAAAATAGATGAAATCATTGTACCTTATAAATTTACTAGGCACATATTTCTTAGATACAACATTAAAAACCTGATTTATACAAAATTATTAAATTGGACTTCATAAAAGTTAACTTCTGCTCTTTCAAAGGTAATCCTATTAAGAAAATTAAAAGGTAAGTCAGAGACTGAGAGAAATATTTGCTAATCTTCAATCAAACACAGAACTTTGTTTTGGCTATCTATTGTTAGATAACAAATTACCCCAAAAGTAGCAGCTTAAAACAGCACATTTATTATCTCACAACCTGTGGCTCAAAAATCTTGGCATGCTTGCTGAGACTTCTACATCACGGTCTTTCACAATGATTTAATTTAACTCCAGGGTGAGAGCTGTGGGTGCAGCCTTTTCTAGGGAAGGATACACTTCCAGCTCTCTCACACTGTTGACACAATTCAATTTCTCAAGTTTTGTTAGATTGAGGGCCTCAGTTTCTCATTGATGGTTAACCAGAAGCCACGGGATGAGGGAGGGAGTTCCTTGTCACATGAGCCTTTAGAGCTAACTTCTTTAGAGCAAGCACAGAAGGAGAGCCAAAGAGAGTGCTAGTAAATGAGAGGATGGTCTTGAGACAAAAGTCACAATCTTTTTTTAATTGTGTTTAAGTGAAAGTTTGAAATTACAGTCATTGGCTTTTACAATTATACACACTTTGCCATGTGACCCTAGCTATTGTCCCAAAACTGTAATAGCATCCTCCTCCCTTCCAATCCATATTTCTCTTGTCCATTTGACCAGCTCTTGTACTCCTCCCATTTTCTCTCTCCCCTCTGAACAGAAGCTGTCCAGTTAGTCTTCTTGATGTGCTCAAACCAAGAAGCACAATCTTCACCAGTATAACTTTGTGTCTTATATATCAGTTCAGTCTTTGTCTGAAGAGTTGACTTCCAGAATGATTTCAGTTCTGGGTTAACAGAGGGTTTGGGGGCTATGTCTTCTGGGGACCCTTTAATCCATTAGACCACCAAGTCTGATCTTTTTTACTAGATTTTGAGTTCTGTACCCCACATTTCACCTGCTCTATCAGGGACTCATTTAGTTGAGTTTCGTGTAAGGACAGTCTTTGGTGGTGGGCAGGCAGCAACTAGTTCTTCTCATCTCATGTTGTTATTGTCTCTGTTGTATGCTGTCGTTCTCTCTCCTGGGCTCATGCTTTCCCATTGCCATTGATGTTGTTATTTCTCCTCTGCTCCAGGTGGTTTGAGATCCATTAATGCTTCTTAGATGGCTGCTTTATAGCTTTTAAGACATCAGAGACAGTTCACCAAAGTGGGGTGCAGAATATTTGCTTTAAGAACTTTATTATAAGCCCAAAGTCTGTGAACTGAAGAGAAAATAGTCTCTTTAGCCAACTGTGTTGGCAACACTGGATATCCATCTGCAAAAAACTGAAACAAGAACCATATCTCACATCTTGCCCAAAAACAAACTCCAAATGGATCAAAGACCAAAAAATCAAATCTAAAACAATAAAGATTATAGAAGACAAAATAGAGATAACACTGGGAACCCTAATTCACAGCATAAATAGACTACAAAATATTACTAACAATGCACAAACAGCAGAAGAGAAAATAGATAAATGGCAGCTACTAAAAATCAAACATTGATACTCATCTGAAGACTTCATCAAAAGAGTAAAAAGATAGCCTACAGTCTGTAAAAACTACCTGGCAACCACTAATTTGATTGGTGTTTAATCTCCATAATTTACAAGGTACTGTAAAATATCAACAAGGAAAAGACAAATAACCCAATTAAACAATAGTCAAAAGATAGGAAAAAACAATTCTCCTAAGAATACATCCAGGCAGCCAAAAGACAAATGAGGAAATGCTCATGATCATTAGCCATTAGAGAAATCCACATCAAAACTACAGTGATACACCATATCACCCAAAAAGGCTGGCATTAATCCAAAAAAACACAAAATAACAAATATTGGAGAGGCTATGGAGAGATTGGAACTCTTCTACACTGCTGATGGTATTGTAAAATGGCGCAACTTCTTTGGAAAGCAATTTGATGCTTTCTTTAAAAGCTAGAAATACAAATACCATGTGATCCAGCAATCTCTCTGTTTGAAATATATTCTAGAGAAATAAGGGCTGTTACACAAATAGATACATGCACACCAGTGTTTACTGCAGCACTGTCTATAACAGCAAAAAGATGAAATCAATCTAAGTACCTATGAACAGGTGAATGGATAAACAAACTAAAGTATATACACACAAGAGAACACTAGGCACTGATAAAGAACAATGATGGTTTCAGTAAACATATTCCTGTATCAACATTACGCTAAGTGAAATTAGTCAGCTGCAAAAAGGACAAGTACTGTATGAGTCTGCTATTCTAAAGATTAAATAATGGACTTACACACAGAAGAAAAGACTCTTTGACAGCTACAAGCATGGGGAGAGAGGGAGAGGGTTGGTCAGAGATTAGATAATCAATAGGAATTTGACTAGGTGAAGGGTGTGACAGTGCCCAGTAGAAGGCCAGTCAGTGTAAATGGACTACACCACAAACTAAAAGGTTTTAAAATCAACCCAGCATTTCCAAGGACAGAATAGCAGAAACTGTGTTTTCAGGGGACATCAAGGCCAATTGGCATAACTAGCCTTTTGCTAAGAGAGTCTTCTGCATCCCATATTGGTGAGTGACATATGGCATCTTAAAAGCCAGCCAACTGACCTCTGAAGAACATCAACTGGTCCCAACTCATCTGGAACAGATGATGACTGAGAACATCAAAGATATGAAGAAAAATGAACCCAAGAGACAGAAGGACCCAATGGTTGGGACACTATGTGAGCTTGAGATCAGAAGAACCAGATTGTGCCCAGCCACCAGTAAAGACAGACTTGATAGGGCACACAATGTAGAGTCCCCAACATAACATGAGAAAAAGAAGTGTGCAGATCAAGAACTCTGCTAGAAGACCAGAACTGACAGTCTGACCACACAGAGGGTCCCCTGGAACATGGCCTCTAGACTTGGTGCTGGCCCAGACATGAAACCAGTACTGAGATCAACATTTCAGACTAAGAATGGACTGGACTCAGAGAAACAAGTTTAACATGTGGTGTGTGTACTTTATGGTTTTATATATTTAAAGGATTTCTTTGTAGAGGGGAGAGGAGAGGGTGAAGAGGAAAAGACAGGCTTTCATTGGGAGGCTACCAGTAGTAACGGGTGAAAAGGAGGAGTGTATACTGTCACAGGGTGGGGAGAGTACATACAGTTGCAGAGGTGGGTGTGCAAAATTGACTTGGATTGTATACTTTCACTTAATCATTAAAACAATTTTAAATAAATAAAATAAAATTGACATTGTGTAAAACTTCGTGTAGTGAAATTTTCTGCTGCCTAAAAACTGGCAGATGAAGCACAGTATCTTGATGTAATTTAGAACTGCAAATTTTGACCTAGAAGGCTTGTACTTAAGAGAAATAATGGCTACAAATTAGAATTTACAATGAGAGAACAATAAAACTGGATCAGAGAAAATACTAAATGAGTCAATTCTATGATATAAAATTTTTTAATTGGGCATAGGCCAAGATGGCAGACTAGTCACACATCTCCTTGATTCCCTCTAAAAAATAAGGCCTAGAAAAACCACTGAACAGAACAAAATGGACATTTTAGGAGTCCCAGGATGAGGCAGAAAGTTGAGAGATAAGTCTGGGTAACAGGAAGAGGAACAGTTACCTTCCTTTGTCAGAAGCAAGACAGCAGTGCAAATGGTCCCACTTTTGCTAGCACTGCAACAGAGACACTGCACAGGTACAAACACCATCTTTGTCAGCTGGGAGACTGGGATTGGAGCTGCTGCACCTAAGAGCCTGCCTGGGCCTGGCTGCCACCCTGAGCAGCTGTGCTTGAGTGGACTGCATCTTTTTTAGCAAAGAAGCTGTACTTAAGACAGACACACCTATAGAACACAGGGGCAGCTGGTGGCTGAGAGCAGCAGTGCCCTTCTCCCTCCCTTTTCTGAGCTATGCCATAGCTTCTGCTGGTGCAGCAATGGAGAGGCTGCATAGGTATGGATTCCATCTTTGTCAGCCCTTCCATGTCTGAGAGCTTAGTTGAATCTGGCTGTCACGTTGAGCAGCAGCACCTGAATGGATAGTGTCTCAGTGGTGAAGCCATGCTTAAGACAGCCACACTTAGAAAACACAGCAGTGGCTGGCAGCCAAGTGCAGTGGAACGCTTCATCCCTCCCTTCTCTAGTGCTCTACCTGGACCAGAAGTGGGATTGTACATGTGTGCCCTGAGCTGTTTACTGGGACTCAGGAGGGGAGCAAAGGGAAAAGTAAAATTCCACTGAGCCAGGTGTTCACTACTTCTACAAAACACCACACAAACTCCAAAAGTTTCAAGACAAGTGTTCAGGATACCTCAGGGCTCAATCGTTTCCTACGTGCTGACTTCCCTCCCTGTCTTCAGGCTTTCCTAACTACTTTCTCTGCTTTACAATTCAGGTTAAATTCTTTGTGCATTACCTGGGGGGCAGTAGGGCAGTTTATTTGTGTGCCCTGAGCTTTTCTCCCAAACTAAGAGAAGTAAACAAAAATAGTGGTAGAAGACAATTTCCACCAGCTTCTCAGAGCTACGGATTGCTGCACTTACTGGAGAGTTGCAAGCTAAGTGCACAATAACTTCCATGACTCAAACCACTCCTATGTACTACTTAACTCCCTATTTCCAGCCTTTTCCCACCTCCCACCTCCCTTCTCTGCTTATATAGTGGACCCAAATTCTACAGCACTATATAGGCAGGAAGTGGGGTATTGTATGCGTGTGTCCTGAGCTTTATTACTGGACTGGGAAGGCTAGAAGAAGAGTGCCACTAGCTCCTCTGAATCAGCGAACCCTGCTACATCTCTCAGTGCAGTCATCACTCCAACAGTCAGGTGACAGGGCATCAAAATTTTTAAGCCTGAAATAACCTCTCTAGCTCAAATGGCTAGACTACTTGGAGAGTCAAAACCAAATTCACATATATGTACGTATATAATAAGTACATGAGATATATAGTATATAGTAAATAAATATATAAATATATATGTATATGTTACATTGGATTAAACTAACAATTAAATCAAACAGCTTTCTGATGGCTTAGAAGCAACAATAAATTTCTAGCCATTTAAAGAAGAAAATCATCTTGACTCCAGAAAACTCCCAAAATAAAGAATCAAAAAGTTTCCCAGATGCAGAAACCTTCCTGAAATTACATATAGAGCCCTTTTAGATCTTAAGATGGAGGTTAGACAAAGTGCAGCAGAACAAAATTAAAAATTAAACAAGCTACATGTATTGCTAGAACAACAAAGATCTGAAATTCAGCAGATCAATAATAAAACTACAAAGTTAGACAATTCAACTGAAAGCCAAAGAAGTAGGATTGAGGAAATGGAATGCAGAATTAGTGAGACTGGAGATAAAGCAACTGACACCAGCATTTATGAGAAAAAATCAGATGTAAGAATCAAGAAAAATGAAGAATCATTAAAAGATACATGGGACTTTATCAAGAGGAACAATTTACTAGTAACTGAATTTCCAGAACAGGGAGGAATAGCAGAAAATACAGAGAGAGTTGTTGAAGAATTTCTGACAGAAAAATTCCCTAATGTCGTGAAAGAAGAGAAGATATCCATCCAAGATGCTCACTGAACTCCATAAAACCTAGTTCCCAAAAGAAACACACCAAGACACACTATAATCAAGTTTAATAAGATGAAACATTAGGAGAGGCTGTTAAAGGCAGTTAGGCATAAATCAAAACTAACTTACAAAGAAGAGTCCTTTACACTAAGCTCTGATTATTCAGCTGGAACCATATTGGCATGTGGGCCACGGAATGACACATACAAAGCCTTGAAGGAAAATAACTTCCAACAGAGAATTATATATCCCACAAAAGTGTCTTTCAAATAGGATGGTGAAATTAGGACCTTCTCAGACAAACAGAAGCTTGGAAAAGCTAAACTAAAATTACAGGAAATACTGAAGGAAGTTCTGTGATTAGCAAATCAATAACATCAGACATACACTCAAGGATGCAATGCAGGGCACGGCATCCAGAGTCCTACTTAGCTAGGGAAGTCATAAAGCGCAATCAAAGCTGAAATACTAAAATTAGGGCAACAGAGATCTCAGCATGTAAATTATGACAGCATTACACCATAAAGAAGGCAATATTAATGTATTCATAGACCTTTTAGATAGACAGGAAGTCAAGGAGATACAAAGAAGCTAAAGACTGGTTTAAACTTAGAACAATAGAGGGGAGTAGTGGGTAGCCAGAAAGCAAACTAACAATACTACATATCAAAACAAGATACAAATTATAGAAGTCTCCACAGATTCAAAACCAACACTGAAAAACTCATAAAGAAAAATGACCCAGAACAGAATATTAAGTGGAACAAAGAAAACGTCAACAATACACAAATAAAGGAACCACAATGACAGCACTAAATTCATTTCTATCAATAATTATGCTGAATGTAATGGGCTGAATGCACCCATAAAGGCAGAGTAACAGGGTTGGATCAAAGAACGTGACCTATCTACATATCGCTTACAAGAAACATAACTTAGACTCAAAGGTTTGAACAAATGGAAAATCAAAGAATGGAAAAATATATACCAAGCTAACAAAGTGCAAAGAAGAGCAGGAGTGGCAATATGAATCTCAGATAAAATAGATTTTAAAGTAAAATCCACCATCATGGACAAGGATGGTTACTATTTATTGTTTTAAGTTTCAGTACATAAAGAGGATGTAACAATAGTAAATATTTATACACCCAGTATTAGAGCTTCTAAATACATTGAACAAATGCTGACAAGACTGAAAAATGAGACAGATCATTCAACAATAATAGTAGGAGACTTCAACACTCCCTTTCAATAATGAATAGATCATCCAGAAGATAGATCAAAAAAGATATAGAAGAGCTTATTGCAACAACCAACCAACTCAACCTCCCATACGTATACAGAACTCTCCATCCAAAAACAGACTAGTGCAGCTTCTTTTGCAATGCACATGGAACAGGCTCCAGAATAGACAATGTATTAGGCCAAAAAGCAAGTCTTAACAAAATACAAACCATTGAAATATTGCAAAGCATCTTCTCAGACAATAAAGCCATAAAAGTTAAAATCAATAGCAGAAAAAACATGGGCAGAAATTCAAACTATGGAAACTGAACAACATCTTCTGCAAAAATTCATGGGTTTTAGAAGAAATCAAGGATGCAATAAAGAAATTCATGAAATCAAATGAGAATGAAAATACATCCTTCCAGAACCTATAGGGTACAGCAAAAGCAATGCTCAGAGGTCTATTTATCTCAACAAATGCTCATATACAAAATGAAGAAAGGGCCCAAAACAAAGAATCAACCCTGCAACTTGAACAAGTACAAAAGTACAAAGAGAACAACATAAGAACCCACTGGGCATCAGAAGAAAACAGATAATAAAAATTAGAGCAGAACTAAATGAATTAGAGAATAAAAAAGCAATTGAAAGAATTAACAAAAGCTGATTTTTTGAAAAGATCAACAAAATTGATAAACCATTGGTTAAACTCACAGAAGAAAAACAGGAAACAAATAACCCAAATAAGTAATGAGACAGGAGATGTCAGAACAGACCCAACCAGAATTAAAAGTAGCATTAACAGTATACCATGAAAAATTGTACTCTAATAGATTTGAAAACCTAGAGGAAATGGATAAATTTCTAGAATCACATTACCTACCAAAATTATCGAGAAGAAACGTAGAACAACTTAATAAACCCTTCACAAAAGAAGAGATTGGAAAAGTAATGTAAAAACTGCCAACCAAAGAACGCCCTGCCCAGATGACTTCACTGAAGAAGTCTACCAAACTTTTGAAAACAAAAATCAAACCCACTGCCACTGAGTCAATTCTATCTCATAGTGACCGAGTCTGTAGACTGAGTAGGACTTCATCATAGAGTTTCCAAGAAGTGTCTGGTGGATTTGAACTGACAACCTCCTAGTTAGCAGCTGCACCACTTAACCACTATACCACTAGTGTTTCCAAACTTTTACAGAGGAGTTAATTCCAATACTACTGAAGTTATTTCAACATAGAAAAGGATGGAACACTCCCAAATTCATTCAAGGAAGCCAGAATAACCCTGATACCAAAGCCAGGTAAAAACAGTGTAAAAAAAGAAAATTACAGACCATTGACTCTCATAAACCTAGATGCAAGAATCTTCAACAAAATGCTAGCCAACAGAATTCAACCACATATCAAAATAATAATTCACTATGACCAAGTAGGATTTATACTAGGGATGCAGGATTGATTCAATATCAGAAAAACAACAAATGTGATCAACTACGTAAATAAAACAGAAGATAAGAATCACTTAATTTCATCAATTGATGCAGAAAAGGCATTTGACAAAGTCCAAAATCCACTCATGTTAAAACTTCTCAGCGAAATTGAGATAGAAGGGAGATTCCTCAATGTAAAAAGGGACATCTATGCAAAGCCAACAGCCAACATCATCCTGAATGGAAAGAAACTGAAAGAATTCCCCCTGAGAATGAGAACCAAACAAGGATGCACATTGTCACCACTTTTATTCAACATTGTGCTAGAAGTTCTAGTCAGAGCAATCAGACAAAGATAAAGAAATAAAGGGCATGCACATAAGTAAAGAAGATATAAAAGGATTCTTATTTGTGGATGATTGATCTTATACACAGAAAACCCTTATGAATCCATAAATAAACTGCTGGAAATAATAGAAGAGTTCAGCAAAGTATCAGGATATAAGATAAACATAAATAAACCAGTAAGATTCCTTTACACCAACAAAGAGATCACTAGCTCAACACCATTCAAAAGAGCCTCTAGGAAGGTAAAATACCTAGGAATAAATCTAATCAGAGATGTAAGAGGCCTATACAGAGAGAATTATAAGACCCTACTGCAAGAAACCAAAAGGGAATTACGTAAGTGGAGAAATCTACCCTGCTTATGGATAGGAAGACTTAATGTGAAAAAGACTATTCTACCCAAAGCGATCTATATATACAATGCAATCTCAATACAAATTTGAACATCATTTTTTAATGAGATGAAGAAACAAATCACCAACTTTGGAAAGGGATGAAACCCTGGATAAGTAGAACACTACTGAAAAAGAGAAACACAGTGGGAGGCCTCACACTTCCTGACCTCATAATCTAAATTACACTTATTACAGTTATCGAAACAGCCTAGTACTGGTACAAAAACAGATATATAGTCCAATGGAACAGAATAGAGAATCTAGAAATAACACATCTGTGAACAGCTGATACGTGACAAAGGCCCAAAGGCTGTGAACTGGGGAAAAAACAGTCTCTTTAACAAACGGTGTCAGAAAAGTTGAACATCTATCTGCAAAAAACTGAAACAAGCCCCATATCTTAAACCTTACACAGAAACTAACTCAAAATGGATCAAAAACCATACCATGTGTGCACTTTATGGTTCCATGCAACTGTAAGATGCAGTCCTGCTGACCTCTTACTGCAGGTGGGGGAGTTGGTGGGGATAGGAGATTGCTGGGAGGATGAGACATGTACGGAATGAAGAGGAAGAGTGTGCTGTCACCAGGCAGGGAGAGCAGTGGGAATTGCATATAGGTAAGCATGCAAATTTATATGGGAATGTACAGTTTCACTCAGTCATAAAAAAAAAGAATCAAAAACCTAAATATCAAATCTAAAATGATAAAGATTATGTAAGAAAAAAACAGGGACAACACTTGAAGTTCCAACACACGGCTTAAACAGACTACACCTTACACAAAAACTAACTCAACATGGTTCACAGACCTAAATATCAAATCTAAAATGATGAAGATTATGGAAGAACAACACTTGGAGTTCTAACACACAGCTCAAACAGACTACAAAATCTTATTGACAGTGCACAAACAGTAAAAGAGAAAACAGATAAGTGGGAACTACTAAAAATTAAACACATATGCTCATTCAAAGACTTTATCAAGAGAGTAAAAAGACTACTTACAAAATGGGAAAAACGCTGATTTTATGAAGCATCTCATAACCTGGAATCAACTGTAAGACATTATGCTGAGTGAAATTAGTCAGCTGCAAAAGGGCAAAGAGAATACTAGTATAAATGACTTATACACAGAAGAAAATACTCTTTGATGGCTACAAGGGTGGGAATGGAAGGAGACAGTTACTTGTAGATTAAATAGTCAGAAATTCGGCCAGGTGAGGACAGTGAGAGCACACAGTAGACGGCAGGTCAGCATAAATGGCCGACACCGTAAGCTAAAAGGTTTTCAAAACTCAGCCCAACATTTCAAAGTACAGAGAAGCAGGGATGTGGTCTGGGGACAGTATTTTCAGGGGAACTTGAGGTCCATTGGCATAACTAGTCTTTTGCTAAGGCAGTCTTCTGCACCCCATACTAGTGAGTGGTGCCTGGGATCTTAAAAGCCAGCGAGCTGCCATCTAAAGAACATCAGCTGGTCCACACCCACCTGAAAGAGATGACATCTGAGAACATCAAAGACACAAGGAAAGATGAGCCCAGGAGACTACATCAGCAGGATACCAGAAGAACCAGGCTGTGCCCAGCCACTACCACAGACAGCCCTGACAGGGAAGACAATGCAGATTCTCTGACATAGCATCAGAGAAACAGGTGTGCAGATCAAGAACTTTACTAAATTACCAGAACTGATGGTCCGACAGCCTGGAGGGTCCCCTGAGAACATGGACCCTAGACTTGACCCAGACCTGAAACCAGGACTGAAGTCAACACTTCAGAGAATAGATAGACTGGACTAAGGGACACAGAGTGATACATGTGGCATTTGTACTCTATGGTTTTCTATACACATATGAGACAGTCCTACTGGTCACAACCAAAAAAAATTTAATTTTGTTAATTAAGTAATGTAATGTCAGTGAGAACAATCTTAAAACAATTGTAAAAATGGAAACATTTTGACTATGCTACCTAGGAAACTGATTCAGGGCCTATTTGACATAATAAAGCCTGCTTTCAGAAACCACACTCTTGAAGAAAACTTAACCAGTGTTGGCAACATTACAGTAACAAGTTTATATTTTAAAATCTTCCATAGGTCAAAAATGCCTGGAGACCTAGGTTTGCTATTCAGTATAATGGCCACCTGGCAGCATTTACTTTCCTTCTGCAAGGGAAAGGACAACATCCTATCTCCAGGTGCTCTTGATAGCCTAAGAGCTGCAACTGCTCAAGATATCTGAATGATTCTTCCAAACGACATCATCTGCTCAAATGATATTTTTTACCTAATGACACCATGGCTTGTGAAGTACAGAAGCAAGAGATATGTGTTAATATTCTGGTTCCCTGGCTGCCTTGTAGCTGACAAGCACCGGATACCTGCTGGAGGTGAGCAGTGAATCACACTGAGGGACACAGTAACTTCTGAAGCCATTAGGGAGACCAAAATCTGGAGGGAAAGCATGTTGTAGGAAGACTACATTATTTACAAAGTTAAGCCACTTCCTGAAATGTTTCCAAATGGCTACTTTGAATAGGGAGACTTTGGCTGCTCAGAACAAGCCTCTCAGTTCTGCCTCTAGTATAATATCCTAGTAACTGGCTCTATTCCTTGCTTATAGTAATGAATTGTAAAAGTATACAATTATGTAAGTGCTGGAATTTATAATTCTGTAATCCCTATCCTTAAAACAGATATCACCAGTCACTTGCAAAAAGTCAGTGAAATGCTTCTAATGACATTGCTATGTAAGTTTTATCACGTAATTGCTGAATTTCCAAATTGTAACTGGTGTTCACTAATTACAAAGAAATGCAAAGTACTTATCTCTAGCGGAATTTTTATTGTTATTTTCTCTTTCATCCTTGTCTCTGTTAGGCATATTGTTAACTTGTCTGTGCTCCCATCTTTTCACATAACCCTTGCTAAAATAAAATAAGTGTACATCCAGCAGTCTCAAAGCAGAACAATCTAAGTGCATCCTCTAGACTGCATCATCAGTTCTCCGTTCAAGAAACTCAGTCAGTGATGTCCTTCTTGGATCCCCACCCACCACAGCGTTCAAGACAATGAGGTCTTCTAATTCTCATCTCGCTCTCAATCAACTTATGCAACTAGTTTTCATAAGCTGACTGCCTGAGCGCACGACTGTGCAATCATAGACGCAAACTATCTGTGGATTAGCCTTCTCTCTCCCCTGCTGCCCGAGGCTGACATCGGTCATCATAGCCTCCGTAACTCTCTTCTGTTTCAGGTCAGTTCCTGGTACTCAGCTTTTTGCTGACCTGTTTAGTCTAACCTTTGTCATGAGAAGAAAATTTCTTTCGAAAACAGTAATGAGTAAGAGAAGTGACCCACATATAAAGACAATGAAAAAAAGTCTTGTTCACAGAAAGTGATGCATTCTCTAGGAACTGTCAGTAATTAATAGTAATACAACAAACCAAGAGACATTGGTGACTGTCTTCTTTTGTCTTCTGATAGTAGAAAGTGACTGAGCCTACAACAAATGAGTTTTCAAATACTAGTTAATTACCAAAGCTGAAATTGTAAAAAGTCGAAAGCCCATCAAAAAGAACCCCACAAGGTGAAATTAAAAACAGATATTTAACAACTGTTGAGTCAAAGACGACATTTTTAGAAATTCAGTGACAGAGTAAATAGATATTAATGACAGTGGTCTTCACAAAATATGGTCTGCATAGTTTCTGATTACTTCTTTCTTCTGTTCTAATACATAATTAACTTCTTAAATATATTAAATGGCAATGGGAAAGAGGGGTCATTCTATAAAGGCTAAAAAGTTCATATACATTTACTAGAACAGCTGAAATAATTTTTAGTAATTTGGTAAAAATTTAGTAAATTTTCAAATCCGTTTTCTTTATTGTCTGAATTCTTAGGTGCTAAGAGAGGCATTTTAAAGTTTCCCAAATATTGTGCTTCTGTCATTTTTTTCAGTGAGTTATTAAGATCTTTTGTTTCATAGAAGTCTTGATGGTACAGTGGTTAAGAGCTCAGCCTGCTAACCAAAAGGTTGGCAGTTCAAATCCACCAACCATTCCTTGAAAACCCTGGGAGCAGTTCAACTCTGTCGTGTACGGTTGCTGTGAGTCGGAATCAGCTCAAAAGGAACAGGTTTGGATTTTTTAAAAATATATGTGTATTGTAATGCAATTTGTTTTAGCACAGTTTCATAAAACTTATTGTAACAAAATGATATTATTTCTCATTTTATTTATTCCACAATATTTAAGAAGATATAAAATTATAAAAATAACACAACAAATACCTGTATACCACCAATCCAACTTAAAAACTGAAACATAGATAACACAATTAAATTTTCTTTGTGATCCTTCCCCTGTTAAAATCATTGCCCTAATTTTGAGCTTTGTCTTTCATATACATGTTTCATACTTTTGCTAGCTATGAATACACAAATAATGCAGTATCTTATTCTGTCCTGTAAGGTCACTATGAGTTGGAATCAATAGCAAGGTGTTTGATTAGTTTTAGTATATTGATGCAATGAAATTTTCTGCGATAGTGAAAATTGATAGACCTCACAAGCGTATTTAGTAAAAATAAGCAAATACAATAAGTACACACCGAGTGAATTAATACATATCATACTTTAAAACAAGAATTGTACTTTATCAGTATAAAATGATCTTTCTCATTTAAATCATTTTTCCTTGAACTGTCATCTTTTAATATTTAATGTTCTGATGTTTGCTTTATTTCATTCCCATTTTTATGATCTGTAAGTGCCCACAGTTGTGTTTTCATTCTTTTTAAAGCTACTTTGCTTTAGATATGTCTGTTTAAACAAAATATTTTGTTTCTTATCCAGACCGAGAGGCTCTGTCTTTTAAGACGGTAGTTTAACCAATTAGCATATGCAACTGAAATATTAGAAGAGTTTCTGTGTTTTCCTTTTATTTATAATATCCCCGGCCATTTTTCTGTTTTCTTGCCAGATAAGCCACATGATCTTTACTTTTACCGTAAGCAGTGTTTTTAGTAGACAGAGACAGGTAGGTATGCATTGTGTTTTCAACTTGAATTAATTGAACTTCATTAATTAAGTATAATTTAACTTTTAAGCTCTTCTAAATAGTTTTTAAGGAATCCTACTGGTGCAATGCTTGTTTAAATCCACCAGTCCATCTGCTGGAGAAAAGATCTGGTCCTCTGCTCTCATAAAGATTACAGCCTAGCAAACCCTGTGGAGCAGCTCTAACTCTGTCATATAAGGTTGCTGTGAGTTGGAATCGACTAGACAGCACACGACAACGAATCATATTTAAAATGTATTTATTGACTGTGCTCCTTGCATTACCACAGTTAAGAAGAAAACAATATATTCTGAATTTTTCTTTACTAAGTAGAATATTTTTAAGTACTTTTCTTCTCCACCCACTCTGTGCTCTCTAAGATACTCCCGGGCTTTATTAGTAAGATGCTTTAAATGTAAGTTATATTCTTCTATCATTGAATGTGTCTTTTAAGAAAAATATTTGACATCTGCATAATTTCTACATCAGCTATACAAGTGGTTTCATTTATTTGCATTGTTTGACTAGTCTCCTGTTCACCATGAGTCTCTTTGTACTCCCTTAGTCTCACTGTAAGACTTTGGCCCGTTTTAAAAACGAGTATCAGGTCCGACTCGACGGCACTTGGCTTGGCTAGCTTTATCAAGTTATCTTTCAAACAGATAGATAACATCCAGATAAATTCTGCAAGGTGTGTCATGGAACATATTTAGTCACGTGTTTATCCAGCCTGGAAGAATTAGTAGATAGGAGGAGGATTTGACAGACTCAGAATCTTTGAGTCATAGCACTTAACCTTGAAGACTGAATGCTAATGCTCCAGGGCAGCATTTACTAACATATCTCAGAGTCTAAGAGGCTGATCTTTTTCCTTTGTGGGCAATCAATCTTCATCTTTCCTCTTCCCTTTCCTTTCTTTGCCTCCCCTCCTTTCTCCTCTGTCTCACATTTTCCCCTCCCACTCTCTCTCATCACAATTTTATACATTTAGTTTGCTCTCATAGAAAGTTTTGTCAGAATAAATTTAAACGTTTAGTCCTAGCATCACTTGATAAAACATTTTAATCTGTAATTACAGCTCATTAAAGGCCCCCTTCACCCTACCATTATATTTTTGATTATCCCCTCTGTTGAATTATCATAGATTTTTTTTTTGCAGGATCTCTATCTTTATATGTATACAACATTTCCTCGCAGTTTTCACATTCTTGATTTTCATTTTGCATTCGGGGGAAAAAAGTCTTTTTAAGTTTATTCTTCACATCACTGATATTATTGATATTACTTCTTGCAGAACCAGTTCTGGTTTCCACTTGAACAAACACAGATTTGAATTATGTTTTTGTATTTTTAGTATCCTAGTGATTCTTCTCTTACTTCATCCATCTCCTTTTTGTTGATATTCATCTAGTTACTTGCTTCTTTATTATGTTCCATTACTCTTTAATTGAGACTATTATTTTCTTTTACTCTACTGATGATTACAGACAGTTTTTAATTTATTCTTTTTTTTTATTTAACATGACTGAGTGAAAATGTACATTCACGTATAAATTTACATGCCCACCTATATGCAGCTTCCACTGCTCTCCCTGTTCGGTGACTGCACACTATTCCTCTCTGCTCCATACATGTCTCATCCTCCCCACAGTCTCCTTTCCCCTCCTCTCCACCCACTCTCCTTCCTCCAGCCAGAGGTCAGCAGGATGATATCCTATAGATGGATAGAACCATAAAGTGCATCCAATATATGGTCACTCTGCATTGCCAAGTCCAATCCATTCCTGTCCAAAGAGTGGACTTTTGTTATAATTTATGGGAAAGGGCAGCATCAGGGCTGGGGGCTATGCTCTCAGAGGAACCCCAAAACCGCTGGACCATCAATTGAGGTCTTTTAGTGGAGATCTCATGATGCACCCCTTTTTATTCTTGTGTTGCCAGTGAGACTCCTCTCTGTGAGCTCCATCATGGCTATCACTGGTGGTGGCCAGGCACCATCCAGTTCTTCCGGTCCCAAGTCGATGTAGGCACCCACTCTTGTGGGTCTCTGTCTTCTCGGTTGTCTTTACCGCATGTCATTTTGGTCCTCGGTGAGCATCCGTTCCTGCTGAGTTGGGACCATTTGCTGTGTCCTCGGATGGCAGCTTGGCAGCTTTTAAGACCCCAGACGCCACTCACCAATGTGGAGTGCAGAGAGCTCTCTTAGCAAAACGCTAGTTGTGCCAATTGGCCTGGAATTCACCTAAGAGCATGGTCCCCCGCCACCTGCCCCAGCTACTCTATCCTTGCAGTACTGAGTTAAGATGGAAGGAGTATTCAAGTTATGCTGAAGTCCACTTAATGTTGTTCTTGTTTCTAATGTGTGCTATCACCGCTTTCTCCAAACTAGATTTCTAGTAACTATCTAAACTAAACCATTCCCCTCTCACCCTCCCTCCTTCCCCTCCCTTGCAGCTGTCAAACAGTCTTTTCTTCTATACACAAGTCTGTTTTTGAGATCTTATCGTAGAGGTCTCATACAGTATTTGTCCCTTTGTCGCTGACTACTTTCACTCAACATAATGTCTTCCAGTTGAAAACAGGTTAGGAGATGTTTCCTGGAATCATCATTATTCTTTATCACTGCATAGTGCTCCATTGAGTATATGTACCATAGTTTACCTATCCATTCTTCTATTGTTGGGCATCTGGGTTGATCCCATCTTTTTACTATCGTGGACTGTGCTACGGTAAACATTCTGGTGCATGTGTCCTTTGGTGTGAAAAGTCTTGATTCTGTAGGATATATTCCAAGTAGTGGAATTACTGGGTCAAATGGTATATCGATATCCATTTTTTATTGCCTTCCAAAGAGGCTGGACCATTTTGCAACCCCACCAACAGTGTAGGAGGGTTCCACTTTCTCCACAGCCTCTCCAGCATTTGTTGTTTTGTGTTTTCTGGATCATGGCCAATCTTGTTGGAGTGAGATGGTGTCTCATTGTTGTCTTGATTTGAATTTCTTTAATAACTAAAGATCGTGAACATGTCCGTATGTGTTTTTTGGCTGCCTGGATCTCCTCTTTAGTGAAGTGTCTGTCCATCTCCCTTGCCCATCACTTAATTGGATGATTTGTCTTCTTCTTATTGATATTTTGTAGTATCTTATAGATTATGAAGATCAGGCGTCAGTCTGACATAGAGTTGCCAAATATTTTTTCCCATTCTGTGGGTGTTCTTTTAATTCTATTAATAAAGTCTTTGGATGAACAAAAGTGTTTGATTCTTAATAGTTCCCATTTATCTATTTTCTCTTCTGTTGATTGTGGTTTCCTTGACAGATTTTGGAGTCTATCTTCATTGTGTATTAAAACTTCCCTTGTTGTTCCTAACTTTTCTTGGATGAGCTTTATCATTTTAGGTTTGATATTTAGGTCTTTTATCCAGTTGGAGTTGGTTTTTGTATAAGGTATAAGACATGGATCTTGATTCAGTTTATTGTAGATGTATAACCAATTTTGCCAGCACCATTTGTTGAAGATACTGTTTTTACCCCAGTTTAATATCTTAGGGCCTTTGTCGACTATCAACTGTTCATAGGCAGATGATGTCACCTCTGGGGTCTCAATTCTGTTCCATGATCGATCTGTCTGTTCTTGTACCAGTACCAGGCTGTTTTGACCACTGTGGCAGTGTAGTATGTTCTAAGGTTGGGTAATGAGAGGCCTCCCAGTGTGTTCTTCTTCTTTAGTAGTACCTTACTTATCCGGGGCTTCTTTCCTTTCCAAACAAAATTGGTGATTTGTTTCTCCATCTCATTAAAAAATGATGCTGGAACTTGTATTGGGATTGCATTATATAAATAAATTGCTTTGGGTAAAATACACATTTTCACAATGTTAAGTCTTCCTATCCATGAGCAGGGTAGGTTTTTCCATTTCTCTAAGTCTCTCTTAGTTTCTTGTAGTAAGGGCTGGTAGTTCTCTTTGTAAAGGTCTGTTGTTTCTCTCGTTAGATTAATTCCTAGGTACTTTATCCTCTTAGGGGCTATCGTAAATGATATTGATTTGATAATTTCCTCCTTAACAGTCTCAGAAAGAAAGAATAAATTAATTTAATTTATTCTTATCAGTTTTCAGTTGTATGCATATTCTACAGTTCAGTTAGATTGTTCTTTTAAGTTACTTATTCAAGTGTCTGTGTTTTCTTCCCCCATTTGTTCATCTTTAATGATGATCCAGTATTTACCAATAAACTGGGTTTATAACAATTCTTTTATTCCTACTCTTTGTGAGCTCAAATATACATTATCTCAGATCATCAACTAAATATAGATGAGTATTGACATTAAGGTTTTTAAATTTCCCTTGATTTTAATCCATTGTCTCAAAACTGCCACTATGAAGCAAATTCCAAATCTCAAGTCAGAACAGGCTTCAAATTTTATATCTCTTCCTTACTAAACAGCATTTCTCTTTTACTCCCTGACTGCTTTTGTCTTAAACAAAAATTTCAGTCTTTATCATTCCATGATACCAAGGGATTTTGCTACCAGCTTTGTTTTTGGTTTAGGATTTTATCATCTGTCTGAATGTAGAGAAATGGTGAAGAGTAGGATGACAAGATGAGTGGGCTAGATAGTCAACTGTCGGAAATGTTGCTGATGGAGTTTTTCTATACCTGTTCCTATTCACTTCTTGCTTGCCTTCCTATAGTATTAAGATTAGGAAGGCTGGAAACTACACTGTTTTTCTCTCTTTGACACTCAACAACAACAGAGTTTGGTAACCGAGGTTCTGCTGAGCAGATACACTTATGTAAGAGTTTGAAGGTTGACGTGAATGAAAGGTGGAAGTCATGAAGGAAGGTTCTAAAACCAAAACCAAACCAACTGCCATCCAGTTGATTCTGACCAGTAGCAACCCTATGGGACAGAGTAAAACTGCCCCATATGGTTCCCAAGGAGCAGCAGGTGAATTTGAACTGCTGACCTTTTGGTTAGCAGTTTTGCTCTCAGAAGGACAATTAAGTCTCTGGAAAACACAGAGATACAGATATACAGCTCTTTAGCAGCTATTTTAGCAGAGGTTCCAGTTTCAAAACTTTTTTTCCTGGATACAAGAGTGGGCAGCAGCACTCTGAGATTCTGCCCATGTAGACGGGGCATTCCTTCTAAACTTTTCGACAATGGCTGTGTGACATCCAGGCTTAATTTCCTAATACACTGTTGCATCATTTTTCTTCTATTGTTTGCAGCTAAAACTACAAGAAGATACAGTGACTGATGGTTGCTGTGAATTAAACTGTGTTTCCCAAAAGAATATGTGTTGTAAATTCTAGCCTGTATGCCAGTAGTTGTAATCCTGTTTGTTATGTTATGAGATGGAATGAATGTATGGTGTATCTTAAATCAGTTTCTTTTGAAATACAAAAGATTAAACAAGCAAGCAAAAGAAACAGAGATGGGGAAAGATACATGCCTTGCCACATAAAGATCACAAAGAAGCCAAGAAACACCAGGCCTACAGATGCTAAAAAGAGATGAAGATATTCCCCCAAAACTGACAGAGAGAGAAAAGTTTCCCATAGAGTTGGCACCCTGAGCTCTGACTTACAGCCTCCTAACTGCGAGAAAACAAATTTCTGTTTGTTAAAGTCACCCACTTGCAATATTTCTGTTATAGGAGCTCTAGGTAACTAAGACAGCAGTAGATGTGGTATTAGACAATAGAAAACCAAGAAAACAAAAAGTAAGGTTGGTTATATGACATGGTTGGGATGAAAGGGAGCAATACAAAAGAATTACTTATTTTCTTTGATTCTCTGGAATGAAACACCTATTGAAAGAAAGCCTTGGGAAACTGAACGTCTGCTGTGATAAACCATTGTACCAAGCAGTAGGAATAGGACTGAAACAGTCCGTGATCTTGGTCAGTAAGTGCTTCCAGTCCCCTTGACTTGTAGCAAACAAGGTTTTATCATCTTCTTATCACAGACTGTTAATTAGTCGTCCTCCAATCCTGATGCCACATTCTTCTTCCTATAGCCCAAATTCTTGGATTATTTGCTCAGCATGCAGATTTAGTAAGTATGGTAAAACCACAACAACAACAAACAGATAAAAACACTGACACACACCTTTCCTGACTTTAGATCACATAATAACCCCTTGTTCTATTCTAACAACTGGCTTTTGCTCTATGTACAGTTTTTACATGAGCACAGTTAAGTGTTCTGGAGTGTCCATTCTTTACAACTTTATCCATAATTTGTTATGATCCACACAGTCAAATGCCTTTGAATAGTAACTAAAACATAGGTAAACATCTCTCTGGTAGTCTCTTTTCAGCCATGATCCATACGACATCAGCAATGGTATCCCTCATTCCATATCATTTTCTGACTCCAGTTTGAATTTCTGGCTGTTCTCTGTTGATGTACTGCTGCAACAATTTTTTAATTACCTTTAGCAAAATTTTACTTGTGTGTGATATTAATGATATTGTTTGATAATTTCAGCATTCTGTTGGATCATTTTTCTTTGGAATGGATAGAAATACAGATCACTTTCAGTCAAATGGCCAAGTAGCCATTTTCCAAATATCTTAGCACAGATAATTGAGCACCTCCGGTAGTACCTCTTTTTGTTAAAACATCTCAGTATTTCATCAGTTCCTGGAGTTTTTTGCCAATGTCTACAGTGCAGCGTGGACATCTTCCTTCAGTACAATCAGTTTTGTATCACATGCTGTCTTTAAAAATGGTTAAACACTGAGTGATTCTTTTTGGCACAGTGACTGTGTATTCCTTTCATCTGCTTTTCATTCATCCTACTTCATTCAATACTTTGCCCCAAAAATGCTTCAAAATTTGCAATTGAAGCGTAAATGTTTTTCTTCAGTTCTTTCAGCTTTAAAAATGATAAGCATGTTCTTAACTTTTGGTTTTATAGCTTCACATCTATATATCTATCATGATAATAGTTTATCTTCTCAGTAGTACATATGAAAACAATTATACTTAAAAGTAAACTTACTTTTCAAAAGTTTTCATTTATTTTTAAATTTGAAGAATTCTTGATACTGTAGTGGCCTATTATAAATTTAGTTAAGTGACAATCACACCTGCTATTCCACCTTGAAAATTTTTTCTGGATTAAATTAAAAAACACTCTACACTTAATAAGCAACTTTTGACCTGTAAGATTATTTTTTCTCCTATATCAGTAAGAAAACTTAGAAACCATTTTTCTTCTAGTCTTCTAGAATATGAGTACACATTCTTGTTCTTACCTCAGGACCCTATCAATTCTGTAGCTCCCTGCCACACATAATTTGATCATCATGGATATTGATTCAATCACACCCTCAACAGAACAACATGCTGATGACGTGGTGAAGGTGGAACCTGACGATAAGGTAATAGCAGGTACTTTTGACACCCTTGTAAAACATATGCATAACAAAAAATGAAAATTAAATCTGTTGAAAATTCAGGAGTAAGGATTTCACCTTGAAGACTAAAATGTGCCTGACCCATGCCATGGTATTTTCAATCATGTATGCATGTGAAAGCTGGACCATGAACAAAGAAGAAACAAGAAGAATCGATGCCTTTGAATTGCGGTGTTGGAGAAGAATGCTGGACGTATGATGGACCACCAAAAAAACAAACAGATCTGTTCTGGAAGAAGTACAGCCAGAGTGCTCCTTGGAAGCACAGATATTTCTGCATCTTACATACTTGGGAAAGATCAGTTCCTGGAGAAGGGCATCATGCTCGGTACAGTGGAGGGTCAGTGAAAAAGAGGAAGACCCTTGATGAGATGGATTGACACAGTGGCCGCAACAATGGGCTTAAGCATAAAAACTACCGTGGACATGGCGCAAGACGTGGCAGTGTTTCTTTCTGTTGTTCATAGGGTTGGCACCAACTTGATGACACCTAACAGCAACAATAACATAATACTGTAGTAATAAAGATAGTGTAGTATTGGTACAAGGATAGATTTATAGACAATGAAATAGACTGAAAAGTCCAGAAATAGTGTCATGTGTTTGTTTAATCACTTTCCATCAATGGCTCAAAGAAAATTTAATGGGAAAGTAAATAATAAAAGTTACTTACTTATAAAATAAAATTAACCCCAAATCCTACCACACAATGCACACTCACATACTGCATATAGACCTAACCTTAAAAGCTAAATTATAAAACTTATAGAAGAAAATAGAGGAAAAAGTCTTTGTAACACTGTGGAGGACAGAGATTTTAAAACCATATATAAAATAAAACTTAAAGAAGAAAAGTGATGCAGTAAAAATTATTTCCTAGGCCACATAGTATTTGCAGAAAGTTGAAGAACTGCATTCTAAGCTTTCATTAATAAGTATATGGAATTTTAAAGCTAGAAGATGCCTTGAGTATACTAGTCCAATTTTGTTATTTTATGCATACAAAAACTGTGGTCATGAGATTTGTCCAGATTCATAGAAGTGATTAATGGCAAAACCACTTATTTTTCTTTGTGTTCCCATTATATAGTACTGTACATGTTACATAGTACTACTTGAGTAATTATTGAACACGGGAGGACAAATTGATGTAAGATGGATAAGGGCTTCAATTAGTGAGTAACTTACTCGGGGAGGAAAGGCAAAGCCAACCTGGCACCCTAGGCAGATGCATCAGCACTGTTCCTTTGCAACAAGACCAGAAAAACTAAGTAAAACAGATGCAAACACCAGTCTTGGAATGCTAAAAGTCAAAAGAAAGGATAAAGAACTACAAACACCAAAACGGAAGGAAAAAAAGGGACAGAAAACAGAGACTGAGGAGAAATACAGAATGGAGAGATACAGTGTGCCAACTAACATGGCACAGCACAGCCATCTTGAAATATACACATAGGCAGTATGGGTGGGCAACTTTACAAAGCTCCTAACAGGAGACAGATTACCTGGTAACCAGGTTTTAGTCAGTTAGGGCTGCTGTAGCAGAAATACCACAGAGTGGATGGCTTTAACAAAGGAAGGTTTATTCTGACACAGTCCGGTAGTCTTCAAGTACAAATTCAGAATGTCTGCTCCAGGGGAAGGCTTTTCCCCTTGTTGGCTCTGAAGGAAAGTCTGGTATTGCATCAGTCTTTATCCAGGCACAGCAACCTCAGGTCTGAAGGAGGCAGTCCTCTCCCAGTGCTGCTTTCTTGATAGTGTGAAGTTCCCAATTCTTGGCCTATTTCCCTTTCCTTTTATCTCTTGCAGGATGAAAGGATTAAGGGTAGGACCAGACACACTCCAGGGAAACTCCCTTTACAGTGGAGCAGGGAGGTGATCTTCTGAAAGGATTTACAGTCCCACCCTAATCATTTAACATGCAGCACAGCAAAATCACAAAATGGGAGAGGAGGGGAAAGGAGACTGTTGGAAGAACGAGACATGTATGGAGCAGAGAAGAAGAGTGTGCTGTCACTGGGCAGGGAGAGCAGTGGAAGCTGCATGTAGATGGGCATGCAAATTTATGCGGGAATGTACATTTTCACTCAGTCACAATAAAAAACAAAATCACAAAATGAAGGACAATCATAGAATACAGGGAATCATGGGCTAGCCACAGGGCTACACCTATTTGGGGGTGGACACAATTCGATCCATGACACCAGGGTAACATGCTTTACTGCCTCTCACACTTCTGGTGAGTAGAAGCAAGAACTCTTCTATCCCAGCAGCCTGTATCACTGGAGCCCATAGCAAGAGACGACACCCAGGTTTGTCCTACCCCCCCACCACAAAAATATTTTTTTCTTTCTTTGTTTTCTTTCTCCTTTCCACCTAGAGTTGATGTCTTAGAATTATGGTGTTGGTGAAGAATGTTGAATACACCATGGACTTCCAGAAGAACAAACAAATCTGTCTTGGAAAAAGTAAAGCCAGAATTCTTTCTTGAAGCAAGGATGGCAAGACTTTGTTTCACATGCTTTGGGCACATTATCAGGAAAGACCAGTCCCTGGAGAAGGCTTTCATGCTTGGTAAGGTGAAAAAGAGGAAGACCCTCAAAGAGATGATTGACACAGTGGCTGCAACAATGCAATCAGTCATAACAACAGTTGTAAGGATACTGCAGACTGAGCAGTATTACATTCTGTTGCATGTAGGGTCACTATGAGTCATAACCAAATCAACAACACCTAACAACAACAACCACAACGTATCTGTATCTGGAAAAACAATGCGCATTGTTGAAATTTCTGATCTGAGAACATTTTTCAACAATCAAGGCTGCTTTCAGACACACTGTATCCTTCTAGAGTAACTGGATCACAAATATAGATGCTTACTAAAATGTTTTGAACTTTCCCAAACAGCTTCACATTGTACTTGCACATCTTGGGTCTGGCCAAATCTGGCTTGCCACCACAACTCTGGCCAAGAATCATAGTCCAAGAACCATGCCAAGTCTTCTACTGAACACTGGTTGTCCACATATGGGAGACATTTTCCTCTTTCACATTCTTCTTTCTTTCATCACATTTCAGATGTGTTACTTAAGTTCATAGAAAATGCATGAATGTTTTATATTCTGAGATGAATTAAAAATATAACTGATTTTTTCGCAATTTTAAGGGTAACCTCCAAAAAGGTCAAAGAGGAGAGAAGGAAATAATTGAACAAATAATTAGAATCTCTGCTTTGTAGTTGAATCTCTTGTGTGCAACATATGGTTTTATTTTGTTGTTTTTTGTTTTGTTTTGTTTTTCTTTTTAATGAAGTCTCCTTAGTCATAGTGGCATGATTTTTTAGGCATTCCAAACATGAAATATTTATTTGTCCAAAGTCTCTCAGCATAAATAGGAAGATATTTGCAAAGCTTTACTTCATGCTTTGTTTCTTTGTGAGTGATTATTTAGAACAGAAATTACCAGGAGGGTTTTAGAAAAATGACACAGATGGCATTTGTTAGTATTTACGCTTTAAGTTTTGATCATTTAAAGCAGAAGAAGACAGAATGGGCACTAGGCTCTCCATATACTCACAGAAGAAAACTTAACTGACAAGAAAATAAAGCAATACAAGCAACCAGCGTAGAAACTAAAAAGGCATTAGAAGTAGACAACAAAAGAGAAAAGGAAATCAGAAGATAAAGTAGAGGCAACAAGAGAGCATCTGTGCTATTCAAACTGGGGCTGACCCTATGGCAAACCAGGAAGATCAGCTAACGGGGACTAAAATCTATAAATCTTCTGATTAATGATATCCAGCAAACTTTTGTTTGACTAGAAGAGCTCCCACAGCATTCTCTTCTCTGGGTCCCTTAAGAACAATGTGGCCTTTTCAACCACCAAATGATTCCTCTAAACCAAGCCCTGGAACAATTATAAGAAAAAGGATAAGCTCTGAAGAAGGTGAAAAATCAACTCACAAAAAAGAATGTCCCAGAATAGACTAGCAAGAACAACAGAGAAAACATCAACATAAAAATAAACATATCACAATGGCAGCAGTGAACACATACCTATCAATAATTACATTCAATATGAATGGACTGAATGCTCCAGTAAAGGGACACCAAGTGTCATCTTGGATCAAAAGACACGACTCATCCATATGTTGTCTACAAGAAACTCACTTGAGACCTAAAGACAGGAACAAACTGAAAATTAAAGGATGGAAGAATATATATCAAGCTAACAATGAACAAAGAAGAGCAGGGGTGGCAATTCTAATCTCAGACAAAATCTATTTTAATGTAAAATCCACCATCATGGACAAAGATGGACACTATTTATTGCTGAAAGGTTCAATACAGAAGCAAGACTTAACTATATTAAATATTTATGCACCTAATGTCAGAGCACCTAAATATGTCGAAGAAACACTGACTATGCTCAAAAGAGAGTTAGATGACTCCACAATAATAGTGGGAGACTTTAACACTCCACTTTCATTACTAGGCAGATCATCTAGAAAAAAGCTCAGTAAAGATACACAAGACCTCAATGACACAATTAACCAACTAAACCTCATTGATATATACAGAACTTTCCACCCATCAGCAGACAACTACACCTTCTTCTCCAGTGCACATGGAACATTCTCCAGAATTGACCACGTGATAGGCCATAATTCAATGCTCAACAAAATCAATACCACTGAATCACTGCAAAGCATCTTCTCAGATCATAAAGCCATCAAAGTTGAAATCAGTAGCAGAAAAAACATAGATAGAAAGTGGAACTCTTGGAAACTGAACAACATCTTGCTCAAAAAAACATGGGTTACAGAGGAAATCAGGGATGAATTAAAGAAATTCATGGATTCCAATGAGAACGAAAACACTTCCTACCAGAACCTATGGGATAAAGCCAAAGCAGTGCTCAGAAGTCTGTTTATCTCCATAAATGCACACATCTGGAAGGAAGACAGAAACCAAATCAAGGAACTAACTCTACAGCTTGATCAAGTAGAAAGAGAACAACAGAGGAACCCCTCGGGCACCAGAAGAAACGAGATCATAAAGATTAGAGCAGAGCTAAATGAATTAGAGAATAGAAAAACAATTGAAAAAATTGAAAAGACCAAAAGCTGGTTTTTTGAAAAGATCAATAAAATTGATAAACCACTGGCTAAACTTACTAAAGAAAAGCAGGAAAGGAAACAAATAACCCAAATTAGAAATGAGAGGGGAGTTGTCACTACAGATGCAACAGAAATCAAAGATATCATAACAGAATACTATGAGAGACTGTACTCTAACAAATTTGAAAACCTAGGGGAAATGGACCAATTCTTTGACTCACACCACCTACTCAAATTATCACAACGTGAAGCAGACCAACTTAATAAAACCATCACAAAGGAAGAGATTGAAAAGGTCATCAAAACACTGCCAACCAAAAAAAGTCCAGGCCCAGATGGCTTCACGGCAGAATTCTACCAAATATTTAGAGAAGAGTTATCCCCAATACTACTGAGACTATTTCACAGTATAGAAAGGTATGGAGTATTCCCAAACTCATTCTGTGACGCCAGCATAATCCTGATACCTAAGCCAGGGAAAGATCCAACAAAGACAGAGAACTACAGACCGATATCACTCATCAACCTAGATGCAAAAATCTTCAACAAAATTCTTGCCAACAGACTACAGCAACATATCAAGAAAATAATCCATCATGACCAAGTGGGATTCATACCAGGAATGCAAGGCTGGTTCAACATCAGGAAAACAATTAACGTGATAAACCACATAAATAACACAAAAGACAAGGATCACCTGATTTTGTTCATTGATGCAGAAAAGGCATTTGATAAAGTGCAACACCCATTCATGCTAAAAACTCTTAGCAAAATGGGCATAGACGGCAAATTCCTCAACACAATAAGGGCCATTTATACAAAGCCAATTGCCCACATCATCCTGAATGGAGAGAGACTGAAAGACTTTCCCTTGACATCAGGAACTAGACAAGGATGCCCACTCTCACCTCTCCTATTCAACATTGTGCTAGAAGTTCTAGCCAGAGCAATTAGAAAAGATGAAGAAATAAAGGGCATCTGCACCGGCAAAGAGGAAGTTAAAATCACCCTGTTTGCAGATGATATGATTGTATACGCAGAGAACCCCAAGGAATCTATAAGTAAGCTACTCAAACTGATAGAAGAGTTCAACAAAGTCTCAGGATACAAGATAAACATAAGTAAATCAATACCATTTACGATAGCCCCTAGGAAGATAAAGTACCTAGGAATTAATCTAATCAGAAAAACAACAGACCTTTACAAAGAGAACTAAAAGCCCTTACTACAGGAAACTAAGAGAGACTTAAATAAATGGAAAAATCTGCCCTGCTCATAGATAGGAAGACTTAACATTGTGAAAATGCCGATTTTCCCCAAAGCAATTTATTTATATAACGCAATCCCAATACAAGTTCCAGTGTCATTTTTTAATGAGATGGAGAAACAAATCACCAATTTTGTTTGGAAAGGAAAGAAGCCCCGGATAAGTAAGGTACTACTAAAGAAGAAGAACACACTGGGAGGCCTCTCATTACCCGACCTTAGAACATACTACACTGCCACAGTGGTCAGAACAGCCTGGTACTGGTACAAGAAAAGACAGATGGATCAATGGAACAGAATTGAGACCCCAGAGATGACACCATCTGCCTATGAACAGTTGATATTCGACAAAGGCCGTAAGATATTAAACTGGGGTAAAAACAGTATCTTCAACAAATGGTGCTGGCAAAATTGGTTATCCATCTGCAATAAACTGAATCAAGATCCATATCTTATACCTTATACAAAAACCAACTCCAACTGGATAAAAGACCTAAATATCAAACCTAAGACGATAAAGCTCATCCAAGAAAAGTTAGGAACAACAATGGAAGTTTTAATACACAATGAGGACAGACTCCAAAATCTGTCAAAGAAACCTCAATCATCAGAAGAGAAAATAGATAACTGGGAACTATTAAGAATCAAACACTTTTGCTCACCCAAAGACTTTATTAATAGAATTAAAAGAACACCCACAGAATGGGAAAAAATATTTGGCAACTCTATGTCAGACTGACGCCTGATCTTCATAATCTATAAGATACTACAAAATATCAATAAGAAGAAGACAAATCATCCAATTAAGTGATGGGCAAAGGAGATGGACAGACACTTCACTAAAGAGGAGATCCAGGCAGCCAAAAAACACACATGGACATGTTCACGATCTTTAGTTATTAAAGAAATTCAAATCAAGACAACAATGAGATACCATCTCACCCCAACAAGATTGGCCATGATCCAGAAAACACAAAACAACAAACGCTGGAGAGGCTGTGGAGAAAGTGGAACCCTCCTACACTGTTGGTGGGGTTGCAAAATGGTCCAGCCTCTTTGTAAGGCAATAAAAAAATGGATACCAATATACCATTTGACCCAGTAATTCCACTACTTGGAATATATCCTACAGAATCAGGGGCTTTCACACCAACGGACACATGCACCAGAATATTTACCGTAGCACAGTCCACGATAGCAAAAAGATGGGATCAACCCAGATGCCCAACAATAGAAGAATGGATAGGTAAACTGTGGTACATATACTCAATGGAGCACTACATAGTGATAAAGAATAATGATGATTCCAGGAAACATCTCCTAACCTGGTTTCAACTGGAAGACATTATGTTGAGTGAAAGTAGTCAGCGACAAAGGGACAAATACTGTATGAGACCTCTACGATAAGATCTCAAAAACAGACTTGTGAAAAGAAGAAAAGACTCTTTGACAGCTGCAAGGGAGGGGAGAGAGGGAGAGGGAGGGGGAGGGTTTAGTTTAGATAGTTACTAGAAATCCAGTTGGGAGAAAGCAGTGATAGCACACATTGGAAACAAGAACAACATTAAGTGGACTTCAGCATAACTTGAGTACTCCTTCCATCTTAACTCAATACTGCAAGGATACAGTAGCTGGGGCAGGGGGCAGGGGACCATGCTCTTAGGTGAATTCCAGGCCAATTGGCACAACTAGCGTTTTGCTAAGAGAGCTCTCTGCACCCCACATTGGTGAGTGGCGTCTGGGGTTGTAAAAGCTACCAAGCTGCCATTCGAGGACACAGCAAATGGTCCAAACTCAGCAGGAACTGATGCTCACCAAGGACCAAAATGACATGCGATAAAGACAACCGAAAAGACAGAGAGACCCACAAGAGTGGGTGCCTACATCGACTTGGGACCGGAAGAACCGGATGGTGCCCGGCCACCACCGGTGATAGCCATGATGGAGCTCACAGAGAGGAGTCTCACTGGCAACACAAGAATAAAAAGGGGTGCATCATGAGATCTCCACTAAAAGACCTCAATTGATGGTCCAGCGGTTTTGGGGTTCCTCTGAGAACATGGCTTCCGGCCCTGATGCTGCCCTTTCCCATAAATTATAACAAAGGTCCAGTCTTTGGACAGGAATGGATTGGACTTGGCAATGCAGAGTGACCGTATATTGGAAGCACTTTATGGTTCTATACATCTATAGGATGTCATCTTGCTGACCTCTGGCTGGAGGAAGGGGAGTGGACGGAGAGGAGGGGATAGGAGGCTGTTAGGAGGATGAGACATGTATGGAGCAGAGAGGAATAGTGTGCTGTCACCGGACAGGGAGAGCAGTGGAAGCTGCATATAGGTGGCCATGTAAATTTATACGTGAATGTACATTTATACTGAGTTATGTTAAACAAAAATAAAAAAAAAGAAAAAGAAAAAGGATAATGTTGTGGATATTGTTCCTCCTAGTTTTTCTCTGCTTGTTTGGTAGCCATATAAGAGTACGCATACTGCAAGAATTCACTAATGCCTAGGATATCCATTTGAACCCAAATGGACTGGTACTGGCCATTCTGAACCAGACAGTCACATGGTCTACTATGCCATGATAGAAAATTTGAAGAGGAATGGTGCTGGATTCATCATCACAAACATTTAAAAATCTCTCCTGAAGTATAGTGCTGTCAGTCCCAGGATAATATCTAGATTGGTGTGTAAATTATGGAGTTAGAGGTAGACATTGAAGATTTTTATCAGGTTTCAAAGTTGAAAACTGACCAAAATGCAATCAGGATCCATTGATAATTACTGATGATCAGAATGTAAAAGCTGAAAACAAAGAAGAAGGATTAGTAGTTGGAAAATACAGCCTTGATGACAGAAATTATAGTGGAGATCGCATGACAGAATTTTGAAGGACCAATGACTTCTTCATTACAAATACCTCTTTCATCAATATAAACAGCAATTACACACATGAACCTCACCAGAAGGAATACGCAGGAATCAAATTGACTACATCAGTGGAAAGAGATGATGGAAAAGCTCCATATCAGCATCAGAACAAGACCAGATGCTGACTGGTACGTATCATCAATTGCTCATATGCAAGTTATAAGCGAACCTGAAGTGAGCCAAAGTGCAGCCTTGAGTATATTCCACTTGAGTTTAGAGACTGTTTCAAGAACGGATTTGACACGTGAAACGCTAATGACCAGACAAATTGTGGAATGGCATCAAAGACATCTTCCATGAAGAAAGAAGTCTTTAAAAAGACAGAAAGGAAAGACCAAACTGGATGTCAGAAGAGACTCTGAAACTTGCTCTTGACCATCAAGAAGCTAAAACAAAATGAAGAAATTATGGAGTGAAATTACGGCATAAAAGAACTGAGCAGAATGTTTTAAAGGGCAGCTCAAGAAGACAAAGTAAAGTATTATAATGATATGCAAAGAGCTGGAAATAGAAGACCAAAAGGGAAGAACATGCACTGTGTTTCTCAAGCTGAAAGAACTGAAGAAAAATTTAAGCCTCGAATTGCAATCGTGAAAGAGTCTACGGGAAAAATATTAATTGACTCAGGAAGCATCAAAAGGAAATGGAAGGAATACACAGATTCATTACACTAGAAAGAACTGGTCAGTGTTCAACCATTTCAAGAGGTAACATGTAATCAGGAATTCACAATCCTGAAGGAAAAAGTCGAAGCTGCACTGAGGACATTGGTGAAAAACAAAGACCCAGGAATTGATGGACTATCAATCAAGATGTTACAACAAATAGATTTAGCACTGATAGTGCTCACTCATCTATGCCAAGAAGTATGGAGGACAGTTACCTGGCCAACTAACTGCAAATGATCCTTATTTATGCTGATTCCAAAGAAAGGTGATCCAACCAAATGTGGACCTTATTGAACAACATCATAATAATACATGCAAGTAAAGTTTTGCTGAAAATCATTCAAAAGAGACTGCAATAGTATATTGACGGGGAACTTCCAGAAATTTATACCAAATAGAGAAGAAGATGTGGAAACAGGGATGTTATTGCTGTTGTCAGAAAGACCTTGGCTGGAAGCAAAGAATACCAAAAAGATGTTTACCTGTGTTCCATTGACTATGTAAAGGCATTTGACTATGTGGATCATAACAAATTATGGCTAACATTGCATAAAATGGGAATTCCAGAACACTTAATTGTGCTTATGAGGAATCTGTACATGGATCAAAAGGCAGTTGTACGAACAGGACAAGGGGACATTGCAAGCAAAGTCAGGAAAGGTGTGCATCAGTATTGTATCCTTTTACCATACCTTTTCAATTTGTATGCCTAGAAAATAACCTGAGAAGCTGGACTATATGAAAAAGAATGAGGCATCAGGATTGGAGGAAGACTCACTATCAATGTGAATTACACAGATAACACAGCCTTGATTAGAAACACTTATTGATACAGAAGATCAAAGACTTCAAGATAATTGCACTTCAACATCTAGAAAACAAAAATCCTCACAACTGAACCGGTAAGCAACACCGTGATAAACAGAGAAAGGATTGGTGCTGTCAAGGATTTCATTTAGCTGGTTCCACAATCAACAACTGTGGAAGCAGCAGTCAAGAAATCTAAAGATGTATTACATCAGGAAAATCTGCTGCAGAAGAGCAATAATTTAAGTACTGAAAAGTAAAGATGTCACCTTGAAGACTAAGGTGCACCTGACCCAAGCCCTCATATTTTCAGTTGCATCATATGTATACAAAAGCTGGACAATCTGTAAGGAAGCTGAAGAATTGATGTCTTTGAATTGTGATGTTGGAGAAGAATGTTGAATGTATCATGGTCCGCCAGAAGAACAAACAGATCTGTGCTCCTTGGAAGCAAAGATGGCGAGAATACATCATCTGTGCTTTGGACGTGTTGCCTGGAAGGAACAGTCCCTGGAGAAGGACATCATGCTTGGTAGAGAGTCAGTGAAAAAGAGGAAGACCTTCAACAAGATGGACTGACACAGTGGCTGCAACAATGGGCTTGAGCATGAAAACAATTATGGGCATGTTCAGATCACGGTCAGATGAATTGGGCTTGGTAGCAGTGCAATTTCCTTAGTGTCATTTTTCTCTTTTTTTCCCTGTGTTGTACTGCTGACACGGTGAATGGGCTCTCAGTCTAGGGACAGATTATCCAGTAGGCAAAGTGAGCACACTGCTTACCCTGCTTTCCAGATCTTCTGTAGTGAACAATTTCATGTTCCCTCACGACACCAAAGATACTGCTTCCGGGTATGGTTGACGTCTGGCTGTCTCCCAACCCCATGGCACCTTTCTACAGCATTGAAGCCTCTTTTCAAAGTTACAGTTCCTGGAAGGGATTTGTAAGTAAACTCAGTAAGTAAAATAAACTGAGGTCTACTTGTGCTTACTCACTACCTGTAGTGCACACTCACGTGGGTTTCAACTCATGTAAAACTGTTCACTACACTCTACTAGTCTTCCCTGGGAGGGGCCTCACTGTTTGCCCATAACTGCTCAGAAGTTAGAAGACTTCCTTTGCCCCCTTCTATCAGCAGTCAGACCTAGGGCCTTAATCATGAAACTTCAGCTTCTTTTGCCATTGCTACTGATGGACAGCCACGGAGAGGATCAGAAGGCCAAAATTCAATGTCCAGTTGACAAACACTACAGTCAGGAAGAGTGGGGATGTTCCTTTCAATTGTTGTAACAAATGGCCACAAACTGGGTGGTGATTTTATATTCTCACAGTTCTGGAAGTCAAGAGTCTTCTGAAACCTATTCCACTGAGCCAGAAATCAAGAGGTCAGCGGGACCATCCACCCTCTGGAGGCTCCAGGGGAGAATGTACTGCATACCTCTTCTACTTTTGTGACTATTGTCATTCCTTGACTTGTGGCCACAGCATTTCAATCTCTAACTGTGGTCACACTGTCTCTCCTTCTTCTTTTCTCTTTCATGAGTGTGTGTGTGTGTGTGATCTCCCTCTACCTATCTAAGGACACTTAGATGGCATTAGGGCCCATCTGTTAATGGATGCTTTCCCAGTATTAGGATCAGTAATATTAATCAAGTGTATCAAGGATTGAATTATGCACCTAAAAAATGAGTGTATCTATTTGGCTAAGCCCTGATTCCTGGTATTGTGTGATGTTTCTTTGTGTAGTAAACTCTACATCTGTGATATTAATGAGGGAGGATGGGTGGCAGTTGTGTTGGTGAGGCAGGACTTAGTATGTAAGTCTGTATTGTGCCTTGAGGTAGTCTCTTGAGATGTAAAAGAAAGGAGCTAGCAGAGAGTGTTGGGGACCTCATACCACCAAGAAATAGTGCCAGCAACAGAGGTCTTCCTTTGGAAAGGGCTTAGGTCCCTATACCTAGAAGCTCCAGTTCAGGGAAACTGGGTGACAGAGAGAGACAGAGACTGAGACAGAGACAGAGACAGAGCGAGAAAGAGCAAGAGAGAAAGAGCGAGTTTCCTTTGCCTACCTCTTACAAGGATACTTGTGACTGGAGTGAGGGCCCACCTGGTAATCCATGATGCCCCCTCAAGTTAAGATCTTTAATGTAATTACATGCAGCAGACCTCTTCTCCTTAAAAGGTAACATTTATAGGTTTCAGAGGTTAGGATCTGATGCATTTCCTTGGCCATTATCCAGCCTGCTTTGAAATGTCAAAAACGAGTCTCTTTATTTAATTTACCCATCTCTTCTTATACCTAGCATATTCGGTACTTTAACTTGAGCTACAAATACACAGCTACAAACCCCAGGAAGAAAAGTAAACCTGGCCCCCAGAATCACCCTAACATTTGCAGACCTACCCCCAGTGGTGGATCTAGCTGAGTGAAGGGCAGAACATTTTTCCTGTTCCAAGGCAAAAAGTCTGTCAGGTTTTCTAGCACTTGGTTAAAGACAGAACAGAGTTCACAGTATAGAATTTTGTGTCACTAAATATTTTGTCTCCAAACTATCCAGTATCTCTTTTCTTTCAGTTGATGACACAATTGTAATGAAAAGAACAAGTACCTTCTGTGACCTTGTTTTATAAAACCTAGGCCATAATAGCTCTTGAGAACCAGAGGTTTCATAATTTTCATAAGAATTAAAGACTACTATACATCTATACATTACAGGTATTATATACCTATCTCTGCAAGTTTACATTCTGGATATACAGCTGGGCCCAATTCTAAAATGTGATGAAATCTTTCAACAGTACAATAAATTTTATGACAAGCTGAAGTACACAAAGGTATAAGATAGCATTAAAGTATGTTTTTTCATTTTTGAACGGTTCTGCCACTTAGCCTCCAAAACAATTATGCTGCCACTGTATTCAGCTTCTCTCCATGTTTCCCAAGGAAGAGGTTTACAAATAGCAGTCCTTCTTGCACTTCTCTATGTTCTATGAAAAGACAGTGAATTCATTATAAACATTCACATTGGGCATTGCCTATGAAGACCACTATTGACCATATAGTGAAAGATCCTAAATAAAGTACATGCGTGTAAGAGACAGAGCACACATGAGTACCATATGTAAGTCTGAACTGGTTAGGACAAACCAGAAACAGCCATCTCCAAAGCCAGACGGTCCTGCAGTAAAATCTTTAAGCTGTTTGCAAAATGTATTTTTATATTATTTGTTTTAGTCACCAGGTATTGCTCCAACAGAAAATACCATGCATGGGTGATTTCATGAAGAAAAAAACTTTGTTGTCACAGAGCAGTAAGCCACAAATCCATTTATGAGTTACAAGTCCATTCAATAAGAGAAATTATCACATTCCCGTAGGCTCAGTCTGATTCCAGTGTGAGCATCTGGGCACAGGAACCTCAGGTAAAGGCACTCTCTGCTCTCGGTGCTGCCTCCACTGTGGTACGAAGTTCCCAACTTACTCTGTTCACTTCTCTCCCTTATATCTCACAAGCTGGTAACTTTAGTCCTGCCTCACCAACACGACTGCTGTCCATTTTTCCTCATCAACATCACAGAGGCAGGATTCACAACACATGAGAGGAATTGCACTGTATTGGGACTCACAGTCAAGTCAAATCAATACATATATTTTGGAGGGAACAATACAATCCATGACAGTATTTATGGAGAAAATTTCCCAAAGATACTGCCCGATTCTTTTGTGACCATGTAGACCATTTTCTGTTTTTAATGAAATAAAGGTAATGCAGAATTTAAAAACAAGAAGTAAAGAGGGAGTGGATCAAGATGGCAGACTAAACAAACATTTCCCTGAATCCTTCTGGAAACCAAGACCTGAACTGACAATTAAACAGAGGCTTCTAGATACCTAGTGAGCCCTAGGACATTGTATAGGGCTGTCAGTTTGAAATAGATACCACTGAGCAGGAAACTTCTCTGGCAAAACTATCTTTCAAATATGAAAATGGAATTAAGACATTTGCAAATAAACAGAAACTCAGAGACTTTGTAAAAACCAAACCAAAGCTACAAGAAACACTGAAATAAGGTCTTGGCCTAGAAGAACAAAACCATTAACTCTCTATTTTAGGAGGAAATACAAGACACATCATCCAGAAACCTACTCAGTCAGGGAAGGTTTCAAACTCGTCAAAGCTATAACATTAAAAGAAGAGATCCAGTGATTATATCATGAAAACTATGATGTCATCATATTAAAAAGAGGGAGACATTACGTTGAGTGAAAGTAGTCAGTGACAAAAGGACAAATATTATATGATACCCTTGTGACAAGAACTTAAAAAAAAAGACTCACGCATAGAAGAAAATACTCTTGGACAGCTGCAATGGTGGGGAGGGAGGGAGGCTGAGGAGGGGGACAGTTTAGGTTAGACAGCTGTAGAAATTTGGTTGGGTAAAATCTGTGACAGCACACATTAGAAAGAAGATCAATGTTAACTGGACTTCAACATAACATGATTACTCCTCCCATCTTAAACCAATATTACAAGGACAGAATAGCTGGGGCAGGGGGACGGGAGACCATGCTCTCAGGCCAATTGCAATAACTAGTATTTTGCTAAGAGAGCCTTCTGCAACCCACATTGGTGAGTGGCATCTGGGATCTTAAAAGCTGCCAAGCTGCCATCTGAGGGTACAGCAAATTGTCCCAAATTAGCAAGAATGGATGATCACCAAAGATCAAAACAGCACAGGGGAAAGAGAACCCAGAATACAAAGAGACCCACATGAATGGGTGACTATATCGACTTGTGACTGGAAGAACTGGATGGTGCCCAGCCACCACCAGTGATTGCTTGTGATGGAGCTCACAAAGTTGAGTCTCACTGGCAACACAAGAATAAAAAGGGGTACACTCTGAGATCTCCATTAAAAGACCACAATCGAAGGTCCACAGGCCTTGGAGCTCCCCTGGAAGCATGGTCCCTGGACCTGATACTGCTCCTGTCCATAAATCACAATAGAGGTCAACTCTGGGACGGGAATCAATTGGACTTGGCAAAACAGAGAGATCACATCATGTGCGAACTTTATGGTTCTGGGCATCTACAGGATGTCACCCTGCTGACCTCTTACTGAAGGAAGGGGAGTGGTTGAAGAGGAGGGGATAGGAGTTTGTTGGGAGGATAAGACATGTATGGAGCAGAGAGGAAGAGTGTGCTGTCACTGGGCAGGGAGAGTAGTGGGAGCTGCATGTAGGTGGGCATCCAAATTTATACGGAAATGTACATTTTCTTTCAATCTTAACAAAAAAAAAGAGGGATGTACTACAGTCTTTATAGTCCTTCCAGATGGAGGTGAAGTTAATAAGATATGCACTAGTTAAAATTGGATTTAAACATAGATCATTAAAGGGGGTCACAGGGATAGCTGCAAAGCACATAAAGATGCAACATATCAAAACAGGAAACGTAATGCAGGATTCTAAACAAACACAAAACCAACACTGAAAAAGATGAAAAATCAACTCATAAAGAAGAATGTCCCAGAACAGAATAATAAGAACAGCAGAGAAAGCATCAACACAAAAATAAACATATCACAATGACAGCACTAAACACATACCTAGCAATAATTACATTGAATGTGAATGGACTGAACACTCCAGTAAAGAGACAATGAGTGACATCTTGGATCAAAAGACATGACCCATCTACATGTGGCTTACAAGAAACTTACCTCGGATTTAAAGATATGAACAAACTGAAAATTAAAGGATGGAAAAACATATATAAAGCTAACAATACACAGAGAAGAGCAGGTGTGGCAATACTAATCTCAGATAAAATAGATTTTATTGTAAAATCCACCATTGTGGACAAAGAGAAACCCTATTTATTGCTGAAAGTTCAATACACAAACAAGACTTAACAATATTAAATATTGATGGACCCAATACTAGAGCATCTAAATACCTTGAATAAACACTGACTGCATTCAAAAATGAGATAGATCACTCCACAGTAACAGTGGGAGACTTCAACACTCCACTCTCAATGTTTTACAGATCATCTAGAAAAAAATTTAACAAAAACACAAATGATTTTATTGCCACAATTAACCAACTAGACCACATTGACTTATACAGAACTTTCTATCCATCAGCAGACAACTGCACCTTCTTCTCCAATGCACATGGAACCTTTTCCAGAGTAGACCATGTGTTAGGACATACAACAAATCTCAACAAAATTCATACCATTGAATTATTGTAAAGCATCTTCTCAGACCATAAAGTCATCAAAATCAAAATCAATAGCAGAAAAACATTGGTAGAAATTGGAACTAATGGAAAGTGAACAACATGTTGCTCAAAAACGCATGGGTTATAGGAGAAATCAAAGATGAAATAAATTTGTGGATTCCAATGAGAAGGAAAACACCTCCTACCATGCCCTGTAGGACACAGCCAAAGCAGTTCTCAGTGCATACATCCAGAAGGAAGAAAGGACCCAAAACAAAGAACTAACTCTACAGCTTTAGCAGGTGGAGAGAGAACAATAGAAGAATCCCACAGGCCCTAGAAGAAAACAGATGAGAAAGATGAGAGCAAAACTAAACAAATTAGAGAATAGAAGAACAATTGAAAAGACCAAAATCTGGTATCTTTGAAAAGACCAAAAAAATTGACAAACCATTTGCTAACCTTACAAAAGAAAAACAGCAGAAGATACAAATAACCCGATTAAGAAATGAGATGGAAGTTGTCACAACTTCGAACAGAAATAAAAAATATCATAACAGAATACTATGAAACAGATCCAACAGAAGTAAAAAATGTAACAGAATACTACGAAAAGCTGTACTCTAACAAATTGGAAAACCTAGAGGAAATGGACATTTCTAGATTCATATCACTTACCAAGATTATCACAAGGAGAAGTAGATCATATTAATAAATTTATCACAAAGGAAGAGATTGAAAAAGTTGTAAAAAATCTACCAACCAAAAAAAGTCCTGGCCCAGATGGCTTCACTGGAGAATGCTACCAAACTTTTAGAGAGGACTTAACTCTGATACTATTGAGGCTATTTCACACCATAGACAGGAATGGAATACTCCCAAATTCATTCTGTACATTCTATGAAGCCAGCATAACTCTAATACCAAAGTCAGGGAAAGATCCCACAAAACAAAGGAAAATTACAGACCAATATCATTCGTGAACCTAGACGCAAAACTCTTCAACAAGATTCTAGTCAATAGAATTCAACAGCATATAAAAAGAATAATTCAACATGATCATGTTAGTTCCATTACATGGATGCAAGGCCGGTTCAACATCAGAAAAACAATTAATGTAATCACATACATAACACAAAAGATAAGAATCAACTGATTTTGTCAGTTGATGCAGAAAAGGCATTTGACGAACTTCAATACCCATTCATGCTTAAAACTTTCAGAAAAATAGGAATAGAGGGGAAATTCCTCAACTCAGTCAGTAGCATCTATGCAAAGCAAACCATCTTCATTGTCCTGAACGGTGGAACACTGAAAGAATTTCCTTTGAGAACAGGAACTAGACAAGGATTCTCACAATTATTCAGCATTGTGCTAGAGTTTCTAACCAGAGCAATTAGACAAGACAAAGCAATAAAGGCATCCGTATCAGCAATGAAGAAGTAAAAGTGTCCTTATCTGCAGATGATACGATTGTTCACACAGAGAATTCAAAGGAATACATAAGTAAACTATTGGAACTAATAGAGGAGTTTAGAAAAGTAGCAGGATATAAGATAAACGTAAGTAAATCAGTAGGATTCCTTTATACCAATAGTGAGATTATTAGAGAAGAAATTACCAAATCAATACCATTTACTATAGCCCCAAGAAGATAAAATACCCAGGAATAAATCTAACCAGGGAATAAGAGATCTTTACGAAGAGAACTACAAGACCTTACTACAAGAAACTAAGAGGGACTTACATAAATAGAGAAATCTACCATGCTCGTGGATAGGAAGACTCAACATTGTGAAAATGTCTATTTTATCCAAAGCAATCTACTTACATAATGCAATCCCAGTACAGTTTCCAGTGACTTTTTTTAATGAGAGGGAGAAACAAATGATCAAATTGGTTTGGAAAGGGAAGAAATAAAGGGCATCTGCATTGGCAAAGAGGAAGCAAAAATCTCCCTATTTGTAGATGAAATGATTGTACATGCAGAGAATCCTAAAGAATCCATAAGGAAACTGCTCAATCTGATAGAAGAGTTCAGCAAAGTGTTAGGATACAAGAGAAACATAAGTAAATCAGTAGGATCCTTTTTTACCAACAAACAGATTTTTAAAGAAAAAAATCACCAAATCGATACCAATTTCTATAGCCCTCAAGAAAGTAAAATGCCTAGGAATAAAACTAACCAGAGAAATAAGAGACCTTTAAAGAGAACTACAAAATCTTACTGCAATAAACTAAGAGAGACTTACATAAATGAAAAACCTACTCTGCTTATAGATAGGTAGATTTAACATTGTGAAAAAGGCTATCCTACCCAAAGAAATCTAGTTATACAATGCAATCCCAATACAAATTCCTGTGACATTTTTTAGTGAGATGGAGAAACAAATCATCAACTTTGTTTGGAAAGGGAAAAAGCCCCTGATAAGTCAAGCACTACTGAAGATGAAGAACACACTGGGAGGCCTCTCACTACCTGCCTTTAGAACCTATTACACTGCCACACTTGCCAAAATGGCCTGGTATCACTACAAAAAGAGGCAGATAGATCAATGGAACAGAGTTGAGACCCCAGAGATGACACCATCCTGCTATGAACAGTTGATATTTGACAAAGGCCCTAAGACAGTAAACTGGCGCAAAAGCAATTTTTTCAACAAATGGTGCTGGCAAAATTGGATATCCATCTGTAATAAATTGAAACAAGATCCGTATCTCACATCTTATACGAAAACCAACTCAAACTGAATAAAAGACCTAAATATCAAATCTAAAATGATAAAGCTCATCCAAGAAAAAGTAGAATTAACAATGGAAGTTTTAATACACAGTGTAGACAGACTTGAAAATCTGACAAAGCACAATCAACAAAAGAGAAAATAGATAAATGGGAACTACTGAAAATCAAACACTTTCGCTCATCCACAGTCTTCATTAAAAGAATTAAAAAACCACCTACAGAATGGGGAAAAATATTTGGCAGCTATATGTCAGACCAACATCTGATCTCCACAATCTATAAGGTACTACAAAATATCAATAAAAAAAGGATAAATAATCCAATAAAGTGATGAGCAAAGGAGATAGACAGACATTTCTCTAAAGAAGATATCCAGGCAGCTGAAAGATACATGCAGGATTGGTCACGATCACTAGCTATTAAATAAATTTGAATCAAAACTATGATGAGATACCATCTCACTCCAACAAGATTGGCCATGATCCAAAAAACGCACAACAACAAATGCTGGAGAGGCTGTGGAGAAACTGGAACTCTCCTACACTGTTGCTGGGATTGCAAAGTGGTGCAACTTCTTTGGAAAGCAATGTGATGCTTCCTTAAAAAGCTGGATCTAGATGTACCCTTTGACCCAGTTATTCCACTGCCTGGAATATATCCTGCAGAATCAAGGCCACTCACACCAATTGATACATGCACACAAATGTTTACTGCAGCACAGTTCACAGTAGCAAAAAGTTGGAATCAACCCAGATGCCCAACCACAGAGGAAAGGTTACATAAACTTTGGGGTATGTACTCAGTGGAAAAGTATGCAATGATAAGGGACAATGACGATTTCAGGAAACATCTCATAACCTGGCTTCAATTAGAGGACATTATGTTGAGTCAAAGTAGTCACTGACAAAAGGACAAATATTGTATGAGACCCCTACAATAAGAGCTTAAAAAAAAAAAAAACTCATGCACAGAAGAAAAGACTCTTTGACAGCTGCAATGGTGGGGAGGGAGGGAGAGTGAGGGTAGGATTTAGATTAGAGATAGTTGATAGAAATTTGGTCAGGTGAAATCTCTGACAGCACACATTAGAAAGAAGATCAATTTTAACTGGACTTCAGCATAACATAATTACTCCTCCCATCTTAACCCAATATTGCAAGGACAGAGTAGCTGGGGCAGAAATCCGGGAACCATGCTCTCAGGGGAAATTGAGGCCAATTAGCACAACTACCATTTTGCTAAGAGAGTCTTCTGCACCCCACATTGGTGAGTGGCATCCAGGGTCTTAAAAGCTGCTAAGCTGCCATCTAAGGTACACCAAAAGGTCCCAATTCAGCAGGAATGGATGATCACCAAGGACCAAAATGACATGAGGGAAAGAGAACCCAGAAGACAGAGAGACCCACGTGAGTTGGTGACTTCATCGACATGTGATCAGAATAACTGAATGGTGCCCAGCCACCACCAGCGATAGCCATGATGGGGCTCACAAAGTTGAGTCTTACTGGCAACACAAGAATAAAAAAGGAAGACACCCTGAGATCTCCACTAAAAGACCACAACTGATGGTCCAGGGTCATTGAGCTTCCCCTGGGAGCATGACCCCTGGCCCTGATTATGACCATGTCCATAAATCATAAAGGAGGTCAACTCTTCAGACAGGAGTGGATTGGACTTGGTGACACAGAGTGACCATTTCATGTGTGCACTTTATGCTTCTGTGCATCTATAGGATGTCATCCTGCTGAGCTCTTACTGGAAGCAGGGGAGAGGGAGAGGGTAGAGAAGAGGGTATAGGAGATTGTTAGGAGGATATGACATGTACAGAATGGAGAGGAAGCCTACACTGTTGGTGGGGTTGCAAAATGGTCCAGCCTCTTTGGAAGGCAATCTGGTGCTTCCTTAAAAAAATGGATATTGATATACCATTTGACCCAGTAATTCCACTACTTGGAATATATCCCATAGATTCAAGGCCTTTCACACCAACGGACACATGCACCAGAATGTTTATTGCAGCACAGTCCACGATAGCAAAACGATGGAATCAACCCAGATGCCCAACAATAGAAGAATGGATAGGTAAACTGTGGTACATATACTCAATGGAGCACTACACAATGATAAAGAATAACAATGATTCCAGGAAACATCTCCTAACCTGGTTTCAACTGGAAGACATTATGTTGAGTGAAAGTCGTCAGCGACAAAAGGACAAATACTGTATGAGACCTCTACGATAAGATCTCAAAAACAGACTTGTGTATAGAAGAAAAGACTCTTTGACAGCTGCAAGGGAGGGGAAGGAGGGAGGATGCTGGGGGGAGGGTTTAGTTTAGATAGTTACTAGAAATCTAGTTGGGAGAAAGCGGTGACAGCACAGATTGGGAACAAGAACAACATTAAGTGGACTTCAGCATAACTTGAGTACTCCTTCCATCTTAACTCAATACTGCAAGGATAGAGTAGCTGGGGTGGGGCGCGGGGGACCATGCTCTTAGGCGAATTCCAGGCCAATTGGCACAACTAGCGTTTTGCTAAGAGAGCTCTCTGCACCCCACATTGGTGAGTGGCGTCTTAAAAGCTACCAAGCTGCCATCCGAGGACACAGCAAATGGTCCCAACTCAACAGGAACGGTTGCTCACCGAGAACCAAAATGACATGCGGTAAAGACAACCAAGAAGACAGAGAGACCCACAAGAGTGGGTGCCTACATCGACTTGGGACCGGAAGAACCGGATGGTGCCCGGCCACCACCAGTGATAGCTACGATGGAGCTCACAGAGAGGGGTCTCACTGGCAACACAAGAATAAAGAGGTGCATCATGAGATCTCCACTAAAAGACCTCAGTTGATGGTCCAGCGGTTTTGGGGTTCCTCTGAGAGCATGGCCCCCGGCCCTGATGCTGCCCTTTCCCATAAATTACAACACAGGTCCACTCTTTGGATAGGAATGGATTGGACTTGTCAAGGCAGAGTGACCATATATTGGAAGCACTTTATGGTTCTACACATCTATAGGATATCATCTTGCTGACCTCTGGCTGGAGGAAGGGGAGTGGACAGACAGGAGGGGAAAGGAGACTGTTGGGAGGATGAGACATGTATGGAGCAGAGAGGAACAGTGTGCTGTCACTGGACAGGGAGAGCAGTGGAAACTGCATATAGGGGGGCATGTAAATTTATATGTGAATGTACATTTTCACTCAGTTATGTTAAATAAAAATTTAAAAAAAAAGAATAGAGAGGAAGAATGTGCTGACACCCAGCGGGGAGAGCAGCAGGAGCTGCACATAGGTGGGCACGCAAATTTATATGGGAATGTACATTTTCACTTAATCATAATAAATAAATAAAGTCAAGTCTCTAAAGCTCTTTTTTATCTGAGAAGTGAAGCTTTAAAATATACCACATTTTGCTTGCAATAAACACATCATGGACAATCTTCTTTCCTTTTCACATATACATGGTTCCTTTTGTTTTTTCCTAAGTTGACTGCTTATTGTTGAATGTCACAAAGTGGGAATTTTCTTTTAGAATGTGGGTTTTCCCTTTCTGGAAAGAGTATAGAAGAATATGGTGAGTATGGTGCATGTTGTTTCAGTGGTATACTTGCTAAGCAAACAGTCAGCAGTTCAAACCCACCAGACACTCCTTGGAAATTCTATGGGACATTTCTACGCTGCAGGGTTGCTGTGAGTCAGAATCCACTTGACAGCAATGGGTTTCATAGCTTTTTGAAGGAGAAAATAATTTATAAATCTTATACCCGTAGCACTGCAATTTGAAGGTCAATAGCTGAAATGTTAACACACACAGCAAGAATCAGGTGTCCTTGCTGTTTAAACCATAGTTGAGTTGCTGCTGGATCCCCTGCACTTCGACCTCAGTAGTTTTCAAGGCATTGTTGAGGAAATATTTCAATATGGCAGATTTATAAGTAAGTTTGACCAGTAGCAATACATTAAACGTAGCTGCCCACCTAAGAAGGAACCATTTTCCCATTGCAGCTTTTTAAGTTGTTTGCAGTTAAGACTCTCTGTCCCCATAGGCCCACATGTGCTTAAACTATATGCCTCCCTCACAGAAATCTATTTTGTTCAAAGTGTAGCTAAAATGTGCTGACCATATTTTCAGCCCCCGGGTCCTGGCCAACGGCAGTAGCTCCTATGGCTGTGGCTTCAGCAATCAGGAAGCAGGGCAGAAGGCGCTTTTTGTGATGATGGGTTACAAACCTAGACCTGGTGACCCTAGGCCATCTACATGTTAATGTTGCTTGTTTAGCAGATGCTGAAAGCTTGAAGTTCTCAACACCACTATATAACAATCAAATAGGAAAGAAAGCGTTGCTTCAATAAAGAATGGTATCATTCTGTTATTTTTTTATTTTTTTTAGAAAAACACTCATTGCCATGGATTTGATTCTGATCATAGTGACTGTAGAGACAGAGTAGTACTGCCCCATAGGGTTTCCAAGGAGTGAGTTGTGAATCGCAACTGCTGCCCTTTGGTTAGCAGCCAAATTCAAACACTGAGCTACCAAGTCTCCATTCTGTTACTAAACTCGCTGTCATGGAGTCTATTCTGACTATAGTGACCCTATAGGGTACAGTGTAACTGCCCCATGGGGTTTCCAAGGAATGGAATACGAAATATATACGAAATGCCAACCTTTTGGTTAGCAGCAAACTCTTAACCAGTGCACCACCAGGACTCCCTTCTCTTATCAGAGACACTAAAAAAGAGTCGTGCATGTTTCAGTTCATTATGTCTTGAATTACATTATTTTCAAAGAAAAATTACTTTTGAAAATAGTAACCATTAAAAAAGCTTATAAGCCTAATTAGTACCTGAAGAATAAATTGGCTCTGTATACCATAAACATTCAGAGATCTTTGTGTGAACAGTTTTCTGAAGTGACAGAAGCATTTGCTAATACCTGGGGTGGAAACATTTGCCAGGGAATTATCTGCAAATTGGCATAAGACTTCCATTGCTAACCTGCTGTGCTGTGGTTTTATGATTACTATTGCCTGTATCATCAATTTGTATTATATTTCACTCTTAAGTGAAAATGCCGTTTACTACATAAACCACAAAAGCATCTTGTTATTCTTCTCAGGCAGGCATTAATAATGTATCCTACTGCACTGTTCGTAAATGCAAGTGCATTTACCAGCTCCACATTAAATACCAGCCCACAGAGAGCCTGGTTCTTTCCGCAGCACTCAGAAATAAGAGTTGGAAAGTACCCGCCCAGGTTGACGCCAAGCCTGAAACTGCCCCAGTATTTCCCAGCCCTGCCCTATGCCCCCTGGGGGGTTACAACTGTGGGTCTAATCAGTTTACCTCTTTCAAGGAAGGAATAATGAGCTTAATAATTATTATTTAAGCTTAATTACATTACCACAGCGGAAAGTCAATGTGAAAATTTAAAACCCCCTGGAGTCCTGATTTCTTTGGGGTTTTCAGGGGCCCTGGTGGTCCAGTGGTTACACACTTGGCTACTCAGTGACCTTCTCCATAGGAGAAAAGTGTGGCAGTCTGCTCTGATAAGGATTACAGCCTTGGAATATCTATTGGGTAGTTCTGTCCTGTCCTATACGGCCACTGTGAGTCAGAATCAGCTCCATAGCAACGAGTTTACTTTTTGTTTGGAGACTCATTAAAAGTTCAAATATTTACAGTAATTGAACTAAACTTATTTTTCTTAGTCCATTGTTTTACTATCTCAAAACAATCCTAACAATTTTTCAGCCCCTTCACCCATAACACCTGATTTTATTTATTTATTGTAAATATTTTACTGTGCTTTCAATGAAAGTTTAAAATCCAAGTCAGTCTGCTATATAAAACCTCATACCCACACAGTGATGCCAATTTGGCTGTTCTACCAACCTTGTAACAGCACACTCCTTATTCCATGATGTACTTTCCCTGTCTATTCAACCAACTCCTGTCCCTCCTCCAGTCTTTCATCTCACTTCTGGACAGGAGCTGCTCAGATAGACTCATGTATGTACTTCAAGAAGTGTATTCTTTGCCAGCATGGTTTAAAGTCATAAAAGGTGCGCATCAGGGTTATATTCTTTTACTGTACCTTTCAATTTATATGCCTAGCGAATAACCTGAGAAGCTAGACTAATATGAAGAATGAGGCACTGGGATTGGACGAAGTCTCATTAACAAGCTGTGTTATGCAGATACAATCTTGATTTGAAACACTTGTTGATGAAGAAGATTAAGGACCACAGTCTTCAATAAGGATTACACCTCAATATCAAGAAAACAAAAATCCTCATATAATCCAGTCCAGTCTTTGTCTAAAGTGTTGGCTTCAGTATTTGTTTCAGCTCTGGCCTAACAGAGTCTGGGGCCATGTCCTCAATGAAACTTGCGGTCTGTTGAGTCATTAAGTATTGTCTTTTGCTAGAGTTCTAGTTCTGCACACCATGTTGTTTGCCACTATTTCAGGTATGTTGCATGTCAGGGCAGTCACTTAGTTCTTCTAGTCTCATGTTGATGAAGTCTTCAGATCACATGCCCCCTTATCATTCCCCAGCTCATGTTTTCCTCACGTCTTTGATGTCCTTCATTCTCCTCTACTCTAGATTGATTGGGCCTACGGATGCTACTTAGATGGCCACTTGCAAGCTTTTAAGACCCCAGACATCACTCACCAAAGTGGTCTGCAAAACATTTCCTTTAAAAATAAATGGTTATGCCAATTAACCCAGAAGTCCACTGCAACAATTGCCCCTAGATGCCTGCTCCTGCTACTCTGTCCTTCAAAATGTTGGGTTGTATCTAAGCAACCTCTTAGATTTTGGTATGCTCCAGCTGTGTTAATCTCCCTTCCACTGTGTGCTGCCATTCCCTTCACCTAACCCAATTCCTGTCTCCTTATTTAGTCTTTGAAAATCCCTCTCTTTCATTTCCCACCCTGGTAGCCATCAACAATTATTTTCTTCTGTGCTTAACCCTTTTTCTGTGATCTTTATAAAAGTGGTCTCATACAGTATTTGTCAATTTGCAATTAATTTCACTCAGCATAGTATCTTCTAAATGACATCATGTTATGAAATGTCTCCTAAAATCATTGTTGTTCTCTATTATTGCATAATATTGCATTGTGTGAATGGTTTGTCTATCCAGTCATCTGTTGATGGGCACCTAGGTTGATTCCATCTTTTAGCTATTGTTGACAATGCTGCAATAATATTGGTTTGCTTATATCTGTTCTTGTGACAGCCTTTATTTCTCTAGGATATATTCCAAGAAGTGGGATTAACAGATCATATGGTATTTCTATTTTTAACTTTTTAAGAAAGTACCAAACTGATTTCCAAAGTGGTTGTGCCGTTTTAGATTCCCACCAACTGTGTAGAAGAGTTTCTGTCTCTCCACAACCTCTCCAATATTTATCATTTTGTGTTTTGTGGATGAATCCCAACCTTGTTGGGGTGAGACGGTATCTCATGTGGTTTTGATTTGGATTTTTCTAGTGGCTTCTCATCCTGAGTATTTCCTCAAGTATCTGTTAGCCTCCTGGATGTTTCCTTTGGTGTAGTGCCTATTCATGTACTTGACCCATTTAATTTAGTTATTTGTCTTTTTCTTGTGGAGGTTTGCAGTACCTTGTAGATTATGGAGATTGGACACTAATCAGATTCTTCATAGCCAATTGTTTTTCCCAGCCTGGAGGTTGTCTTTTTGCTCTTTGGTGAAGTCATTGGATGAGCATAAGTGTTTGGTTTTTAGGAATTCTCAGGAATCTCTTTTTTCTTCTGATGTTAGTAATATATTTTACTTGGTTTATGCTGTGAAATAGGGCTCCCAATGTTACGCCTATTTTTTCTCTGATGATTTTTATTGCTTTAGATTTTATACTTAGATGTTTGATCCATTTTGAGTTAGTTTTTGTGCCTGGTGTGAAATAGAGGTCTTGTTTTATTATTTTTGCAGATGGATATCCAGTTATACCAACACCATTATTAAAAAGATTATTTTTTCCAAGTTTACAGACTTTGAACCTTAGTCACATACAGCTGCTCATAGATGGGCAATGTTATATCTGAATTCTCAAGTCTGTTCCATTGGTCTATGTAACTATTTCTGAACCAGTACCAGGCTATCTATCTTGACTACCGTGGCAGTGTAATAAGTTTTAAAGTCAGGTAGTGTGAGACCTCCAGTTTTTTTTCATCTTCAGTAATACTTTACTTATCAGGACTCTTTCCCTTTCTATATGAAGTTGGTTATTTGTTTCTCTACCTCATTAAAAAATGCCATTAGAATTAGTATTGTGTACATTACTTTGGGTAGAATAGACATTTTCACAATATTAGACATCTTCCCATCTATGAGCATGGTAGGTTGCTACACTTACGTAGGTATCTTTTGTTTTCTTGCATTTGACTCTTGTAATTTCCATTGTATAGGTCTTTTGCATCTCTGGTTAGATAAATTCCTAAGTATTTTATCTTCTTGGGAGGCTACTGTAATTTCCTCTTTGTTAGTATAAAGGAATCCAACTGATTTGAGTATGTTTTTCATATATCCTGATACTTTGCTGAACTCTTTACTAGTTCCACTAGTTTGGGGTTTTTTTGTGTGTGAGAGTTCTTTAGTTTTTCTATCTATAAGAACAAATCATCTGCAAATAGAGATAGTTGTACTTCTTCCTTACCAATAGGGTTGCCATGAGTCAAATCCGACTCGACAGCACTTGGCTGGCTTTTTTTTTTTTTACCAATTTGGATGCCCTTTAATTGTTCATCTTGCTGTGGCTAGAACTTCCAGTATAATGTTGAAAAAAAAAAAAGAGTGACAGTGGTCTTCCTTGCCTGGTTCCTATTCTCAGAGCAAAGAGTCTAAAGACTCTTTCCTTTTCGAATGATGTTGGCTGTTGACTTTGCATGCCAAGTGCCGTCGAGTCGGATCCGACTCATGGCGACCCTATTGGTAAGAAAGAAGTAAAACTATCTCTATTTGCAGATGATTTGTTCTTTGCATAGATGCCCCTTATTATGTTGAGGAATTTCCCTTCTATTCCCATTTTGCTGAGACTTTTTAACATGAATGGGTATTGGACTTTGTCTTGTGGTTCTTATCTTTTGTTTTATTTATGTGGTTGATTACATTGCTTCCCTTATGTTGAACCTTCCCTGCATCCCTGCTATGATTCCCACTTGGCCGTGATGGGTTATTATTTTTTAAATATATTGTTAAATTCTATTTGTTAGAATTTTGTTGAGGATTTTTGCATCTAAGTTCATGAGTGATATTGATTTGTCATTTTCCCTTTTTGTGCTGTCTTTACCTGGTTTTGATATCAGAGTTATGCTGGCTTCACAGAATGAATTTGGGAGTATTCCTTTCTTTTCTATGCTCTGAAATACCTTTAGTAATAGTGGTGTTAACTCTTTTCTAAAAGTTTGGTTGAACTTTGGTTGAACTCTGCAGTGAAGCCATCAGAACAAGGGATTTTTGTGGTTGGAATTTTTTTTTTTTTTTTACTTTTTCAGTCTCTTGTGACAAATTCTTTTAGTTGTTCAACTTCTCTTTGTGTTAGTTTAGGTAGGTGATGTGTTTCTAAAATTTTTTCCATTTCTTCTAGGTTTTCAAATTAGAGTACAATATTTTATACTATTCTGTTATGATTTCTTAAAATTTCAGGTGGAGTGCTGTAGTATCACCCATCTCATTAATTATCTGAGGTTTTATTTCCTTCCTCTCCCATCTGACTAGATGGCACTTGGCTTTGGCTCCCATCTTTCTTTTGTAAGTTTGGCCAATGGTTTATCAATTTTGCTGATTTAAAAAAAAAAAAAACAACTTTTGGTCTCGTTAACTCCTTCGATTGTTTTTTATTCACTAATTCATTTGGTTCTGGTCTAATTTTTATTATATGCTTTCTTTTGCTGCTCTTTTCTACCTGCTCAAGTTGTAGAGTTAACTCTTTTATTTGGGCCTTTTCTTGTTTTTGGATGTGAGTATTTATTGAGATAAATTGACCTTTGAGCACTGCTTTTGCTGTCTCATAGGTTCTAGTAGACTGTGTTTTTGTTTTCATTTGATTCTAAGAATTTCTTTATTCCATCCTTGATTTCTTCTATTATCTAGTCATTTTCGAGCAAGGTGTTATTCAGTTTCCATGTGTTTAACTGCTTTTTCCATTATTGATTTCTACCTTTACAGCTTTATGTTCTGAAAAGATGCCTTATAATATTTCAGTACTTTGAATTTTTTTTTAAGGATTGCTTTGTGGCCTAATATGTGGTCAATTCTACAGAATATTCTATGTGTGTTGGAAAGGAAAGTATACTTAGCAGATGTTGGGTAGAGTGTTCTGTATATGTATGAGGACAGATATGTTGAGTGTGACTTTTAGATCTTCCATGTCTTTATTGAGCGTTTTTCTAGATGTTCTGCCCTTCACTGAAAGTGGTGTATTGAAGTCTGCTACTATTATTGAAAACATATATTTTCAATGCAGTTGTTTGTTTCCTATATTTTGGAGCCCAGTTGTTGGTGCTTAGATATTTAATATGGTTATGTCCTTGGAATATTGACCCTTTAATCTTTATATGGTATCCTTCCTTATCCAATATAGTGGATTTTACTTTAAAGTCTATTTATCAGAGATTAATACTGTTACTCCTGCTGTTTTTTCTTTTAATGTTGTTAGCTTGATATATATTTTTTCCATCCTTTGAGTCTAAGGTGTCTCCTGTAGGCAGCATATAGATGGATCTTCTTTTACAGACTAGACTGAGTCTGCCACTCTGCAGTTCTTTACTGGTACATTTAGTCTATTTACATTCAACATGATTAGTGATAGGTATGAGCTTAGTGCTGTCATTTTGATATTTTTTTCCCTGTGGTGCAGACAATTCCTTTGTTCCATTTCATTTTCTGTTCCGAGTCTTTTTTCTTTATGTTTTTATCTTTTGCAACGCTGATGGTTTTGTATTTGCTCTGAGACTTTATGTTTTCTTGTTTTTCATTTCAAAACATAGAAGAACGGGAGTGGTGATACTGATCTCAGATAAAATAGACTTTAATATAAAATCCACCATGGTGGACTAGGATGGTCACCATTTATTGCTGAAAGGTTCAATATATAAGCAGGACATAACAATGGCAAGTATTTATTCACCCAATACCAGGGCACCTAAATACATTGAACAAACATAGTCAACATTGAAAAATGAGATAGATCACTCCACAATAATAGTTGTAGACTTCAACACTCCACTTTTGGTAACGGACAGATCATCCAGAAAAAATCTCAGTGAAGACACAGAAGATCTTACTGTGACAATTAAACAACTAGACCTCATTGACATATACAGAACTTTTTATCCATCAACAGATAAGTACGCTTTCTTCTCCAATGCATATTGAACATTTTCCAGAATAGACATCTGTTAAGACATGACACAAGTCTCAACAAAATCCAAACCATTGAGTTGTTGTAAAGCATCTTCTCAGATCATAAATCCATAAAAGTTTAAATCAATAACAGAAAAAACATAGGCAGAAATTTGAACTCACAGAAACTGAACAACACTTTGCTCAAAAAACCATGGGTTATTGAAGAAATCAAGGTCAAAATGAAGAAACTTATGGAATCACATGAGAATGAAAACACAACCTACCAGAACCTGTGGGATACAGTCAAAGCAGTGCTGAGAAGTCAATGTAGTTCTATGAAGGCACACGTCCAGAAGGAGGAAGGGGCCTTAACCAAAGAATTAACCCTACACTTTGAACAAGTAGAAAGAGAGGAACAGCAGAACACATCAGGCACCAGAAGAAAACAGATAATAAAGATTAGACAGAACTACATGAGTTGGAGGTAGAAGAACAATTGAAAAAATTAACAAAACAAAAAGTTGGTTCTTTGAAAAGAAACAAAATTGATAAACCTCTGGCTAAACTTACAAAAGAAAAACAAGAGAAGAACCAAATAATCTGAATAAGGAAAGAGATGGGAGATGTCTCAACAGACCCAACTGAAATCAAAACTATAGTAAAAACAGTCTACTATGAAAGACTGTACTCTGACAGATTTGAAAACCTAGAGGAAATGGACAAATTCCTAGATTCATGTCTCCTACTGAAATTATCACAAAGAGAAGTAGAATAATTTAATAAATCCATCAAAAAAGAAGAGATTGAAAAAGTCATCAAAAAACTTCTGACCAAAAAAAGTCCTTGCCCAGATGGCTTCACTGCAGAATTCTACCAAACTTTCAGAGAGGAGTTAATGCCAATACTACTGAGGCTATTTCTCAGCATGGAAAAGGATGGAATACTTCCAAATTCATTCTATGAAGCCAGCATAATCCTGATACCAAAACCAGGGAAAGATCCTACAAAAAGAAAAAATCATAGACCAATATCACTCATGAACCTAGATGCAAAAGTCTTCAACAAAATCATTGCCAATAGAATTCAACAACATATCAAAAAATAATTCATCATACCATGGATGCAAGGCTGGTTCAACATCAGAAAAACGATTAATGTGATCAACCACATAAATAGCATAAAGAATAAGAATCACCTGATTTTGTCAATTGATGCAGAAAATGCATTTGACTAAGTCCAATACTAATCCATGCTAAAAACTCTCAGAAAAGTAGGAATAGAGGGGAAATTTGTCAATGCACTAAGTGGCATCTGTGCAAAGTCAACCATCTACAGCATCCTGAATGGAGAGAAACTGAAAGAATTCTCCTTGACAATGGGAACTACACAAAGATGCCCACTCTCACTGCTTCTGTTCAAAATTTACTAGAAGGTCTAGCCAGAGCAATTAGACAAGACAAATAAAGGGCATGTATGTTGGCAAAGAAGTAAAAATCTCTCTATTTGTAGATGATATGATTGTATATGCAGAGAATCCAGAAGAATCCGTAAGTAAACTACTGGTGCTAATAGTAGAGTTCAGCAAAGTATCAGAATGTAAGACAAACATAAGTAAATCAGTAGAATGTCTTTATTCCAACAAAAAATATCATAAAAGAAGAAATCACCGAATCAATACCATTCACTGTAGTCCCCAAGAAGATAAAATACCAGAGAATAAATCTAACTAGAAAAATAAGAACTCTACATAGAGAGAATTACAAGACTTTACTGCAAAAAGCGGAAAGATATTTACATAAATGGAGAATTCTACCCTGCTCATGGATAGGAAGACTTAACATTGTGAAAATGCCTATTTTACACAAAGCAATCTACCTATATAATGCAATGCCAATACAACTTCCAGTGCCATTTTTTAATGAGATGGAGAAAGAAATCACCACCTTGGTTTGGAAAGGGAAGAAACCTTGCATAAGCAAAGTGCTATTGAAGAAGAGGAACACAGTGGGAGGCCTCATAGTATCCAACCTTAGAAGCTATTATGACTGTTAGAGTAGTCAAAACAGCCTGGCAGTGGTACAAAAAGAGACACATAGACCAGTGGAACAGAGTTGAGACCCCAGGGATGCCACCATCCTCCTATCAACAGTTGATATTCGACAAAGGCCACAAAATTTTAAACTGTGGTAAAAACAGTCTTTCTAACAAAAGTGTTGGCAAAATTAAATATTCACCTGTCAAAACGTGAAACAAGACCCATATCTCACACCCTACACAAAAACTATCTCAAAATGGATCAAAGACCTAAATATCAAACCTAAAATGATAAAGGTCACTCAAGAAAAAATAAGATCAACAATGGAAGTTCTAATACACAGCTTAGATAGACCTCAAAATCTGAGAAACAAAACATGATCAGCAGAAGAAAAAAAAAGATAAATGGGAACTACTAGGAATCAAACCCTTTGGCTCACCCAATGATTTATCAAAAGAATTAAAAAACACCTACAGAATGGAAAAAAATATCTGGCAACTACATGTCATACTGACATCTGAGCTCCATAATCTATGCCAAGTGCCGTCTATAAGGCACTGCAAAATATCAACATGAAAAAGGTAAATAATCCAATTAAGCGATGGGTGAAAGATATGGACAGACACTTCACCAAAGACAACATTCAGGCAGCCAAAAGACATATGAAGAAAAGCTTATGATCTTTAGCTATCAGATAAACCCAGATCAAAACTATGAAGGAGAGTGGGCTGAGAGGAGGGGAAAGGAGACTGTTGGGAGGATGAGACATGTATGGAGCACAGAGGAATAGTGTGCTGTCATCAGGCAGGGAGAGCAGTAGAAGCTGCTTATAGGTGGGCATGTAAATTTATATGGGAATGCACATTTTCACTCAGTCATAATAAAAAAAAATTTTTTAAAAACTGATGAGATACCATCTCACCCCAACAAAGTTGGCCATTATGCTGGAGAGGCTGTGGAGAGATAGGAACTCTCTTACACTGCTGGTGGGATGGCAAAATCGTATAACTTTTTTTTGGAAAGCAACGTGGCACTTCCTTAAAAAGCTGGAAACGGATATACCATTTGATCCAGTAACCCTACTGCTCAGAATATATCCTACAGAAACAAAGGCTGTCACATGAACAGATACATGCCATAACTGTTTATTGCAGCACAGTCCACAGTAGCAAAAAGATGGAATCAACCTAGATGCCTACCAACAGATGAATGGATAAACAAACTGTGGTACATATATTCAGTGGAACACTATGCAGTGATAAAGAACAATGGTTATTTTAGTGAACATTTCACAACTTGGTTTCAATTGGAAGACATTATGCTGAATGCAATCAGTCAGCAGTAAAAGGACAAATATTGTACAAGACTTCTGCTATAAGGACTTAAAAGTAGACTTATTTACCGAAAAGTAGACTCTTTGATGGCTGTAAGGGTTAAGAGGGAAAGAGAGTGTTGATCACAGATTAGATAGTTGACAGAAATTTGGTTAGGTGAAACAATGACAGCACACAGTAGATAGTAGATCAACTTAACTGGACTTCCTCATAAACTGAAAGCTCCTGTAATCTCAACCCATTAGCACAAGGATAGAGTAGCAAGAGCAGGGTCTGGGGATCATGCTGACAAGGGACATCAAGGCCAACTGGCATAACTAACCTATTGCTAAGACAGTCTTCTGCGCCACATATTGGTGAGTGGATCTAGCTTCTTAAAACCTAGAAAGTTGCCATCTGAATTACACCAAATGGTCCCAATTTATCTGGAACAGATGACCACTGAGATTAACAAAGACACAAGCTAAAAACATCTCAGGAGACAGAAGGGCCCACATGAATAGGTGACTGTATCAATATGTGACCAGGAGAACCAGATGGTACCTGGCCATCACCAAAGACAGCTGTGATGGAGTACATAATGCTGAATCCCTGTGGCAACATGAGAAAAAGTGGGATGCAGCTTAAGAACTCTACTAAAATACCACGGTTGGTGGTGGTCTGATGGCCTGGGGGATCCTCCAGGAGCATGGCCCCTAGATCTGCTGCTGCTCCTGACCAGAAAACAGTACTGAGGTCAATTTTCAGACAAAAATGGACTTGGGAACACCATGTGACCATATGGTGTGTGTACTTTATAGTTGTGTGCGTTTATAGCATTCTGTCCTCCTGGCCTCTTTCTAGATGAGAGAGAAGAGGGAGGAGAGGAGGGGACAGGAGCTTGTTTGGAGGATACTACAAGTATAGAAAGAAAAGGAGGAATGTGCTGTCACTGGGCAGGGAGAGCAGAAGAAACTCTAGATAGGCAGGTATGCAAAATTAATTTGAGTTGCATACTTCTACTTAATCACAGTAACAAAAATAATGAAAGAAAAAAAACACACAGAATAATTTATTTACTGTGTTTTCAAAAGCACTGATGAATGAAAAAAAATAAATATCATCTATGTACTATTCTTCTTTAATGGTATTTCTTCTCAAAAACTAACTAAAGTGAGCTGTAAATAAATAAATAAATAAACGTGTAACCAGTATATATATAACAAAACATTTGTCATTCTGGCATTATTTTATTTGCATACTCAATGACATTAATTACATTCATCATGTAGTGCAACTGTCATCGTTATCTATCAACTCTAACAAAATCTCAGTGCTCCTTAAGCAAATACTCACTGTTGCTCTCTCCCTCCCACCTCCTGTAACCATTAAGGCCTCTAAATTTGCCTACTTGAGTTATTTCGTATAAGGACGATTATATCTATCCTTTTGTGATTGACTTGTTATACCACATATCATGTTTTTAAGGCTCATTCATGTTGTAGTTTATATCAGAAGTTCATTTCTCTTTATTGTAGAATAATACCTTTTGATAAAAAAAATAAAATAAAAAGTCTATCAGTATTACTTCAAGTGAAGATCCTTCAGCGTTTGCTAGGACATGTTGAGAAAGTCGGTAGCTACTGAAGGGCTTGGGGTGACAAAACTGAATCTCTGGGGATGGCATAATTCTATGCAATTTTTTGATTTTTTGTTTCATGGGGAAACATTCTGATGCTGTTTGTGTGATAAATACTAAAGTGGGCAGGAGTATGTCTGTTTTACTCAACATTGCACACCTAACAGCTCAGTGCTTGGCATTCAAAAGGAAATATTTACATAAATAAGTAAATAAATATTTGTTTAATGGATAGACGAATAAAAAAACAAAACATACATTACGATTTCACATAAACTACCATGGTGATGCGGTGGGTTAAATGCTACCTTTGCTAATCAAAAGGTAGGTAGTTCAAGTCTGCCAGGTGCTCCTTGGAAAATCTAGGGAGGCAGTTCTGCCCTGACCTGTGGGTCACCATGAGTTGGACCATACTTGATGGCAATGGGTTTCTTATTTTTTACCATAAAAGTAAACAAATTTGTCTTGTTTATAACAACTTCATCAAGACGTTCCAACTGTGTGTGTTACTGTAGGCTAACGTCAGGCATACAGTCTTACAGAGACAGTCTTGATGAAGACACAGGTAGAGTGTAGAGAATATATTTTCTCTAAGAATTTCAAACAACTAAAGTCCTGAAGCGTTTTTTATAAATCTCAAGTCTAGATGCAAACTATTATTTTTTTAGATTTGATGAATCAACCTACATTGTTTTTGCCTGAGTGCCAAGAGCACATTTTAAGCAGTGGTAGCAATTGCTGTAGTTATAAGAAATGTGAATAGAAGGCCATTTTCTCTTGACTGTAAAATAATGAAGTTGCTGGTTCAGCAGAGCTATTTGTCATGGACTTGATGCTTTGGGGAACAGACCACGTGCATTATGGTCAGCCAGAGGCTGCTGACAACAGCTTAATAGTAGTGGGAAAGTTTTCTCTTTAAATCTCTAGACAGTCAACAGAGACCCATTACAAGCCTTAGGTAATATTAATTTATTTTAGAACTACTTCCCAATTCTGCAAGCATCTTTTCAGCTTTGTTGGCATAAACTCAACAATTTTTCCTAAATTACTAAATCAAATAAGGATGAATTTGGCTGCCTGCATGATTTTGGCAGGGTGCAGCCAGCTTTTCTTTCTGTAGCTCATTAGGGACATTTCTAGCAGAGAATCATTGTACCTTAGAGATTATTACTATGAAGGGTTCCAGGAGGTGTGAACTGTCTTAGTCTTGACTCTAGGGTTGGTTTGTGTGTTCCTTTTTCTATAGTGACAAGAAAAGGGGGAAAATAAAAGAGTGGAAAGAGATGCCACATTAACATGGCTTTGTGACAAAAGACAGTGTGACCAGATGTGGAGGTTTCTCTGCTGACTCTCGGATGCCAACCAAAAGCTGGTAAGCTTTTGAAATGTTTGTTATGGGTGGACATACATTCCATCGACAGCAGCACTGAAGGCCCCAAGTGGTCTCCTACTTCGTCTGCATGGAGCATGATCTGACTCAGTAGTGCCTACTTTTGTGTTTCTGTGACTGATTTCTCTGCCCACCAAGGCCAACTATGATGGCATGCAAAACAGGCCAGCAAAGTAATTTCTTGGGAGACACTCATACTTCTAGGATCAGTCCTCAACCAACAAAAAGAGTGGGTGGGTAAGCACCACAGCTATCTCATCTCTAGACACATGCTCCACACTCACTCGAGACTTCCCCCATGGGACTGAGCCCACCACCTCCATGGTGGCCAGCTGATTACACACCATTTACTGGGTCCCTTTGCTGCTGGGTCTCCCTTCCTCCCACCATGGTGAGGTTTCATCTACCTCCCCAGTCAACTATGTGCACTGAGATCCTCGTCTCATGGTTGGTTCTGAAATAACCCAAACTTAGCACATTATAAATTGGATCACTTTTAGTGTAATAGAACTGACCAAGCGACTCAGCAATCTATGTATACAGAGTGGTCACTCAGAAAACGTGCACACTTTTTTCCTTGATGCTATTGTGGTATCAATGCAGCTACAGGAAAACCAGCACACTGAAGTGAAAACAGCCTTCCTTAGTCCAGTTTGATGATGTAACCTGTGCCCGCTCTCCCTATATATTTTCTTCAATATTTAAGAGATTTTAGTGAAATGGACTTGAGATATTTATTCTTCTCTAGAAATTCAAGTAGCACTTAACAAGTGTAAGAAAGCCATAAGGTTAGCTCTGAAGGATCCTGTCAACTTTCATCTATCTTTCTTCAAAAATTTTAGTATCTTCATAATTGTTTAGGTTCCGCTCTGAGGAGTCTCAGGATCATACCATATTTCCAGTAAAGATACACATAGTATCTTCTATTTCATTTCCAGAGTTTTTCTCATTAATTCATGGAACAAATATTTATTGAGCATGCTTGCTCTGTGTGAAGCCTGTAATAAAATCCAATGCTTTGCTACAATTTTTGGAATCTTAGCAAGTTATAATTTGTAAATTAATTTATTCAGGGAAGAGATATGATTCCAGTATTTAAAAAAAAATCATTAAGTCCCTCCCTTCAAACACCCAGAACATTTTACCTGTACATTTGTGATGGAATATGTGCTCTAGTTGCTATAATTTTCATGTAAACGTATTGTGAAAATAGCCCATAGTGCATTATAAACTCCATGAGGCATAAGCCACACAGTATTTAGCTTTATTTCTCCCACACTGTCTAAGATCTTCTGTTTATATAAAAAACAAAAATCAAAAACCAAATCCATTTCCACTGAGCAGATTCTAATTCATAGGAACCCTGTAAGACAGAACAGAACTGCCACAATAGAGTTTCCAAGAAGCAGCTGGTAGACTAAAACTGTCAACATTTTGGTTAACAGCCATAGCTCTTAACCACTGAGCCACTAGAGCTTCATTCTACATAAAGTAGGAGACAAATAAGGATTTCTAACATAATTATTTTGGAAAGTTTTCCTTCTAAAGTTTAACCTTGTTCACAGTGAAACTTATTTTCCACTTTCATATGCACTCAGTTTACTTGAGCTCATCTTGAGTTAAATTTTCAACACTCAGGTGTTTTGTCATTTAGATAAAAGAACCAAAATGACTTAATATCATCTCTGTTCTTAGAGATTTCCCTTCTAGTTTACTGGGGAGGGGCTGATGTGGGTCTCTGCTTTGAAATGACACTTGGGTAGATGACCTTTCAGTTTCCTGCCAATGCTAAGAGTCTATGAATTAGTTAGTAGGGAAAACACATGCTTATTGATAGCTGAGCAAGACCACTGGAAGTGAGGTTCTTCCTTTGCTCATAAGTGTGATAAGATTATCTTGTTTATATTCTCTTAGTGGTCATAAAAAGCATTTCCATGTGATAAGCGCAACCATATAATTATGCTATAAACCTCATGTCACTGCCAGTGTGGAGTTTAACTATTCAATTTCTGTGAAATTTAGTGAAAATTCACAGCCAAATGGATTGTCTGTTACATCTTAGTTTTAAGTACTTTTAACTGCATGTACGAAGTCAAGTGGATTTCTTAGTCATCTGGATTTTTAAAAGGATCTGTGGAGTTATGTGAAGAGTATTTTATCTGGGCATTTATGGGAGCAGGGCAGTCCCTGAAGTGAATGGTAGGACTATAAAGTGTGAATTATTTCTGTCATGTAGTTTTTCTATATTGCTCTCATATACTACCTGGATTAATGTAGGAGAAAGCAACGATCACATGAATCAGAAAATTATTACAGGTGATGTTAAATATTACTTGGAAATGATACAAAACATCTTAGTTAATGTCAACTTGCACAGTCAAATGTAGAGGAATATCAGTCACAGAGGATAAGGGGATGAAAATACATGCATAATATATCTTATGTTTTAGGCCATGCTGAGTGTTTTCACATACGCACTTTTAGTTAATCTTCAGAAAAATTTTCTAAGGGAGATATTATTTCCAGAACTATCAGTGAAATTGCTGAAAATCAAGTTAATCTTGTTTGGAGTCATACAGCTTATAAATGATAAAGCTGGGATTGAACCTGGTCTGTATGACTCTAAAGCCCATGGTTTCAATGAGGAAAAAAGAAGGAGGCAAGGAAGGGAGGGACAGAGGTAGGAAGTGATAAAGGAAGAGATAGAGAGAGAGAAAGGAAGAAACAAAAAGAGAAGAAAGGGAGGAAGAAAAACTAATGCACAGGATGCAAGATAGTAATGTGAATAAAGGGCTACAGAATGGGAGATATAGAAGGAGTAGGTAGAAATAAGAACAAGGGGATACTCATGTGGGATATGCCTAAGATGTGAAGTCTGTGGGCTTCTAAAATAGACAATGTGAGGAAGTATAGATTGCTCAATGCTGCATGCTCTCTTTCCTAACATCTCTTTCCCAAGTTGAGTCTAAAAACAAATCAAGTGCTATAGTTTTAAAAAAGAGGGGGCCAAGATAACAGAGTGGTCAGACACTTCCCCTGACCTCTCTAACAAGAATGACCCCAAATAACAAACTAATCCATTACATAGGACATCATAGGAGCCCAGAATATCAAAGAGAAACTTGAGAAATTAGACTAAACAACAAGGAAGGGAAAGTAGGATTCTGCAGCCCTGACTTGGCAGGAATTGTTGTGGCCAGTGTGGTGAGATGAGCGTGGTAGCTGGGGGGTGTCCTTCCCAGCAGGAGAAACTGGGCAAAGAATCTACTTGCACATTTAGAACCAGTAAGGAACAGCATGGATAGTCAAATACTAAGTCTTTGCATTTAACTTGTAGTACACATGTCTAGATCTTTTCCCTGGGATATACTTTTCTCCCTTCTTCCAGTGCTCCCTGCTCCTTTTACTACACTGTGCCTAGCTCTGGAGTCTGATGCCATTAACTGAGCCAGAAGTAGGACTCCTTAAGCCCACCCTGAGCCATTCTCTGGGACTTGGAGACGGAACAACTTAAACGGGGAAAGAGGGAAAGAAAAAAAATCTACTGACTCTCTTGAGCTCAAAATTTAGGGCAGAAACTACATTTGCATAGATTTAGACATAAGAGGCTATGCCATTCTCACAGACACTTAGAGATAGCTGTTATCTCCTGCCTTTCCTAGTGGCTTCAGCCAGAGAATTGCACCTACACCAATCACCACTGTCCATCTAGAACAGTAGGTGAAAGCTTGCACCACATACTTGGTGACTGATTACTTGGACACTTGAGTTAATTTCATATAAGAAAAGTCAACAGACTCTTGGACTAACTTATCTAGCAAAAGCTATAACCTCCTGGTGACAGGATGTCAGAGCTTCACCAGGCTATGTGGAGACTTCAAAATGAAAGAAAACAAGAAGCTGGAACACAGTAAGCAAACAAAATAAACAAATATAACAACTTTTTGATGGCTTGGAGACAACAGTCCATTATCAAATCACTTAAAGACATTGACCACAACAAAAATTCCCAAAAGAAAGTTTGAAATTTTCTAGAGGAAGAGAATTTCCTGGAATTATCAAAGATAGATTACAAAATAGTAATATTTAGAGCTCTTTAAGAGATTAGGAAGGAAATGAGGCAAAATGCAGCAGAGCACAATGACAAATTGAACAAACTACAAGAAAACACAGAGTGGCAAAAATTAGAAATTCAGAAAATGGGTAATAAAATTACGTAAGTAGCTCAAGAGAAAGCCAAATGAACAGTATTGAGGCAATGGAAGTGAGATTAGTGAGACTGAATATAAAACATGTGACATCAACATATTTGAGAAAAAAACAGACAAAATAATTAAAAAGAATCAAGAAACACTAAGAATTACAAGAGTCTATGAAAAAGAATAATCTACGCTAAACTGGAGTACTAGAACGGAGAAGAAATAACAGAAAATACAAAAAGAATTGTCAAACATTCATTGACAGAAAGCTTCCCTGATATCAGCAAGATGAGACAATATCTATCCAAGACATGAATCAAACTCCACACAAGTTAGATACTAAAAGAAAGACACCAAGATATACTATAATCAATATTGCCAAAACTAAAGATAAGGTCAAGCCAGCCAAGTGTCGTCGAGTCGGATCGACAATTTTAAAAGCAACTAGGGATACACGAAAAATAACCTACAAAAGAAAATCAGTAAAACTAAGCTCAGACTATTCAGTAGAAACCATGCACATAAGAATGTATCAGGAAGACATATATAAAATCTTCAAAGAAAATAATTTCTAGCCAAGAATTATATCCAGAAAAACTTTCCCTCAAATATGGTGGTGAACTTAGGACATTTCCAGATAAACAGAAATTTAGGGAATTTGTAAAAACCAAGCTAAAATTATGTAGAATACTAAAGGAAATTCTTTGATTAGAAAATCAGTATTGGCTTGGCAACATCAAGTAACAGCCCAGAGCTGAACACAGAACAGTGCGACTCAATATCAGCCTAAATTGGGGAATCACAAATACATACGTCAAATATGGAAACAGAGATGTGCTTATATAAACACTATAACAAGAAAGAAATTTAAAAGTAACAGACATTTATACAAGTCTCCACCCAATAGCAGCAAATATACATTCTTCTCCTGTGCACATGGATCATTCTCCAGAATAGACCATATTTTAGAACAAAAAGCAAATCACAATAAATTTTAACAGATTGAAACTATATGAAGCATCTTCTCTGACCATAATGGAATGAAACCAGAAAATCGATTATAGGAAGAATAAATTAAATAAATAAATAAATACAGTGAAAGTAACACACTCCCCAAAAAACAATGGTCAAAGAAGAAATCAAGCGTAAAATAAAAAAAAATTTACAAACTTAGAATCAAACGAAAATGAAAACACAACATACCACAGCAAAAGTGGTATTAGATGAAAATTTTACAGTGATACATTCCAAATTAAAAAAGAACTAGAACTTAAAACCTATTACACTGCCCTGTAGTCAAAACAGCCTGATACTGATACAAGAAGAGACAGGTAGACCAATCGAATAGAGTGGAGACCCTAGAGATGCTACCATCCTGCTAGGAACAGGTGATATCAGACAAAGGCCCTAAGATTGTAAACTAGGGTAAAAAAGTCTCTTCAGCAAATGGTGTTGGCAAAATGGGACATCCATCCGCAAAAAGCTGAAACAAGGCCTTGTATCACACCTTACACAAAAACTAACTCTACATGGATCAAAGACCTAAATATCAAACCTAAAACAGTAAAAATCACGCTTGGAAAAATAGAATCAACAACAGATGTTCTAATACACAGCTTAGGTAGACTTCAAAATCTAACAAACAAAGCATGATTAACAGAAGAGAAAATAGAAAAAATTGAATTACAAAGAATCAGACACTGTTGCTCATCCAAAGACTTTACCAAAAGAGTAAAAAGACCACTTACAGAATGGGAAAAAAATTTGTCAAATATATGTTGGACCATTGTCTGACCTCTGTAACTTAAAAAGTTTGCAAAATATCAACAAGTAAAAGTCAAATAACCCAATTAAGTGATGGGCAAAGGAGATGGACAGGCATTTGCCTAACGAAGACATCCAAGCAGCCAAAAGACACAGAAGGAAATTCTCATGATCATTAACTATAACTGTCAAAGAAATCCAAATCAAAACTACAATGAGATACCATCTCCATCCCAACAAGTTTGGCCATGATCCAAAAACCACAAAACAACAAATGCTGGAGAGGTTGCAGATCGATTGGAACTCTCCTACACTGCTGATGGGATTGCAAATTGGTATAACCTCTTTGGAAAGCTATCTGACACTTTCTTAAAAATCTTGGAATAGATATACCATTTGATCCAGTAATTCCACTGCTTGAAATTTAACCTTCAGAATCAAACGCTGTCACATGAACAGAAACATGTACACAAGTGTTTATTGCAGCATAGTTCACAATAGCTAAAAGATGGAATCAACCCAGATGCCCCTCAACAGATGAACGGAGGATGAATGAATAAACAAAATATGGTACATATACTCAATGGAACACTGTGCTATGATTAAAAAAAATGGCTATTTTAGAAAACATAACATGGTTTCAACTGGAAGATACTATGCTGAGTGAAATCAGTCAGTGTCAAAAGGACAAAAATTATATGAGACCCCTGTTATAAGGACTTAAATATAGAATTATCTATAGAAGAATAAAACTTTGCTGGCTAAAAGGGTGGGCAGGGATGAAGGTTTATCACAGATAAGATAGTTGATACATGTTAAAAATTGTATTCACGTACTGTAATAAATAAATAAAATTTAAAAAACAAAGTATATGGTTTCTAACTCACATAAATGAAAAACCTGCCTTGCTCATGGATAGGAAGACGTAACACTGTGAAAATGTCAATTTTTACCCAAGGCAATCTACTTATATAATGCAATCCCAATACAAATTCCTGTGACATTTTTTAATGAGATGGAGAAACAAATCATCCACTTTGTTTGGAAAGGGAAGAAGCCCCAGAGAAGTAAAGCACTACTGAAGAAGAAAACACTGGGAGGCCTCTCCCCACCAGAGTTTAGAACCTGTTACACTACCACGGTAGTCAAAACAGCCTGGTACTGGTATAAAAAGAGACAGATAGATCAATGGAACGGAATTGACACCCCAGAGATGGCATCATCCCCTTATGAACAGTTGATATTCGACAAAGGCTCTAAGATAGTAAACTAGTGTAAAAGCAATCTTTTCAACAAATGGTGCTGGCAAAATTAGATATCCATCTATAATAAACTTAAACAAGACCCATATCTTACACCTTATACAAAAACCAACTCAAACTGGATGAAAGACCTAAATATCAAATCTAAAATGACAAAGCTCATCCAAGAAAAATCACAATCAGCAATAGAAGTTTTAATACACAACGTAGACAGACTTCAAAATCTGATAAACAAAGCACAATCAACAGAAGAGAAAATAGATAAATGGGAACTACTACGAATCAAACACTTTTGCTCATCTAAAGACTTTACCAATAGCACTAAAAGACCACCTACAGAATGGGAAAAATTGTTTGGCAACTGTATGTCTGGCCAATATCTGATCTCTATAATCTACAAGGTACTACAAAATATCAAAAAGAAAAAGATAAATAATCCAATTAAGCCATGGGCAAAGGAGATGGACAGACGCTTTTCTAAAGAGAAGATCCAGAAAGCCAAAAAACACCTGTGGACATGCTCAAAATCATTTGTTACTAAAGAAATTCAAATCAAAACTATGATGAGATACCGTCTCCCCAACAAGGTTGGCCATGATCCAAAAAACACAAAACAACAAATACTGGAGAGGCTATGGAGAAATTGGAACTCTCCTACAGTATTGGTGGGATTGCAAAATGGTCCAACCTCTTTGGAAAGCACTCTGGTGTTTTCTTAAAAAGCTGAATCTAGATATACTGTTTGACCCAGTAATTCCACTGCTTGGAATATATCCTACAGAATTAAGGCCATTCACACCAACTGATACATACACATGAATGTTTATTGTAGCTCAGTCCACAATAGCAAAAGATGGAAACAACCCAGATGCCCAAGAACAGAGGAATGAATAGGTAAACTCTGGTATATATACTCAATGGAACACTATGCAATGATAAAGAACAATGATGATTTTAGGAAACATGTCATAACCTGGTTTCAACTGGAAGACATGTTGAGTGAAAGTAGTCAGCAGCAAAAGGATAAATATTGTATGAGGCCCCTACAATAAGAACTTAAAAGCATATAGGTGGGCATGTAAATTTATACAGGAATATACATTTTCACTCAGTCATAATAAAAATAAAATAAAATAAAGAACTTAAAAGCAGACTCACGTATAACAGAAAAGACTCTTTGATGGCCACAAGGGTGGGGATTGTGGAAGGACGAGGGGAGAGGGTTTAGAATAGATAGTTGTTAGAAATTTGGTTGGGTGAAATTGGTGACAGCACACAGTAAGATCAATATTAACGGGACTTCAACACAACTTGTGTACTTCTCCCGTCTTAACCCAATATTGCAAGGACAGAGTAGCTGGGATTGGGGTCTGGGAGCTGTGGTCTCAGGGGAAATCAAGGCCAATTGACTCAACTAACATTTTGCCCCACATTGGTTAGTGGTGTCCGGGGCCTCAAAAGCTGCCAAGCTGCCATGTGAGAGTAGAGCAAATGGTCCCAACTTCGCAGGAACGGATGATCACTAATGTCCATAATGACATGGGGGAAAAAGAATCCATAAGACAAAGAGACCCATGTGAGTGGATGTCTACATTGATTTGTGACCAGAAAAACCAGATGATGCCCGGCCACTACCAGTGATAGCTACGATGGAGCTCACAAAGTTGAGTCTCACTGGCAACACACGTATAAATAAGGGGTGCACCCTGAGATCTCCACTAAAGACTACAGTTGATGGTCCAGGGACTTCAGGGTTCCCCTGAGAGCATGGCCCATGGCCCTGATGCTGCCCCTGTCCATAAATCATAATGAAGGTCAACTTTTCAGAGAGCAATGGATTGGACTTGGTGACGCAGAGGGACCATACTGTGTGGGCACTTTATGGTTCTACATGTCTATAGGAGGTCATCCTCTTGACCTCGTACTGAAGGAATGGGAATGGGGGAAGAGGAAAAGATAGGAGACTGTTGGGAAGATGAGACATGTATGGAGCAGAGAGGAAGAATATGCTGTCACTGGGCCAGGAGAGCAGAGGAAACTGCATATAGGTCAGCATGAAATTTATTTGGGAATGTACATTTTCATTCAATTATCATAAAAAAGGAATAAGAATTTAAAGTGGAGACATTACAGTAGATCCAACTCAAAGACGATCGTAAAACTTTACTCCAACAAACTGAAAAAATTAGATGAAATAGGCAAACTCCTAAAAATACTTAACCTACCTAAACTAATATGCCTGTCCCAGTTTGTCATATTGTGGAAGTTTGCATGTCGCTGTGATATTGGAAGGTATGCCACACAGGTTACCCATGACAGACAGGTTTTAGCTGAGCAAGCTTCCAGACTAAGGCAGAACCAAAAGTCTATTTCTGAAAAGAATTAGCCAGTGAAAACTTTACAAATAACTGGAACATTTTCTGATATAGTGCCAGAAGATGAGCCCTTCAGATTACAAGGCACTCAAAATTTGAAAGGAAGAGCTGTCGTCTCAAAGTCAAGCTTTTGAGACTATTGTTCGATGATGTTCCACAACTCCAAATAAGAAGAAACAGCTGCAAACATACATTAGTAATTGGAACCTAGACAGCCCTCAATACAAATCTGGGAAAATTTGAAATTGTCAAAAGTGAAATGGAATCCATGAAGATCAATATTATAGGCATTCCTGAACTAAAATGGACTGGTATCAGCCATGAGACAATCATAGGGTCTACTATGCCAGGAACAACAACTTGAAAAGGAATGGTGTTGCAGTCATCCTCAAAAAGAAACTCTCAAGATCTATCCTGAAATATAAACTGTCAGTGATAGGAGAACATTCAAACATCTACGAGAAAGACCAGCAAATATGACTATTATTCAAATGTATGCACCAACTACTAAGGCCCAAAATTAAGAAATTGAAAGAATTATTTTTCTTTACCACCATCTGCAGTCTGAAATTGATCACATGTGCCATCAGGATGCATTAATGATTACCGGTGACTGGGATGTGAAAGGCGGAAAAAAATTTAAGTAGTTGGAAAATATGACCTTGATTATAGAAATGATGCCTGAGATCTCATGACAGAATTTTGCAAAGATCAAGCACTAATGATTTTTCAACAGTATAGATCGTGACTACACATGTGGACCTCACCAGATGTAATACACAGGAATCAAGTTGACTACATCTGTGGAAAGAGACAATAGAGCAGCTTATTGTCATCAGTCAAGTGAAAGCTGAACAGGATCCAAAGTACAACCTTGTTTACATCACACCTGAATTTAGAGACTTTATCACGAATAGATTTGACATATTGAACACGAGTGACTGAAAACCAGGTGAGTTGTGGAACGACTCAAAGGCATCATACATGAATAAAGCAAGAAGTCATTAAAAAGACAGGATGGAAAGCAAAGACAAAAACAGATGTCCGAAGATACTCTGAAACTTCTTAAACAGCAAGCAGATAAAACAAATGGAAGAAATGATGAAGTAAAAGTGCTGAACAGAGGATTCCAAAGAGTGAGTCAAGAAGACAAAGAAAAGTACTTTAATGATATATGCAAAGATCTGGAGTTAGCACTGAAAGTGAAGAACCTAAGTGTTTCAGAAACCAAAAGAACTGAAGCAGATTCAGTATTTGAGGCACAGTAGTGAAGGATTCTGTAGGGTAAATATTAACCAACATAGGAAGCATCGAAAGAAGACAGAAGAAATACACAGTTACTATGCCGAAAAGAGTTGATTGATGTTCAACCATTTCAGAAGGTAGCATGTCATCAGGAACTGATACCGAAGGAAGAAGTCTAAGGTACACTGATGGTGTTGGTAAGAAACAAAGCTTTAGGAATCGATGGAATACCAATTGAGATATTTCAACAAATGGACACAAGACTTTTCACCTGTGTATGTATTCACTCGTGTATGCCAAGAAATTTAGAAGACAGCGACCTGGTGAGCCAACCTGAAGGGATCCATATTTATGCCTATTCCAAAAACAGACAGAACTCAGAAATTATCGGACAGTATCATCAATATCACACACAAGTAAGATTGTGCTGAGGATCATTCAAAAGTGGTTGCAGCAGTATATCTACAGAGAACTTCCGGAAGCTCAAGGCAGATTCAGAAGAGGATTTGGAACCGGGAACGTCATTGCTGGTGTTAGATGGATCTTGACTTGAAAGCAAAGAATATCATAAAAAACATTAACCTGTCTTATATTGACTGTGCAAAGGCATTTGACTTCACAGACCATAACAAATTATGGATAACACTGCAAAGAAGAACATGTACATAGATCAGGAGTCAGTGGTTTGAACAGAACAAAGGTGTCTTATTCACCAGCTACTGCTCCAACAGAAAATACCACAAGTGGAAGGCTTCATAAGGAGAAATTTTATTGACACAGTCTAGTAAGCCACAAATCCATTTACAAATTTTAAGTCCATTCAGTAAGAGAATTTATCACAGTCCGGTAGGCTGAGCCCAAATCCAGTGAGAGCATCTCTGCACAGGAACCTCGGGTCCAAAGCACATGCTCTGCTCTTGGAGCTGCTTTCTTGGTGGTGTGAGGTTTCCAACTTCCTCTGTTCCTTCCCTCCTTCAAGCTTACTGTAGCTTGAGTCCTGCCTTACCAGCACAGCTGTAGCCCATTCTTCATCATCAATATCACAGAGGCAGGATTGACAACAAGTGGGAGGAATGATACCATACTGGGGCTCCTAGCTGAGTCAAATCAACACAGATACGATTCAGTCCATGACAAAAGGGATACTACATGGTTTAAAGTCAGGAAAAGTGTACATCAGGATTATATCCTGTCGGGGTTCCTGCTACTCAGGGAGTTCTCCGACATGAACATGGGTGGAGGAGAAGCAGCGCTGAGCCCTTAAGAAAAGATAGACATGAAACAGTTTGGGATCAGGGGGCTAATGGCATCCCACAGCCGAGAGCCCAGAGCAAAGTTTTATTAAAGTATTTATACCCTTTTGGTAACTTAGAATACAATGAACTGAAACCTTCAATAACTAAGCCAGTTGTTTACAGTTTCGGTTGTACCTTGTTCCACATGTTTGGGCCAAAGACTTGGAGGCGTTCCCAGATTGCCTCTAGGTTACAGTACACAAACAGTACAAGAGGTTATACAGAGTTGAAGTAATGGTACATCAGCCAAGATGGCTGCACTTATGTCAAGAGAGTTAACATGATTGCCCACAGTATCCTTTCACCACATTTATTCAATCTGTATGCTGACCAAAGACGCTGAGAAACCTGGACTACATGAAGAATAGAGCATCAGTACTGGAGGAAGACTCCTTAACAGACTTTTAGATGACACAAACTTGCTTGCTGAAAGTGAAGAAGATTTGAAACATTTACTGATGAAGATCAAAAACTATAGCCCTCAATATGGATTATTCCTCAGCATGAACAAAACAAAGATCCTCACCTGGACCAATAAGCAACAACATGATAAATGGAGAAAAAACTGAAATTGTAAAGGGTCTGATTTTTCTTGGATCCACAATCAACACTAGTGAAAGCAGCAGTCAAGATATCAAAGGATGCATTGCACTAGGCAAATCTGCTGCAAAAGACTTCTTTAAAGTGTTGAAAAGCAAAGATGTCACCTTAAAGACTACAGTGGCCTGATGTAAGCCATGGTGTTCTCAGTAGCCTTATATGCATGTGAAATCTGGACAACAAATAACTAAAAACCAAAGAAAAACCAATGACTTTGAATTCTAACACTGGCATAAAATACTGCCAGAAAAATGAACAAATCTGTCTTGGAAGAAGTATAACCAGAATGCTCTTTGGAAGCAAGGATGGAGAGACTGTGTCTTACATACTTTGGGTATGTTATTAGGACAGATCAGTCTCTGGATAAGGACGTCATGCTTGGTATAATAGAGGGTCATTGAACAAGAAGATACTCAACACAGTGCTTGCAACAATGGGCTCAAGAACAGCAAGGATTGCAAGGATGGTGTAAGATTCGGTGGTATTTGCTTTTGTTGTACATAAGGGCACTATGAATCAGAACTGACTTGATGTCACCTAACAACATCAAGCACTTAAACTGACACTGATAAAAAATATAAACAAAAAGATTGAATCAGTCATCAAGAACTTCTCAACAACAATGACAAAAAAATCTACAGACCAGATGTCCTCATTGGAGAATTTTTCCAAACAGTCAGAGAAGATTTGACCCCCAATGCCACTTAAACTTTCCTAAAGCAGAAGAAGGAACTGTCTTCTTCACTTCCATCCCTGTCTGACATAACTCATATATGTAGGGTATTTCAGGTTACCAAATGATGTAAATGACATCATTTAGTTCACGATATAATTCAGTCAGTCCTCAGCAGCAGGCTAATAATTACCACTCAATAAGTTTATCTTGCAGCCACCTCAGACAGTATTCTAGTCTAAAACACTGAGTGGCCATCACTGGTTGGTAATCAAGGACTTCAGTCAAATGATCAGTCAACATGAACATGTATTGACGAAATCTTCAATATCATTTATTTGAATGGGGCTTGGGGGGCTTTTTCTAGGGAATATAGCTGTCGCAATCTAGTTACAGTTAACTTTTAATTCCTTCTGATAAAATGTATAAAACTTGAAACAGAATTCCACAGGTATTGAGGAAAAGAAAATACGGACTCACATATTTGCCTTTTTTGATACTGTTACTTCCTTGTTGTAGACCAAGTTGCCGTCAGATGTCATTCTCCTGCAATCTAGAGTCTTCAGTACGTATTGAAGTACCACTTTGTTAACAATTCTATCCGGCGTTACTTATCTGAAAATGTTTTTATTAATGCCTCAGTTTTGAAAAAAGGTAATTTTCATAGAATTATGGGTTACAGATTTTTGTTGTTGTTTCAGTCTTTATAATACATCATTACATCTTCCAGCCTCCATTGTTCCCATTCAACTGTTGGGCACTAATTTTAGTACTGGTCATCTATGCGCAGTCTTTTTTTTTCGCCCCCCCCCCCCCATTTTAAAGGCTTTTTTCTTTGTTGTTGGCATTTGAATATCTGGCTCCGATGTGCTGTCATGGATTCCATTGTGTTCCCCCAAAACGTGTGTATCAGTTTGATTGGACCATGATTCCCAGTACTGTGTGATTTTCCTGTATGTTGGAAGTCCTGCCTCTCTGATGCTAGTAATGGAGCATGAGTGGCAGTTGGGTTGGTGAGACAGGAGTCAATCTATAAGACTGTATTGTGCCTTGAGGCAATCTCTTGGGACAAAAAGGAAAGAGTGAGCAGAGAGACAGGGGAACTTCACACCACCAAGAAAACAATGCCAGGAACAGAGCTGTCCTGTGCCTGAGAAGCTCTCTGACCAGGGTAAGGTTGAGAACAAGGACCCTCCTCCAGAGCCAGCAGACAAAAAATCCTTACCCTGGAGCTGACATCCTGAATTTGAACTTTTCAGCATATTGCTGTGGGGAAATAACTTTGTTTGTTAGTTGTTCTTTTATAGTATTTCTGTTACAGCAGCACTACATGGCTAAGACATATACTTAGTCTGGTTTCTTTGTATTAGTTTAATTAGAATATTGGTCTTCTTGGATCTGTAAATTGAAGTTTTACACCAAATTTCAGAATTTCACCTTTTTTCAAATTTTTTATGCCCTATTCTCTTTTCTCTCTTTCTGACACTCCAATTTCATGTGTATTAGATTTTTTATGTTGTTCCACATGGCTATAAACCATTGTTCATTTTTTTCCCAGTCTCTTGTGTATATGTTCTTCAACCTGCGTAATTTCTATTACCTGAGTTCAACTTCAGCACCCATGGAGGCAGCAACCAAGAAATAAAAAAATTAAATGCATTTCATTGGGTGAATCTGCTGTAAAATATCTCTTTAAAGTGTTCAAAAACAAGGATGTCACCACAGATGCACCTGATCCAAGCCATGATGTTTTCAGTCACCCCATATGCATGCAAAAACTGGATGATGAATTAGGTAGATGAAAGAAGAAGTGATGTCTTTGAATTATGATGTTGGTGAAGAATTGAATATACCGTGGAATGTCAAAAGAATGAAAATAAATTTGTCTTGGAAGAAATACATCCAGAATGTTTCTTAGAAGCAAGAGTGGCGAGACTTCTCGCATACTTTGGACATGTTATGAGGACAGCAGAGTCCCTCGAAAATGACATCACTTTTGGTAAATTAGAGTGTCAGTGAAAAAAGAGGAAGACCCTCAATGAGATGGATTGACATGGTGGCTGCAACAACGAACGACCTCAAGTGTAACAATGATTGTGAGGAAGTTCCAGGACTGGGCAATGTTTCATTCTGTTGTGCATAGCATTACCATGAGCATTACTGACTCAAAGACACATAACTCAAACAACAATATCTTCAGCTCCACCAGTTCTTTACTGTGCCATCTAAAGAAGTTTTTTCTAAATTTATCTAATGAGTTTTTGATTTATGTATTGTATTTTTCAGCTTGATTTTCCATTTGTTTACTGTTTTGTAGTTTCCATTTTTATTCTTTATCTGTTTATTTATTAATACTGTGTTTTTTATTCTTTGAGTATACTTGCTCTCAATTCTTTAAACATATTTACAATGGCTGCCTTTTTTTATATGTATCTGCATACCCTCCATATAAATCTGCATACCTGCCAAGGAGCAACTCCCACTGTTTTCCATGCCCGTGACAGCACTCCTCCTCTCCATTCTGTACGTGTCATATCCTCCTAACAATCCCCTAGCCCATCCTCTCCACCCTCTCCCCCGGGTCCAGTAAAAGGTCAGTTGGATGACATCCTATACGTGCGTAGAACCATAAAGTGCACACATGATATGGTTGTTCTGTGTCACCAAGTCCAACCTATTTCTGACTGTAGAGTTGATCTCTACTACAATTTATGGACGGGGCAGCATCAGAGCCAGAGGCCATGCTCCTAGGGAACCCCGAAGAGCCCTGGAACATCAATTGCCATCTTTTAGTGGAGATCTCAGGGTGCACCCCCTTTTATTTTTGTGTTGCCTGTGAGACTCAACTTTGTGAGCCCCATCACAGCTATCACTGGTGGTGGCCAGGCACCATCCGGCTCTTCCAGTCACATGTCGATGTAGTCACCCGCTCATGTGGGTCTCTCTGTCTTCTGGGTTCTCTTTGCCCTATGTTGTTTTGGACCTTGGAGGTCATCCGTTCCTGCTGATTTGGGACCATCTGGAGTACCTCAGATGGCAGCTTAGCAGCTTTTAAGACCCCAGATGTACAATGACAGCTTTAAATTCTCTTGTTACTAAATGCAGTTTCTGAACCATTTGGAGTCATTTTCTTTTGATTTTATTTTTAAGTATAGGAGAAAACTTCATGTTAATTCACATGTCAAGTATTTTTTGGGTGAAAACTGGACATTGTAAATAACACAATATACTTAATATGATCTCTGAAATATGCTTCGTTTTTTTGAAACTTCGTTGTTGTTTTTGTTCCAATGGGAAATTAGCACACCTAGAACCAAATTGTAAAATTTATCATACCTACAGTAATATTTATAGCTGGTAGATGCTTTTTTTGGTTTGGTCTCCTGAAGAGATCACTGTGTAAGTGTGTGGTTTAACTATCAGCAAACAAGCCAAAAATTTATTTACTTTTTACTGAATTTTGGCACATACTTTCCCAGCGATTCTTTGATTCTATAGTTTGTCCCCTAAATTTCAATTGCTTTACCAACTCCACGTTGTTCACACTGACACTAAGCCAGTGTGTCTCCACGTTTTTGCAGCTTTAGCTATTTGTGTGTTGGAAAATGCACTCAAATGCACTGAAAGCTCAAAAATTTTACCAAAATTTCTGACTTCAGGTGTAGACTTCTCTAAATTCTGCGTGCTTTTCCTTGAAGCCCTCTGGAAACTTATGTGCAGGCATAGCTTAGTGGTCATCAAGGGATTTAGGCAGAATTTACGCTCAGATTTTGGATCTTAGCATTTCTGTAGTTTTCTTGCTTTCGTGATCTTTCCTTTAAAATTTGCAGATGACCTGCTAGACTATCATTTTCCCTTTAGTTCAGTAAATCCAATGTCTGTCTAGTGAAGAGGATTGTGAAGTGGCTTCAGTGGGAAAGCCACAGCTGATGGTTTTTTTCTCCATATAGTAACAGCTTTTCAAGAGTCAGCTTGTCTCAAGTTTGTTTTTGCCTTGTGGTCACTTTCCAGTATCTCTCTAGTTTTAGTGATTGTTGTGTCTGAGAGGCATCACCAAGACTCTACCACCATAATCTACATTTGTTTACTTTCAAATATATCTTAATTTCTGTGCTGATAACTTGGATTCTTCAATTAGAAGTGGTTTTTCTTTGTTTTTGTTTTTTAATTTTCAAAAGTACAGGAAATCAATTGTATTTGTGAATAACTTCTAGCTTAATGGAGCTGCAGCCAAATAAGATGTTTCCTATGATACTGTATTTTTGGTAATTGTTGATACTTGCTTTATAGTCTCTTACATGTTCTGTTTTTACAAATATTCCTGAATACTTGAAAAAAATGTTCTCTAATTCTTGAATGCATGTGTATTATACCACATTTACTTTTCAAATGATTTCTATCTTTACTAACATATTTTGTGATTAAACTATTCCTTGCTGATAGAATCATGTTTAAAAATGCCACTGATTTTAAATTTGTTAATTAGTCTGTTTAATTGTTTTATTATTACATGTAATAATACATTTCAGGTTCTATTTTGAAAGTATATGTTTATTAATACGCATGCTTCAATTATTATATCTTAATGAGGAATAGTTCTTTTTATTGTTGTTAGGTGCCTTCAAGTCTATTCCAGCTTGTAGCCACCCTATGCACAATAGAACAAAGCACCCCCTGGTCCTGTGCCATGCTCACAATTGTTTTTATGCTGAAGCCCGTGATTGCAGGAACTGTGTCAGTCCATCTGGTTGAGGGTCCTCCTCTTTTCCACTGACCCTCTACCAAGCAGGATGTCCTTCTCCAGGGATGGATCCCTTCTGACAACATGTCCAATGTATATAAAAGCAACATCACTGTCTTTGCTTCCAAGGAGCCCTTGGGTTACATTTCTTCCAGAACAGATATATTTGTTCATTATTATCTCTTTTCATCATTATGTAGTGAATGTATACTTTATGCTTAATTTTTGCTTTAAATTACATGATTGATAAGCTTGCTTTTTTAAAGTATCTTTTTACTTTCAAATACTCTGTATACTTATGCTTTTAATAAACAAAATAAGCTCTTTATAAATCCAAACTAGTCATCTTTTTTACCTATTATTTTAGTACATTTGTACTTATTGTATGTGATTACTGATGTATTTGGTTCTATCTCAACTTTCTTGTTATATACTCTTATTTAAACCTCACTTCTAAATTTCCTTTTGTCAATTAAATTGATCAAGTTTTCTTCAGTCCATATTTACTGCTTTTGGTTTTATATTACATATTGTCTGTTTCTTCAATGTTCAATCTTAAGTTTTAATATACATATGTTTGATTAAACATTCTGCAAAGTTATTAAATATCTTTAATCTTTTGGGTTTGCTTTATAGCTGCTGATTCTTCCCCTGTCCATAGTCTGGTTTTTATTTTTCCATGAATTGTCATTTTTATTGCTGTTGTGTTATGTTTCAGTACATTGTCGCTTGCTTGTTTTTTTGGTGTGTGTATCACTTTTTTCTCTATATTCTGCCAATATATGAATGTAGTAAAAAACTTTTTTAAAAGATTCAAACAGAAAAATGAAAAATAAGTTTTCCTCTCATTCTTAAAAATCACTTCTCAGTATTAGCCACTATCAATAGTTCCTTATATGTCCTTACATAAATTTGCCTCAGTCAATCAGAGTATGTAGTCACTGCATGTTTAGATTTTCCCATATGAGTATCAGCTTCTTCAATTATTACTCCTTATTTCAGCTGAGGCTTGCCCTCTATATTGAATTTTGTTTTCTTAAATCTTTCAGTTTTTTTCTGTGAGAGTCTATGAAATATTATCATTCTTTGTCTGAAAATGTCTTGATTACAACCTTACTTTTAAAATATCATTTAGGTATACATAATTAGAGTTTTCAGTTATTTTTCCTGAAAACATGGACTCCAGTTTCTATTCTTGAGAAGTCTGCTCTTCCTCTGTGTCTTAGTAATCCAGTGCTGCTATAACAGAAATACCACAAGTGAAAGGTTTTTCAAAGAGAAATTTTATTCTGTCACAGTCCAGTAAGCTACAAACCTAAGTTGAGGGTGTCAGGTTCAGGGAAAGACTTTCTCTGATGGATCTGAGAGAAGTTCTTGTCGTCAGTCCTCCCCTGGGCTGGAAGCTTTTGATGTGCAGTGACCTGAGGTCCTTTCCAAAGGATACACTCAGCTCCCAGCACTGCTTCTTGGTGGCATGAGATCCCCAAATCTCTCTGGTAGCTCTTTTCCTTGATATCTCAAAATATTGCCTCAAAGAGTCCTGCTCCACCAAAATAATTGCCACCCATCTTCCCTCATTAATGTCACTGAGACAGGATTTACTACATGGAGGAACATCACACAGTGCAAGAATCATGGCCTAGCTAAACTGCTGCACGTATTTTGGGGGAAACACAATTCAATCCATTACATTCTATTATTTTCTTTTTCAATAATCCGTCTTTTCTTTTGGGATGCTCTTATGAATAAAATTGTGTACCCCTAAAATATGTCTTGGAATCCTAGCCTTTCTACCTGTGTAGATAATCCTGCTTGGAAATAGGACTTCTTTGTTATGTAACCAGAAAATACTTGACTGGGTGAATTCCGAATCTCATCTCTTCTGAGTTATGAAAGAAGATTAGACACAGAGACATGCACACATGGAGAAAGACAGATGCAATATAAGAATTATATATAATCCAAGAGCCAGGGAATGCCCAGGAATATCCCAAAAGATTAAACTGACATGACTGAGACCCTGGTTTGTATTTTAGCAAGCACAGCTGTGAGAGAATAAATTCCCATTCTTTAAAGTCACCTTTCAGTATATTTGGCACAGTAGCACTAAAATATCAAGACATTGTCTTAGTCAGCTAGCACTGCTGTAACAGAAATACCACAATGAATAGCTTCAACAAAGAAAAATCTATTCTCTCACAATCTAGTAAACTAAAAGTCCAAATTGAGGCCATCAGTTCCATGGGGAGGCTTTCTCTTCTGGCTCTGGAGAAAAATCCTTTTCATCAATCTTACCCTGGACTAGGGGCTTCTCTGTTAAGAAACCCTAGTATTTTGTGGTGGTATGAGATCCTCCACTCTCTGCTTGCTTCTCTTTCGTTTCATCCCCTATAAAATAAAAAATGGTACAGGCCTTTACATTGGTTTAACGATGTGATCTTTAACATAAAATTACAATCACAAAACGGAGGACAACCACACAATACTGGAAATCACGTCCAAGGCAAGATGACACATATTTTGGGAGGGGGACGGGGGAAACACAATTCAAACCATGACATTCTACCCTTTGGTTTTGCTGTAGGTGCCATCAAGTCAGTTCCACCTCATAGCAACCCATGTGCAACAGACTGAAACACTGCCTTGTCCTGTGCCATGCCCACAATCGTTTTTATGCTTAAGCCCATCATTGCAGCCACTGTATCGTTTCATCTTGTTGAGTGTCTTCCTGTTTTTCCACTGATCCTCCACTCTGCCAAGCATGATATCCTTCTCCAGGGATTGACCTATCCTGACAACATGTCCAAAGTATGTAAGATAGAGTCTAAGCCATCTTTTCTTCCAAGGAGCACTCTTGATTGTACTCATTCCAGGACAGATCTGTTCGTTTTTTTGACAGTCCATGATATGTTCCATATTCTTCTCTAACACCACAATTCAAAGGCATCAATTCTTCATCTGTCCTTCCTATTCATTATCTAGCTTTTGCATGCATGTGATGTGACTGAAATATCATAACTTGAGTCAGGCACACCTTATTCTTCAAGGTGACATCTTTACCTTTCAATACTTTAAAGAGTTTCTTTGGTTTTGTTGGTTTTTCCACCCTATGGCCCCCCAAAAATTCACGTGTTTGCCACATATAAAACATATTCACCCCGTCGTGTAACAAGTCAACTCTAAGTACCAAATCCAAAAATTCCTCTTATCTGTGAAATCTAGGATGTCAGTTATCTATTTCCAAAGTACAATGGAAGAACAGGCAAAAGCTAGAGATTTCCATTACAAATGGGAGAAATTGTGGGGAAGAAGGGATATCAGACACCAAGCAACTTGGCAGAACACATTACATTAGCCTTCCAATCTTGAAAATAACCCCCTGTTCTCTGAGACCATTTACACAACGGCCCTGCCCACCATAGGCTTGGTATTGACTACACTCTCTACATTCTGAGTGGAGGCCTCGGACTTGGGCTTCAGCTCTACCTTCCAGGAGCAGTGCAATGGCAACTCTGCTCCCTCAGCTTTAGGTGCACCATTATCCTAATCCAACTGAGTGGCAAATACACCCTTAGAAACACCATTCTTTGAAATCCTAAGGGTTTTGGCCATGCCTTGTAAGACTGAGGCAGCTTGGATTCCTGTGTTTCTTTCTCTGCTCCCTCACCCCCGGCTTCTGCTTCCTAGTCCCTTGACCTTTTGGGCCTCATGCTCTCATCTTCCCTGCTGAAGCAAGTGTTCCAAAGCTCTGTGGCTCTATCAGTGAGTACCTGAAGGCACCCCACTCCACCAGAAAACTTCAGCTGGAATGCTCTCAGCTCTCTTGCTCCAGTAGGTCAACAAGCTTAGGTCCGCCAATAAGTGCCCATAGGCATTCCACTCAGCCAGGAAGCCACTTGATTAAAGACACTCAGCTCTCTCACTCTGTGGGTCAGATCATACTAGTCTCCTAGTTCTGCTGCTGCCTGTCCTCTGCTATTGCTAGTTCTCTGCTGTGGCTGGTCTTATGCTGCTGCTTCTAACCATCTGTGCCTTCTCATGTGTTAACAGCTCTCCTCATTTCCTTCTGAGTCCCTTATCCATTCACAGTTTCAAAACTGCTTCCCCATTTTAGGTATCTGTTAGAGCAGTACCCCAACCTCTGGTTCCCAAGTTCTGTATGAGTCTTCTAGTGCTGCAGTAACAGAAATACCACAAGTGGATAGCTTCAACAATGAAAAATTTATTCTCTCACAGTCTAGGATGCTAGAGGTACAAATACAGGGCTTCAGCTACGGTTGAAGGCTTTCTTTGTCAGCTCTAGAAGAAGGTTCTTATCATCAATCTTCCTCTGGACTAGGAGGTTCTGTGTACAAGAGCCCTAGGACTTTATTGGTGGTATTAAATCTCCTACTTTCTACTTCTCTTTCCCTTTAGCTCTTGCAAGACAAAAGGTGGTGCATTCCACACCCCAGGGAAACTCTCTTTCTATTGGTTCAGGTACGCAATACTGTAAAAATACTATAATCCCAAGCTTTTTAATGTAAAATTATGAACACAAATGAAGGCCAAACACACAGCACTGGGAATCATGGCCTAACCAAGCTGATGCATATCTGGGGGGAGACAATTCAATCTATGATCGCTACTTTTAAGATCTTTTTTTTTTTTTTTTACATTCTTCTGTTTCACACTAATATTTTTAGGTGTGAGGTTGTTTTTAATAATAGCTAAGTTTCATGCCTCCTGAACTGAAAAATGTATATCTTTACTTAGCCCCAAACATATTGTTTTTAAATATTGCCTTTCCTCTGTTCTCTCTATGCAAGATAATTTCTATGTGATGTAATCTGGCTGTTCGCATTCTGTTCTTGTCTCTTTACTTCAGCTACTTACCTCCAATGTTTACTGTCTTGTGCAGTTTTCTGGTAAATTTTCTCAGATCTAACTTCCAGTGTACTCTTTAACTGTGGGCTTCAACTGAATTTTAATTTTAAAGACTATACTGTTCATTTAGATACATTGCATGTATCTCTGTAGAATATGTTTCTTAAATTAATGGGACTTTTTTCCTTCGTGTTTCCTCTTCCTTTATTACGTTTTTAACTGTGCTTAGTAGATCTACTTGATACATTCTATGTGAGAGCTCAAAACAGGAAGCATTTCTTTTCATCAAGTCAGGGTCCCTATGAGTCAGAATTGACTCAACAGCAATGAGTTTGGTTTTTTGTTTGCTTGTTTGGTTGGTTAGTTTAATGCTTACTCATTGCAGATTACTCACTCAGTTATCCTACAGTTTGGGCTTGTGTTGTCTTCACTTTATGAGTGGGGCCCTTCCTTGACTTGTTTAATAATATTAATCTCTCAAAAGGTTTTAATTCATCTTCTTCCATCAGCTCTAGATCAGCCTGGACTACCTTTTCATTTGTCTACTTTTCTAATAACATTTACAGTCAGTGAAATGAATATGTCTTAAAGGTATAATTCAATGAATTTTGAATAATTGTTGTAACTATCACACTAATCAAGAAAAAGACCATTCCCATCATTCTAGAAATTTTCCCTCTTTAAATCGATTTCTACTTCCCATAGGCAACATTACTTTTATTGCTAATCACCATAAAACTTGGTAAAAATTAAATTATACTGCTTATCATGTTGTTCTTATATTATTCAGCATGGTACTTTTGATACTTATGTATGTTGCTTCATGCAACATAGCATATTCTTTTTATTGCTGAGTAATCAACTTTATCGGCAGCACTTGGCAATCAACTTTATGAGTACACACAATTGTTTATCTCTTCTATTGACAGATATCTGAGTTATTTCCAATTTCAGCCTATTATGCACAAAGTTTCTACAAATGTTCACATACAAGCCATTTTTGTAAATACATGTTCTCATTTTTCTTGGATAAATAGTAGAATCAGAATAGTGAGATGACACAGATGGTATATATTGATTTTGGTATATAAATAAGACAATTATTCTATATTTATCCACATAAAATAAACAGTTTTCAAAGTCTTCATACCATTTTAGCACAATGTATGGAATTTCTAGTTGTTCTTCACCATTGTCAACACTTTATGTTGTCAGTGTTGTAAATTTTGGTCACTCTATTGGGTATATGGTGTAACCTCAATGCAGTTTTAATTTCATTTTTCCAGTTGTCAAATAATATTAATTCCCTTTTCAATAGTATTTCTTCCATAAACTGTATTCCTCTTGTTTATTTTTCTTATTTCATAACTATTTCAAAAGCTTATGGATCTACTAACGAGTCTTAAAAAATTTGTGAAGAATAACTAAAAATAGGACTATACAAATCCAAAATAATAGCTAGAAATTTTAATAACCTTCAGTAACTGAAAAGCAATTAAACAAAATATCGGTAATACTATTAACAAACTTGATCTAATTGATGCTCATACAACACTAGACCCAACAACTGTAGAATATACATTTTAAAAATGCAAAAGAACACTTGCCAATATAGAACATACGTTACACCATAAATGTTGTTAATTTCAAAAAGTGATAAATTTATAGAATATGTTGTCTGGTAGCTATGGAATTGAATTAGGTGTTAAAGTAGTAGGATCTTTATAAAAGTTCCCAATAATTGGAAACTAAATAATATGCTTCTAAATAACCCATAAGTGAAAGACAACGTCATGAGAGAAATCAGGAACTTTTTCATAGTGAATAAATATTAAAATGCAGAAGATAACTTTGCAATACTTAGAGGTTGCAAGATACACGTTTCTCTGCTCCTTTGTTTTTGTCCCGTATCTTTACAATTAAAATAAGCTATTTAAAACAGCATAAAGTTGGGCATTGCTGTTTTTGTTGTCATCTCCATTCTCATAATCTATGCCTTTTAATTGACATGTTAATCCAGGAACCTATAATGTTAACATCAGTGTGACTGGGTTTAGGACTACTATTTTGCTATTTCATTGGGTATGTTTTGTTTTGTTTTTTCTTTATTATTTGGTTTTTGCGATTCAGTACTTCTTCCATGAATTCTTTTGGCATAATTGAATGTACTTTTTAATTCTTTCAGTATAAGTCCTCTAATGGCTTACATAGTATTTTAGTGATGCTGAAAGGACTACAACGTGCAATTTATCAGTGCCTGTTTAGACTTAAAATGTACCAGTTTACATAAAATGTAAAAATCTTCCAAAAGTATAATTACATTTACCTAACCTGTCTTTTCTGATAGTCTTTTAAAATTTACTGACAGATTTTATGAGACAGAACATGTTCCACACAGGCAAGTGTTCTTTTGCACTTCTAGACAAAATTGTGTTCTGCAGTTGCTGGGTCTATTGTCACGTGATTGTCAGTTACATCAAGTTGGCTTGCCATTGATGTCTTTATTTTATATTTGCACTTGCTGGAAACCCCAAAACATGATGCTGTGTTTTTCAACTAATTTTAAATTCTCTGTTAGGAACTTTAGAAGTGGAAAAACAAGTTACTTTATATTTACCCACATATTTGTCATTTTGCTGCTCTTCATCCTTTCTTATATAATAGATTTCCATCTGGTATAGTTTTCCTTCACCCAGAAGACTTTCCTTTATGATTTCTGGTAGCGCAAGTCTGCCAATGATTAGTTCTCTGACCTCTCATTTAGCTGAAATGTTTTATTTCAACATTTTATTGAAGAATATTTTTGATGTATATAGATTCTTGGATTTTTTTTTCCTTTCAGCACATTTCTCTTCCTTCTTGTTTTAATTTTATTCCTCTGAGAAGATGACCCTAATTTGTGTCATTGTTCACTATATATAATGCTTCCTTTTACTGCAGCTAATCTCACCTTTTTTTTTTAATCTTTGATGTTTAGATGTTTGACTATGTTGTTTAGAGATGTGTTTTCTTTGATTTTGTTTGAAGTTCTCTATAATTCTTGATTCTATAAGCTAATATTTTTATCAAATTTGAGAAATTTAGGGTCATTGTCTTCAAGATTTTTTTCTTCTCTATTCTCTTTCCCCAACTCTGGCAATTCAATTATATGCATGTTAGGATAAACATCATTGAGGCTCTGTTAATTTTTAAATGTTATTGTCTCCTGAAGTTAAATAATTTCAGTTGATTATTCTTTGTTATTTCTGATTCTGTCTCTTTTCATCTTTAATTTTCTGTTAATTGTGTTTTAACTTTTAGGTTTTTGTACTGTTCTATTCCGTGTTTATTTCACTTTTCATTGGTGGGATATCACATCTATTCATTCATGATCATCTGCTCCTTCAAGCTCTTGACAATATTTTAGACTGTTTCTTTAGTCTTTATCTGTTAATCCCAGCATGTAGGGGTAATGTTACAGTCTGCTTTCATTGACTACTTTTTCTCTTTAATATGTGTCACATTTTTCCTAATTCATCCCCTTTCTGTAATTTTTTATTTATGCTGGACATTGTGGGTGATACAATGTAGAGGTTCTCAATTCTGTTATCTTACTCCGAATGCTGTTTTGTTTTTGGCATATAATCTATGCTATCTGATCATTTCGTACATGTGGAGCTTACATTTCAAGATTTGTTAGGTGCATAACTTTCAAGTCTAAGCACTCATTCTTAGTGTTGAGATATCATGTTTATTCTCAAGTTATAGCCCTTGTGAAATTTCAGTAGAATGCTTAGGATTTTTACAAAATTTCCCTAACATGATTAGTTTCTAATTTGAAATTGGCCTCCCTAGTGTTGGGAAGTAACTTAGATTTTTCAGGCTTGTTGTTGCCTTCTTCTAGGCCTTATGGATTTTCCTTCTGCATAGTTCAGAGGTAAGCCAAGCATATGAGGTGATGTATGATATTTATAAGCTCTTTATTCTATGGGTACCTCCTCTTCAGGATGTTTCCCTCACTGTATAGCCTCTTTGAAAGACTTAAACTCCATATTTTGATACCCCATGGTTTCCTGCTTGAACTCTAGCTGTCCCCATAGTGTGAGGGCTGGGGTTGGTTTTCACAGGACAAGCTGCATAAATCCAGCGCATGTTTTCTTCTTTAAAAGGTCAGAAACCTTTCAGTTTCAGCCTGCTTTTGTTTGTTCTTCACTGGCTTCAAATACTATTTTCTTAAAAATATTTCACAAAGAATTTATAATTGTTATCTATAGATGAACTAGTCTGATAAAATGCATTCCATCATTTCTGGAACTAGGACTCCATAAACTATGTTTAAATTGTAATATTTTGATTTACAGATTACCAAATCAAATAGGCAATATATACTCAAGCCACAAACCTCATAAGGATATGCTTATTGTTACAAATTCTCAAAGGTAGGTCTATTTGTACCTGAATTCAGATTGAGAAAAAAAACTTGTTATTTCACTGTGCCAAAGTACATTTTTCACATGTGTTATGAAATGTTATTCTCCTTTTCCTTTTCCAACCATTCTTGGCTTAGGGGATATATAAAGTAGATGATGGACCAGGTTGTATGCCCCGAACATAGCCTGCTAACCACTGAATTAGACTTCATTTGGGATTTGCAGCAGACTGCTCTGGTTAGATTTTCTGTATGTCTTTGAGTCTCTCAGTAGGCTAGAGTAAGCTTTCTTTGCTCCTGACTCTGGTACTCACATGTTCTAGGAGAGTGCTGATACTGGCAATCAGTGTTTCTACTACACCCTAGCACATGTCAAAGTGAAGTTGCAATCTTCTAATTCAGACTGTAAAGCAGCCATCCCAGGTCTTCTTCAAGCAAGCTTCTCCCAATTTCTCAGTTAATTATCTCCATCTCTGCTCCATCCCACAGGTTGTGAGTTAGTCAGAAGAAAAAAGTGCTGCTTTAGGCCCACCACCATTTACATGTGATTTTATTTGAGAATGGGGTAAAGAAGACTTCCTCAGGACAGTACTTGCCATGATGTCTTAGTGAGGCAGCAGACAGGATTCTCCTATAGTCTGATTTCCAATACCATCAGTATCTGAATTTTACAAAATATTGGAGGAAGCATTCTATAGTGGCAATGTGTGGATTTGAGTCTGAAAGTAAAAGGATTCCCCTCGTGTTGTGAGCCCCAAGTATAATGTGAAGACTCTCCTGGAGCCCACCAAGATTCCAGGGCTGCACGCAGAGTAAGACTCTGATATAGCATCCATCCAGTTCTTTAACACACACACATGCTGAGTACCTTACCTGGAGCTCGACAATGGTCATAAAAACAAACCAAACACAATTTCTGGTTGATGTGGTTTACAGGGAAGCAAAGAAGATGGAAAACTATACAAATATTTTTAATAAAACAAGGAGAGTTCTAGGACAGAGGAAAACTTGGTAGTTCTGAGAACACATGTTAGGAGATCTAGGGAGTCAGAGAGAGTCTCCCCAAGGAAGTGGATTTCAAGCTGAAGCCCTAAGAATGAAGAGTAGAGATGGGGCCATGATTGCACAGTATATGGACACTTTCTGTGACCCCTCTAACAACAGAAACCAAAAGAACAAATGAATCCAATACTTATGACATCCTAAGAGCCCTGAACATCAAACAGAAAGTTGAGAAATCGGACTGAGCAACAGAAAAGGGAGAATAACACCAACAGTACATAGGATACCACAGACCTGACATGCCTGGAAATGGCTACAGCCACTGAGCAGTGGGCTGAGTGTCAAAGTTGATGGGCATCCTCCTCAGTGGAAATAGATGGCTGGAGAGTCCGCTTGTACCTCTATGATCAGGAGAGAGAGCCTTATACTGTTGGAAGATGAGTCTTTGCATGTAACCATTCACACAGACTTGAACCTTTTCTCAGAGATGCGAGGTGTCTCCCTTTACTGATGCTCCCTGCTCTCTTCTGTGCACGATACCCAGCACTAGAGTCTGATGTCACTAACTAAGTCAGAAATAGCACTCTTCAAATCCATCAAACTCACAGACACTCAGGGACAGTTGTTAGCCCCCTGACCTTTCTCAGCAGCTGAAATCAGACACCTGTGCTTATACCAATCACCCTTACACATCCAGTCAGGAAGTGAGAGCCTGCACCACACTGTTGGATGCTGACTTCTTGGATACTTAAGCCGAATCCATATAAGAAAAATAAACTTCACATTTCAAACAAGAAGCCAGAACACAATGGGCAAACATAAAATAAATACATAAAAATAAATAAATAAATACAATCTACTGATGACTCAGAAAGAGCAGTCCATATCAAAACACTTAGAGGGGCAGACCACAGTATCTTCAGAAAGCTCCCAAAACAAAGATCAAATTTTCCAGAGGAAGAGAACTTTCTGAAATTATCAGAGGTAGGATAAAAAGATTAACATTTAGAATTCCTCAAGAGATGAGGATGGAGATAAGGCGAAACAGAGCAGAGCATAATGAAAAATTGAACAAACTGCAATAAAGCATAGAGCAGCATGAATTAGAAAGTCAAAAATTAATAATAAAATTACAGAATTAGTCAACTCAACAGAAAGTCAAAGGAGCATAATTGAGGCAATGGAAGGCTGAATTAGTGAGTCTGAAGATAAAGCACACAACATCAATATTTTTGAGGAAAACTCAGATAAAAGGATGTTTTAAAAAATGAAAATAGAAATCATTACAGAAAAAGGAAGGGGGAGACATAGAAACTGAACAACTCTTAGCTCAGAAATGATCAGCTTACAGAAGAAATCAAGGATGGAGTAATGAAATTCAAAGAATCAGATAAGAATGAAAACACATTTTACCAGAATCTATGAGACACAGCAAAAACACCGTTCAGAAGTCAATTTATCTGAATAAATATATAAATCCAAAAAGAAGAAAGGGCCCAAATCAAACAGTCCTACAACTTAAACAAGAGGGAAAAAAGCAGCAAAAAGAACCCCTTGGGCACCAAAAGAAAGCAGATAAAAATTACAGCAGAGCTAAATGAAATAGAGAATAGAAAAATTATTGAAAAAATTAACAAGACCAAAGCCTTTTTTTGTTTTTGTTTTTAAAGACAAACAAAATTGATAAACCATTGGCCAAACTGACAAAAGGAAAACTTGAATAAGAAAGGAGATGGGTGATATCACAACAGACTCAACTGAAATTAAAATAATCGTAATACCATGAAAAAAAGTACTCTAATAAATTTGAAAACCTAGAAGTGATGGACAAATTTCCAGAAACACATCACCTACCAAAAGTAGACAAACAGAAGTAGAACAACTAAATAAAGCCATCAAAAAGTAAGGTATTGAAAAGGTAATTTAAAAACTCTCAGATTAGTAAAGCTCTAGTCCTGTTGGTTTTACTGGAGAATTCCACCAAACTTTTAGAGAAGAGTTAACACCAATATTACAAAAGGTATTCCAGAGCATAGAAATGGATGGAATACTCCCAAATTTATTCTATGAAACCAGCATAACCCTGATACCAAAACACCAAGACACCACAAAAGAGAAAATTACACAACAGTATCTCTCAGTGCATTAGATATAAAAATTCCCAACAAAACTCTAGCCAATAGAATTTAACAAAATGTCAAAAAAATAACTCACCATGACCAAGTGGGATTCATACTAGGGATGCAAGGATGGTTCAATGTTTAAAAAGAATTAATGCAATCAACTACAAAGACAAGACAAAACACAAGAACCACTTGATCTTAGTAACTGATGCAGATGGAGCATTCGACAAAGTGCAACATTCATTTATGTTAAAAACTCTCAGCAAAATAAAAGAGAAATTCAGCATAATAAGGGGCATCTATGCAAAGCCAATAGCCAATGTTATCCCAGATGGAGAGACTCTAAACACGTTCTCCTTGAAAACAGGAACCAGACAAGGATGCCTATTGTCAACACTCTTATTAAATATGGTCCTCGAGGTTGTACCCTGAGAACTCAAAAAGATAAAGAAATGAAGAGCAACCAAATTGATAAGGAAGAAGTAAAAGTACCTCTGTTTGCAGATGGTATGATCTCATAAACAGAAAATGCCAATGAATGCACACACACACACACACAAAAAAGGAAGGAAAATCTAATGGAACTAAAGAAGAGTTCAGCAAAGTATCAGGATAAAAGATAAACATACATAAATCACTGGATTCTTTTACACCAATAAATAAACAACCAAAGAGCAAATCACAAAATCAAAACTATTTACAATAACCCCCAAGAAGATAAAATGCTTGGGAAAAAATCTAACCAGAGACATAAAAGACTTACACAAAGAAAATGACAAGGCTCCACTGCAAGAAACTAAAACAGACCTACATAAGTGGAGAAACTTACCTTGCTCAAGGATAGGAAGTCTTAACATCATGAAAACATCTATTCTACTCAGAGTGATCTATACATACAATGCAATCCCAATACAAATTTCAATAGCATTTTTTAATGAAATGTCAAAAAACAAATCAACAAAATCTTATGGAAAGGGAAGAAGCCCCAAATAAGCAAAGCAGTACTAACGAAGAACAAAGTGGGAGGCCTCATTCTATCAGACTTCAAAATCTATTGCACTGTCATGACAGTCAAAACATTCTGGTACAGGTGCTAAAACAGATACATAGATCAGTGGAAAAGAATTGAGAATCCAGATATAACATCAACCACATGTGAACTGCTGACACTTGACAAGGTCCAAAGTCCATAGTGAGGAAGAGATAATCTCTTTAACAAACGGTGTTGTCATATTTGGATATTGATCTGCAAAAAAAAGAAACAAGACCCATTTCTCACACCATGCCTAAAAAATAATTCAAGAGAGTGGGATCAAGATGTCAGACTAGACACATGTCTCTAATTCCCTGGAAAAACTAAGGTCTATACTGATAACTGAATGGAGTCTTCTGGACATCTAGTGAGCCCTATGACATGACATCAGGCTGTCAGTTTGGACTACGTACCACTAAACTAGAAACTTCATTCTCTCGTTGAGCTCTGCTCTTGCTGAATGGCCAGATAACAAGGACTCAAGGTGCTGACAATTTTAACTTTTTTACTTTTCATTGGCCAGGAGATTGGGAACAAGAATGAGCTGGCAGCTACACTGAGCAACAATGCTGAAGTGAAGAGAGTGTTCTGCAGTGAAGAGACAACGTGTGGAATAGCCATGTTTTTGAGAGTTCAGCCATGGACTGAGACCACCATAGCCCCTCCACCCTCTATTTTCTGAGTTCTGCCATAGATTCAGCCATTTTGTGATGGGAGGGGAAGCTAGACTGGGACACCATGTTGGTCAGCTGGGAGGAGGAGTTACCCAACCAGAGGCCTCAGCGGGAGCTAATTCCCAGACTGCGAGGCAGTGCCAGTCTTGGGAGCACTTTTCCAACAGAAAGGCTGTGTTTAGCTCAGTGTTGCCCCACTAGTGGGACCAGGCAAATGACGGCAGCAGCACAGTATACCTCCTTACTTTGAACTACATCATAGCACTGGGGACGGCCAAAAAGTAGCCTCTATTGTCAGCCAGAAGGAGGCCCTGCTGCACGTGATGGCCTGACTGACTTTGGAAGCTCTCACATAGCTTCTAGTTTTTTAAAACAAGACTGCCTGGAGAAATAACTACCCCACAGCCTGATGGCATCTCTTCCAGCCTTTACTGATTCACATCATAGGGTCAGTTGATTGCCCACCAGTGACTTCTTAAGTAGGGTGGTGTCTTTACCAGCCAAGAGTCCATGGAGGCCAGTCACTAGAGTACACAGAGGTGGCTGGTGGCTATCTGACTTCTCAGAACCATGTCTCAGCTCCTGTTGAGGCAACACCAGAGAAGCTAAACAGCTTCTAGATGCCCTGAAAGCAATATACTATCACCAGGTATTTAAAGAAACAACCAATCATGGCTCCAGAAAACTCCCAAAATAAAGAATCAAAAACCCTCCCAGATGAAGAAGCCTTTCTGAAACTATCAGAGGTAGAGTACAAAAGAATTACACATAGAGCCCTCCAAGAGATTAAACAAAATGGCCAAAACAAAATGGCCAAAACAAAATGGAGGAAAGCAAAATGACAAATTGAGAAAGCTATTCAAACTGATGAAACATCAACTTTCTGAAATCCAACAGATCAGTAACAAAATTTCAGAATTAGAAAATTCAATTCAAAGCCAAAAGAACAGAATTGATGAATTGAAAGTCAGACTTAGTGAACTTGAAGATAGAGCAGCTGACACCAGCATTTATGAGGAGATATCAGAGAAAAGAAATAAGAAAAATGAAGAAGCATTAAGAAACTTGTGGAATTCTATAAAGAGAAATAATCTATGATGAACTGGAATTCCTGAACAAGAAGGGACACCTGAAAACACAGAGAGTATTGTTGAGTTGCTGACAGAAAACTTCTCTGAAATTATGAAAAAAGAGAATACAGATATCCCAGATGTGTATTGAACACCACAGAAACTAGACCCAAAAACAAAGATACCAAGACATGTTATATTCAAGCTTAGTAAAACGAAACAGAAACAGAAATTCTTAAAGGCAGCAGGACGCAAAGGAAAGTTAACATTCACAGGGAAGCCCTGTAGGCTTTCATGTGGCTTCTCAGCCGAAATGATGTTGGCGCAGAGGTAGTGGGATAAAACATTAAAGCCTTGAAGGAGAAGAACTTTCAACCAGAAATTGTATATCCTGCAAAATTGTCTCTCATATATGAAGACGAAATTAAGACATTCACAGATAAAGAGAAGCTGAGAGACGTAGTACAAACAAAACCAAAACTACAAGAAATACTAAAAGAAGCTCTTTGCTTAGAAACACAAAACCATTAAGTGTATATTTAAGGAGGCAACGCAGGACACAACATCCAGAAACCTACCCAGGGAATGCACAATACTCAATCAAAGCTATAATATTAAAAGACAAGAAAGTGATCATATCATGAAAACTAAGTTACCATCACATTTAAAAGAGGGATATACTACAGTAGTATAGTCCTTTCAGATGGAAAAGAAGTTAATATGATATGTAGAAGTTAAAATTGGGTTTAAACATAGATTATTTAGGGAGGTGATATGGGTAGCCTCAAAGCACAATAACAATGCAACATATTAAAACGAGAAATGTAATACAGGAGTCTGGAGAAACACAAAACCAACACTGAAAAAGAGGAAAAGTCAACTCGTAAAGAATGACCCAGAACACAGTATTAAGAGCAACATGGTGTTTTCAACACCAACACAAAAATAAGCACATCAAAATGGTAGCACTAAACACATACCTATCAATAATTACACTGAATGTAAACAGAATGAAAGCTCCAATGAAGAGACAATGAGTGATATGTTGCACCAAAACACGTGACATATCTATATGTTACTAACAAGAAACATACTTTAGACTTAAAGATATGAACAAACTGAAAATTAAAGGATGGAATAATATGTACCAAGCTAACAAAGTACAAACAAGAGCAGGTGTGACAATACTAATCTCAGATAAAATAGACTTTAGTATAAAATCCACCACCATGGAAATGGATGGTCACTATTTATTGCTGAAAAGTTCAATGTACAAGCAGGACTTAACAATATTAAATATTTATGCACTCAATACCAGAGAATCTAAACACATCAAACAAACACTGACTACACTGAACAATGAAATAAATCACTCCATAATGATAGTGGGAGACTTCAACACTCTACCTTCAGTAATTTATGGATCATCTACAAAAAAGTTCATTACAGACAGAGAATATCTAATTGTGACAATCAACCAATTAGACCTCATTGACATATACAGAATTTTTATCCATAAACAGATAAGTGCACTTTCTTCTCCAATGCACATGGAACATTTTCCAGAATAGGCCATGTGTTAGGACATAAAGTATTATCTCAACAAAATCCAAGCCACTGAATTATTGCAAAGCATATTCTCATACCATAAAGCCATAAAAGTTGAAATCAATAGTAGAAAAAACACTGATATAAGTTGGAACTCATGGAAACTGAACAATACCTTGATCAAAAAGTCATGTGTTATACAAGAAATTAAGGGGGAAATAAAGAAGTATATGGAATCAAATGAAAATGAATACACATCCTACCAGAACATGTGGGATACAGACAAAGCAGTGCTCAGAGGTCAATTTACCTCTATAAATGCACACATTAAGAAGGAAGGACTCAAACCAAAAAAGTAACCCTACAGCTTAAACAAGTAGAAAGAGAGCAAATGAGGAACTACTCAGTCATCAGAAGAAAACAGATCATAAAGATTAGAGCAGAACTAAATGAATTAGAGAATAGAAGAACAACTGAAAAAAATGATAAAGCCAAAAGCTGTTTTTTGAAACAATCAAAGAAATGATAAACTATTGGCTAAACTTACTAGAGAAAAACAGGATAGGAAACAAATAACCCAAATAAGAAACGAGATAGATGTCACAACAGATTCAACAGAAATCAAAAATATCATAACAGAATATTATGAAAGACTCTAACAGATTTCAACACCTGGAGGAAATGCAGAAAGTCCTAAATTCATACCACCTAACAAAATTATCACAAGGAGAAGAACAATTTAATAAACCCATCACAAAGGAACAGATTGAAAAAATCATCAAAAAACTACAAACCGAAAAACTCCTGGCCCAGACAGCTTCACTGCAGAATTCTACCAAGCTTGTAGAGAAGAGTTATCTCCAATACTACTGAGACTATTTTGAAGCATAGAAAGGGATGTAATGCTCCCAAATTCATTCTATGAAGCCAGCATAACCCTGATACCAAAGCCAGGGAAAGATCCCACAGAAAAAGGAAAATTGCAGACCAATATCACTGATGAACCTAGATGCAAAAATCTTCAACAAAATCTTTGCCAATAGAGTTCAACAACATGTCAAAAAAATAATTCATCATGACCAAGTTGGATTCATACCTGGGATGCAAGCCTGGTTCAGCATCAGGGAAAAAATTAATTTGATCAACCACAGAAATAGCACAAAAGATAAGAATCATCTGACTTTATCAATTGATGCAGTAAAGGTATTTGACAAAGTCCAACACCCATTCATGCTAAAACTCTCAGCAAGTAAGAATAAAAGGCAAATTCCTCAATGCAATAAGGAACATCTATGCAAAGCCAACTGCCTACATGATCCAGAATGGAGACAGACTGAAAGAATTTCCCTCTAAAACAGGAACTAGACAAGGATGCCCACTCACATTTTTATTCAACACTGTACTGGAACAATGAGACAAGGCAAAGAAGTAAAGGCATCCACATCTCCAAGGAAGAAATAGAAATCTCCCTATATGCAGATGATATGATTGTATATGCAGAGAATCCTAAAGTATCCATAAGTAAACTACTAGAACTAATAGAAGAGTCCAGCAAAGTGTCAGGATATAAGATAAACATAAGTAAACCAGTAAGATTCTTTTATACCAACAAAGAGATCATTAAAGAAGAAATCACCAAATCAATACAATTTACTATAGCCCCCAAGAAGATAAAACACCTAGGAATGAATCTAACTAGAGAAACAAGAGACCTGCACAAAGAGAACTATAAGACCTTTCTGCAAGAAACTAAGAGACTTACATAAATGAAAAAACTTACCCTACTCGTGATAGGAAAACTTAACATTGTGAAAATGGCTATTTTACCCAATGTGGTCTACATATACAATGCAATCCCAGTACAAATTGCAGTGACATTTTTTGAGATGAAGAAACAAATCACCAACTTTGTTTGGAAAAGAAAGAAACCCTGGATAAGCAAAGCACTACTGAAGAAGAACACTGTGGGAGGCCTCACACTACCTGACTTTAGAACCTATTACACTGCCACAGTAGTCTAAACAGCCTGGTACTGGTACCAAAAGAGACATATAGACCAATGGAAAGGAGTGGAGACCCTAGAGATGCCACCATCCTCTTATGAACAGTTGATATTCGACAAAGCCCCTAAGATTATAAACTGGGGAAAAAGGTCTCTTTAACAAATGGTGCTGGCAAAATTGGATATCCATCTGCCAAATATTGAAACAAGACCCATATCTCACACCTTACACAAAAACTGACTCAAGATGGATAAAAGACCTAAATATTAAACCTAAAATGGTAAAGATAATGCAAGAAAAAATGGGGGCAAAAATGGAAGTTTTAATACACAGTTTAGACAGACTTCAAAATCTGACAAAGCACAATCAACAGAAAAGAAAATAGATAAATGGGAACTACTGACAAACACCTTTGTTCATCCACAGTTTTTATCGAAAGAATTAAAAGACCACCTACAGAATGGGAAAAATATTTGGCAACTGTATGTCAGATTGACATCTGATCTCCATAATCTATAAGGTACTGCAAAATATCAACCAGAAGAGGGTACATAATCCAATTAAGTGTTGGGCAAAGGAGATGGACAGGCTCTTCAGGACAACCAGGTAGCCAAAAGACACATAAGGAAATACTCACAATGATTACATACTAAAGAAATCCAAATCAAACCTACGTGGAATTCTCCTACACCGATGATAGGATGGCAAAATGGTACAATCTCTTTGGAAAGCAATCTGGCACTGCCTTAAAAAGCTGGAAACACATATATCATTTGGTCCAGCAATGCCACTGCTCATAATATATCCTACAGAAGCAAGGACAACCACACAGATACATGCACATGAATGTTTCTTGCAGCACAGTCCACGATAGCAAAAAGATACAATCAATCCGAATGCCCAACTGATGAATGGAAACGAAGTGTAGTATATATACTCAGTGAACACTGTGCATTGATAAAGAACAATGATGATTTTAGGAATCATCTCATAACTGGTTTCAATTGAAAGACATTACATTGAGTGAAATCAGTCAGCAGCACAAGGACAAATATTGTATGAGACCTCTACTACGAGGTCTTAAAAACAGATTCATGTGCAGAAGAAACGACTCTTTGACAGATGCAAAGGAGATGAAGAAGGTAGGGAAAGATGTGGTTATAGATTAGACAACTGATAGAAATTTGGTTGGGTGAAAGCAGGGACAGCACACAGCAGAAGGTCAACTTAACTGGACTTCAACATAAACTGAAAACTCTTCTAATCTTAACCCAATATTGCAAAGATAGAGTAGGATGGGTGGGGGCCTGGGGGCCATGCTCTCAGGGGACATCGAGGCCAATTGGCATAAGTAGCCTATTGCTAAAAGAGTCTTCTGCACTCCATATCAGTGAGTGGTCTCCGAGGTCTTAAAGTCTAGCAAGCTGCCATCTGTGGTACACCAAATAGTCCCACCTCATCCAGAACAGATTATTACCAAGGGCAACAAAGACATGAGAGAAAAAGAGTCCAGAAGGCAGAAGGACTTTTGTCAATGGGTTACTGTATCAACACGTGACTAGAAAAATAAGATGGTCCCCAGTTACCACCAAAGACATCCATGATGGGGCACACAATATCAACTCCCATTGATAACATGAGAAAAAAGGGGTGCACCTCTGTAACTCTACTAAAAGACTGCAATTGATGGTCTGAAGGCCTGTGGGTTCCCCTGGAAGTACGGCCCCTAGTCCTGCTGCTGCCATTCTCCAGAAAGCATTACGAGGGTCAACTCTTCAGACAAGAATGGATCGGATTTGAGGACACAGTATGACTATATGGAGTGTGCATTTTATGGTTCTATGTGTATAGCATGTGCTGTCCTACTGGCTTCTTACTAGAAGGGAGAGGAGAGGGTAGAGAGGAGGGGACAGGACATTGTTAAGTGGATATCACATGTGTAGAACAGAAAGGAGGAGTACCGAGCAAGGAGAACAGAAGGGGCTACAGATAGGCAGGCATGCAAATTTAACTTGGATGGTATACTTTCACTCAATCACAACAAAAACAAGTAACTCAAAATTGATCAATGACCTAAACATAAAATCTAGAACAACAAAGATCACGAAGGAAAAACAGGGACACTGTTGGGAACCCTAATACCTGACATAAACAGACTTCAAAATATTAACAATGCACAAACAACAGAAGACAAAATAGAGAACTGGGAACTTCTAGAAGTCAAACACTTATGTTCATCCAAAGACTTCACAAAAGATTAAAAATACTACCTACAGACTGGGAAAGAATTTTTGGTTACCACAAATCTGATCAGCATCTCATCTTGATTATCTGCACAGTACCACATAAACCTCAATAAGAAAAACACAAATAACTCAGTTAAACAATGAGCAAAGTATATGAACAGGCAGTTCATCCAAATGGAAAGGGCAAGTATGCTGTCTCAAGGTGAGGGGAGCAGACAGAGCTGCATAGAGGTGTGTGTTCAGACTTTTATATGACAAATTGACTAGATTGTATACTTCCATTTAATCACAAAAAAATAAAAGCTAAAAATAAAAAGGAAACCCTGAGTAAATAACTAAATAAAACACACACACATTTATCTATTTTCTTCTCTGTTCTTTGTACATTGTTTGTAAGATTTTGTAGTCTCTTTATGCCACATGTTAGGGCTTCCAGTTTTGTCTCTATTTTTCCTTCCATAATCTTCGTTATTTCAGATTTTATATTTAGGTCTTTGATCCATTTTGAGTTAGTTATTTTGCAAAGTGTGAGATATCAGCCTTGTTTCAGCTATTTGCAAATGGATATCCACTTTTGCCAGCACCATTTGTTAAAAAGACTGTTTTTCCCCAGTTCATGGACTTTAGGCTGTTACCGAATATCAGCTATGCATAGGTGGATGGTGTTATTTTTGGATGCTCTATTCTGTTTCATTGGTCTATATTTCTGGCTTTGTACCAGTACCAAGCTGATTTGACTACTACGGCAGTGTAATAAGTTCTAAAGTCAAGTAGTGTGAGGACTCCGTCTTCGTTCTTCTTCAGCAAGGCTTTACTTATCCACAGTTTGTTCCCTCCCCAAAGAAAGTTGGTGATTTGTTTCTCTATCTCATTAAAATGGGACACTGAAATTAGGACTAAGATTGCATCATATGTACAGATCACTCTGGGTAGAATAGACATTTTCACAACATTAAGTCTTCCTATCTGTGAGCAAGGTAGATTTCTCCACTTACGTAAGTCACTTCTGCTTTCTTGCAGTAGACTCTTGTAATTTTGTCAGTACAGGTCTCTTACATTCCTGGTTACATTTAGTCCTAGGTATTTTACCCTCTTGAGGGCTATTGTAAATGGTATTGATTTGGTGATTTCCCCTTGATGGTTTCCTTGTTGGTGTAAAGGAATCCAGCTGATTTCTTTTTCTTGTGTCTTGATGCATTGCTGAATGCTATTAGTTGTGGTAGTTTTTTAACTCATTTCTTAGAGTTTCCTTTATTTCTTTACCTTATCTGAAGGAATACACAGAGACATTATACAAGAACTGGTCGATGCTCAATCGTTTGAAGAGGTAGCATATGATCTGGAACCGATGGTACTGAAGGAAGAAGTTGAAGCTGTATTGAAGGCATGGGCAAAAAAAAAAGCTCTGGGAATGATGGAATATCAACTGAGATATTTCAACAAACAGATACAGCACTGGAAGTGCTTACTCATCTACGCCAGGAAATTTGGAGGACACCTACCTGGCCAACTAACTGGAAGTGATCCATATTTATGTTCATTCCAAAGAAAGGTGATCCAACCAAATGTGGAAATTACCTAACAATATCTTTAACATCACATGGAAGTAAAATTTTACTCAAGATCATTCAATAGTGACTGCAACAGTATTGTGACAAGGAACTGCCAGAAATTCAAGCTGGATTCAGAACAGGGTATGGAACCAGGGATATCATTGCTGATGTTAGATGGATCTTGGCTGAAACAGAGGTTACCAGAAAGCTGTTTTCCTGTGTTTCACTGACTATACAAAGGCATTTGTCTGTGTGAATCCTAATAAATTATGACTGACATTACAGAGAATGAAAATTCCAGAACATCTAATTGTGCTCTTAAGGAATCTGTATGTAAATCAAGAGGCAGTTGTACAAACAGAACAAGGGGACACTGCATGGGTTAAAGTCAGGGAAAGTGTGTGTCAGGGTTGTATGCTTTCACCATACTTTTTCAATCTGTATACTGAGATTCTACAAAGAAGAATTAGGTATCAGGAGGAGAAGACAACTCATTAACAACCTACGTTATGCCAGTGACACCACCTTACTTGCTGGAAGTGAAGGAGATTGAAACACTTACTGATGAAGATCAAGGACCTTAGCCTTCACAACTGGACCAATAAGCAACATTGTATTAACAGAGGAAGGATTAAAGTTGTCAAGAATTTCATTTTTCTTGGGTCCACAATCAACCACCATGGAAGCAGCAATCAAGAAATTAAAAGACACATTGCATTGGGAAAATCTGATGCAAAGGATCTCTTTAAAGTATTGAAGAGTAAAGATGTCACCCTGAAGACTAAAGTGTACCTGACACAAGTCAAGGTATTGTAAATTGCATCATACGCACGTGAAAGCTGGACAATGAGAGAAGAAGACAGAAGAATTGATGCCTTTGAATTGTGGTACTGGAGAAGAACATTTAATGTAGTGTGGACCACCAAAAGAATAAACAGATGTTTTCTGGAAGAAGTACAACCCAACTGCTCCTTGGAAGCAAAGATGGCAAGACTGCATCTTACATACTTTGGACATGTCATCAGGAAGGTCAGTCCCTGGGAGACATGATGCTTAGCAGAGTGGAGGGTCAGCAAAAAAGTGAAAGACCCTTGACAACATGGACTGACACACTGGCCGCAACAATGGGCTTAAGTGTAAAAAGTTTGTGGAGGTGGCACAGGACTGGGCAATATTTTGTTCTGTTATTCAAAGGGTCACTGAGTGACAACTGACTTGATGGCACCTAACAAGAACAGCAACAACTTATCCAAGGCTGTCTTCTAGTTCGTTGTCCAAAGTTTAGGTAAATGTTACATCATCCATCGTTTTCTCAGTATGAAAGACTTTTTTCAATTAATCTTGCTCTACCTGAGTCAGATAAAAAGCCTTCACTTACATTTGCAGACCAGATTGTGTTTTATGAAGCTTTTCAAAGTAAAGAATTCTTCCCAACCCGGTAAAACAGATATCCAAGCCAAGTGCCATAAAACAGATAATATAATCCAAATTATATAGATTAAAAAGTAGCTTCCAAGAGGCAGAGTCAAGATGGTGGACTAAGCACACGTCTCCTTATATTCCTCTGGAAACCAAGACCTGAATTGATAATCAAACGGAGCCTTCTGATCACCTAAGCAGCCTCAGGACACGGCACAGGGCTGTTAACAGGGACTTCATATCACTGAAGGGGACTTCATATCACTTCATATCTCTTATGCTGACTCCTAAGCCCGGCTATCCCTGGCTCTCATGGACTGAAGGTAAACTCCCCATTTTGACTTTTTTTTTCCTCTGTCTTGGCCAGTGGGTGGAGCGGGGTCTTGCCTAGCAGCTAGACTCAGACACGCTACTGGTGGGACAAGCAGGAGAAATCCCCATATTTTGAGAGCCAGGCTTGGGACTCTGTTAATCTAGCCACTTTGAGCCTGTCGTTTTGTATCTGCCTCAGTGGTGTTTGTACGGAGTTTCGCAGTCAGTGTGCGGGACATCATGTTGGATACGGAGATTCTAGCGGGACCTCATTCTTAGCCTGGGAGCCAGCACCTGCAAACAGGACAGTGCTGCTCCAACAGGAAAGCAGTAATTTACCTAGTGCTACCTTCTTTGGGGGTCCTGCAACAGAATCAGAGGAATCACTATCTCTCAGCACCTTTAGCCCTTCTGTTGGCTGCCTGTGTGGAGGGCGCCATCTTGGATATAGTGGCCACAGCTGGACCTAATTCCTAGCTTGGGAGCCAGAGTCAGCCCACAGGAGAACACTTTTCTATCAGAAAAGCAGTACTCTATGCAGCGTCCTCTAAGGCTAGGCCCTGTCAGCAGAGACCAACAGGGCAGTAGCATTGCTGTATTCTGAACTAGTCTATATCATCTGGGGTTGGATATAGTGGCGCTTACTTTGCCAGTTGAGAACAGGGACCTCTACACCTGAAAACCTAACTGACTTGTGAAGTGGTCAGATAACTTTTGCTTTACATTTTAAGACAGCCTAGAGAAACATCTGCAGTCCATCCTCACAGTACCTCTTCCAGCCTCTACATACTCACATGGGTCCCAAAAAGCAACAGACACTTGAGGCATGCAAGAAATCACCCATGGCTTCAGAAGGCTCCCAAACAAAGCAACCAGGAGTTTTCCAGATGAAGAAACTTTTATGAAAGCATCAGAAAGTGAATACAAAATGATTATATACACAGCCCTTTTAGACCTTATACAAAATGCAGGAGAACAAAATGAAAAATTAAGTAAGATGTTCGATCTGATGGAACACCAGTACTCTGAAATCCAACAGATCAAGAACAAAATCCAAGCATAGAAACTTCAATGCAAAGCCAAGAAAACAGAATGGAACAAATAGAAAAAGGAATTTCTGACTTGGAAGACAGAGCTACTGATGCCAGCATCTATGAGCAGAAATCAGAAAAAAGAAACAAGAAAAATGAAAAAGCATTAAGAAGCATGTGGGACTCTATTAAGAGGAACAACCTTCGATTAATTGGAGTCCCTGAACAAGGTGAGACACCTGAGAACACAGAAAGTATCATTGCTGAGCTGCTGACAGAAAAGTTCCTAGAAATCATGAAGGAAGAGAATATAGACATCTCAGATGCATATCGTACGCCACCCAATATAGATCTCAAAAGAAAGACTCCAAGACATATTATAATCAAGCTCAACAAAATGAAACATAAGCAGCAACTCTTAAAGGCAGCAAGATTCAAAGCAAAGCTAACATTCAGAAGGAAACCCTGTAGGCTCTCTTCAGATTACTCAGCAGAAACCATGCTGGCACGGAGACAGTGGCATGACACATTCAAAGCCTTGAAGGAGAAGAACTTCCAACCAAGAATTATATATCCTGCAAAACTACCTTTCAAATACGAAAATGAAATTAAGACATCCCCAGATAAACAGAAACTAAGGGACTTCATAAAAACCAAACCAAAACTACAAGAAATACTGAAAGAAGTTCTTGGCTCTGGCTTAGAAGAACAAAACCACTAACTTTATATTTTAGAACGACTTTACTACTCAAAACTCTACTCAGTTAGGGAAGGCTCCAAAGCCAATCACAGCTTTGATAAGGAAAGAAGCAATCCAGTGATCATCATGAAAACTATGGTGTCATCATAATAAAAAGAAGTACTACAGTCATTATACTCCTTCCAGATGGAGAGGAGGATGACAAGACTGGTAGTAATTAAAATTGGGTTTATATATAGTTTATTAAGGGGGATCATAGAGGCAGCTGTAAAGCACAACAAAGATGTATCATATCATTTCAAGAAATGTAACACAGGAGTCACAACAACCACAAAACCAGCTCTGCAAAAGGTGAAAAATCAACTCACAAAAAAGAATGTCCCAGAACAGACCAATAACAACAACAGAGAAAATATCAACATAAAAATAAACACATCACAATGGCAGCACTGAACACATACCTATCAATAATTACATTGAATGTGAATGGACTGAATGCTCCAGTAAAGAGACATCGAGTGACATCTTGGATCAAAAGACATGACCCATCCATATGTTGCCTACAAGAAACTCACTTGAGACCTAAAGATAGGAACAAACTGAAAATTAAAGGTTGGAAGAATATGTATCAAGCTAACAATGAACAAAGAAGAGCAGGGGCGGCAATTCTAATCTCAGACAAATCAATTTTAATGTCAAATCCACCATCGTGGACAAAGATGGATACTATTTATTGCTGAAAGGTTCAGTACACAAGCAAGACTTAACTATATTAAATATTTATGCACCTAATATCAGAGAGCACCTAAATATGTCGAAGAAACATTGACTACACTCAAAAGAGAGTTAGATGACTCCACCATAATAGTGGGAGACTTCAACACTCCACTCTCAATACTAGACAGATCATCTAGAAAAAAACTCAGTAAAGATACAGAAGACCTCATTGCCACAATTAACGAACTAAACTTCATTGAAATATACAGAACTTTCCACCCAGCAGCAGACAACTACACCTTCTTCTCCAGTGCACATGGAACATTCTCCAGAACTGACCACATGATAGGCCATAATGCAATGCTCAACAAAATCCATACCATTGAACTACTGCAAAGCATATTCTCAGATCATAAAGCCATCAAAGTTGAAATCAATAGCAGAAAAAACATAGATAGAAAGTGGAACTCTTGGAAACTGAACAACATCTTGCTCAAAAAAACATGGGTTATAGAGGAAATCAAGGATGAATTAAAGAAATTCATGGATTCCAATGAGAATGAAAACACTTCATACCAGAACCTATAGAATACAGCCAAAGCAGTGCTCAGAGGTCTGTTTATCTCCATAAATGCACACATCTGGAAGGAAGAAAGAAACCAAATCAAGGAACTAACCCTACAGCTTGAACAAGTAGAAAGAGAACAACAGAGGAACCCCTCAGGCACCAGAAGAAACGAGATCATAAAGATTAGAGCAGAACTAAATGAATTATAGAGAATAGAAAAAAATTGAAAAAATTGAAAAGACCAAAAGCTGTTTTTTTTGAGAAGATCGACAAAATTGACAAACCACTGGCTAAACTTACTAAAGAAAAGCAGGAAAGGAAACAAATAACCCAAATTAGAAATGAGAGGGGGGTTTTCACCACAGATGAAACAGAAATCAAAAATGTCATAACAGAATACTATGAAAGACTGTAATTTAACAAATTGGAAAACCTAGGGGAAATGGACCAACTCCTTGATTCATACAACCTACCCAAATTATGACAACGTGAAGCAGAACAACTTAAATCCATTACAAAGGAAGAAATTTGAAAAGGTCATCAAAACACTGCCAACCAAAAAAAAGTTCGGGTCCAGATGGCTTCATGGCAGAATTGTACCAAGCATTTAGAGAAGAGTTATCTCCAATACTACTGAAACTATTTCACGGTATAGAAAGGGATGGAGTACTCCCAAACTCATTCTATGAAGCCAGCATAACACTGATGCCCAAGCAAAGGAAAGACCGAACAAAGGAAGAAAACTACAGACCAATATCACTCACGAATCTAGATGCAAAAATCTTCAACAAAATTCTTGTCAATAGAATACAACAACATATCAACAAAATAATCCATCATGACCTAGTGGGATTCATACCAGGGATGCAAGGCTGGTTCAACATCAAGAAAACAATCAATGTGATTAACCACATAAATAACACAAAAGACAAGGATCACCTGATTTTGTTCATTGATGCAGAAAAGGCATTTGATAAAGTCCAACACCCATTCATGCTAAAAACTCTTAGCAAAATGGGCATAGATGGCAAATTCCTCAACACAATAAGGGCCATTTATACAAAGCCAATTGCCCACGTCATCCTGAATGGAGAGAGACTGCAAGACTTTCCCTTAAGATCAGGAACTAGACAAGGATGCCCACTGTCACCTCTTCTATTCAACATTGTGCTAGAAGTTCTAGCCAGAGCAATTAGACAAGATGAAGAAATAAAGGGCATCTGCACTGGCAAAGAGGAAGTTAAAATCTCCCTGTTTGCAGATGATATGATTGCATATACAGAGAATCCCAAGGAATCTATACGTAAACTACTAAAATATAAGAGTTCAGCAAAGTCTCAGGATACAAGATAAACATAAATAATCAGTAGGATTCCTTTATACCAACAATGGGACTGTTAAGGAGGAAATTATCAAATCAATACCATTTACGATAGCCCCAAGAAGATAAATTACCTAGGAATTAATCTAACCAGAGAAATAACAGACCTTTACAAAGAGAACTACAAGCCCTTACTAGAAGAAACTAAGAGAGACTTAGAGAAATGGAAAAACCTACCCTGCTCATGGATAGGAAGACTTAACATTGTGAAAATGTCTATTTTACCCAAAGCAATCTACTTATATAATGCAATCCCAATACAAGTTCCAGTGACATTTTTTAATGAGATGGAGAAACAAATCACCAATTTTGTTTGGTAAGGGAAGAAGCCCCAGCTAAGCAAGATACTACTAAAGAAGAAGAATATACTGGGAGGCCTCTCATTGCCTGACTTTAGAACATACTACACTGCCACAGTGGTCAAAACAGCCTGGTACTGGTATAAGAACAGACAGATCGATCAGTGGAACAGAACTGAGACCCCAGAGATGACACCATCTACCTATGAACAACTGATATTCGACAAAGGCCCTAAGACATTAAACTGGGGTAAAAACAGTATCTTCAACAAATGATGCTGGCACAATTCGATATCCATCTGCAAGAAACTGAAACAAGATCCATGTCTTACACCCTATACGAAAACCAACTCCAACTGGATAAAAGACCTAAATATCAAACCTAAATCAATAAAGCTCATCCAAGAAAAGGTAGGAACAACAATCGAAGTTTTAATACACAATGAGGACAGGCTCCGAAATCTGTCAAACAAACTGCAATCATCAGAAGAGAAAATAGATAAATGGGATCTATTAAGAATTAAACACTTTTGCTCATCTGAAGACTTCATTAATAGAATTAAAAGAACACCTGCAAAATGGGAAAAAATATTTGGAAACTCTATGTCAGACCGATGCCTGGTTTCCATAATCTATAAGATATTACAAAATATCAACAAGAAGAAGATAAACCATCCAATTAATCGATGGGCAAAGGAGATGGACAGACATTTCACTAAAGAGATCCAGGCAGCCAAAAAACACATGCAGACATGTTCGTGATCTTTAGTTATTAAAGAAATTCAAATCAAGACAACAGTTAGATACCATCTCACCCCAGCAAGTTTGGCCATGATCCAAAAATCACAAAACAACAAATGCTGGAGAGGCTGTGGAGAAAGTGGAACTCTCCTACACTGTTGGTGGGGTTGCAAAATGGTCCAGCCTCTTTGGAAAGCAATCTGGCGCTTCCTTAAAACAATGGATATTGATATACCATTTGACCCAGTAATTCCACTACTTGGAATATATCCTACAGAATCAAGGCCTTTCACACCAACGGACATGTGCACCAGAATGTTTACCGCAGCACAGTCCACGATAGCAAAAAGATGGAATCAACCCAGATGCCCAACAACAGAAGAATGGATACGTAAACTATGGTATATATACTCAATGGAGCACTACACAATGATAAAGAACAACGATGACTTCAGGAAACATCTCATGACCTGGTTTCAACTGTAAGACATTATGTTGAGTGAAAGTAGTCAGCGACAAAAGGACAAATATTGTATGAGACCTCTATGATCAGATCTCCAAAACAGACTTGTGTATAGAAGAAAAGACTCTTTGACAGCTGCAAGGGAGGGGAGGGGAGAGGGGGGAAGGGTTTAGATTAGATAGTTGCTAGGTATCTGGTTGGGTGAAATCGGTGATAGCACACATTAGAAACAAGAACAACATTAAGTGGACTTCAGCATAACTTGAGTACTCCTTCCATCTTAACCCAATATTGCAAGGATAGAGTAGCTGGGGCAGGGGGCGGGGGACCATGCTCTTAGGCAAAAGCGAGGCCAATTGGCACAACTAGTGCTTTGCTAAGAGGGCTCTCTGCACCCCACGTTGGTGAGTGGCGTCTGGGGTCTTAAAAGCTGCCAAGCTGCCATCTGAGGGCACAGCAAATGGTCCCAACTCAGCAGGAACGGATGCTCACCGAGGACCAAAATGACATGGGAGAAAGACAACCCAGAAGACAAAGAGACCCACATCAGTGGGTGCCTACATTGACTTGGGACCGGAAGAACCGGATCGTGCCTGGCCACCACCAGTGACAGTCACGATAGAGCTCACTAAGTTAAGTCTCACTGGCAACACAAGAATAAAAGGGGTGCACCCTGAGATCCCCACTAAAAGACCTCAATTGATGGTTTCTGGGTTCCCCTGGGAGCATGGCCCCTCGCCCTGATGCTGCCCTTGACCATAAATCATAACGAAGGTCCACGCTTCGGACAGGAGTGGATTGGACTTGGTGATACAGTGACCATATATTGGATGCACTTTATGGTTCTATACATCTATAGGATGTCATCCTGCTGACCTCTGGCTGGAGGAAGGAGAGTGGATGGAGAGGAGGCAAAAAAGAGACTGTTGGGAGAACGAGAAAGGTATGGAGCAGAGAGGAATAGTGTGCTGTCACCGGACAGGGAGAGCAGTGGAAGCTGCATACAGGTGGGTATGTAAATTTATACGGGAATGTACATTTTCACTTAGTAATATTAAATAAATTTTTTTTAAAAAAGTAGCTTCCAAGGAATTAATTTATTTGCTCAGCTAGTAAATAACAAAAGCACAAATTCAAGTGAAATTTCTCTTGAATACAACCTCCCAATGGTTATTATATTGCTTCCTCTAAGTTTCCTCTGCTCTTTTATGCCAGAATTGTTTTCCAAAAGGAATATAAGTAAAGCTTACTGTCTTAGTCTGAGTTCTCAAGAGGAGTAAAATCAGTGAAGCATGTATAAGTTAAACACATAGAGAGAGATAGTTCGAGAAAATGGCTCACATAATTTGGGAGACTGGCAAGTCCCAAATCTATAGGTCAGATAATACGCTGATGATCTTTGCTGGCTCACTTGGTGGCAGGGTCTGAAGAATCCAAAACCTGTAGGTCAGGTGACAGACAAGAGGCCTCTGCTGCCTCAGGGTTACATGGATTGGAGAATCCAAAAACTGCAGGTTAGGCAACAGTCTGGAGACCTCTGTTGGCCCATGTCCCAAGAACTAGAAGTTGGACTACAAGAAGATTGCAGAGTCAGGAGACAGAATAGGATTCACCAGAACACCCGCCACTCTCATTTATTTACTAGTTAGATTCCAAAGATCACATTGTTGTAAGAAAATCAGCATTATGCAAAAATTAAGGATTTTTTGGTCCATTTTATTTATTTAGAAAATATGATTATAGAAATAATAAAAACTAAGATTCACTTATGTTCTCATCACTTTCGTGAGTCCACTTATGGAATAGAGCCAAGAACAGCTCAGGAAAAAATCAGGCTGTGTGATTGGAGGGCCCACCACTTAAGCACTTCATTTTCCTCCTGTGCTGGGTCAGAGCTTTCCTTGCAGAGCCACCTTTAGGGCTCCATTCCCACCCCTGCAAGCCCTAAGTTTACAGTCCCACAGCCTGCTCTGCCTCCGGGCTAGGGGAATCACCAGTGCTCAGGGCTTCTTCCTACATGGGTTGCTGGGAACAGAGGCTTACAGCCCAATTTGGTTCACTTTGGTATGCCATTAAACTTGTCTGCATTTCTTCTAAACACCTCTTTCTTTCCCTTCACACCCCACAGCAATTTTAAACTGCAGGGCCTCAAGCTACATAGCAGATGGGAACCTATCTGGCTTGGGGCTACCTATGTAGCCACTTGGAAACAACAGCATTAGAGTCACCCCTGGACTCAGTGCCTCTGCTGGCAGGAGGGATTGGAGGATTCAGAGCAGCTCTGCTGAAATTCCCAGACACCACCTGGAGACCCACCTCAAGGCAGGAAATGCACTGAAGTCATTGCTGCCATGCTAACTGCCTTGCTAATGCACAAACAAGAGTTGTTTTACTACTGTAAAACCAAAATTTCTGATAACAAAACAGACAATAAGTGAGGAGTAGGTGTATTTATATTCAAATACAGATAACACCCCCAAGTAAGCTTCCCTTGCAACTGATTTGCTGCCTACATCAGGAACAAAATGGAAGATAATTGCTTAGTGTCTGACAAACCAGTGAGAATCATAGCCTAGCCAAACTGATACGTAACATTCATCATCACACTCCACCCCTTACCAGTTTGGCACCTATACAATCTCTTAAATTATACATATGCTCTAAATGAAGACAATTATAAAGTCACACTTGCTCCTAACACGGTATGACTAATGTGTGTGACTATAAATGCAATAGACTTGTTTATATTTTATATTTTATAGTCAGTAATGGGGTATGCACCAGACAGTCCTTGAATGCTCTAGGGGGCAGTTCTACTCTGGCCTCAAGGGCCGCCCGGAGTCGGATCCGACTCGACAGCACTGGGTTGTTGTTGTTTTAATGTTTGAATGGAACCATGGTGGCACAGTAACTAAATGCTCTCTGTTAACAAAAGGTCAGTGATTCAAATCCCACAGCTGCTCCACAGAAAACATACAAGGCAATCTGCTTCCGCAAAGATTACGGCATTAGAAATGCTATTCTGCTGTTCTGTTCTGTTGTATAGTGTTATTATGAGTTGGAATCAACCTAACGGCAACGGGTTTGGTTGCTTTTTCGTTAATGTGATAAGGGGAGAAGAAGACATGTATTTTCCATATGTATATAAACACACACATACATACATATATTCAATAAATCTATGCATAGTAGTTTTGGCAGAAGCATTGCATGTGAGTAAGATAGCTGATACAGATAGATAAATGATAGATAGACAGACACAGATACATAGATACACAGGCAAATACATAGATGGATACATAGATACATAGACATAAACCCAAAAATCAAAGAAGATGTGTTCATAACAATTACAGTTCTTGTTTCTATAACTGGTCAAGTAGCCAAAGCTGGTGTTTAGAACTACCTTCTCCACACCTGGTTCATAATCGCTTTGCTCTCAGCAGGCATCTCACCTGATTCTTTACCTGGTGGACTGACCCACGTCTTTATTCCTGAAGGGTCTGGGCCATTTGTAGTCATGTCAGAATCAGGTTGGTGAAGTCTGTAGTTTTCATTGACTTTAATCACACGGCATGGTAGTACTAAGAGATGTTCTAAGGGATCTCGTGTACTCCAGTCATGTTCTTTATTACCTTCTTTACACAATAAAATCTGATTTCCCCTTGGTAATCAGGATCAATCACACCAGCCAAATACAGTAACTCCCTTTTTTGTGTATTGAACCAGACGCATGAAGATCCCAAAGTGGCCAGACAGAATTCTTAAATTTCAGTTCAATAGACTAAGTATTGTCTCGCCTGGTGGGAGAATCCCTCCCTTTGGCTCTAAGATAGACTGAAATTTTTGCCAGTGAGTTTCTGGGTTAATAGTCTTGCCATTTCCATTCCTATCCCGTGTTCCTAGACCCATGTATCCTGGCTATGGGAAAAACAGACCATATATTAGACACTAGTTTGAAGTATATACAGCTGCTTAGAGAACATTTTCCAGACCTGTAAGGGTAACCAGTCACCTAGCTGAGACCATAATTACGTCTTTAAAAGGTCATTCCATTGTTTTGTCAAATCTGCTGCCACAGGATGATGGGGAACATTATAAGACCATGAATTCTATGAGGCCCATTACTGCATTTCATTTGCTGTTAAGTGAGTTTCTTGATCAAAGGCAATGATGTATGGGCTATCATGACAGTAGATAAACCATTCAGTAACTCTGTGGATAGTAGTCTGGGCAGAAGCATTGTCTACACTGAAGGCAAATCCATATCAAGAGTAAACATCTTGTAAGAACAAAATGCTGCCCTTTCCATGACGGAAGAGATTCAGTGTAATCAATCTGCCACCAGATTGCTGGCTGGTGGCCCCCAGGTATGGTGCATTACTAGCACACAGGATGGTCTCTGCTGCTGGCAGATTGTGCACTCATTAGTGGCTCTAGCCAAGCAACTCTTTGGAAAAAATTGTGACAGCCTGTTCCATACAGTTTTGCAGCCTTGGGAAGCTTATGGGGTCACTATAAGTTGGACTCAACTCAACAACAATGAGTTTTATAGAGAAAGAAAGAGATTTGTATCTGAAAAACAGTTCATATGGTTGTAGAGGCTGGGAAGTCCCAAGTACTTGGCTCAGGTGTTAGACTGGAGGCTTGTCTTGACTGAAGTAGCTGCAAGGGCTGGCAAACCCAAGGTTAGCAGGTCTTATGACAGGCTGCTGACTCATGGGCTACAGAGGCTGACAAACTCAAGCCATATAGCAAGACTCAGGTTCCAAGAACAGAGGTCAGATGATAACAAGCCAGATGCAGGACTCAGAGTAAGCAAAAGTCAGTGAGCTTTGCCCAGAAGTCTCTATATATATTGGATGTAGGCCACACACTCAAGAAAACTCCTTTTCAGTTCATTGGATGTTCATAGCCGATCACATCATAGAGGTGTTCAGCTGTATCATATCTCATCATGGAAGTGATTACATCATTACGTAACTGTCAAAATAACTCATAAATGCCAAATCACTGAGAATCATGGCTCAGCCAAGTTGACACACAGGCAGAACCATCACAGTCCACTTTCATCAATTTTACACCTGTACACACCTTTTTAAATGATACATAATTTCTAAATACAGTTGTCAAGTTGTACTTTTTTCCTAATATGATATAACACACCAACAGTACCCATAAAATCTTACATTTTATAAATGAAGCAAACAAAAATATTTGACACACATGTACAAGGAAGAAATGCTTATAACATTACTGCTGCTGGTCAAAGCTACTACTTAGAACCACTTTTTGCCATAACTTATTTCGTATACCCTTTACTCTCAGCAAGCACCTGAGCTGGTTCTCATTCTTTGTGTGGTGCTGTGATCCAAACCTTCATTACTGAAGGGTCTGGGACATTAGTAGTCATGTAATAATTGGGTGGCTATAGTTTTCTATTGACTTTAATCAAAGGACATGATAGTACTAAGGGACTCCCCAAGCAATCTCCTGTATTCCAGACATATTACCTCCATTATACAATACCAATCTGTCCCCTTAGTAGACAGAATGAATCACATCAACCATTATGGTAGCTTGTTGATCTACAAGCATGAAGATCCCAAAGTGGCCAGGTGGCATTCTTCACTTCTAGGTCAATACGACCCACGTTATATCTTCAGATGAGAGCATTCTGCCCTTTGGAACTAAGACCTCCAGACCTGTAGAGTATCATGTCATGGTGACAGGAAGCAAAACATTTGTGAGTGGGTCACAAGGGGTAATAGTGAGTAAGACCACCACCATTAAGCTGTTTGATTTCCACATCTGTGAATCCTGGATATCTGAGAAAGAGCACCATATATTAGATGCCAGTTTAGAGCATATACAGCAACCTGGAAAACACTGCCCAACCCTGCAAGGTATCACCACCTGAAAAAAAACAAACCAAACCCACTGTCACTGAGTCAATTCTCACTCATAGCAACCTTATAAGACAGAGTAGAACTGCACTATAGAGTTTCCAAGGAGTGCCTGGCTGGTTTGCAGATGGAGCACACCTAGCTGGACCATAATTGTGTTCTTAAAAGGCCATCCATCATTTTATCAAGCCAACTGTTCCAGGATAATGGAGAAAACAGTAAGACCAGTAAATTCCATTAGAATGGGCCCATTACCATACTTCATTTTCTGTGAAGTGAGTGCATTGAGACAAAGTGACATTGTGTGGGATACCAGGATGGTGGATATGGCACTTTGTGAGTTCATGAATTATAGTTTGACAGAATCATTGAATGAAAGGAAGGCAAATCTGTGTCCAGAATAAATGTCAAACACAATGAGAATGAAACACTTTCCGATCCGCACTGGAGTAAGTCCATTGCCATCAACCTGCCATCAGGCTGCTGCATGTTCACCTTGAGGAATGGTGCATGACACCATTGTGTCTACTAAGGTGACAGAATGGTTTTGTATAATGGAGGTAATATGTCTGGAATACAGGAGATTGCTTGAGGAGTCCGTTAGTGCTATCAACTCCCATTGGGGAGTTGGCTTTGGTCTCTGCTGCTGGCAGACCAGATACTCATCAGTGGCTGTAGCCGAGTCAGTGCTGGTGAATGAAAGTCTATGTTGCTGAGCCCATGCATGACTGCCATCCCCGCCAGCATGGCCACTTTATTCATGAGCTCACTGGAGAATGATCAGGGTAGCTAGGGAGAGGTGATGACTGGTTTCCATAAAACATATTACTTTATTAACTTTATTGTTAAAGTTCTTTTCTTCCAAGGTCACCATTTAATGTACATTGATATGAGACTCATATTTTCACTTGTTTGGTCTGTTCAGAGAAGTCTATCCACAAATCTATTCCCCATATCTCCTTCTCCACTTTTTCAACCCTGTTGATCCCAAGTCCCTGACCATCCAGCCAAATTATTGGTCTCAGCCCATTAATCAATCAATATACAATTGTACATCTTAGCATTTCTCCTTCCAAGCAAAATGAACAAGTACAGTCCTCAAAGTTAAACCCACTGGGAGGATTTCAAATCACTGTTGTCTTTCTGGGAGGTCCCAGAAAGGGGTTGTAGCATTGCTGCTATTGATTTTTGAGTAGTGAATGCATATTGTACAGAACCATCTGTAAGCCAGGTATAAGTTTTCCTTTGCTACCTAATCGTAAGGAACTCTCCATCAGGCTATAGACTGTGAAAGGGTAAGTAGTGTCACAGGAATAGACACCAGAGGCATTTGGGCCACTTTCTCATGCAGGCTTCAATGTATTTGTTTCTTCATGTCCTGCTTAGGCCCAGTCTCATATATACCACTTCCATGTAATAATTGAGTGCTGCTGTGCATGTCCAACTTTGTAATACTGAGGAGCAGACAACATCCAGTTCATGAAGGTCAGTTCAGGCTATATGATAACGTAGTGGCTTATGGTTAAGCACTCAGTCTACAAAAACCCAGTAACAAACCAAAAGTTGTACCTCAAAAGATTAGTTTTCTGCAGAGAATGGCAGGGCTTTGTTCCAAAATCCTAAGAGTCTACACAGTGATTCACCAATATGGACCTACAATTACTCTGAACAGCATTTCTATCTGTCACCGACACTTCAAGAACTATTGAGTCAGCCAGATCATATGACCCAAGTGGCAGAGCAGCTTCCACAACAATCTGAACCTGCAACAGAGCCTTTTCATGTTTGGGACCCCATTCAAAACTAGTAGTTTTTTGAGTCACTTGATAAGTAGGCTACAGTAGCACACCCAAATGAGGGATATGTTGACTCCAGTAAGCACTGTATATCCTTTTCAGCTGTAGAAAGGACTAGATGTAACAACTTATCCTTCAGTTTAGAATGAATATCTTGACATTCCCCACATCACTCCTAAAAATTTTACCAAATTTGAAGACATCTGGATTTTCATGGGATGAATTTCTCACCCACAGATTTCTTAGCAGTAAGTCTAAAATCACTGATACTTCTTCTTTACTAGGTTCAGTCTTTATAACATCATCAAATGTAATGGACCAATGTGACATTTTCTGGAAGGGAAGATCTATTAAAGTCCCTGCAGAGTGAATTATGACATAGCGGTGGAGAGTTGATATACCTCTGAGGTAGGATAGTGAGTATGTACTGTTGGCCTGGACAGCTGACAGCAAACTACTTCTGGTGATCCTTTGAAACAAGTATGGAGAAAAGGCATTAGTCACATCAAGAACTGAATACTCAGCACCATGAAATTTGTTTATTTGCTCAAGCAATGAAGCCACATCTAAAACAGCAACTGTAATTGGAGTCGCTACCTGGTTAAGGTGACAGTATTCTACTGTTATTCTTCAAGATCTATTTTTTTGCAGCAGTCAAACAAGTAAGCTAAACAGAGACTGGTGAGAGTCACCATCCGTACATGATCCTAGTCTTTGTTGTTGACAGTAGTCTCTGCAATCCCTCCAGGAATGTAGTGTTGCTTTTGATTTACTATTTTCCTAGGTATGGGTTGTTCTAATGGCTTCTATTTGGCCTTTCATACCACAGTAGTCCTTACGTCACTTGTCATTCATCCAGTGTGGGATTTCCGCCAGCTGCTGAGTACGTCTGTTCCAATTATGTGTTTTGGAACTGACAAAATCACTACAGGATTATTTCTCACTGGACCTACTGTGATATAGGCCTGAGCTAAGACTCAAGTAATAATCTAACCTACGAAATCAGCCATTCAGTGCTGCTATAACAGAAATAACACAAATAGATAGCTTTAACAAAGAGCAGTTTATTCTCACAGTCCCAAAATCCTAGAAGTCCAAATTCAGGATGCCAGCTCCAAGGAAAGACATTCTGTATTGGTTCTAGGGAAAGGTCTTTGTCATCATCTTCCTTGGTCTAGGAACATCTCAACCAAGGAACCCCAGGTCCAAAGAACTTTCTCTGCTCCCAGCACTGCTCTCTTGGTGATATGAGGTCTTTGTCATTCTGTTTGCTTCCCTTTCCTTTTATCTCTTGTGGTACAGGCCATATCCCAGGGAAACTCCCTTTGCATTGGATCAGGAATGTGACCATAGTAAGGCTGCTATAGTTGCACCACAAGCCTCTTAACATAACCCAGTCTTGCCCTGTTAACCACAGTCAAAGATTGGGATTTACAAGAAACACAAGAATTACAACCACAAAAAACAAACAGCCACAGAATGCAAAGACTGTGAATTAAGTTCATGAACTCATCCTGGAAAAAGTGTTACATACATCATTGCTGAATGTCACTACAGTCACCTTTGAAGTACTCCCTTCGGGAAGTTATGCACTGACACCAGCACCTAGACCACTCTTCAAAGCAACTAGGGAGCTCTTATTATGGAATGGCCACCAGGGCTGTCATTATATTACCCTTGATGTCCCAAATGTCATCAAAATGTCTTCCTTATCACACTTCCTTTATCATTGAGTAAAGAAAAAAATCACCGGGGGCCAGATCAGGTGAGTAAGGAGGGTGTTTCAATGCAGTTATTTGTTCACTGGCTAAAAACTCCCTTACAATTATACAATGAAGTTATGAATTTGCCACCTTGTCACTGTATACAATGGCCATTCCAGAAAGAGTTCCAAAATTTCTTTGAAGGGTGGAATAGGTGTTGCCATCAGTACATAGCTTCCCAAGAGGAGTACTTCAAAGGTGATTGTAGTGATATTCTGCAATGAGGTATGAAGCACTTAGAAAAATTAAGTTTGCGTACTTAACGGACAGACCTTGTATTGAGAATTATGGCCCAGAAAGATTGATGCAGACACTTTTGGAAAGACATAATTCAATCCATGGCATCTACATATGCATCTGCTCTAACGATGTTTGAATCTCCTGGAATTGGTGTCACTCAGAGCTATTGTTCAGTAATCTTGAAAGTCTATTTTCCTATTCCCAATGGACAGCCACTCTTGCAAAAGGCTTCAGATCCCTTTAGGGAAGGCTGGGGAAAGACTAACATAAATTTTGGCAGTGTAGTGGAGTCCTTTCTCAGGGGATCTTCCTTCCCCCCTTTGTTTAAGAGGTCTTAGGTCTGTAAACTGTCTCTAGTTTGGAAATTGATTGAAGGGTTATAGTTTTTTATTATTGCACTTCAAGTTAGACTTCCATTCATTTGACAGAGAAGTCTTCCACTTGTATAGATCAAGTAAATATTAAGTACTTTCCCATTTATTTCATCTCTATGGACAATGACTATGTAGCCAACGCCAAGGTTCCATGGGACTCAGACCATTTTGATTACTTCTTTGACTCTGTTACTCATTTGGTAACCACTTCCACTTTGTCTTTGGTGATTAAATGTCACCACTTGACCCTTGCCACCCCAGGATCAATTACCCTCATTATAGTTAAAAGCCAAAGCCACTACCATGAAGTCAATTCTGACTCATAGTAAGCCTATCTGTCAGAGTAGAACTGTCCCATAGAGTTTGCAATGAACACCTGGTAGGTTTGAACTGCCAACCTTCTGGTTCGCAGTCATAGCACTCAACCAGTATGCCACCAGCATTTCTTCATTGTAGTTAGATGTCTTGATTCAGTTAGGGCAGTTATTACTGTAAAATCTAACTGATATAAAAGAGCAATCATGGCAACTTCCAAGGATTCTTGGGCTCCCTTACAAATTTATTTCTCACAGTTTTGAAAGATGTGTCCTCTGTCCCTACCTGGGTAGGTTTGTGGGTCTGGGTCTAACATGATAAGTCCACTCTAACATTTCAATTTCCCCAAGCCTTTGATACCTTCTTCTACCATATAGCAAGATGGTTCTGGATTTCAACTTGATTTGGTATAGGCCACCTCTTAGTCCGTATTTCAGTCAACCAAACAAAGAAACTATTAGGTCCTTTTCCTACTTCTAGAGCTAAAACATTGACTGAAGAATTGTTGATTAGGAGATATGTATAAATAAAATCCAGTTGATCCAACCTTGTGTTGCTTGTACCATTATCACACACTCTTAGAAGCCATTCCTGCACATTCTTCAAGTTTCCATTTGCATATATTAGAAAAATCTAGAAGTTCTGTTGGAATGTAGTGTCCTTCTTCGTGGGTCACCCTCTGACCTTCACCTCTTGGAATTTGATGGGACTTAAGTCTAATTATAGGTCTAGAAACAAAGATGAATGGTAGGGATATATCCTATGGACATCCAGTCTTGTAAGTCATCTGCCTAAGGACTTGCCATGGACAATGCTCCTGGGGAGGGTGACTCAGTGTACAAACCTAGAGCAACATTTTCAGACATGAGTGAGAGAGTATGTTCTGTTGTCAGGAGTGATTTAACAGAATTTAGGCACTCAGTATTTTCAGGTTCCAGATTATCTGCCCCCTCCTGTGCATGTGTCACTATCCCATTTCAAGAACTCATTTCTTCCCAGTCAATGCCCTCACTTTTACTTCAGACACTATTCAAAGCTGGAAATAAATTTGACATGTAATTCAGCCACTCTAATGATTAAGAATCTGAGTCTGGCTTTTTGCAATATCAGCTTTGTTTCTACAGGAAATAAGGCTTTCTTTCAGAGTACAAATAACAATTTTTAGCCAGATAGTGCTGCTCTAACAGAAATACCACAAGTGGATGACTTTAGCAAAGAAAAGTTTATTCTTACACAGTTCAGTAGGTTACAAGTCCGAATTCAGGATGTCCGCTCCAGGGGAAGGGCTTTGCCTCTATCGAGTCTGGAGGAAGGTCCATGTGGTGCACCAATCTTTGTTCAAGGAGCATCTTGGCACAGGAAACTCAGGTCTGAAGGATACATTCTACTCCTGGTGCTACTTTCTTGATGATGTGAGGTTCCCAACTTTCTGCTTACTTTCCTTTCCTTTTATCTCTTGTAGGATGAAAGATAATGTCAGCCACACTCCAGGGAGACTCACTTCACAGTAGAGAAGGGAGGTGACCTTAGAATGGGATTTATAGTCCCACACTAATCCTTCTAAAATAATCCACTCATTAATCACAAGCAGAGATTAGGATTTACAGCATACGAAAATCATAAAATGGAGGGTAATCAGAATACAGGGAATCCCAGCTCAGCCAAATTACTACACATAGTTTTGGGGGAATACAATTCAATCTACAACATCCTCTTTATATCTAGAAAAAAGTCTTGGTGGAACTTTTTAGATTAGATTATTTCGTTAGAAATTTCATTAAACCTCTGTATCAAATTGGGTAAGGTTGACATCTTTAGTAGGTTGAATCTGACACTCATGAACATACTACATTTCCCCATCTATGTATACCATTTTTTATTTCTTTCATCAATGGCTTTTAGTGTTCAACATACAATTCCCACACCTGTCTGTTAGGCTTCCAGCTAAGTATATCTTCTTATCAAATAATTATAATTGGCATTATATTTTTAATTTTGATGTCCATTGGAAGTAGATAGAAATACAACTGACTTTTGTATGCTTAGCTTGTGTCCCTCAAACTTTCTGAAATCACTTATTAGTTCTGAGAATGTTTTGTAGATTCCTTGGGATTTCTACATAGACAGTCATGTTACTTGGAGAAAAGGACAGTTTTATTTCTTCTTTTCTTATCTGTGTGCCTTTATTCACTTCTTTTGTCTTATTGCACTAGAATTTCCAGATTCATGTTGAATTAATGGTTGCAGTGAACATTTTTGTCTTTTTCCTGATCTTAGGGAGAAGTATTCAGTCTTTCACCACCAAGTATGAAGTTAGCTGTTAATTTTTTTCCAAATACTTTTCATTAAGTTGAGGAAGTTTCCCTGTATTCCTTTTTTTCTGAAAGTTTTTTTTTTAATCACAAGTAAAAATTATATTTTGTTGAACGCTTTTTATGCTTCAGCTGACATGATCATGTGGATTTTTCTTCTTCAGCCTCTCAATATATAGTTTACTTTGACTAATTTTTAAACATAGAGCCAGTCTTTCATCTGTGTGGGAGAAAACCACTTGGTCAGAATGTCTAATTCTTCTTTATACCTTGCTTTATTTTGTGTGTTAATGCTTTGAATAATATTGCATCTCTATTTATGCCCAGTATTAGTCTGTAGGTTACTTTTTTGTACTACCTTTGATTGTCGCAATGATCTAATATTAACTTTGTAAAATGAATTGGTCACTCGTTTCTATTTTCTGGAAGAGATTGTATAAGTAGTATATTAAGTTTTTAAGAGTTTTAAAATAATCAATTCAATTTCCTTAATATTTATCTCTTAAATATTGGGTGAGTTGAGAGAGTCTGTGTTTTTGAGAAACTAGTCCACTTAAGTTGTCCAATTTATGTGTGTCAAGTTGTTTGTAGTAGACATACTTTTCTTTTTTAGTGTCTCCAGGGTCTGTGGTTATAGTGCCTTATTTGTTACTGATATTAATAGATTGTGTTATATCTCTTTTCTTTGTCAATCTTCCTAGAGGTTTGCCAATTTTATTGATCTTTTCAGGGAACCAGATCTTTGTTCCACTGATTTTTCTCTACTATTTTCCTGTTTATAATTTAAATGATTTCTTCTCTTATCATCATAATTTTCTTCCTTCTCCTTGTTTGTGTCTACTTTCCTGCTCTTTTTCTTAGGTTCTTGAGATGAAACTTCACATTATTGATTTGAGAATTTTGCTCTTTTTGGTAGTAGAAATTTCCCTCTCAGTATTGCTTTAGTTGGGCTCCATGAACTTTTACATGTTGTTTTTTCATTTTCATTCATCTAGATGTATTTTTTATTTCCATTGAGATTTTCTCTTTGATGCATGAATTATTTAGAAGTATGTTTGTTTAAACCAAAGCTACACAAAACACTGAAAGAAGCTCTTTGCTTAGAAAAACAAACACATCAAGTATGTACTTAAAGAGGCAATGCAAGATACAGCATCCAGAATCCTATTCAGTCATGGAAGTCACAAAGCTCAATAAAAGCTACAATATTAAAAGAAAGGAACCAGTGATCTTAACATGAAAACAATGACATCAACAAAATAAAAAGAGGGATATATCACACTAGGTATATCCTTCTCAAGATGGAGAGGAAACTAAAAGAATATGTAGAGGTTAAAATCTGATTTAAACTTAGAATACTAAGGGGGATCATAGAGGTAACTACAATGCAAAATAACAGTGTGACGTGTCAAAACAAGAAGCATAATACTGCAGTCTTGACAAACACAAAACCAACACTGAAAAAGATGAAAAGTCAACCCATAAAGAAGAATGACACAGAATAGAATATTAACAGCAACATAGAAAACACCAACAACACAAAAATAAATACATAAAAATGACAGCACTAAACACATACCTATCAATAACTACACTGGAGGTAAATGGACTGAACATTCCAATAAAGTGACCATGAGTGACATACTGGATCAAAAGATATGACCTGTCAATATGTTGCTTACAAAAACCAAAGCTTAGACTCAAAGATATGAACAAACTGAAAATCAAAGGACATAAACATATATACCAAGCCAACAATATACAAACAAGAGCAGGAGTGGCAATACTAATCTCAGATAAAATAGACTTTAATGTAAAATCCACTGTCGTGGATGAGGATGGTCACTATTTATTGCTGAAAAGTTCAGCACGTAAGCAGGACAAAACAAAATTAAATACTTATGCAACTGATATCAGAGTATCTAAATATGTCAAGAAAACACTGACAACTCTGAAAAATGAGATTGATCACTCCACAATAATAGTTGGAGATTCAACACTCCACTTTCAGTAATGAATAAGGTCATCCAGAAAAAGGCTCAATAAAGACACAGAAGACTGTATTGCAACAATTAACCAACTAGACCTCACTGACATATATAAAACTTTTACCCAACAACAAATAAGTACATCTTTGTCTTTAATACACATGGAACATTTTCCAGAACACATCATGTGTTAGAACACAAAGCAAGACTCAACAAAATCCAAACCATTGACTTATTGGAAGGCATCTTCTCAGACCATAAAGCCATAAAAGTTGAAATCAATAGCAGAAGAAAACATACATAGAAATTTGAACTCATGGAAACTAAAAAACACCTTGCTCAAAAAGACATGGTTTATACAAAAAAATCAGAGAGGAAATAAAGAAGTTCATGCAATCAAATGAGAATGAAAACACATCCTATCAGAACCTATGGGATACAGCAAAAACAGTGCTCAGAGGTCAATTTATCTCTATAAATGCACACATCCAGAAGGAAGACAAGACCCAAATCAAAGAATTAAACCTACCCACTTCAACAAGTAGAAAAAAAGCAACAAAGGAACCTGTCAGGCACCAGCAGAAAACAGATAATAAAGATTAGAGTAGAACAAAGTGAATCAGAGAGCAGATGGACAATTGAAAAAAATAACAAATCAAAAGTTGGTTCTTTGAAAAGATGAACAAAATTGATAAACCACTGGCTAACTTTACAAAAGAGAAACAGGAGAGCAAACAAATAACCCAAATAAGAAATGAGACAGGAGATGTCCCAACAGACCCAACTGAAATTAAAAGTATCAAAATACAGTATGATGTAGTTTTCACAGATGTAGGTATAAACGTCTCTGATGGAGAGGAAATTAAAAAGATATGCAGAAGTTAGAGTCTGGTTTAAACTTTGATGTAGTCTTAACAAATCTGAAAACCTAGAAGAAATGGACCAATTTCTATATTGGCATCACCTACCAAAATTATCACAAGGAGAAGTAGAATAACTTAATAAACTCATCACAAAGGAAGAGATTGAAAAAGTCATCAAAAAACTACCAACCAAAAAAAAAAAGTCCTGGCGCAGATGGCTTCAACGCAGTTTTCTACCAAAGGTATGGAGAAGATTTAACTGCAGTACTATTGAAGCTATCTCACAGGATAGAAATGGATGAAGTACTCCCTAATTCATTGTATGAAGCCAGCATGACCCTGATACCAAAGCAAGGGAAAGATCTCACAAAAAAAGAAAATCACAGACCAATATCACTAATGAACCTAGATGCAAAAATCTTCAACAAAATCCTAGCCAATAGAATTCAACAACATATCAAAAAAAATGGAAACCATGGTGTCATAGCAGGATGAATGCTGTTTGCTAACCAAAACATGGGCGGTTCAAATCCACCAGGCACTCTTTGGAAATTCTATGAAGCAGTTCCACTCTGATCTATAGGGTCGCAATGAGTCAGACCAAACACAACAGCAATGGATTTGGTTTTTAGTTTTGTTTATTTTCTATCAAAAAAATAAAATAATCCATCATGACCAAGTTGGACTCATACCAGGGGTGTAAGGCTGGTTGAACGTCACAAAAACAATTAATGTGATCAACCACATTAATAACACAAAGGATAAGAATCATCTAATTTTGTCAAATGATGCGGAAAAGGCATTTGACAAAGGCCAACCTCATTCATGCTAAAAATTCTCAGAACAATAGGAATACCAAGGAGTTCCTCAAGGCAATAAGGGGCATCTATGCAAAGCCAACTGCCTACATCATCCTGAATGGTGAAACACTGAAAGAATTCCCCTTGAGAACAGGAACTAGACAAGGATGCCCAGTCTCACCACTTCTATTCAACACTACACTAAAGGTTCTAGTCAGAGTAATTAGACGAGACAAAGAAGTAAAAGGCATTTGCAATGACAAAGAATAAGTAAAAATCTCCCTACTTGCAGATGATAAGATTGTATACACAGAAAATCCTAAACAATCCATAAGTAAACTACTGGAACTAACAGAAGAGTTCAGCAAACTACCAGGATATAAAATAAACATAAGAAAATCTGAAGGATTCCTTTACAACAATAAAGAGATTGTCAAGGAAGAAATCACCAAATCATTGCCATTCACAATAGCTCCCAAGAAGATAAAATACCTGGTAATAAATATAACTGGAGAAATAAGAGACCTATACAAAGCGAACTACAAGACCTTACTGCAAGAAACCAAGAGAGAGTTACTTAAATGGAGAGGACTGTCCTCCTCATGCATAGGAAGGCTTAACATTGTGAAAATGTCTATTTTACCCAAAGCGATCTACATACGCAATGCAATCCCCGTACAAATTCCAGTGACATGTTTTAATGAGATGGAGAAATAAATCACCAATTTTTGTTTGGAAAGGGAAGAAACTACAGATAAGTAAAGCACTACTGAAGAAGAGAAACACAGCAGGAGGTCTCATGCTACCTGACTTTGGAATCTATTACACTGCCACAGTAGTCAAAACAGCCTAGTACTAGTACAAAATAAAACATGTAGACTAATAGAACAGAGGTGAGACCCCAGATATGCCACCATCCTCTTATGAACAGCTGACATTTGACAAAGGCCCTGTGATTGTAAAACTGGGTAAAAACAGTCTCTTAAAGATTGGTGTTGGCAAAATTCAGATATCCATCTGCAAAAAGTGAAACAAGACCCATATCTCACACTTTCCACAAAAACTAACTCAAAATGGATCAAAGACCTAAATATCAAACCTAAAACAATAAAGATGATGCAAGAAAAAAATAGGGTCAACAGTGGAAGTTCTAATACACAGCTTAAACAGACTTCAAAACCTGACAAAACATGATCAATAGAAGAGAAAATAGATAAATGGGAACTATTAAGAATGAAACACTTTTGTTCACCCAAAGACATTATCAAAAGAGTTAAAAGACCACCTATAGAGTGAGAAAAAATATTTGGCAACTACACATCAGACTGACATCTGATCTCCCCAGTCTACAAACTACTGAAAAGTATCAACAAGAAAAAGGTAAATGACCTAATTAAGTGATGGGCAAAGGAGATGGACAGCACTTCACCAAAGAGGACATCCAGGCAGCCAAAAGACACATGAAGAAATGCTCACAATCATTAGCTATCAGAGAAATCCAAATCAAAACTACAATGAGATATCATCTCAGCACAAGAAGGTTGGCCATAATCCAAAAGACACAAAACAACAAATGCTGGAGAGGCTGTGGAGAAACTAGAACTCTCCTAAACTGCTGGTGAGACTGAAAAATGGTACAACTGCTTTGGAAAGCAATCTGGCACTTCCTTAAAAAGCTCAAAACAGATACACCATTTGATACCATAATCCCACTGTTGGGAATATATCTTACAGAAATAAAGACTGTCACATGAACAGATACATGCCCACGAACACATACTGCAGCACAGTCCACAATAGGAAAATGATGGAAACAATCTAGATGCCTATCAACAGATGAGTGCATAAACAGACTGTGGTACACATACTCGATGCAACACTGTGCAATGATAAAGACCAATGACAATTTTAGCAAGCATCTCATAGCCTGATTTCAACTGGAAGACATTATGCTGAGGGAAATCAGTCAGTGGCAAAGGGACAAATATTATGTGAGATCCCTACTATAAGGACTTAAAAATAGACTTATGTACACAAGAAAAGACTCTTTGATGGCTACTAGGGTGGGAGGAAGGGAGAGGGTTGGTCATAGACCAAATAGTTAACAGAAATTTAGTTAGATGAAAGCAGTGACAGCACACAGTAGAAAGTAGCTCAACTTAACTGGGCTTCACCATAAAACGAAAACATTGCAAGGATAGAGTAGTGTGGGTGGGGAAGAACGGGAACCATGCCCTTGGGGGAATTCAAGTCCAGTTGGTATAACTAGCCTGTTGCTAAGAGAGTCTTCTGTATTGGTAAGTGGCATCTGAGGTCTTAAAAGCTAGCAAGCTGCCATCTAAGATACACCAAATGGTCCCAACTTATCCAGAACAGATGATCACTGAGAACAACAAAGAAATGAGGAAAAAAGAGCTCAGGATACTGAAGGACACATGTGAATGGGAGACTGTATCAACACATGATCAGAAGGACCAGATGGTACCCAGCTAACAACAAAGACAGCTGTGATGGGGTATACCACGTTGAGTCCTTGTAGAAACATGAGAAAACAAGGGATACAGCTCAAGAACTTTATTTAGAGGCCAGAACTGATGGCCGTGGGAGCATGCCCTCTAGACCTGCTACTGCCCCTGACCAGAAAACACTACTGAGGCAGACTCTTTGGACAAAAATGGACTGGACCTGGGGACACAGTTTGACCATATCTTGTGTGTACTTTGTGGTTCTATGCATTTACAGGAGTTTTTCCTTCTGGTCTCTTTCTAAATTGGAGAGAATAGGGTAAAGCGGAGGGGATAGGAACTTTTTAAGAGGATGCTACAGTATAGAATAAAAAGGAGTGTGCTGTCACAGAGCAGGGAGAACAGAAGAAGCTGCAGATAGATGGGCATGTAAAATTGATTTGGATTGTCTACTTTCACTTAATCACATTTAAAAAAATAAACCTGTGCCTATAGCAATCACCCCTGACCATCTAGGACTGTAGGAGGGGCGTGCCTGTGAATGACTACCTAGGCACATGAGAAAAGTAAATGGATGCCTAGGCTCATCTGCCTAGTAACAGCTCTAAAATCCTGGACACAGGCTGTTAGAGTCTCAAAGGAACCAACAATCAGGCTAGCTCACACAATGAACCTATTTTGTCCAATTCAAAACAAAACAAGATAAAGAACACAGTAAGCAAACATAAATAAGTGCAAAACTTACTGATAGCTTGGAAACAACAGGCAATATGAAATGCATTAAAGAGGAAGAACATAGTGGCTTCAGAAAACTCTCAAAACAAAGAATCAAGAAATGTCCAGATGAAGAGAACTTCCTGGAATTATCAGAGGTAGAATACAGAAGATTAATATTTAGAACTCTTGAAGAGATTATGAAGGAGATCAGGGTAAACACAGCAAAGCATGAAGACAAATTGAACAGGCTTCAAGGAAGCATTTTAAAAAAGCATGAAGTAAATCAGAACATTAATAATAAAATTAAAGAATTAGACAACTCTACAGGAATTCAGAGGAGAAGAATTGAGACACTAGAGGGAGAATTAGTGAGATTGAAGATAAAACACCTGACACCAACAAACTCAATTAAAAATCAAATAAAATAATTTAAAAAAATCAAGAAACATAAGGAATTATGTGGGACTCTATCAACAGTAATAATCTACAAGTTATTGGAGTGCCAGAACTGGGACAGATAACAAAATACAGAGAACTGTTAAAAATTTACTGACAGAACTTACCATGAAACTTATCATAAGTTTCAAAACTTATCATGAAAGATGAGAATATATCTGTCCAAGATATTTATTGAAACTCACATGGTAGATAACAAAAGAAAGATACCAAGGTATATTCTAATCAAGCTTGTCAAAACTAAAGATAGGGAGATAATTTTAAAAGTGGCCAGAGATAAATGAAACATAATCTACAGAGAAGAGTCAATAAAATGTACTTGAGCTACTCAGCAGAAACCATGCAGGCAAGAAGGCAACAAAGACTTCAAGGAAAAAAGCTGCCATCCAAGAATTATATATTCAGTGCAACTGTCTCACAAATATAATGGGGGAAATTAGGACATACCCAGCTAAAAATAAATTTAAACAATTTGCAAAAACCAAACCAAAATTTACAAGAAATGTTAAGAGGAATCCTTTAGCTGGAAAATCAATAACATAGATAACAGCACAAGGCTAGCAAGGAGGACAGAGTAACCAGTTATCAACCCAGACATGGAAATCACAAAAATAAATCAAAGCCAAAACACAGAAAATGTGGAAAGAGAGATGTCATTATCTAAAAGATGACAACGTCCTAATAAAAAGGACTTGAAAAAAATGTAGACATAGAACTTTCATACAGACAGGAAGTCAAGACAACGCAAAGAAATTAAAGACAGATGTAAATTTAGAAAAATAACGGTAAATATTAAGGTAACCACAAAGGAGAGAAACAATTTTACATCTAAAAATAAAAAAATTAAAAAACATGGAAAACATGAATTCTTAGCAATATAAAACCAACAAAAATGAAAAAGATGGAAGCAAAACATAAAGAAAAAATGATTTGGCCTAGAAGACTAACTGGAACAAAGACATTCTCAACAAAGTACAAAAAAAAAGGCATCAAAATGACAACATTAAACCCATACCCATATCTGTTAATAACTAACCCTCAACATAAATGCCTTAACAAAATTCAAAGCATCAAAATATTTCAAAGCATGTTTTCAGATCATAAAACCATGAAAGTAGAATTCAGTAACAGAAAGAAAAAAAAAAGGTAAAAAAAAAAAAATCAAACACACAGTGAAACTGAACAACACCTTGCCCCAAAATGACTGGGTTGTAGATGAAATCAAGGGCAGAAAAAAGAAATTCACAGAATCAAATAAGAATGAAAATTCATTCTATCAAAACCTTTGGGACAAAGCAAAGGCAATGCTCAGAGGTCAGTTTATTTCAATAAATGCATACCTCCAAAAAGAACAAAAGACTCAAATCATGGAATTAGCCCTACAATTCAACAAGAAGAAAGAGCAGAAAAAAGAAGCCCTCAGACATCCAAAGAGAGGAAATAATAAAAATCAGACCTGAGCTAAATGAATTATGGAATAGAAAGACAATTGAAACAGTTAATAAGACAAAAGCTGGTTCTTTGAAAACCAGCTAAATAGATAAACCATTGGCCAAACTGACAAAAGAAAAATAGGAGAGGAAGTAAATTACCTAGGTAAGAAATGAGATGGGCAATATTATAGCAGATCCAACTGAAATTAAAATCATAACAGAATATTAAGAAAAAAATGACTGCAACAAATTTGAAAACCTAAAAGAAATGGACATATTTCTAGAAACTCACTACCTACCTAAACTAACACAAACAGAGGTAGAAAAATTAAATAAACTCGTAACAAGAGACTGAAAATGTAATTTAAAAAATGGCCAAACAAAAGAAGCCCAGTCCCTCAATTCTTCACTGGAGAATTTTATTCAGCCTTCAGAGAAGAGTTAACACCTCTACTACCAAAGGTATTTCAGAGCACAGAAAAGGATGGAATACTCCCAAACTCATACTATAAAGCCAGTATAACCCTAATACCAAAACCAAGTAAGAATAGATCAAAAAAAGAAAATTACAGACCAGTATCTCTCATGAACTTAGATGCAAAATTCTGAACAAAATTCTAGAAAATAGTCTTCAACAACATATTAAAACAATAATTCACCATGACGTCAAGAGGGATTCAATTTATATCGATATGCAGGGGTAGTTCAATGTCAGAAAACCAATCAATGTAATGAACCATATAAGAACCACTTGAATTTATCAATTGAAGTAGAAAAGGCATTTAACAAAGTCCAACACCCATCCAAGTTAAAAACTCTCAGCAAAATAGAAACAGAAGGGAAATTCCTTAACATATTAAAGCCAAAAACATCCTTAATTTAGAGAGTCTGAAAGCATTCCCCTTGAGAACAGAAACCAGACAAGAATATTCATTGTCATCACTCTAATTCAACATTATCCTGGAGGTTCTAGCCAGAGCAATCATGCAAGATAAAGATGTAAAGGGCATCCAGATCAGTCAGGAAGAAGTAAAAATAACTCTACCTGCAGGTGATATGATCTTATACACAGAAAATCCTAAAGAATACACACCCTACTGGAACTAACAGAAGAGTTCAGCAGAGTATCAGGATACAAGATAAACACGCATGAATAAGTTGGATTCCTTTACACCAACAAAGAGACCATCAAATAGGAAATCATCAAATTAATACCATTTACAATAGCCCGCAAGATGACATAATATTTATGAACAAATCTAACCAGAGCCATAAAAGATCTGTACAAAGAAAACTACTACAAAATACCAAAAGACACCTACCTAATTAGAGAAATCAACCTTCCTCCTGGATAGGAAGATTCAACATTGTGAAAATGTCTATTCTACCCAAGTCAATCTATAGATTCAATGCAATCCCTACTCACATTCCAGTGGCAGTTTCTAATGAGATGGAAAAACAAATTATTAACTTCCAGTGGAAACAGAAAAAGCCCCAGATAACCAAAGCATTGCTAAAGAATAAGAATGAAATGGGAGGCCTCATACTACCTGCCTTTAGAGTCTATTACACTGACACTGTGGTCAAAACAACCTGGTACAGATGCACAGACAATGGAACAGGATTAAGAATTCTGACGTAAAGGCATCCACCTATGGACAACTGATATTTGACAAAGGCCCAGAGTCTATAAACTAGGGGAAAAGACAGTCTCTTTAACAAATAGTGCTGGCACAACTGGATATCCATCTGCAAAAAAATTAAATAAGACTGTATCTCACACCATCCATAAAAAGTAACTCAAAATGGATCAAACAACTAAATATAAAATTTGAAACTCCAAAGATCATGGAAGAAAAATATAGACACAGTGCTGGGAGCCCTAGTGCATGGCATAAACAGAATACAAAACATTACTAAAAATGTACAAACACCAAAAGAGAAAACAAACAACTGGGAACTCCTTAAAATCAAACACTTAATGCTCTTCCAAAGACTTCACAAAAAAGAAAAATCAAAGACAACTTCCAGTCTGGGAAAAAAATTGACCATGACCAACCTGACCAGCAACGAATCTCTACAGTCTATGAAATATGGCAAAATCTTAACAACAAAAGGACAATTAATTAAACCTAAAAGTGAACACTTCACCAAGGAAGACACTTAGGTGACTAAAAAATGTATTTGAGGAAATGCTCACAATCATTAGATATCAGGGAAATCTGAAAGAAAACTATAGTGAGACACCATATAACCTCAGTAAGGCTGACATCCATCCATAAAACACAAAATAATAAATGTTGGAGAGGTTGTGCGAGAGACTAGAACACTTCTACATTGCTGGTTGGAATGTAAAATGGTACAACCACTTTGGAAATCAATTTGGACCTTTCTTTAAAAGCTAGAAATAGAAATATCATAGTATCCAGCAATCCCACTTCTTAGACTATATCCTAGGAAAAAAAGAGCTGCCACATGAACAGAAAAATGCTCACTGCTATTTATTGCAGCACTGTCCGCAACAGTAAAAAGATGGAATCAACTTAGGTGCCTGTCAAAAAATGAATAGAAAAACAAACTGTGGTATATTCATGCAACAGAATGTTATGCAATAATAAAGAACTACGATGAATTTGGCAAACATCTCTCAATGTGGAGGACTCTAGAAGGCATTATGCTGAGTGAAATTAGTCAGTCACAAAAGAACAAATATTGTACTAGCCCGTTATTACGAGAACTTAAGAAAAGGTCTAAAACAGAAGAAAACAGTCTTTGACGGTTATGAAGGTGGGCGGGGAGGGAAAGGGTATTTGCTAATTTAATACTAGACAAGAATTATTTTAAGTGAAAGCAGGGATAACACACATTTGAGGAAAAGGCAGAACAATTTGACAAAACAAAAAGCTAAGATGTTCCCTAAATACAAACAAAAATGCTTTCAGGAACAGAGTAGCAGGGGCAGGGATCTGGGGACCACGGTTTCAGAGGACATCTAAGTCTACCGGCATAACAAATGTATTGAGAACATGTTCCATTTCCCACTCTGGCGAGTTACATCTAGGGTCCTAAAAGCTAGCAAGCAGCTATCCGTGAAGTATCAATTGGTGTCAATCCACCTGGAGCAAAAGATGATGAAGAACAGTGAAGACATGAAAAATACAAGCCCAAAAGATAGAAAAGGGCCACATGAGACTGAAAAAACCAGGTGGTTCCCAGGTATCACCAAAGACTCCTCTTACAAGGAAGTCAGTAGAGTTCATGATAGAACAGGAGAAATGTGGGTGCGGAACTGAATCTCTAATAAAAGAACCAAATTTGATGGTCTAATAGATCAAGAGGTCACCTGAAGATATAATCCCCAGACTCTCTGTTAGCCAAGAACTGAAACCACTCCCAAAGCCAACTCCTCAGACAAAGATTAGCCTATAAAATTTAAAATGATACTGGTGAAGAGTGCGCATCTCAGCTTAAGCAGATACATACGACTAACTGAGTAGCTCTTGTCCAGACGGGAGATGAGAAGAAAGAAGAACAGGAGCTGGTTGAATGGACACAGAAATTTCAGGGTGGAGGGAGGAGTATGCTGTCACAGTGTGGGGAGAGCATCTAGGGTCACTTAGTGTGTGTAAGTTTTTGTAGGAGAAATTGGCTCGAATTATAAACTTTCACTTAAAGCACAACAAAAAAATTAAAGAGAAAAGAATAATTTTGTCACCTAAACCCTAAATCAGTATTTTGTATATCTGAAGCTTGATGAAGTCTGATAACAATATAGACTTTAGATTTTGTGTCTAACCCTTGTCTCAGATGGATGGAAAAAAAAATTAAAAACTGTCAGAAGGACAAAGGGGCCATATGAAGGGGCCCATCCTTGACTGTAAAAATAATTCCATCTCATGTTGTTAGCTGTTAGACACTCTCAAGTTGGTTTTGACTCATAGTGACCCAATGTACAATAGAACAAAACACTGTGCCATCTTCACAATCATTGTTGGACTTCAGCTTATTGTTGCAGTCACTATGTCACTCCATCACACTGAGGTTCTTCCTGTTTCTCTCTGACCCTCTGCTTTGTCAAGTGTGATGTCGTTCTCCAGGGACTGGTACCCCCTGGTAACAAGCACAAAGTACTTGAGAAGGAGTTTCACCATTTTTGCTTGTAAGGAGCTGTCTGGCTATGCTACTTCTAAGGCAGATTTGTTCATTCTTGCAACCATATTATAATCAATATTTTTCACCAAGACCATAGTTCAAAGGCATCAGTTCTTCAGTTTTCTTTATTCATTGTTCAGCTTTCACATATATATAAAGCAATCGAGAACACCATGGTTTGGGCTAGGCCCACACTAGACCTTAAAACGAAATCATTGCTTGCTAACACTTTAAAGAGGTCTTTTGCAGCAGATTTGCTCAACGCAATGTCTTTTGATTTCTTGACTGCTGCTTCCATAGACATTGCATGTCCATCCAAGCACAATGTAATCCTTGACAGTGTTAATCTTTTCTCCATTTATCATGAAGTTGTTTACTGGTCCATTTGTGAGGATTTTTGTTTTATTTATGTTGAAGTATAATCCATGCTTAAAGCTGTGGTCTATGATCTTCATCAGTAACTACTTCAAGCTGTCTTCATTTTCAGCAAGCCAAGTTAGACCATCAGCACATCATAGGCTGTTAATGAGTTTCTCTGATCCTGAAGTTGCATCCTTTGTCATATAGTCTGTCTCCTTGGATTACTTCCTCAGCATATAAATTGAATAAGTATGGTGAAAGGTTATAACTCTGACAGACATTTTTCCCAACATAAACCATGCGGTATCCCCTTTGACAGCAGTGGGTTTTGCTTTTTTTAATATCCTCCTTTTCCATTCAAATAACTGTCTCTTGATCTATGTACAGGTCCCTCATGAGCACAAGTAATTGTTCTGGAATTCCCATTCTTTGCCATGTTATCTAGGATTTGTTAGGATCCACACAGTTGAATACCTTAAAACACATCTTTCTGGTATTCTCGGCTTTAACCAGGATGCATCTGACATCATTAACAATATCCCTCGTTCCATGTCCTCTTCAGAATCCATCTTGAATTTCTGGCAGTTCCTTCTCAGTGTACCACTGCAGCCACTTTGGAGTGACCTGCAGCAAAATTTTACTTATGTGTGTCATTAATGACATTCTTGGATAATTTCTGCATTGGATGGGATCATCTTTCCTTGTAATAGGCATAAACATGGCTCTCTTCCAGTTGTTTGGTGTCAAGGATTGAACTGTGTTCCCCAGAAAAAATGTTTCTACCAATTTGGCTGGACCATGATTCCCAGTATTGGGTGATGGTCCTCCATTTTATGAATTTTCTATGCTGTAAATCACAATCTCTGCCTGTGGTTAATAGAGTGGATTGTGTTAAAGAAGATTAGGGTGAGATGGTAACACCCTTCCTAATGTCACCTCTCTGCTCTAGGGCAAGTGAGGTTTCCCTGGAGTGTGACTTGTACCACCTTTCATCCTACATGACACAAAAGGAAAGGAAAACAAGCAGAGAATGGGGACTTCACACCATCAGTAAAGCAGCACCAAGAGCAGAGCACGTCCTTCAGACCTGTGTTGAGATGCTCTTAGACTAAAGAAAGACTGATGCAACCCAGGGACCTTCCTCCAGAGCCCACAGACAGAGTACATTTCTCTGAAGCTGGCACCTTGAATTTGGACTTCTAGCCTACTGGACTATGTGAGAATAAACTTTTCTTCGTTAAAGCATCTAATCATGGTATTTCTGTTAGAGCATTACCAAACAACTAAAACTGCTGGCCGCGTGACTGTGTTCCAAATATCTTGTCATATGTCGCTGCATCTGTTTGTTGAAACATCTCATTTGGTAGTCTGCCAATTGCTGAAGCCTTTTTTTTTTTTAAATCATGTCTTCAGTTTAGCCTGGACTTCTTTAAATACCATTGACTCCTGATGACATGTACCTCCTGACTTTTTTTTTTGTTGTGACTGAGTGAAAGTATACAATCCAGGTTAAATTTGCATGCCTGCCTATTTGCAGCTCCTTCTGGTCTCCTTGCCCGGTGACAGCACACTCTTCCTTTCCATTCTATACATGTCATATCTTCTTAACAATCTCCTGACCCCTCCTCTTGACCTTCTCCTCTCCCTTCCAGTAAGAGGCCAGTAGGACTGCATCCTGTAGATACATAAAACAATAAAGTTGACATACCATATGGTCACTTTGTGTCCCTGAGTTCAATCCATTCCTATCCAAACAGTTGACCTCAGTAATGATTAATGATCAGAGACAGCAGCAGGTCTAGGGGCCATGTTCCCAGGGGAACTGCCAGGCCTTTGGACCATCAGTTGCAGTCTTTTAGTGGAGTTCTTGAGATGTACCCCTCTTTTTCTCATGTTTTCACTGGGAGTTGACATTGCGTGCCACATCACGGCTGTCATTGGTGGTGGCCTGGCACCATCTTGTTCTTCTAGTCACATGTTGATGCAGTAACCCATACACATGGGTCCTTCTGTCTTCTAGGCTCTTTTTCCCTCATGTCTTTGTTGTCCTTGGTGATCATCTGATCTGGCTGAAATGGGACCATTCGGTGTACCTCAGATGGCAGCTTGCTAGCTTTTGGACCCCACACAGCACTCACCAATATAGGATGCAGAAGACTCTCTTAGTAACAGGCTAGTTGTGTCAACTGGCTTCAATGTCACCTGAGAGCATAGTCCCTGAATCCCCATCCCTGCTACTCTATTCTTGCAATATTAACTTAAGAATAGAAGAATTTTCAGTTTATGTTCAAGTCCAGTTAAGTTGATCTGCTTTCTAATGTGTGCTGTTGCTGCTTTCACCCAATCAAATTTCTATCAACTTATCTATAACCAACCCTCTCTTTCCTGCCTTCCCCTCCTTTGAAGTCATCAAAGAATCTTTTCTTCTGTACATGAGTCTGTTTTTAAGTCTTTATAATAGGGGTATCATACAATATTTGTCCTTATGCCACTGAATGATTTCACTCAACATAAAGTCTTCCATTTGAAACTAGGTTATAATTCCTAGTCATCATTGTTCTTTATCATTGCATAAAGTTCCATTCAGTGTGTATACCATAGTTTATTTATTCATCTGTTGTTGGGCATCTGGATTAATTCAATCCTTTTTTTTTTTTTGCAGTTGTGGACTGTGCTGCAGTAAACATTCATGCACATGTATCTGTTCATATGATTGCTCTTGTTTCTACAAGATATATTCCAAGCAGTGGGATTACTGGGTCAAATGGTTTGTCTATTTCCATCTTTTTTAAGGACATACCAGATTGCTTTCTGAAGAAGTTGTACCACCTTACAATCCCACCAGGAGTGTAGGAGAGTTCCAATCTCCCTACAGCCTCTCCAGCATTTGTTGTTTTGTGTTTTTTGGATCATGGCCAACCTTGTTGGGATGAGATGGTATCTCATCATAGTTTTAATCTGGATTTCTATAGTAGCTATTGATCGTGAACATTTCCTCGTGTGTCTTTTGACTGCCTGGATGTCCTTTTTAGTGAAGTGTCTGCCCATCTCCTTTGCCTAGTGCTTAATTGGGTTATTTATGCTCTTCTGGTTGATATTTTGCAGTACCTTGTAGATTACGGAGATCAGATGTCAGTCTGACATATGGTTGCCAAATAATTTTTCACGTTCTCTGGGTGGTTGTTTAATTCTTTTGATAAATTTTTTGGATGAGCAGAAGGGTTTGATTGTTAGTAGTTCCTGTTTATCTATTTTCTGTTGATCGAGTTTTGTTTGTCAGATTTCAAAGTCTGTCTAAGCCATGTATTAAAACTTCCAGTGTTGACACTATCTTTTCTTGCATGGCCTTTATCATTTCAAGTTTAGTATTTAGGTCTTTTATCCAAATTGATTTGGTTTTTGTGTAAGGTGTGAGATATGGGTCTTGTTTCAATTTTTTGCAGATGTACATTCAATTTTGCCAACACCATTTGTTAAAGAGACTGTTTTCACCCCAGTTTACAATCTTAGGGGCTTTGTCAAATATCAACTGTTCATAGGAGGTTAGTGGCATCTCTAGGGTTTCAACTCTATTCCAAGCCAAGCCAAGTGCTGTCGAGTCGGATTCAACTCTATTCCACTGGTCTATGTATCTCTTTTCATACCAGTGGCAGGATTTTTTGAGTACAATGGCAGTGTAATAGGTTTTAAAGTAGGGTAGTGAGAGGCCTCCCACATTATTCTTCTTGAGTAGTACTTTGATTATCCAGGATTTCTTTCCCTTCCAAACAAAGCTGGTGATTTGTTTCTCCGTCTTTTTTAAAAAATCACTGGAATTTGTATTAGGATTGCATGGTATATGTAGATCACTTTGGGCAAAATAGACATTTTTCACAATGTTGAGTCTTCCTATCCATGAGCAGGGTGAGTTTCTCCATTTATGTAAGTCTGTCTTAGTTTCTTGCAGTAAGGTCTTGTAGTTCTCTTTGTACAGGTCTCTTATTTCTCTAGTTAGATTTATTCCTAGGTGTTTTATCTTCTTGGGGACTATAGTAAGTGATATTGATTTGGTGATTTCTTCTTTAATGATCTCTTCAGTAGTATAAAGGAATCCTACTAATTTAGTTGTGTTTATTTTATATCCTGATACTTTGATGAACTCTTCTATTAGTTCCAATAGTTTTCTTAGGGATTCTTTAGGATTCTCCGTGTATGCAATCGTATCATGTGCCAATAGGGAGATTTTTAATTCTTCTTTGCCAACCTGATATCCTTTATTTCTTTGTCTTGTCTCATTGCTATGTCCTGAACTTCTAGTACAATGTTGACTAGAAGCAGTGAGAGTGGGCATCCTTGTCTATTTCCTGTTCTCAAGAGGAATTCCTTCTGTACCTTTCCATTCAGGATGATGTAGACAGTTGACCTTGCATAGATGCCTCTTATTGTATTGGGGAATTTGCCTTCTGTTCCTGTTTTTCTGAGAAGTTTTAGCATGAATGAGTGTTGGACTTTGTCACATATCTTTTCTGCATCAATTGACAAAATCAGGTTATTCTTTTGTATTATTTATATGATTGATCACATTGTTTTTCTGATGCTGATCCAGCCTTGCATCCCAGGTATGAATCCAACTTGGTCATGATGAATTTTTGGAGGGGGATTGATGAATGATATTGGTCTGTGATTTTTCTTTTGTTGTGGGATGTTTCCCTGGCTTTGGAATCAGGGTTATGCTGGCTTCATAGAATGAATTGGGGTGTAACCCATCCCTTCCCGTGCTGTGAAATAGTCTCAGTGGTCCTGGAGTTAACTCTTCTCCAAAAGCTTGATAGAATTCTGTAGTGAAGCCATCTGGGCCAGGGCTCTTTTGGGTTGGTAGTTTTTTGATGACTTCTTCAATTTCTTTCTTTGTAATAGGTTTATTAAGCTGTTCTACTTCTCCTTGTGATAATTTTGATAGGTGATATGAATTTAGGAATTTGTCCATTTCCTCCAGGTTTTCAAATCTGTAAGAGTACAGTCTTTCATAGCATTCTATTATGATACTTTCGATTTCTGTTGGATCTGTTGTGACATCTCTCATCTCATTTCTTATTCAGGTTATTCGTTTCCTCTCCTGTTTTTCTTTAGTAAGTTTAGCCAACAGTTTATCAATTTTGTTGATCTTTTCAAAAAACCAGCTTAGGTTTATATCAATTTTTTCAATTGTTCTTCTATTCTCTAATTCATTTAGTTCTGCTCTAATCTTTATCGTCTGTTTTCTTCTGATACCTAAGGGGTTTCTCTGTTGCTCTCTTTCTTTGGTCTGGGTCCTCTCTTCCTTCTGAATGTGTGCATTTATGGAGATAAATTGACCTCTGAGCACTGCTTTGGCTGTATCCCATAGGTTCTGGTAAGATGTGTTTTCATTCTCATTGGAATCTATAAATTTCTTTATTTCATCCTTGATTTCTTCTATAACCCATGGCTTTCTGAGCCAAGTGTTGTTCAGTTTCCATGAGTTTTTTCTGTTATTGATTTTGACTTTTATGAATTTATGGTCTGAGAAGATCCTTTGCAATAATTCAGTGATTTGGATTTTGTTGAGATATGCTTTATGTACTAACACATGATCTATTCTGGAAAATGTTCCATGTGCACTGGAGAAGAATATGTACTTATCTGTTGATGGATAAAAAGTTCTGTATATGTCGATAAGGTCTATTTGGTTCATTGCTGCAATAAGATATCCTGTGTCTTTGCTGAGCTTTTTTCTAGATGATCTGCCCATTACTGAAAGTGGGGTGTTGCAGTCTCCCACTATTACTGTGGAGTGATCTATTTCATTTTTCAATGTAGTCAGTGTTTGTTCAATGGATTTAGATGTTATGGTATTGGATGTATAAATAATATTGTTAAGTTGTGCTTGTGTATTGAACCCTTCAGCAATAAAAAGTGGTGGTCCTTGTCCACGATGGTGGATTTTACATTAAAATCTATTTTATCTGAGATTAGTATTACCACATCTGCTCTTCTTTGTACATTGTTAGCTTGGCATATATTTTTCCATCCTTTAATTTTCAGTTTGTTTGTATCTTTACATCTCAGATGTGTTTCTTGTAAGCAGCATATAGATGGGTCATGTCTTTTGATCCAAGATACCACTCATTGTCTCTTAACTGGAGCATTCATTCCTTTTACATTCAGTTTAATTTTTGATAGGTATGTGTTTAGTGCTGTCATTTTAATGTGCTTATTTTTGTGTTGGTGTTTTCTCTGTTGCTCTTAATATTCTGTTGTGAGTCATTATTCTTATGGGTTGACTTTTTGTATTTTTCAGTGTTGATTTTGTGTTTGTTGAGGCTCCTATATTACTTTTCTTGTTTTGATATGTTGCATTGTTATTGTGCTTCGAGGCTAACCTTATTTTTCCCCTTTGACATTCTAGATTTAAGCCCAGTTTTAACTTCTACATATCTTGTTAGGTAGAAGTTAAAATTTTCCACATCTGAAAGGACTATGCTACTGTATTATATCCCTCTTTTTAATGTGATGGTATCTTAGTTTTCAGGATATGATTATTCTTTCCCTTCTTTTAATATCAAAGCTTTGATTCAGTTTTGTGTCTTCCCTAATGAGTAGGTTTCTGGATGTTGCATCCTGCCTTGCCTACCTAGATATACACTTAATGGTTTTGGTTTTCTAAGCAAAGAGCTTCTTTCAGTATTTCTTGTAGTTTTGGTTCAGTTTGTACAGTGTCTGAGCTTCTGTTTATCTGGGAATGTCTTAATTTCATCTTCATATTTGAAAGACAATTTTGCAGGATATATAATTCTTGGTTGGAAGCTCTTCTCCTTCAAAGCTTTGAATGTGTCATCCCACTGCCTCCTTGCCGACATCATTTCTGCTGAGAAGTCAGATGAAAGCCTACAAGGCTCCCCTCTGAATGTTAGCTTTGCTTTGAGTCTCTGTGCCTTTCAGAGTTTCTGCTTACGTTTCATTTTATTAAGCTTGGTTATAGTATGCCTTGGTATCTTTCTTTTGGGATCCCTTTTGTGGTGTTCAATACACATCTTGGATATCTGTGTTTTCTTCTTTCATAATTTCAGGGCAGTTTTCTGTCAGCAACAGTACTCTGTGTTTTCAGGTATCCCTCCTTATTCACTAACTCCAATTAATGGTAGATTATTCATCTTGATAGAGTCCCACATGTTCTTAAAGCTTCTTCATTTTTCTTATTTCTTTTCTCTGATTTCTCCTCATAAATGCTGGTGTCGGTAGCTCTATCTTCAAAGTCACTAAGTCTGATTTCCAATTAGTCAATTCTACTCTTTTGGCTTTGAATTCAATTTTCTATCTGAAATTTTATTATTGATCTGTCAGATTTCAGAATGTTGATGTTCTATCAGTTAGAATAGCTTGCTTAGTTTTTCATTTTGTTCTGCTGTACTTTGTTTAATCTCTAGGAGGGTTCTATATGCAATTCTCTTGTACTCAACCTCTGAAATTTTCGGAAAGGAATCTTTATCTAGAAAGCTTTTTGATTCATTATTTGAGGAGTTTTCTGGAGCCACAGTGGGTTGTTTTTTTAAATGCCTGGCAATGGTTTGTTGCTTATGGGACATCTAGAGGCTGTTTAGTTTCTCTGGTGTTGCCTCAACAGGAGCTGAGGTATAGCTCTGAGAACAGAGTTGGTCACCAGCCACGTGTTTGAACTCTAGTGACAGGCTGTAGTGGATTATCTGGGGTGGCAATCTCCTCCTCTGGGCTGGTAAATACACCGCCCTACTTATGGATTCAATGGGGGGCCATCAACCAACCCTATGAAGTGGATCAGTTAAGGCTGAAGGAGATGTGTTAAGGCTGCACAGTAGTTATTTCTCCAGGTAGTCTTATCTTAAAAAGTTAAAAGCTACATGACCACTTCTAAAATCAAACAGGCCATCAGGTGTGGCAGATCCCTCCATCCAGCTGACAACAGAATCAACTCTTCAGCTGTTGCCAGATGTTAGAATGCAGATGACAGCAGGGAGGGGCTACTGCACTTCTGTCGTCACCTGCCAGACATTACCCACGAGGCAAAACCATGATAAACACAGCCCATCCGCTGTAAAAGTACTCACCAGATTGACACTGCCTCAGCCTGGGAATCAGCTCCTGCTGAGGTCTCTAGTTGGGCAACTTCAGCTCCCAGCCGAACAAGATAGCAACCTGGTCAAGCTGTCCTTCCCTCCAGGCAACAACTGAATCTATGGCAGAGCTCTGAAAAGTTAGGGTGAAGGGGCTGTGGTGCCCTAGTCCACTGCCGGGCTCTCAAAACATGGTTATTCCACACACTATCTCTGCTGCAGCACATGGTGTTCACTTCAGCACTGTGGTTCAGCCTAGGTACTGGTTCATGCCCATCTCCTGCCCAAGATACTGTTTCTGTCAAAGGCAGAAGAAAATGTTACCTCTTGATCACATTAGTTTAGACACAACAGCTGGCAGAGAAAATGCTGATTTATTTTCCTGTACAACGTGGCAGGCAGACAGAGCTCTTCCAGTTCTGGCTCAGCTGCAGGAAAGAGCAGTTCTGCAGTCCACCCAAGCAGTGAGTCAGTAGGAGTAGGGCTCAGCATGCACTGCCTAGTGTTAGAGAAAAATAGTTTCACGTTTAGAGAAGCATAGTTCAATCTGACAACCCTACACCATATCCTAGAGCTCCCTGGGTGTCCAGAGTGCTCCATTCAATTATCATTCTAAGCCTTAGTTGTCAGAAGGAAATGAGGAGATGTGTGTCTAGTCTGCCATCTTGGCCCCACACTCTCCTGACTAGGTTTTTTGTTGTTTTCTTTTTGTTTGTTTGTTTGTTTGTTTGTTTGTTTGTTTTTTTGGTACCGTGACTATATATTCCCTCCATATTCTTTTGATGTTTTCTACATCTTTTAATATTGTCCCCCATAGACTCCTTCAATATTTCAACTAGAGGCCTGAATTTCTTCTTTAGTTTCTTTCAATCTGAAGAATGCTGAGTATATTCCCCCCTCTTGGTATTCTATCTCCAGCTGTTTACATATTTCATTATTATACTTTACTTTGTCTTTCAGAGCTACACTTTGAAATCTTCTGTTTACCTGTTTTACTTCATCATTTCTTCCTTTTATTTTAGCCATTCAAAGACTCTTCTGACATCCATCTTAGTCTTTTCTTTCTTTCCTATTCATATAATGGCTTCTTTCTTTCTTTGTGAATGATGTCCTTGATATAATTTCACAACTCACCTGGTCTTCAGTCATTCATGTTCTATGTGTCAAATCTATTCTTGAGATGATCTCAAAATTCATGTGGGATATACTCAAAGTCATACTTTCACTCTAGTGGACTTTTTCTAATTCTGTTCAGCTTGCATATAAGCAATTGATGGTCAGTTTCACAGTCAGCCCCTGGTCCTGTTAGAATTAATGATATTAAGCTTTTCCATTATCTCTTTCTCAAATGTCAGTTTGATTTCTGTGTATTCTATCTGGTAAGGTTCATGGGGATAGTCACTGTTTATGTTGTTCAAAAAAGATATTTTCAATGAATTTGTTGGTCTTGCACAACTCTATCAGGCAATCTCTTGTGTGGTTTCTATCACCAAAGACAATTTTTTGACTACCAATCCTTCTTCTTTGACCCTAGCTTTTACATTCCAACCACCAGTAATTATCAATACATCTTGATTGCATGTTAAATCAATGTCAGACTGTAGAAGTTGGTACAAATCTTCCACTTCTTCATCACATTTCAGACAAAACACATGAACACTGCCAGGCAAATAAGTGCCAAGGTGATTCACTGGTTCACAAACTGCACAAAATGCCAAACTCTAAGTCCCGTGTAGTCTCACTACATTTGAACAGATATTATCCAAGAACATGATTAAGAGAAGGTGGATTTAGTACACACAGAAGCTTCATACTATAAATAGCTCCATAACTGCTCCTTAAGTAAGGGGTATCAGAAACATCTCTACCTGAAAGTTTATGACTCGCAATTTACTCCACAATTCTTTTGAATATGTGAGCACTGAATAAAAAACTGTAAATATTTCCTGGAGAACAAATATATTAAATATCAATGTATCCAACATTGAACAAATATGCAGGTCCTTGTTCTAGGTGGTAGAAATACAACAATAAATAAAACAAACAAAAATCTTTGTCTGCAAAGACTTGGAATTCTATCAGGATTACTAATAACTAAAAACTTTCTGATGTTAGTTTTAATATTACAGCTAACTTAAAGCTAACTGAGTACAGAAGATGATGACCTTCACCCAGGTATTGTAGGCCAAACCAGAGTCTTGAAGCATGGAGTTGCAAGATCCTTGCAAAGAAGTCCATAACGTATGTATGTGTACATTGCATACACATGGGGGGGTGATGTGTGTGCAATGTTTGGAACAGTTAGTGAAAGTGGCTGTACAAGGAAAATCAAGGGAAGATTGACTTTCATCCTAGACATGGCTCAAATTAAAGTAGTATGAGAAACAAAAGTAAATTGATACCCATAGAGTACTTTTCCAAAGCAACACTGACATCCCTGCGGTAAGTCTGATGAGTTTCATTAACTATTTACATAGGCTTTGCTAATTGCAAAAAGCACTTGGGGAGTCCATACTTTTAATGAGTGAATAGAAATTCTGCATCTGACAAAGCAATTTTAAAACAAGTTGGAGAGGGTAAAATATAAAAACTGCAGTAGGTCCTTTTAGAGTGTCAGCCTAGTTTACAGGAAGGCTCTGGAGCTCCAGCTGTGCCTGGTGCCTTGGTCCCCATCCACAGCTGAATGAACCAGGGAGACACACCTGGTTTGGAAAATCTGATTATCATTTGGTTCTCCACTTACCTCGGCAATTAGTAATGGACATACTTAATTGTAATTTAATCTGTGCTAGCCTCTTTTATCTAGACTATCTTATTGATTCTCAAAAAAAAAGAAAAAAGGATTAGTATCCCCATTGAAGATATTACCTCAAAGCTTGGGGAATAAATGTCCCTGTCTTGTGTGTAGACTGAAAAGTCATAATAGTAGTAGAGAGAAGAATAAAATGGATATAAAGAAAGAAATTGCTTGGGCATCTCATGGTTTTTCAATTACTTAGTTTGTTGTACTGTAGTAGTTTGTGTGTTGCTGTGATGCTGGAAGCTATGCCTCCAGTATTTCAAATTCCAGCAGGGTTGCCCATTGTAGATAGGTTTCCGTGGTACTTCAGATTAAAACAGACTAGGAAGAAAGGCCCGGAGTTCTACTTCTGAAAATTTGCTCATAATAACCTAGGGATCACAACAGAACACTGTCTGATTTGCTTGCTTTAGACACATCCTCAGCTGGGATCAATGGCTACAGAAGGACATCGTATTTGGTGAAGTATAGGGTCAGTGAGGGTGAGGGTGAAATGGATTGATACAATAACTTCAATCAATATTAATGGTGGACGCAAACATGCCACTGATTGTGAGGATGGAAAAGGACTTGGCAATGTTTCATTCACTTGTACACACGGTTGCCATGGGTCAGAGTAAACTCAACAGCAGTTGTCTGTTTATCTAGAAACTGCAGGCTGTGCTTTCCAAAGAAGGCCCGAACAGTATCTGATTCCACACACACTTCTGAAGTCTAGCATTCTCTTTTCTGTGAGGCAGTAAGGTCCAGCTGCCTTCCATTTAAATCTGGGTGTACTGTGATTCAATTATGACCAATAAAATGCAACAGAATTAATACTGTGCGGTTGCTAAAGCTGGGTGAGAAACGGTGATATAGCTTCTGCCTTCTAAAATGGGCACTCACCTTTGGACCCATTAGGGGAAGTCTAAATACTCTGGTGCCACCATTCTGGGAAGAAGCAAGGCAAAATTAGAGGTCATGGAGATAGGTCTTGACTGACAGCCAATGTCAACCACCAGCTATTTGAATGAAGACACTGTAGTCCTCAGATGTGGAATCATCCCCAGCCTTACAGTCTTCCAGCTAAGGTCCCAGACATCACAGAGAAGGGAAGAGCCATCTCTGTTATGCCCTGCTGGAGTGCTTCACCTGCAGAATCCATGAACATAGAAAATGTTCACTTTATATTACTAAGGTTTGGGGGTTGTTTGGTTCCCAACAGTAGTCAGTGGAATAAAAATTTTATTCCTGCCTAGAATTCTGGGAGATTCTTTTGTGTTGTTTTAGAAGTAGTAGTAGCACCATAGTGCCTGGGAGCCGAGTGAATGGAGGGGTTCCAGGCTATCTGGGTAGGATACCAACAGTATCCCTCTGAAGGAGACTTCTTTTTAGGACTGGTTTCTGTAAGATAACACAGTTTTTCCTTTTTGACTTGAGGTAGATTTAACTGAGTTTTTTTCCTCACAACCTAAAAAATTCTGACTAATGCAAAATGAATATTATGGTAGATTCAACCTTGACAGAGTATTTTCTTATGTTGTCCTGCCTAAGCCACTGAGGTCTCTCCTTTGGTCTCCAGCAAGGGCTTCCGACATAGTTCAGATCCTGGCTTATTTTGCTTGGTGAAAGAACTGTCAAATAGCATCAGGAAACCCCCGAGCTGCCTTGGAGGGATACCAGTGACTGTCCAGGATAACTTGACTCCCTCACAATGCTGTGTGGCTCTGCTGTTTTATATCCACAATTATACCAACAAAAACTTTTCAAACTGAGTTGCTAATCTTGTTAAATCATCAAATAGGATTGTGCTGAATTTCTTGCAAATATTTGTGATATGTTTTTTCCTATCTTGGAGCTCTGGTGGCACAGAGTTAACAGCTGGTAACCAAAAGGTTTAAAATCTGTCAGCCCCTCCTTGAAAATCCAGATCTGCTCTGTCCTATAGGGTCACCATGAGTCAGAATGAACTCAATGGCAACAGGTTTTTCTTTCTTTTTCCCTCTCATTTAAGTTGTCAGATCAGGTTTTTGTGATCTCTCTTGAATTGTTAGAAGAGTATTTCCGGAATTGTACTGAAATTACAGGTTTCTGTATGTATAATCTTTACCCTGCAGGGTACTAGGGAGACAATGGAAACTCTGGTAGCATATTGGTTAAGTACTACAGCTGCTAACCAAAAAGCCAGAAGTTTGAATCCACCAGAAACTCCCTGGAAATTCAGATCTACTCTGTCCTATAGGGTTGTTACGAGTTGGAATCTACTCAAGGGCAATGGGTTTGTGTTTTAGTTCAAGGGAGACAATAGGGACCACAATCCCTTCTCTGGAGGACATCGCGGCAGGGGTATGGGGGTCCTAAGTCCTGGCCTGGCCCCACTGCTTTCACTAGGCTCCACCCTGGTCCCAGCTCTTTCAGTCCCTCCTCACTGCTCCCACTCCCACCTCACTGCTCCCAGCCTTCATGCTGAAAAGACCCTGGCACTATCTTCTGAGATACTAGCTCTCTTCCTAAGCCACCTCTGCTCAGGTGACTTTTCACAGGGTTGCAATAGTCAGTGCAGACAGGGGTCACTAAGAAGAAAAAGAGTCAGGAAGTGACTTGATGAGAAGGATGACTACCTTGGGTTTGAGTATGAGAAGAACATCAGGCCATGAGTCCTTCGCTGCTCCCACACTCTAGCTTTATCCTTGTACCTCTAATACCTAATTTTGGCAAAAGGGCGTTCCAGAGTGGAGCTGCAGTCAATAAACACTAGGTGTAATTACTGAATGTTAGGCGCAATCATACATACTGGCTGTAATTAGGATATGCGAGAAGCTCTAGAGGAAAGGAACAAAGGTGCCTGTTTTATCCTGAGAATCTAAAGCTCAGGAAAGTGAAGTGACTTAGCTGAGGCAGCCCAACAGTTCGAACTCCTGCCCAAGAATGCCAAGTTCCAAATCAGCACTTATCCCACCACAGTGCCTGTCCCATAATGCAGGCTGCAGCTACACTAGGGTCATAAGGATGGGGCAGGTCAGACGAGAGTCATCTTTACAGCCTACTAGTTAAGATTCAGGCTGGCAATTGCTAGACCCAAGCCATCAGCCTAGCATGATGTTCAAAACATCTCTGAGGACTAGGAGTAACAAATCCTAGGACAGGAAACGTCTTCAGCAGTACAGAACCCAACACCGAGTTCAGCTCCTTGTTTTGGAAGATGCTCATTCCCTAGATTTGAGTAAGTCCTATTGGAAAGCCTGCCGGCCACAGACAGGTTTCCTTGAGGCCCCTTTGCTTAAGAGTCTTCCCCCTTCCCATCTGTCTCTTCCTGATGTCTCCTTCCCCAGGCTCCTTCTCTGAGACCCCCTCCTTAGGCCCATCTTCATGAGCCTCCTCGCACTCCAGGTGCGGACAGTGATGGAAAATCAAAGTGTTTCCCTTTGTATACTCCATGGTTCCTGCTCTTCTCTGGAGCTACACAATGTAAGTTTATTCCCTTTTCTAGAGGTCAGAATTTTATTCTTGAAGGCCATCACCCACTATCTTGTTAGTGGTATTCCAGGCTAAACATTCTTCTTCATCTCAATTATTCAATGTATGACATAGTTTTCTGATCTTCAGCATCCTGGTTACCCAAAATGACTATTAAATATATTACTAGTATCTTTAAGCACATCTTACAATCACAACTTTGATAAAAAATAAACAACACTATTTCCTGAGAAGTGAAACTTACAGATGACATTTGGTTTTGTTTTTAATTTTCAGAAGTAACATTTTGAATTATTTGTCTCCCTAAATCCGCAAATACTCTCTCTTTGGAAGTTTTAATTCTTCCAGCCTACTCTCTAGCCATCCCAGTCTCCCAAGAGCGTGTCCCATCAGTTTGTGATGCTGAAGTGCTTGGGAATGGCTGAATTTTGGAGAAACTGCAGCTGTTCTCCCTGATGCCCACATCTCATCACCAGCACCCATTGATCTATGTTGCTTTTAAGGCCTATTTTCCAGGCAATTGGCAAGTCAGTAGAGAACTGGGCTAGTTTCCAACCCTGCCTGGAGTGTTAGCCTTCAATAAGAAATTTTTCAGGGAGTGGACTCAAGATGGCAGACTAAGCACACATCTCTCTAAATCCCTCCGGAAATCAAGACCTGAGCTGATAATCAAATGGAGCCTTCTGGTCACCTACTGAGCTCCAGGACACGGCACAAGGCTGTTAATTTCGACTTCATACCACTGATTGAAAAACCTTCTCTCTTTCACTGTCACGCTCTCCTGGCTAGTCCTGGCTCTCACAGACTGAAGGTAACTCACCATTTTGACTTTTATTTTTCTCTGTCTTGGCCAGTAGGCAGAGCTGGGTCTTGTCTAGCTGCTAGTCTGAGACACACAGCTGGTGGGATAGGCAGGCAAAATTGCCATATTTTGAGAGCCAGGCTTAGGACCGTGCATATTGCCACTTTTGGTCTGTCTTTCTGTTTCTACCACAGTGTAGTTTGTACAGAAGCAGTGGCACCCTTGTGCAGGATGCCATCTTGAATACAGAGATTTTAACTGGTCCTGATTCTTAGTCTGAGAGCCAGCACCTCCCCACAAGAGAGTGCTTTTCCAACAGAAAAGCAATAGTTTACACAGTGTCACTATGGTTGGGGCCCAGCAACAGATGCTGAGTACTCACTGCATCTCAGCACCTTTGGCCCCTATTTCTGCCTCTACCACAAGGTAGTGTGTACAGAAGCAGCAGTGACCTTCTGGAGTGTGCCATCTTAGATACAGTGTCCACAGCTGGACCTAATTCTTAGTCTAGGAGCCAGCACTTCCCCACAAGAGAGTGCTTTTCTGCCAGGAGAGCAATAGTTTACAGAGTGTCATGTACAGCTGGCATCTGTCAGCAGAGGCCAACAGGACAGTAGCATTGTTGTATTTTGAACTAGTTTGAACCATCTGGGGTTGGATATAGAGGTGCTTACTTTGCCAGTTGGGAGGAGGGACCTGTACATCTGAAGGCCTGTCTGACTTGGAAAGTGGTCAGATACCTTTTACCTTTCCGGGCCAGAGAAACAACTGTGGTCTATCCTCACAGCATCTCTCCCAGCCTTTATTGATGCACATGAAGCCCCAAAAGCAACAGACTCTGGAGAAATCCATAACCAGGAAATCACCCATGGCTTCAGAAGCCCCCCAAATGAAACAACCAAAGAGCTTTCCAAGCAAAGAAACTTTTCTGAAATTATTCGAAGGTGAATACAAAAGGATTATATAGAGAGACCTCCTAGATCTTATACAAAATGCAGCAGAGCAAAATGAAAAATTAGGCAAGCTGAGAACACAGAGAGTATCATTGCTGAGCTGCTGACAGAAAACTTCCCAGAAATCATGATGGAAGAGAGTATAGATATCCAAGAAACATATAGAATGCCACTCAATATACATCTCAAGAGAAAGACTCCAAGACACATTACAATCAATCTTTAAAAAATGAAACATAAGCAGAAACTCTTAAAGGCAGCAAGACTCAAAGCAAAGCTAACATTCAGAGGGAAACCCTGTAGGCTTTCATCAGATTTCTCAACAGAAGCCATGCTGGCACAGAAACAGTGGTATGACACATTCAAAGCCTTGAAGGAGAAGAAATTCCAGCCAGGAACTATATATCCTGCAAAACTATCTTTAAAATATGAAAAGGAAATTAAGACATTCACAGATAAAGAGAAACTCAAAGACTTTGTAAAAACCAAAAGAAAGCTACAAGAGATACTGAAAGAATCTCCTGGCTACAGCTTAGAAGAACAAAACCACTAGCATTACATTTTTGAATGACACACCTGGCTACAGATTAGAAGAGCAAAACCACTGACTTTATATTTTTGAATGACACATCATCCCCAATACTACTCAGTTAGTGAAGGCTCCAAACCCAATCAAATCTTTAATACTGAAAGAAATAACACAGTAATTATCATGAAAACTATGGTACCATCATATTAGAAATACAGACATACTACAGTCATTATAATCCTTCCAGATGGATAGGAAATTGACAATACTAGTAATAATTAAAATTGGGTTTGTATATAGTTTATAAAAGGGGATCATGGGAGCAGCCATACAGCACAACGAAGATGCAGTATACCATATCAAGAAATGTAACAAAGGAGTCTCAACAACCACAAAACCAACCCTGAAAAAGCTGAAAAAATAAAAAAAAAACAATGTCCCAGAACAGACTAATAAGAACAACAGAGAAAACATCAATACAAAAATAAACATATCACAATGGCAGCACTGAATACATACCTATCAATAATGTGAATGGACTGAATGCTCCAGTAAAGAGACATCAAGTGACATCTTGAATCAAAAGACACCACCCACCCATATGTTGCCTGTAAAAAGCTCACCTTAGACTTAAAGATAGGAACAAATTTAAAATTAAAGGATGGAAGAATATACACCAAGCCAACAATGAACAAAGAAGGGCAGGTGCAGAAATTCTAATCTCAGATAAAATCAATTTTAATGTAAAATCCAACATCGTGGACAAGGATGGACACTATTGCTGAAAGATTTGGTACACAAGCAAGACTTAACTGTATTAAATATTTATGCACCCAATATTAGAACACCTAAACACATCAAAGAAACACTGACTACACTCAAAAAGGAGATAGATCACTCCACAATAACAGTGGGACACTTCAACACTCCACTCTCAATGTTGGACAGATCATCTAGAAAAAAGCTCAGTAAAGATACAGAAGGCCTTATTACCACAATTACCAAGCACAACTCATCAACATATACATAACTTTCTACCCATCAATGGACAACTACACCTTCTTCTCCAGTGCACATGGAACACTCTCCAGAACAGAACACGTGTTAGGACACAAAGCAATACTCAACAAAATCCACACCACTGAATTAATGCAAAGCATCTTCTCAGATCATAAAGCCATAAAAGTCAAAATCAATAGCAGAGAAAACATAGATAGAAAGCGGAACTCACAGAAACTGAACACCATCTTGCTCAAAAAACTATGGGTTATGAAAGAAATTAAGGCTGAAATAAAGAAACTCATGGATTCCAAGAGAACGAAAACATGTCCTACTAGAACCTATGGGATACAGCCAAAGCTGTGCTCAGAGGTCAATTTATCTCCATAAATGCACATATCTGGAAGGAAGAAAGAAACCAAATCAAAGAACTGACCCTACAGCTTGAACAAGGTAGAGAGAGGACAACAGAGAAACCCATAAGGCACCAGAAAAAAAAAAGATCATAAAGATTAGAGCAGAACTAAATGAATTAGAGAATAAAAAAACAGTTGAAAAAATTGAAAACACCAAAAGCTGGTTTTTTGAAAAGATCAACAAAATTGACAAACCATTAGTTAAACTTACTAAAGAAAAACTGGAAACAAATAACCCAAATTAGAAATGAAAGGGGAGTTACCACAGCAGATTGAACAGAAATCACAAATATCATAACAGAATACTATGAAAGACTCTAACAAATTTGAAAACCTAGAGGAAATGCACAAATTTCTTGATTCGTATCACCTACCAAAATTATCACAAGGTGAAGCAGGACAACTTAATAGACCTATCACAAAGGAAGAGATTGAAAAAGTCATCAAATGACTGTCAACCAAAAAAAGCCTGGGCCCAGATGGCTTCACCACAGAATTCTACCAAGTTTTTACAGAAGAGTTATCTCCAATACTACTGAGACTATTTCACAGTATAGAAAGGGATGGAATACTCCCAAATTCGTTCCATGAAGCCAGCATAACCCTGATACCAAAGCCAGGGAAAGACCCAACAAAGAAAGAGAACTACAGAACAATATCACTCATGAATCTAGAAGCAAAAATCTTCAATGAAATCCTTGCCAATAGAATACAACAACATATCAAGAAAATAATCCATCCTGACCAAGTGAGATTCATACCAGGGGTGGAAGACTGGTTCAAAATCAGAAAAACAATCATTGTGATTAACCATATAAATAACACAAAAGACAAGGATCACCTGATTTTGTCCATTGATGCAGAAAAGGCATTTGATAAAGTCCAACACCCATTCATACTAAAAAACTCTTAGCAAAATGGGCATAGACAGCAAATTCCTCAACACAATAAGGGCCATTTATACAAAGCCAATTGCCCACATCATCCTGAATGGAGAGAGACTCAAAGACTTTCCCTTGAGATCAGGAACCAGACAAGGATGCCCACTCTCACCTCTCCTATTCAACATTGTGCTAGAAGTTCTAACCAGAGCAATTAGACAAGACCAAGAAATAAAGGGCACCTGCATCAGCAAAGAGGAAGTTAAAATCTCCCTGTTTGCAGATGATATGATTGTATATACAGAGAATCTCAAGGAATCTACAAGTAAACTACTCAAACCGATAGAAGAGTTCAGCAAAGTCTCAGGATACAAGATAAACATAAATAAATCAGTAGGATTCCTTTATACCAACAACGAGACTGTTAAGGAAGAAATTATCAAATCAATACCATTTACGATAGCCCCTAAGAAGATAAAGTGCCTAGGAATTAATCTAACCAGAGAAATAACAAACCTTTGCAAAGAGAACTACAAGCCCTTACTGCAAGAAACTAAGAGAAACTTACATAAATGGAGAAACCTTCCCTGCTCATGGATAGGAAGACTTAATATTATGAAAATGTCTTTTTTGCCCAAAACAATCTACTTACATAATGAAATCCCAATACAAGTTCCAGTGACATTTTTTAATGAGATGGAGAAACAAATTACCAATTTTGTCTGGAAAGGGAAGAAGCCCCGGATAAGTGAAGCATTACTAAAGAAGCAGAACACACCTCTCATTACCTGACTTTAGACCCTATCACACTGCCACAGCTGTCAAAACAGCCTGGTACTAGTACAAAAACAGACAGATGGATCAGTGGAACAGAATCAAGACCCCAGAGATGACATAATCTGCCTATGAACAGATATTTGACAAAGGCCCTAAGACATTAAACTGGGGTAAAAACACTATCTTCAACAAATGGTACTGGCAAAACTGGATATCCGTCTGCACTAAATTAAAAGAAGACCCATATCGTACGCCTTATACAAAAACCAACTCAAATTGGATAGAAAGCCAAGTGAGTCAAACTGGATAAAAGACCTAAATATCAAACCAATAAAGCTCATCCAAGAAAAAGTAGGAACAACAATGGAAGTTTTACTACATAATGTAGACAGACTTCAAAATCTGTCAAACAAACCACAAACAACAGAAGAGAAAATAGATAAATGGGAACTACTAAGAATCAAACACATTTGCTCATCCAAAGGCTTTATTAATAAAATTAAAAGGCCACCTACAGAATGGGAAAATATATTAGCCAACTATATGTCAGACTGATGCCTGATTTCCATAATCTATAAGGTACTACAAAATATCAATAATAAGGTAAATCATCCAGTTAAGCAAAGGGCAAAGGAGATGGACAGACACTTCTCTAAAAAGGAGATCCAGGCAGCCAAAAAATACATGCGGACATGTTCATGATCATTAGCTATTAAAGAAATTCAAAATCAAAACTACAATGAGATACCATCTCACCCCAACGAGGTTGGCCATGATCCAAAAAAAGCAAAACAACAAATGCTGGAGAGGCTGTGGAGAAAGTGGAACTCTCCTACACTGTTGGTGGGATTGCAAAATGGTCCAACCTCTTTGGAAAGCAATCCGGCACTCCCTTAAAAAAATGGATATAGATATGCCATTTGACCCAGTAATTCCACCACTTGGAGTATATCCTACAGAATCAAGGCCATTCACACCAACTGATACATGCACTGGAATGTTTATCACAGCACAGTCCACAATAGCAAAGAGATGGAATCAACCCACAGGCCCAACAACAGAGGAATGAGTAGGTAAACTACTGTCTATATACTCAATGAACACTATGCAATGATAAAGAACAACGATGATTTCAGGAAACATTTCATAACCTGATTTCAACTGGAAGAATTATGTTTTGTGAAAGTAGCCAGCAACAAAAGGACAAATATTGTATGAGATCCCTAGGGTAAGAACTCAAAAACAGACTTAGGCCTAGAAGAAAAGACTCTTGGATGGCTGCAAGGAAGGGGAGGGAGGAAAGGTGATGGTGGTGGGAGGGTTTAGATTAGATAGTTGATAGAAATTTGGTTGGGTGAAATCAGTGACAGCACACATTAGAAAGAAGAACAATATTAAGTGGATTTCAATATAACGTGAGTACTCCTTCCACCTTAACCCAATATTACAAGGACAGCGTAGCTGGGGCAGGGACCCAGGGACCATGCTCTCAGGCGAAATTGAGGCTAGCTGGCACAACTAGCATTCTGCTAAGAGGGCTCTCTGCACCCCACATTGGTGAGCGGCATCTGGGGTCTTAAAAGGTGCCAAGCTGCCATCTGAGGGTACAGTAAATGGTCCCAGCTCAGCAGGAACAGATGATTGCTGAGGACCAAAAAGATTTGGGGGAAGAGAACCCAGGAGACAGAGACACCCACATGAGTGGTTGTCTACATCGACTCATGACCAGAAGAAACAGATAGTGCCCGGTCACCACCAGTAATAGCCACGATGCAGCTCACAAAGTTGAGTCTCACTGGCAACACAAGAATAAATAGGGATGCAGCCTGAGATCTCCACTAAAAGACTGCAATTGATGGTCCAGAGGCCTCGGGGTTCTGCTGGAAGCATGACCCCTGGCCCTGATGCTGCCCCTGCCCATAAATCATAATGAAGTTCAACACTTAAGACAGGAAAGGATTGGACTTGGGGATACAGAGTGACCATATCTTGGGTGCACCTTATGGTTCTATGTATCTACAGGATACTGGAGGAAGGGGAGTGGGTGAAGAGAAGCAGAAAGGAGACTGTTGGGAGGATGGGACATTATGGAGCAGAGAGGAAGAGTGTGTTGTCACTGGGCAGGGAGAGCAATGGAAGCTGCATATAGTTGGGCATGCAAATTTATATAGGAATGTACATTTTCATTCAATCATAATAAAAAATAAAAGAAATTTTTCAGTGTGACAATAAATCTACAATCACTGCCTATTCTGGGCTCCCCAGCCACAGCTCCAGGTAGCCAAGATAAGGAGAAGAGCTACTATATGCTCTACACATCTACCCTCCACAAAAAACATTCACATTGGCTTGCTGTGAAAATGAAGAACACACATGCAAAGTGTACCTCATTTCTCTACCTTCAGCTTTTTGAAACTACTTTAAATATAATGAAAGTAATAATAAACAATAGTATTTCACCAGTTGTCCCAACCTCATTGTGTCAATGTGATTTTAGGCATCTTCCATATTTACTACGCCAAGCCAAGTGCCATAGGAAGCAGCAAATAAGCTCCAAAACACACCATTCCACTCAATGGCACCCAGGATGCCCTTTCAGGCTGAAGCTATCAGCATCCCAGCTGAGAATGGTACTCAAATAAAAAGAACCCCCTCAACCAAGGCTATACCCCCTCTCTAGGAACAGTCTACCTCCCATGAGTGGGACCTTCTCTGAGGGAGGAACATATAGAGGCTTTTAAAGAGCCAACCCAACTCAGAGCTCCTCATAAGATTGGCTGGGACCTCTGTAGCAGTTGAATCAGGGCTCAAATTCTCCCTATCCCAGCTTGCTTTCCTCATCTCTGACAGGTGTATTTCCCAAGAGCCCTCCCCAAAAGAACCATCAGCATGTTCAGTCAGAGCCTCAGAGTCTGTTTTCCAGAGGTCAAACAACTCTGTATACACATACGTATATGTATGTATCTCAAAACCAAATCCGTTGTCATCTGTTCTGACTCATAGCAACACTATTATTACAGAGAAGAACCATTCTGTAGGGCTTTCAAGACTGTAATCTTTATGAAAGCAGACTGCCAAATCTTTGTCCTGCAAAACAAGTGATGGGTAGATTCAAATCGCTGACCTTTTGGTTAAAAGCAAATTGCTTAACCACTGTTCCACCCTCTGTTCAATAGGGTTACTACAAATCAGAAACAGTGTGACAGCTATGGATTGTGTGTGTGTGTGTGTGTGTGTGTATGTGTGTGTGTGTGTACATATACATACTTCTGTAGTCACAGAAAATGAACTGTTTCACACAGTGTTAAAATACTCCCAAAACATTTACAAAACTTGGGAGCTACGTGTTGTTATCGTCATGAAGATTTATCAAAATTAGGATAATCATCAAGTATTGTACTTTTTCACTAAAAAAAAAAAAAAAAAAGTAGATGTTGGATTAAACTATGTTCTTAGTTTAATTTAATGTGCAAGTGATATATTTGTATACATATGCATGTAAAGTGGTATTTATAGCTATAATAGAGAATTTATTGACAAAGCATGCTCAAGCCTTTGAGATTACTTGAAATCCTATGAGTTTAGTAGATGATATTAATAATGTAGAATACACGCAGAATGGATTAAATATGTTTACCACCTTAAAGATGAAGATATACTTTTTTGTATGCCTTTTATATGCCTTTTGTATGCCTTTTTTGTAGTGTAGTAAAATAAGAGAAGTTGGAAATTAGGATACCTGGTTTCTATTCCTGCCTATGCCTCTAACTAGTTCTGGATTTTCATCAAGGTCACTTGATTTCCTCTCCTCCGTTTCTTTATCTGTGATATATTTCCAAATCTAATTCTGTAGTTGTAAGATCTAAGTCTTTGACAAAATTTTTTCAGCTATCGGTATTGTTCAGGAAGAAAAAACAGTGAGAGTGGGAAATTCCTAAGAACAGGACTTCTACAGAGGCACCATGGAAATGCCTCCTCAGTAACATCCTAAGCCGTCTGCAATATATACCACAGGAAAATACTGCCCTATTCTGTCTCTGTCCCAGCAACTCACAGTACACATGGCACATAGCAAGGCTCAATAAATTCCTGATAAATGAGTAATCTTACATGAATGGATGTTTCTGTTCCTGGTCATTATCCCACCAGAACTCCGTTTACCCAACGGGAATACAATAAATTCTATCCAGTGGGAAAAAAAAACAAGTATTAGACATTTTACCATTTTCTGTTCACTAATCTAATAATAAAAATAATGTCCTCTTGGAAAAATATCTCAGTAGAGAAATAATATTTGACTCTGATCTCAGTGTTTTAATTAAACTAACATATAATTTAAATTCTCAAATTGCAATTTAGAGTTATTTTTTAAAATTGTTTCAGGAAGAAGGTACTTTAAAAACATTTCCATAAAAAATTGAAAGGCTGCAGCCATCTAGGCTGTGTGCTGAATTGCTCTTGTTCTTAGAATTTAGCACACAACATTTCATAAAGGGATGCTACTATTTGACATTCACTGGAGTTTGGCATAAAATCGATTGTCAGAACTCTTTCATCTTACAATTTCAGAGTGTTGCCTGCACTCCTGTGGACACCTTTACTCCCAGGCTTAGGATGTCTCACTCACCTGAGGAGGTGGTGCTGCAGATGGTGTATGCATGGGCTTTGAACACTCAGCTCTGGTTTGAGTCCCAGCTCTGCCACTAGTGAAATACATTTTCTCATTTGTAAACTGTAGTAATATCTAATTATTATGAGAGTCATACAAATAAAATGCTTAGCACAGTACCTAGCATACATTAAGCACTTGATGTATATTAACAGGAGGTCTCATGGGTGGTGAAAATGCTTAATGGACTTAGCTGCTAAATGAAAGTTTGGAGGTTTCAGTCCACCCAGATGCACCTTAGAAAAAGTTGCCTGATGATCTACTTCCCCAGAATGCAGCCATTGAAAATCCTTGGCACAGTTCTGCTCTTACGCACATGAGGTCAGTACGAGTTGGAATCAACCAGATGGCAACTAGTGATATGTTAGCACATCTTACTGTGATCACAGTAAAGGATGTCATTTTAAATCTTTAAAATTATTTTTTAATCCATAAAACTAGGTTAGATGATTATTAAGACCTCTGGTTTTAAAATTTTGTAATTCTATATTCTCTACTTCATGAGCTGATATGACAAGTGAAATTTTTGAGTCTAAGACTTACTGTTTCACCTATATTTTCAAATATCCACCTGATCCTTCTCCATCTTTTTAAAACACATTTTATTGAGCTTTAAGTGAAAGTTTACAATCCAAGTCATTTTGTCATTCAAAAACTGATACATATATTGCTGTGTAACTCCAGATGCTCTCCCCATACTGTGAAAGCACACTCCTTTCTACCCTGTATTTCCCGTGTCCATTCATCCAGTTCTTGTTCCTGCTCTGCCCTCTCATATCATCTCTAGAAAGGAGCTGCCCAGTTAGTCTCATATATTTACTTAAAATGAAAAGCATACTCTTCACCAGTATCATTTTATGTCTTATGGTTCAGTCCAGTCTTTCTACATCCTTTCCAACATTTATTTTTTGGTGTTGTGATTAATACCAGCCTTGCTGGTGTGAGATGATGTTTCATCATAGTTTTGATTTGGATTTCTCAAATGGTAAATGATCATGAGCATTTCCTCATGTATCTGTTAGTGACCTAAATGTCTTCTTTAGTGAAATGCTTATTCATATCTTTTGCCCATTTTTTAATTATTTGTGCTTTTTGTTGTTGAAGTTTTATAGTATCTTATAGATTTTGGAGATTAGACACTGATCAGACTTGTCATGTGCAAATATTTTTTTTCCTAGTCTATAGGCTATCTTGTTGCTTCTGGTGGAGTCTTTGGATGTACTTAAGTGTTAGATTTTTAGAAATTCTGAGTAATCTAGTTTCTCTTCTGGTGTTTGTGCATTATTATTGTTTTGTATTCTGTTTATGCCATTTATTAAGGCTCCTGGGGCTGATCCTATTTTTTCTTCCGTAATCTTTATCATTTTAGTTTTTGTATTTTGGTATCTGAACCATTTTGAGTTACTTTTTGTACATGGTGTGAGATACAGGTCCTGTTTCATTTTTTGCAGATGAGTATTCAATTATGCCAACATCGTTTGTTAAAGAGATTGTCTTTTCCCCAATTTACGGACTTCGGAACTTTGTCAAATATCAAGGGCTCACAGATGGATGACTTTATGTCTGTATTCTCAATTCTGTTCCACTGGTGTTTGCATCTGTTGTTGTATCAAGATGGAGTTGTTTTGACTATTGTGGCAGTGAGTTTGGTTTTTAGTTTTACCTTGGTTTGGTATTAGGATTGTACTGACTTTTTAGAAAGAATCTGACAGCATGCCAAGGTTTCCTATGCTCTGAAATACCTTTGGTCAGCTAGTCCTGCTCTAACAGAAATACCACAAAGTGGATGGCTTTAGCAAAGAAAAGTTTATTCTTTCACAGTCCAGTAGGCTAAAGTCCAAATTCAGGATATCTGCTCCAAAGGAAGGATTTCTCTCTGTCATCTCTGGAGGAAAGATCCTTGAATTGCATCACTTTTTGTTCAGGGAGCTTCTTGGCACAGGAACCTCGGGTCTGAAGGATACTCTCTACTCCCAGTGCTGCTTTCTTGATGCTGTCCACTTTCCAATTCTCTGGTTGCTTCCCTTTCTTTTTATCCCTTGTAGGATAAAAAGTGGTGCAAGCCACACTCCAGGGAAACTCCAGTGGAGAAGGGAGGTGATCTTAGGAAGGGATTCACAGTCCCACCTAATCCTCTCTAACATAATCCACCCTGTTAACCACAGGCAGACATTAGGACTTACAACATAAGAAAATCAGAAAATGGAGGGCAATCACAGGATACAAGGAATCTTGGCCCAGCCAAATTACTATACATATTTTTGGTGGGACACAATTCAATCTATGACAGTTGCGTTAACTCTTCTTTAAAAGTTTGGTAGGATTTTCAGTTGAAGCCATCAGGACCAGGCCTTTTTTCAGCTGGAAGTTTTTTAAACGTGTTTTCAGTCTCTTTTGTTATTATTATTTCTTTGTGTTAGTTTAGGTAGGTAACATATTTCCACAAATACATCAATTTCCTCTAGGTTTTTAAATTTGTTAGCGTATAGTTTTTCACAGCATTATGTTGTTTTTGTTTTTGTTTTTTAATTTCAGTTGGCCCTGTTGTAATTTGCCCATCTCCTTTCTTATTAGGGTTATTTTTTCCTCTCCTGTTCTTCTTTTGTCAGTTCAGCCAATGGTTTATTGATTTTGCTGATCTTTTCAAAGAACTAGATTTTGGCCTTGCTAACTCTTTGTCCTTTTTCTATTCTCTAATTCATTTAATTCTGCTCTAATTTTTATTATTTGCTGTCCTCTGGTAACTGAAGGATTCTTCTGCACTCTATTTCTACTTGTTAAAGTTGCAGGGTTAATGTTCTGATTTGGGCTCTTTCTTATTTTTGCAAATTCCCTAAATTTCTGCTTATCTGGAAATATCCTAACTTTGCCATCACATTTGACAGACAATTTTTGCTGGATATATGAGATCTGATAGCTAAGTCTGTGAACTCATCCTAGAAAAAGTGCTACATGCCTCATTGCTGAATATCATGACAGTCACCCTCAAAGTACTCTCCTTGGCAAGCTATGTACTGATGCCAGCACCTAGTCCACACTTCAAAGCAATTTTGGAGCTCTTTTCCTGGAATGGCCATCAGAGTTGTCATTGTATTACCCTTGGTGTCCTGAATGGCACCAAAATGTCTACCTTTCGTTATTTCTATATTTCTTTTATCTTCAGCTAAAGCAAAAAGTCATTAGGGATCAGATCAGGAGAGTACAGAGGGCATTCCAATACAGTTATTTGTTTACTGGCTAAAAACTCCCGCACAGACAACTACATAATTAAGTATGTGAACTTGCCACTTTGCCACAATGCCCATTCCAGAAAGAGTTCTAAAATTGCTTTGAAGGGTGGACTAAGCACTGGTATCAGTACGTACCTTTCCAAGGGGAGTACTTCGAAGGTGGCCGTAGTGATATTCAGCAATGAAACACGTAGCTCTTAGAACAATTAAACTTGCAGATCAAATTGTCAGACCTCATATAACTCCTGTCTGACATTTTTTTTCCCCTTCAAGGCTTTGTATATATCATCCCATTGCCTTCTTGTCTGTGTGGTTTCTTCTGAGACTTTCCTTTGTAGATTATTTTTTCTTTACCCCTGGTCACTTTTAAAATTGTCTCTATACCTTTAGTTTTGGCAATTTTGATTGTAGTATGCCTTGGTGTCTTTCTTTTGGGTTCTACTTAGTGTAGTGTTTGATGAGCATCTTGGATAAATACCATCTCAATCACGATATTAGGGAAATTTTCTGTCAACAAATCTTCAACAATTGTCTCTACATTTTATGCTATCCCTTACACCCTCAGATCACTCACAGATTATTCCTCTTTATACATGCCCATGTAATTCTTAATGTTTCTTGGTTTTAATTTTTTAATTATTTTATCTGATTTTTCCTCAAATATGTTAGTGTCATGTAATTTATCTTCTGTCTCATTAATTTGGTCTTTCAGTGTCTCAGCTCTACTCCTTTGACTTTGTATAGAGCTCTCTAATGCTGTAGTTTTATTATTAGTCTATGGAATTACTCCTTCATTTCTGTGTATGCTTTCTAGCAGCCTGTTTAATTTGTCATTACGCCCTGCTGCATTTTGTTTCACCTCCTTCTTGATCTCTTGAAGATATCTAAATATTAGTTTTTTGTATTCTAATTCTGATAATTTCAGGAATGTCTCTTCATCTGGAAAATTTCTTGATTCTTTGTTTCGGGAGTTTTCTGAATCCACCGTGGCCTGCCCTTTATGGCCTGACATGATGTTGACAGTTGTCTTCAAGCCATCAGTAAGTTGTTGTCTTTATTTATTTTATGTCTGCTTACTGTGTTCTAGCTTCTTGCTTTGTTTTGTTTTGAAATACCCAGATAGGCTGACATGCAAGCTAGTTAAGTTACTGGCACCTTTAGTGCTGTAAGATCCTACCACCAAGTGGTTAGAGCTGTTAGTAGGTATGTGAGCCCAGCAGTTCATGTTCATTTACTTTTCTTGTATGGATTCAGCTCAGGTGTTCAGATAGTCCTTCAGGAGGTGTGTGGTGCAGCTCCTCGCTACAGTCCTAAATGAAGAGGGGTGATTGATATAGGCACAGATATCTGGCTATATACATCAAGGAAGGCAGTAGACTGACAGCTGTCCCTGAGTGTCTGTGAGGAAGGTGTTCCCTTTATTCCTCATCCTAGGTGAAGGAATTGCTACTTCTCTGAATTTCCTGCTCAGGGGAATCAACAGGTTTTTTTCCCCTTCTCCCTATTTGTTCAATTGTTCCCTTTCCCAATCTAGCAAAACAACTCAGGACATACATAGAGTTCCTACTTCTAGCTCAGATAATGGCATCAAACTCTGAAGCTGGGTGCAGTGCAGAGAAGGGAAAGGGAAGCACTGAAAAATGGAAAGAGGCATACTAAAAGAAAGTTTTAGACTTGGCTTGGCTGGCTGTGGTAAGTTAGATGCAAGACACTTAGCTTTTGAAAATTGAGTGCCATTTTTCACTGGTTGTGGAGATGCAATTGGACTCTCTGCTACTCATTCTCTCCTGCCAAGTACGCCTTCCAAATGCTGTTGCTCCATTTACCATGATGGCTGCAGCTGACTCCTGGTGGGTCATGTCTGGCCAGTCCTAGGTACTTCTGGATCTATTCCCTTATTTCTACTGCTGAGACCAGTTTCTCAACTTTCCCTTTGATGTTCAAGGCTAACATAAATTGATTCATTTGTTGTTTTGGTTTTTCATTGTTAGAGGGATCACAGGAAGCATCTGACCACTAATCATCTTGGCCCTGCTCCCTTCCATTTAAGTTTTTTCTTTTGCCTCTCACATTGCTATTCTGTTGCTGCATTTTACAGTTAAAAAAAAATAGATTACATCAGTTGGTAACTGCCAAATCTGAAGCATCACTCCTGAATGGTGTTCTTGTGTCAAGTCACCTTGAGAGGCTCAACTGCATCCTAATTCAGCCATTTTTGATTAGTGCCCTACCCTGACCCAGTAAGTACTAGACGTGACCTGTTTTTTGTGTATGTGCTTTTGTCTTAAGAGAAGACACCCATTGTTCATCAGATTCTCACAGGCACCCTGATAAGTTCTCAATGTTATATTTTTTACTGTTCTTTACATTTTTATTATTCTTTATATGAATGTACAAGATATGTGTTATATATATTTCAGGGGATCTACTTTTGACAGCTGCCACAGTACCCTAAGATTTCAAAAATATGTTTTAAAAATTAACATACTCTATTCAACGGCTGGCATTCAAGCTAAATTTAAAGTTTTTTTCCATCATATCCACAGTCAGCTAAAATCATCATGTTTTTAATTATTCCACTGGCACTGTAGAATATAAAGTGACTAAAATTGCCTTTCTAATTATTTCTCTCCCTGAAGTAAAATTCTCAAAGTGCCTATCATTCAAGACTACCCATGCCATTACTGCAAAGTTAGATCCTTCTCACTGTTTAAAGAAAAAATTAATAAAAAAAAATGTAACAATGGTAGAGCCAAGTGGCTTGGATAAATTCATCAAAGGACATAAGTAAACATTTAGTGACTTTCTGCTAAAAATGTTTCCATCAATGTATTGTTTTCAAACAGCTTTGAAATGTAAGTAATCTTGGCAGTAGAATTTCTTATGAGACATGAAAACTACTGGCACAGAGGATAATGGAGTTTTACTCCCATCAGTGATTTTATAAAACCCGGAAATAATGATTCCCAATTGTATTTATTACTGAAAATATGTGCTCTAGTGCTGCAGAGAGAGACCATTATTCCACAGATGAAGCCTCAGGTAATAAGCATGAGCTCACCCCAAGGTGTAGGACCACGGCAGCTCACTCATGCATGAAAAATTAAAGGCAAGTAGGAAAGCAAACTATCATGATTTTAGAAAAATGTGTAAAGAATTAGCACACTCTGTGATGACAGTAGGCCTCATTAACTTAATTCAGCAGACAAAATTACATCTTCACCTTGATGAGCGTAAGTATTATGATTTTGAAACTGAAAATGGCCCTAGAAAAACCTAAACCTAAACCAGTCTTGTTTACAAATTAGCCAAGTGCCCTCAAGTCAGATCTTGCTCATGGTTTACAAATTAAAAATAAATAAATCAATAAACCAAGAAACGTTAAGAAAAGTACCCAGTTTCCCCAATGTGCTGTACAACTGTCAGGAGAGTCTGATGGCTGCCTCAGCTGGAGTCTATGCACTGACTCTTTACAGACCAAAGAGTCACATCTGACTATGCAGCCCTAGAGATGCATGGCCAGAACTCAGGCAGTGGACTGCAAAGGTAAGTACATCAGAGTTAGAAGGACCAAAGATTAACATTCAGGTCTTCTGATTCTTTTTCTTCCTCCACACTGCAATTTGTTATCTTTCTTCCCTACACCATTGTTTGTATAGAAAACTACAAATATTTCTAAAAATATCCATGTCTTTTTATGGAACCAGTCAGGCCAAAGATCAATATTTCTTTGACACGTAAACTATGAATTAGTGTTCTAAAAACATTGTTATATCTTCTGTTGGGAAAAAAGTTTCCGTGCACTTGGACTGTGCTTTAATTTATATAATTACTCTTCTTCAGATTACCAAAAATCTCTGTGTCTTAAAATCCAGTGAAATATTATCAATCTCCATCTTATTTGGCCATTTCTAGCTTTTGGCCCATTGACTATTATTCTGTCCTCTTTGAAATGCTACCTTTATTTAGCATCCAGAAAACTATATTCTCCTGGTTTTCCTTCTACATTGCCCTCTCAACGTTCTTTTGGGGCTCTTTATTTGTTGTTTTTCAAAGTTCATTTATAGTTCATTCATACCTGTATCCAGGCTCTACAGAAATAACTCTCAAACTCTAAGTCCAGTCTAAATGCTCAACCTCCTTGCTTATACTATCACCTGCCTTCTAGATGTCTCTATTAGAACACCAGAAATATATGCCTGAAATTCAACATTATGTACATCAAAATTCATAATATTTTTCCCCAAAACTAGCCCTCTTCCAGTAGTCACTATCTGTCTTAGTCATCTGGTACTGCTCTAACAGAAACACCTTGAGTGGGTGACTCTAAAAAGAGAAACTGTATTTTGTCAGAGTCCAGTAAGCTAAAAGTCCAAATTCAGGGTGTGAGCTCCAAGGGAAGGCTGTCTTTGCTGGCTCTGGAGAAAGGTGCTTGCTATCAGTCTTCCCCTGGACTTGAAGCTTCTGAGGCACAGGGACCCCAGGGTCCTTTCCAAAAGGGGCACTCAGCTCCTGGCACTGCTTCTTGGTGGTATGAGCTCCCCCAAATCTCTCTGCTAGCTTCTTTCATTTATACCTCAAGAGACTGCTTCAAGACACAAAACAATCGTACACGTTGAGTCCTAATCAGCCAACACAGCTTCTGCCAACTCACCTCCATTAACATTATAATGGCAGGGTTACAGCATATACATTACCAGAAACCATGGCCCAGCCAAACTGCTACATAGATCTTCTAGGGGAACACAGTTCAATCCATGATATCCCATCATTTGTTCCCTAAAAAGTCTGGCAACATACAAAACATATTCACCCTATTGTAGCAAAAGTTTCAAGTCCAAGACCCAAATCCAGAAATTCTTCTTTAGCTGTGAAATCTAGAACACAAAGTTAACTGCTTCCAAAAATACCATGGCAGAACAGGCAGGCACAAGTTAGACATTCCCATTACAAATGGAAGAAAACAGGCAACAAGCAAGTCAGCAAAACATACTACAAAGCTTTGAAAATAGTCTTCCATTCTCTGATACATTTTACACAATGGCTCTGCTCTCCAGATATATTGGCCAGGCTGCCAGATTCTGAGTGGAAGCTCCCTGACCCTGTGCTACAGCTCTGCTTACCAGACGGACAGAAACTCTGGTCCCTTGCCTTTAGGTGCACCTTAAGGCAGTGGGTTTGGTTTGGTTATTGGAAGCTCAACTGAGTGACAATTCGACCCTTAGAAACACAGAAAGCCGTGGCTCTACCCTTTCAAGCCCCTGAGGTCATAGCCATAACTCTTGAAACTGATGCAGCTCAGCTTCTCATGCTCATTATCTCTTCAGCGTCTGCTTCCTATGTCTTCTTGGCCAGGGCCTCAGGCCTGCATCTGCCCTGCTGGAGCAAATGTTCCAAAGCTCTATAGCTCCACCGAGTTAAGTGCCTGCAGCCACACCACTCTGTCAGGAAACTTCCTGTGCACAGCACTCATCCCTCTTGCTTTGCAGGTCAGCAATCTTAGTTCCACCATTTCAGGTTCATGGAGGCACCCCCCTCCACCAGGAAACTGCCTGCACACAGGCACTCAGTTCTCTCAGCCAGGGGGTTTGGCTCCAGCATTGTCTTGCATTGGTATGATTCTGCTGGTGTTTGTCTGCTGCTGATGCTGATGCTGATGCTGATGCTGCTGGTGGTGGTCCTCTACTGCTCATTTCTCACCATCTTCTCCTTCATTTGTATTGAAATTTCTCCTTGATTCTTTCTGAATGTTCTACCCATTCACAGTTTCAAAAGTGATTCCACATTTTAGGTATCTGATAGAACAGCATGCCACTCTCTTGGTGCCAAATACTGTCTTTCTCATCTGGTAGTGCTCTAATAGAAATACCATGAGTGGATGGCTTTAAAAAGAGAAATTTTATTTTGTCAGAATCCAGTAGGCTGAAAGTCCAAATTCAGGGTGTCAGCTCCAGTGGAAGTCTTTCTTTGCTGCCTCTGGAGGAAGGTCCTTGTAATTAATCTTCCCCTGAACTGGAAGCTTCTGAGGCACAGTGACCCCAGGGTCCTTTCCAAAGGATACGCTCGCCTCCTGGCACTGCTTCTTTGCAGTATGAGGTCCTGAAATCTCTCTTTCATTTATGTCTCAAGAGACTGCCTCAAGGCACAAAACAATCTTACACATTGAGTCCTGCATCACTGTCATTGATTGTGTCATTGATTGAATTGTGCCTCCTGAAAAAGATGTGTAGCCATGTGGCTGGACCATGATTCCCAGTATCTTGTGACTGTCCTTCATTTTGTGGTTTTCCTATGCTGTATGTTAAAGGATTAGGGTGGGACTGTAAATCCTTTCAGAAGATCACCTCCCTGCTCCACTGTAAAGAGAGTTTCCCTGGAGTGTGGCTTGTCCTACCCTTAATCCTTTCAGCCTGCAAGAGATAAAAGGAAACAGAAGCAGGCAGAGTACTGGGAACCTCACACCACCAAGTAGGCAGCACCAGAAAAAGAGTGCATCCTTCAGACCTGAGGTTCCTGTGCCAAGATGCTCCCTGGACAAAGATTGATGCCATACCAGACTTTTCTCCAGACCTCACTAGGGGAGAGCCTTCCCCTGAAGCAGACATCCTGAATTTGGACTTGTAGCCTACTGTGCTGTGTAAGAATAAACTTGCCTTTGTTAAAGCCATCCATTCTGTGATATTTCTGTTACAGCAGCCCTAGCTGACTAAAACAATTGTTAACACAAGTAACAGCCATCCTCCCTCATTAATATCATAGTGACAGGGGTACAACTTACACAATACCAGGAAACATGGCCCAAATTACTACACAGATTGGGGGGGCGCACAATTTAATCGATGACACTGAGTGAATAAAACTACCTGTCTGGAGGAGTTCAAAATCTGGGAGTCAACTTTAAGCCTTTCTCTCCCTCAGTACCCACAAATAATGTTTCCAAGTCAAGAAAGTTTTCCTTTCCAAGCATCTTTCAATTGCCACACTCACTATCACCCTCATTCTGGAAATCATGGCCTTCCTACTGCCACAGCCTCTCAATTTTTCTCTTTATACTCCTTTTGTCTGCCTACATTTTTTTGTCCGTATGGTAGATAGAATGTTCCTTAAAAATGTGAATCTGATTTTATTGCCTTTCTGGATAATATCCTTGGTGGCTTACCTTAGTTCTCTTTACAAAGTCCATGAAACTCTTTGTAGTGTGCCCCCTGCCTGTCACATTAGCTTCATCCCTCACCGCACACCTAAGGTTGTCTCAGAACCAGTCACATGTGTGTGCTTTCAGGTCTTTCCCCATCATGCCACCCCACAGGCCCTGAATACATTCTACCTCTACCTAGAAGGCATTGCTCATCCTTATACAAGTTAATTCTTTTTTCTCCTTCAGATCTCAGCTGAAGCACTGTTTCTTCAAGAAAGTCTTCCCTGAATCCCTGACCTGAACAGACCCTCTTATGACAGCACTTTCACTTGTAGTAGCTGTTACTGTGACATTTTACATTCATTTCGTAAACATTTGCTTGTATGTCCCTTGCCTCAAACTCCTTAGGAACAGGAACCATGTCAGATTTTGTTGTTTCTGTTTTGAGTTTCCAGAGTCTAGCGCAGGACCTAGCACACAGTAGGTGCTTGGTAAATATTGACTTAATAAATATCAGTCAGTATCTTTACCATTTTTATGTCAACTTCTATGATGTGAACTGAGTTATTAGGAGTACATATGTGCTTGCTATATCTGTCTCACCAGTTATCTCCCTTCCTTCTCCTCCTTTTTCTCCTTCCATCAACCTTACTTCCACAGTTTCATTAATGTTTTCCATCTGTTCTAGAAGAAACAAATTGTGTTCTAGAGCAAGACAAAAGGCACAGATTGCTCTGCATACTTGTCGGCCCACATTTTTCTAGGGAAGCTGTTGAAGCCCCTATCAAAAATTAGCTTGAGGATTTAATTGATGCGCATCATCCCAGCCTCTCATGATAACAGATTACTGAAAATAATCTACAAAGAAAGCTAGTGTAAAACATGAGTCTCAGCTGTACCCCAGGGCAGTCATACCCACAGCTAACCAACTTTAACCTCACAAGCCATTCCATGGTACTGGAAAGATCAAAGTCTTGAGAAGGATTAAAATCCTACAACCAAACAACTAATAAAAGTTTATATTCAGCCATAGCACCAGGCAATAAATTTTAAGTGTGTTTTGGAATTATATTTATGCTGTTGAATTAAAAAATCAGTCACTTGGAATTTTATCTTTCAATTTTGAAAATAGTTCTTTTTATCCTCTCAAAATGGAAGAAACTCAGGGTACCAGACTCCTTGCGAGTTATCACTGCCAAGGCAACAACAATCAGCTTCTGTTTTTGTATTTTTCAAAATGGGGTAGGTCCCTGGTTAAAAGTTCCTCACAACAAAGGAATAATTTAATTACTATCGGTTATACAGATGCTTGTGTTTAAACCGGATGACCCTGAAAAGACATTTCTTCTTTAACAGGATAAAATTTAAAAAACAAAGAAGAGGAAGGAAAAGAAAACAGGCATGTACTTTCAAAGACTGGAGGGGAATCCAGATCCAGGCACAATGAAATCACTTGGCACCAGAGCCATCTCACAAAATATGCACATAGTAGGCTTTCAAAAGAGTTGGCTGTGTTGTTAAAAACAGACCTGGAGAGCTTGCTAAAAATTAAGCCCTGTGGGACCCTCCGCCAGAAACCTTAACTCACTAGGTGTGGGCAAAAAACAGGAACTTGCCTTTTTACAAGCACTTCAGGTGATGCTGAGAACTACAACTAGTGCAGCCAGACACTTCATGGGTAACAATTCTTCAGTTATTTCCCATATTTGAGTTGTATTACTGTGATTTTCAGAAAGTACCTAGAGTTACTTTACACCTTCTTAAACACTACAACTCATATACACTGACTTTGAAATGAAATTCACTTTTTGTTTCGTAAAATCTCCCCTCAGTCACTATTTTCCATGATGCTGATCTTAAGATTGAGTATGGCACAGACCTTTCATGGCTGAGCCATCACATCCTTCCACCATTTGACATCAAAAGCTTGACTACATCATTTTTAGATTAAGCCACTAAGCCCAGAGAAAGCCAAGTGCCCAGGGATGGCTGAAGCACCTCAGGAAGCAGCTGTGTATTATAGAAGTACCAGTTTGTTTTCTCGCTTACACCCCTCAGCCAGCAGGTCAGTAAGCCTAAGTTTCCTAGAAGCCCCGAGTACCAAACAAGTGGTTTGTGAAATGAGTTAATGTTATGTCAGTGAGACAGCTGAACTGTCTCCCAGAACATGAGGATCTTAAACCAAGATTTTAATTTTATATAGTACATACCCAGTACTTTCTGGAAAAGTATAGTTTACAGCTTTATTTCACCATGTTGTTTTTGCAAAATGGATCTCAGAAGCCAAAGGCAAACAATCAAAATTCCAGTGTGATGTCATCTTCTGGGCAATAAAGTCATACATTTGGTTAGTGCTTTAGTTGCTCTTGGAAAGTCTGGTGGTATAGTGATTAAGTGCTACATCTGCTAACAGAAAGGGCAGTAGTTTGAATCTACCAGATGCTCCAGGTGCTCCTTGGAAACCCTATGGAGCAGTTCTATCGTGTCTTATAGTGTTGCTATGTATCAGAATCAACTCACCTGCACTGGGTTTGGTTTTGGGGTTTAGTTTAATTGCTCTCCAGGAATGCTGAACTGAATGCAATATAGACGTCCTAAGGAGCAAACATAAGTCACCAAATAAATTTTTTTTCTGGTATTTGTGTGACCAATGTTTTGTTTGCTTGTTTGCTTGCTTCCTTTTTCAATGACCAAGTGAGCATTTATCAGAACAGAAGAATTGACAACAGAAGAAGAAAATAATAGAGTGATTTTATACTGTTAGGCAGATACCCACTTTGAATGAGGCTCTATGAAGTAAGCAGTTGCTCAGTGAACATCTTTTTCAAAACACTGGTGGAATTTGGAAACAAAGAAACACCATGGAAAGTGTCAGGACAGAAAATGACTCTAATGTGCTACAGATAGCAATAACCGGAAAATAAAAACTCGTTAGTCCTTTGTTTTGCAGTAAATGGATTTTTGTACACATTTTTGAAAACCTACAATTTTTCTATTAATAAAACATACCCCAGTATCTTCACAATCTTATGTTCAAAGCAAGTAGAACTTGTTCAGATACTTTGCATTATCACTACTATGGAATTTAGTCTTCTCCAGGAGTTCAATAAATCCAGGCACCTCACTTATGAGTAGGTATGAAGAGAAAGAGCAACAAATGGGTATTCTTCACAACTATTACATCTAATACTTGAAGAATATCAATGTTTAAGGAATCATTCTATGAAAAGATATGCACTCATTATAAAATGGTAAACATAAAAGGTTAGGAAGATATCTAAGCAGGGGCTCATAAGATAATATGAGATGAGGAAAAGCAAAATAGGAAACTGTATATAGTATTGATTAAAATGATGTTTAAAAAAGTATTTAATACCATACACTCTGCACAGTTACTATCAGAAAAGACCATAGCAAAGGTAGGGTAAGATGGCAGAGTTAACAGCTGCCCACATTTATCTCCCTGAAAACAACACACTGAACAACAAATAAAAAACAGGCACAGACTGAGGTCTCAGACCTCTGGAAGAGAAATATGGTATAGGAGAAGTGGAGGCAATAGAGAAGCTACTACCTGAAGGACTTGGCTCACTGTGCTCACTTTGGGGTGGGGACAACAACACCCTCCCCAACAAAGAACATAGGAAATAAAAGTCAATTTCCAGTTAAGACTGGCTACAAGAATTTACAAGCCACACACTTGAGAAGGCACACCAGGAAGCCAGGATGCAGCAAGTGAGGGTTATTGAATGTTACTGAAACCTGAGACCTGAGGTCAACAGTCTCTAGGAACCATGGCAGCAGGAGAGTTACAGGATATATCCTATGTCCAGGGCAAGAAAAATGCAATAGGCAACAGAGCAAGAAATAATTGGCCCACACAAGACCCTGCTCAGTGATGCCTGTAAGGTAAAGACATAAAGCACTCCGTCACTTCAGGAAAGCCAAATACCACCACATCTGTCTTCAGCCAGTGGAAACTTCCAACATGTGCAGTTACTCACCGATGGAAAGCTGTGCCCCAAACCTACAGAGTGGAATGAAGGCATCCAGGCCTGAGAGTGTAACCACCTGAGGAAAAGTTCAGTCAGTGTCAAAGAAGACAGAAGAACCCTTACACCAGTAAGTCAGCAACTTTAGGAAAACTCGCCAGAGTAAGCACCTAGAGACCTCTAACCATCCCCCAAAACATAAAACCTGTGGAAACAAAATATAACTGAATAATAAAAGAAAACAGATGAAACTGTTGACTTAGAGCAAAAAAAATCAAAGAGCCTTCTGGCCTCCTAGAGGAATTTAGGAGAAGATCCAAAATCAATCAAACCCATTGTCACTGAATGGGTACTGACTCAGCAACTTTGTAGGACAGAGCAGAACTGTTCCACAGAGTTTCCAAGGAACACCTGGTGGATTTGAACTGCTGCCATTTTGGTTGGCAGCTGTAGCACTTAACCACTACACTGCAGGGTTTTCTAGGAGATCATAGTGGATGTAAATCTAATAAAAAATAATTTCCAGAAAACTCTGACTCTCTTTAACACATTGCATATTAAAATGCCACACAGTCAAAAATAATAATAAAACATGCAGCATCAAAGAGAAAAAAACCCAATCAAAAGAAAAACATAAAGAAGTCGAACTCTCTGCTATTGAGACCAGGATGAGAGAAAAAAATAGAACACGTCCAGCCAATAGTGTTAAATATGTTTAAAGAAAAAAAAGAACACACAGAAAACAAACTAATGGAGATCAGGAAACAAGATGAGATACAGAATGAGAAACTAAAGAGGTTGAAAATGTTAGAAGAAAGAGAAAAGGAAATAATGGAACTAAAGACTAAAATAACTGAATTAGCAAGATGTTTCCAAATAAACAGAAGTTTTAGGAATTTGCCATTACCAGATCAACTTTGCAAGTATTATTTAAAGGAATTCTTTGAATGAAAAAGAGAGAACATTAAACAAATACTGAAATCTACACATGGGGAATAAAAATAATGTTTTAAAAGAGAGAAATCTCAAAAAACTAGCAACAGCATGGACGAATATAAGGAAAATTGTGATATTTTCAAGGAAGGAATTTCAATTAACTTTCACAAGCAATGCAATGTCAAGTGCATAAGAAATAAGTACAAATTAAACCTGTTGTATATAAGAAATATAATGCCAGTGGAGATTCACCACTAGAGAAGACGGTGAGCGAGGAGCAAATCAGGAATAGTTGCAGTATATTAGTGTGTGTTACTTGTTTGTATGTTAAGTGCCATTGCAGTGGAAAGTTGTACAGTGAGATATTTGTGGTAACCACTAAGAACATACCAATAAAAAAAATAAACAGAAGAAAAAATGGAAGAAATAAATAAAGACTTATCATAAGAAAAGGAAAAAGGGGAATTAAAAAGTCAAAGATTTCGATACTCAGAAAATAAACAAAATGAATGAAGTAGATACTTCATTTTCAGTGATAACCTTAAATATAAATGGCCTAAATTCTCCACGCAAAAGGCGGAATCTGACAGAATACATACAAACAAAAAAAAAAAATAACTCATTCTTTTACTTTTACATGAAATGCACCTTAGACACAAGGACACAACAGACTGAAAATAAAAAGATAAGAGCAGGAATGATCATATTAATATCAGATAAAATAGACTTCATATCAAAATCTATTATGAAATAGAAAAAGGACATTACATACTAAAAGTGTCAATCTATCAAGAAGACATAACAACTATAATCATATATACACCTAGCATCACTTCTCCAAATACATGAAACAAATACTAATGATTATGAAAGAGGTAGATAACTCCACAAAAATAACTGCTAATATTACCATCAATTCTAGATGAAATACTTTTAAAAAGAGAGATCAGTAAGGACACTGAGGACATAAATAAAACCATAAGACAATTTGACCTAAGCCCAGAGATAGATTATCCAATAAAAAAGGTATGCACTGGCTTACTTGTATTTGCTTACTAATCTGTAGTGCACAATTTGCCTATTCTGCACCACATTACGATATGGTGAATCATATACAAAACTATGCACTGCAGATTAATAAGTAAATACAAGTAAGCCCTTACATACCTTGCTTACTTGTTAATCCACCTCTGCCTAATTAGACATATATAGAACACTTTGTCCATCAGCAGAACAATATACATTTTTTTTCCAGTACATATACATATTTTCCAGAACAGACCAGGCTAGTCCATGAAACAAGTTGAAAAGATGAAAATCATGGAAGACATCTTCTCTGAATATAAAGTTAGAAATCAACAACAGGAAGAATAAAGGGGAAAAATTCACATGGAAACTAAATAACACACTACTGAAAAACTATGGGTTCATAGAAGAAATCAAAAGTGAAATTAAAAATACTTAGAATCAAACAAAAATGAAAGCAACATATCAAACCTTTGGAACACAACAAAAGCAGTGCTCAAAGGGAAATTCACAGAATAAATGCCTACATTAAGAAAGAAAAAGGATCTAAAATCAGTAACTTAAACCAAAAACTTGAACAAGTAGAAAAATAAGGGCAAAAGAAGATCTAAACTATTGGAACAAAGGAAATAATAAAGATCAGAACAGAAATACATTAAACAGAAAATAGAATCAACAAAACTGAAAGTTGCTTCTTTGAAAGGATCAATAAAATAGACAAAACATTGGTTAGATTAATAAATGAGAAAGACAAGAAGAGGCAAATAACCAAAATAAGAAATGAAATTGGAGACATTAAAACAGACTCAACTGAGACAGATGATCATAACAGAATATCATGATAAACTGTATGCCCAAAAATGTGAAAATCTACATAAAATGGACAAATTCCTTGAAACACACCACCTACTTCAACTTAAATAGAGGTAGTAACTATAAACAGACCAACAACAGAAGAAAAGATCGAAGATGTCATCAAAAAACTGCCAACAAAAAAAGTCTCAGGACCAAGTGGCTTCAGATGGGGAATTTTACCAGAGAAGAACTGACACCAATTCTACCAAAATTCTTTAAAAACGTAGAAGGAGGAATATTGTCTAATTCTATGAAGACAGCATACCCAAAACCATGCAAAGACATCATAAAAAGCAAAGATTATAGACCAACATCCTTCATGAATACACATATGAAAATTTTCAACAAATTCTAGCCAGCAGAATTCAACGACACAACAAAAAATTCATACCTCACCATCCAATGGGATCATACCAGGAGTACAGAGGTGCTTCATTTAAAATAATCAAATCAGTGTAAACACATGAAACAAACTCACATGATCAGATCAATTGATGTAGAAAAGACATGTGGTAAAGTTCAACACTCTTTCCTGACAAAAACTCCCAGCAAAATAGGAATAGAAGGGAAATTTTTCCAACATAACTAAGAGTACAAATGCAAAACCAACAACCAACATTATTGTCAGAGGAGAAAGATTGAAAATCTTTCCTTTGAGAACGAGAAGGACAGAGGAATTTCTCTTACCACCACTCTTAGTCAACATTTTACTGGAAGTCCTAGCCAGATCAATAAGGCAAGAAAGAGAAATAAAACGTTTGAGTATGATTTACAGCATAAAATGTATTCTTGACCTTTAGTCCATATTTTGGAATCTGTCACATGGAAACAAAAGCAGCAGTATATAAAGATAAATAAATGAAAAATGTTTATCAGAGTATTGTTTGTGATGGCAAATTAAAAAGAAATGTCTGGATAGAAGTAGTGGCATACTCATAAAACGGAACTTTTATAAGAATTAGATCTGTTTCTAATAATCTGAAAGAAGTGTCATGGATTGAACTGTGTGCCGCTCCTCCCGCCCAAAACGTGTGTATCCATTTGGCTGGGCCATCATTCCCAATATTTTGTGATTTTCCTATGCTATACATTGTAATTTCTGCCTGTGGCTAATGGATAGGATGATTACATTAAAACAGTATTAGAGTGGGACTGCAACACCCTTGCTAAGGGAGTTTTCCTGAAATCTGGGTTCCACCATTTTTTGTCCTTTCATCCTACAGGAGATAAAAAGAGAAGAAGGCAAGCAGAGAACTGGGAACCTCACACCATCAAGAAAATAGCACTGGGAGCAGAGAGCATCCTTCAGACCTGAGGTTCCTACACCAAGATGCTCCCTGAACAAAGGCTGATGCAAAACACAGACTTTCCGCCAGAGTTGACTGAGGAAAGCCCTTCCCCTTGAGCAAATACCCTGAGTTCATACTTGTAGCCTACTGGAATGTGTAAGAATAAACTTCCCTTTGTTAAAGCCATGCACTTCATGGTATTTCTGTTAGAGTAACACTAGATGACTAAACCTGAATGTAAATGATTTATTGTCAAGGGACAAATTGTTAATACATGTATATATCTGTGTGTACATATATATGTTATTTGTTCTTGTTAGGTGCAGCCAAATGCATTCCAATTCACAGCGACCTCACATAACAGAATAAAACCTTGCATAATATAGTATCATCCTTACAACCATTGCTATGTTTGAGCCTGTTGCTGCAGCTACTGTATCTATCTATTTCATTAAAGATCTTCCTGGGTTTTTTTTGTTGTTTATTTGTTTTTTACCGAGCATGATGTCCTCCGGCGGGCATTTGTCCCTCCTGATAATATGTCTAAAGCAAATGAGTTGAAGTCCTGCCATCCTAACTTCTAATGAGCTTTCTGGCCTTGCTTCTTCCAAGACAGATTTGTTCGTTTTTCTGGCAGTCCATGGTTACATATACTTGATATTCTTCACCAACATTATAATTCAAATACATAAATTCTTCTTTGGTATTTCCTATTTGTTGTACAGCTTTTGCATTCATTCAAGGTAACTGAAAATACCATAGCTTGGGTCAGGTGCACCTTGGTCCTCAAAGTGACATCTTCGCTATTTAACACTTCAAAGAGGTCTTTTGCAGCATATTTCCCCAATGGAATATATCATTTCTTAGCTCCTGTTTCCATGGGTGTTGATTGTGGATACAAGTAAAGTTAAACTCTTGACAAGGTCAATATTTTCTCCATTTATCATGATGTTGTTTATTGGTACATCTGTGAGAACTTTTGTTTTCTTTATGCTATCTGTCCATACTGAAGGCTGTAATCTTTGATATTCATCAATAGGTGCTTCAAGTTCTCTTTAGTTTCAGCAGTTGTATCACCTATGTAGCTCAGGTTGCTAAAGAGTCTTTCTCCAGTCTTGACACTGCATTCTTCTTCATTTATTCCAAATTTTTAGATTATTTCCTCAACAAACAAACTGTATAAATATGGCAAAAGGATACACCACTGACACACACCTTTTCTGATTTTAAACCACATAGTGTCCCCTTGTTGAATCAGTGATTTTTCTATATACAGGTTCCACATGAACACAATTAAATGTTCTGGTATTTCCATTCTTCACACTTATCTATAATTTGTTCACTTTGTAAATTTCTGAAAGCCATTGGGATCTTCTTTTGCTGATGTGGCACAACTCAAAATGAGAAGAAATAGCTTCAAAAATCCAGTAGTAGTCAAAACTTGGGATGTGTGACATATGACATAGGAAGTTGCCAAACATGAAATGGAACGTTTGAAGATCAATATCCGAGGCATTAGTGATCAACAGTGGACTAGTACTGGCCGTTTTGAATCTGACAATCATACTGCCTACTGTGGTAGGAATGACAAATTGAAGAGGAATAGTGCCACACTCTCTGTCAAAAAGAACATTTCAAGATCTATCCTGAAGTACAATGCTGTCAGTGATAGGATGATATCCATATGCCTACAAGGAAGATTAGTTAATACAACTCTTATTCAATTTTACACACCAACCACTAATGTCAAACATGAAGAAATTGAAGATTTTTACCAGCTTCTAGAGTCTAAAGTTGCCCAAACATGCAGTCAAGATGCATTGATAATTACTGATATTTGGAAGGAAAAAGTCAGAAATGAAGAAGGATCAATAGCTGGAAAATACCACAGTGATGACATAAATGATGCTGAAGATTACATGGTAAAATTTTGCAAGACTAATGGCTTATTTACCAGAAACATCTTTATATTATATGTTTATGTAATATATATGGTACTGTCATGGATTGTGTCCCCCAAAAATGTGTGTAGCAATTTGGCTAGGCCATGATTCCTAGTATTATGTGATGTTCCCATATGTTGTAAACCGTGCCTCTATGATGTTAATAAGGCAGGATGGTTGGCAGTTGTGTTGGTGGGGCAGGACTCATTATGTAAGATTATGTTGTGCCTTGAGACACAATATAAAGGGAACAGAAGTAAGCAGAGAGGTGTGGACTTCATATCACCAAGCAGCAGTGTCAGAGCAGAGTGTGTCCTTTGGAAAGGACATGGGGTCCTTGCACATCCTCCCAATCCAGGGGGAGATGGATGACAAGGATCTTCATCCAAAGCTAACTGAGAGACTTCCCCTAGAGCTGATGCCCTGAGTTTGGACTTTTCACCTGCTTTCCTGTGAGTAAATAAATTTCTCTTTGTTAAAACCATCCACGTGTGGTATCTCTGTTATGGCAGCACTAGATGATTAAGACGGAACTATGTAATATGTATATATATTGTTGTTGTTAGGTGCCATTGAATCAATTCTGACTCATAGTGACCCCATGTACAACAGAACGAAACCCTGCCCCGTCTTGTATCATCCTCACAATTGTCGGCATGCTTTAAGCCTGTTGTTGCAGCCACTGTGTCAGTCCATTTCACTGAAGGCCTTCCTCTTTTTTGCTGACCTTCTACTTTGCCAAGCATAATAGTCCTTCTCCAGGGACTGATCACTCATGACAGTACGCACGAAGTATGTGAGATGCAGTCTTCATCCTTGCTTCTAAGGAGCATTCTGTCCATATTTCTCTCAAGACAGATATGTTTGTTTTCTTGGCAGTGAAGAATGGGGTCTCTCTGTGTACACTTTCTTGTAAAAACAGTTAAAAAATTACCCCTGACCTAGAAGGAAAGTGCAGAACACATGCAAGACTGTTAACTTGAGGTAGGTAGAGGCAATTAGAAGTGTGGGTGGAATCAAGATTTTATTAACTTTTTTTCTCCTTTTGGGCACTGTTTAAATTTCTACTTTTGTAATTTTTGAAGAGAAATTTAACTTCAAAATAAATAAAGACAAGACTGTGAATAAATAGAAATACATAGCAGCTGTATAAAGATGAGGAAGTTTTTAGATTTGAGAAACAGTTGTTTAAATACATACAGTTTTTTAAATCATGCAGTTCTGACTATTTAATATCATATATTGAATTTTTATATTAAACACAAGCATCTGAGGTCTGTGTTTGGATTGGATTTGTAGACTGTACCAGTTTTTCCTGCAGATGCCCTGTAAAGAAGCACCTGGTGTCTTTCTGGAAGAGTCCAAAAGGGGTCCAAATGCAGGGCCCCTCAGCTAGCCAGACTTCTTCACGAACATTTGCAGAGAATAAGCACAGTGACTCATGAGTTGCCATGAGTCAGATTCAACTCGACGGCGCTTGGCTTGGCAAGCACAGTGAATTGCCAGAAGTGGGGGATTTGCTGTCAGGAGCCTAGGTCACCACAGAGTCTCTACTATTTAATGTCAAATCTCTGTGAGCCTAAATCTCAGGTACTTTGTGTCATTAATAATAGCTATTTCCATGTACCTGCTCTGAGTGAGGCATATTGCTAAGACAACTGGGTATGTTATTTCTAGTTCTCTCAATGACACCATGCAGTAGATGTTATCATCCCTATTTTTCAAATGCGAAAACTGAAGCTACAGATCTGGTAAGTGATATATCTAATCACAAGTGAGGTCTTGTGTTCCCCTAGACACTGTCATTCCTTTTAAATGCAATTTTAAATTTTGGCATCTCCTTTAGCTTTTTACATAAGGAAAGTTTGCTGTGTCCGAGGAAGAGGCAACACCTCCCCACTCAGGAAGTGTACTACCCTCCAGTATGGGACTGGACACTGACCCAGGACCTGTGTATCCCATCTAGGAGCTTCTTCTGCAGACCTGGGTTCGTCTCACTTGTCTGACCTCTAAGTCAGAGTCAACTGTTCTTCGTAATAAATAAAACATACTGCCATCAAGTCCATTCTGACTCATAGCAACCACGTAGGATTTTCAAGGCTATAAATCTTTACAGAAGCAGACTTTCACATCTTTCTCTCATGGAGCAACCAGGAGTTTCAAACTGCCAACATTTTCGTTAACTGTCAGTCACTTTAACCACTGCACCACTTGAGACTGCTTATTACAAATAGTACCGTAATAGTAATTAGTGATTTCAGTTGTAAGACACTCCTTGGTTGGGACTCATTCACTTCCCAGCACCTGGTCCCGTGCTGAGTACAGGGGTTTCTCTGATGACACTTAATGAAAACTCATAGGAAATGTGACCTGACGAGTTTCTAAACAAAACGACTTCATATGTTTCTGTGACTTACGTTTTTTAAAGATAATGATCTTAACAAAATGGATTTTGACTTTCTACCAAAAAAAAACCCTTTTTTGCCTAAAATAATTAAAATTTTTATAGAAATGTCACCTTTAACTTAGAGTTACAGTCTCATAGTACAACTCAGTCAACTGGTAGAATACAGTTTATAAAGTTTATGTTCTACATCATAGTTTGGCGAGTAGTGTCTAGAATCTTAACAGCTTCTGATCAGCCGTCTAAGATATATCTATTTACCTCTGTTCATCTAGAGCAAGAGAGAAAGAAGGAAACCTGAGAATCAGAGAAGGAACCAGAAAACAAGTCCAATTGTATCCATGAACTATAGCCTCCTGAATGTTCTGAAAGGGTCACAATAGATGGACCCTGACAGGAAAAGAGAATAATGTGGAACAGAATTTAAAATTCTTAAAGCTCACAGACTTACTGAATCCCTGAGACTACTGCCCTAGGATACTCTTTAAACCTTAAAAAGAAACTATTTCCTGAAATCACTTTTTAACTAAGCAGCGTATTAGCTCAGAAAGCAAAAAATGTCACCATTGAGCACTGTACTATTTTAAGAAATTGTCTATGTGAAACCAAATAGACAGCAGTTACTATAACATATGGATGAGAAGGCTGGGGGCAATGACATTAAATAAATGGAATGGAAATCTGACACAGTGTTGTAACTGATATCGCTGATCATTAAGTGTAGAAATTGTTGAATGGGAACATATTTTACTATGTAGACTCTCACCAAAAATACAATAAAAAAATGTATATTTTTAAATGTATACTTCAAACAAAATATGTCTGTGGTTAGGAAAACAGCTATATACAAGGGTACATTCACAGTATGGCATTATGTACAAAATTCAAAATAATTAAACTCATCTCGGCACTTGGCTTTGGTGTATGTACTATCAATGGAGACCTCGTAGCTCAGTGGCTAAGAGCTCAAATGCTACCCAGAAGGCTGACAGTTTGAATCCACCAGCCACTCCTTGGAAACCCTATGGGGCAGTTCTGTGGGTCAGAATTGACTCAATGGCAATGGCTTTAGTTTGGGTTTCATATGTACTTTCAAGGATCCCCAGTGGCACAAACTGAAAGGTTCATAGGTGGAAACCATCCAGTGGTTCTACAAGAGAAAGACCTGATGATCTGCTCCCATAAAGATTACAACCAAACTTCTGACCAACATGACAATACAGACAGAAGCACCATGCTGTCCCTCCACAGCAAAGACCCAAAACACTAAGTAAAACAGAGACAAACATCAATCTTGGAACCTGAGGTGTCAAATGAAATGACAAAGATTTCAGCCAAACACTGAATGGAATAAGAAATTGACAGAGAATGGACAGTGAGAAGAGATACACGTGGAACTCCCCTGTCAGCCAACTCAGCACAGATTTACCACCTTGGATATTATCAGAGATCATCAGAAAGGGAGCACAAGAAATCAGATTCATAGAAATCTAAGCAGAATACAAAGCACCTGGTAACCAGCAATGCATGCTTTCCCATCCCTCTATCTTCTCCCCATTGTTCTACCTCTGATGCCTCTTGGCTAGTTGCAGTATATCAGCTGGCTGGAAAGTGCAGCATCCCGAGTCTGCCCAACCATGTCAGTGGGATCCCTGGAGGCATTTCCTTCCTTCTACTTTTGTATAGAAAGTCATCAAGTCACATTTCCTATATGTTTTCATTAAGGGTCATCAGAGAAACCCCTGTACCCATTTCTTTCCCTCCTTCCTCCCTCTTTCCCCACCTCCCTTCCTTCCTTCCTTCTTCTCTCTGTCTCTGTCTCTCCCTCCCTCCCTCTCCCTCCCTCCCTCTTTGCCTCTCTCCCTCCCTCTCTGCCTTCCTCCCTTTTATTTTTGGTTCCCTTTTTCTTGTCATTGCTTACTGTTCATTTCCCAGTTCTTGTCTCCCTATATTAATCTTCTTTTCCTGTCTCCTGAGTACATAATACTGTTGACATTTATAACCCTCAGAGCCAGGCTATACTGCAGAGCTTGGAAAACATTTCACTAGTCTTCACAGCAGTACCAGTGTGACCCCTGGAGGGTTTTTTTCTTTTTCTTTTTGTTTTCCCCTCCAAATTTTTAACTAGTTATTTTTTGTTACTGTTTTCTCTACTTCTTGGTTTTTCATCTCTCCACTGCAACAGCTTGCTCCCTTAGCACACTTTTTGTGTTGAGTTGGTTGGCTGACTTTGGCTAGTATTTCTCTCTTGTCTCCTATACCATCTTAGTGCCACACATCACAATCTCTTCACTCCATCACACTTACCTGCACCATGTGCTGAACAACACACCCCATGCAGTATAGATATGACCTGCCCAGCAATGATACCTGGCCTACTCTGTCAGTGCTAGCACATGCCATAATCAATTCCAAGCCCTCCCCTTCAGCTGGATCTGACCTGTGCACCATAGCTGAGCAACTGGTGCTGCCCATGGGACAATGAGGTGACAAGCATGGTGAACACCGACAAGCAAAAAACAAAGAACATACAGTCTGACTGTTCTGATAAAATAAACAGCTGTGTAATCAGTAAATGTAAAAACTAGCTATGGAATACCCTTAAACACAGCAGACAGTATCAAAACTTATTTTAAAAAAACAGGACAAGTGATTCCAGTAGACTTGCAAAATAAACTGGATGACTTTGAGGGGGGCAGAAAGGCATGATAACTACCTGGTAGGAAATTCGAATCTCTAATATTAACAGCTATCTAAGAGTTGAAACAAAAAGAAGACAAATGAGGAATAAATAGATAAATTCATGGAAAAGGAGACAAATTCCAGGAAAAATTCAGAAATACATTATAGAAACATAATGTCAAAATAAATTCACTATAAGAAATCATACAAAAACAACAACTAGAAATCCAAAAGATAAACAAGTTTTCATTTGCCTAGGAGAAGTATGAAATGATTGAAGACAAGATCACTGAAACTGAAGACAAACTCTTGGATAGAAGTTTATTTTAGGAAAAATCAGAAAAAAAGAATGAAGAAAAATGAAGAAACCCTGAGAATTATGTGGACTACAACTGTCATGGATTGAATTGTGTCTTCCCAATAATACATGTAGCCATGTGGCTGGGCCATGATTCCCAATATTTTATGATTGTCCTCCATTTTATGATTTTCCTATGCTGTATGTTAAAGGATTAGGGTGGGACAGTAAATCCTTTCCTAGGATCACCTCCCTGTTTCACTGCTAAGGGAGTTTCCCTGGAGTATGTCTTTCACCACCCTTAATCCCTTTGTCCTACAAGAGATGAAAGAAAAGCAAGCAGAGAACTCGAAACCTCACACCATTGCCAAAGAAATACCGAGAGAAGACCACATCCTTCAGACCTCAGTTTCCTGTGCCAAGATGCTCCCCAATCAAAGACTGATGCCATACCAGACTTTTCTACAGAGCTGACAAGGGGAAAAGCTTTCCTCTGGAGTGGACATCCTGAAATTGGACTTGTAGCCTACCAGTCTGTGTAAGAATAAACTTTCCTTTGTTAAAGCCATCCACTTTGTGGTATTTCTGATAGAGTGGCACTAGCTGACCAAAACAACAACCAAATGCAAAAATTTATGAGTGACCAGTGTTCCAGAACAGGAGAAGAAAATGGAAAATACAGAGAGGACCACTGAAGAGTTACTGACAGAAAATTTCCCTAATATTATGAAAGATGAAAACTTGACCATGCAAAGAAACTCAACAAACTCATGTAGGATAGACTCTAAAAGAAAAATCATCAAAGCATGTCATAATCACACTTGTTAAAACCTAAGATAAAGAAAAAATTCTGAGAGTACAAAAAGTCACATACAGAGCAGAAACAATAAGACTAAACTCTGATTCTTTGGTAGAAACCATGCAGGCAAGAAGGCAATGGGATGATATATACAAAACCTTGAAAGGAAAATAATGCCACCCAAGAATAACAATCTTGCAAGACTTTCTTCAAATATGATGGTGAAATAAGACATTTCTAGATAAACAGAAATAAAGGGAATATGTAAAAAAAAAATGGTAATAATTACTAAAGGGAGTACTTTGGTATGAAAATTAGCAATATCAGACCACAGCCTGAATCTAGGATGCAAAATTGAACCAGTTAGATACCAGCCTAGGAAATGAACTCACTAGGACTATCTAAATCCAAAAGAATTATGACAGAGAACTGAAGAGGTTAATCTATAAATGACACCAATGACGGAACAATAATAAAGGGAATAAACAGTGTAGGTAAAGAACTTTCTAATGGAGTGGAAGGCAAGGTGATATCAAGTAATACTAGGCTGGTTCAAGCCTAAGATGATATGTGTAAATTTCAAGGTAACTATGAAAAAATTAACAAACCTACTAACAAAATAAAGGAAAAAAAAAAACCCTCAGAAAAAAACACAAAATCAACAAAAGAAATGAAAACAATATCCACAAACCAAAAGAATTCAGCACAGAAGAGTAAAAGGAACAAAGAAAATGCCAGCACCAAAAAAAAAAAAAAAGCCCTATAAAATGACAGCAAACTACTCACACCTATCAATAGTTACACTAAATAGAAATGGCCTAAATCACGAGACTTAGAGTGACAGAATGGATAAAAGAACAAGATCTACCATTATGCTGTTTACAAGAGCTACACCTTGGAAGCAAAGACATAAACTTACTAAAATAAGAGCGCTAAAAAAATATATCAAGAACCTAGGCCAAAAAAGATTAAGAATGGCAATACTGATTTGGATAAAATAGACTTTAAACAAAATCCACCATAAAAAACAAAGATAGGCACTATATAATGATGTTTCCATCATGAAGACACAACCATAATAACATCCATGCACCTAAAGAAAGAGCTCCAAAACATGTGCAACAATCTCAAACAACCCTGAAAAGAAAAATTTCAAGCTCCACAATAATAGCAGAAGACTTTAAAATACCACTCTTGGTAAAGGATGGAACACCTGGAAAGAAACTCAACAGATAAAGAAGAGCTAAAGGGCAAAATCAGCCAATTTGACCCCTTAGGCATGTGGAACACTCCACCCAAAAGCTGCAAAGTACACTTTCTTTTACAATGCACAAAATGTTCTCCAGAATAGAACACATCTTAGGCCACAGAGCAACCCTCAACAAAATCCAAAACACTGAAATAATATGAAGTATCTTCTCTGACCAAAACACCATCAAAGTAGACAACAACAATAGGAAGAATGGGGGCCAGGGGTGTGTGTCAATTACATGGAAACTGAATAACATCCTGCTTAAAAGCCACTGGGTAATAGAAGAAATCAGAGACAGAATTTAAAAATTCCTAGAATCAAATGAGAGGGAAAACACATCATACCAAAACCTTTATGATACAACAGTCCTCAGCAGTCAATTCACAGCAACACTTGCATACATCAAAAAAGAAAAATGTGGCAAAATCAAAACATTAGCTACACAAATAAAAAGGGAAAGCAAAAGGCACCCACAGTTGTCAGAAGAAAGGAAATAATTAAAATCAGAGCAGAAACAAAGGAAATGCAGGACAGAAAAACGATAGAAAGAATTTAAAAACCCAAAAGTTGGACCTTTGAAGATATCTACAAAACGGCAAACCACTAGACAAATTTACAAAGGAACAAACAGAAGACTCAAATAACCAGATAAATTACATTAGGGACATTACAACAGACCCAATGGTCATAACAGAGTATTGTGAAAAAACTGTCACATATTTGAAAACCTAGAGAAAATAGACGTATTTCTAGAAACACACTACCTATCCAAACTAACACAAAATAATGTTGGAAATCTTAACAGCCCATAAGAAAAGGAGACATTGAAAGGTAATTTTAAAAAAAAAAGGAAAGAAAGAAAAGAAATGTAAAATAAAAGCTCCCAACAACAACAAAAAGCCTGGGCTCAAATGACTTCACTGGATTTCTACCAAACACTCAGAAAAGAGCTTACACTAGAATACTCAAACTATTTCAGAACATAAAAAGGAGGAGACACTTCTGAATTCATAACATGAAGCCAGCATAACCCTGGTACAAAAACCAGGCAAAGACACTTAAAAAAAAAAAAAAAAAAAAAAGACCCTTATCTCTCTGATATAGATGCAAAAATTCTCAACAAAATCCTAGTCAGTAGAATTCAGAACCATACCAGTTATGCAAGGATGGTTCAACAATACAAATCAATAATGTATTTCACCACATAAATAAAAAAAGAATCACATGATCATCTCAGTCAGTGCAGACAAGGCATTCAACAAAGTCTAACACCCATTCCTGATTTTAAAAAACTGCCAATAAAGTTGGTATAGAAGGGAAATTTCTCAATATAATTAAGAGCATCTACACAAAACCAATGTTCGACTACTATTCATAAAGTTTTCCCTGGCTAAATCTTTTCAGAAGTAGATTACTGGGCCATTCTTCCTAGTCTGTCTTAGTCTGGAAGCTCAGCTGAAACCTGTCTACCATGAGCGACCCTGCTGGCACCTAAATACCAGTGGCAGAGCTTCCAGGATCGCAACAACAAGCAAGCTTTCACTGACAGACAAGTGGGGACTTCTCATTCTATCTTTACTCGTTCTATGAGCTAAGATATCCAGTCAAAGCAATCATCCCAGAGCTCTGCAGGGCACAAAAGTCTCCTATCGGCCAAGATACTCAATCAATGCAACCAGCCCAAAATCTGCAGGGCAGAACAGTCTCCTACCAGCTAAGACACCTAGTCAAAGCAATCAGCCCAAAACTGTACACATGACATTGGAAAAGCTCTATATCAGCAGTCAGAACAAGACCAGGTACTGACTGTGGCACAGATCAACTGCACATGTGCATATTCAAATTGAAACTGTATAAAATTAGAACAAGTTTGCAAGAGCCAAAGTATGACCTTGAGTACATCCTCCCTGAATTTAAAAATAATCTCAAGAACAGATATGATGTGTTGACCACTAATGACCTAAGCCCAGATGTAATGTGGAATGACATCAGATATCATCCATGAAGAGAATGAGAGGTCATGTAAAAGATAGGAAAGAAATAAAAGACTAAATTGGATGTCAGAAGAGACTCTGAAACAGGCTCTCAAACATTGAGCAGCTAAAGCAAAAGGAAGGAATGGCGAAATAAAAGACCTAAACAGAAGATTTCAAAGAGAAGCTTGGTAGGATAAAGTATTATAATAACATGTGCAAAGAGCTGGAAATGGAAAACCAGAAGGGAAGAACACGTTCTGCATTTCTCAAGCTGAAAGAACTGAAGAAAAAATTCATGCCTCAAGTGATGGATTCTACAGGTAAAATATTAAAGAACCTGGGCACTTCAAAAGAAAATGGAAGGAATACACAGAGTCATTATACCAGAAAGAACTGGTCGATTTTCACCCATTTGAAGAGGTAGCATATGATCAGGAACTAATAGTACTGAAAGAAGAAGTTGAAGCTGCATAGCAGGCACTGACGAAAAAAAAAAAAGGCTCCGGGAATTGATGGAATATCAATTGAGATACTTCTACAAACAGATGCAGCACTGGAAGTGCTCATTCATCTATGTCAAGAAATTTGGAAGACAGCTACCTGGCCAACCAACTATTAAAGATCCATATTTATGCCCACTCCAAAGAAAGGTGATCCAACCAAATCACACACAAGTAAAATTTTGCTTCAGATCATTCAAAAGCCACTGCAACAGTATTGTGACAAGAAACTGCCAGGAATTAAAGCTGGTGCCAGAAAAGGACATGAAACCAGGGATATCACTGCTGATAACACATGCATCTTGACTGAAAGCAGAGAATACCAGAAAGATGTTTACCTGTGTTCCGTTGATTATGCAAAATCACTCAACTGTGTGTATCATAACAAATTATGGTTAACATTGCACAAAACAGAAATCCAAGAACACTTAATTGTGCTCTTAAAGAATCCGTTCATGGATCAAGAGGCAGTCATGAGAACAAAACAAGAGGACACTGTGTGGTTTAAAGTCAGGAAAGGTGTGTGCCAAGCAAACACTCTGAGAAGCTGAATGATACGAAGAAGAATGAGGCATCAGGACTGGAAGATGACTCATTAACAGTCTGTGTTACACAGATGACACCACCTTACTTGCTGGAAGTGAAGAAGATTTGAAACACTTACTGATGAAGATCAAGGACAACAGCCCTTAGTAAGGATAGCACCTCGGTATCAAGAAAACAAAAACCCTTACAATGGGACCAGTAAGCAACATCATCATAAATGGAGAAAGGATTGAGGTTGTTAAGAATTTCGTTTTACTGGGGTCCGCAATCAACACCCGTGGAAAGAGTAGTCAAGAAATCAAAAGACACATTACAATGAGGAAATCTGCTGCAAAGGATCTCTTTATTTAAAGATGTCACCTTGAAAACTAAAGTGTGCCTGACCCAAGCCGTGGTATTCTCAGTCGTATTATATGCATGTGAAAACTGAACAATGAAAAAGGAAGACAGAAGAAGAATTGATGCCTGTAAATTGTGGCGCTGGAGAAGAATATTGAAAGTACCATGGACTACCAAAAGAATAAACAGATCTGTTCCAGAAGTACTCCTTGGAAGCAAAGATGGTAAGATTGCTTCTTGCCTACTTTGGACATGTCCGGAAGGATCAGTCCCTGGAGACGGATATCATGCTGGGTAGAGTAGAGGGTCAGTGAAAAAGAGGAAGACTGTCGATGAGGTGGATTGACACAGTGGCCACAACAATGTACTTAAACATAAAATACGATTGTGGACATGGCACAAGACTGCACGGTGTTTCATTCAGCTGTGCATAGGGTCATTATGATTCTGAACTACTTGATAGCACCTAACAACAACACAAAATCAATGGCCAACATCATTCTTCATGGAAAGAGACTGAAAATATTGCCCTTAGGAAGGAAAACAAGGCAAGGATACCTACCCTTTATCACTACTCCATTTTAACATTGTGTTGGAAGTCCAAGCTAGAGCAACAAGGCAAGAAAAAGAAGTAACAAGTATCCATATCGGTAAGGAAGAAGTTAACCTCTCTATTTGCAGATGACATGATACCATACATAGAAAACTCAAACGGCTCCAAGACAAAGCTACTGGAACTAATAGATTCAGCAGAGCAACAGAATACGAGATAAACATTCAAAAATCAGTTGGAATGCTACACACCAATAAAGAGAATAATGATAAGGAAACCAGGAAAACAAGATCATTTTCAATACCCCTAAAAAAATAAAATACTTCGGAATAAATCTAACAAGGGATGTAAAAAATCTATGCAAAGAAAACTACAAAACACTACTGTAAAATACCAAAAGGGATCTACAAAAATGGAAAAATACACCATGCTCATGATGTACACTAACTCAACATTGTGAAAATGACAATTCTACCCAAATATAATACAGTCCTGAACCAAGTACCAACAACTTCCTTTAAAGAGATTAAAATATTTATCATTAATTTCATACAGAGAGAGAAAAAGTCTGAGATAATTAAAGGATTATCGAAGAATAAAGTAGGAAGGCTTGCACTACCTGACTTCAGAACCTACTATACAACTACAGCAGTCACAACAGTATGGTACTGTACAAAGACAGATACATTAACCAATAGAAAGAATTGAGAACTCAGATGTAAATTCATCCATATATGATTTCTGATCTTTGACAAGAGCTGAAAGTCCATCAAACTTGCAAAAGACAGTCTTTTTACCAACTCTGGCAAAACTCGATTTCCATGTGCAAAAAATTGAAACAGGGCCCATACCTCATACTATGTACAAAAACTAATTGAAAATCAAAACCAAAGACCTAAATATAAAGCCAGAAACTATAAAGCTCATAGAACAAAAAATAAGATCAACATGACATTAACAAGATAGAAACCATAACCAACAACACCAAACTCCATAAGATACAGTAGATAAGTGAGATCTTCTAAAAATTAAATACTAGTGCTCATCAACACTTCACCAGAAGAACAAAAAGAGAAACTACAGAGTAGGGGGAAAACATGGTTATTGTAAATCTAATAAAGGCCTAATCTCTAAAATTTACAATAAAATCCAACACCTCTGCAACAAAAAGACAATCCAATTAAAAAACTGACAAAGGATATAAACACAAAAAACTGACAAAGAATATAAAGAACACATTCATGTGGCTAACAGACACATGAAGAAATTCTTGCAATCATTAGCCATTAGAGAATGCAAATTAAAACCACAGTGAGACACCGTCTTACCCCAGCATTAGTGGGACAAATCAAAAGAAAAAGAAAACAGGAAATAACAAACATTGGAGAGTCTGCAGGGATATCCAAACTCCTATGAACTGCTTGTAGGGATACAAAATGATATACCCATTTTGGAAAACAGTATGGCACTGACTTAGATAGCTAGAGACAGAAAACCCTATGATTCTCTAGGATTATATCCTACAGACAAAAGAATCATCACATAAAGAGACATATGCGATCTGATGTTCATTGCAGCATTATCCACAGTAGCACAAAGTTGGAAATAATCTAGATGCCCATCAGTAGAGGAATGGATAAACAAACTCTAGTGCCTATATATAATGGAGTACTATACAACCGTAAAGAACAATGATGACTCTGTGAAACATAACGTAGAGGAAACTGGAGGGCATTATGCTGAATGAAATAAATCAATCAAAAAAGGGCAAATATTGTATGAAATCACTAGTGTAAAAAATCATGAAAAGTTTTACAAATAAAAAGTGTTAATTTTTGTTGGTTACCAGAGAAGAGATGAGTGAGGAAGGAAAAACACTAAATAGACAATAGTTGAGTGGTAACTTTGGTGAAGGGTACGACAATACTGGGGAAGATAGCACAACTTGTACAAGGGAAGGTCATGGAAGGTCTACAGGCACACCCAAACTCCGTGAAGGACCAGTTTGCTGGGCTGAGGGCTGTGGAAACAATGATCTCAGGGAACACCTAGCTCACTTGGCATAACACAGTTTATAAAGCAAGTATTCTACATTATACTTTAGTGAGTAGAGTTGGGCTCTAAACACCTGTGAGCAGCCATCTAGAATACTCCACTGGTCTTACCCCTTCAGCAGCAGGGAAGAATGAAGAAAACTAAAGAAACAAGGGGAAAGATTTGCCCAAAGGGCTAATGGACCACATATACAATAGCCTCCAGCAGGTTGAATTTAATATAAGCAGATGGTGCCAGCTGCTACCATAGACTAGTGTGACAAAGTTTGCAACAGAGGGTCTTAGAAAGAGCTGGAGAAAAATGTAGAACAAATTAGAACAAAATTCTAATTCAAAGAGAATGATCAGACTTGCTGGTCTGACAGAGACTAGAGAGACCCTGTCAGTATGTTACGAAGGTTATCTACCAGCTCAGTAGTAAAGTCACTCTGGAGGTTCATCCTTCAGCAAACACTGGACAGGCCTATAAAACAAAACAAGACTAAAGGGGCACACCAACTCAGGGCAAGTCCCAGAAAGCAGGAAGAGACAGGAAAGCTGTAACAGGCAACCCAAGGGTGAGAAAGGAAAATGTTGACTTCTTATGGGGTTGTTAACTAATGTCACAAGACAATATGTATACTAAGTGATTAAAGAGAAGTGAGTTTGTTCTGTAAAAGTACGATAAAAAATAAAGAAAATGAAAAGAAAAAAGAGATTACAACCAAGAAAACTCTACAGTACAGCTTTATGGGGTTACTTGGCTTTATATGAAACATCAAATTGTAAAAATTTAAGTATTTGATTATCTAAATTTTTTAACTAAAGTGAATATATCATGTACTCAGATGTACGAAAATAAACTTTCAGAGGTCTTGTGTGACTTTAACAGTGTTTAAAACAGCTACCCCAAACCTACCGTAGATCAGATTTTGCCAATAATAACAAAGCGTGGGCAAGAGATTCTTCTATAATCCAAAAGGAATTCTTGGTGAAGATTACAAATTGAGCCTGTCTGATGACCTGTCCTAGAATTAAGAAAAATGGGTGAAAAAGAAATATCCTTTGCAGAAGGGTGACTTAAAGTACACGAAGAAAGGGAAAGGAGGGTGGAGCTTGCAGAGAGGAATCAGGTTCTGGGAATGCAGTTTTCTGGGACGAGAAAGTCAAATTAGCGGGTGGTCTCTGAAGCCAACGTCAGCCTTCTTCCACTGAGTCCCCCTTCCCTATCCTAAGACCTTTCCACTCACGCTGGAGTGCGAGTGTGGCCGTCAGGCACCTGGGCACCCTCAACACTGTAGCCTGGGTGAGACCCATCCACCAATAGAAAGGTTGGTGGCCATGCTGGTCTCCTGGGTGACTCTGAGGAGATTCAGGGGCATGCTGTGAGACCACGAGCTTCCTTTCTGATAAACAAAGGGTGATTCACAAGGAAAACTGGTGGATAATATTTAACCATTTTCACTGATCCAGTTGTTTTACCAATCTAACTACAATTTAATAAAGATACTGGCAACCTGGTGGAAAATAACTTCCAGATGGAAGTCTATGTAGTTCATGCAGTGTATTCCATTAAATCAAGCTGTAATGTCAGTTAAAGGCTAATGCTGCCAGCTGCTACAGATGGTGCATTAGAGAAGCACTGTTTAGGGGAATACCAGCTGAGGCCCTGTCTCTGGACACAGGTAGGTCTGAAACTACCCATAGACAGCCTGAATTCAAATTTTCTTTCTGAAGATGTGCCTTTTAAAAGTTTCGCTGGCATTTTGCTTTTTTACTTCTGGTAATTGCTTTAAAAGAACAGAGCTCTTTGTTTAAGGGGAGCCCAGGGATCTTATAATTGCCATGAGGCACGTGACAGGTTCCTAGACTTTCTAAACAGTTTCTCTTTTAACATTAAATATTAAATTCCTAATGTTTGGCTGAAATGCAGATACTCCCTAGGGAGGGCAAGGTAACACCATCAGGAAGTTCATGCAGACCTGGTAAATTATACCTCTTGGGCCACAACCTTGAACAAGCCACTACCCTCACACTATAATGTATACAAAAAGCACATCTTGGAAGAGGCAGAGGCAAGGGCTTCCCTGTGTATCATGTCCAGGAATGATGTGCTGGAAATACCAGGGCATGGCACTGGTTCCAGAGCTCACCAGTACTGCTCCCACCTTGAAGAAACTGTGACTCCTCTGTCCACCCTCTATGAATCATATCAAATCTACCCTTGAGGGAATCTTTCTAGAATCCATAGGGGCTAAACTGCACTCTCTGCAGGGCTCGCCTCCTTAAACCCTCCACTTCTCTTCAAAAGTAGGTATTTTCCCCCAGGATTTTCACGCTATACTTAACAGTGATTTCAGTGACAGTAAGTACTCTAACTGAGTCGGACAACTCAGAGTAACTCTAGAATAAAGCCCTTTAGCCTGAGTTTGCAGTCCACTCAGTAACCCTCTAGACTGTGTTTGAGTTGAACTGGAAACTGTTGGGTGAACCCACTGTGGGGATGGGTGACGTAGGCATAAGAAGGAAGTTGCCCTGGAGAGGCAAGACCCATTTTTAAACCACAGCATCTTATTTTTTAAGAATGTCCATGCAGTATAAAAGTCATCTGCTTACACATTACAATGAGGACCTTAAATCTACAACTAGCCATTAAGAATGTATGTTTCTAGGTTAAACAGTGGCCTCTTTTCACAGGAAGCAAGGCACGCAGTTCAGGAAGCTGAACTACTGTAATATTTAGAAGGAACATAAAGACAACGTAATAAAGGAAAACAACAGTAAGCCTGCTTCTCAACAAGACTCTCACTTCAGTTAATTTTGCCCTAGTTAATTATGTTTTATGTTTGCAGAATAGTTTACACAGAGTACTTAATCATCATTTATGAATTATTATGCATTGTTAGCACCATTAAACAGATGGAAAAAAAAAAACTAAACCTCACGGAGGTAAATCAGCCTTCTTGTATCACAGACCTAGTCATTGTTTTGGCAGATTGGAAACCTAAGACTTCTGCAACTAAATCTAAACTCTTTGCCACAGAGAAGTGACAGAATCTCTCTCTGCTTTAGGTCTCTCGTTGCCAAATGTGCAGTTCAATTCAACTTCCCTCAGGTCATCTTCACTCTAAAACATTATTCTGCAAATAGCAACATCTGTAGGCAGGTCTCCTGGGATAGCACCAGCAGCACTTTCCTCACATAGAGAAAGCCCGTTCCTAACCCCCTTGCTCAGCCAAGGGCTCCAGTCATCCCGAGACAAAGTGGTGAGTCAGACCCACATCTTGATTCTGCAAAGCCAGGAACCTCACCTCTGACTGACCCCTGGCCTAGTTCTGGAAGACTTGGTCCAGCTGCCAAACCACAGGCTAGAACTGAGACAAATTCCTTAAAGATGTGGAATAAATCAACAGCTTTTAATTTTAGACTTTAAAGTCCACGTTGTTCACCTCTCCTTAGTGCAACCAGTACTACATAAATTGTAAATCAAATCAGAATACAGCAAAGAGAAAAGTAATAATCAATAAATAAAATAAGACCTCAGTTCCACTAAATGCGTGGGAATTCTGAAACACGCCATCTTCACTGCTGACAAAAGAGAATGCACTAGACTGTGTAAAACCTCTGTAAGTGCATTGTTGTCTAAAAATATACCAATGGATAAAATATGTAATCGGAGGATCAATGACTTTGCTACTTTGAAAGAATAGGTGAAACAAATAACTACCAATCCTTTATATTCATCAGAATTCAATGTCGTATTTCTAACTGAAAATAAATTTGACTTGATGCACATTTATTAACATGCCTATCAACCTTCTAGTGTTATTGTCTTATTTATCTAATGCTGCTATAACAGAAATATCACATTTGGATAGCTCTAATAAAGAAAAATTTATTCTTTCACAGTCTAGGCAACTAGAAGCCTGAATTCATGGTGCCAGCTCCAGGAAGAGGCTCTCTCTGTCAACTGCAAAGGAAGGTACTTATCATAAACCTCTCCCTGGTCTAGGGAGATTCTCTGCACTGGCACCCAGGTCCAAAGGACATTCTCTGCTCTTGGCTCTGCATTCTTACTGGTAGGGAGGTCCCTCATCTCTCTGCTTGCTTCTTTCTTTTTTATCTCAAAAGAGATTGACTCAAGAATAACTTAATCTTGTAGATTGAGTCCTGTCTCATTAACATAACTGCTGTTAATACTACCTCATTAACATCATACAGGTGGGATTTACAAAACATAGGAAAATCATATCAGCCTAAAGGCCCATCCCGGGATGAATGGATAAACCAAATGTGGTGCATACTTAGAATACTGCTAACCCAGTAGGAGTAATGAATCTTGATACATGCCGCTATGTGGACAGAGACTAAAGACATCCTGAGCGAAATAAGTTAATCACTAAAGGACAAATATTTTATGACCTCAGTTATACAGAAAGACGGTTGTCATCAGGAATGGGAAGGAAAGGGGTTATTGCTTATGTAGCACTGACTTTCCATTTATACTGACTGAACGATTTCGTTGATTATGGGAGGGGTTGCAGAGGCAATTAATGTAATTGCTGTAGATAATTTACACCTGTAAAAAGTTGACTTGGCAAAAGTTGTGTGATAGATATATTTACAATAATAACACCAACAGAAAGAGTAGCTGCTGAGGCTGCTTATGTATGACCAAACACCTCGCGGGTTTCAGTTTCTTGGTTTGGAAATGTAGGATCATAGTTACATGAGACATCTAAGTTAACTGGCCTAATATTGTGTTTAGTGCTTCTGTTCTATCTCTTCATTTGTTGCATAGTGTCTGGGGTCTTAAAGTTGGAAAGCACCCATCCAAGGCACAATTGGTCTCTATTTGTCTGGAACAACAGAAGGAGAATCAAGAATAGAAGGAAAAAAATGACGTGTGTTGCTAATTGCCTTCAGGAACAACTGCTTCTTTGCCATGAGACCAGAAGAACTAAATTGTGGCTGGGATGCCATTATGAAGCATTTTGATCAAGATTCTGTGGGAGAATCCTGATCAAAAGGGATAAAATGCAGAAGAGAATTTCAAATTCCCATGGACTTCAGACTTGATGGAGTCACAGAGGCTGGGTGAACCCTTGAAACTATTACCCAGAGATAATCTTTAAATCTTAAATATTAAACCAAAAATATCCCCAGAAGTCTTCTTAAAACTAAACAGTAACCAAAACAAACCCACTGCTATCAAGTTGATTCTTACTCATAGTGACTGTATGGGACAGAGTAGAACTGCCCCATAGAGTTTCCAAGGAGCACCTGTGGACTTGAACTGCCAACCTTTTGGTTAGTATCTGTAACACTTAATTACTATGCCACCAGGATTTCCAACCAAAAACGTCTAACTTACTTAGTAAAAAAAAAATCTGCCTTAATTATGGTGCTCTTGTAAGAACTATTTATAGGGGGATCAAACTGACAACAGCAACCTGAAAGATTAGATAGGAACCTTAGGGGGCAGTGAGTTTATGGTAATGGAGAGGGAAGAATTGGGAAAAAGAGAATGAGAATGATTGCATAACCTGAAGAATGTAATCAGTGTCAATGAAACGTACATGTTGAAATTATTGAATTGGTGTATACTCTACTACATATATTTACAAAAGCAACCACAGTAAAATAAAATAGAAAAAGGAACACATGCTTTGATATTTCACTCTTCTGTTGACCATAGTTTAAGTCCAATGTAAGATAAAAAGTGTGATTTTTTTTTTAAGTCTTAGACTATTCCAGTGTTTTATCCTCATAAATGCTTTATAAAAGAATCATGGCACCACTGGTAACAAAATATAATATGCTCTTCCGAACTGACGCCTGCAAGCTCACTTAGAAGCATACATTTCCAACATGGCATGCACAGATGTGAGGCCCGAAGAGGCCTCTGTGGGCCAGAGTCTGCTGTAGACCAGGATAAGCCTATCGTCATGAAGAAACCAGGCTATGTAGACATGCCATGCCCACAGGGCTCTCCTACATTTTGGTCTCTCACCCTGATTAGAAAAGGCTGGAAGTCTATATTTCAGCTGTTGTAGTATTAACAGCTTAGTACCAGATGGCTTTTGATACATAAAATGGAAGAAGAGTAAGGCAAGGCAAGGGAACATCATAGTCTTTCTCACATTCAAGCTCATCATTTTAAAAGTCAGGAAACAAGATGTTCACACAACTAGCCTGTGGTGAAGCCCATCATCCTCACTTTTCCCCACTTCCCACTATTTTTGCCAACTTACTCGTTCAAGAAGGGCAACTCTAATTTTCAGAGGAAAGTAAGCCAGTATCTTAGCATAAATGTTCCAGTGGTGGAAAGACCTAGCCACCGCCACTCAAGTGTAGCTTTCCTACTTAAGAAATCATGGTAGTGTAGTGGTTAAGCGCTAGGGCTACTAACCAAAAGGTAGGCAATTCATATCCACCAGGCATTCCTTGGAAATCTGATGGGGCATTTCCGCTCTGTCTTACAAGGTCACTATGAGTCACAATTGACTCAGTGGCAATGGGTTTTGTTTTGTTTTTGTATTTGCAATAAAGAAACAGTACTACTGGCATAGTGTATAGCCAAAATGGGGGAAAAAATCATTAATATGAAAACTATTTATTTCCATTTCACCTTATGATGTTGTAGATGAGCTTTTGGCAGCTGACCTGCAGTTTTTGTTTTGCTAATGCTAATGGTAATTTTAAAATGAGCTTCTGTTCTCTGAACATGTATCCAGAGCCAACATTATGACTACCTAAATGTAAGATCCACAGGAAAAATAGTAAATGACTCAGGAAGCATCAAAAGAAGATGGAAGAAATACACAGAGTCGTTGTACCAGAGATAATTGGTCAACATTCAACATTTCAAGAGGTAGCATTTGATCAGGAACCAATGGCACTGAAGGAAGAAGTTGAGACTCCACTGAAAGCACTGGCAAGAAAACAAGGCTCCAGAAATTGATGGAATATCAACTGAGATGTTTCAACAGACAGATACAGAGCTGGAAGTACTCACTCATCTATGCCAAGAAATTTGGAGGACAGCTACCTGACCAGCCAATTGGAAGAGATCCATGTTTATGCCTATTCCCAATAAAGGTGACCCAACCAAACGCAAAAATTATGAAATGGTATCATTAACATAATATACAAGTAAAATTTTGCTAAAGATTGTTCAAAAGCAACTGCAACAGTATATTGACAGGAAGCTACCAGAAATGCAAGCTGGATTCAGAAGATGATGTGGAATCTGGGATATCATTGCTGATGTCAGTTGGATCTTGGTTGAAAGCAGAGAATACCAGAAAGATGTTTACCTGTGTTTCATTGACTATGCAAAGGCTTTCGACTGTGTGGATCATAACAAACTGTGGATAACATTGTGTAAAATGGTAATTCCAGACACTTCATTGTGCTCATGAGGACTCTGTATATGGATCAAGAGGCAGTCATATGAACAGAACAAGGGAATGTTGTGTAGTTTAAAATCAGGAAAGGTGGGCATCAGGATTGTATCCTTTCACCATACCTTTTCAATCTGTATGCCAAGAAAATAATAGAAGCAGCTGGATTGCATGAAGGAGAACGAGGCATCAGGATTGTAGGAAGACTCAATAACAACTTGCATTATGTAGATCACACAACACTACCCTCTAGAAGTGAAGAAGATTTGAAACACTTACTGATGAAGATCAAGCGCCACAGCCTTCAGTGGTGTGTACAACAATGGAGTGTACAACATCAAGCAAACAAAAAGCCTTACCACTAGACTAGTAAACAACATTGTGATACTGGAGAAAGGACTGAGGTTGGCAAGGATTTCATTTTATTGGGTTTCAGAACTAATGCCCATGGAAGCAGCAGTCAAGAAACTAAAAGATAATAGGGAAAATCTGCTGCAAAAGACTTCTTTAAAATGTGTAAAAGTAAAACTGTCACGTTGAAGACTAAGGACCACCTGACCAAGCCATGGTATTTTCAGTCCCATCATATGTATGCAGAAGCTGGACAGTGAACAAAGAAGATAGAAGAACAATTGATGCCTTGGAATTGTGGTGTTGGAGAAGAATATGGAATATACCATGGACTGCCTAACAAACAGATTAGTACTGAAAGAATTACAACAAGAGTGCTCCTTGGAAACAAAGATGGCAAGACTCAATCTTATGTACTTCCGTCAAGTTGTCAGGAGGGGTCATTTCTTGGAGAAGGACATCATGCTTGGTAGAGCAGAGGGTCAGCGATAAAGAGGAAGACCCTCAACAAGATGGATTGATACAGTAGCTGCAACAATGAGCTTGAGCATAAACACAACTGTAGACATGGTGCAGGACTGAACAGTGTTAATTCTGTTATGCATAAGGTCACTATGAATCAGAACTGACTCAATGGCACCTAACAACATCACAACAAGTATATGATGTCATTCTTAGTCAGCATCTGTAAATTCCTTCTCCATCCTGGAGCCAGGCACTCCTACTCCTCATTTCCCTGGGGTCCTTTCTCTGTGGTTCTCTTTAAAATACTCTTCAAGGCTGAATACCTGAATTAACTCACACTGAGCTTACGTGTTTTCCTCCTGACTGGAGGAGCCTGGTAACATGAAGATAGTAGTAGCCAGGGAGGGCAGCCTCAGAAAATGGACAGGTGGGACAGAAAATTACTTCCCCCTTTCTCCCAGAGCACTACATGATTCCTGGTGAAGGAAGGTAAGACCACTGGGACTAAATGTTCACCAAACAGAATCGTTTAAATGAAAAAGATACACTTAAAGAACAGAGTTGATTAAAATTGAATACCATAATAAAATTTTCAGTTGTGTGATTTTTACACTCAAATAAAACGAAAGTAGTGAAGGTAGTGAAATAGGTATGATCTGTCCTTAATTCATGAAAAACACAATGTTTTCACTTCACATTTCCAGTTGGAGATAAAAAGTAATTTTCAGATTTTTCTTTTAATCCGAGAAAATTTCAAAAGTGTTACATGAGAAATGGGTGCTTTGTAAGTTTGTTCTAAGTGGGCAAAGGATACTATTTTTAGGGACCGCACAATGAATAGTCTGTAAGCCTGAGAAGAACAGTGTACGATCTGGCGTGGATCATGTAGGAAGACACAGTGAGGTGATGGCTACTGAAAGGAGAGGCAGGATGGGGGGCGGGGGTGCTGCTTTTTTGGTCCCATCACTCCTATTACTGTCTCCTTGGTACTGGGAAAATTAATTAACCTCTCTGAATCTGAAGCATGTCCTCTATAAAAGGGTGATTATAATATGGCCAACCTAGTGTTCAGAGCTATTACAAAAACTCTGAAGCACTGTATTGACTTGTTATTTATTTCTCCATTGCAGAAAGTCTCAAGTACCAGATAACTAATAAAAATAGTGTTAATTTATTTACCAAAAGAAGAAAGAGTCTTTCTGTCTGAAATACTATTGCACATGTCTTCAACTGGCTTTTTCATTCTTTGAAGCAGCCCTGTGTCACCTTCTTCAGGGCCTTCTGGAAACTCAATCTATGCCACGTGCTTTCTTTCTGTCCTTCCATTACTGTGATGCAGTCATATGTCAACTTGGCCAGACCATGATTCTTGGCAGTTGGCAATCTTATGGTGCTATGATCACTTCCATGTTGAGATTTGATATAATGTCATCACCTCCATGATAATATCTGCTGAGTAGGCAATCAGTTGAAAGGGAGTTTCCATGGATGTGTGGTCTACATTGAATATAAGCTGACATTCTGGCAAGGCTTGTGGGCTTTTACTTGGTCTGGATCCTGCAGCTGGCTTTATTCTTCTGATCTCTTGTTCTTGGGGCTTGAGCTAGCAGCTTACCTGCAATCTTGTCTACCAATCTTGGGATTCATGAGTCTTCACAGCCTGTGAATGAAAACCCTATTCTCTGACCTGCCAATCTTGGGTTAGCCAGCCCCTCTGAACTATGTGAGTCAGAAAAAAATTCTATCCTGACCCACAAACTTGGGATATTCCAATCTCTACAATCACATGAGCCATTTCCTTAATAAAGATCTCTCTATAGATACATTTATACGTTTTGAGGATTTTGCTTCTCTAGAGACCCCAGACTAACACAATCACATACAGAATATAACCCAGCAAAAAGTTAAGTGTATTGTAGAGAAATTACTTCTTATTTTGCCTATTACCTCCACTAGACTCTAAGCTCCACATAGGTAACGACCTCAGTTTCTTCAGCCCCTGTACTCACAGCATATTCTCCGGACAACACTGGTACAAAAAACACTGTCTTTCTTGACTTATGTTATAGTCTTCTAAAGGAATTTCCCTCTTGTTCCCTTGTTTGCTCTAATCCACTGACCACATTAACACTATAGTGATCTTATTAAAATGAAAATCTAATCAAAATTGTTCTCCTTAAAATTCCTTCAGAGATTTGAATACAGACAGTGGTGATGGCTGCACAACATGGTAAATGTAATTAAAGTCACTGAACTGCACGCCTAGAAATAATTAAAATGGTAAATGCTTTGCAGTGTATATTTTGCAGCACACAAAATAAATATTATTGCACATGTCTTCAACTGGCTTTTTCATTCTTTGAAGCAGCCCTGTGTCACCTTCTTCAGGGCCTTCTGGAAACCCAACCTATGCCACGTGCTTTCTTTCTGTGCTTCCATTACTGTGATGGCTGCAGTCGTATGTCAACTTGGCCAGACCATGATTCTTGGCAGTTGGCAATCTTACGGTGCTATGATCACTTCCATGATGAGATTTGATATAATGCCATCACTTCCATGATAATATCTGCGATAAAGGTCAAAACCCTGAAGACGTACTGCAAATCCCTGAATAATTTCAGAGCTGGCCCATCCTCCTACTCTTCATTGCTATTAGGCCACACTGATTTCTGTTGTTATTAGATGCCACTGAATCATTTTCAACTTGTTGTCATTTTATGTACAACAAAACAGAATACTGACTGGTCTTCTGCCATACTCACAATCATTGTAATGTTTGAGCTCCTTGTTGCAGCCACTATATCAACGATTTTTTGAGGGTCTTCCACTTTTTTGCTGACCCTCTGTTTAACCAAGCATGCTGTACTTTTTCAGGGCCTGATCCCTGGAAAAAATGTGTGAGACATAGTCTCGCCTTCTTTTCTTCTAGAGAACTTTCTGGTTATACTTCTCTTAAGACAGTTTTGTTTGTCCTTTTAGCAGTCCATGGTAAATTAAATATTATTCACCAACACCACAATTGAAGGGTGTTAATTCTTCAGTCTTCATTATTCATTGTCTAGCTTTTGTATGCCGAGTTTAAAGCAGCATGGCTTGCATCAGGTGCACTTTAGTCTTCAAGGTGACATCTGTGCTTTGCAGCACTTTAAAGAGATCTTTTGAGGCAGGGCCAAGATGGCAGACTAGTCACACATCTCTTTGATTCCCTCTTAGAACTAAGGCCTAGAAAAACCATTGAATGGGGCAGAGTACACTCTCCGGGAGCCCAAGATCAGGCATAGGGTTGTGAGATCAGACTGGGCAACAGGAAGGGGAAAATTACCTTTGTCAAAGGCAAGACAGCACCACAAACTATCCCACATCTGCTGGTACAGAAGCTGAGAGGCTTACGTACAGATATCATCTTTGTTAACCAGGAAACCTGGACTGGGACTAGGACTGCTGAGCCCGATGTCCTGGCAGGGGCTGGCTGCCGCATTGTGCTGGAGCTCCTAAGTAGACAGCATCATTCGTAGCAGAGAGGTTGTTCTTAGGACAGTTACATTTAGAGAACCCAGCAGCAGTTGGTGGCTTAGGGTATCAGTGCTCTTCTGCCCTATTCTCTGAGCTGCACCACAGATTCTGCTGGCTCAGCACAGGAGAGGTTGCTAGGATGCCAGCTTAAACAGCTGAGAGGCAGAGTCAGCCATACCTGAGAGCCCAGCTGAGGCTGGCTGCCATGCTGAACAACAGTGTCAGGCTGGACAGTGCCTTTCCCAGCAGAAAAGCAGTTTTTAACATACATGCATCTAAAGAATGCAGTGGTGGCTGGCAGCCAAGTATTGTGGCACCCTTCTCTTCTCCCTTCTCTAAGCTGTGCCATAGTGTCTGCTGGCATGACTCTGGGGAGTTGACACAAGTAGGTCACCATCCTTATCAGCCAGGAAGTGGGGCCTGCCAACCCTGGGGGCCCAGCTGGGGCCAGCTGCCAAGCTGAGCAACATCACTGGGCTGGACAGTATCACTCTTACCAAAGATTCTGTACATTAGTCAGCTATACCTAGAGAATACAGTGGCAGCTGACAGCCAAGTCTAGCAGTGCCCTTACTCCCTTCTTAGAGCTATACTATAGCTTCTGTTGGTGGAAACCAAAGAAGCTGAACAGCTTTTTAATGGTTCAAAGACACCAATCAAAGAGGCAGATGACTATCGCTCAGGAAAACTCCAAAATAAAAAAACTCCCAGATGAAGTAGCATTCCTGAAATTATCAGAGGTAGAATAAAATGAGTTATACAGAGCCCTTCTAGAAACTATACAAAGTGCAGCAGAACAAAATGAAAAATTAAGCAAGCTATATGAACTGCTAGAACATCAACAATCTGTAATTCATCAATAGTAAGATTAGAATTAGACAATTCAATGCAAAGTCAAAAGAGCAGGATTGAAGAAATGAAATACAGAATTAGTGAGATTGAAGATAAAGCAACTGACACCAGCATTTATGAGGAGAAATCAAATAACAGAATCCAAAAAACATGAAGAAGAATTAAGTACTCTATCAGCAGGAACAATCTACAAATAATCGGAGTTCTTCAACAGGGAATGAAGGCTGAAACAGAGAGACAGTTGTTGAAGAGTTGCCGAAAGAAAACTCCCCTGACATCACAGAAGAAGAGAACATAGATATTCAAGATGCTTACCAAACTCCACAAAACAGAGACCCCAAAAGAAAGACATCAAAACATATTATAATTGAGATTAGCAAAATGAAGTACAAGGAGAAGCTCTTAAAGACAGCTAGGATAAATCAAAACTAACATACAAAGGAAAGCCTTGTAGGATTCCCTCAGACTTCTTGGAAGAAACCATGCATCAAGAAAGCAATGGAATGACACATACAAAGTCTTGAAGGAGAAAAATTTCCAAACAAGGATTATAAATCTTGCAAAATTTTCTCTCAAAGTGACAGTGAAATTAAGACATTCTCAGGTACACAGAAGAATAGAAACTTTGCAAAAACCAAACCAAAGTTACACGAAATACTAAAAGAGGCTCTTTGACTAGAAAAATCAGTAAAATCTGATGTGTACTCAAGGTTGCAATGAAAGACAGAGCATCCAGAGTCATACTCAGGGAAGTCACGAAACTCAACCAAAGTTAAATATTAAAATCAGGGAAATAGAGATCTTAACACTATAAAGAGAAATATGTTACAATATTCATCACCTTTCCAGATGAAGATGAACTTAAGGATATATATAGAAGTTAAAGATTAGTTTAAACTTTGATCACTAAGGAGGAGCCAAGGGTTAGCTACATAGCAAACTAACAATACTACATGCTACATAACAAAACAAAAAACATAACACAGGAGTCTCGACAGACACAAAACCAACACTGAAACAGATGAAAAGACAATGCCAAAAGAAAAACTACCCAGAACAGAGTATTAAGGGGAACAAAGAAAGTGTCAACAACACAAAAATAAAGGCACTAAAATGACAGAACTAAATACATATTTATCAATAATTACACTGAGTGTAAATAGATTGAATGCTCTAATAAAGAGCAGAGTAACTGGCTGGATCAAAAAAACATAGTCTGTCTATATGCTGCTTAGAAGAAACACACCTGAGACTCAAAGATATGAACAAACTGAAAATCAAAGGATGGAAAAAATATATACCAAGCTATCAACACTCAAAGAGCTGGAGTGTAAATACGAATCTCAGACACAACAGATTTTAAAGTAAAATCCGTTATCTTGGACAAGGATGGTCACTATTTATTGCTTACAGTTTCAATACATAACGAAGATATAACAATATTAACTATTTATGCACCTAATTGACTCAAAAATGCTGACAACATTGAAAAATAAGATAGATCACTTCACTATAATAATAGGCAACTTCAACATTCCACTTTCAATAATAGATCATCCAGCAAAGAGTTCAATAAAGATGTAAAAGATCTTATTGCAACAATCAACCAACTAGACCTCATTGATGTATATAGAACTTTGTACCCAACAACAGATAAGTATATCTTCTTTTCCAATACCCATGGAACATCCTCCAGAATAGACTATGTATTAGACCATAAAGCAAGTCTCAACAAAATCCAAACCATTGAACTGTTGCAAAGCATCTTCTCAGACCATAAAGCCATAAAAGTTAAAATCAGTAACAAAAAACACACGGGTAGAAACTCAAACTCTGGATATTGAACAACAGTTTGCTCAAACATTCATGGGTTATAGAAGAAATCAAAGATGCAATAAAGAAATTCATGGAATCAAATGAGAATGAAAACACATCCTACCAGAAGCTGTGAGATACAGCAAAAGCAGTGCTAAGAGGTCCATTTATCTCTATAAATGCACACATCCACAAGGAAGAAAAGCCCCAAACCAAAAAATTAACTCTGCAACTTGAACAAGTAGAAAGAGAACAACAAAAGAACCCCCCGGGCACGAGAAGAAAAAAGATAATAAGAATTAGAGCAGAACCAAATGAAATTAGAGACTAGACAAACAGTTACAAGAATTAACAAAACCAAAAGGTAGTTTGTTGAGAAGATCAACAAAATTGATACACCATTGGCTAAACTTACAGAAGAAAAACAGGAGAGGAAACAAATAACTCAAATAAGAAATGAGACAGGAGATACCACAACAGACCCAACTGAAATTAAAAGTATCATAACACAGTAATACAAAAAAAGTAGTCTTAACAAATTTGAAAACCTGGAAGAAATAGACAAATTTCTAGATTCACATCACCTACCAAAATTATCACAGAGACGCAGAACAACTTAATAAACCCACCACAAAGGAAGAGATTGAAAGAGTCACAAAAAACCACCACCCAAGAAAAATCCTGACACAGATAACTTCACCAGAGGTTTCTACCAAGCTTTTAAGCACCAAACTTTTAGAGAAGAGTTAATGCCAATACTACTAAAGATATTTTACAACACAGAAAGGATGGAATATTACCAAATTCATTGTATGACGTCAGCATGACCCTGATACCAAAGCCAGGGAAAGATCCTACAAAAAAGGAAAATTACACATCAATATCACTCATGAACCCAGATGCAAAAATCTTCAACAAAATCCTAGCCAATAGAATTCAACAACATATCAAAATAATAATAATAATAATTCTTCATGACCCAGATTTATACCAGTGTTTCAGCGCTGGTTCAACATCAGAAACACAATTTGATCAACCACATAAATAGCACAAAGGATAAGAATCACCTTATTTTGTCATTTGATGCAGAAAAGGCATTTGACAAAGTCCAGCATCCATTCATGTTAAAAACTCTGAGCAAAATTAGGAGGGAAATTTCTCAATGCAATAAGGGGCATCATCTACATAAAGCCAACGGCCAGCATCATCCTGAATGCAGAGAGACTGAAAGAATTTCCCCTGAGAACGGAAACTAGAAAAGGATGCCCACTTCTATTCAACATTGTGCTAGAGGTTCTGGCCAGAGCAATTAGACAAGACAAAGAAATAAAAGGCATCTGCATTAGTGAAGAAAAAGTGCAAATACTCCTATAATAGCATACAGAGAGAGCCCTAAAGAATCAATAAGAAGACTACTGGAGCTAATAGAAGGATTCAGCAAAGTATCAGGATTTAAGACAAGCATAAATAAATCAGAAGGATTCTTTTACACCAACAAAGAGATCACTAAAGAGGAAATCATCAAATCAACACCATTTACTACAGCCCCAAGAAGATAAAATATCTAGGAATAAATCTAACCACAGAAATCAGACACCAATACAGAGAAAATTGTAAGACCCTACGGCAAGAAACTAGAAGACATTTACATAAGTGGAGAAATCTACCCAGCTCACGGATAGGAAGACTTAGCACTGTGAAAATGTCTATTCAACCTAAAACGATCTACATATTTGGTGCAATCCCAATACAAATTCCAGTGTCATTTTTTAACGAGATGGAGAAGGAAATCATCAGCTTTGGAAAGGGAAGAAACCCCAGATAAGTAAAGAACTACTGAAGAAGAGGAACACAGTGGGAGGCCCTCATACTACCAGACCTGACAATCTTCTACACTACCACAGTAGTCAAGACAGCCTGGTACTGGTACAAAAACAGATATGAGACCAATGGAACAGAGTTGAGACTCCAGAAATATCACCATTCTTCTACAAACAGGTGATATTCAACAAAGGCCCAAAAGTTGTAAACACTCTCCTTAACAAATGGTGTTGGCAAAATTGGACAAAATTGAAAAAAGACCCATATCTCACACCTTACATAAAAACTTACTCAAAATAGATCAAAAACCTAAACAGCAAGTCTAAAACATGCAAGAAAAAATAAGTACAACGGAAGTTCTAATACATAGCTTAAACAGACCACAAAATCTTACCAACAATGCACAAACAACAGAAGAGAAAATGGATAAATGGGAATTACTAAGAGCCAAACACTTTGCTCACTCAAAGACTTTATCAAGAGAGTTAAAAGACCACTTACAGAATGGGAAAAAGTACTCGGCAACTACGTATCGCACTGAAGCCTGTTCTCCACAATCTACAAGGTACTGCAAAATACCAACAACAAAAAGGTAGCTAACCCAGTTAACTGATGGGCAAAGCGGATGGACAGGCACTTCACCAAAGAGGATGTTGAAAAGACACATGAGGAAAGGCTCACGATAATTAGCTGTTAGAGAAACCCAAATCAAAACTACATTGAGATACCATCTTACCCCAGTAAGGTTGGCAATAACTGAAAAAACACACAACAACTGCTGCAGAGACTGTGGAGAAATTGGAACTCTCCTACACTGCTGGTGGAAATGCAAAATGGTACAACCTCTTTGGAAGGAATTTGGTGATTCCTTTAAAATTTGGAAATAGAAATACTGTATGATCCAGCAATCCCACTGCTTGAAATATATCCTACAGAAATAAAGGTGGTCACACAAACAGATACATGCACACGAATGTTTATTGCAGCACTGTCCACAACAGCAAAAAGATGGAATCAATCTAGGTTCCCGTCAACAGAAAAATGGATTAGCAAACTATGCTACATACACTCAGTTGAACACTATGCCATGGTAAAGAACAATGATGATTTTAGGAAACATTTCATAACCTGGTTTCAACTACAAGACATTATGCTGAGTGGAGTCAGGCAGCTGCAAAAGGACAAATATTGTATGAGACCTCTGCTGTAAGTATTGTGTACAGAAGAAAAGACTCTGATGGATACAAGGGTGGGGAGGGAGAGAGAAGGTCATTCGTAGGAATTCGGTAGGAGAAGGGCATGACAGCACACAGCAGGGGGCAGATCAGCAGAACTTGACTATACCATAAACTTGACAATAACCCCCACCCCCAAAAAACACAAAACAACAAATGCTGGAGAGGCTGTGGATATATTGGAACTCTCCTTCACTGCTGGTGGGAATGCAAGATGGTACAACCTCTTTCTAAAGCAATTTAGTGCTTTCTTAAAAAGCTAGAAAGCAGTCCCACTGCTTGGAATACATCCTACATGAATAAAGGTTTTCTATTAAAAATCAACCCAACATTTCAAAGGATAAAGTAGCAGGGACAGGAGTCTGGGGATCATGTTTTCAGGGGACATTGAGGTCAATTTGCATACCTAGTCTTTTGCTAAGAGAGTTCTCTGTATCCCATGTTGGTGAGTGTCATTTGGGGCCTTAAAATCTAGCAAGCTGCCATCTGAGGAACACAGTCCCAACCCATCTGGAACAGATGATGACTGACAACATCAAAGACACAAGGAAAAATGGGTCCCGGATACAGAAGGACCCGCATGTTTTAGTCATCTGGTACTGCTCTAACAGAAATGCCACAAGTGGATGGCTTTTAAAAGAGAAATGTTTATTCTTACAGAGTCTAGTAGGCTACACATTTGAATTCAGTGTGTCCACTCCTTCCCTCTTTGTTAGCTCTGGAGGAAAGTCCTTGTGTTGTATCAGTCTTTGGTCAAGGAGCATTTTGATGCAAGAACCTCAGATCTGAAGGACACACTGTTCTCTCACTGCTGCCTTCTTCATGGTATGAGTCTTCCAACTGCCTGTTTCCCTTTCCTTTTATCCCTTGTAGGATAAAAGGTGGTGCAAGGCACATTACGGAAATTCCCTTTGCTGACCTTATAAAGAAATTTATACCATATGAACGAGAGAATCTATCAGCATGAGACCAGAAAAAAACAGATGGTGCCAGGCCATCACCAAAGGCAGCCATGATGGGAGACACAATGTAGAGTCCCTGATGTAGCATAAGAATAACAGTGTGCAGTTCAAGAACTCTACTGAAACACTGGAACTGATGGCTCAACAGCCTGGAGGGCACCCTAGGAAGATGGCCCCTAGATTTTGTGGTAGTCCAGACCTGAAGCCAGTACTGAGGTTAGCTCTTCAGACAAGAATGGACTGGATTTGGGAAACAGTATGAGCATGTGGTGTGCATACTTTATGGTGTGTATACTTTATGTAGGGTTTTATACATTTATTTGAGGCTGTCCTACTGGTTTCTTTCCAGATGGGAGAGGAAAAGGTGGAGAGGAGGTGACAGGTGTTTGTTAAGAGGATACCAGAAGAGTGAAAAGGGGGAGTGTGCTGCCACAGGGTGAGGAGAGCAGATAGAGTTGCAGATAGGTAGGCATGCAAAATTGATTTGGATTGTACACTTTCACTTAATCATAATTTAAAACATGAGAGAGATTTTTTGCAGCAAATTCGTCCAGTGCAATGGTATTTGATTTCTTGACTTCTGCTTCCATGGATGTTGATCATGGATCCAAGTAAAATGAAATATTCAGCAACTTTAGTCTTTTCTATGTTTATTATGATGTTGCTTATTGATTCGGGTGTGAGGAGTTTTGACTTCAGATACTTCTAAAACATGTGATAAACCAAAACTGCAGACGCTGAGCAGATACTGACTCAAAAAACATAATAAGCTATTTTGAATGTTCTTCCACGTCACCTTCTTACAGTAAATAACTCCCGTTTCTCCCTTAAGCTTAAGTGAAACGTCTCATCCCTCAGGAAGACTTTTCCGACCCTGTACCCCAGTTCTTCACCAGGTTGATCAGATCTCTCAATATGCTCTCAGAACAAATGTAATCTTCTCTGTAGCACTTTCCACAACTGTTGTTAAGTAATTAATTGTGAAGTTGTTATTTAATATCTATTTACCCAATAAGAATTAAAATTTCATGAGGCCAGAATAGCATTTGTCTTTTCACTGTTTGATTCCTGGTAACTGGTAGGTGTTCAAATGTTATTTGATAAATGGCAAATAAATGTAATTTTAAATATCTAGAAAATTGACAATTTATTTGAAAAATTAATAGATGGATAGATGGATAATTGAAAGGATCTCTTTATGAATCTCCTTGCTCTCACATTTGTTCCCATACAGATTCATCTCCCCAAACAAAAGCAAGAATGCTTACCTTAAATCATTATGTCCAACAATATCTACCAAAATGTTACTCTCTCTGTCTCAGAAACAAAGTCTTTTCAAGGGAACATATAATCAATCTGAATTTATTCTCTCTTCTCCTCCATTTATTCACTCCACTTTAGCCACTCTGGCCTCCCAAATGTCCTTCAAGCTTGCCAGACACAAAGCACCTAAAGAATTTCTAATTCAGGGACTTTCATTACTTGCCACCTCTACCTAGAATATGTCTTTGCTAAAAATTAACCTTACAAGATCCAACAATTAAGTATGTGTACTTAATTCTTCTAAGTGCTACACATCTCATTACTGAAAATCATTATGATCACCTTTGAAGTATTCCCCTTGGGAAGCTATGCACTGATACCAGCACCTAGTACATCCTTTGAAGCAATTTTGGAACTCTTTTTCTAGAATGATCATTGCACATAGACACATGGTGGCAAGTTCATGAGCTTAATTGTATAGTTATCTGTTAGGAAGCTTTTAGCTAGTAAAGAAATAACTGTTGGAACACCCAATCTACTCACCTGATCTGGCCCCCAGTGACATTTTCTTTACCCAAAGACAAAGAAAATATTGACTGGAAGACATTTTGATGACATTCAGAACATCAAGGGTAATATGATACCAGCTCTGATGGCCATTCCAGAAAAAGAGTTCCAAAATTGTTTTGAAGGGTGAACTAGGCACTGGCATCGGTGCATAGCTTCCTAAGGGGTGTACTTTGAAGGTGACTGTAGTGATGATATTCAGCAATGAGGTGTGTAGCCCTTTTTTAGGAGAAGTTCATGAGCTTAATTGTCAGTCCTCATACATGGTCCTTACACAGTAACAGAAAAGATTTTCCCTAAAGAAGCAAGACCAAAGGACTTCCCATGGAAAGAAACAGTACAGTTACTAGATGTACCCTCCCTCCTGAAAATATAGCAGTATAAAAAGCAGACAAAAAAAATACATGAAGTAACGTTTGTAAGACACCGCACAGGAGACAGTAAAAAGTGAAACTATAATTTTAACAGTATCACATATGTTCAAGAAGCTAGAAAAAAGACTGACTATTTTGAGTAGAGATATAGATGATATATATTTTAAAAACACATAAAGAAAAATTACCATGTGGTACATCATATCAAAGGTAGTCAGAGATAAAGGGCACACTATGGACAAAAGAACAAAGAGGATGGACATGACAGCAGATTTCTTGTTGAAAACCATTCAAGTGAAAAGACAGTGGAAGCATATCTTCAAAATACTGAATGAGAAAACTTCCAAGTACAATTCTAGAAACGTTAAAAATATCTTTAAAAAACAAAGGCAAAATACATTTTTTTCAGACATGCAAAGACTGGAAGAATACATCACTAATAGATTTATACTACACAAAACATTTTTTCAGATGGACAGAAAATTGAAATCAGATCAAGGTCCACACAAAGAAATTATGAGCAGCAGAAATAGTAAACGTGTAGCTAATCTTTTGGAAGATTTTTTTTTATTATTTAAGTCTTCTGGTGAGATAATTAACTGTTTAAAAGCAAGAATAATAAAATTTTACTGTAGAATTACGTTCATGCTGTTGTTAGGTGCAAAGTCAGTTCTGACTCTTAGCAACCCTGTATACAACATAATAAAATGATACCTGGTCCTGTGCCATCTTCACAATTTGCCATGTTTAAGCCCATCGTTGCAACCACTATGTCAATCCATCCTGTTAAAGGTTTACCTCTTTTTTTCTCACCCTCTACCTTAACAGTAATAATAGTCCAGACTTCTCCATGAACAATGCTTCCTGACAACATTTCTGAAGTATGTGAGACAAAGTCTCTCCAGCCTGTCTTCTAAGGAGCATTTTGGTCGTACTTCTTCCAAGATAGATTTGTTCATTTTTCTGGCAGCCCAAGGTAGGTTAGATACTCTTATCCAATGCTGTAATTGAAGTGCATCAATTCTTCTTCAGTATTCCTTAGCCATTGTCCAGATTTCATATGTATATGAGGTGATTAAAAATGTCATGGCTTGAGTCAGGCACACTTTAGCCTTCAAAGTGATATTGTATGATTATAACATATGTAAAGGTAAGATATATGAAAACAGTAACACAAAAAACACTTAGAGAAAAGCAAATATGCACTACTACAATGTTCTTACATAGTCTAGAAGCATCATATTTTCATTTGAAGGTAGACAGTGGTAAATAAAAAAGATAAATAATTCCTAAAGGAAACACTAAAATAACACAAACCAAAACCAACCAAACCCACAGCCATCGAGATAATTCTGACTCATAGTGACCCTGCAAGACAAAGTAGAACTGCTCCATAGAGTTTCCTGTGAGTGCTTGGCAGATTCAAACTGCCAACACATGGCACTCAACCACTATGCCACTAGGATTTCCAAAATAACACAGAAGTATATAAATACAGTCAACAAAATACATAAAATGAAATCATAAATGTGCAAAATCCAAAAGAAGGCAGAAATAGAGAAAGAAAGAGAAAAATAGAACATATTGGAAAACTTTTCTTAAAAGCCAAAAAAAAAAAAAAAATGCTGTTAAGTCAATCGATTCATACCAACCTATACAACCAAGTAGAACTGCCCCATAAGGTTTCCAAGAAGCAGCTGGTGAATGCAAACTACCAAACTTTGGTTAGCAGCTGAGCTTTTAACCATTGTGCCACCAGGACTTGAAAAGCAAGATTAATAGGTTTAAATATAACCATACTAATAGTCACATTAAATGTAAATAGTATAGGAAGGCAAAACAAGATGGCACAGTAAACGGTCACTCCCAGTCACCCTCTAAAGCTATTCCAATGACCAACAAATAAAAAAAGACAGAGCTCTCAGAGTTCCGGAGAGCAGTTGATGTGCCACAGAGTGGAAGGGAGTCCTAAAACAAGGGAGAGGAGTAGCAGGGTCACTAGAGAAGCTGGGAGTTTCTCGTCACTGGCATCTAGAAACCTTTGCTCACTGCAACCATTTTGGGATAGTGACAGGTAATATCTTGAACAAAGAACATAGTACAGGAACTAAACTGAGGGAAGTGTGGTCTAGTTAAGATGAATCAGATCCCTATGCGAACTCAAAAGCCATGGGATTGGCAAAAGACACAAAGATGCTGTGAGTGAGTGCTATTTAATCTTGCTGTGACCTGAGAATTAGGAGGCACTAGGATCTTGTGTCACTGAAGAGCTGTGAAACATTTCCAGCAGCCAGGGCAAGGAAAACACACCAAATAGGCTGCATAATGGGAAGTAACTCCTTCCTCACCCTGTGAGAGAGCCTGCTCAGGGCTGCCTATGAGACAGGACATAAAACTCTCCTGACCCTTGCCTCAGGAAAGTTAAGTACCCCCGCTTCTACTCATAGCCAGTGGAAAAGCCCCACAGATGTGAGATTAGCCGTAGAGGGAAAGCTATACCCCGTTCCTACAAAAGGAAGCAAAGGAATCCAGCACCAGCAGTGAAGCCACATGGCAAAGGCTAGAGTGAAATCCACAGAAGATAGAAGAACCCTCACATACCAGTAATATCTTCCATTTTAGGGAATGCCAGCCATGGTAAGCTCCTAGAGACTTAAAACTTTCTGAAACACCTAAATCCTATGGAGATAGCTTAGAATACACTAACAGAGGTAAATACTCTGACAGCACTGAAATGAAAGGGCCAGAATGCCCTCTGGTGGAATTTAGGAGAAAACTGTGGAGGTAAACCTAAGAAAAATAATTCTGAATGTTACAATAAGAACTTAAAATGCCCCATGCTCAACAACAGAAAAAAATAAAACATACAGACTCACAATAGAAAATGGCTCAATCAAAAGAAAAAGTTTAAGGAGCAGAAATTTCTTCTATGGAGACCAAAATAATAAAAGGATATACAAGACTCACAGACAATAGCATTAAATTCGTTTAAAGAAAGCAAAGAACCAGAGAAAACAAACAGATCAGAAAACAAAATGAGACGCAAGATGAGAAAACCAATAAGGAAACTGAAAACAAAAACAGAGAAAAACTAGAACTGAAGAATAAAGTAATTGAATTAGAATGTGCACAACAAACATTCTTCAGTAGATTCAAGGAAACAAGACAGAATAAGTGAATAAGAAGACAGAGTAACTGAACTTGTTAACTTCCAAGAAAAATGACAGAAAAGATCAAAGAAGGGTAAACAAAGCCAAATGGAAATGTATGATTTAATTAAGAAATCCAACATAGAATTTTGGGACATCCAGAGCATCATCATAGTAATAAAATTTTAGAAATAATTTGCTGAATAATAACATATTTATGTTATTATTATATATAATAATTATTATATTATATAAGGTGTTATTATATAACACCTTCTACATTTGTCAACTGCTCTCTTCCCTCACATGATATTTGCATTAATGCCGCTAAGCCAAAATTAGCATAGTGTGCTTACAAAAATATCTTGTGGAGAGAGGAAGCAATTGGAAAATAAAAATAGAAGGCATGTATTATTTTCATAAAGTATAATAATCAAAGAGAATTTCCAAAACCTGAATAAGGACCCAAACCTACAAATACAGGAAACTGCATAAACAACAAACAGAAGAAATATAGAGATCCATCTCACAATGCGTAGTAACAAATTATTGAAAACCGAAGACAAGAAGAGATTTCTGAAAGCACCAAGAGAAAAGCATAATTAATATACTATATCAGGAGTCTACCAAAAGAGTAAGTATAGATTTTTCTTCAGAAACTGCATGCAAGAAAACAATGGAGCAATATATATAAAATTTTGAATCAGAACAACTGCCAACCAAGAATTCTTTACACAGCAAAGCTGTCATTCAAAAATAAGGGAGAAATCAGGGTATTCCCAAATAAACAGAAATTGTGGAAGTTCGCCGTTACCAGACCAGTTCAACAAGTATTATTTAAGAAAGTGCTCTAAAAGGAAAGGAAAAACAGTTAAACAAATACTCAAATTAACACACGGGTGTTGTTAGATGCCACTGAGTCCGTTCCAATTCATAGTGGCCCTGTGTACAACAGAACCAAACACTGTCTGATATGTGCCAACCTCACTATCATTATTATGTTTGAGCCTCCTGTTGCTGCCAATGTGGCAGTCCATCTTGATGAGGATTTTCCCCTTTTCTGCTGACCACATGCTTTACCAAACATGATATCCTTCTCCAGGAACTCATCCCTCCTGATAATGCATCCAAAGTACATGAGATGAGGTTTCAACATCCTTGCCTCTAAGGAGCATTCTGGCAGTAATTCTTCCAAGACAGATATTATGTAAATCCATGGTATATTCAATATTCTTCACCAACCCCGTAATTAGTAATAATCCAAACAATTGAATGCCTTTACATAGTCAATAAAACACAGATAAACATTTTTTTGGTATTTTGTGTTTTCACCAAGATCCATCTGACATCAACAATGATATCCCAGCTTCCATGTCCCCTTTTGAATCTGGCTTGAATTTCTGACAATTCATGTTGATGGACTGCTGCAACCTTTTTTGGAATTATCTTCTGCAGAAATTTACTTGCACGTGATATTAATGACACTGTTTGATAATCTCCATATTCTGCTGTATCATCTTTCTTTGGAATGGGCACAGACATGGATTTCTTCCAATCAATTGTCAAGGTAATTCTCTTCTGTATCACCTTTCTTTGGAATGGGCACAAATATGGATTTCTTCCAATCGATTGTCAAGGTAATTCTCTTCTAAACTTTTTGTATAGATGAGTGAGCACTTTTAGGATTGAATCCATTTGTTAAAGTATCTCAGTTGGTATTCCATCAATTTCTGTAGTCTTGTTCTTTGCTAATGCCTTCAGTTCATCTCTAACTTCTTCCTTCAGTATCATTGGCTCTTGAAAACACACTGCCTTCTGAAATGACTGAACATTGACCAGTTCATTTGGGTGCTGTTATTGTGTGTTGCTTCCAATCTCTTTTGATGATTCTTGCTTTGTATAATATTTTCCCCATAGAATCCATCAATATTGCAGTCCAAGGCTTGTATTTTTTTTTTCTTCCATTCATTCAGCTTGAGAAATGCCAAACATGTTCTTTTCTTCTGGTTTTCTAACTCCAGATCTTTGCACATTTCATTATAAGACTTAGACTTCTCTAACTGCCCTTTAAAACCTGTGGTCAGCTCCTTTACTTCATCCTTTCTTCCTTTCACTTTCACTACTCCACATTTATGAACAAATTTCAGTCTCTCTTGATGTCTATTTTGGTCTTTTCATTCTTTACTGTTTTTTAATGACGTCTTGCTTCCTTCATCTATAACATCTAGATGTTATATCACAATTTACCTAGTCCTTGGTTAATAGTGCTTAATATATCCAATTTTTTCTTGAGATGGTCTCTAAATTCAGCTGGACTGCACTTGAGGTTGTACTTTGGTTCTTCAGTATTTGCTTTAATTTCCTTACCTTCAATTTTTTTTATTTTTTTACTGCGACTAAGTGACAGTATACAATCCAAACCAATTTTGCATGCCCACGTATCTGCAGCTGCTACTGCTCTCCCTGCCCTGTAACAGCACACTCCTTTTAATTCTATACTTGTAGTATACCCTTAACAAGTTCCTGTTCCCTCCTCTCCACTCTCTTCTTTCCCATCTAGAAAGAGACCAGTAGGACAGCATCCTGTAAATGCATGGAATCATGAAGCACAGACACCATAGGGTCACACTGTGTCCCTGAGTCAAGTCTATTTTGGGCCAAAGAGGTGAGTAGTGTTTTCTAGTCAAGGACAGCAACAGATCTGGAGGACATGTTCCCCAAGGATCCTCCAGGCCATCAGACCATCAATTCTGGTCTTTTAGTAAAGGTCTTGAGCTGCACCCTTCTTTTTCTCATGCTGCCGTAGGTACTCTACATTGTGTGCCCTGTCATGACTATCTTTGTTGCCGGCTGGGTACCATCTGGTTCTTCTGGTCACGTGTTGATACAGTCTCCCATTTACATGGGTCCTTCTGTCTCCTGAGATCTTTTCACCTTGTGTCCTTGGTGTTCTCAGTGATCATCTGTTCCAGATGAGTTGGAACCATTTGGTGTACTTCATATGGTAGTTTGCTAGCTTTTAAGATCCCAGACTCCGCTCACCAATACAGGGTGCAGAAGACGCTCTTAGCACTAGGCCAGTTATGCCAATTGGATTCAATGTCTCCAGCAAGCATGGTCCCCAGAACCCTACCCTGCTACTCTATCCTTGCAATATTGGGTTGAGATTAGAAGAGCTTCAAGTTTGGTGAAGTCCGGTTAATTTGATCTACTTTCTACTGTGTTCTGTCACTGCTTTCACCTAATCAAATTTCTATCAACTACCTAGTCTATGACCAACCCTCACCCTCCCTCCCGACCCTTTAGCCATCAAAGAGTGTCTTCTTCTGTACATAAGTCTATTTTTCTGTCCTTATACCAGGTATCTCATACAATATTTGTCCTTTTGCAGCTGACTGATTTAACTCAGCAAAATGTCTTCCAAGTGAAACCAGATTATGAGATGCTTCCTAAAATCATTATGGTTCTTTATCATTGCACAGTGTTCCATTGCATAGTGTTCCACTCAATGGAATGATGATGTTTATCCATTTATCTGTTGGTGGGCATCTAGATTGATTCCACCTGTTTGCTATTGTGGACTGTGCTGCAATAAACATTCATGTGCATGTACCTGTTCGTGTGACAGCCTTTGTTTCTGTAGGATATGTTCTGGACAGTGGGATTACTGGATCAAACGGTATATTTCCAGATTTTTAAGGGAGTGCCAAATTGCTTTTGAAAGTGATTGTACCATTTTGCAATCCCAACAGCAGTGTACAAGAGTTCCCATCTCTCCACAGCCTCTCCAGCATTTGTTGTTTTATGTCTTTTGGATTATGGCCAACCTTGTTGGTATGAGATGCTATCTCATTGTAATTTTGATTTGGATTTCTCTAATAGCTAATGATCATGAGCATTTCCTCGTGTGTCTTTTGGCTGCATGGATGTTCTCTTTGGTGAAGTGTCTGTCCATCTCCTTTGCCCATCACTTAATTGGTTATTTATCCTATTCTTGTTCATATTTTGCAGTACCTTGCTGGTTATGGAGATCAGACATCAGTCCAACATGTAGCTGCCAAATATTTTTTCCTGTTCTGTAGGTAGTCTTTTAACTCTTTTGATAGTCTTTGGATGAGCATTTGATTCTTAGTAGTTTCCATTTATCTATTTTCTCTTCCGTTGATCATGCTTTGTCAGATTTTGAAGTATATGTGAACCATGTATTAGAATTTCCATTGTTGCATGATCTTCATCATTTTAGGGTTGATATTGAGGTCTTTGATCCACTTGAGTTAGTTTCTGTGTAAGGTGTGAGATAAAAGTCTTCTTTCGGTTTTTTCCGGATGGATATCCAATTTCACCAGCACCATTTGTTAAAGAGACTGTTTTTATCCCTGTTTACAATCATAGGGACTTTGTTGAACCTCAGCTGTTCATAAGATGATGGCGGCATCTCTGGGGTCTCAACTCTGTTTCATTGGTCTGTGTCTCGTTTTATACCAGTACCTGGGTGTCTTCACTATTGTGGCAGTATAATACATTCTAGGGTCGGGTAGTGTGAAGCTCCCCACTGTGTTTCTCTTATTCAGTAGGCTTTACTTATATGAGGTTTCTTCCCTTTCCAAACAAAGTTTGTGATTTATTTCTCCGTCTCATTACAAAATGACACTGGAATTTGTACTGGGATTGCATTACATGTGTAGATCACTTTGAGTAAAATAGATTTTTTCACAACATTAAGACTTCCTACCCATGAGCAGGAAACCCTGCTGGTATACTGGTTAAGTGCTGCACCTGCCAACCAAAAGGTCAGCAGTTCATATTCACCAGACTTTCCTTGGAAACTCTGTCAGGAAGTTCTACTCTGACCTCTAGGGTCGCTTTGAGTCAGACCTACTCGATGACAGTGGGGTGGGTTAACCATCAGCAAGGTATGTTTCTCCACTTGCTTAAGTCTCTTTTGGTTTCTTGCAGTTGTTGTTGTTGTTAGGTGCTGTGGAGTCAGTTCTCACACATAGTGACACCATACACAACAGAACAAAACACTGCCCAGTCCTGTACCATGTTCACAATCCTTTTTATGCTCAAGCCCATTGCTGCAGGCACTGTGTCAATCCATCTCATCAAGAGTCTTCTTCTTTTTCACTGACCCTCCACTCTACCAAGCATGATGTCCTTCTCCGGGGGCTGATCCTTTGTGATGACATGTCCAAAGTATATAAGATGCAGTCTTGCCATCTTTTCTTCCAAGGAGCACTCTGATTTTACTTCTTCCAGAAAACATGTTTGTTCTTTTGACAATCTGTGGTACATTTAACATTCTTCTCCACAATTCGAAGGCATCAATTCTTCTTCTATCTTCTTTGTTCATTGTCCAGTTTTCATGTGCAAATAATGTGATTGAAAATACCATGGTTTGGATCAGGTGTATCTTCGTTTTCAACGTGACATCTCAGTATTTGAAAGAGGTCCTTGACAGAAGATTTTCTCACTGCAGTGCATCTTTTGATTTCTTGACTGCTGCTTCCACGGGCATTAGTTGTGAACCCAAATAAAACAAAATCCTTCGCAACCTCAATCCTTTCTCTGTTTATGACAATGTTGCTTATGATGATCCAGTTATGAGGATTTTTGTTTTCTTGATGTTGAGATGCAATCTATAGTGAAAATGGTCCTTGATCTTCATCAGTAAATGTTTCAGACCTTCTTTACTTCCAGCAAGTAAAGTGGTGTCATTTGTAAAATGCAGATTGTTAATGAGTTGTCCTCCAACTCTGATACCTTGTTCTTCTTTGTATAATCCTACTTTTTGGATTATTTGCTCAGTATACAGATTGAAAAGGTATGGTGAAAGGATACAGTCCTGATGCACACCTTTCCTGAACTTAAACAATGCAGTATCCCCTTGTTCTGGTCTCATGATTCCCTCTTGATCCACATACAGATTCCTGAGGAGTACAATTAGGTGCTCCGGATGTTGGCTGGATTGCAAAATGGTGGAACCTCTTTGGAAAGCAATCGGGCACTTCTCTAAAAAGCTGGATATAGATATACCATTTGACCCAGTCATTCCACTGTTTGGAATATATCCTACAGAATCAAGGCCATTCACACCAACTGATACATGCACAGGAACGCTTATTGCAGCACAGTCCACAATAGCAAAAAGATGGAATCAACTCAGATACCCAGCAACAGAGGAATTGATAGGTAAACTACGGTATACATACTCAATGAAACACTATTCAATGATAAAGAACAATGGCGATTTTAGGAAACATCTCATATCCTGGTTTCAACTGGAGGACGTTATGCTGAGTGAAAGTAGTCAGTGACAAAAGGGCAAATATCGTATGAGACCCCTACAATAAGAACTTAAAAACAGACTCGTGCATAGAAGAAAAGACTCTTTGATGGCTGCAAGAGTGGGGAGGGAAGGAGGACGAAGAGGCAGGGTTTAGATAGTTGATAGAAATTTGGTTGGGTGAAATCTGTGACAGTACACATTTAGAAAGATCAGCATTAACTGGACTTCAAGATAACATGATTATTCCTCCCATCTTAACCCAATATTGCAAGGACAGAGTAGCTGGGGGGGGCAGGGACCATGCTCTTGGGAAATCGAGGCCAATTGGCACAATTAGCGTTTTGCTAAGAGAGCTTTCTGCACCCCACATTGGTGAGTGGCATCTGGGATCTTAAAAGCTGCCATCTGAGGGTACAGCAAACGGTCCCAACTCAGCAGGAATGGATGATCACCAAGGACCAAAGGAAAGAGAACCCAGAAGACAGAGAGATATAGGTGAGTGGGAGACTACATCGACTTGTGACCGGAAGAACTGGATGGCACCCGGCCGCTACCAGTGATAGCTATGATGGAGCTCATAAAGTTGAGTCTCACTGGCAACACAAGAATAAAAATGGATGTGCTCTAAGATCTCTGTTAGAAGTCCAGGGGCCTCACAGTTCCCCTAGGAGCATGGCCCCTAGCCCTGATACCGCCTGTCTTAGTCACCTGGTATTTTCTGTTAGAGCAGTGCCTGGTGACTAAGACAGAAAATTCTGTTTTAGTCAGCTAGGGCTGCTCTAACACCGCCCCTGTCCATAAGTCATAATGCAAGTCAACTCTTCAGACAGAAATGGATTGGACTTGGTGACACAGAGTGACCACATCATGTGTGCACTTTATGGTTCTATGCATCAATAGGATGTCGTCCTGCTGACCTCTTACTGGAGGAAGGAGATTAGGTGAAGAGGACGGGATAGGAGATTGTTGGGAGAATAAGACATGTATAGAGCAGAGAGGAAGATTTTGCTGTCACCGGACAGGGAGACCAATGGGAGCTGCATATCAGTGGGCATGCAAATTTAGATGGAATTGTCCATTTTCATTCAATCTTAATAAAAAAAAATCTAAGTTTAAAATTTAAAAAGAAAAAAACTTAGGTGCTCTGGAATTCCCATTCTCCACAATGTTAGCTATAACTACACAGACGAATGCCTTTGCACAGTCAATGAAACACAAGTAAACATCTTGCTGGTATTCTTTGCTTTCAGACAACATCCATCTGACATCAGCAAAGATATCCCTGGATCCATTTCCTCTTCTGAATCCAGGTTGAATTTCTGGCAGTTCTTCATCATCATACTGTTGTAGTCACTCTTGAATGATCTTGAGCAAAATTTTACTTGATGCGATATCAACGTTATCATTCCATATTTTCCACATTTCATTGGATCACCTTTCTTTGGAATGGGTATAAATTTGGATCTCTTCCAGTCAGTTGTCCAGTTAGCTGCCCTCCAAATTTCTTGGCATAGATGAGTGAGCACTTCCAGCACTGCATCTTTTTGCTTAAATACTTCAACTGATATTCCATCAATTCCTGGAGCCTTTTTTCTTGCCAGTGCCTTTAATAAAGCTTCAACTTCTTCGGGTCCTGATCATATGCTACCTCTTCAAATTGCTGAACATAGACATGTTCTTTCTGGTATAATGATTGTGTGTATTCCTTCCACCTCCTTTTGATGCTCCCTGAGATGTTTAATAGTTTCCCTGTGTAATCCTTCACTACTGCAACTCAAGGCATGAATTTTCTCTTCAGTTCTTTCAGCTTGAGAAATGCAGAATGTGATCTTCCCTTCTGGTTTTCCCTTTCCAGCTCTTTCCACATATCATTATAATACTTTATTTTGTCTTCTTGAGCTGCTCTTTGAAATCTTCTGTTTGGGTCTTTTATTTCTCTGTTCCTTCCTTTTGCTTCAGTGGCTCAATGTTCAGGAGTAAGTTTCAGAGTCTCTTCTGGCATCCAATTTGGTCTTTCCTTCCTTCCCTGTCTTTTTAATGACATCTTGCTCTCTTCATGGATGACGACTTTGATGTCATTCCACAATTCATCAGGTCTTCGGTCATTAGTAATCAACACATCAAATCTGTTTTCAAAATGGTCTTTAAACTCAGGAAGGATATACTCAAGGTCATACTTTGGCTCTTGTAGACTTGTTCTAATTTTCTTCAATTTCAATTTGAATTTGCATATGAACAATTGACAATCTGTGCCACAGTCAGCACCTGGTCTTGTTCTGACTGCTGATATGGAGTTTTTCCATCATCTTTTTCCACAGATGTAGTCAATTTAGTTCCTGTGGATTCCATCTGGTGATGTCCATGTGCACAGTAGCTGTTTGTGTTGGTTAAAAGGATATTTACAATGAAGAAGTTAGTCTTGCAAAATTCTATCATGTGATCTCTGGCATTATTTCTATCACCAAGGCTGTATTTTCCACCTACCGATCCTTCTTCTTTGTTTTTAACTTTTGCATTCTAGTTACCAGTAAATATCAGTGCATCCTGATTGCAAATAAGATCAATTTCAGACTGCAGAAGAGGGTAAAAATCTTCAATGTCTTCATCTTTGGCTTAGTGGTTGGTGCATAAATTTGAATGATAGTCGTATTAACTGGCCTTCTTTGTAGGCATATAGATATTATTCTGTCACTGACAGCACTGTTCTTCAGGACAGATCTTGACATTTCTTTTTGATGATTAATCCAACACCATTCCTCTTCAAATTTTCATTCCCAGAGTGGTAGACCACATAATTGTCAGATTCAAAATGGTCCAAACCAGTCCTTTCCATTTTCTGATTATTAATAGATGTTTGCAGCTGTTTCTTCTCATTTTGAGTCACACCACATCAGTGAACGTAGATCCCGAAAGGCCTTATTCCATCCACATCATTGAGGTCAACTCTACTTTGAGGAGGCAGCTCTTCCCCAGTAGTGCTCTGAGTGCCTTCCAGCATAGGAGACTCACTTTCCGACACCATGTCTGACAATGTTTAGCTGCTATTCATAAGGTTTTCCCTGGCTAATTCTCTTCAGAAGTAAACTGCCAGGTCTTTCCTAGTCTGTCTTAGACTGGAAGCTCAACTGAAACTTGTCTACCATGAGTGACCCTGCTGGTTCCTAAATACCAGTGGCATAGTTTCCAGCATCACAGCAACAAGCTAGCCTCCACTGACAGACAAGTGGGGGCTGCTCACTCTATCTTTATCCTCCTTACTTGGATGTTGTTGTCAACAACATCCTTACCTGATACTGTTACCCTCTGTACCCAGTGCTATTACCCTACTTAGCAGATGCTGTTGTCTTCCTTACCTGCTGCTGTTATCCTCCTTACCTGACACTGTTATCTTCCTTACCTGAAGTTATCCTCCTTTCTTAGAGTAAGGCCTTGTAATTCTCTCTTTATAGGTCTCTTATTTCTCTGGTTACATTTATTCCTACATATTTTATCTTCCTTGGTACTGATTTGGTGATTTCTTCTTTGATGATTTCTTTGTTGGTATATAAAGCAATCTTATTGATTTAGTTACGTAGATCTTACATCCTGATACTTTACGAATTCTTCTATTAGTTCTAGTAGTTTACTTAGAAATCTGCTCTACTAGTTTTCTTTGGGATTGTCTGCATATACAATCATATCACCTGCTAATAGGGAGATTTTTACTTCTTCTTTGTCAGTATGGATACTCTTTATTTCTTTGCCTTGTCTAACTGCTGTGACTAGAACCTCCGATATAATGTTGAATAGAAGTGGTGAGACTGGGCATCCTTGTTTAGTTCCTGTTCTCAAGGGGAATTCTTTCAGTCTCTCTCCATTCAGGATGAAGTAGACAGTTGACTTTATGCAGACACCCCTTATTAGGGGAAGTTCCCCTCTATTCCTACTTTGCTGAGAGTTTTTATCATGAGTGGGTGTTGGACTTTGCCAAATGCCTCTTCTGCATCAGTTGACAAAATCAGGTGATTGCTATCTTTTTGTTATGTGTGTGGTTGATCACATTGTTTTTCTGACATTGAAACAACCTTGCATCCATGGTATGACTCCAACTTGGTCATGATTCATTATTTTTTTTGATATGTTCTTGAATTCTATGGCCTAGGATTTTGTTGAAGATTCTTGCATTTAGGTTCATGAGTGATACTGGTCTGTGACTTCCTTTTTTTGTGGGATCATTCCCTCGCTTTGGTATCAGGGTTATGCTGGCTTAATAGAAGGAATTTGAGAGTATTCCATCCCTTTCTATGCTGTGAAATAGCCTCAGTAGTATTGGAGTTAACTCCTCTCTAAAAGCTTAGCAGAATTCTGTGGTGAAGCCATCTGGGCCAGGACTTTTTTGGTTGGTAGTTTTTTGAAGACTTTTTCAGTCTCTTTCTTTGTGATAGGTTTATCAAGTTGTTCTACTTCTCCTTGTGTTAATTTTGGTTGGTGATACGAATCTATAAATTTCTCCTTTTTCTCTAGGTTTTCAAATCTGTTAGAGTACAGTCTTTTGTCGTATTCTGTTATGATACTTTTGACTTCACTTGGGCCTGTTGTGACACCTCCCATCTCATTTCTTATTCAAGTTACTTGTTTTGTGTTTTTCTTTTGTAAGCTTAGCCACTGGTTTATCAATTTTGTTGATCTTTTCAAAAAAAAAAACCCACTTTTGGTTTTGTTAATTTTTTCAGTTGTTCTTCTATTCTGTAATTCATTGATTTCTGTTCTAATCTGTATTATCTATTTTCTTCTGGGGCCTGAGTGGTTCCTCTGTTGCTTTCTTCCTATATGTTCAAGCTGTAGGGTTAATTCCTTGGTTTCAACTCTTTCTTCATTCCAGATGTGTGCATTTATAGAGATAAATTGATCTCTGAGCATTGTTTTTGCTGTATTCCGTAAGTTCTGGTAGGATGTGCTTTCATTCTTGTTTGATTCCATAAATTTCTTTCTTGTCCTTGGTTTCTTCTATAACTCATGGATTTTTGAGCAAGGTGTTGTTCAGTTTTCATGAGTTCAAATTTCTACCTACTTTTTTTTCTGCTATTGATTTCAATTTTTATAGCTTTATAATCTGAGAAGATGTTTTGCAATAATTCAAAGGCTTGGATTTTGTTGAGACTTGCTTTATGTCCTAACACATGGTCTGTTCTGGAAAATGTTCCACATGCATTGGAGGAGGTATAGTTATCTGTTAATGGATAAAAAGTTCTATATATGTTGATGAAGTCTAGTTAGTTAATTGTCACGATAAGATCTTCTGTATCTTTACTGAGCTTTTTTCTGGATGGTCTGTCCATTACTGAATGTGGCGTGCTGAAGTCTCCTACTATAACTGTGGACTGATCTATCACATTTTTCAATGTTGTCAGTGTTTGTCTGATGTCTTTAGATGCTCTAGTATCAAGTGCAAAAATACTTAGTATTGCTATATCCTGCTTATGTATTGAATCTTACAGCAATAATGAGCATCCTTGTCCATGGTGGTGGATCTTACATTAAAGTCTATTTTTCTCGGATTACAATTGCCACTCCTCCTCTTTTTTGCATGTTGTTAGCTTGGTATATATTTTTCCATCCTTTGATTTTCAGTTTTTTCGTATCTTTGAGTATAAGATGTGTTTCTTGTAAGCAGCATATAGACAAATCTTGTCTTTTGAGCAAGACTGTTCCTCTCTGTCTCTTTACTGAAGCATTCAGTCTGTGTACATTCAGTATAATTATTGATAGGTATGTGTTTAGTGCTATAATTTTGATGCATTTGTTTCTGTGTCGATGTTCTATGCTGCACTTAACACTCTGTTCTAGGTCATTCTTTATGGGTTGACTTTTCATCTTTTTCAGTGTTGGTTTTGTGTTTTTTGCGACTCCTGTATTATGTTTCTTGTTTTGATATGTTACATTGATATTTTGCTTTGCAGCTACCCCTATAGTCCCCATTAATATTCCTCTCCATCTGTTAGGGTTATACCTTGTGACTGGGCCATGACTGCCAATATTTTGTGATCATCCTCCATATTGTGATTGTGTTGTGTTGTGTGTTAAAGGATTAGGGTCAGACTGTAAATCCCTTCATAAGATTACCTCTGTGCTCCACCGTAAAGGGAGTTTCCCAAGAGTATGGCTTGCCCCACCCTTAATCCTTTCATCCTACAAAAGATAAAAGGAAAGAGAAGCAAGTAGAGAATTGGGAACCTCACACCATCAAGAAAGCAGCACTGGGAGAAAAGCACGTCATTCAGACCTGAAGTTCCTGTGCCAAGATGCTTCCTGGACAAAGACTGATGCAATACCAGACTTTCCTCCAGAGCCAAAAAGGGGAAAAGCCTTCCCCTGGAGTGGACACCCTGACTTTGGACTTGTAGCCTACCACACTGTGTAAGAATAAACTTTCCTTTGTTAAAGCCATACACTCTGTGGTATTTCTGTGAGAGCAACACTAGCTGATTAAAACATATGTAGTGTTTATATATCTCTCCTTTTAGTGTGATGATGTCATTGTTTTCGTGTTAAGATCACTGGTTCCTTTCTTTTAATATTGTAGCTTTGATTGAGTTTTCTGACTTCCCTAACTGAGTAGGATTCTGGATACTCTGTCCTGTGTTCTCCTTAAGCATACACCTGATGTTTTTGTTTTTCTAAGTGAACAGCTTCTTTCAGTAATTCTTACAATTTTGGTTTGGTTTTTACAAAGTCTCTAAGATTCTGTTTACCTGCAACTGTTTTAATTTCATCTTCATATTTGAGAGACAATTTCACAGGAAATATAATTCTTGGTTGGAAGTTCATCTCTTTCAAGGCTTTTTATGTCATCCCACTGCCTTCTTGTCAACATCACTTCTGCCAAGAAGTCAGATGAAAGCCTACAGGGCTTTTCTTTGTATGGTAGCTCTGTTTAAGCCTTGCTGCCTTTAAGAGCCTCTGTTTATGTTTCATTTCATTAAACCTGATTATACTATGTCTTGGTATCTTTCTTTTGGGTTCTAGTTTTTGTGGCATTCAATATGCATCTTGGATATCTATGTTCTCTTCTTTCATAATTTCAGGGAAGTTTAGTGTCAGCAACTCTACAACAACTGTACAATTCTATAACAACACTCTCAGTATTTTCAGCTATTCGTGTTCAGGAATTCTAATTATTTGTAGATTATTCCTCTTAATAGAGTCCCATATCTTTTTTAATGCTTCTTTGTTTTTCTTGGCTTGTTTTTCTTATTTCTTTTCTCTGATTTCTCCTCATAAATGCTGGCGTGAGTTGCTCTGTGCTTAAGCTCACTAAGTCTGGTTTCCATCTCCTCAATTCTGCTCTTTTGGCTTTGGATTGAATTGACTAATTCTGTAATTGTATTATTGATCTGCTGGATTTCAGATAGTTGATGTTCCATCAGTTCAAATTGCTTACTTAATTTTTCATTTTGTTCTTCTGCATTTTGTTTAACTTCTAGGAGGGTTCTGCACATAATTCTTTTGTACTCAACTTCTGATAATTTCAGGATGTCTTCTTTATCTGGGAATTTTATGATTCTTTATTTTGGGAGTTTTCCAGAGCCATGGAAGACTGATTTTGTAGACGGTTAGCTATTGATTGTTGTCTTTGTGCCATCAAGAAGCTGTTTGGTTACTCTGGTGTTACCTCAACAGGAGCTGAGACACAGTTTTAAGAGGGATGTGAGGGCCCTACTAGATTTGGTCACCAGCCACCTCTGTGTTCTCTAGTGACTGGCACCAGGTGGACTCTCTGGTGTAGCAGGCCTTACCACCTGTCCCTCAAGGAATTATTTGTGGCAACTCTCCACCATTATGTCAGTTGAACCTGTATGTAGCTCAGAGAAGGGAGGAGAGAAGTATGACACCCCACTCAGCTGCCCAGGACCACTGCACTCTGTGGGTATGTTTAATTTAAAAACTGCTTATTTGCTGAGAGGGACACTGTGCAGTGTCCACTGAAAGCAGCTGGGCCCTCGGGGGTGGCAGACTCTGCCTCCTGAGTGGCAAAGACAGTGCCATACTTATGGAGTCACTAGGGTGCCGTCAGCTGACTCTACGATGTGGATCAGTGAAGGGTGGTAGAGATACTACCACCATACTCAGCAATCAGTTCTCTGAGGGGTCTTATTTTAATAAGGGGCTTTACTGCTGAGGAAGAAGAAATCCATCAGCTGCTGAAATCAGTCAGACCCTCAGGTGTCGGAGGCCTCACCTTCCACCTCACAGGCTGTCCCCAGATGTTATGAGATGGTTCAAAGAAGGGAGAGGTTAGGATTTTGCCACCCATATCTTCAGGCCCCACCCGTAACTCTAGGCATGATCATCTTAAACACAGCTTTTCTGCTGGACAAGCACTATCCAGACAGGGATGGCTGCTCGGTGTGAGAAGTAGCTCCAGCTATAACTTCAGCATGGCTGACTCTGGGTCTCAGCAGACTAAGATGGCATCCACCCTGAGCTGGCCTTCCTGCCATGAGTCAGCAGAATGTATGGCACAGCTCAAAAACTAGGGGGTGGAGGGGCACTAGTGCCCTCAGTCAGCAGCTGGGGTCTCAATATGTGACCAAACCAAGCACAGTCTCTCTGACGTACTATACACTGTTTACTTAAGCACTGCAGTTCAGCGTATTTGCTGGCTTATGCCCAGTCTCTGCCTTCTGGATAACAAACAAGGCATCAGTACCTGTTGTCCTCCCAAATGATGTGTCAGCAGAACTGGGACTCAGAATGCTACTGTCTCATCTTTGAGAGAGGTAGTTACCCCTTGCTGTCACCTAGTCCAATCTGACAACCTTGCACCATATACCATGTGTTGCTCCATTCAATTATCATGCCAGTCCTCAGTTTGCAGAGAGAACTGGGGAGACATGTGTCTAGTTTGCCATCTTTGCCATGCCCCCCTCCTTAGCTTCAATTTGAACTTTCATATGAGCATTAGATCTGTTCCACAGTTGCTTCCTGGTCTTGTTCTGAACGATAATGTTGAGCTTCGTCATCCTCTCTTTCCACATATATAACCAGTCTGACTCCCATGCATTTAATATGATTAGGCCCATGTGTGTAGTTTCATTGTTGAAAAATGTATCTACATCGAGTAAGTCTTGCAAAATTCTATCTTGCGATCTCCTGTGTTGTATCTGTTACCAAGGCCATATTTTCCAACTGGTGATCCTTATTCTTTGTTCCTACCTTTTGAATTCCAATCACAAGTAATTATCAATGCCATCTAGATTGCATATTTGATCAATTTCAGACTATAGATGTTGGTAGATGTCTCCAATTTCTTCATCTTTGGCATTGTGATTGTTGTATAAATTTGAATAATAGTCATCTCAACTGGTCTTCCTTGTGGGTTTATGTATATTATCCTATCACTGACAACACTGTGCTTCAAGATAGATTTTTTGAAATGTTCTTTTTGACAATGAATATGAACCCATGCCTCTGAGACCGTATTATTTTTCATTCAAAATGGTCAACAGCAGTCCATTTCAGCTCACTAATGACTAGGGTATCTATCCTCAAGCTTTCCATTTCATCTTTGACAACTTTCAATTTTCATAGCTTCATACTTCATGTATTTCACATTCCACTTATTAATGGATGCTCACAGCTGTTTCTTCTCATTTTGAGTTTTGCTACATTAGCAGATGTAAGTCCCCAGAGCTTGATTCCATTTGCATCATCAATGTCAGCTGTACTTTGAGGAGGCAGATTTTCCCCAGTCACATTTTGAATGTCTTGCAACCTGAGGGCTCACACTCCAACATGTATCAGACAATGCTTTGCTGCTTTCATAAAGTTTCACTGGTTATTTTTCTTTTCATCAGTAGCCTTACAGGTTCCAACCTGAGGGACTCGTCTTCCAACACTATATTGCACAATGTTCTCATGCTGCTGTCCATAAGGTTTTCACTGCCCAATCATTTTAGCAGTACCAGACCAGATCTGCAAATATTACTTGAATGAGTTCTCCTAAGGGAAAGGAAAGAACAGTAAACAAATACTTGAATCAACACATACGAAATAATAATAGCCAAGCCAAGCGCCGTCGAGTCAAGAGATCTCAAAAATGTATAATAGTGTGGGCAAATATAAAGACCAAATATACAAAGTTTCCAGGCAACAAACTCAATAGTTATGTTCCACAAGTAATATAATACCATGTGTGTAAGAAATAAGTACTAAATAACTACAATAATTTCAATGGAGACTCACAACACAAAAGCGGGAACGAGGAGTAAAACAAGAATAGTTGTGGTATGTTAATGATTATTATTTTTTGTTTGTATGTTAAATGTTGCAAGTTAAAGTTGTGTAATGTAGTATTGTGATGAGCACTAAGAAAACATCTAGAAAAATACAGGTAAGCATCATTTTGTTATACTTCATTTTATCGTGCTCCGTCTATACTGCATTTTTTACAAACTGAAAGTTTGTGGCAACCCTGAGTTAAGGAAGTCTACCAACATCATTTTTCCAACAGCATGTATTTACTTTGCATTACATCTTTGGTACTATTTCATTATTCTTGTATCTGTTCTGGTGATCTGTGATCAGTATCTTTGATATTATTATTGTAATTGTATGGAGACATCAAGAAGTATGCCTATATAAAACAGTGAATTTAACTGATAAATTTGTGTGTTCTGACCACTGCACAAACTGGCCATTCCCATGACTCTCCTTCTCCTCAGGCTTCCCTATTCCCCGAGACATGATAATATTGAAATTAGGCTGATAAATAACCCTACAATGGTCTCTAAGTGTTCAAGTGAAAGTAAGAGTCTCTCATCTCTGACTTTAAATCAAAAGCTAGAAATGATTCAGTTTAGTGAGGAAAGTATGTTGAAAGTTGAGGTAGCCTGAAAGCTAAGCCTCTTGCACCAAACAATTAGCTAGCTTTTAGTGCAAAGGTAAAGTTTTTGAAGGAGAGAATGTGCTACTCCAGTGAACAGAAGGCTGAGAAAGTGAAACCTCGTTATTGCTAATATGGAAAACGTTTTAGTGGTCTGGATGGAAAAAATCAAACCAGCCATGACATTCCACTAAGCTAAAGCCTAATCCAGAGCAAGACCCTAACGCTCTTCAATTCTTTGAAGATTGAGAAGGGTAAAGAAGCTGCAGAAAAAACTTGGAATCTAAGAGAGGTTGGTTCATGAAATTTAAGGGAAAAAAGCTATCTCCATAACATAAAAGTGCGAGGTGACACAGCAAGTTGTGATGTATAAGCTGTAGCAAGTTATCCAGAAAATTTTTCAAGGATAATTGATAAAGGTGATGTGATCAGTGTGGTTGTTTGATATAATGTGATCACTTCCATGATAGAGTCTTCTGTGAGTAAGCAACTTTCTTGAACAGGAGTATTTGTGGGCATGTGGTCTGCATCAAATATAAGTGGACATTCTGGAAAGGCAGGTTTTTGCTGTCTCTGGATCCTGCAGTTGGCTCGTATTGGTATGATCTCCAGTTCTTGGCACTTTAGCTAGCAGCTGACCTGCCATCTTGCCTGTCAATCTTGGGATTTGTCAGTCTTCACACAGTATGCACAAGAGCCCTGCTGTTGGACTTACTGACTGTGGATTCACCAGCTCTCATGGCTATGTGAATCAGGAGAAACCTCTAGCCTGAACCACTGATTTGGGACATTCAAGATTCAACTATGTAAGTCATTTCCTTTATATAAATTTCTCTATACAGATACTTGGAAACCTTAGTGTAGTAGTCGTTAAGAGCTACAGTTGCTAACCAAAAAGTCAGTAATTCAAGTCTACCAGGTGCTCCTTAAAAACCACATGGAGAAGTTCTACTTTGTCCTTAGGATTGGTATGAGCTGAAATCAACTCAAATACAAAAATATTTAGACACTTTAATGGTTTTCTTTAGACAACCCAGGCTGAAACAAAGACTCTTGGTATTTCTCAAATGGAAAAAACTGAAGAAAAAACTTGAAGCTCTGAGTTTCAATACTTAAGGATTCTATGGGAAAAATACTGAATGATGCAGGAAGCATCAAAAGAAGATGGAATAAATACACAGAACCACCATAGCAAAAAGAATTGGCTGATGTTCAACCAGTTTGAGAGATAGTATATCGTCTAGAACTATTAGTACTGAAGGAAGAAGTCCAAGCTTCACTGATCGAACTGGTGAAAAACAAGGTTCTTGGAACTGACAGAAGACTAAATGAGATGTTGCAACAAGCAGATGCTGTGCTGAAAGTACTCATTATCTATGCCAAGAAATTTGGAAGACAGCTACCTGGTCAGCCAACTAGAGGAGATCCATGCATGTGACTATTCCAACAGAATTTGAAAATTATTTAACAATGTTATTAATATCACACACAAGTAAAATTATTGTGAAAATCAAAAATGGTTGCAGCAGTACATGCAAGTGCCAGAAATTCAAGTCATATTTAGAAAAAGGTGTGAAAGAATGGATATCATTGCTGATGTCAGATAGATCCTGGCTGAAGGAAGAGAACACCAAAAAGACATTTACCTGTGTTTTATTGATTATACAAAGGCATTTGACTGTGTGGAACATAAAAATCATGGATAACATTGTGAAGAACAGGAATTCTAGAGAACATAATTGTGCTCATGTGAAAACTATATACAGATTAAAAGGCAGTCGTTTGATAAGAACAAGTGGATACTGTGTGGTTTTAAGTCAAGAAAGGGGTGGATCAGAGTCATATCCTTCCACCATACTTATTCAATCTGTATGATGAGCAGATAACCTGAGAAGCTGGACTATATGAAGAACAACACAGCATCGAGATTGGAAGAAGGCTCATTAGCAACCTACAGTATGCTTGTTGAAAGTGAAGATGGCTTGAATAAATTAGTAATGAAGATAAAAAACTACAGCTTCAGTATGGATTGCACCTCAACATAAAGCAAACAAAAATCCTCAGAACCATACCGATAAGAAACATCTTGACAAATGCAGAAGATTTTGAAGTTGTCACAGATCTCATTTTACTTCAACCTGCAATCAAAACCCATAGAACCAGCAGTCAAGGAATCAAGTAGGGCCCTCATTGACATCAAACAAGAAGTGCCAGTAGCTTGCATCCTGGGCTTAGGGTCCCTGCACAGAGCAGCTCCTAGACTAGAGAAAGATTTATGACACGGACCTTCTCAAAGAACTGACAGAAAGAGAAAGCCTTCCCCTGGAGCTGACACGCTGAATTTGGACTTCTAGCCTACTAGGTTGTGAGGGAATAAGCATCTGTGATATTTATATGACAGCAGCACTGTATAACTAAGACAGGCTGCTAAAAGAAGCAACAGATTTTCAGTGAAGACAAAATATTCTATTAGAAGAAGATGCCATCTAGGACTTTCAGAGCTAGACAGGAGAAGTCAATGCTTAGCTTTAAAGCTTCAGTAGGCTGACTCTCTTGTTAGGGGCTGATACACCTGGTGACTTTAAATGAAAGCCAATGCTCGTTTACCATTCCAGAATTTCTAGGGCCCTTAAGAATTATGCTAAATCTACTCTGCCTGTGCCTTATAAACTGAACAGCAAAGCCTGGGTGACAGCCTGTCTGTTTACAGCACAGTCTACTGAATATTTTAAGCTCAGTTTTGAGACACTTTAATGGAAACCCTGGCTGTGTAGTGGTTAAGAACTGTAGCTTCTAACCAAAAGGTTGACAATTCAAATCTCCAGGCACTTCTTGGAAATTCTATGGGGCAGTTCTACCATACATAGAGTCACTATGAGTCAGAATCAACTTAATCACAGTGGGTTTGGTTTTTGATATCTATTTCTCAGGGAAAAAAATTTCCTTTCAAAATATTACAGCTCAATAACCATACACCTGGTGGCCCAAGAACTGTGATGGAGATACACAAGGAGACTAATATTGTTTTCATTCCTGCTAGCACAATATTCATTCTGCAGCCCATGAATCAAGGAGTAATTTCAACTTTCAAGTTTCATGGTTTAAGAAATAGATTATATAAGGATATAGCAGTGACAGAGCCCTGGTGCCACAACAGTTAAGAGGTACAGATGCTAACTAAAAAAGGTTGGCAGTTGGAATCCACTAGCTGTTCCTTGGAAATCCTGTAAGGGTGGTTCTACTCTGCCCTATAGAGTTGTTATGAATCAGAATCAACTCGGTGACAATGGGTTTGGTTATAGATAGATAGATGGGTAGAGATGTAGTTGTAGACAATAGATAATGAGTCCTCGGATGGATCTGGGCAAAGAAAATGGAAAACCTTCTGGAAAGGACTCACCATTCTAGATGTCGCTAAGAACATTTGTGATTCATGGGAGGAGTCCAAGACGTCAACATTAACGGGAGTTTGGAAGAAATTGATTCCAACTCTAATGGGTGAATTTGATGGGTTCAAGACTTCAGTAGAGGAAGTAACTGCAGATGTGGTAGAAATAGCAAGAGAACGAGAGTTAGAAGTAGAGCCTGAAAAGATGAATGAAGTGCTGCAATGTGACGGTAAAACTTTAATAGATGCAAACTTGCTCTTTATAGAGAGCAAAGAAAGTGGCTTCTTGAGATGCAATCTAACACTCGTGAAAATGCTTTGAACATTATTGAAATGACAACAAAGTATTTGAAATACTATGTAAACTTGCTTGATAAAGTAGCAGCAGGATTTCAGAGGGCTCACTCCAGTTTTGAAAGGTCTGCTTCAGTTAAAATGCTATCAAAAAGCATCACATACTGCAGAAAAATATTTTTTTGAAAGGAGAAATAATTGACACTACAAACTTCACTGTTGTCTTATTTTAGGAAATTGCCACAGCTACCTTCTCCTTAAGCAACCACCACATTGATCAGTGAGCAGCCATCAACATCAAGACAAGACCCCTCCACTGGAGAAAAGGTAACAGCTCTCTGGTGGTAGTGGTTAGCAGTAAAGTATTTTTGATAAATATATGTACAGGCAGAATGCTAGTGCATACTTACTAGACTATACTATAGTGCAAATATAATTTTATATGTACTGCCAAGCCAAGTGCCGTCGAGTCAGATCCGACTTATATGTACTAGGAAGCTAAAAAAATTGTGTCACTCACAGTATTATAATGGTAGCTTTATTGTGGTGGTCTGGAACAAAGCCTGTGATATTTCTAAGATATGCCTGTACATAAATGAAAAGAAGGAATAAATCAAAAAGCCTCATCACAAAAAGCAGCCAAGCACAAGAATAACATAAAAATAAAAATACAATATCAAAGAAAATATGACACTCAAAAAATAATAAAATGAATGAAGTATATTTTTTGTCTTCAGTAATAACCTTAAATGTAAATGGTCTAAACTTCCTACACAAAAAACAAAGAGTGACAGAATGGATGAGAAACATGATTTTCTGCCTATAAGGGACACACTTTAGATATAAGGACACAGGCTGAAAATAAAATAAGTAACAGAAAACAGCAGGTGTTGGTGAGGACGTGGGGAGATCAGAACCCTTATCCAATGCTGGAGCAACTATAAAATGGTACAAACACTACAGTAAATAGAATGCACTTCAAAAGAAAAAGAAAGAAAGAAAGAAAAGAAAACTAGAAATAGAACTACCTTATGACCCAGCTACCCCATTCCTAGTTTTACACACTGGAAACCTAATAGAAGTGATACAAACCACCATATGAATCCCTATGATCACTGCAGCACTATACATGATAGCAAAAAAGTGGAAACAACATAATTTTCCTTCAAGGGATAAACAGGTAGAATACGTTACATACATACATGCAATAGAAAACTAAACAACTATAATGAACAATGATAAGTCCATGAAACATTATAACATCAGTGATTGGAGGATATTATGATAAGTACAATAAATCAATCACAAAAGTACAAACATTGTATGAGACCACTATTATAAAAACTCAGAAACTCAGAAACAACAACCTTTGATGGTTATGAAGGAGAGGAAATCACTAGATAGTATACAAGTACATAAAGTTGAGTGAAATACATCACCAAAGAAAAAATACTGTATGATCCATTCAGAACCTACTATACAGCTACAGTAGTCAAAACAACTTGGGACTAGTACAATGACAGATGCACCAAAAGGGGAAGAGACAGTATATTTGACAAATGGTGCTGGCAAAACTGGATGCCCATCTGAAAAAAATTGAAACAGGATCCGTACTTCACACCATATACAAAAAAATAATTCAAAGTAGATCAAAGACTAAGTCAAAAACTGTAAAGTTCATAGAACAAAAAATAAGAGCAATACATGGAATTAACAGGATACAAATCATAACCAACAATACACAAATTCCAGATGCTAGATAAGTGGAATCTGCTAAAAATTAAACATCTATGTTCATCAAAAGACTTCACCAAAATAGTTAAAAGAGAACATACAGACCGGGGGGTGGGGGGAAATATTTGCCTAATATAAATCAGACAAAGCCCTAATTTCTAAAATCTACAAGATAATCAAACACATTTACAACAAAAACTACAATCCAATTTAAAAATCAGCAAAGGAAATGAACAGACACTTCACCAAACAAGATGTTTCAGCAGTGAACAGAGACATGAAGAAATGCTTAAGGTCACTCCAAGCCAGCAAAGTGCAGTCACCATGAGCTGAGATCACTAGCCATTAGAAAAATCCCATTCAGAACTACAACGGGATACGGTCTCACCCCAGCATTACTGGTAGAAATAACCAAAACAGGAAATAACAAATATTAGAGAGCCTACAGAGAGATTAGAACTCTTATGCACTACTGGTGGGGATGCAAAATGATATAACGATTTTGAGAAACAATAAAAATAGCAAAAGGTTTTGACAGTTCACCAAAGTAGATGTACAGAAATCAGATAAGCACATGGGATGATGAACATCAATACTCCTTAGGGAAAAGCAAATTGAAATCTCACTGAGTTTAACACTACGTACCTATTACAATGACTAAAATTAAAAAGAGTATATCAAGTATCAATGAAGATTTATAGCAATTGGGAATTTCATAAACTGCTGGTGGGAATCTAAAACACTATAACCATTTTAGATTTCTTCATTGCAAGTATCTTTCTTTTACCAACATAAAAGATGCAACTCTACACACGGCCCTCATCAGATGGAGTACTCAGGAGAAGTATCAACTACATCTGTGGAAACAGGCAATGGAAAAGCTTAATATCATCTACCAGAACAAGACTAGGGACCAACTGTGGAGCAGCCCATCAACTCCTCATATGCAAGTTCAAACTCAAATTGAAAAAAATCAGACCAGCTTCATGAGAACCAAAATACAATCTTCAGTGTATTCCATCTGAATTTAGAGACCATCTCCAGAATAGATTTGATGAGTTCAACAGTAATGACTAAAGACCAGACATGTTGTGAAATGACATCAGGAACATCATGCATGAAGAAAGCAACAACAATAACAAAAGAAACCTGCTGCTATCAAAAGGTCATTAAAAAGTTAAGAGAGACAGAAAGAAAAACCTAAGAGGATGTCAGAAGAGAGTATGAGGATTGCTCGTGAACACTGAGTAGCTAAAGCAAAAACTGATGAAGTAAAAGACCTGAACATAAGATTTCAAAGGGTAGTTTGAAAAGATACAGTATTATGATGACATGTGCAAACAGCTAGAGATAGAAAATCAAAATAGAAGAACACAGTCAGCATTTCTCAAGCTGAAAGAACTGAAGAAAAAATTCAAGCCTCGAGCTGTAATACTGAAGGGTTCTATGCAGGAAAAACAAGATGAAAGGAATATACAGAGCCACTATACCAAAAGAACTGGTCGACACGCAACGATTTCAGAAAGTAACATAAGATCAGGAACCAATGGTATTAAAGAAAGAAGTCAAAGGTGCCCTGAAGGCTTTGGTGGAAAGCAAGGCTCCACGAATTGATGGACTACCAAATGAGATGTTTCAACAAATGGATGCAGCGCTGGAAAAACTCCCTCGTTTATGCTAAGAAATTTGGAAGAGAACTAGCTGACCAAATGACTGGGAGAGATCCATATCTATGCCTATTTCCAGGAAAAGTAACTCAACCAAATGCAAAAAAATATTGAACAGTATTATTAGTATCACATGCAAGTAAAATTTTGCTGAAGACCATTCAGTAAGGCCTGCAGCAGTGTATCAACAAGAAACTGCCAGAAATTCAAGCTGGATTTAGAAGGAAATGAGAACCTAGGATATCACTGTTGATGTTAGATAGGTTTTCGTCGAAAGCACAGATTCCCAGAAAGGTGTTTATCTGTGTTTTGTTGACTATGCTAAGACATTTGGCTATGTGGAGGACAACAAATTATGGATAACACTGTGGAGAATGCAAATTCTGGAAAACTTAATTGTGTTCATGAGGAATCTATTCATGGATCAACCAGCAGTCATTCAAACAGAACAAGGTGATACTGCGTGGTTTAAAGTCAGGAAAGCTGTGCATCAGCTTTCCATGCTTTCACTGTACATATTCAATCTATATGCTGATCAAATAATCTGAGAAGCTGAACTATATAAAGAAGAGCAAGGCATTGGGATTAGAAGACTAATTAACAACTTGTGTTATTCAGATGAATCAACCCTACTAGCTGGAAGTGAAGGGCCCTGAAGCACTTACCAATGAAGATTGAAGACCCCAGCCTTCAGCACGGATTATACATAAAGAAAACAGAAACTATCACAACTGGACAGACCAGTAAGCAATATCATGATAAATGGAGAAAAGACTGAAGTTTTCAAGGATTTCATTTTTACTTGGATCCATAATCTAACAACCTTGGAAGCAGCAGTTATGAACTCAAAAGACACATTGAATTGGGCAAACTACCTGCAAAAGATCTCTTCACAGCTTTGAAAAGTGAAGACGTCACCCTGAGGAACAAGGTGCACTTCATCCAAATCATGATGTTTTCAATCACCTCCTAGTCATGCAAAAGCTAGAAAATGTGTAAAGAACACCAAAGAAGAGCTGATGTCTTTGAATTGCGGTGTTGCTGAAGAATATAGAATATGCAAGAACTGCCAAGGAAAACCAAACAAATCTGTCTTGGAAGAAGTGCAACTAGGATGCTCCTTAGAAACATAGAGAAGAGACTATAACTCACATGCTTTGGACACGTTATCAGGGAGGATCAGTGCCTAGAGAAGGACATCATGCTTGCTTGGTAAAGTAGAGGAGCAGCAAGAAAGAGGAAGACCATCAGTTGAGACGGACTGACACAGTGCCTGCAACAACGGGATCAAGTAGGATAACAATTGTGAGGACGGCACAGAGTTGAACTGTGTTTCATTGTGTTGTGTATAGGGTCACTGTGAGTTGAAACTGGCTTGATGGAACCTAACAACAACAAAATAGTTATATGTTTATATACATATATTTGTATATGTATATATATATATATATATATATATTAGAAAGAAATCTTATCAGTGAGGCCTTTTCTGACTCCAATCCAGTGACTTCAAATTGGATTATGAATTCCCTCATTCTAACCCTCTCTTCCATTTTTGCTGCAAAGTTTATCACTTTCCTACATAGTACACAATTTATTTTCTTTATAGTAAAGGGTCTGCCAGTAAGAGTGTCCTATCTGTGAACTTGAATGAAACAAGTTGTGTAAATTATACCAGTTTTAATTGTTCTATTATTTTGAAGTACATTTGATAGCCTTATGTGTGGAAAAGAACTTCAGTTCGATGGCCACCTCAGCACCTTCCAAATGGGGCCAAAAACAATCAGTTATCTTTCAGCATTGATGGTTATGGTCTCTCTTCCTTCATTTGGAAAAATTAAGGGCCAATGATACTGGAGAACCAAAATCCACACTGAATGATAACTATTTAGGGATGAAGTGGACATTCTTGAATCTACATTGGATTCTCATATTCCAAATGCAGCCTTTTTGTTTGTTAACAAAACCATTCATCCAAAAAATGGGCCTTTTCCCTGAAGATGTTTTTTCGGCCAAAAGCAAGGTCATCTTTCAGCTGCTCCGGAGCCCAGTCAGCAAATGTAGGGCACAATCTTTGATTACTGGACTTCAGTTCTTGGGTTAAAACCATTTTGTGAAGGTAAAGCTTCAAGTCCAGATGCAAAATCTGCCAAGCTGTGGTCTACAAAAGACCTTGTTCCTGTGCTCGGAGAGAAATTGGTTGGGATGGCTTCTCGCATACATGCTAATGAATGATGGCACCATTTTCATTGGGATGTGCGATTTGTTGATGCACAAGTGTTGTCTAATTGGCGATAGACTTCGTTGTCTCAAATCTTTTGATGAAACATCAAATTGTTCTCTCGGTGGAATGATTATGCACATCCTAAATGTCACATAAGGCATGGAATGTTTGACAAACTGAACACCCATTTTTACAATAAACTTTACTAAGTTCTACGTGTTGTGGAATCATGTAACTTTTTGTGGCTATCTGTCAAAACTAATCAAAAAAGCCTGATGAATATGGTTGCCATAGCTTCATAAATATCGCTGCTGTGAGCTGTCAAAAATAGGACATCTTTACTGGAAGATTCTTCACACATCCTCCCACCCATTCCACTGAGCTGTGAGCTTCCTAATGGAGGGAATTATTTCTGTTTTCTTTAGTGCTGTGTCCTTACGAGAGAATCTGAATGAATGAGTGGATAAATGCTATGAGCTGTCTCAGATCCTTTTAACACAAGCTGAGCCCTCATGCCCAAAATCATGTGGTGACAGAAACCAGGAAGAATGTTTTCTACTAACTATGCCAGTCATTTAGCTTCAATTTCATCATTTATAAAAAAAGAAAATTTAACTAGGTGATTGATAAGATCTAAACATTTATTATTCATAATACATATTTCTCATAAATAACTTATAGGTCCCTCAAAAAGGGGACAACTTAGTAAACTATAGTGCATTCATGTATCACAGTACTAGGTAATGACTTAAAAAATGAAGTAGTTTTGTGTGAACTGATTTGAAAATACGTCCATTGCCTCTTTCATCTAGTGCTGCTATAACAGAAATATCACAAACAGATGGCTTTAACAAAGAGAAATTTATTTTGTCACAGTCCAGCAGGCTATAGGTCTAAACTCAGGGCATCAGTTCCAGGGGAAATCTTGCTCTGCTAGTTCTGGAAGAAGGTTTTCATTGTCAGCCTCCTGGATTGGAAGCTTCTGAGGCACAGGGACCCCAGGTAGTTTCCAAAGGACATGCTCTGCTCCCAGTACTGCTTTCCTCCAGGTCTCCAAGTCTCTGCTTGTCTCCCTTTCCTTTATATCCCAAGAGATTGCCTTAGACACAATACAATCTTATTGACTGAGTCCCACTTCACTAACACAACCACTGCCCATCCTCCCTCATTAACATCACAGAGGCAGGATTTACAGCATACAGAAACATCACGTAGTACTAAGAATCATGGTTTAGCCAAATTGCTACATACATACGCTTCTGGGGAGACACAATTCAACTCATGACATCCATATCAGAAATTACTAAATGAAAAGACAAGGTGCCAAAGAGTGTGTGAGGTAGTTTCCAACATAGCGAAGTGCCCTAACTGTACATATACACATACATGTATATAGCCAGACAGACAGGCACAGAGGACAGTCTGCTGTGGGCTGCTTTAGTGGGAGGAAAAGGAAGAGTTTCGTTTTTTTACTCATAGGTTAAAACAAGAAAAGTTAAAGAAGCAACTAAAATTTTACATTTTATATTTTTATTTTACTGGGTTTTTTATTTACATGCAAGTAGTTTTTGAAGTATTTTTTCATGAAATTCTTTCTCCTGACTCAAAATTTCCACTTCTGCTAGAAAAACCTCTAACTTGAACTGCAGAATGTGAAGTTTCATCATTACTTTTATGGGTCTGGCTGTCACACTGAAATTCAGAGTCCTAAACTAGAGAACAGAGCAACCAAAAGCCTGAAACAATCATATTCAATCCTTAGCTAGGCTATGGGAGCAGAGCCTTTTACAAACCTACGTGTGGCAAGTCAGCGGCAAAATATTTTTCCTTTATCAGTTTTCCTTTACCGGGAAAAGAATCAGGCTTGCAAAACTTGTACATCATGTGCCCTTGCAAGGGCTGGCATAGAAACAGTGCCTCCTAATATGATTATTATAGGCAGAGCACCCTCTCTATTTTTATTACATTCTAGTCAGAAGTTTGGGTTGATTACATTTCATAAAGAAAGAAAGGTTTTGGAAACAACCAAGTCCAAGAGTTTTCCTCAGCTGCATTTGGTTCCACTTAGATAATTTCTGGCATGGTGCATCCTCCCTTTCTTGTAAAGTTTTGTCTAAAGGAAACGAGAATATATTCCATTGCTATAATGGCAAGCAAGTCTCCCAAGAAATATTCAGCCAAACAAAACTCCCTGTTATAAGCTGAGATCCATGACTATTCTCTCAAGTTTTTAAGGTACATTGTCATCACCCTCAGTTAATAAGTGTTCTGCTTCACCTGTTCCAAAGGGTGCAGCTGACACAGGATGTGCAAGTGTGAAAGCTTTCAAAAAGTGCACTTATCCAAGAGGTTTGCTTAATATTCAAAATCTGTGCCAAGCTCACTCCTAGATGGTATTCAGCACATTCTCTGAAGTTTCTTTACCCTGGAAGAAAATTAAGTTTCCTCAGTGCATAGAACAGATGTATTTTCCACACTACAGTGGATAAGAATAGGGTAAAAAGTCAGTGGAGAAGAGAAGAATGAAAAGGTCCTGGGTCTATCATGGTGGTGAACAAAGGTTCCTCATTGCTGACAAGTCAGATTTCTTTAGAAATCTACCTAGCGTTGGACAAAACTCATTTTATCAAACAAGATAGTCCAATTTGGGGTAATTTTCAATGGCAATCTCAAGATATAGCACTACTTTCTGCTGAATTCATCCTCTAAAAGCAACATGGGAAGGAAGAGTCACAATATTAGAAACTTTGTTGTGTGCACATGGCTTATTATGAAGTCAGTTTTCATTGAACAGTGAAAGCAAATGACTTCGCTAAGGGAGTCATCATCTTCTGTACATGAGAAACGTTGGAGACTGGTGTATAAACTAGGAGTTTTGATCAGAAAGATCTAAACATAGACTAAAGAAATGAGATGAAAAGGGCAAAAGAAAGAAAATTTGGTTTAGGGAAACAGAGGGGTCAAAAAGAAGCTTATTAATTTACTACGAAAGTTACTGGTTCTAAATAGATATTGTGATTTATCAAAGGAGTCCTCAAGAAAAGGGAAACAATAATATTAAAATCATTACCCAAAAGAAATTTTTAAGTTTTATAGATCATATCACTTAGAATTCAAAGGAAGAAAAATTAATATTATTGAAGTAATTTTTACAAGGCAGATTTTACTTCTTGGAGAAAAGATTGTGTAATTCTAACTTTCTGTTAAGCTCAAAACTTTTTGTGGGAAGTCGCTGTTGTTCAGAATTCCAAGCGGCAGTTACCACTCTTAAAAACTACCCTCCTTTGATCTGCGTAACCTGACCCTGGAAGGACTTGTTCATAACAAGACGTGGAGTGATTCTGCAGACAAGCAAGCACAAGTCTGTGTTACCCATTCCCAGCAAATGCTCAGACCCTTTGACCCACACTCAGGTTTCGGCCAGGGTGACTAGCCAGGGTGACTTACCAGGGCGTGCTGTGCTCAGCAGTAACTCTACACCAGAATCCATAAGGCAATCACACAGTCTAGTAGCCAAAGCCTAATTCATTTTCTGATTCCGTTACTGCAGCACCTAGATAAGATCATCAGACATTAACATTCAGACCACAGATGTCATGGACCCCAAGCTAGTACAGAGGGATCACAGGACCTCCTTCAAAGCTTAAGGCCAGCAGAGAGGTAGGTGACTTGTTGGGGCATTTACTTGTTAGCTGGACAACTTTTCACTGAGCATATATTTTGCAAAGCAGTTGGGGAGAGCCTAATTCCCCTTCAGCAAATATTCTATGAGGAAAATGGCCTGTTGCATGAAACAGCCAACTTCCTATAGGCCCACCACAATAGAGAAAATTCTAGAGTCCACAAATATTCATAAAGAAGGGGTCTACTAAGCCATCCAGATAGTGGTTTCATCCTTGTGCCCCCAAGGAAAAGAACGTCTGCCTAAGACATCTAATTCTACTCTCTTTCAGGCTTTTCAATGCCTCTAGGAGTAATAAGAGCCCAGATAAGGATTTGCAATAGTTAAGCAGATATCCTTCTTTTTTTATCCCCAGTCTTTATTGTCAGAAGTTTACTCTGTTAGCCATTTTCCTATGGAGCTAATGTAGGTAGCCATTTAAATCAGGGTAGACAAAGAGGGCCTTTCACCTATTTTTAATAAATAAAGTTTTCTTAGAATACAATCACTCTTCATTTACATCATGTCTATGCCTGCTATCACATTACAGTGATGAAAGTAAACAGTTGTGACAGAGACTGTCATAAATGAATTTGCAGATCAGTGCTAGACACCCAGCAGAATCTTTCTGCTATATTTGATAGCTAATGAGCAAATACTTCACTTTCTACCAAAATTTCACTGAGACAAAGAATAACATGAGATTCATAAGGCTTTTTTCTTGTTAATAATGTGTTTAATACTTTAAATTATCACCAATGTTTTCTTGAAATAGTGAAGCTGATATTAAGTTATTTCACTAAACAAGAACTCATATTTTATACAGTTAGATGTTAAAAGACTCTTTTCAATTACTGGCCCTGAAATCACCCTGTATTATTGTAGAGAATATTTTGTTTTGTGCTTTATATTTAATTTCATTGGAAGTAGGTTAAATACAGGCTTTTTGGTTACTAATGAAAAGAGCATTATAAAAATTTTCAGAAAGAGAAGTCAGTCATCTTATCCATGGATCACAGCAGACTTGCACTGAGTGTAGCAATATTCCCTCAATAAACCTGTAGGTGTTCAATATTCTTGCACAAATGTCTGTCTCTGCCCTGAGTGCTCAGTCTGTTTCTGGAAATAGGTATATGAGCATGTGGTAATGGAGCATGTAGCGAGTTCTGTAATGCAGGCAAAACAAGCAGGGACCACCTTCCACAGCCCAGGGTACCAGGCATTCATCTCTGACCCTTACAGATGTAAGCATGGTTCTGGAGGATAGGTAGGGCTCTTCCAGTTGGAGATAATGGGGTTCATTCCAGAAAGAAGGACAGCACATGCTAAGATGCAGAAATGAGGAGACGTGTGATGAAACAGAGTGAATTAGAACTAACAAATGTTTGAATGTTCCTCTATAGGCTATAGGAAGCCCTGTGAAGTTATAACTGAAAAATTGTCTTAGGCTGTGTTCTCTAAAGGAGCAAAAACAGTAAAATATAGATGGATGGACGGACGGACGGACGGACGGACGGACGGACGGATGGACGGATGGGTGGGTGGGTGGATAAATTTGATAGATAGATGATAGATGGATAGATAGATAGAAATAGATGTCTATATACCTAAAAACCCAAACCCATTGCCTTCAAGTCAATCCCAACTCATAGTCACCCTCTGGAACAGAGTAGAAGTTCCCACAGCATTTCCAGGGAGTGCCTGGTAGATTCAAACTGCCAACATTTTGGTTAGCAAATGTAGCACTTAAGTACTACACCACCAGGGTTTAACACACACACAAATATATATATATGAAGAGCTAAGGAGCTGGTGAATCCCAAAATCTCCAGGTCAGATGGCAGGTGACTGGCTCACATCCTAAAAGCCAGAGGTCAGAGGATGGCAAAACAAACGCAGAATCAAGAGGAAATGAGCTTTGTGAGAACATTATACACATTGGACATAGGCCACACTCCCAAGAAAACTCCTCTTTCAACTGTTTGCTCACGTCAGATCACAAAATGAAGGATTATATAATATCTACCAAACCACTGAGAACCATGGCTTAGCTAAATTGATATATAACCTTAACCATCATTAATTTGGCACTTGTACATGTATCTCCATAAATCACACATACTCTATAAACCAAGACAATTATAAAGTCATACTTGTGTCTAACATGATATGACTAACAATGCACACACACTAGCCTTGTTAGCATGTTATATTTTATAATAAGCAATGGAATAAAGAAGGAAAGAAACTAAAGATACTTCATAAATGTTTTGTTCTGTTGTACATAGGTCCCTATGAATTAGAACAGACTAGATTGCACCTAACAACCACAATATAGATATAGAGCAAAGGTGTGTGTGTGTATACATATATACCTATGTATACGCATAAAAATGCTGTTAAATTGATTTTGACTCATAGGGACCTTACAGGAAAAAGTAAAACTGCCCCATATCCCCATATGGTCTCCAAGGAACAGCTGGTAGATTTAAATTGTTGACCTTCTGGTTAACAGTTGTAGCTCTTAACCGCTGTGCACCAGGGCTTCAGGTATACACATATATAATAAAACAGGGAAAAATACTCATGACAATTACAGTCCTCGCTTCTACAGCTGATCACATTGTCATAACTGGAATTTAGAACTACTTTCTTCCACTACCCACTGTACATTCCGTTTGCTTTCAACAGGCATCTTCACTGGCCATCGTTCTTTGCCTGGGTGGGTCAACCCTAACTGACGATCCTGAAGTGTCTGGGGCATTAGTAGTCATGTCAGAATCAGGTTGATGTACTTTTCCATTTACTGAGTAGTTCAGTACAGTGATGTTCCAAGTGACCCCCTGTGTTCAGGTATACTATTCTTTACCTCTGTTATGTCCTATCAGTCTGCTTTTCTCTTGGTAATCAGGATCAATCACTCCAGTCAGTATGATAATTCTTTCTTTGTCTGTTGATTCAGAGGATTGAGGAGCCCAAAGTGACCAGGTGGTATTTTTACCATGCAGTTAAACATAATCACTATTTCACCTCCTGGTGGGAGCATTTCTCCCTTTGGAACTAAGACTTCTACACACGCAGAGGATAAAGTTGTGGGAATAGGAAGCAAAAATTTTGAAAGTGGGTCACTAGAGGCAATAGTCATTGCTGCCATCCCCATTTCCACCCCTTGATTGCTGAAACCATGAATCCTAGCCAGGAGAAACAGCATCATATGTTACAGGATGGTTTAGAACATACACAGAGAACATTACACCAACTTTGTAAAGTATTACCACCTAGCTGGCACCATAACTGAGTCTTCGGAAGGCCATCACATCATTCATAAAGCTAGCTGCTTCAGGTTAACGGGGAACATGGTAAGACTGGTGGATTCCATGAGCATGAGCCCGTTGCCACACTCTATTTGCTGTGAAGTGAATCCAGTGCTCTGTAGGATACCATGATGCAGATAAGGTATTCTGCAAGTCTACTTTCAGGTATTCTGCACGTCTACAGATGATCACTTTGAATGATTGCACGCTTGGAAGGCAAATTTGTTTCCAGAGTAAGTCTCTATCCCAGTAAGAACAAAATGATATATTTTCTATGATGGAAGTTGTCCAGTGTACTCAACATGCGATCAGATTGTTGGCTGATCACCTCACAGGATGGCACCATATCAGAGACTCAGTGCTGGTCTCTGCTGCTAGCAGATTGGGCAGTCAGCAGTGACTGTAGCCAAGTCAGCATCGGTAAGATGAAAAACATCTTGTTGAGCCCATGGGTACCCTTCATCCCTGCCACGATGGCTATTTCTTTCATGAGACTGTTAGGCAATAATGGGAATGGCTGAGGAAAACAGCTGACCGGTATCTACAGAATACGTCATCCTATCCACTGATTGTTAAAATTTTCCTCTTGGAGGTCACTCTTTGGTCACAGAAGACACAAATATCTTCACTTCCTTGTGAAGATACTTACTTGTCACCAATTTTCCAGTCATGTTGGGGTGTTTCTTCCAAGTCTCTGACTATCCAGCCAAGCCATTGGCCATATCCCATGAAGTGGAATATAATCACACTTCTCACCATTTATCCTTCCAAGCAAAATGAACAAACACATACCTGCTCAAAGTTCTGCTCATGGGAGGATTCTCCTCTATCAATGTCCTTCTGGGAGGTTCCAGAAACAGGCTCCAATGCTGTTGCTGTTCATTTCTGAGTGGTACTGGAACATCACATAAAATCATCTGTAAAACAGGCATAAGTTTTTTCCTCTTCAGTTAACTGATTTTCTAATCAAAGAAATTCTTGAAATGTTTCTTATAATTTTGATTTGGTTTTTGCAAATTCTCCAAGCTTCTGTTTATCTGTGAATGTCCTAATTTCACCACAGTATTTCAGAGACAGTTTTGCAAGATACGTAATTTTTGGTTGGTAGATTTCCGCCCCACACCCCACCCCTTTCAGGGCTTTGTATATGCCATCCCATTGACTTCTTGTCGTCATGGTTCTGACTGAGTGTTCTGAACTGTCTTGATAGTTCTCCTTTGTAGGTTATTTTTTATTTAAGCCTAGGTCTTCAATTTCATTAAGTTTGATTAGAATACTCCTTGATGACTTTTGAGGGGATCTATCTTACATGGGCTTCAATGAGCATCCTGAATAAATATCTCCTCTTCTTTTATTATATCAGGGAAGTGTTCTGTCAGCAAATTTTCAACTATTCTCTCTGTATTTTCTGTTATCCTCCCTTGTTCTTGTACTCCAATCATTAGTAAATTATTTCTCTTAATAGACTCTCACATAACTCTCAGTGAGCCTTCTTTTTTTTTAATTCTTTTATCTGAAATTTCATTGTGTATGCTGGTGTCAGCTACTACGTCTTCAATCTTGCTAATTCTGCATTCCATTTCCTTGGTCCTGCTCCTTTGACTTTCTGTTGAGTTATCTATTTCTGTAATTTTATTGTTAATTCATTATTTATTTCTGCAATTTTATTGTTAATTCATTGAACTTTGGATAGTTGCTGCTCAAGAATTTCTTGAAGCTTGTTTAATCTTTCAGTGTGTTCTCCTGCTCTGCCTAAGCACTTTCCTGCTTCTTGCATAGCTCTTTACAGTATTCTGTATTCTACCTCGAATAAGTGCAGGAAGCCTTCGTTTGGCAAATTTCTTGACTTGTTATTTTGTGAGTTTTCTGAAGCCATGGTAGTCTGTTTCTTTAAATGTTTAGAAATTGGTTGTAGTCTCTGAGCCATCAGAAGGCTGTTGCCATTTATATGGTTGTTGTGCTTAAGTTGTATCTATAAACAAATACATTTTTTCCTTTCTTTTTTCTTCTGATTAACTGAAATCTGTTTTGAATGTCCCTTGTCTGTAGCTCCCTCTTTTCTCCCCAGCCTGTGACAGCACACTTCTCCGTTCTATTCTATGTATCTAGTATCCTCTAAACAAGCATTTGTCTCCCCATCTCCACCCTCTTCTCTCTCATCTAGAAAGAGACCAGTAGGACAGCCTCCTATAAATGTATTGAACCATAAAGTACATACAACTTATGGTCACACTGTGTACCTCAGTCCAGTCCATTCTTGCCTGAAATGTTGACCTCATAACTAATTTCCAGACAAGGAGAGCAGCAGGTCTAGGGGCTGCGTTCCCAGGGGATCCTCCAGGCTGCAGGACCATCACTTCAGATCTTTCGTAGAGTTCTTGGGGTGCACACCTCTTTTGCTTGCATTGCCTTGGGGACTCTACATTGTGTGCCCCATCACAGCTGGCTCTGGTGGTGGCTGGGCACCACGTGGTTCTTCTGGTCTCATGCTGATAGTGTTCCATTCATAAGGGTCTTCTGTCTCCTGGGCTCTTTTTCCCTTGTATCTTTGTTGTTCTTGGTGCTCATCTTTTCCAGATGGGTTGAGGCCATTTTGTTTACTTCAAATGGCAGCTTGCTAGTTTTTAAGGCCCCAAATACCATTCACCAATGTGGGGTGCAGAACTCTCTTAGCAATAGGCTAGTGATGCCAATTGGTCTCAATGTCCCCTGAACACATGGTCCTCAGAACCCCACCCTTACTACTCTATCCTCTAAAATATTAGGTGAGCTTAAAAAACCTTTCAGTTTGTGTTGAAGTCCAGTTAACTTGATCCACACTATTGTGTGCTGTCACTGCTTTCACCTAACCAAATTTCTGTTGACTATCTAAACTATGAACAACTCTCTTCCTCTCTCCCCACCCTTGTGTCTGTGAAAGAGTCTTTTCTTTTGTAAATAAGTCTATTCTTAAATCCTTATAGGAGGGGTCTCATACGAAATTTGTCCTTTTGCGGTGGCTGATTTCACTCAGTATAGTCTTCCAGTTTAAACCAGGTTATGAGAGGCTTCCTGAAATCATCATTGTTTTTTATCATTGCATTGTATTCCATTCAGTAGATGTACCATAGTGTATTTCTCCATTCATCTGTTGATTGGCATCTAGGTTGTTTCCTTCTTTTTTTGCTATTGTGGACTGTGCTGCAATAAATATTTGTGTACATGTATCTCTTCATGTGACTGTCTTTATTTCTGTAGGATATATTCCAAGCAGTGAGACTAGTGGATCAAAAGATATTTCTATTCCTAGCATTTTAAGGAAGTGCCAAATTGCTTTCCAAATAGGGTGCACCATTTTGCAATCCCACCAGCAGTGTAGGAGAGCTCCAGTCTCTCTTCAGCCTCTTAGCATTTGTTGTTTTGTGTCTTCTGGATCATGGCCAGCCTTGTTGGGGTGAAATAGTATCTCATTGTAGTTTTGATTTGGGTTTCTCTAAAGCTAATGACTGTGAGGATTTCCTCATGTGTCTTTTGGCTGCCTGGATGTCTTCTTTGGTGAAGTGCTGCCTATCCTTTGCCCATTGCTTAATTGGGTTATTTACCATTTTCTTGTTGACATTTTGCAGTACCTTGTAGATTCTGGAGATTAGAAGTCAGTCCAACATGTAGCTGTCAGATTTTTTCCCCCATTCTGTAGGTAGTCTTTTAACTCTCTTGATAAAGTCTTCGCATGAGTGTAAATGTTTTATTCTTAGTAGTTCCTACTTATCTATTTTCTGTTCTGTTGTTCATGCTTTGTCAGATTTTGAAGTCTGTCTGAGCTGTGTATTAGAACTTCCATTGTTGATCCTATTTTTTCTTGTATGATCTTTATCATTTTAGGTTTAATATTTAGGTCTTTGACTCATTTTGAGTCAGTTTTTGTGTAAAGTGTGAGATATGGGTCTTGTTTCAGTTTTTTGCAGATGGATATCCAATTTTGCCAAAACCATTTGTTAAAGAGACCATCTTTACCCAATTTTATGACCTTTGGGCCTTTGCTGAATATCAACCGTTCATAGGAGGGTGGTGTCATCTCTGGGGTCACAATTCAGTTCTATTGGTCTATATTTCTACTTACTTACCAGGCTTTTTTGACTACTGTGTCAGCATAATAGGTTCTAAATTCAGGTAATGTGAGGCCTCCTGCTGTGTTCCTCTTCTTCAGTAGTGCTTTGTTTATCTGAGGTTTCTTCCATTCCCAAACAAAGTCAGTGATTTATTTCTCCATCTCAGTAAAAAATGACACTGAAATTTTTATGGGGATTGCATTGTATATGTAGATCACTTTGGGTATAAGAGACATTTTCAGAATATTAAGTCTTCCTATCCATGAGCAAGGTAGGTTTCTCTCCTTATGTAATTCTCTTTTGGTTTCCTACAGTAATGTTTTCTAATTCTCTCTGTATAGGTCTCCTGTTTCTCTGGTTAGATTTATTGCTAAGTATTTTAACTTCTTGGGGACTGTTGTATTGATTTGGTGATTTCTTCTTTGATGTTCTCTTTGTTGATGTAAAGGAACCCTACCAATTTACTTATGTTTATCTTCTATCTTGATAATTTGCTGAACTCTTCTATTAGTTCCAGTAGTTTACTTATGGATTCTTTAGTATTCTCTGTATATATGATCATATCATCTGCAGATAGGGAGATTTTTACTTCATCTTTGCTGATGCAGATGCCTTTTATTTCTTTGTCTTGTCTAATTGTTCTAACCAGAACTTCTAGCACAACGTTTACCAGAAGTGGTGACAGTGGTTATCCTTGTATAGTTCCCGTACTCAGTGAATTCTTTCAGTCTCTCTCCATTCAGCCTGATGTAAGCAGTTGGCTTTTCATAGATGTACCTTATTGCATTCAGAAATTTCACTTTTATTTCTATTTTGCTGAGAGTTTTTTATCATGGATGGGTGTTGGACTTTGTCAAATGCCTTTTCTGCATCAATTGACAAAATCAGGTGATTCTTATCCCGACTTATTTGTCTGTTAGATCACATTAATTGTTTTTCTGTCATTGAACCAGACTTGCATCCTAGATATGAATCCAGCTTGGTCATGATGAATTATTTTTTTGACATGTTGTTGAATTTTATGGACTACAACTTTGTTGAAAATTTTGCATCTATGGTCATGAGTTATACTGGTCTGCAATTTTCTTTTTTCATGGAATCTTTCCCTGGCTTTGGCATCAGGGTTATGCTGATTTCATAGAATGAATTTGGGAGTATCCCATCCTTTTTTATGCTGTGAAATAGCCTGAATAGTACTAGAATTAACTCCTCTCTAAAAACTTGGTAGAATTCTCTGGTAAAGCCATCTCGGCCTGGACTTTTTTTGGTTGGTAGTTTCCTGATGACTTTCTCATCTCTTCTTTTATGATGGGTTTATTAAGTTATTCTACTTCTCCTTGTGATAATTTTGGTAGATGACATGAATCTAGAAATTTGTCCATTTCCTCTAGTTTTTCAAATCTGTTACAGTCTTTCATAGTACTTTGTTATGATACTTTTTATTTTGGTTGGGTTTGTTGTGACATCTCCCATCTCATTTCTTATTTGGGTTATTTGTTACTTGTCTTGTTTCTCTTCTGTGCATTTAGCCAATGGTTTATCAATTTTGTTGATTTTTTCAAAGAACCAGCTTTGGGTTTTGTTAATTGTTCTATTCTCTAATTCACTGATTTCTACTCTAATTTTTATTAATCTGTTTTCTTCTGGTACCTGGGAGGTTCCTTTGTTGCTCTCTTTCTACTTGTTCAAGTAGTAAGGTTAACTCTTTGGTTGGGGTTCTTTATTGATTCTGGATGTATGCATTTATAGAGATAAATTGACCTCTGAGCACTGCTTTTGCTATATCCCATAGATTCTGGTAGATCGTGTTTTCATTCTCATCTGATTCCATAAATTTCTTTATTTCGCCTTTGATTTCTTCTATGACCCATGGATTTTTGAGCAAGATATTGTTCAGTTTCCACGGGTTCAGATTTCTACCTATGTTTTTTCTGCTATTTATTTCAACCTCTATGTCTTTATGGTCAAAGAATATGCTTTGCAATAATTCAATGGTTTGGGTTTTATTGAGAGTTGTTTTATGTCCTAAAACAGTGTTTTGTGTACAATGTTCTGTGTACATTGGAAAAGAAGGTGTACTTATCTGTTATTGGGTAAAATGTTCTATATATGTTGATGAGGTCTAGTTAGTTGATTGTTGCAATTAGGACTTCTGTATCTTTACTGACCTTTTTCCTGAATGGTCTATCCATTACTGAAAGTGGAGTGTTGACATCTCCTACTGTTATTGTGTTGTGGTCTACCTCATTTTTCAATGTTGTCAGTGTTTGTCTGATATATTTAGATGCTCCAGTATTGGGTGCATAAACAGTTAATATTGTTAAGTCCTATTTATGTATTGAACTTTTCAGTAATAGTGACCATCTTTGCCCACAATGGTGGACCTTACATTAAAATCTGTTTATCTCAGATTAGTATTGCCACTCGTGCTCTTCTTTGTGTGTTGTTAGCTTGGTATGTATTTTTCCATCCTTTCATTTTTCAGTTTGTTTATATCTTTAAGTCTAAGGTGTGTCTCTTGTAAGCAACATATAGATGGGTCATGTCTTTTGATTCAGGCTGTCACTCTCTGCCTGTTTATTGGAGCATTCAATCTGCTTACATTCAGTGTAATTATTGATAGGTATGTGTTTGGTGCTGTCATTTTGACACCTTTGTTTTTGTGTTGTTGTTTTCCTTGTTTCTCTTAATATTCTTTTCTGAGTCTTATTTATGGATTTCCTTTTGTCTTTTTGTGTTGTGTTTCTTGTTTTGATATGTCACATTGTTAGTTTGCTTTGTGGCTACCACTTTGATCCTCCTTAACATTCTGTGTTCAAACAGATCTTTAACTACTATATATCTTCCTAATTTCCTGTCCATCTGAAAGAGTTATGGCTACTGTAGTATATCCCTCCTTGTATTGTGATGATGTCATAGTTTCATGTTAAGATCACTGGCTCCCTTCTATCAGTATTTAAATTGAGATTTGTGACTTTCCTAGCTGAGTAGGATTCTGGAAGTTGTATCCTGCATTCCATACTTAAGTATACACTGCTTTTGTTTTTCTAAACACAGAGCTTCTTTCAGTATTTCTTGTAATTTCAGTTTGTTTGGTTTTTTACATATTCCCTTTGTATCTGTTTATCTGGAAATGTCTTAATTTCATCATATCTGAAGGAGAGTTTTGCAGGATTAATTATCCTTGGTTGGCCTGTTTAAAATGATATTTTTATTATGATTGAGTGAAACCATATAATCCAAGTCAATTTTGCATACCCACCTCTCTACAACTCTATTTGCTCTCCTAACCCCGTAACAGCACACTCCTCCTTTTCACTCTTGACTTCCAGTATCCTCTTAGTGAACACCTGTCCCCTTCTTTCCACTCTCTACTCTCCCCTCTAGAATGAAATCAGTAGGACACACTCCTATAAATGTATAAAACCATAAAGTACACAAACCACATGCTCATTCTCTGTCCCCAAGTCCAATACATTCTTTGTCTGAAGTGTTGACCTCAGGACTGGTTTCAGGTCTGACCCAGAACCAAGTGTAGGGGCTCTGTTCCAGAGCACCCTCCAGGCTGTCAGACTATCAGTTCTGGTCTTTTGTTAGACTTCTTGATCTGCCCGCCTCTTTTTCTCATGCTACATCAGAGAGTCTACATTATGTCTGCTATCAAGGCTGTGGTGACCAGGCACCATCTAATTCTTCTGATCTCATGCTGATGTAGTTTCCCAATCATATGGGCCCTTCTGTCTCCTAGACCCATTTTTCCTTGTGTCTTTGATGTTCTTGGGCCTCATCCATTCCAGGTAGATTGGGACAAATGGATGTTCCTCAGATGGCAGCTTGCTGGCTTTTAACACCCTGGGCACCATTCACCAATATGAGGTACAGAAAATGCTCTTAGCAAAAGATTGGTTATGCCAATGGACCACAAGTTCCCCTGAAAACATGGTCCCCATACCCCTGACCCTATTACTCTATCCTTTGAGATGCTGGGTTAAGCTTAGAAACTCTTTTAGTTTACAGTGTAGTCTAGTTATGCTGACTGGACTTCTACTGAGTGCTGTCACACCCTTCACCTAACTGATCTATCTAATCTATCAACCTCCACCTAACTGATCTATCTAATCTATTAACAACCATCTCCCTCTCTCCACCCACTTGTAACCATGACAGAGTCTTTTCTTTCATGCATAAGTCTTTTTTTAAGTCCTCATAATAGTGCTCTCATACAATACTTGTCCTCTTACAACAGACTGATCTCACTGAGCATAATGTCTTCTACTTGACACCAGATTGTGAGATACCTCCTAAAATCATCATTTTTTTATCATTGCATAGTGATCCATTGTGTGTATATGCCATAGGTTATTTATCCGTGCATTTCTGTTGGTGAGCACCTAGGTTGACTCCATCTTTTCTGTTATTGTGGACAGTGCTACAACAAACATTCGTATGCATGTATCTTCCTGTAACAGCCCTTATTTCTGTAGGATGCATTCCAAGCAGTGAGATGGTTGGATCATACACTATTTCTATTTCTAGCTTTTTAAGAAAGCATCAAATTGGTTTCCAAAAAGGAGGTACCATCTTGCTTGCCACCAGCAGTGTAGAAGAGTTCCAATCTCTCCACGGCCTCTCTAGCACTTGTCGTTTTGTGGTTTTTTGGATTATTGCCAACCTCACAGGGGTGGGATAGTATCTCATTGTAGTTTTGATTTGGATCTCTCTAATAGTTAATCATGGTGAGCGTTTTTGCACATGTCTTTTGGCTGCCTGGATGACTTCTTTGGTGAAGTGCCTGTCCACGTTCTTTGCCCATTGTTTCATTGGGTTATTTGAGTTTTTCTTGTTGATATTTTTCAGTACGTTGTAGATTATGGAAATTAGATGTTGATCCAATCTTTTAACTCTCTTGATAAAGTCTCTGGAAAAGTGTAAGCATTTGATTTGTATCTATTTTTCTCTTCTGTTATTTGTGCGTTGTTGGCAAGATTTTGTAGTCTGTCTAAGCAGTGTATTAGAACTTCCATTGTCACCCCTATTTTTTTTCCACATTTATCATTTTAGATTTGATATTCAGGTCTTTAATCCATTTTGAGTTTGTTTTTGTGAAAGGTATGAGATTTGGGCTTTGTTTCATTTTTTTGCAGATAGATATCCAATTTTGCGAACACTATTTGTTGAAGAGACTGTTTCTACCCCAGTTTAAAACCTTTGCTACTTTGTCGAATATCAACTGTTCGTAGGATGATGGTGACATTTCTGGATTCTCTTTTCTGTTCCTTTGGTCTATATATCTGTTTTTGTACCAGTACCAGGCTGTTTTGACTACTGTGGCAGTGTAATAGGTTCTAAGGTCAGATAGTGTGAGACCTCCCATTATGTGCCTCTTCTTCACTAGTGCTTTACTTATCGAGGGTTTCTTCCTTTTCCAAACAAAGTTCGTGATGTGTTTTTCCATCTCATTAAAAAATGGCACTAGAATTTGTATTGGGATTGCATTGTATTTTTAGACCACTTTGGCTAGAATAGACATTTTCACAATGTTAAGTCTCCCTATCCATGAGCAAGGTAGGTTTCTCTACTTATGTAATTCTCTATTGGTTTCTTGAGGTAGGGTCTTGTAATTTTCTCTGTGTAGGTCTCTTACATCTCTGGTTAGACTTATTCCTAGGTATTTTATCTCCTTTAGGGCTATAGTAAATGGTGTCGATTTGGTGATTTCTTTGTTGGTGTTAAGGAACCCTACCAATTTATTTGTGTTTATCTTCTATCCTGATACTTTGCTGAATTCTTCTGTTAGTTCCAGTAGTTTATTTACAGGTTCTTTAGGGTTTTCTGTGTATACAATCACATCGTATGCAAATAAGGATGCTTTCATTTCTTCTTTACTCATGAAGATGTCCTTTATTTATTTGTCTTGTTTGATCACTTTGGTCAGAACCTTTAGCACAATTTACTAGAAGTGGTAACAGTGGTTATCCTTGTCTAGTTCCCTTTAGCAGGGGAAATTCTTTCAGTCTCTCCTTTAAGGATGATGCTGGCAGTTGGCTTTGCATAAATGCTCCTCATCACATTGAGTAATTTCCTTTCTATTCCCATTTTGCTGAGAGTTTTGAACATGAATGGCTGTTGGACCTTGTCTAATGCCTTTTCTACACCCATTAATAAAATCAAGTGATTCTTATCCTTTATGTTATTCATGTGGCTGATCACATCAATTATTTTTCTGGAGCTGAACCAACCCAGCATACCTGGTATGAATCCTACTTTGTCATGATGAATTATTTTTTCATATGTTTTGGGATTTTATTGGCCAGGGTTCTTTTGATTTCTTTTTCTTTTTTTTATTATGATTGAATGAAAATGTACATTCCCATATAAATTTGCTTGCCCACCTATATGCAACTCCCACTTCTCTCCCTGCCTGGTGACAGTAACTCTTCCTTTCTGCTCCATACATGTCTTATCCTCCAAACACTCTCCTATCCCCTCCTCTCTACCAACTCCCCTTCCTCCAGTAAGAGGTCAGCAGGACAACATCCTATAGATGCAAAGAACCATAAAGTGTGTGTATGATACGGTTGTTCTTTGTCACCAAGTCTAATCCATTCTTGTCTGAAGAGTTGACCTTCATTATGATTTATGGACAGAGGCAGCATCAGGGTCAGGAGTCATGTTCTCAGGGGAACTCTGAGGCTCCTGGACCATCAATTGTGGTCTTTTAGTGGAGATTTCAGGTGCATCCCTATTTATTCTTGTGTTGCCAGTGAGACTCAACTTTATGAGCTCCATCACAGCTATCTCTGGTGATGGCTGGACACCATCTGGTTCTTCCAGTCACAAGTTGATGTAGTTACCCACTCACGTGGGTCTCTCTGTCCTCTGGGTTCTCTTCCCCCAAATCTTTTTGGTCCTCAGTAATCATCTGTTTCTGCTGAGTTGGGACCATTTGCTGTACCCTCAGATGGCAGCTTGGCAGCTTTTAAGACCCCCAGAAACCACCCACAGTGTGAGGTGCAGATGGCTCTCTTAGCAAAACGGGAGTTGTACCAATTGGCCTCAATTTCCCCTGACAGCATCGTCTCTGGCCCCTTGCCCAGCTACTCTGTCCTTGCAATATCAGGTTAAGATGGGAGGAGTAATCATGTTATGTTGAAGTCCAGTTAATGTTGATCTTCTTTCTAATGTGTGCTGTCACAGATTTCACCCAACCAAATTTCTATCAACTATCTAATCTAAACCCTCCCCACTCACCCTCCCTCCCCACCCTTGCAGCCATCAAAGAGTCTTTTCTTCTATGCATGAGTCTGTTTTTAAGTTCTTATTGAAGAATTGTGTTGTAGTCAGCTAGTGCTGCTCTAACAGAATTACCACAGAGTGGATGGCTTTCACAAAGGAAGGTTTAGTCTTACACGGTCTGGTAGACTACAAGTCCAAATTCAAGATGTCCCCTCCCGGGGAAGGCTTTCCCCCTTGTCAGCTCTAGAGGAAAGTCCAGTATTACATTAGTCTGTGTCTAGGGAGCATCTTGGCACAGGAACCTGAGGTCTAAAGGACATGCGCTTCTCCCAGGGCTGCTTTCTTGATGGCATGAAGTTCCCAAATCTCTGCTTGCTTCTTTTTTCTTTTACTTCTTGTAAGATGAAAGGATTAAGAGTGGTGCAAGCCATAGATCAGGGAAACTCCCTTTAGAGTGGAACAGAGAGGTGATCCCATGAAGGGATTTACAGCCCTACCCTAATCCTTTAACATACAGCATAGGAAAATCACACAGTGGAGGACAATCACAGAATACAGAGAATCATGGCTCAGCTGGGTGGCTACACATAGTTTTGGGGGGACACAATTCAATCTATGATATGCCACCCTTTGGCACTCCAAAAATCACATTTTTGAAACATGCAACACATTCGTCTCATATGATAAAAGTCCTAAATCAACTCCAAGTCCAAAATGCAAAACTTTCTTTTTCTGTGAAACTTAGAATATTAGCTGTCTGCTTCCGAACCTACAATGGTAGAACAGGCACACGTTAGACATTATATTACAAATCGGAGAAATTGCAGAGAAAGAAGGCATTAACAGGCAACCAGCAAGTCATCAGAAGACATTACATTAGCCCTCACAGCTTTGAAAATACTCTTACATTTTCTGAGATGTTCTACACAGTAGCCTTGCCTTCCAGACTTTAGGTACCCACCAAACTCTGGATTCTGAGTGGAGACCCCTGGCCTTATGCTACAACTCTGCCTCCTAAGTTCACTTGGACAGTAACTCCGTATATTGGTTTTAGGTGCAGCCTAAGCCCAACTGACTGGCAATTCCACTCTGACAAAACACAGAAAGCCCTGTCTCCAGCCTTTCAAACCCCTGAGGTCATGGCAATACCTTTCAAGACTGAAGCAGCTCAGCTTCTCACGCTGTTTGTCTCTTTAGCTTCTGCTTCCCAGAGCTGTGTGGCCTGGGCTGCATGACCCACATATGCCCCACTGGGCAAGTGTTCCAAAGGGCTGCAGCTCCACTGATTCAAGTGCCTGGAGGCACCCACTCTTGCAAGAAAGCCTCTTTCACAAAGGCATTCAGCTCTCAGTCCACTCTTGCACAGAGGCACTCAGCTCTCGTGCTCTGTGGGTCAACAAGGCTAGCTCCACCGATTCAAGTGCCTGGAGGCACCCCACTCTGCAAGGAAAACTCTGTGCACAAGCACTTAGCTCTCTCACTCCCTGGGTCAGCTCCAGCTCTGCCTCTGGCTCTGCTGCTGATACTGCTGCTGCCACCAGTCCTCTGTTGTTTCTTACCATCTCCGCCTTCTTCTTTCCTTCTGACTCTTCTATCCATTCAGTTTGAAAATGGCTTCCACATTTTAGGTATGTGCTAGAGCAGAACCTTACCCTCTCAGTACCAAATTCTGTTTTAGTCAGCTAGTGCTGCTGTAACAGAATTACCACAGAGCAGATGGCTTTAACAAAGGAAGGCTCATTCTTACACAGTCTGGTAGGCTACAAGTCCAAATTCAGAATGTCTGCTCTAGGGGAAGGCTTTCCCCCTTGGTGGCTCCAGTATTACGTTAGTCTGTGTCCAGGGAGCATCCTGGCACAGGAACCTCAGGTCTGAAGGACACATTCTTCTCCTAGTGCCCCTTGCTTGATGATATGAGGTTCCCAAATCTCTGGTTGCTTCTTTTTCCTTTTATCTCTTGTAGGATGAAAGGATTAAGGGTGGCACAAGCCATGCATCAGGGAAACTCCCTTTAGAGAGGAGCAGAGAGATGATCCTATGAAGGGATTTACAGCCCCTAATTGTTTAACATACAGGATAGGACAATCACACAATGGAGGACAATGACAGAATACAGGGAATCCTGGCCCAGCCACGTGGCTACACATAGTTTTGAGGGGACACAATTCAATCCATGACAGGGTCTCATATGATATTTTTCCTTTTTTTTTTGCTGACTACTCTCACTCAACATAATGTCCTGCAATTGAAACCAGGTTATGAGATGCTTCTGGAAAACATTGTCGTTCTTTATGACTGCATGGTGTTCCATTGAGTATATATACCACAGTTTACCTAGCCATTCCTCTGTTGTTAGGCATCTGTGTTGATTCATCTTTTTGCTATTGTGGCCTGTGCTGCTATAAACATTCATGTGCATGTATCGGTTGGTGTGAATGGCCTTAATTCTGTAGGATATATTCCAAGAAGTAGAATTACTGGGTCAAAGGTATATCTATATCCCGCTTTTTAAAGAAGCAACAGATTGCTTTCCACAGAGGTTGCAAAATTTTGCAATCCCACTAAAAGTGGAGGAGAGTTCCACTTTCTCAACAGCCTCTCAAGTATTTGCTGTTTTGCATTTTTTGGACCATAGTCAACCTTGTTGGGGTGAGATGGTATCTCATTGTAGTTTTGATTTGAATTTCTTTAAGAGCTAATGATGGTGAGCATGCCTGCATGTGTCTTTTTGGCTTCCTGGATCTCCTCTTTGGAGAAGGATTTGTCCATCTCCTTTGCCCGTTGCTTACTTGGGTGATTTGTCTTTTTCTTGTTGATATTTTGGAATACCTTATAGATTATGGAGATCAGGTGTTGGTCTGACATATAGTTGCCAAATATTTTTTCCCACTCTGTAGGTGGCCTTTTAATTCTATGACTAACATCTTCAGAAGAGCAAAACTATTTGATTCTTAGTAGTTCCCATTTATCTGTTTTCTCTTCTGTTGTTTGTGGTTTGTTTGATAGATTTTTAAGTCTGTCTACATTCTGTATTGAAACTTCAATTACTGTTCCTACCTTCTCTTGGATAAGCTTTACCACTTAAGATTTCATATTTAGGCCTTTTACCTAGTTTGAGTTGGTTTTTGTATAAGGTGTAAGATACGGGTCTTGTTTCAATTTATTGCAGATGGATATCCAATTCTGCCAGCAACATTTGTTGAAGAGATTGTTTTTACCTCAGTTTAATGTCTTACAGCCTTTGTGAAATATCACTTGTTCTTAGGAAGATGGTATCATCTCTGGGGTCTCAATTCTGTTCCAACGATCTGTCTCTTTTTGTACCAGTACCAGGCTGTTTTGACTACTGTAGCAGTGTAAGATTCTAATGTCAGGTAGTGAGAGGCCTCCCACTGTGTTCCCCTTCAGTAGTGCTTTATTTATCCAGGGCTTCTTCCTTGTCCAAAGTTGGTAATTTGTTTCTCCATCTCACTAAAAAATGTCACTGGAATTTGTGTTGGGACTGAATTATATAAGCAGATTGCTTTGTGCAAAATAAGCATTTTAACAATGTTAAATTTTCGAATCAATGAGCAGAGTAGGTTTCTCTCTTTATGTAGGTCTCTCTTAGTTTCTTGTAGTAAGGACTTGTAGTTCTCGTTGTAAAGGTCTGTTATGTCTCTGGTTAGATTTAATCTTAGGTATTTTATCTTCTTGGGGGCTATAGTAAATGGCATTGATTTGGTGATCTCTTCTTTAATAATTTCGTTGTTGGTATAAAGGAGTCCTACTGGATTTACTTATGTTTATCTTGTATCCTGAGACTTTGCTGAACTCTTCTATCAGTTTGAGTAGTTTACTTATGTATTCTTTAGGATTCTTTGCATATACAACCATATCATCTCAAAATAGGGGGATTTTTAGTTCTTCTTTGTCAGTGCAGATGCCCTTTATTCCTTGGTCTTGTCTAATTGCTCTGGCTAGAACTTCTAGTACGATGCTGAACAAGGGAGGTGTGAGTGGGCATCCTTGTCTATTTCCTGTTCTCAAGGGAAACTGTTTCAGTCTCTCTCCATTCAGGATGACGTACGCAGTTCGCTTTGTTGGGCCCTTATTGCACTGAGGAATTTGCTGTCTATTCCTATTTTCCTGAGAGTCTTAGCATGAGTTGGTGTTGGACTTTATCAAGTGTCTTTTCTGCATCAATAGACAAAATCAGGTGATTCTTGTCATTTGTGTTATTTATGTGATTGATGCATTATTGTTTTTCTGATGTTGAACCAGCTTTACATCCCTGGTATGAACCCACCTTGGTCATGATGGATTATTTTTTGGATATGTTGTTGTATTCTATTGGCAAGAATTTTGTTGAAGATTTTTTTATCTAGATTCATGAGTGATATTGGTCTGTAGTTCTCCTTTTTGTTTGGGTCTTTCCCTGGCTTTGATACCAGGGTTATGCTGGCTTCATAGTTTGAATTTGGGAGTGTTCTGTCCCTTTCTATACTGTGAAATAGTCTCAGTAGTATTGCAGATAACTGTTCTCTAAAACCTTAATAGAATTCTGCAGTGAAACTGTCTGGGCCCAGGCTTTTTTTGGTAATTTTTTGATGACTTTTTCAATCTCTTCCTTTGTGAGGGGTTTCATTAAGTAATTCTGCTTCAGCTTGTGATCATTTTGGTAGGTTATATAAATCTAGGAATTTGTTCATGTCCTCTAGGTTTTCAAATTTGTTAGAGTACAGTCTTTCATAGTATTCTGTCATGATATTTTTTTATTTCTATTGGATCTGTTATGACAACTCCTCTCTCATTTCTTATTTGGGTTATTTGTTTCCTTTCCTGTTTTCCTTTTAGTAAGTTTAGCCAATGGTTGGTCAATTTTGTTGATCTTTCCAAAAAACAGCTTTGGGTCTTTTCAGTTTTTTCAATTGTTCTGTTCTCTAATTCATTTAGTTCTGCTCCAATCTTTATGATCTGTTTTCTTCTGGTGGCTTATGGGTTCCTCTGTTGTTCTTTCTCTACTCGTTCAAGCTGTAGAGTTAGTTCTTCGGTTTGCTTTCTTCCTTCACGATGTGTGCATTTATGGAGATAAACTGACATCTGAGCACTGCTTTGGCTGGATCCCATAGGTTCTGGTAGGAAGTGTTTTCATTCTCATCAGAATCCATAAATCTCTTTATTTCATCCTTGATTTCTTCTAGAACCAATGCGTTTTTGAGCAAGATGTTGTTCAGTTTCCATGAGTTCCACGTCCTATCTATGTTTTTTCTGCTGTTGAGTTCAACTTTTATGGCTTTATGATCTGAGAAGATGCTTTGCATTAATTCAGTGGTATGGATTTTGTTGAAAACTGCTTTATGTCCTAACATATGGTCTACTATGGAGAATGTTCCATGTGCACTGGAGAAGAAGGTGTAGTTGTCTGCTGAGGGATAGAGAATTCTGTATATGTCATTGAGGTCTAGTTGGTGGTTAATTGTAGCCATAAAGTCTTCTGTGTCTTTACTGAACTTCTTTCTAGACGATCTGTCCAATATTGAGAGTGGAGGGTTGAAGTTTCTCACTGTTATTGTGGAGTGATCTATCTCCTTTTTGAGTGTAGCCAGTGTTTCTTTGATGTATTTAAGTGCTCTAATATTAGGATCATAAATATTTAACATTGTTAAGTCCTGTTTGTGTATTGAACCTTTCAGCAATAAATAGTGTCCATCCTTGTCTATGATGGTGGATTTTTACATTGAAATCTATTTAATCTGACATTAGAATTGCCACATCTGCTCTTCTTTGTGTTGTTAGCTTGATACATATTCTTCCATCCTTTAATTTTCAGTTTGTTCATATCTTTAAGTCAAAGATGAGTTTCTTGTAGGCCATGTCTTTTGATCCAAGATGTCACTCGATATCTCTTTACTAGAGCATTCAGTCCATTCATATTCAATGTAATTATTGACATATGTGTTCAGTGCTGCCATTGTGATGTGTTTATTTTTTATTTTTTTAATAAATAAAAAATGAAAGTGTACATACTCTGTGCTTACAATATTGGGTTAAGATGGTAGGAGTACACAGGTTGTGTTGAAGTCCCATTAATATTGATCTTTTTACTAATGTGTGTTGTCACTAATTTCACCCAACCAAATTTCTAAAAACTATCTAATCTAAACCCTTGCCCCTCGCCCTCCCACTCCTCCACCCTCCCCACTCTTGTAGCGTCAAAGAGTCTTTTATGTTATATATGAGTATGCTTTTAAGTTTTCATCATAGGGGTCTCATATAATAATTGTCCTTCTGTCGCTGACTAGTTTCACTCAACATAATGTCCTCCAGTTGAGACCAAATTGAGAGATGTTTCCTGCTATCATCATTGTTCTTTATCAATGCATAGTACTCCATTGAGTACATATCCCAAAGTTTACCCATCCATTCTTCTGTTGTTGGGCATCTGGGCTGATTCCATCTTTTTGCTATCGTAGACTGTGCTGCAATGAACATTCGTATGCATGTATCAGTTGGTGTGAATGGCCTTGATTCTGTAGGATGTATTCCAAGCAGAGGAATTACTGGGTCAAGTGGTATATCTATATCTATTGTTTTAAGGTAATGCCAAATTGCTTTCCAAAGAGGCTGTACCGTTCTGCAATCCCACTAACAGTGTAGGAGAGGTCTAATCTCTCCACAGCCTCCACAGCAGACTTTCTCTCTGCTATTCTTATTGTTTTGTTCTGGGAGTTTCTTCTCTGTGAGTTGATTTTTCACCTTTTTCAGGGTTCATTTTGTGGTTGATAAGATTTCTGTATTACATTTCTTGATTTGATATGTTGCATCTTTATTGTGCTTTATGGCTGTCCCTAGGATTACCCTTAACAAACTATGTATAAACACAATTTTAATTACTATCATTCTTGTCAACTTCCCCTCTATCTGGAAGAACTATAACGACTATAGTACATCCCTCTTTTTAATATATGACATCATTGTGTTCATGATATGATCACTGGATTATTTCTTTCACCATTATACCTTTGAATTTGGAGCCTTCCATAACTGAGTAGGATTCTAGGTGATGTGTTCTGTATTTGCTTCTAAAATATAAAGTTAGTGGTTTTGTTCTTCTAAGTCAAGATATACTTTCAGTATTTCTTGTAGCTTTGGTTTGGTTTTAACAAAGTTTCTGAGTTTCTCTTTATCTGCTAATGTCTTCATTTTGCTTTCATATCTGAAAGATAGTTTTGCAGGATATATAATTCTTAGTTGAAAGTTCTTCTCCTTCAAGGCTTTGAATGTGTCATGGCACTGTCTCTGTGCCAGCATCATTTCTGCTGAGAAATCCAGTGAAAGCCTACAGAGTTTCCCTCTGAATGTTAGCTTTGCTTTGAGACTTGCTGCCTTTAAGAGTTTCTGCTTGTGTTTCATTTCGTTAAGCTTGATTATAATATGTCTTGAAGTCTTTCTTTTGAGATTTATATTGAGTGGTGTTTGATATGTATCTTGGATATCTATATTCTCATCTTTCATAATTTCTGGGAAGTTTTCTGTCAGCAGCTCAGCCACAATACTCTCTGTGATCTCAGGTATCTTGCCCTGTTCAGGAACTCCAATTAATCATAGATTGTTCCTCTTTTAGAGTCCTACATGCTTCTTAATGCTTATTCATATTTCTTCTTTCTTTTTTCTGATTTCTGCTCACAGACGCTGGCATCAGTAGCTTTGTCTTCCAAGTCAAAAAGTCTATTTTCCATTTGCTCCACTCTTTTTTCTTGGCTTTGAATTGAAGTTTCTATGTCTTTGATTTTATTCTTGATCTGTTGGATTTCAGAGTACTGGTTTTCCATCTGATCAAACAGCTTGCTTAATTTTTCATTTTGCTCTACGGCATTTTGTATAAGGTCTAGGAGGGCTCTATGCATAATCCTTTTGCATTCACCTTCTGATAGTTTAAGAAAAGCTTCTTCATCTGGGAAGTTCTGTGGTGCTTTCTTTGGGGGACCTTCTGAAGCCATGGAGGATTTCTTTGTTATGATTTTCTGCAGAGTTTGTTGCTTTCTGGGCATCATGTGAATCAACAGAGCCTGGGAGAGACGCTGTCAGAATAGACTACAGTTCTTTCTCTAGGCTGTCTTAAAATGAAAGGTAAAAAGTATCTGACAACTGCCAAAGTCAGTCAGGTTTTCAGGTATATAGGTCCCTCTTCCCAGCTGGCCAAGCAAGCACCTCTATATTGAACCCCAGATGTTATAAACTAGCTCAAATACAGAAAGGCTCATGCCCTCCTGGCCTCCGCTGTTGGGCCCTGCCTGTAGGTGACACTGTGTAGAATGTTGCTTTTCCACCAGAAAAGAGCTCTCCTCCAGGCGGGTGCTGCCTCCCATCCCAGGAATTAGGTCCAGCTGAGGCCAATGTATAGGTATATCTGCTTCCCAGTGGAACAAGATGGTGTCCTGCACAAGCTAACCACCTGCCTGAGTACAGGCTACTTTATGGCAGAGGCAGAAAGAGAGGCCAAAGGTGCTGAGATGCACAGAGTCCACAGCCTCTGTTGCTGGGCCCCAGCTGCAGGCAACACTGTGTAAAATACTGCTTTTCTGCCAGAAAAGCACCCTCCTCTGGGCAGGCACTGCCTCCCAGCCTAGGAACTAAGTCCAGCTGGGGCCTCCATATGGGTGTATGCATCTCCCGATGGTTCAAGGTGCTGTCCTGCACAAGCTTGCCGCCTGCCTGAGTACCGGCTACTCTATGGCAGAGGCAGAAAGAGGCCAAAGATGCCAAAATGCAGTGTCCAAAACCGGGTTCTCATAATATGGCAATTTCACCTGCCTATCCCACCAGCAGTGCATCTGAGATTAGCTGCTGGTCAAGTCCCAGCTCTGCCCACCAGCTAAGACAGAGAAAAAAAAGTTAAAATGGTGAATTAGCTTCGGTCCATGCAAGCCAGCATTCACCAAGAGTGGGGTCAGTGAAAGTGAGGGAGTTTTCCGTTCAGTGTTATAAAGTCCATATTAACAGCCTTATGCCATGTCCTAGGGCTCACTAGGTGTCTAAAGGGCTCCATTTAATTATCAGTTCAGGTCTCGGTTTCCAGAGGGATTTAGCGAGACATGTGTTTAGTCCACCCTCTTGACCCTGCCTCCTCAACTGGCCAGAATTCTGTTGAAGATTTTTTCATCTAGGTTCATGAGATATTGGTCTGCAATTTTGTTTTTTGGGCAGATCTTTACTCAGCTTTGGTATGATTATGCTGGATAACCATAGAATGAATTTGGGAATGTTCTGTCCTTTTTTGCATTGTGAAATAGCCTCAGTAGTACTGGAATTAACTCCTCTTTAAAAGTTTGATAGAATTCCTCAGCGAAGTTGCTGAGCCAGGACTTTTTTTGGTTGGTATCTTTACTTTTTTCAATCTTTTCTTTTGTGATGGGGTTATTAAGTTGTTCTGCTTTTCTTTGTGATATCTTGGTAGGTAATTTGAATCTAGAAATCTGTCCATTTTCTTTAGGCTTTCAAATATGCTGAGCACAATTTTTCATAGTATTATGTTATGATACTTTTAATTTCAGCTGAATCTGTTCTGACATCTCCTGTCACTTTTCTTATTTGAGTTGTGTCCTCTCCTGTTTTTCTTTTGTGAGTTTAGCAAGTGGTTTATCATGTTTCTTGATCTTCTAAAAAAAAACAGCTTTTGATTTTGCTATTTTTGTCAATTATTTTTCTATTCTCTAATCCAGTTAGGTCTGCTCTGATTTTTATTAACTGTTTTCTTCTGGTGCCTGAGGGTTTCTTCTGTGGTTCTCTTTCCACTTGTTCAAGTTGTAGGGTTAATTCTTTGGTTTCAGCCCTTTCTTCATCCTGGATGAGTGCACTTATAGAGATAACTGCTTTGCTGCTGTTGTATCCCATAGGTTCTGACAGGATATGTTTCCGTTCTTCTTGGATTCCATGAATTTCTTTATTGCATCCTTGATTTCTTCTATAAACAATGAATTTTTTAGCAAAGTGTTGTTCAGTTGCCATGAGTTCAAATTTCTGCCCATGGTTTTTCTATTGATTTCAACTTATGAGTCTATGGTCTGAGAAGATACTTCACAATAATTCAGTGGTTTGGATTTTGTTGAGATTTGCTTTATAGTTTAATACATGGTCTCTTCTAGAGAACATGTGCATTGGAAAAGGTGTTCTTGTCTGTTATGTGGTAAAAAAAATTCTGTATATGTCCATGAGGCTGAGTTGGTTGGCTGTCAGAATAAGATCTTCTGTACCTATATTGAGGTTTTTTTCTAGGTGATCTGTCCATCCCTGAAACTGGAGTGCTGAAGTCTCCTGTTATTGTAGAGTGACCTATCTCATTTTGCGATGTTGTCAATGTTTATTCAATATATCTAGATGCTCTGATATTTGGTGCATAAATATTTAATATTGTTATATTTTCCTCACATATTGAACTTTTAACCAACAAATAGTGAACCATTTTTGCCATGATGATAGATTTCACTTTAAAATCTATTTTATCTGAGATTAATATTTCCACTCCTGCTCTTCTTTGAATGTTTTTAGCTTGGTATATATTTTTCCATACTTTGATTTTCAGTTTGTTCATACCTTTGCATCTAAGGTGTGTTTCTTGTAAGCAACTCATGCATGATCATGTTTTTTGATCCAACGTGTTACTCTCAGTCTCTTTACTGGAGCATTCGACATATTTACATTCAGTGTATCCTACATAATTCCTATGGTTTCTTTCTTCTTCTGCATTCTTTTTGCTGATTTGTCCTCAAACAGAGTTGTATCCAAGTGTTTGTCTTTACTTCATTGATCCTGTCTTCTATCAATCCAAACTTGCTTCTGAGCCCTTCTATGACACTGCCCCTTTTTGAAATCTGTTAGATTTCTAATTGTTTTTGTATGACTTCTAGTTGTGGATTTATTTTGGCATTTTGTTCCTGTATTATTTTCATGAATTTGTCTGCTTTTTCCATGACTTTTTCAATTTTTCCTCATGTCTGTCTGCTCTTTGTTTCAAATTTTAGATAGCTCTGATTATCAGAGATTTGAATTCCCTGTCAGGTAATTCTAGACCCTTTTATTCTGGAATGTCATCTGGTATTTTATTTTGGAGAGCTACTGGAACCACCTGACCTATTTTTTTTAAATATATGTATATATATATATATATACACATATATTTTATTTTTTTACCATGATTGAATGAAAATCTACATTCCCATATAAATTTTCATGCTCAACTATATGCAGCTTCTACTGCTCTCCCTGTCTGGTGACAGCACACTATTCCTCTCTGCTCCTCTCGTGTCCTATCCCCACAGCAGTCTCCTATCCCCTCCTCTCCACCCACTCACCTTCCTCCAGTGAGGGGTCAGCAGGATGACATCCTGTAGATGCATAGAACCATAAAGTGCCCACAAGGTATGGTCACTCTGAGTCATCAAGTCCAATCCATTGCTGCCTGAAGAGTTGACCTTCATTGTGATTTATGGATGGGGCAGCATCAGGGCCAGGGGCCATGCTCCCAGGGGAACCTCGAAGCCCCGACCATCAATTATGGTCTTTTAGTGGAGATCTCAGGGTGCACCCCTATTTATTCTTGTGTTGCCAGTGAGACTCAATTTTGTGAGCTCCATCGGGGCTATAACTGGTGGGCGCCAGACACCATCCAGTTCTTCTGGTCATGAGTCAATGTACTTCTGGGTTCTCTTTCCCCTATGTCATTTTGGTCCTCAGTGATCATCCATTTCTGCTGAATTGGGACCATTTGCTGTACCCTCAGATGGCAGCTTGGCAGCTTTTAAGATCCCAGATGCCACTCACCAATGTGGGGTGCAGAGGGCTCTCTTAGCAAAATGCTAGTTGTGCCAAACACCCTCAATTTCCCCTGAAAGCATGGTCCCCAGCCCCCTGCCCAGATACTCTGTCCTTGCAATATTGAGTTAAGATGGGAGGAGTACTCAAGTTGTGTTGAAGTCCAGTTAATATTGATCTTCTTACTAATGTGTGCTGTCACCGATTTCACCCAACCAAATTTCTATCAACTATGTAATCTAAACCCTACCTGCCTCACCCTCCCTTTCCTTGCAGCCTTCAAAAAGTCGTTTCTTCTATACATGAGTCTGTTTTTAAGTTATTATCATAGGGGTCTCACACAATATTTGTCCTTTTGTCACCTACAACTTTCACTCAGCATAATGCCCTCCAGTTGAAACCAGGTTATGAGATGTTTCCTGAAATAGTTGTTGTTCTTTACCATTGCATAGTGTTCCATTGAGTATATATACCATAGCTTACCTATCCATTCCTCTGTTGTTGGGCATCTGGGTTGATTCCATCTTTTTACTATTATGGACTGTGCCACAATGAACATTTGTGTGCATATATCAGTTGGTGTGAATGGCCTTGATTCTGTAGGATATATTCCAAGCAGTGGAATTACTGGGTTAAATGGTACATCAATATCCAGTTTTTTAAGGAAGCACCAGATTGTTTTCCAAAGAGGTTGCACCATTTTGCAATCCCACTAAAAGTGGGGGAGAGTTCCAATTTCTCCACAGCCTCTCCAGCATTTGTTGTTTTGCGTTTTTTGGATCATGGCCAACCTTGTTAGGGTGAGATGGTATCTCATTGTAGTTTTGATTTGAATTTCTTTAAGAGCTAATGATGGAGAGCACATCCACATTGTTTTTTGTCTGCCTGGAACTTTTCTTTAGAGAAGTATCTGTCCATTTCCATTGCCCATTTCTTACTTGGATGATTTATCTTTTTCTTATTGATATTTTGTAGTACCTTATAGATTATGGAGATTAGGCATCTGTCTGAAACATATAGTTGCCACATATTTTTCCCATTCTGTAGGTGGCCTTTTAAATCTTGTGACAAAGTCTTCGGATGAGCAAAAGTGTTTGATTCTAAATAGCTCCCATTTATCTATTTTCTCCTCTGATGATTGTGGTTTGTTTGACAGATTTTGAAGTCTGTCTGTGTTGTGTATTAAAACTTCCATTGTTGTTCCTACTTTTTCTTGGATGAGCTTTATCATTTCAGATTTGATATTTAGGTCTTTTATCCAGTTTGAGTTGGTTTTTGTATAAGGTGTAAGATACAGGCCTTGTTTCAACTTATTGCAGATGGATACCCAATTTTGCCAGCAGCATTGTTTTATCCCAGTTTAATGTCTTAGGGCCTTTGTCGAATATCAGCTGTTCATAGACAGATGATGTCATCTCTGGGGTCTTGATACTGTTCCATTGAGCTACCTGTCTCTTTTTGTACCAGTACCAGGCTGTTTTGGCTCCTATGGTAGTGTAATAGGTTCTTGTGTTCTTCTTCTTTTGTAATACTTTTCTTATCAAGAGCTTCTTCCCTTTCCAGACAAAGTTGGAAATTTGTTTCTCCAGCTCATTAAAAAATGTCACTGCAACTTGTATGGGGACTGCATTATATAAGTAGATTCCTTTGCATAAAATAGACATTTTCACAATTTTAAGTCTTCCTATTTATGAGCAGGGTAGTTTTCTCCATTTATGTAAACCTTTCTTAGCTTCTTGTAGTAAGGGCTTGTAGTTCTCTTTGTAAAAGTCTGTTACTTCTCTGCTTAAACTTAATCCTAGGTACTTTATCTTCTTGGGGGCTATCGTAAATGGTATTGGTTTTTTATTTCTTCCTTAATATTGTTGTTGTTGATATAAAGGAATCCTACTGATTTATGTTTACCTTATACCCTGACACTTTGCTGAACTCTTCTACCAGTTTCAGTAGCTTACTTATGGATTCTTTAGGATTCTCTATGTATACAATCATATTATCTGCAAATAGGGAGATTTTTATTTCTTCTTTGCTGATGCAGATGCCCTTTATTTCTTGGCCTTGTCTAATTGCTCTGGCTAGAACTTCTAGTACAATGTTAAATAGGAGAGGTGAGAGTGGGCATCCTTGTTTAGTTCCTGTTCTCATGGGAAACTGTTTCAATCTCTCTCTCTCCATTCAGGATGACATAGGCAGTCGGCTTTATATAAATGATCCTTATTGCACTGAGGAATTTGCTGTGTATGCCTATTTTGCTAACAGTTTTTAGCATGAGTTGGTGTTGGACTTTATCAAGTGCCTTTTCTGCATCAATAGACAAGATCAGGTGATTCTTGTCTTTTGTGTTATTTATGTGGTTGATGATATTAGTCATTTTTCTGATGTTGAACCAGCCTTGAATCCAACTTGGTCATGACAGATTATTTTTTGGATATGTTGTTGTATTCTATTGGCAAGAATTTTGCTGAAGATTTTTCATCTTGATTCATGAGTGATATAGGTCTGTAGTTCTTTTTTGTTGAGTCTTTCCCTGGCTTTGGTATCAGGGTTATGCTGGCTTCATAGAATGAATTTGGAAATATTCCGTCCCATTCTATACTGTGAAATAGTCTCAGTAGTATTCGAGATAACTCTTTTCTAAGAGCTTGGTAGAATTCTGAGATGAAGCTGTCTCGACCAGGCCTATTTTTGGTTGGGAGTTTTTTGTTTTTTGTTTTAATTTTTATTTAACATAACTGAGTGAAAATGTACATTCACATATAAATTGGTTCGGAGTTTTTTGATGACTTTTTCAATGTCTTCCTTTGTGATGGGTTTATTAAGTTGTTCTGCTTCAGCTTGTGATAATTTTGGTAAGTGATATGAATCAAGGAATTTGTCCATTTCCTCTAGGTTTTCAAATTTGTTAGAGTACAGTCTTTCATAGTATTCTGTCATGATATTTTTTATTTCTGTTGGATCTGTTGTGACAACTCCCCTCTCATTTCTTATTTGGGTATTTGTTTCTTTTCCTGTTTTTCTTTGGTAGGTTTAGCCAATGCTTTGTCAATTTTCTTGATCTTTCCGAAAAACCAGCTTTTGGTCTTTTCAATTTTTTCAATTGTTCTTCTGTTCTCTAATTCATTTAGTTCTGCTCTAGTCTGTATGGTCTGTTTTCTTCTGGTGCCTTACGGGTTCTTTTGTTGTTCTCTCTCTACTTGTTCAAGCTGTAGGTTTAGTTCCTTAATTTGGTTTCATTCTTCCTTCTCAATGTGTGCATTTATGGAGATAAACAGACCTCTGAGAACTTCTTTCGCTGTATCCCATTAGTTCTGGTAGGAAGTGTTTTCATTCTCATCATAATCCATAAATTTCTTTATTTCATTCTTGATTTCTTCTAGAACCCATGGTTTTTTGAGCAAGATGTTGTTCAGTTTCCATGAGTTCCAATTTCTATCTGTTTTTTCTGCTATTGAGTTCAACTTTTATTGCTTTATGATCTGAGAAGATGCTTTGCATTAATTTAATGGTATGAATTTTGTTGAGAATTGCTTTATGTCTTAACACATGGTCTACTCTGGAGAATGTTCCATGTGTGCTGAAGAAGGCATAGTTGTCCACTTATGGGTAGAAATTTCTGTATATGTCAATAAGGTCTAGTTGGTTAATTGCGGCAATAAAGTCTTCTGTGTCTTTGCTGAGCCTTTTTCTAGATGATCTGTCCAAAACTGAGAGTGGCATGTTGAGGTCTCCTATTATTATTGTTGAGTGATCTATCTCTTTTTGAGTATAGTCAGTGTTGCTTTGATGTATTTACCCAAGCCAAGTGCCGTCTTAGGTGCTCGATTATTAGGTGCATAAATATTTAATATTGTTAAGCCTTGCTTGTGTACCAAAACTTTCAGCAATAAATAGTGTCCATCCTTGTCTGTGATGGTGAATTTTACATGAAAATCGATTTTATCTGAGATTAGAATTGTCACACCTGCTTGTCTTTGTTCATTGTTGGCTTGATGTCTATTCTTCCATCCTTTAATTTTAAATTTGTTCCTATCTTTAAGTCTAAGGTGAATTTCTTGTAGGCAACATATGGATGGGTCGTGTCTTTTGATCCAAGATGTCACGTGATGTCTATTTTCTGGAGCATTCAGTCCATTCACATTCAGTGTAATTATTAATAGGTATGTGTTCAGTGCTGTTATTGTGATTTGTTTATTTTTGTGTTAATATTTTCTCTGTTGTTCTTATTAATCTGTTCTGGGGCATTCTTGTTTGTGGATTTATTTTTCACATTTTCAGGGGTTGGTTTTGTGGTTGTTGAGACTCCTGTATTACATTTCTTGATATAATATGCTTCTTCTTTATTGTGCTTTACAGTTGCCCCTATGATCTCGCTTAATAAACTATGTATAAACCTGCTAGTCTTGTCAACTTCCTCTCCTTCTGGAAGGACTATAACAACTGTAGTACATCCCTCTTTTTTTATATTATGACATCATAGCTTTCATAATATGATCACTAGATCATTTCTTTCTCTATTACCACTTTGATTGAGTTTGGAGACTTCATCTGGAAAGCTTTTTGGTTGTTTCATTTGGGGGGGCTTCTGAAGCCATGGGTGATTTCCTGGTTATGGCTTTCTCCAGAGTCTGTTGCTTTTGGAGCTGCATGTGAGTCAATAAAAGCTGGGAGAGATGCTGTGAGGATAGAAGGCTGGAAAGGTAAAAGGTATCTGACCTCTTTCCAAGTCAGACAGGCCTTCAGGTGTACAGGTCCCTCCTCCCAGCTGGCAAAGTAAACACCTCTATATCAAATGCCAGATGTTATGAACTAGTTCAAAATACAGCAAGGCTACTGCCCTGTTGGCCTCCGCTGACAGGCCTCAGCTGTTGGTTACTCTGTGCAAAATATTGCTTTTCTGCCAGCAGAGCATTTCCCTGTGGGCAGATGCTGTCTCCCACCTTAGGAATTAGGTCTCACTAAGGCTTCTGTATCCAGGGTGGTGTCCCACACATGCCTGCCACTGCTTCTGTGCAAACTATACTATGGCAGAGGCGGAGAGAAGTCAAATGTGCCAAGATGCTCAGAGTCCACAGCCTCTGTTGCCTGGCCCCTGCCACAGGCGACACTATGTAAGCTACTGCTTTTCTGCTGGAGAAGAACCCTCCTGCTGGCAGCTCTTGCCTCCCTGGCTAAGAATTAGGTCCAGCTGCAGCCTCTACATCCAAGATGGCATCCCACACAAGCTCTCTGCCACTTCTGTACAAACTACAGTAGAGGTGGAAAGAGAGGCCAAAGGTGGTGAGATACACAGAGCCATAAGGCAGGCTCTCAAAATATGGCAATTTCGCCTGCTGATCCCACCAGCAGTGCTTCTGAGACTAGCCTCTAGTCAAGACCCAGCTCCTCTGGCCAGCCAAGACAGAGAAAATAAAGTCAAAATAGTGAGTTACTTTCAGTCCCTGCAAGCCTGCACTCACCGAGAGTAGGGTCAGCAAAAGAGAGGTTTTGCATTCAGTGCTATGAAGTCCAAATTAATAGCCCTATGCTGTGTCCTAGGGCTCATTAGGTGACCAGAAGGCTCCATTTAATTATCAGTTCAGGTGTTGCTTTCCAGAGGGATTTAGCGAAACGTGTCCCTGGTCTGCCATCTTGACTCCACCCCCCTTAAAATATATTTTGATATCATCTTCTGTCTTTGAGACTTTCTGTAGTCGTTTTCTTTGTTTATGGATTGTAGATCTGCTTTTTAGCTTTATTTGGTTATGGTAGAGCAGGTGGACTGTGCGTTCTTTGTTGTTTGCTCATCTGTCATCACATTTTTCACCTAGTTATCTAATTGGCAGGGCCAATCACTCAGCCATGGTGCAGCAGAGCAGGTCTGTGTCCTCCTGAGTGTCCTAAAGATATTTTTGTGTACTTCTCATGTGCTGATTTCCAGTTGGATTGGGTGACTCCAAGCAGCATGGATCTGTACTTCCCGACTGAGCCATCAAAGCTAGCCAAGAGGCATCAGAGGTAGAGCAGTGGGGAGAATAGTTGAGAGTTGGAAAGCATGCCTCACTGGTCACCAGGTGCCTTGTCTTCTCTGGAGATTTATTTGAATCTGCTTTCCCATGATCCCTGCCTGCCAGTCTCCAACAGAAATCCAAGATGGTGAATCCATGCTGGGTTAGCTGATATGGGACTTCCTCTCATACCTCTTCTTGTTCTCGGCTCTCTGTCAGTCTCTTATTGCATTTGGTGTTTGTATGAGTTCTTTATCCTTTCATTTGACACTTCAGGTCCCAGTATTGATATTTGTCTCTGTTTAGCTTAATATGGGTTGTTTTTTTTTTCCTGCAGAGGGTCAGTGTGATTCTTCTGTCTATGATGCTATGCTGGCAAGAAATTCCTGTTAAACTTTTTTACTTCATTATTTCTTCCTTTTGCATTAGCCACTTGATGTTCAAGGGTAAGTTTCAGGGTCTCTTCTGGCATCCACTTTGGTCTTTTTTTCTTTCCTGTTTTTTTAACGACCTTTTGATTTCTTCATTCATGTCCTTGATATCATGCCACAGCTTGTCTGGTCTTTGGTCATTAGTGTTCCACTTGTCAAATTTATTTTGAAATGATCTCTAAATTTAGTTGGGATATACTCTAGGTCATATTTTGGCTCTCGTGAACTTGCTCCACTTTTCTACAGCTTCAACTTGAATTTGCATATGAGGAATCAATGATCTGTTCTGCAGCAGCCCCTAGTTTTGCTCTATGATATTGAGCTTTTCAATATGGTTGTACAGTTCAAAATGACTAATACCCGACCATTTCTGCTTACTAATGTCTAGGAAGTCAATGTTAGTACATTCCATTTAATTTTTGATGAATTCCAAGTTTCCCACATTCCTGCTTTGTAAATTCTACATTCTGATTATTAATGAACATTTGTAGCCATTTCTTTTCAGTTTGAGTCATGCCACATCAATGAATGAAGATCCTGAAAGCTTCACTCTATCCATGTCATGAAGGTCACCTTCACATCAAGGTTATTAGGTGTTATAATGCCTCCAGTTGTATTTTGTGTGCCTTCCAACCTGAGAGGCTCATCTTCTGGCGCTATATCAGACAACATTCCACTGTTAATTATAAGGTTTTTACTGGCTAATTCTTTTCAGAAGTAGACCACCAGGTCCTTCTTCCTAGTCTGTCTAATCTATATGCTCAGCTGAAACCTCTCTATCGTGGGTGACTTTTCTGATATTTGAATAGTAGTGATATAGCTTCTGACATTACAACAACATGAAAGTCCCACAGTACAACAAACTGACAGACATGTGGTTAATAGACTCAATAGGTGAGTTGAAAGGGACTGTTAGGAATCTCTAGCCCTGCATCCTTCAAGTCCTTAATGATGACATAAATCTCTGCAATCTATCCAGGAATTTCATATGGCTTTTTGGTTTACTATTTTCCCAAGTAGGTGCAGTTCTAATGACTTCCTCTTGGCTTTTCCTATATAATGTTCCTTCCTCCATATGCCAAGGATCCAGTATGATGGTTCTGCCACTTTCTGAGTATGTGTTTTCCAATTATGCATTCTGAAACTGAGGAAATCTCTTACAAGGTAGGATCAGGGTCCCACTGGACCCAGTGTGAGACAGTTCTAAACTAACATTCCATTTGTTACTTGACTCCTACACCTCCATTCTGGCTGGTAGTCTACAGTGATGCATGGGCCTCCTGGAATTAGTTCAGAATCAGTGTCCAGAAATCCCCCTAAATCTGATTATTTCCTTTTCACCAATGAACTATCACTATCATAAAAGGCCATAGATTTCTTTGGAGAAAACTAGGAGAAAGATTAACAATATACTTTTTTGGCAATGTAGTCAGGTGCATTCTCAGGAGGACCCTACCTCACCTTCATTCAATGGGTTGTGGGTCTGTAAATTGGGTGAAGTCCAGGAACTGATTAAGAAGCTGTACTCTCTATTCTGGCAATTAGAGTTACAATACCATTCATGTGACCTAGAATTCTTCCTCTGGTATATCTCAAGTAAATATTTAGTATATTTCCTATATATTTCACTCATAGGGACACCTAGTGCTGCTATAGCAGAAATACCACAAGTGGATGGTTTTAACAAAAATAATTTTATCCTGTCACAACCAGTAGGCTAGACATCCAAAATCAACCTACTGGCTCCAAGAGAAGACTTTCTGTCTGGAGGAAGTTCCTTGTCATCAGTCTTCTGCTGGTTTGAGAGCATTTCAGCATAGGAACTTCAGGTCCAAAGAATGTTCTCTGCTGCCAGTGCTACTTTCTTGGTGATATGAAGTCCCCAACTCACTTACCTTTCCTTTTCATCTCTTGATAAATAGAAGGTAGTACAGGCAACACTGCAGGGAAACTCCCCTTATATTGGATGAGGGATGTGTCTTTCGTAAGGATGTTACAGTACCATCCTAATCCTCTTTAACTTAATCCAATCTTGCTCCATTAACCACAGGTAGAGATTAGGATTTGTAACTTATACAAAAACTACAATCACAAAATAGAGGACAATGACACAATACTGTGAATCAAGGCCCAGCTAAACTGCTACCCACATTTCAGGGGGGACATAATTCAATCCACAACAGACACCATGACTAAGTAGTCAGCATTTGTAAGTTCAAACAAGTGAGACTGTTCTGATTTCTGCTTTGACTCTGCTGTCCACTATGCAACCACTCTTACCTTGTCTTTGTCAACTAAGGGCCACCAGTTGGCCATTGCCAAGTGAGAATAAATACTATTGTAGTTAACCTCCAAAAACGCATCACCATTGAGTTGATGCCAACTCGTAGTGACTCTATAGGACAGAATAGAGTTATACCATAGAGTTTCCAAGGAGTACCTGGTGGATTTGAACTGCCAACCTTTGATTTAGCAGTGTAGCACTTAACCTTTACTCTGCTAGGGTTTCCCCATTGTAGTTAGGTATCTTAATTTAGTTAGAGTATTCCCACTGTCAAATATAAGTTACATAAAGTAGCAATCACAGTAGTCTTTAAGGATGCTGGGATTCCCTTCACAAATTTAATCCTTATCATTGTGGTAAAAGGTGTCTTCTGGGCACAAAGGTGAGTCTGTGAGCCTAACCTGGTAAATAAACTCTAATGTATCAGCTTTCCTAAGCCTTTGATACCTTCTTCTACTGTATACCAATGCAGGTCTGGTACTTCAGCTTGATATAAGTGTAGGCCACCATATAACCAATACTACAGTGAACCAACAAAATACATTATTAGATCTTTTTCTAACCTCTCTAGCTGAAACACTGAACAAAGTATCTGTGTTCAGTGGGTGCATGTCAATAAACTAAGACCAATACAACTTTATATTCCGTACACCATTATCCCACACCCTTAACAGCCATTCCCACACATATTCTCCAAGTTTTGCTTTACATTGTTGTTGTTGTTAGGTGCCATCAAGTCAGTTCCAACTCATAGCGACCCTACAAACAACAGAATGAAACACTGCCAGGTCTTGTGTCATGTCCACAGTTGAGTTTATGCTTAAGCCCGTTGTTGCAGCCACTGTGTCAGTCCATCTCATCGAGGGTCTTCCTGTTTTTCGCTGACCCTCCACTCTACCAAGCATGATGTCCTTCTCTAGGGACTGATCTTTCCTGACAACATGTCCAAAGTGTGTAAGACACAATCTTGCCATCTGGGCTTCCAAGGAGCACTCTGATTATACTCCTTCCAGAATGGATCTGTTGGCTTTTTTGGCAGTCCACTGTACATTCAACATTTTTCTCCAACACCACAATTCAAAGGCATCAGTTATTCTTCTGTCTTCTTTGCTCACAGTCCAGCTTTCACATACGTATGATGCAATTGAAAATACCATGGTTTGGGTCAGGTGCATTTTAGTCTTCAAGGTGACATCCTTACTTTTGAATACTTTGAAGAGGTCTTTTGTGGCAAATTTTCCCAGTGCAATGTGTCTTTTGATTTCTTGCTGCTGCTTCCAAGGACACTGATTGTGGCCCCAAGTAAAATGAAATCCTTTCTCCATTTATGATAATGTTGCTTACTGGTCTAGTTGTGACGATTTTTGTTTTCCTGATGTTGAGGTGCAATCCATGCTGAAGGCTGTGCTCCTTGATCTTCATCAGTAAATGCCTCGAGTCTTCTTCATTTCCAGCAAGTGAGGTGGTGTCATCTGCATAACGCAGGTTATCTCTTTACATATCTTAGAAAAATCAAGCAGTTCTTTTAGAGTGTAGTATTCCTCATCCTGAGTCACATTTTGTACTTTACTTCTAGTAGCTCACTGGGATTTAAGCCCAGTTATATGACTAGAAGCAAAAATGTGTGGTGGGAGTGGGTCCTGGGAATAGTCAGGTGCGTCTTGTAAGGCATCGGACATAGGTGATGCCCCAGGTAATGCTTCAGGTGATATCTCAGACAAAGATTCTTAAGGCTCAGCTGAATTAATCTCATTAGATCAGAGTGTAAGAGACAATAGTTTTACTGGTGTGATGGTTAAGACTGTGTGTCAACTTGGCTGCACAAATGCTTTGGCAGTTATATAAAGTAGCAGGGGTGGGGCCTGTGATGCTACCACCCACACTGAGTATTCATCTCCTCTCCTTCCACCACCATCTATTTCTATCTGCTCACATTGGCAGCAGCTCTTAGTCTTTTGTCTTCTTAGTCTGGTTCTTTGACTTGAACTAACAGCTCTTGGGATTCATCAACACTCACAGCCTGTAAAAGTCCTGTTACCTGACCAAATATTGATGAAACAGAAGGACTGTCCTCCACAGTCAACAAGGAGGGAAAACCTTCCCTTGGAGCAGACATTCTGAATTTGGACTTTTAGCTACTCTACTGTAATTAAATAAAATTTCTCATTTTAAAGCTATTTACTTGTGGTATCTCTGTTAAAGCAGCACTGATTGAAACAACTGGGGAGGGGGACTTAGCAAACAAAGATGAAGAAATCTCTTCAAATAGTAGTAAGAAGGCTGCTTGTGATGGTAGACATAATTCAATGGAATTTAGAAGCTCAGTGATCCTTGTTTCCCAATTATCTGCCCATAAGCCCCCTTTCCAAGTTTCAGGATCCCATTTCTTCCCAATGAATGCTTCACTTTCACTTTAGACAACATTTGAGGTTGAAAATTCAGTTGGCATTGTAATTCAGCCACTCTTACAATGAGACTACGTGTTTGCTTATCAGCAATTTCACTTCTATTGTTACAAGAAGTCAGGCTTTCTTACAAGGCAACTTTTAGGTCTTCTATGCCATGCTTGAGCTGTGACTCTGAAAACCTGAACTTGGCCTTATATTTCTCACTCTGATAAAATTATAGAAAAGTATTAAATACATAATTACTCAGTGCTTTTTCTCTCACTGAAACCCTGGTGGTGTAGTGAGTTAAGTGCTACATCTACTAGCTAACAGTTGGCAATTCAAGTCTGTCAGGTGCTACTTGGAACCTCTATGGGGCAGCTCTACTCTGACCTCTAGGATCGCTAAGAGTCCGACCCTACTTGCTGGCAGAGGGTTTGAGGTTTTTATTCTTTCACAACTAGTGATCCTGTGGTGGTAATGTTTTCTGTATTTTTATTGCCACCTGACATCACAGATTATCAATAGCCTCTTTGATACTTAAGGCAGACTTATTCCTGCCTTTCACTAGCCAGACCTGAGAACCAATTCAGAAAACTCATCTTTACAGTTCTGTTCCTCTTGAACCACTGTTGGTAACAAATATCTTAGACTGGGTTCTCCAGAGGAGTAAAGTATAAATATATAGTATAAGTATATATAAAGTATAAATATATAGATATATCAATAGATACACACACAGAGACAGTCATATAGGAAACTATGGTGGCATAGTGGTTAAGAGGTACAACTGCTGACAAAATGGTTGGTAGTTCAAATCCACCTGGTGCTCCTTGGGAGTCTTAAGGGGCAGTTCTACTCTGTCCCATAGAGTTGCTGTGAGTTAGAATCCACTCTTTTATAATGGATATATATATATACATACACACACACATACCATATATGTGTATATGTATTATGTATTTGTATGTGTTTTATATACATATGTGTACATGTGTATATGTAATAGAAAAGTTTATTTGTAAAGAGAGATTTATTTCAAGGAAATGGTTCACATAGCTGTAAAGACTGGCAAATCAAGTCAGAAGTTTCTCTTGACTCACATGGTTGGTGGGGCTGACAATCCAAAATCAAGTGGCAGACTGCTAGTTCGCATCCAAGAACCAGAGGTCAAAAGATAAGAAGTAAAATGCAGGATTAAGAGGGAATGAGTCTTGCTAGCATTTTCATATATACTGTCTGCAGGTCATACCTCCAAGTACACTCCATATTCAACTTATTGGCTGCTCATATCAGGTTTAAAAAATGGAGGATGATTACACAACATATGCCAAACCACTGAAAATCATGGCCTAACCAAGTTGACGCATAACTTTAATCATCACAATGATGTTAAAATATTTGCATTTTAGGCAGATCATTCTGGTAACAGTGTGGAGAATGGTTTAAAGGGAGAGACAATTAGGCAAGGAAACAGGCAGGACACAGAACTTTACGTAAGTACTTGAGCTAAGGAGTAACAGCAGAGATAGGGAGGAGTGAATAGATGCAGGGGATATTTAGGGAACAAATCAACAGGACAAAATTCATTAATTGCAGCCTTATCTATGTAGCGAAAAAAAGGAACAAAACTAAATACCTAATATTACAGGAACAGCTAGTTAAGTTCTGTCACACCTGTGCAAAGTGATAACCTAAAGCAGTTAAACTATTATTTTAGAAAACTAATTATGTGCTGAAACAATAACATGTTGTTTAATTTTAAATGCAATTTACACAATTATATGCAAGTTATGATCTTATTTTAACAAAAGAAAATTGTATACTAATCTTAATACAAAGGAACTGAAAGTATATTCTTTAAAACTTAACAGGTATTATGTTTAGATGATGATGTGGGTCATGTTTACTTTTATCTGTATAACATTCTCTATTTTCTATAGTAAATATGTATCATGTTCATAATAAATGCAGTAGATGTTATTTGAAAAGGCTAGAATTCTATTTACGAATATTTGTAAATAACAGATTTTATCAAAATATTAAAAATATAAAATACCTGTTGTTGTTAGTTCTCTTCTACATGGTTCGAACTCGTGGTGACCCCATGTAAAACAGAATGAAATGTTGCCCAGTCCTACACCATGTTCATCGTTGTTGATACACTCAAGTGCATCATTTCAGCCTTTGTATATTATGAGTGCCTTCCAATCTAGAAGGTTCAATTCCAGCACTATACTGGACAATGTTCTATTATGATCCACAGAGTTTTCATTGGTTGATTGGAGTTTTCATTGGTCTAGTCTGTCATAGTCTGGAAACACCACTGTACAACATAAGTGACTCTGTTGGTACTTGAAATACTAGGTGCATAGCTTCTAGCTTTGTAGCAAACTGACAGGTAGTGAATAAAATTAAGATGGAGTAAGGCATTAAAATAATAAGGTGTTTAATTCTGATTTAATAGTCTTTTAGCAGTTCTTACGTTTTTGTTTCCTTCACAAACATACTCATTTGATTATGGCAACATCCTTGAGAAGTAGATGTTAAGAATCCATTTTGTTGTTAGATGCTGTCAAATTGATTTTGACTCACAGTGAGCCCATGTGACAGAGCAGAACTGCCCCCTGAGAGGTTTCTAGGCTGTAATCTTCATGAGAGCAAATTCCCAGGTATTTCTCACAAAGCGCCGTTGATTGGGTTCAAACAACCAACTTTTGGTGAGCAGCCCAGTGCTTAACCATTGTGTCACCAGTATGAAAATCAGCAGAGTATTTATGGCGAAGTGGTAGGACCAGATTTCCTAACTCCATATCCAGTAGAGGTGTCACTAACCACACCAAGTACACAATGCTGATATTGTTAAGTACTGTTAAGTCAGTTCCAATGCTCGGTCACCCTATCTACAACAGAACTAAACACTCTCCAGTTCTGTGCCATCTTCACAATCATTGCTATGTTTGAGCCCACTGTGGCTGCCATTGTGCCAGTCTATGTCATTGAAGGACTTTCTCAATGACCCTCTGCTTTACCAACTACAGTATCTTTCTCCAGGGACTGGTCCCTCTTGACAACATGTTCGACACATGTGAGCCAAAGTCTTTCCATTGTTGCTTCTACACATGTGAGCCAAAGTCTTTCCATTCTTGCTTCTAAGGAGCATTATAGCAGTACTTATTCCAAGACACATTTGTTTTGTTCTTCTGGAAGTCCATAGTATCATCAATGCTTATCATCAACACTGTAGTTCAAATGCAACAGTTCTTCTTTGATCTTACTTATTCATCGCCTAGCTTTCACAGGCATATGAGGCATTGAAAACACCAAGGCTTTGGTCAGGCTTACTTTAGTGTGTGTGTGTGTGTGTGTGTGTGTGTGAGAGAGAGAGAGAGAGAGAGAGAGAGATTACTGACAGATATAAAATCCAAACATCAAAAAATCCACAAATGTCATATCCAAAAACCAATAAATTAAGAAAACCAAACCAGCTGCCATCGAATGGATTGTGACTCATAATGACCCTATAGGACAAAGTAGAACTGCTCCACAGATTTTCCAAGGACTGCCTAGTGAATTCAAACTGCCGACTTTTGGGTTAGGAGCTGCAGCACTGACCCACTACACCACCAGGATTTCCATCAAACACAGCTTGTTTTTATTCTTAACATGATGTTTCTTACTGATCCAGTTGTAAGAATTTTTGTGTCCGTTAAGCTCAGATGTAATCCATACTGAAGGCCATAGTCTTTGATCTTCGGTAGGTTCTTCAAGTCCTCTTCACTTTGAGCAAACAAGGTTGTATTATCTGCTCATTGTAGGTTGTTAATGATTCTTCCTCCAATCCTGATACCGTGTTCTCCATTACATAGCCCAGTTTCTTAGATTATGTGCTCAGCATGCAGACTGAATAAGTCAGGTGAAAGGATACAACCCTTATGCACTCCTTTCTTGATTTTAAACCACACAGTATCCTCTCGTTCTGTTCTTAACGACTACCTCTTAAGGTGCAGGTTCTGCATGAGTAAAATTCAGTGTTCTGAAATTCCCATTCTTCTGATCTATGTAGTAAAATGTCCATAACAAACTAATTACTGTTAACTCAGTACTGCACACTGTATTCGAGAACACAGAAACCCCAAGGATCTATGTAAACTGTAACGAATAGACTGTGCACTGTCCAGGGTGGTGCATAACTGTGAGCAGGTGCTAGTTACCTCTGCTAGCTGATGCATGCCTTCAAACGTTGGGTTATTACAGTTAGGTTGTTACAGAGGACTCTTCTCAGATTTGACACATTGAACATTAATGACCGAAGACCAGATGAACTGTGGACTGATATCAAGGTTATCATATACAAGAAAGCCAGAGGTCATTAGGAAAGATTGGAATTTTTTAAAAAAAAAATGACCAAAATGAGTACCAGGGGAGACTCTGAAACTTGCTCTTGAATGTTGAGTACCTAAAGTGAAAGGAAGAAATTATGAAAAGAGCTGAACAGAAGAATTCAAAGGGCTGCTCAAAGAGACAAAGTATTATAATGACTTGTGCAAACAGCTAGAGACAGAAAACCAAAAGGGAAGAACACACTCAGCATTTCTCAAGCTAAAAGAACCAAAGAAAAAATTCAAGCTACAAGTTGCAATACTGAAGGATTCTATGGGGAAAACACTAATGATTAAGGAAGCATCAAAAGAAGTTGAGAGTAACACACAGTCACTATACGAAAAAACAAAACAGAACTGGTCAACATTCATGTATTTCAGGAGGTAGCATATGATTAGGAACAGCTGGTACTAAAAAATAAGTCCAAGCCAAAGTGAAGACACCTGGAAAGCAAGGTTCCAGGAGTTGATGAAATATCAATTGAAATGTTTCAACAAATAGATTGATCCCTGGAAGTGCTTTTTCATCCCTGCCGAGAAGTGGAGGACAGCTACCTGGCCAAATGACTGGAAGAGATTCAGATTTATGCCAGTTCCAAGAAACGTGATGCAGCTGAATGCAGAAATTATGGAACAATGTCATCAATGTCATATACTAGTAAAATTTTACTGAAGATCATTCAAAAGCAGTTGCAGCAGTATATTTGCAGGGAGCTTCCAAAATTCAAGCCAGATTCAGAAGAAGATATCACATGGATTCCAGCTGAAAGTGGAGAATACCAGAAGGATGTTTACCTGTGTTTTATTGACCATACAAAGGCATTTCATTGTGTGGATCATAACAAATTATGGATAATGCTTCAAAAAATGGAAATACCAGAACCCTTAATTGTGCTAACAAAGAACTTGTACATAGGCCAAGAGGCAGTCTTTCAAACAAAACAAGGTGATACTGTATTGTATCCTTTCACCACACCTATTCAGTCTGTATGCTGAGCAAATGATCCAAGAAGTTGGACTGTATGAAGAAGAACGCAGCATCAGAATTGGAGGAAGACTCATTAGCAACCTGCTTTTTGCAGATGACACAATCTTGCTTGCTGGAAATGAAGAGAACTTGAAGACTTTACTGATGGAGATCAGACTATAAACTTCAGTATGGATTACGCGTCAGCATAAAAAAAACAAAACTCCTCACAACTGGACCAGCAAGCAAGATCATGATAAAGAAAAGATTGAAGTTGTCAAGGATTTTATTGCACTTAAATCTATAATCAACACCCATGGAAGCTGTAGTTAAGAATTCAAAAGACACATTTCATTGGGCAAATCATTTGCAGGAAACTCTTTAAAGTATTAAAAAACAAAGCCGTCACCTTGAAGACTAAAGTGCACTTCTCTCAAGAAAACAGAATTGAATAAATGGAAAATAGACTTTCTGACTTGGAAGACAGAGCTACTGACTTCCAGCAGCTGTGAGGAGAAATCAGAAAAAAGAAACAAGAAAAATGAAGAAGCATTAAGAGGCATGTGAGACTCTACTAAGAGGAACAATCTACAATTAATTGGAACAGGGGGGACACCCAAACACAGAGAGTATTGTTGCTGAGCCGCTGACAGAAAACTTCCCAGAAAATATGAAAGTAGAGACTATCAATATGCAAGATGCATATCAAATGCCATTCAATATAGATCTCAAAGACTCCAAGATGTATTATAATCAAGCTTAACAAAATGAAACATGAAGGCAGCAAGACTCAAAGCAAAGCTAACACTCAAGAGGGAAGCCCTGCAAGCTTTCCAATAATCATGTCATGAAAACTATGATATCATCATACTAAAAACAGGGATGTACTACAGTAGTTATAGTCCTTCCAGGTGGAGAGGAAGTTAATAAGACTTGTAGTAGTTATAATTGGGTTTAAACATAGATTATTAAAGGGGATCACAGGGGTAGTTGCAAAATGCAACATATCAAATCAAGAAATGTAATGCAGGAGTCTCAACAACCACAAACCAACACTGAAAATGGTGAAAAATCAACTCACAAAGAAGAGTGTCCCAGAACAGAATTGTAACAACAACAGAGAAAACATCAACACGGAAAGAGACACATCACAATGACAGCACTACACACGTACCTATCAATAATTACATTGAATGTAAATGGACTAAGGTGCGCTTCTTACCCAGCCAATCTTCTTACCCAAGTCATGGTATTTCTAGTCACCTCACATGCATTCAAAAGCTGGAGGATGAATAATGAAGATGGACAAAGAATTGACACCTTTCAGTCCCGATGTTGGTGAATAATGAATATATAACAGACTGCCAGAAGAATGAACAAATCTGTGTTGAAAGAAGTACGTCCAGAATGTTCCTTAAAAGCAAGGATGGTGAGACTACATCTCACATACCTTGGACATGTTATTAGGACTGATAAATCACTAGAGAAGAACATCACACTTAGCCAGGTAGAGGGCCAGCAGAAAAAAGAAGAATGCCCACACCAAGACAAATTCACACAGTGGCTACAATAATGGACTGATTTAGGGTGGGGTGGGACCAGAAAGTGTTTCATTCTCTTCTGTACATAGGGTCACTATGGGTCAGAAGCATCTAAGTGGCACCTAATGACAACATCTTAACATGGGGGATGACTGAGGTGGGAGGTAGGCAGTTATATATCCTTCTAAAATTAGGAAAGCTATGGGTCCCCTCCCGAAAAATTACAGTTGAAAACTGCACACACTATTTTACTGAAATTTTGTTAATAAAGAAGCTAAGAAAGGGTAAATCTACCCCAGATAGATCCAGGCCTTTACTGTGTGGATGGTAAGTAATCTGGCCACTGGACAAAATGGTTTTAAATGACACTTAATAGGCAGATACACAAAAAGTGTTACTGTGGAAATACAGGCAGCCTGACTTACCATCAGGTTCTGTTCTGACTATTCTGTGGTGAGTAGCTTCTGACATAAGTCGAATGCCTTGTTTTTGTTTTTTTAAGTTTTCATTATTATTGCCTTTTATTATCAGTAACTTTATAAATTCAACCTTTATTTGTCTTTGGTGGCTACAGACATTACATGTAAACTTATATATGTATTTTAATGCATACCTACATAGATACTACTAATGATAACCCAACCTGCTAACCCAGTGTTATCTACTCAATTCAGACTCCTAGCAACCTTACAGGACAGAGCAGAACTGCTCCAAGGAGCATCTGATGGATTCAAATGTCTCATCTTTTGGTTAGCAGACATAGCACTTAACCACTACACCAACAGGGTTTCCAGTGATAAGACATATAAAATAAGAAAAGACTGTCATAAAGTGTGGTTTGTCATAACTTGAATATGATGTAAGTGGGAAACTCCCTGTAATAAAATCAAATTTTAAGGGGGCTAAAATCACTTCAAACTTCACAATAATGGCATGTGTTCAGCAATAAAAAATGCTTCTCATTTTTGCAAATACTATTTCCTTCTTACTAGTTGCAAAACTATTTTATCATACAGTAGACCTAGAAATTGTTTTCATAAAGATAAATTCAATTTTTAACATGAAAATAATTCCATATCTCACTTTCAGACACTTGTATTCAGTTTATTTATTTAAAATTTAAGCCAATGTACCTGGACACAATGCATTTCTTCTTTTTTTTAAAAAAAAAAGTATTGTTTTCAGCCATTCCAAGATGCTTTTTAAACTGTATGAAATATGTACACAAAAGTCACACGAGAAAAGAGTGCTAAAATAGGAGGAAAAATTTTAATCGAGTCATATATTTTCCAGGGAATAAACCAAAAACCAAATCCTTTGTCATTAAGTCAGTTCCAACTCATAGCGATCCAACAGGACACAGCAGAACTGTGAAGTACTGGGTGGATTCAAGCTGTCAGTCTTTTGGTTAGCAAATGTTTTAGTTATCTAGTGCCACTTTAACAGAAACATCACAAAGTGGATGGATTTAACAAAAAAAGCTTATTCTTACACAGTCCAGTAGTCTACAACTATGAATTCAGGGTGTCCACTCCAGGGGACCTTCTACTCCCAGTGCTGCTTTTTGATGATGTGAGGTTCCCAATTCTCTGCTTGCTTCCTTTTCTTTTTATCTCCCATAGGATAAAAGGATAAAATGTGATACAAGCCACACTCCAGGGAAACTCCTTTAGCAAGGGTTGTGGTAGCCCCACCATAATCCCCTTTTAACATAATCATCCTACCTGTTGACCACAGACAGAGATTAGGATTTATAGCATCAGAAAATCACAAAATGGAGGGCAATCACGGGGTACGATGAATCTTGGCCCAGCCAAATTATTACACATATTTTGGGGGGGGACACAATTCGATCCATGATAGATCTTAACCACTATGCCACCAGGGTTTCTTTCCAGGGAATACCAAAAATACCAATGTCATCAAGGAGATTCCAACTCATAGCAATCCTACAGGACAGAGTAGAACTGCCCCCATAGAGTTTCCAAGAAGTGCCTAGTGGATATGAACTGCCAACCTTTTGTCAGGAGCTGTAGCACTTAATCATTATGCCACCAACGTTTTCTTTCAGAGAATAGGAACTGTAAGGTGAGGTAGGGTAGATGTATCAGCGGCAGTCAGAGAGAAAAAGAGTGCAAGTCAGCAGTAGGACAGAATTTACCGGTGCGCTCACAGGCAACCTCCGCGAACTCCAAGGTAGGAGTCAGAGAAGTTGCGCTTTCAGGTTGGGGAAGAGGGTTTACATAGAGGCGGACGGTTCCACCTAGCGTGGACCTCAGTGGGGACATGGGGAAAAAGGCAGGAGCCAATAAGATTTAGGTACAGTGAGCCGCCTGATTAGCATGTGAGAAAAACAACTGGGACTTTCTGGAAAGGGAGGGATTGGTCCCTTTCTGATGATTTCCAGGAACTGAGGTGGGCACTTTCCAGAAAGAGAGGGGCTCTCCCTGCTCTGATGATTTCCAGGAACTGCATCCTGGTTGCGATGTCCAGGTACAGCCCAGCCAGCCTGACAGGAACATCCAACATTAGCGCAGAAAAAGCTAGTTTTGTCCTATAAACTTTATCTGCATCCTTTTCCCATCAGAACTTGAGGTCACAAAAAGTGCTCTACTTAGATTTTTCACCCCTAATGTTAGTACATGCAAAATGTGTAGTATGAGATAAATGTACGAAGAGTACCTAAAATTAAAAAACACACTATAAATTCTTGTTTCTTTAAATGCGTGCAAGGCCCTGCTCCAACCCCCGGGCAAAGAGCAGAAAAAGGCCAAGAGCCAGAGCTTCTGGTCCCTCAGCATATTTATGCAGTACTGACAAGCCTTATCTTCTTATATTTAATTCTAGCTCTGTGCTATTGAAAAACAGACCATCCACAAGAAATACCCAGCTCAGCTGGTGAATGGCCAGAGTTGGACTCCTGGCTTTTCCTGAGTGACCTGGGCTCCCTCCTGCTCTGTACTTTCTTTAGGCCAGATTTTCCCTTCGAAGCAGAAAGAGGCCCATTGGTTTGGGGTAAAGGTTGCCTGAGAAACAAGAAGAACAAATTCTGAGATGGTGCACCATATATCACCTTCTTCTTTTACCCTTTCAATCTATCTGAAACATAGTCTCCCCAGATATTTTGCTGCTCCAGTTTCAGATATTTCACATTCTGTTGTTTTTGCTGGCCAATCCATGCAGTTTGCCCTAGCATTAGTGATTCCAGTTGGGGCCTCCCCAAGAGTGTACTAGAGCCTTGCTCTGATAGTGCCAGAGAGGACACTTATCTGTATTTGCTTAGAGACCACTGAGACGGAGGTGCAGGGCTGATTTCACGTATCTACACACACACCGATGACAACTTGAATTAGATATCTGGGGAAGTCTTCATGAAATTCCTTTATCATAGTACATAAAATTAATTGGTCTTCAATGTACAACTCAGTGAATTTTACAGATGTATACAAGGTCTGACAATTAGGTTCATGACCTCACCCTAAAAAAAGTGCTACACACCTCATTTCTTAGTGTCAACATAGGCACCTTCGAAGTACTCCGCTTAGGAAGCTAAGCTCTGACACCAGCGCTTAGTCCACCTTTCAAACGAACGGCCATCAGGGCTGTCATCATATTACCCTTGATGTCCTGAATGTCATCAAAATGTCTTCCTTTCAGTATTTCCTTTATCTTTAGGTAAGAAGAAAGTCACTGGGGGCCATATCAGGTGAGTAGGGAGGGTATTCCAATACAGTTGTCATTTACTGGCTGAAAACTCCCTCACAGTGCCACATGAGCTGTTGCATTATAGTGAAGCAACAGCCGTGAGTTGTCGGCAAAAAGTTCAGGTCGTTTTTGTCTTTTTCACACAGCCTTTCAGCACTTCTGTTAACTGTTATCCCAGTTGATACAAATTCATAATGAACAATCCCTGTGATACCAAAAAAGGTTAGGAACATCTTTTTGACTCTTGATTTGGACTGATGTAACTTCTTTGGTGGTGGAGAACTAGCTGACCTCCACTGTACACTGACACTGTTTCGGGGTTATGTTGGTACACCCGTGTTTCATCACCAGTAGGCAACACGCCCAAAGCATCATCTTGCCTTTCCAAAAGGTCTTGGCAAACTTTCACTCTCCTTTGCTTTTGTTCATTGGAGAGCTCCTTCAGGACCATTTTTGCATACACCTTTCTCATGCCAAGATTTTCAGTTAAAATTTTCCTGTTTCTCTTTTGACATTTGCTTTGTCTGCTATGCTTCTAACAGTTAGCTGATGATTTGGATGCACCGTCAATGAACTTTTGCAATTTTTTCTCAGTTCTGCTCGCTTATGGCTCCCCTAACCTCTCTCCATCAATGACACTTTCTCTTCCCTCAGAAAAACATTTAATCCATTTGTACACTGCTGTTTTCTTCATGGCATCATCGCCACAAACCTGGACTAACACATCTCTGATTTCACTTCACTGTTGTCACGTTTAACAAGAAATGTAATGTTTGTTCATTGCTCCAATTCAAGTTCCAACATTCTTGCAACACCACACAAAAACACAACATAATGAATGCCACTCAGCAAGACAGCACCACATGTTGACGTGAACACAGTTGTGAGACGCTGATATACCAAGGTTATGAAACCTCAGAGAGTTTGTTTGGTGCTGCTAACATAAATGCACAGTGGTAAGTTCATGAACTTAGCTGTCAAACCTCATATACCTAGGAATAGAATTGCTGGGTTACACGGTAGTTCTATTTTTAGTGTTTTCAGGAACCTCCTTCCCACACACAGACATCCTTTTTCACAGCAGCTCTACCGTTTTGCATTCACATGAGCAATAAATAAGAGTTCCAATTTTCCCACACCTCAACATTTATTATTTTCGTTTTCATTCCTTTTTTTTTAATCTTGGCAACTCCAGTGGGAGTGAAATGGTATTACATTGTGGTTTTGGTTTGCGTCTCTCAAATATCTTTTCATGTGAATGTCTTCTTTGGTGAAAGGGCTATTCAGGTTCTTTGCACATTTTATGATTGGGTTATTTTTATTTTTTGTTATTAAGTTGTCCAAGTTTTATACATATTTTGGGTATTCTTCTTATCAGATCTATGTTTCCCCAAAATAGTCTCTCAGTCAGTAGGTTGTCTTTCATGTTTTCTGGCAAAGTCTTTTGCTGAAAGAAAATTTTTAAGTGTACCAATTTATTTATTTTGTCTTTCACTATTTGTGCTTTTTCTATTGTTAACACGTTGTCCTGACAGTGTTGCCCCTGCATTTTCTTCTAAGAATTTTATGGTTTTAGGTTGTAAGCATAGTTCCTTCATCCATTTTTAATTTACTTTTGTGTTGTGAGACATAACTCCCATTACATTTTCCTTCATATGGAAATCAGTGATTCCAATATTGTTCATTAAAGAAACTTCTTTCCCACTGAGTGAGTTTAGCACTCTTGTCAAAAATCAGTTGATCATAGATAGACATGTAGGGTTTTCTCTAGGTTCTTAATTCTATTTCATTGATCTATATGTCCACTATTATATCTGTAGCCTGTTTTCATTACTGTAGCCATATAATATGTTTTAAAATCAGGATGTGTGAGTCCCCTCTTGTCATTCCATATAAAGTTGAGGACTGTTTTTTCAGTTTATTTAGAGAAGTCTGTTGGGATTTTGATAGGATTGTGTCTTAATCATCTAGTACTGCTGTAACAGAAACCCTAAAAGTAGGTAGTTTTAATAAAGGGAAACTTATTCCTATCGCAGTCCACTAGGCTACAAGTCCAAACTCAGGGCATCAGCTCCAGGGAAGTCTTTCTCTCTTGGCTCTAGAGAAAGGTCCTTGCCATCAATCTTCCCCTGGACTGGTTCTGTCTGAGGGACAGGGACCCCAAGTCCAAGACAGGCTCTGCTCCTGGTACTGTTGTCCTGGTAGTAGGAGGTCCCCAAATCTCTCTACTGACTTCCCTCTCCTTTGTATCCCAAGAGATTGCCTCAAGGCACAAAACACTCTTACACATTGTGTCCTGCCTCACCAACACAACTACTGCCTATCGTTCCTCAGTAACATCATCAAGGCAGGGCTTAAAGCATATAGGAACATCACACAGTACCAGGAATCATGACCTAGCCAAATTGCTACACACATTTTTGGGGGGACACAATTCATGACAGAGTGTGTGAATCAAGAGATCACTTTGGGAAGTATTGACATCTTAAGAATTAAACCTTCCAATTCATAAATATAAAAATCTTTTCATTTAAGCCAGCTTTAAGCTCTTTCAGCACTCTTTTATCATTTTTGCTGTGTAAGTCCATCATGTTCCTTGTTAGATTTATTCCTAGGTAAAGGGTCTCCCAATAAGGGTGTCCTGTCTCTGAACTTGAATAAGTTGTGTAAATGATACCAGTTTTAATTGTTTTGTTTTATTTATTTATTTGTTGTGATTGAATGAAAGTGTACAATCCAGTTTAAATTTGCATGCCCACCTGTGTGCAGCTTCTACTGCTCTCCTTGCCCGGTGGCAGCACACTCCTTTCTGTTCTATACATGTCATATCCTCTTAACAATCTCCTGTCCCCTCCTCTCCACCCTATCCACTCCCCTGTAGTAAAAGGCCAGTAGGATGAAATCCAATAGATGCATAGAACCATAAAATTCACACACAATATGGTAATTCTGTGTTGCCCAATCCAGTCTGTTCCTGTCCAAGAAGTTGACCTCAGTAATGATTTATGCACAGGGGCAACATCAGGTCTAGGGGCCATGCTCACAGAGGAACCCTGAGGCTTTCAGACCATCAGTTGTGCTCTTTTAATAGAGCTCTCAGGGTGCACCATTTTTTATTCTCATATTCCCACTGAGACTCAACTTTGTGAGCCTCATCACAGCTGTCACTGGTGGTGGCCAAGCACAATCTGGTTCTTCTGGTCATGTGTTCATGTAGTCACCCATCCACATGAGTCTTGCTATCTTCTGGGTTCTCTTTCCCCATGTCATCTTTGTTCTTGGTGATCACCTGTTGCTACTGAGTTGGAACCATTTGATGCACCTCAGATGGAAGCTTGCCAACTTTTAAGACCCCAGATGCCACTTACCAATATGGGGTGGAGAAGACTCTCTTAGCAATATGCTACTTATGCAACTTGGCCCTGATGTCCCCTGATAGCATGGTCCCCAGACGCCTGCCCATACTACTCTGTCTTTGCAATACTGGCTTAGGATTGGAAAAGTATTCATGTTATGTTGAAGTCCAGTTAAGCTGGTGTTCTTTCTAATGTATGTTGTCACTAATTTCACCCAACCAAATTTCTATCAACTATCTAGTCTATAACCAGCCCTCTCCTTACCCCCCCTTACAGCTCTCAAAGAGTCTTTTCTTCTATGCATGAGTCTGTTTTTAAGTCCTTATAGTAGGGGTCTCATGCAGTATTTGTTCCTATGCCACTGACTAATTTCACTCAACATAATCACTTCTAATCAAAACCAATTTACGAGACGCTTCCTAAAATCATCATTGTTCTTTATCATTGCATAGTGTTTCCTTGAGTATATATACCATAGTTGATTTATCCATTCATCTGTTGTTGGGCATCTGGGTTGATTCCATCTTTTTGCTATTGTTGAATGTGCTGCATTCATGTGAATGTCTACTCATGTGACTGCTCTTGCTTCTGTAAGATATATTCCAAGCAGTGGGGTTACTGCATCAGATGATATATCTATATCCAGCTTTTTAAGGAAGCACCAGATTGCTTCCCAGAGAGGTTGTACCATTTTGGGATTCCACCAGCAGTGCAGGAGAGTTTCAACTTCTCAGCAGGCTCTCCAAAATTTGTTTTGTGTTTTTTGGATCATGACCAAACTTGCTGGGGTGAGATGATATCTCATTATAGTTTTGATTTGAATTACTTCAATAGCTAATGGTAGTCAACAATTCCACATGTGTCTTTTGGCTGCCTAGATATCCTCTTTAGAGAATTGTCTATCCACTTCCTTCTGTCGTAGCTTAATTGGATTACTTATCCTTTTTTTGTTGATATTGTGTAGTACTTTGTAGATTATAGAGATCAGCCATTGATCTGACATACAGTTGCCAAGTATTTTTTCCCATTTTGTAGGTGGCCTTTTAATTCTATTAATAAAGACTTTGGATGAGCAAAAGTGTTTGATTCTTAGTAGTTTCTGTTTATCTACTTTCTCTTCTGTTGATCATGCTTTTTTTGTCAGTTTTTGAAGTCTATCTATGTTGTGTATTACAACTTCGACTGTTGATCACATTTTTTCTTGAATGAGCCTTACTGTTTTAGATTTGATACTTAAGGTCTTTTATACAATTTGAGTTGATTTTTGCATAAGGTGTGACATAGGGGTCTTGTTTCAGATTTTGCAGATTGATATAAAATTTTGCTGGCACCATTTGTTAAAGAGACTGTTTTCACCCCAGTTTAAAATCTTGGGGCTTTTGTCAAATATCAGGATAGGAGGATGGTGGCATCTCTGGAGTCTCAGCTCTGTTCCATTCATCTCTCTGTCTCTTTTTGTACCAGTAACAGGCTGTTTTGACTACTATGGCAGTGTAATAGATTCTAAAGTAGGGTAGTGAGAGACCTCCCAGTACATTCTTATTCTTCAGTAGTGCTTTACTTATCCGGGGTTTCTTCCCTTTCCAAACAAAGTGGGTGATTTGTTTCTCCATATCATTAAAAAATGTCACTGAAGTTTGTATTGGGATTGCAATATATGTAGATTGCTTTGAGTAAAATAGACATTTTTACAATGTTAAGTCTTCCTATCCATGAGCAGGGTAGGTTTCTCCATTTATGTAAATCTCTCTTAGTTCCTTGCAGTAAGGTCTCCTAGTTCTCGTTGTAAAGTTCTGTTATTTCTCTGGTTAGATTTATTCCTAAGTAGTTTATCTTCTTGCAGGCTATAGTAAATGATATTGATTTGGTGGTTTCTTCTTTAATAATCTCTTTGTTGGTATAAAGGAATCCTACTGATTTACTTACTTTTACCTTGTATCTTGAGACTGCTGAATTCTTCTATCAGTTTGAGTAGTTTCCTTATGGATGCTTTAGAATTCTTTGCATATACAATCACATCATCTGCAAATAGAGAGATTTTTACTTCTTCTTTGCCAGTGTGAATGTCTTTATTTCTCGGTCTTGCCCAATTGCCCTGGCCAGAACTTCTACTACAATGTTGAACAGGAGAGGTGACAGTGGGCATCCTTGTCTAGTTCCGATTCTCAAGGGGAATTGTTTCAGCCTCTCTCCATTCAGGACGATGTAGGCAGTTGGTTTTGTATAAATGGCCCTTATTGCATTGAGGAATTTGCCGTCTATTCCTATTTTGCTGAGAGTTTTTAGCATGAATGGGTGTTGGGCTTTATCAAATGCCCTTTCTGCATCAATTTACAAAATCAGGTGATTCTTATCTTTTGTTATTTATGTTGTTGATCATGTTAAGTGTTTTTTTGATATTGAAATTAGTCTTACATCCCTGGTATGAGTTCAACTTGGTCATGAAGAATTACTTTTTTGATATGTTGTTGAATTCTATTGGCAGGGATTTTGTTGAAGACTTTTGGATCTAGGTTCATGAGTGATACTGGTTTGTAGTTCTCCTCTTGTATTGGGTCTTTTCCTGGCTTTGGTATCAGCATTATGCTGGCTTCATAGAATGACTTTGGGAGTTTTCCATCCCTTTCTGTGCTGTGAGATATTCTCAGCTTGGTAGAATTCTGTGGTGAAGCCATCTGGGCCAGGGCTTTTTTTGGATGGTATTTGTTTTTGAGACTTTTTAAATCTCTTCCTTTGTGATGGGTTTACTAAGTTGTTCTGCTTCACCTTGTGGTAATTTTAGTAGGTGATATGAATCTAGGAATTTGTTCATTTCCTCTAGGTTTTCAAATCTGTTAGTCTTTCATATTATTCTGTTATGATATTTTTGATTTCTGTTGGATCTGTTGTGACATCTCCCCTCTCATTTCTTATTTGGGTTATTTGTTTCCTTTCCTGTTTTTCTTTAGTAAGTTTAGCCAGTCGTTTGTCAATTTTGTTGATCTTTTTTATAAAATAGCTTTTGGTCTTATCAGTTTTTCCAATTGTTCTTCTGTTCTCTAATTCAGTTAGTTCTGCTCTAATCTTTATGTTTTATTCTAGTGTCTGAGAGATTCCTCTGTTGCTCCCCTTCTAATTGTTCAAGCTGTAGGGTTAATTCTTTGGTTTGGGTTCTTTCTTCCTTCCTGGTGTCCATTTATGGAGATAAACTGACCTCGGAGCACTGCTTTGGATGTAGTCCATAGGTTCTGGTAGGAAGTGTTTTCATTCTCGTTGGAATCCACACATTTCTTTATTTCATGCTTGATTTCCTCCATAACCTGTGGTTTTTTGAGCAAGATGTTGTTCAGTTTCCATGAGTTCCACTTTCTGTCTATGTTTTTTCTGCTCTTGAATTTGACTTTTATGGCTTTATGATCTGAGGAGATGCTTTGCAATAATTCAGTGGTATGGATTTTGTTGAGATTTGCTTTATGTCCTAACACATGATCTATTCTGGAAAATGTTCCACGTGCACTGGAGAAGAAGGTGCAGTTACCTGCTGATGGATAGAAAGTTCTGTATATGTCAATGACGTCTAGTTCGTTAATTATTACAATAAGATCTTCTGTGTCTTTACTGAGCTTTTGGTTAATTATTACAATAAGATCTTCTGTGTCTTTATTGAGCTTTTTTCTAGGAGATTTGTCCAGTACTCAAAGTGGAGTATTGAAGTCTCCCATTATTATTGTGGAGTGATCTATCTCATTTTTCAATTTAGTCAGTGTGTCTATGATATGTTTAGATGCTCTTATATTGAGTGTATAAACATTTAACATTGTTAAATCCTGCTTGTGTATTCAACCTTTCAGCAATAGTGCCCATCCTTGTCCATGATGGTGGATTTTACATTAAAATCTATTTTATCTGAGATTAGTATTGCCACACCCACTCTTCTCTGTATATTGTTAGCTTGGTATATATCATTTTATCCTTTAATTTTCAGTTTGTTCCTGTCTTTAAGTCTAAGGTGAGTTTCCTGCAAACAACATATAGACAAGTGGTGTCTTATTGATCCAAGATGTCATTAGTCTCTTTAGTGGAGAGTTCAGTCCATTTACATTCAACAAAATTATTGATAGGTACACGTTTAGTCCTGTCGTTTTGATGTATTTATTTTTGTGTTGATGTTTTCTCTGTTGCTCTTACTATTCTTTTCTTGGACATTCTTCTTTATGTGTTGAGTTTTCACTCTTTTCAGGTTGGCTTTGTGTTTGTTGAGACTCCTGTATTACATTTCTTGGTTTGATATGTTGCATCTTTATTGTGTTTTGTGGCTACCCCTGTGATCCTCCTTAATAATCTATGTTTAAGCCCAATTTTAACTTCTACATATCTTATTAACTTCCTCTCCATCTGGAAAGACTATAACTATTATAGTATATTCCTCTTTTTAATGTGATGGTATCATAGTTTTCATGACATGATCACTGGATCACTTCTTTTAATATTATAGATTTGATTGAGTTTTGTGTCTTCTCTAACTGAGTAGGTTTCTGGATGGTGTGTCCTGTATTGAGTTAATGGTTTTGTTTTTCTAAGCCAAGAGCTTCTGTCAGTATTTCTTGTAACTTTGGTTTGGTTTTTACAAAGTCTCTGAGTTTCTGTTTATCTGCAAATATCTTAATTTCATTTTCATATTTGAAAGACAGTTTTGCAGTATATATACTTCTTGGTTGGAAGTTTTTCTCCTTCATGGCTTTGAATATGTCATCTCACTGTCTCCATGCTGGCATCATTTCTGCTGAGGAGTCAGATGTAAGCCTACAGGGTTTCCCTCTGAATGTTAGCTTTAAGTCTCTCTGCCTTTAAGAATTTCTGCTTATGTTTCATTTTGTTAAGCTTGATTATAACATGTCTTTGTGTCATTCTTTTGGGGTCTATATTGTGTGGCATTTGATATGCATCTTGGATATCTATGTTCTCTTCTTTCATAATTTCAAGGAAGTTTTCTGTCATCAAGTCAACAACAGTACTCTGTGTTTTCAGGTATCCCTCCCTGTTTGTTATCATAGATTATTACTCTTGATAGAGTCCCACATCTTCCTTAATTATTCTTTATTTTTCTTGTTTCTTTTCTCTGATTTCTCCTCATAAATGCTGGTGTCAGTAGCTCTTTCTTCCAAGCCAGAAATTCTTTTTTCCAGTTGTTCAATTCTGTTCTGTAGTTTTGAATTGAATTGTCTAATTCTATAATTTTGTTATTGATCTGTCAGATTTCAGAATGCTGGTGGTCCATCAGTTTGAACAGCTTGCTTAATTTTTCATTTTGCTCTGCTGCATTATATATAATATACTCAACGTCCAATAGTTTCAGAAAGGCTTCTTCATCTGGAAAGTTTTTTGCCTCTTTCTTTCAGGAGCTTTCTGGAGCCGTGGGTGAATTTTTCTTTAAGTGTTTGGCCAGGGTCTGTTGCTTTGGGGGCATCTAGAGATTGTTTAGTTTCTCTGGTGCTGCCTTAACAGGATCTGAGGTGCAGTCTGATTAGGAAAGTGATTACCAGTCACCTGTATGTACTCCAGTGACTGGGCCCAGTGTAGTCTCTGGGGTAGCAGGCTCCACCTCCTGTTTGGCAAAGATATGGCCTTACTTACAGAGTCACTTGGGCACCATCAGCTGCCCCTGTGCTCTAGGTCAGTAAAGGCTGGAATAGATGCTGTGAAGCTGCACCATAGTTATTTCTCTAAGTAGTCTTATTTTGAAAGGTAAAAGCTATTTGACAGCTTCCAAAATCAGTCAGGCTGTCTGATGTGCAAGTCTCTCTTTCCAGCTGGCAATGGAGGCACCTCTATATCCATTCCCAGAGGCTATAATCTAGTTCAAAGTGTGGACAGACTACTGCTCTGCTGTAATCTGCTTCCAGCAGCAATAAGGCTACACTGTGCTAAACACAGCTTTTCTTCTGGATAAGCATTCCCCAGGCTGGCACTGCTTCCCCACCTGGAAATTAGCCCCTACTGAGGCCTCCACTTGGGTAACTGTACCTCCCAGTTGAATAAGATAGTGTCCCACACAAGCTGTCCCACCTGCTGTGAAATAGCCAAATCAATGTGGAGGTCCAGAAAGAGAGGGTGGAGGGGCCAAGGTGCTCAGAGTCCTGAGCCAAGCTCTCAAAATGTGGCTATCCAACTGTTGATTGTGTCAGTAGTGCAGCTGAGCTTTGCTTCCAGTTAAGCGCAAGCCCCACCTGCCAGCTAAGACAAAGGAAAAAAAGGTGAAAATGCCAGTTACCTTCAGTCCATGAGACCCAGCCATTCAACAAGGATGGGGGTCAGCGAAAGAGAAGAAGTTTCCCGTTCAATGGCATGTAGTCCAAATTGACAGCCATATGCTGTGTCCTAGGGCTCACTGGGTGTCTGGAAGGCTCTGTTGAATTATCAATCCAGGCCTTAGTTTTCAGAGGGAATTAAGGAGACATGTGTCTAATCTGCCATCTTGTCTCCACTCCCCAATTGTTTTATTATTTTGAAGTACCTTTGATGGCACTATGTGTATAAAAGAACTTCAGGTGAATGGACACTGCTGCACCTTCCAAATGGAGCCAAAAATTATCAGTTATCATAGCCCAATAACGTTTCCATTAACAGTCACAGCCTCTCCTTGTTCATCTTGGGAAAAACAAGGGCCAATGATTCCACTGGGCCAAAATCCACACCAAGCAGTAACTTTCGGGGAATGAAGTAGATATTCTTGAATCTCCATTGGATTCTTATAGCTCCAATGTGGTAGTTTTGTTTGTTAACAAAATCATTCATCCAAAAGTGGGCCTCATCACTAAAGATGATTTTTCAGCCCAAAGTATGCTCAACTTCCAATTGCTCCAGAGCCCAGTTACCTAATGTATGGTGCAATATATGGCTGTAGGACTTCACTTCTTGAGTTAAAACAGTTTTGCAAGGGTAAAGCTTCAAGCTCAGATGCAGAAATCCCCAACTGTAGCTAACAAAAGGCCCATTTCTTGCCCTCACAAGAAATTCATTGGGATGGCTTCTGGTCCACACTCTAACAAACAAGGGCAAAGTTCTCATTGGAACCTGCTGTGTGTCGACACGCAGGAGTTGTCTGATTGGCAACAGAGCCAGTTGCCTCAAATGCTTTGATTAAATGTGGAATTGTTCTCTAGGTGGGGCAATTACGTGCACCTGAATTTCTTTTCTACACATAGTGCCATCAAAGATACTTCAAAATAATAAAACGATTGGGGGGTGGAGTCAAGATGGCACATAAGGCACAGACTGGCTAATGGAGCATTCATTTTGATAACAAGCATTAACACTTTCTGTACACTGTGCAATCATGTAATTTTCCACAACTATTATCAAGCTTGATTTTTAAAAAAAGAGAAAACATGACAAATACGGCAGTTATAGCTTCACAATCATCACTGCTTTGAGCTGTCAAAAATAGGACATCTGTATTGGAAGACCATTTATTCTCTTGGATACTGTTGTATATAAATTTGTGAATACTTCCCATTAGACTGGGGACTATTTCCCTTTCAGATTTCTCATTGCTGGTGTTTAAAAATCCAAGTGATTTTTGTTTGTTTACATTGTGCTTTGTAACTTTGCTAAATTTCTCAATTAACTCTAGAACTTTTGTTTTATTACGATTAAGTGAAAGTATACAATCCAGGTCAGTTCTGCATGCCAGCTATCTGCAGTTCTATCTGCTCTTCTCACCCTGTGACTGCACATTCCTCGTTTTCACTCTATATTTCTAGTTCCTCTTAACAAGCACTTGTCTCCTCCTCTCCACCCTCTTTTCTCCCATCTAGAAAGAAATCAGTAGGACAGCCTCCTATAGATGCATAAAACCATAAAGTACACACACCATATGCTCACATTGTTTCCCTGAGTCCAGTCCATTTGTGTCTAAAGAGTTGACCTCAGTACTGGTTTCCAGTCAGGGCCAACAGCAAGTCTAAGAGACATGTTCCCAGTGGACTCTCCAGGCTGTCAGACTATCAATTCTGGTCTTTTAGAAGAGTTCTTGAACTGCTCACCTCTTTTTCTTGTGTTGCCTCAGAGACTCTATATTGTGTCCCCTATCATGGCTGCCCTTGGTGGTGCCCAGGCACCATCTGATTCTTCTGGTCTCATACTGATGCAGTCTCCCATTCATACGGGTCCTTCTGCCTCCTGGGCTCATTTTTAATCATGCTGTTGATGTTTTTGGTCATCGCCTATTCCAGATGGGTTGGGACCATTTGGTGTATCTCAGATGGCAGCTTGCTAGCTTTTAAGATCTCAGACGCCACACACTGATGTGGGTTGCAGAAGACTCTCTTCGCTAAAAACTAGCTGTCCCAGTTGCCCTGGACATTCCTTGAAAACATCATCTCCAGACTCCTGTCCCTGCTACTCTATCCTTTGAAATATTGGGTTGAGTTTAGAAAACCTTTGACTTTATGGTGTAGTCCAGTTATGCTGATCTACTTTGTACTGTGTGCTATCACTCCCTTCACCTAACCAAATTCCTATTGACTATCTAATCTATGAACATCTCTCTCCCTCCCTCCCCACACTTGTAGCCATCAAAGAGTCTTTTCTTCTGTGCCTAAGTCCATATAGCAGCAGTCTCATACAATACTACCTTTAGATGTTTTGTTGCATACTCTTTAGGATTTTCTATTAGAAAAATATGTCATCTGCAATTAGAGATTCTTCATTAAGTCTAATAGTGGTTGTTGATTTTTCATATTTGCCCTGAACCATACTGAGAAAGTTTCTTTCTATTCTAATCTTCTTTAGGGTTTTCATCAAGAAAGAATATTGGATTTTATTAAATTTCTTTTCTACATTCATAGGAGATGATCATGTAGTCCTTTTCCTTTGTCTATTGATATGATACATTGATTGGTTTTCTTATGCTGATCCACCCCTGCATTCTTGGAATAAATCTCACTTGGTCATAGTGTCTAACTCTTAACACATGGTTGGATTTTGTTAAAGACTTTTGAATCTGTATTTTTAAGAGCTATTGGCCTTTAGGTTTCTTTTTCTTGTGTCTTTGTCTGGTTTTTGGCATCAGGGTTATGTTTGCTTCATATAATGAGTTAGGGAGTGGTCTTCCTTCACTATATTTGAAAGTTAAGCAGTAGGGAGCCCGCATAGTGCAGTGGTTGAGTGTTTGGCTGCTAACCAAAAAATCGGTAGCTCAAATCCACCAGCCACTCCTTGAAAGCCATATGGGGCAGTTCTACTGTCTTACAGATGAGTTATAACTCAGAATCAACTAGATAACAATGCGTTTTTTTAGATGAAACACTACTAGTATCAGTTCTTCTCTAAATATTCGTAGAATTCCACGGGGAAGCCATCTTTTGTAGGACTGTTCTTAGTGATCATTTTTTGATCACTAATTTAATCTCTTCACCTTATATGGGCTTCTTGAGACCTTGTATTACCTCTTGATTCAGTTTGGGTAGGTTGTGTGCTTCTAAGAATTTGTCCATTTCATCTAGGTTACCCAGTTTACCACCACACAATGGTTTATAATTTGTCATAATTCTCTTTATTTCTACTGGGTCAGTCATAATATCTCCTCTTGATTTTTTTCCTTGGGTTACACCTTTTCTGTTTTTTTCTTTGTCAGTCTTGCTAAGGGTTTGTGAATTTTATTGATCTTTTCAAAAAACCAACTTTGGGATTGATTGATTGTCTCTGTTTTTCTGTTTTGATTTTACTTATTTATGCTCTGATCTTTGCTGTTTCTGGTCTTCTGGTAGGCTTTCTAATTTCTGGAGTTGTCAAGCAAGTTAGGCTGTTAATTTTAGATATCTCTTCTTTATTGCAGGCATTTATTGTTAGAAGTTTCCATACAAGTACTACTATCACTGCATCCCATAAATTTTATTATATTATGGTTTTATTTTCATTTGATTGCAATAAATCTGATTTCTCTTTTGATCTCTTCCTTGACACACTGGTAATTTAATAGTGTGTTTAATTTATGTATGTTTGTGTGCATTTTCCAGTTTTTATTGTCATTGCTATTGATTTCTAGCTTCATTTTGTTATGGTCTAAAGATGAGCGGTTTGAATCCACCATTTTTTCCCTTGGAAGCCCTGTAGAACAGTTCTACAGCAGAATTGACTCACTGGTAATGGGTTTGATTGATTCGTTGTTTTTGTTTATGTTTATTTTTTAACTATAGTTTGTTTTGATGTAGATCTCTTTGGTTTTATCCAGCTTGGGGTTGTTTGAGCTTGTTGGATATGTAGATTTGTGTCCTTCATTAGACTGAGGAAATTTTCAGTCATAATTTCTTCAAATTTCCTTTCTATCCTTTTCCTTTTTTTGCCTCCCTTTCAAATTTCCATGATACGTATGTTAGGACTCTTGTTGTCCCATAATTCCATTAAACTGTACTGAAATTCTTTACCCTCTGTTCATGCTGACCTTCAACCTCTATAATTTTAACTATCTTATTCTCTAATTCATTGATTCTTTCTTCTGGCTGACTAAATCTGTTCATAAATACTTGCACTGCATTACTCATTTCATTTATTGGCCCTTTAGTTGCAATACCTCTTTTGTTTTTGCAGAAATCTATCTGCTTTCCCTTAACTCTTTCTTCAACTGTATTTAACACTGCTGTTTATATTCTTCCAATTTTTGTATTATTCCAACTTCTCTAGATGCACTTTCTTCTGTCATGCTTATTTGCATGAGTCATCATTTGTCTGTTTTTTATCTTGTAATTTTGTTTTGTTGGGGTACTGGAATTTTGAGGGAACCTTCTCAGTTCTCTCCCACTGTATGTGACTCATTGTTGGTTTGTAGATTCTTACCTATGTGCTTTCCTCTGCTCTCTAATTCAGAGTACCTGAAAGCCAAATGCCATTTCTTATTGTAGTTGTGGGAGAGGGTTGGAATGATGGTCTGTTTATCCCTGCTTTCTGTAAAAAGCTTGTAGGCAGGCAGAGCCATCAGTCTTTTATTACTGTTCCCTTTCTCTCTCTTTCTCTCTCTCCTCTGTCTCGCTCTCTTCTGTCTGTCTCTCTCTGTTTCTCTCTCAGACAGCTCCTTCTCCTTCCCTGATTTAATTAGGATTCAAACGTTCCAGACCTCAGTTTTCACCTTTCCTGACACACCAGAGAATATGCTGTGGTCAGTCTGTCCACCAGTGGGGTACAGTTCTCTCTCTCTCAGGTTGTTATTCCCTTACCTTCTCTGTTTCTGCAACCACATTTTCTGTTGGAAACCCACACCCAGTGAGCCCCCTTCTGGTCTGGGTGTCACCCTTTGATTTTTTTTCCAGTCTTCCTTTCCTTCTCTGTGGGGGCTGATAATATCTGACTTGGCGTTCACAGGAAACATAGGCAGACTTTCTTCCATGTAGGCATTCACATCAGTCCAGCATCCAACAATTGCCACATCGGGGAGGGATTGTCACACTACAAATAGATCACCAGGCAGTCTACCTTATCATTAGCAGAGCCCACCCCACAGTATGATGGCAGTGGGTATAACCTCCATTCAAAGTGCCTGCTTCCTACCATACAACAACCTTAGTCAGCAGTCCTCAGCACCAACCACAGGGGGAACAGATACATTCAAACTGATCCCCAGGGAAGTCTGTCCTGCTGGTTTTAGAGGCATGAGATATGGGTGAATAGGTAGGCAGGTGGGGTCCAAATATGGGAGCAGACTCTACTGCAGGAGGCTTCTGTAGCAGTTTCCAACAGTTCGACAATCAATAGTTACCAGAGTGGGTAGACAGTGTCACATTCTTGTCAGATCTCCACAGAGATTTGCCTTGTTGCTATCAGAGCCTACTCTTCTGGCAGATAGTTAGGTATGAATGTAGTCTCTGCTCAAGATGCCTGTTTCTTAGCACACAACAGCCTACAAGAGTAGTCCTCAGAACCAGTCAGAAGTGGTGGCATGCTAACCCAAACTGATCCCCAGAAGATCTGTCCTGTTGGTTTCAGAGGCCTGAACTGTGGTACATGCATGGAGCCAGGCAGAGTGCCATCTATAGGAGCAGACTCCACTACAGTGGTCTCTGTAGCAATTCACAGCTGACTTACAAGTGATAGTTTCTGGGTTGGGGAGGGGTTGTCACTCTAAACAGACCCACAGGAGGTCGGTCTTATGGATTTTAGAACAAAAGCCTGAAGTCATATCTCTTTGCACAGGGAAGGAGTCTGTGGTATTTAGACAAATAAGCTTTTTCTGTTGGGGCCACTTTCTAGTTTATAGCAGCCAGCAGCTCATGTTGCTGGGAGGAAGATGGAGGAAAAAGTGATTTTCCTGCTGTATGTGACTCATTGTTGCTTTGTAGATTCTTACCTACCTGCTTTCCTCTGCTCCGTAATTCAGAGTACCTAAAAGCCAAACACCGTTTCTTATTGTATTTCTTATTGTAGCTGTGGAGGAGGGTTGGAATGATGGTTTGTTTATGCCCTAATGGCCCCCGAATCTTCTTCTTACTTTTTGGTCACTTACCTCTTTAAGTAGTTTTCTTTAAAAAATTAGATAAAATCAAATGCATCCCTTAAGGTATAGTCAAGATGTGCATATCTTAACACCTACTTCTGGGTGGAGTTTTTTTACATCATAGTACCTTATCCCTACCAATTTTGAATATTTTGAGGTTGCCAGCATTTCTAGAAATCATATACATAACTCAACAATCACTCACTAAGAAACTTAACTTTTCTTCTTTAATTTTTTATAATTAAGTAAATGAAGAGATGTAGAAACCAACCAGACCAGTGGCAGGAGTGACTCTGAGGTACACAGGTTAGACTCCAAGAAGAAAGATAAAAAAGGCCAGGTTCATCAGATCTAGCTTTGGGGGGAGAACTTACAAGGCTTCCAATTAAATCTGTGAACTCATCCTAGAAAAAGTGCTACATACCTCATTGCTGAATATCACAGCAATCACCTTCAAAGTACTTCCTTTGGGAAGCTATGCATTCTTCAAAACAATTCGGGAACTCTTTTTCTGGAGTGGCCATCAGAGCTGTCATCATATTATCCTTGATGTCCTTCCTGAATGTCATCAAAATGTCTTCCTTTCAATATTTCCTTTATCTTAGGGAAAGAAAGAAGTCATTGGGGGCTAGACCAAGTGAGTAGGGAGGGTGTTCCAATACAGTTATTGTTTACTGGCTAAAAACTCCCACACAGACCACTGAACAATTAATTTCATGAACTTGACATGATGCTACCATGTACAATCACCATTCCAGAAAGAGTTCCAAAATTACATTGAAAGGTGAAGGGGGGCGGAGTCAAGATGGCGGACTAAGGACACGTCTCTTTCTATCCCTCTGAAAACCAAGACCTGAATTGACAATCAAACAGAGCCTTCTGAGCACCTAATCAGCCTAAGGACACGGCACAGAGCTGTTAATTGGGACTTCATAACACTCAGCGAAAAACCTCCTCTCTTTCGCTGACTCCCGCTCCTGGCTAGCCCCGGCTCTCACGGACGGAAGGTGAACGCACCATTTTGACTTTTTTTTTCCTCTGTCTCGCTGGCGGGAGGAACTGGGACTTGCCTGGCGGCTGGACTCAGACGCGCTGTTGGAGGGATAGGCAGGCGAAATTCCCATATTCTGAGAGCCAGGCTCGGGACTCTGTTAATCTAGACACTTTGAGCCTTTCGCTTTGTAGCTGCCTCAGCGGGGTTTGTGCGGAGCTCTGCGGTCAGGGTGCGGGACGCCATGTTGGTACCGAGATTTTAGTGGGACCTCGTTCTTAGCCTGGGAGCCAGCGCCTGCAAACGGGACAGCGCTTCTCCGTCAGAAAAGTAGTGATTTTGCACAGTGCTGCCTATGTTGGGGGCCCTGCAACAGAAGCAGAGGAATTGCTACCTCTCAGCACCTTTAGCCCCTCTGTCTGCTGCCTGTGTGGAGGACGCCATCTTGGATACGGTGGCCGCAGCTGGACCTAATTCTTAGCTTCGGAGCCAGAGCCTGCCCACAAGACAGCGCTTTTCTATCACAAAACCAGTACTCGACGCAGTGTTGGATAAGGCTAGGCCCTGTCAGCAGAGGCCAACAGGGCAGTAGCAGTGCTGTATTCTGAACTAGTTTGTTATCATCTGGGGTTGGATATAGTGGCGCTTACTTTGTCAGATGAGAAGAGGGACCTCTACACCTGAAAACTTAACTGACTTGTGAACCGGTCAGATACCTTTTGCTTTACATTTGAAGACAGCCTAGAGAAATATTTGCAATCCATCCTCACAGTACCTCTTCCACCCTCTATATACTCACATGGGACCCAAAAAGCAACAGACAATTGTGGCATACAAGCAATCACTCATGGCTTCAGAAGGCTCCCAAATAAAGCAACCAAGGAGTTTTCCAGATGAAGAAACTTTTATGAAAGCATCAGGAAGTGAATACAAATTAATTATATACAGAGCCCTTCTAGACCTTATACAAAATGCAGCAGAACAAAATGAAAAATTAAGCAAGTTGTTCGATCTGATGGAACACCAGTACTCTGAAATAAAACAGATCAAGAAAAAATCAAAGACATAGAAACTTCCATGCAAACCCAAGAAAACAGAATGGAACAAATGGAAAAAAGAATTTCTGACTTGGAAGACAGAGCTACTGATGCCAGTGTCTATGAGCAGAAATCAGAAAAAAGAAGCAAGAAAAATGAAGAAACATTAAAAGCATGTGGGACTCTATTAACAGGAACAACATTGGATTAATTGGAGTCCCTGAACAGGGTGAGACATCGGAGAACACAGAGAGTATTGTTGCTGAGCTGCTGAAAGAAAACTTCCCAGAAATCATGAAGGAAGAAAATATAGACATCTCAGATGCATATCGTACGCCACCCAATATAGATATCAAAAGAAAGACTCCAAGACATATTATAATCAAGCTTAACAAAATGAAACATAAGCAGCAACTCTTAAAGGCAGCAAGACTCAAGGCAAACCTAACATTCAGAGGGAAACCCTGTAGGCTCTCGTCAGATTTCTCAGCAGAAACCATGCTGGTACGGAGACAGTGGTACGACACATTCAAAGTCTTGAAAGAGAAGAACTTCCAACCCAGAATTATATATCCTGCAAAACTATCTTTCAAATACGAAAATGAAATTAAGACATTCCCAGATAAACAGAAACTCAGAGACTTTGTAAAAACCAAACCCAAACTACAAGAAATACTGAAAGAAGTCCTTGGCTTTGGCTTAGAAGAACAAAACCACTAACTTTATATTTTAGAATGACACACTACTCAATACTCATTTAGGGAAGGCTCCAAAGTAAATCACAGCTTTGATTTGGAAAGGACCAATCCAGTGATCATTATGAAAACTATGGTGTCATCATAATAAAAGAGGGATGTACTACAGTCGTTATAGTCCTTCCAGATGCAGAGGAAGATGACAAGACTGGTAGTAATTAAAATTGGGCTTATAAATAGTTTATTAAGGGGGTTCATAGGGGCAGCTGTAAAGCACAACAAAGATGTATCATACCATTTCAAAAAATCTAACACACGAGTCTCAACAACTATAAAACCAGCTCGGAAAAAGGTGAAAAATCAACTCACTAAAAAGAGTGTCTCAGCACAGACTAATAAGAACAACAGAGAAAACATCAACACAAAAAGAAACATATCACAATGGCAACAGTGAACACATACCTATCAATAATTACATTGAATGTGAATGGACTGAATGCTCCAGTAAAGAGACACCGAGTGTCATCTTGGATCAAAAGACACGACCCATCCATATGTTGTCTACAAGAAACTCACTTGAGACCTAAAGACAGGAACAAACTGAAAATTAAAGGATGGAAGAATATATATCAAGCTAACAATGAACAAAGAAGAACAGTGGTGGCAATTCTAATCTCAGATAAAATCAATTTTAATGTCAAATCCACCATCGTGGACAAAGATGGACACTATTTATTGCTGAAAGGTTCAGTACACAAGCAAGACTTAACTATATTAAACATTTATGCACCTAATGTCAGAGCACCTAAATATGTCGAAGAAACACTGACTACGCTCAAAAGAGAGTTAGATGACTCCACCATAATAGTGGGAGACTTTAACACTCCACTCTCATTACTAGAGAGATCATCTAGAAAAAAGCTCAGTAAACATACAGAAGGCCTCATTGACACAATTAACCAACTAAACCTCATTGATATATACAGAACTTTCCACCCAGCAGCAGACAACTACACCTTCTTCTCCAGTGCACATGGAACATTCTCCAGAATTGACCACGTGATAGGCCATAATGCAATGCTCAACAAAATCCATACCATTGAATTACTGCAAAGCATCTTCTCAGATCATAAAGCCATAAAAGTTGAAATCAATAGCAGAAAAAGCGGAGATAGAAAGTGGAATTCTTGGAAACTGAACATCTTGCTCAAAAAAACATGGGTCATAGAGTAAATCAAGGATGAAATAAAGAAATTCATGGATTCCAGTGAGAACAAAAACACTCCCTACCAGAACGTATGGGATACAGCCAAAGCAGTGTTCAGAGGTGTGTTTATCTCCATAAATGCACATATCTGGAAGAAAGAAAGAAACCAAATCAAGGAACTAACTCTACAGCTTGAACAAGTAGAAAGAGAACAACAGAGGAACCCCTCGGGCACCAGAAGAAAGGAGATCATAAAGATTATAGCACAGCTAAATGAATTAGAGAATAGAAAAACAATTGAAAAAATCAAAAAGACCAAAAGCTGGTTTTTTGAAAAGATCAATAAAATTGATAAACCACTGGCTAAACTTACTAAAGAAAAGCAGGAAAGGAAACAAATAACACAAATCAGAAATGAGAAGGTAGTTGTCACCACAGATGCAACAGAAATAAAAAATATCATAACAGAATACTATGAAAGACTGTACTCTAACAAATTGGAAAACCTAGGGGAAATGGACCAATTCCTTGACTCATACCACCTACCCAAATTATCACAACGTGAAGCAGAACAACTTAATAAACCCATCACAGAGGAAGAGATTGAAAAGGTCATCGAAACACTGCCAACCAAAAAAAGTCCAGGCCCAGATGGCTTAACGGAAGAATTCTACCAAGCATTTAGAGAAGAGTTATCCCCAATACTATTGAAACTGTTTCACAGTATAGAAAGGGATGGAGTACTCCCAAACCTATTCTATGAAGCCAGCATAACCCTGATACCTAGCCAGGGAAAGATCCAACAAAGACAGAGAACTACAGACCGATATCACTCATCAACCTAGATGCAAAAATCCTCAACAAAATTCTTGCCAACAGAATACAACAACATATCAAGAAAATAATCCATCATGACCAAGTGGGATTCATAGCAGGGATGCAAGGCTGGTTCAACATCAGGAAAACAATTAATGTGATTAACCACATAAATAACACAAAAGACAAAGATCAGCTGATTTTGTCCATTGATGCTGAAAAGGCATTTGATAAAGTCCAACACCCATTCATGCTAAAAACTCTTAGCAAAATGGGCATAGACGGCAAATTCCTCAGCACAATAAGGGCCATTTATACAAAGCCAATTGCCCACATCATCCTGAATGGAGAGAGACTGAAAGACTTTCCCCTGAGATCAGGAACTAGACAAGGATGCCCACTGTCACCTCTCCTATTCAACATTGTGCTAGAAGTTCTAGCCAGAGCAATTAGACAAGACGAACAAATAAAGGGCATCTGCATCAGCAAAGAGGAAGTTAAAATCTCCCTGTTCGCAGATGATATGATTGTATATGCAGAGAACCCCAAGGAATCTATAAGTAAGCTACTCAAACTGATAGAAGAGTTCAGCAAACTTTCAGGATGCAAGATAAACATAAGTAAATCAGAAGGTTTCCTTTATATCATCAACGAGACTGTTAAGGGGGAAATTATTAAATCAATACCATTTACGATAGTCCCTAAGAATATAAAGTCCCCAGGAATTAATCTAACCAGACAAACAACAGACCTTTACAAAGAGAACTACAAGCCCTTACTACAAGAAACTAAGAGAGACTTAGATAAATGGAAAAAACCTACCCTGCTCATGGATAGGAAGACTTAACATTGTGAAAATGTCTATTTTACCCAAAGCAATTTATTTATATAATGCAATCCCAATACAAGTTCCAGCATCATTTTTTAATGAGATTGAGAAACAAATCACCAATTTTGTTTGGAAAGGGAAGAAGCGCCGGATAAGTAGGGTACTACTAAAGAAGAAGAACACACTGGGAGGCCTCTCATTACCCGACCTTAGAACATACTACACTGCCACAGTGATCAAAACAGCCTGGTACTGGTACAAGAACAGACAGATCGATCAATGGAACAGAATTGAGACCCCAGAGATGACACCATCTGCCTATGAACAGTTGATATTCGACAAAGGCCCTAAGACATTAAACTGGGGTAAAAACAGTATCTTCAACAAATGGTGCTGGCAAAATTGGTTATCCATCTGCAATAAACTGAATCAAGATCCATATCTTACACCTTATACAAAAACCAACTCCAACTGGATAAAAGACCTAAATATCAAACCTAAAACGATAAAGCTCATCCAAGAAAAGGTAGGAACAACAATGGAAGTTTTAATACACAATGAGGACAGACTCCAAAATCTGTCAAAGAAACCTCAATCAACAGAAGAGAAAATAGATAAATGGGAACTATTAAGAATCAAACACTTTTGCTCATCCAAAGACTTTATTAATAGAATTAAAAGAACACCCACAGAATGGGAAAAAATATTTGACAACTATATGTCAGACTGACGCCTGATCTCCATAATCTATAAGATACTACAAAGTGTCAAGAAGAAGAAGATAAACCATCCAATTAAGCGATGGGCAAAGGAGATGGACAGACACTTCACTAAAGAGGAGATCCAGGCAGCCAAAAAACACATGCGGACATGTTCACGATCTTTAGTTATTAAAGAAATTCAAATCAAGACAACAATGAGATACCATCTCACCCCAACAAGATTGGCCATGATCCAAAAAACACAAAACAACAAATGCTGGAGAGGCTGTGGAGAAATTGGAACCCTCCTACACTGTTGGTGGGGTTGCAAAATGGTCCAGCCTCTTTCGAAAGCAATCTGGCACTTCCTTAAAAAAATGGATATTGATATACCATTTGACCCAGTAATTCCACTACTTGGAACATATCCTACAGATTCAAGGCCTTTCACACCAATGGACACATGCACCAGAAAGTTTATTGCGGCACAGTCCACAATAGCAAAAAGATGGAATCAACCCAGATGCCCAACAATAGAAGAATAGATAGGTAAACTGTGGTACATACACTCAATGGAGCACTACGCAATGATAAAGAATAACGATGATTCCAGGAAACATCTCCTAACCTGGTTTCAACTGGAAGACATGATGTTGAGTGAAAGTAGTCAGCGACAAAAGGACAAATACTGTATGAGACCTCTACGATAAGATCTCAAAAACAGACTTGTGTATAGAAGAAAAGACTCTTTGACAGCTGCAAGGGAGGGGAGGAAGGGAGGGCGGGGGGGAGGGTTTAGTTTAGATAGTTACTAAAAATATAGTTGGGAGACAGCGGTGACAGCACACATTAGGAACAAGAACAACATTAAGTGGACTTCAGCATAACTTGAGTACTCCTTCCATCTTAACTCAATACTGCAAGGATAGAGTAGCTGGGGCAGGGGGCGGGGGACCATGCTCTTAGGTGAATTCCAGGCCAATTGGCACAACTAGCATTTTGCTAAGAGAGCTCTCTGCACCCCACATTGGTGAGTGGCGTCTGGGGTCTTAAAAGCTGCCAAGCTGCCATCCGAGGACACAGCAAATGGTCCCAACTCAGCAGGAGCGGATGCTCACCGAGGGCCAAAATGGCATGCGGTAAAGACAACCAAGAAGACAGGGAGACCCACAAGAGTGGGTGCCTACATCAACTTGGGACCGGAAGAACCGGATGGTGCCCGGCCACCACCAGTGATAGCCACGACGGAGCTCACAGAGAGGAGCCTCACTGGCAACACAATAATAAAAAGAGGTGCATCATGAGATCTCCACTCAAAGACCTCAATTGATGGTCCAGCGGTTTGGGGTTCCTCTGAGAGCATGGCCCCCTTCCCTGATGCTGCCCTTTCCCATAAATTATAACAAAGTTCCACTCTTTGGACAGGAATGGATTGGACTTGACAAAGCAGAGTAACCATATATTGGAAGCACTTTACGGTTCTATACATCTATAGGATATCATCTCGCTCACCTCTGGCTGGAGGAAGGGGAGTGGACGGAGAAGAGGGGAAAGGAGACTGTTTGGAGGATGAGACATGTATGGAGCAGAGAGGAATAGTGTACAGTCACCGGACAGGCAGAGCAGTGGAAGCTGCATATAGGGGGGCATGCAAATTTATACGTGAATGTACATTTTCACTCAGTTATGTTAAATAAAAATTAAAGTTGAAAAAAAAAAGGTGAACCAGGCACTGGCATCAGTGCATAGCTTCCCAAAGAGAGTACTTCTGAAGTGCCCATAGTAATATTCAAAAATGAGCTATGTAGCACTTAGAACAATGAAGTTCGTGGACTTAATTGTCAGACCTGGTATATACAGAAGTCAGTGCCTATATTCTCCTGAACCACTGCAGCGCTGTAAGTCCACATAGGGCAGGGTGGAATCTGGGTTCATATACTGTCTAATGGGTTCACACACCATCCAGTGTGTAAGGGAGTGGCATCCAAGGACATGTGCAAGGAAGCTAGGAAAAAACTTGTCTAATCTACTATGGATGGAGTTGCTTTGTACTAGTTAATGGGTTTCCATTGACATTACCGTGAAGTCAGGTGATTGGTGTGTTTTTCCTTGGCCTGGGTTTATTCCTCAGTAAGGTACACTGGTTCTATACCACCTACCCATTCAGGAACCATGTTGTGTAGTGTTCCTGGCCTTCCAACCCACTCCCACCCCCTTCTGTGTGGCTCTTGCAGTCTCACAAACCTCCCACTTGTATGATTGTCCCTGAGCCTACATAAGAGGGCAGGTAATGTCTCTGAGCCCTACATCCCAATTTTGTAACATATCGTAAGCAAAACCTACACCAACAATAAAGACAAGCACATTAAAACAGTCTTCCAATTTTTATACATAATGATCCAAATAGTAATTTCTTCTATCAGGTTCCATATCCAGAGAACCATTCCTGGATCTCAGCCCACAAAGTATCATCACCCAGATAACACTTCAAAAATAAATACACTCAATTTTATATAGCTGTGATTGTAGGTGTATAAGGGACTGCTTTACTAGTGCTTCATTACCATGAGTATATATACAATATCCAATTTTTAGCAAAGCATAAGTACCTTCTTGTGCCACAGTAATCATTTCAAAAGCCAGCCAGTTTCACAACACCATCTTCTTCAGTGTTGTAGTGACAGCTCATCTGGTTGTTCTTCATTAAAGGCAACTAGTCTACTCAGTGTCATTTAGGGCAGATGAAATGAATTTCTATAAAAATCTAAAATTTAGCCATGACATTATTATTTCAGATACTCAGGGTAAATATGGCAGGGAATTAATACTACCAAAAGAACAGAGATATTTTATCCCTTCTGCATTGCCAAATGGGCTTATTATAAGGAACAGAGATACTTTTTGAAATGAACCTATATTAAGCCTACTGTAAATCTGCCAAGCTAACCTGGAAGCTGCCAAGGCCAGAGGTTGGTTCCACATAACCAATATATTCCTGGGCAAATGAATCAACTGGTAGCAAACCAATCACGGATCTGTAAATACATGATCCACCATCATCAATGCACTGGTACTTCCCTACATAATGGATCTTCACTGGGTTTTGATCTTTAGTGTGATTACTTTGTTCTGAATGTGTATCAGTCACTTCTGATAACATGCCAACAACTGGTGTTGGCCACATGAATCCATTACACATCTGCTAATATTCACTAAGCTGCCATGAGGTACCTGGTTTGTCTTTGGGTTTAGTGTTTTCTGGTTTGTCTTTGGGTTTAGTGTTGGCCTGTCTGACTGTTGCTACCTCAGGAAATCAGATTCTGGACAGCTGAAGTTGATGATCTACTTAGTAACCTTCTATCATAAACCCAGTATTATCTCCAGATTGTAAAATATAAGACTCATTTCTGTCTATATAAACAATATATTTACATATCTATTGTACAGCTGCCCAATTCTATCCCTGCAGTGGAGAAATTTACCACAGTGACGTCCCTTGCTGCTAAGGCACATGAGTTCCCAGATCCAGCTGTCAGGTAAGCTCATCACCTTGCCTGTGAGCAAAGCTCATGTTAGAAAGGTATTCTGCAACATCTGCAGTAGAGATGTAATGGAAACAGAAAGAAGGAAGATCATTATACTTTCAACAGAAAGAGAGACACTTAGACAAAACAAAAATAGGACACGCATCTTTTTCTGTTTTTTACTTACTTTTATTTTTATTTTTTCTCCCTTCCATATCATTATAGATTGACCTACGGACTATTTACTACTGTTCAAGCAAGGGCTCCCCACCCCCCCACTCCGCCTCCTTAGTGAATAATTCATTTAAAGTTTTTATAACTTTCGGCAAGATAACTACCCAATGGCATCAGGTAGGCAAGCCCATCAATGTTATTTATTCCTTAAGATTATTTTTCTTTGGAATCAATACTTCTTGAGGGTTATAAGATAGGTGAAATCCCTAGTCTATTCCTATTCCTTCTCATCCTGTTGCTACACAAGACCCCCTGTAAATGAGACCCCTGATCACTGTTCATTTTTTTAGGAGCATGATACATAGATGTTAGTGTTTCCCAATCCCCAATGGTGGCCATCTGATTGGCTTTTATAGTAGGGAAAGCTTGCAGTAATCCACTGTAGGTATCCACACATGTGACTACAAATCAATGTCCTATACTTTGCCAAAACTGTTAGGGACATTTTCACCTTTTAACGTGCCCTGTCTTATCTTTAAGTGGACTAGGGCAATTGGGGCAACCACAGGACACTCTTCAGCAGCCCATTCTAGTTTTTTCTAGTAATGGTGAGTACTGCTTCTTGGGCTAGTTTCCTTGATTGCCTCTTCCTTATGTATCCACAAAGCTATATAAATTACTAGTGGAAACAATGGCCCGCACTGCTGGTAGGGCATCTGCTTCTATATTGCCCATTGGATAATTCACTGTCTGTGCTGGGACATAATACACAGTCATTTTGGAACCAGGTTATGACTTTTCCCAGGTAGTTCCTCATAATTCCCACCCCTACAAGGGACTTCCATTAATTTCCCAGCCATTCCATTGGAATATCCACAGGGTTAGGCCTTTCATTACTGCCTGAGAATACGCACAAATAACTAAGGGATGGGGCTCCTGGGTGATTATTAGCAAAGCTGCCCTTAGTTTGGTCCACTGGCTACTACATCTAGTACCTGCTTCTATCCAGATGACCTCACTAGTGGGCTGGGCTGCAGGGACTGGTCATTTAGGGCATCGGCCTACACTAGAGCTGTCCATGTTCCAGGCAACCCCAGGTGTGTGCCTGCCCCCTCCCTGACATACCTAGGGTGTTCTAGAGGTAGCTCTTGGAGGCCAGCAGGTATGTTCTGGGTAAATTTGACAGGTCAAAAATTTCCTGTAACCCTTTGACAAGGGGACAATTTCCAAAGTTGTTGCCGATATGCATGCCGTCTCTTCGAAGTACTATTTATGCTGTGGCTTAGAAAAGAGGACCTCTTCTCACTCCTTGGTTAAGTATGCTATTCTTATTTCTAATGTAGTTCTCTAGCGAGGACTTCTGTTTGCAACAATGCATTGTAGACCTCCAAGATATTTTTGTCTGTCAAGGTGTAACACATCTCCATAGTTTGAATAGCTCTAAACAGAATTCTACAAAGTACTTCTGTTTCCTTCTCTTCTAGCACAAGGCTCAGCTCACGCTATCTTCAACAACAATGACATCTGATTCAAAATGTGCTTCTTCTTGTTACACTAGTGCCTTGGCTTGAGTAATACCGTTTTCTTGTGAAGTACCCCAGTCCCAGGTAGTCTCCTATCTCATCAGTCTATAAAGTGATTAAAGACATTGTGCCAAGTGTGAAATAAAGGGGCTCCAGTGTCATAATAACCCCACGGTCAATGGACAGAGACAGGTAGTGATTTTATCTGTAATTGTAAGCCTGTAGTCAGCTGCCCCAGAAAGTGGCTATGTTAGGTACAGCCACATTGTTTAATTCTCAGTAATCCCATATTCATTCTTGTCATGGAATGGATTGTGCCCCCTAAAAAAAAATATATGTAGAAATTTGACTGTGCTATAATTTCCAGACTTGTGTGATTGCCTTCATTTTGTGATTGTAGTTTTAAAATATGTAGTAAATCCTAATCTCTGTCTGTGGTTAATGGGGAAAGCCTGGATTATTTTATGGAGGATTAGGGTGGGACTGTAACAACCTTTTAAAGTCACATTCCTAATTCAGTGTAAAGGGAGTTTCCCTGGGTTGTTACATGTACCACTTTTTATGTCTCAAGAGACAAAGTGAAAGGGAAACAGAGAGCTGGGGATCTCATATCACCAAGAAAGTAGTGCTGGGAGCAGAACACACCTTTGCATCTATGGTTCCTGCACAGAGATGTTCCCAGACCAAGGGAAAACTGATGCATCACGGGAATTTCCCCTAGAGCTGACAGAGTGAGGAAGCCTTCTCCTGGAGCTAGTCTGTGAGTTCAGACTTCTAGCTTACCATACTGTGAGAGAATAAACTTCTCTTTGTTAAAGCCATCCACGTGTGGTATTTCTGTTATAGCAGCACTAGATGACTAAGACAATTCTTCATATTCTGTCAGCCTTGCAGACAGGCCACACTGGGCTATTGTAAGGCTCTGGGCCCATCTAACAATTTATGCCTTTGGTAGTTTCATTTTAAACCTAAAAAACCCATTGCCATCAAGTGGTTTCAACTCATAATGACCCTTACGTTCCATTATAGTTCATGACATTTCTTTGAGCCCTCCTGGCAAATAATATTGTTTGACTTTTACTACTCTTTAGGGCTGGAGTAATGACAGAGGCTCCCATCTGGCCCAGCTACACAGAACTGGTTTGACACTTCTGGCTCACAGGCAGAACACCCCTATGGCTGTTTCCAGAGAGGCTCTAAGGAAAGTGTCAGTGCCCAGAATGTTTTCTGTAATAGGAGGCATATACACCCAAAATTCAGATAGTAGGGCCTTTCCAATTTATCCTACGATTTTTGCCCATTTTACTGTATTGAAGTCCCTCCTTAACCCCCAGTTTAAGCCAAAGGACCTAATAACTTACTTGAATTGCCATGAATTAAAGTGACTTCAAGGCTAGTGGTAAAGCCAGCACTTTTTGTTTATCCCATAGGGACCTTGGTATGAGCCCAGCAGTCTCCCTGTATGGCTGTACTTTCAGAGGAACTTTGGCCAGTCCGTCACTGGGGAGTTCCCAGGAGTCGGCATCCTGGCTGCTCCTCCAGCCACTCCACCTCTGCAGGCTCTCCCAGCTCCCATTTACCTTCATTACTGGGCTTCATGTACTGTTGTTTAGAGGATAGTTTCTTCTACGTTTTTTAAAGGTACTGTGTTAGGCTGTTTTTCTATGTCTTGCTCGGGGGTTCCTTCTTTGATGAGGTCATACCACATTTGCTTATGCATGATTCATTTTGCTTCCCCTTTCTTGAGCCATGACTCCCCCTTTTTGGTAGGTACTCTGTACCTGAGATCTGGCCTCTTCTATTCACCCAAGGCAGCTAGAGGTTGTCCCTCATCATATACCTGGGACCCTGGAAGACAGGTAGTCATGGGTATCAGTGTTTCTTTCCAACAGAGAGGGGCTCATTTTAGTACCTTGTTTTCCACTTCTCTGGTAAACAACATATAATCAGCCCACTAAAAACCTCTGTATACACAGTATTTCTCATGGCCCTCTCTGTGAGCTTCATTGCCCATCCTAAATAGTTTTCCGCAGCTTTAGTTCTCCTGGTATCTCTCCCTTCAGTGGTCCAGGTATCTCTACTGTACGTGTTGTTGTCTGAGTCATCTAGAGAAACCCTGGGGACGTAGTGGTTAAGTGCAGGGAATGCGAACCAAAAGGTCAGCAATTCAAACCCACTAGGTACTTCTTGGAAACTCTGTGTGACAGTTCTAGTCTATCCTATAGGGTCACTATGAGTTGGAATCAACTCAACAGCAATGGGTTTGGTTTTGGGTTGTGTTGTCCTCTAGTGCTGCTATATATAAAAGAAATACCCCAGGTGGATGATTGTAACAAACAGAAATTTATTTTTTCACAGAAAAGTAGATGAAAGTCCAATCAACAGAGGAAGCCTTTCTCTGTTGACTCTGGAGGAAAGTCTTTGTCTTTAGTCTTCCCCCAGACTGGGAAATTCTGAGGTGGAGGGACCCCATGTCTAAAGGACACTCTCTGCTCTCAGCACTGCTTAATTCCTGATTGTATGAGGTCCCCAGCTCTCTGCTTGTTCTCTTTTCTTTTATATACCAAGAGATTGCCTCAAGGCACAAAACAACCTTGTGCATTGAGTCCTGTGTAGAGGGGTGAAATGTGGTATTTGTGATTCTCTCAGACACAGTCTGTGAAAGCAGATCCTTGTCAGCTTCAGTATATCCTAACTGCACCATTCACAAAGTGGTGGACTTCAGGGCTGTTCTTGGAGCATGCTAGCCAGGTCAGTTAGCTCTGCAGGAGCGTAGTCCCTGACTGTAAGGGTCTAGTTAGTAGGTAATGAGATAGATCTTCCCCCTTTTCTTTTCCCTTCCATGTAATGCATTTACCTTGGGTCTGGATTAAGCACTTTACATGAAAGGGTTGCCTTGTTGTAGCCTGAACTAGGGATGACGTGTGGGAGGACTGCACATCACCCTCCCTACACTCATCCACAACCTCAATGTCCTCCAAGCCACTGTCTGGGTAGGTCCCAAACGTGCGTATCCCAGCAAGAAGAGCTTGTGAAGGCTTCAATTTATATTTTGGGAACTTTTCTTCACCTTCAGTTTGGTATACCTCCAGGTGAAGAAAATTCCATTTTTCTTGGCCTTGTTCAGTTTATTCAGTTCAGCCAGTAACCAGCATGGAAGCAGTTGTTCTCACATGCCTCTCTGCCGTTAATTCTTGCTTAAATTTTCTAATCTGTGCTTCTCACTGAACCTGCTAACTGAACCCTCATTGCTAAGTGCGCCACCCAGAGTAAACTTGCTGCGGCAGTGACACCCGTCTAGACTTACACTGATTGTTTCAGTCAGCTAATGCTGCTATAACAGAAATACCACAGCACGGATGGCTTTAACAAAGGAAAGTTTATTCTTACACAGTCTGGTAGGCTACAAGCCCAAATTCGGGATGTCTCCTCAGGGGAAGGCTTTCTACCTTGGCTCTGGAGGAAAGTCTGGTATTGCCTCAGTCTTTGTCCGGGAGCATCTTGGCGCAGGAACCTCAGGTCTGAAGGACCTTCTCCAAGTGCTGTTTTCTTGATGGTGTGAAGTTCCCCATTCTCAGCCTGCTTCCCTTTCTTTTCTCCTCTTGCAGGATGAAAGGATTAAGGGTGGGACAAGCCACACTCCAGGGAAACTCCCTTTACAGTGGAGCAGGGAGGTGATCTTATAAAGGGGTTTACAGTCCCACCCTAATTCTTTAACATACAATGCAGCAAAATCACAAAATGGAGGACAGTCATAGGCTACAGGGAACCATGGTCACATGGCTACACCTATTTTCGGGGGGGGACTCAATTCAGGAAATGACACTGGTCAACTTCAGTCTCTCCTAAATCTTTGCCAATCTTATAGAAGTTTGGGGGCTTTCCTCAAACACCCTCGGTGTCCCCAAGTATCCATCAGACTCACCACTGATCCCCATATAGAAGCTTGGAAACAACCAGGAATTTCCCACTGAAAGTCCTTTTTCCTCCAGCCCATTTTTACAAAATATTGTTCACAGTGCCAGTTATTGCACCCCACTAGGCCAGCAGCAAGAGTGGCTCCAAGAGGCACTGAAAAAAGAGGTGGAAAAAGCAGGTTGATCAGATCTAGCTTTTGTAAGAGAACTTAGAGACAAGCATTGGCATCAAGGTTCCTACAACATCTATACAGCAAGTCACCTTGGTAGAGGTCTGCACAGGGCAGAGAGGGACGCCGGTCTAATATGCAGGGTGAGCAATGTCCTGTGTGCAAAGATATATGTTAAGTGTCTTCATCATCTAGAGCTGCTATAACAGAAATACCACAACTAACTGTCTTTAACAAAGGAAAGCTTACTTCCTCACAGTAAAGTAGGCAGAGTCCAAATTCAAAGTATCAGCTTCAGGAGAAGGCTTTCTCTGTTGACTTTAGAGCAAGGTCCTTGGCATCAATCTTTCCCTAGACTGGAGCTACTGAGGCACAGAGAACCGAGGTCCAAAGGATGCGCTCTGCTCCTGGCCCTGTTGTCTTGATGCCATGTCTGCAACTCTCTGCTTGCTCCCCCTTCCTTTATATCCCAAGAGATGTAAATACAATGCAGTCTTATAGATTGAGTCCTGCCTCCCTAACAACCACCACCCAGCATCCCTCATTAGTAAAGGAACATCACACAACATCTGGACTCATAGCCCAGCCAAACTGCAACACATAGTTTCGGGAAACACAATTCAATCCATGACACAGAGGAACTAGGGAAAAAAACATGTCTAATCTACAATGGAAGGAGCCCTGGTGGCACAGAGGTCAAAGCAGTGAGCTTCTAACGGAAGTTCAGTTGTCCGAACCCAACACTCAGTCTGTGGGCAAAAAAATGTGAAACTCCTCTTCTACAAAGATTTTAGCTTTGGAAATCCTACTGAGCAATTAATTCTACCCTGTCCTATAGAATTGCTACGAGCTAGAATCAACTGGACGACAGCAGGGGATTGGGTAAGCATGGTGGATGGGACTGTCTTTGTACTATTTAATCAGGTTCAATTGATGTTACCATGAACTCAGGCATTTGGTGTGTTTTTTCTTGGTCCAGGATAGTTGCTATGTGAAGTATACTGGTTCTGTCCCAGAGTTCTATGCAAGCAGGAACCATCAAACATTGTTCAAGTACCTCACAGAAGACAGATGAACAAGCAGCTTGGCATCCTTATGTTTTATCCTCTCACAGAAAATTACTTTGAACCATTCCCTTGACTATGCTGAGCTAACTTTCAAACTATGTAAGCTAAACTGAGCATCCCTCCAGTTTGGGGGGGTGTGTGTAATTGTATGCATGATTGTGTGTGTGTGTGTGTGTGTGTGTGTGTGTGTGTGTGTGTGTGTGTGTGTGTGTGTGTGTGTACATTTGCAGTTTTAAACAGGAGGACTGTTAGTCATATAGTGGCTGCTATAACAGAAATACCATAAGTAGATGGCTTTAATAAAGAGTAGTTTATTCTCTCGTAGTCCAGCAGGCTGTCACCTCCAGGAGAAAGTTTTCTCTCTCCATTGGCTCCAAAGGAAGTTCCTTGTCATCAATCCTGCCTTGACTTGGGAGCATCTCAGCACAGAAACTCAGGTCCAAAGGACATATTCTACTCCTGGAGCTGCTTTCTTGGTAGCATGAGCTTCCCAAGCATCTCTGTTTGCTCCTTTCTTTTATATCTCAGAAGAGGTTAGCTTAAGACACTATCTAATCTTGCAGATATCATCAGCATAACTGCTGATAATCCATCTTATTGAGTCATTGTGATAGAATTTACAACACATAGGAAAATCTCATCAAATGACAGAATGGTGGACAATGACACAGTACTGGGAATCATGGCCCAGCCAAATGGATACACACATTTTTGGCTCACATAATTCAATCCATGATAAGGCTTCAAAGGTTTCTCAAAAAGAAAGTGATGATATACTAAAATCAATTCTGTCCCTTTATTGGTAATTTTATACACAGCAAAGACTGCATGTAAATGGCTTTCCTGTGCAATGAACTTTAGTACTAGCAGCAATAAGAAAGAATATCAGAAATCATTTACCTCCATTCCAAAAATTATGGATCATGCCCCAACCTACCCTGACCACAGCCCAAGCGATGTGAGGGGGAAAACTTGCACCTGTGAGTCTTTTCTTAATTCCAAACAAGTATCATTAAGTGGTGTCCAGTCTCTTAGTATTTCTTACCCTTAGAAATTCAATATATTCATGTTTTTTGGCCATGATCCAGGTTCTGTACCCGAATCTACCATAAAACAGTAAATATCTTCAAGCACCAACCACAGGCCCTGTCTACTCACTTCTTATTCTTATCCCAGGGGACTCCAGCTTCCAAACTCCTATCTCTAGACCACAATGTTAGACACAGTTCCAGTTCCTTATGTTCACCACTTGGATCCATCAAAAGCAACCCCAACTCCCATGTCCAGAAGAAAACTCAAAGTCTTCCCAGGCCCTATATATTTCTTATACCAGTACAATTATCCTTCTAGATGCACAGTCCAGGATCTGGGGAGTAACCACAAAAATGGTCTTTCACCCACCTGACATAGTCAATTCGTCACCAGATCCTCTAAGTCTAAATTTCTGAACATCTAGAGAATCCATTTGTCTTCCCTGTCCACACTACATCTGCCCAGTCCAAGTTGTAATCATAAACTGGGTCCTGCTGGGTCTCCCAAATCCATCCTCACCTTCTAAATTATGTTATTTATGCTGCAAACATCACATTCTCCACCTATCCTGGTACCCTTCCTCAACACCTGAGACTGAAAGCCTCGTTAGGACTGTAAATCCTGCATAATCTTCGTTGTTCCCTCACTTTCCCATCTCCAACCTGCCTGCAGCCTGTCAGTGCCTCCTGCTTGCTTTTCTTCCCTCCCTCTCTCCAGGTCCTTCCCTCTCCGCACTTGATGTTTCTTGTGATCTGCTACTTAATTGTCAGATGACTGCTTAAGAATGATTTCCTGCAGATATGCTTCCTCATCATGACTGCTTCTCTTCTATGGACCCTGTCACTGTTGGTAAATGTAAACTGATTAGCTCATCTCCATGACTGCCTGGCTTGTGTCTCTTAGGGCCCAGAGGCAGGCACCAAGTCTGCTTTGCTTATCATTTTCCTTACGTAGTGTCTAACACAAAGTTTAAAACATCACCATGGGATAATTAATATGTGTTGGAAAAACCATTTTTGCATCAGCAAAGTGTAGTTCTTATGGAAAAATAGCTTTGCTAATGAACATGGATTAAGGAGATTGTGTTGTTGACTTCATCTTTTATAAATGCACCATATCATCTAACATACTAGCCAGAGAAAAAATATTAGTTTTTGAATTTTATATTCTCCACTAAACATCAAGCATTATATATATTATGCTTAAGTGCTAAACATGCACTACCTCATTTAATAAATTCAGATTTCACTAGCATTGTTAGGCATCTATCTGTGTGCTAGGCAGAGCTGCTGCACATTTTTGGTTGTGTTATCCCAGATCATCACAACAACTCCTTGGGACAGGAACTCTCAGTTGTCCGAAGGATGAAAAGGAAGCTCAGAGAGTTTACACAGAGTTGAGGCTCACTCAACCTGCAGAATACAAGGCCTACATTTTAACCTTGACCTTCCTACCTCCTGTAGGACCCACTCCTTTGCACAGTCATCCTATTTTGAGGCAAAGTATATGTAAATTTGTATCTCATACTACAAACCAGACTTCCCACAAGCTGATTAAATCTAAAATGCTTTATCCTCTAATTTGTGTTTTCAACAAGTATCTGCCACAAAAAGAGAACAAGAGCCCTTCAGGAGTTCCAGTAACCAACATAAGAATCTTGACAGTCGCATCCAAGACTTTGTATTACTGGCCACTGCTACCTTGGCAGAAATACCTGGAAGGTACACAGTTAACTTGCTCAGCTGCTAACCAAAAGATTGGCTGCTCAGGTTCACCCAGACATACCTTCTAAAAAAGGCCTGATGATCTACTTCTGAAAAATCAGTCATAGAAAATCCAGTATAGTTCTGCTCTGACACATGCGGGGTTGCCACGAGTCAGGATCAACTCACTGGTAACTGGAAGATGGCCTTCGCAAATGTACATTTTATACTCTACCACAAGACTACCAGCTGCTATAGAGTCAGCTCTAATTCACAAATATCCTATGTGTGTCAGAACAAAAATGAGATCTATAGGTTTTTTAATGACTGATTTTTCAGAATTAGATCTCCAGGGTTTTCTTCTGAGATGCCTCTGGGTGAACTTCAGCCTTTAGCCCTTCAGTAAGCGACCAAGTATGTTACCTGCTTGTACCACCCAGGGTCTCCCTGCCATAAGCCAGGGTTATAAATTAAGCTAGGAGTTTAAATATTTCTAAGACATTTGTTCCCAAGGTTCAAATACTAAGTTTTTTCAAAGCTTTCTCAACTTATTAGAAATTCTCAGGAAAGTTATTATTTTTCTGCTTTCTACACTACTAATTTGGTTATTTGCTTACAATATGGGGCCAAGTATAAATGGACCGATTCAAAGCATGTATTTATTTACATCTGAGATTAAAACACCTTTGATAGGATAGAATAGTCATTTTTTGGCTTTGTGAGTAGTACTGACATTTTTTTCTTAATGCTCATATTTAAAAAATAATCTGTTGCTTTAAAATCCAGGATTATTCAGAAAATTCTTCTCTAGTGATATTTTTACCTATTTTAATATGAATAAATTGAAATGAATGACAAGATTCAAGAATAAACAATGTTTTCAAGAGGACTGCTTTTCAAAGCTGAGGTTGTCTTGTTAGGAATATTAGGAAAAAATGATTGCTTGTATAAGAAGACAGGGTTTGACAGAAAGGCACTAGAGTTGGAGAACTGTGATCCTTGCACCAAGTTCAAAGTCCCATTATAAATTATCTGTGTTATGTGAATATCCCTCTATTTATAGCTTACTTCTAAAGTTCCTAACTTGGGGCATAGGCTCAAGCCTCCATCACTGCTTTTAGTATTTGCTGTTCTTGAATTTTCTCCAGATATCGTTTCTGCAGGGGAACAAATAAACATGTTTTTCCTGTATAAGACGTTTAACTTTCTGCTGCTAGTTATAGTTGCTATGACTATACGGCCAAGCCACCTAGTTGACCAGAAGCCTCTTATTGCTTCAATTGCTGATGCTATTAATCTTTCTAGCGTTGTTATATTTCCCCATCTTAGGAAGCAAAGCATAGTTTCTAACTTAAGACAAACTTATTCTAGAAATTCATTTTTAATAAATCACTAGCACATCAATCTCATCTAACAGAAGCAGAATTAGAAAATGTTTCCTTTTAAAGCTACTTAAGAAAGATCATTTTATTCATAATGTACCTGAAATGAAGTGTTCTAACAAGGAACCTAGCTTTACATAATACTTACTTCTACACAGTCTCAGTCACAAAAGAGGAATTTAAGGCTCTGGTCTCAGTCATGAAAGAAGAATTTTACCATAGTTAGCCAACTCTGACTGCTCTCTGGTCCTAACTTTCCAGTATTCTGTCTTGAAATTCATTCCCAACATTCCACTCAGTAACTACTTAGCACTACCCATGAGACTGCATACCTCCTTCCCCTCTCCCGCTCTGTTTTGCTGTGCTGGAAGTGAGTCTCCTTCACACTGTGATATCACACCTGCCAGTCAAGGGTCCATGTGGAGTGCCCACTGAGCTTATTCTGGTGAGCAGGACCAGTCTCACCAACCTAATGAAGATGAAGAATAAATGCTATTGTATACCATTCAGGTGTCCTTTCAGACCTGGCACTCGTTCTCCATCTGCTAGGATTGTTGGCTGCTGAATATTCAGAATGCACCCACAGATGGAGGAAGCTGTCTTCCATTCCCAATTTCACACACTTTGCCAAAGACAGCCTGCAGATAGGTCCAGGCAACACAGGAGCACAAAGTTCTGGACCCAAGGCTCAACTTGGGACATAGTAGCTCTGAAATTCCTTGATGTGTTGGCTAAGGACTGTTCAACATTTCCCTTTGCCTAATCCTGCTTCTATCACCCCTCTCGGGGATTATTTCTGAGAGCGCTCCTCCCCCGAATACCTCCTGCATGCAAACACTTGCCTCTGAGTTCTCCTCCAGGAGAACTCAAGGGACAGGTCACTCAGAGTCCTGTGGTCTACAGTTTAACTGGTGATGTGGTCCTCTTGCCTGGTGATAAGTGGAGTATTGAAAACTGTGGAGGAGACTGCATCTGTGGAACTGTTTCACTGTTGGTAAGGGAAGTTGAATAATCATCAAAGGGGGTGCAGTGATGAGTGCACTCTCTCAGGCATTTGGAAAGTTCTTTTGAAACAGTAATTACAGGGACTATGGAGTTAAAAGTGCCTGCAGCTACCAATGCACTGTAGAAAGACAATTAAATGCTGATTTACCTTAACCACCTGTTTAAAGTGAAAGCTACTGAGCCCCCCATGGCCGTATATAAAGAGATTTTCATCTCTTGCAAACATAAGGCAGAAAAGGCTAAGTATCATGTTCAGGACTTGATTATAGATTCAGCAGGCCTCCAACCCAATATTTCCAAGTCAAGGCCCTAAACAGGAAGAAGGGGATCCTGAGACTGAGATGTAGTCTTAGGCCAGGTTCTCTAGAGAAGTAAAACCGGTGAAGTATGTAAATACATAGAGAGAGAGAGAGAGATTTATATCAAGGAAATGACTCATGTAGTTGTACAGGCTGCTAATGTTCCAAGTCCACGGGTCAGGGTAGAAGCTTCTCCTGTTACATGTAGCCATAGGAGCTGGCAAACCCAAGACCAGCAAGTTGGAGAGCAGAGCTATTGTTCACAGACTGATCAATGAATTCCAAAGGTCAGTAGGCAAGACCACAAGTAAGCTGCCAGCTCAGATTTCAAGAACTAGAGGTCAGATGAACAAGAGACAACTGTAGGATCCATAACAATCGAAAGCCCACATGCCTTGCTAGAATGTCCCCTTATATTCAAAGCAGGCCACGTGCTCAAGAACTTGTTTAAATTTTCTGCTGTGGCCTCTGCCTTACAAGACTGTGCTCCTCCCTCATCATTTACACCTTTGTGTGTCCCTTGGTGAGGGTCAGACCGCAACCTAACTTAGTGCTACACTGGTCGTCTAAGGATGTGTGCCAGATTTAAGTTGGCAACAAATTCTTTGCTGTTCCTCCCGTTAAAAGCTGAAGTCTAACCTATTCTCCTTAAATTGAGCTTACCAATAGATTGTGGTGAAACTGAAGCTAGGTCATAAGACGCCTTGTTGCTTCCACCTTGATCTCTTGGAATGCTGTGTAAGACCCATGAGCTGCCACATAAGAAATGCAATCATGTAGAGACCACCAGGCCACAAAAACAGTGGCTATGACTTGTAGCTATCTCTGCCAAGACAAGAGACACAAATGTAAGGCTGTCTCGGTTCCTGCAGATCAGCCCATTCTCCAATTAAATGCCAATGAGTACCTCCACTGATGTCTGTGGAATAAAAGAGCCACCTAGGCAAGCACAGCCTGTGTTCCTAACATGCCTATTTGTAAGATGTAACAAAATGGCTATTATTTTATTTTTTTATTTTTTTTATGACTGAGTGAAAATGTACATTCCTGTATAAATTTACATGCCTACCTATACGCAGCTTCCACTGCTCTCCCTGTCCGCTGACAGCTACTATTCCTCTCTGCTCCACACATGTCTCATCCTCCCAACAGCCTCCTTTCCCATCCTCTCCACCCACTCCCTTTCCTCCAGCCAGAGGTCAGCAGGATGACATCCTATAAATGTATAGAACCATTAAGTGCATCCAATATATGGTCACTCTGCATCACCAAGTCCAATCCATTTGTGTCCGAAGAGTGGACCTTCATTATGATTTATGGGCAAGGGCAGCATCAGGGCCAGGGGCTATGCTCCTAGGGGAACCCCGAAACCGCTGGACCATCAATTGAGGTCTTTTAGTGGAGATCTCGGGGTGCACCCTTTTTCATTCTTGTGTTGCCAGTGAGACTCAATTTAGTGAGCTCCATCGCGGCTATCACTGGTGGTGGCTGGGCACCATCTGGTTCTTCCAGTCCCAAGTCGATGTAGGCAACCACTGATGTGGGTCTCTCTATCTTCTGGGTTCTCTTTAGCCCATGTCATTTTGGTCCTCAGTGAGCATCCGTTCCTGCTCAGTTGGGACCATTTGCTGTGCCCTCGGATGGCAGCTTGGCAGCTTTTAAGACCCCAGATGCCACTCATCATTGTGGGATGCAGAGAGCCCTCTTAGCAAAATGCTAGTTGTGCCACTTGGCCTCGATTTCACCTAAGAGCTCTAATTTTTGTGATCTAATTTCTTCTGGTGCTTGAGGGGTTCCTCTGTTGTTCTCTCTCTACTTGTTCAAGCTGTAGGGTTAGTTCCTTGATTCGGCTTTTTATTCCTTCCAGACGTGTGCATTTATGGAGAAAAACAGACCTCTGAGCACTGCTTTGACTGTATCCCATAGGTTCTGGTAGGAAGTGTTTTCATTCTCTTTGGAATCCATGAATTTCTTTATTTCATCCTCGATTTCTTCTACAACCCATGGTTTTTTGAGCAAGATGTTGTTCAGTTTCCAAGAGTTCCACTTTCTATCTATGTTTTTTCTGCTATTGAATTTGACTTTTATGGTTTTATGATCTGAGAAGATGCTTTTCAGTAGTTCAATGGTATGGATTTTGTTGAGAATTGCATTATGTCCTAACACATGGTGAATCCTGGAGAATGTTCCATGTGCACTGGAGAAGAAGGTGTAGTTGTCTGCTGATGGGTGGAAAGTTCTGTATGTATTGATGAGGTTTAGTTGGTTAATTGCGACAGTGAGGTCTTCTGTATCTTTACTGAGTTTTTTCTAGATGATTTGTCCAGTATCGAGAGTGGAGTATTGAAGTCTCCCACTATTATTGTGGAGTGATCTGTTTTTTGAGTGTAGTCAGTGTTTCTTCAACGGATTTAGGTGCTCTGATATTAGGTGCATAAATATTTAATATAGTTAAGACTTGCTTGTGTACTGAACCTTTCAGCAATCAGTAGTGTCCATCTTTATCCATGATGGTGGATTTGACATTAAAATAGATTTTGTCTGAGATTGGAATTGCCACCCCTGCTCTTCTTTGTTCATTGTTAGCTTGATGTATATTCTTCCATCCTTTAATCTTCAGTTTGTTCCTATCTTTAGGTCTCAAGTGAGTTTCCTGTAGACAACATATGGATGGGTCATGTCTTTTGATCCAAGATGTCACTCAATGTCTCTCTATTGGAGCATTCAGTCCATTCACATTCAATGTAATTATTGATAGGTATGTGTTCACTGCTGCCATTGTGATATGCTTCTTTTTGTGTTGATGTTTTCTCTGTTGTTCTTATTAGTCTGTTCTGGGACATTCTTTTTTATGAGTTGATTTTTCACCTTTTTCAGAGCGGGTTTTGTAGTTGTTGAGACTCCTGTGTTACATTTCTTGAAATGATAGGATATATGTTTGTTGTGCTTTACGACTGCCCCTAGGATCCCCCTTAATAAAGTATATATGGAACCCAATTTTCATTACTACCAGTCTTGTCATCTTCCTCTCCATCTGGAAGGACTATAATGACTGTAGCACATCCCTCTTTTTAATATGATGGCACCATAGTTTTCATGATAATCACTGGATTGCTTCTTTCAGTATTAAAGCTGTGATAGACTTTGGAGCCTTCCCTAACTGAGTAGAGTTCTGAGAAATGTGTAGTTCTAAAATATAAAGTTAGTGATTTTATTCTTCTAAGCCAAAGCCAAGAACTTCTTTCAGTATTTCTTGTAGTTTGGGTTTGGTTTTTACAAAGTCTCTGAGTTTCTGTTTATCCAGGAATGTCTTAATTTCATTTTCAGATTTGAAAGATAGTTTTCCAGGATATATATAATTCTTGGTTGGAAGTTCTTCTCCTTCAAGGCTTTGAATGTGTCATGCCACTATCTCTGTGCCAGCATGGTTTCTGCTGAGAAATCTAATGAAATCCTACAGGGTTTCCCTCTGAATGTTAGCTTTGCTTTGAGTCTTGCTGCCTTTAAGAGTTGCTGCTTATGTTTCATTTTGTTAAGCTTGATTATATTATATCTTGGAGTCTTTCTTTTGAGATCTAATTTGGGTGGCACACAATATGCATCTCAGATGTCTATATTCTCTTCCTTCATGATTTCTGGGAAGCTTTCTATCAGCAGCTCAGCAACGATACTCTCTGTTCTCAGGTGTCTCATCCTGTTTAGAGACTCCAGTTAATCGAAGGTTGTTCCTCTTAATAGAGTCCCACATGCTTCTTAATATTTCTTCATTTTTCTTGTTTCTTTTTTCTGATTTCTGCTCACAAACGCTGGCATCAGTAGCTCTGTCTTCCAAGTCAGAAATTCTTTTTTCTATTTGTTCCATTCTGTTTTCTTGGCTTTGAATAGAAGTTTCTATGTCTTTGATTTTGTTCTTGATCTGTTGGATTTCAGAGTACTGGTGTTCCATCAGATCAAACAACTTGTTTAATGTCTCCTTTTGTTCTGCTACATTTTGTATAAGGTCTAGAAGGGCTCTGTATATAATCATTTTATATTCACTTTCTGATGATTTCATAAAAGTTTCTTCATCTGGAAAACTCCTTGGTTGTTTTGTTTGGGAGCCTTCTGAAGCAATGGGTGACTTCTTGTATGCCACAAGTGTCTGTTGCTTTTTGGGTCCCATGTGAGTAAGTAGAGGCTGGAGAGATATTGTGAGGATGGACTGCAGATGTTTCTCTAGGCTGTCTTAAAATGTAAAGTAAAAGGTACCTGACCACTTCCCAAGTCAGTCAAGTTTTCAGATGTAGAGGTCCCTCTTCCCAGCTGGCAAAGTAAGCACGTCTGTATCCAACTGCAGATGATACAAACTCGATCAGAATACAGCAATGCTACTGCCCTGTTGGCCTCTTGCTGACAGGGCCCAGCCCTAGGTGACACTGTGTAAAGTACTGCTTTTCTGGTAGAAAAGTGCTCTCCTTTTGGGCAGGCGCTGGCTCCCAAGCTAAGAAATAGGTCCAGCTGCAGCCATCGTATCCAACATAGCTCCCTCCACATAGGCAGCAGATAGAGGGGCTAAAGGTGCTGAGAGGCACCTGCCTCTGTTCCTGGGCCCCCACCGTAGGTGACACTGTGTAAATTACTGCTTTTCTGTCAGAGAAGCACTGCCCTGTTTGCAGGTGCTGGCTCCCAGGCTAAGAATTAGGTCCCACTAAAATCTCCATATCCAACATGGTGTCCCGCACACTGGCCATGCGGTTCTGTACAAACCACGCTGTGGCAGTGATAAAAAGACAGGCCCAAAGTGGCTAGATGAACAGAGTCCTAAGCCTAGCTCTCAAACTATGGGATTTGCCTGCCTATCCCTCCAGCAGCGCATCTGAGTCTAGCCGCTAGGCAAGACCCAGCTCCGCCTGCCACCCAAGACAGGGAAAAAGAAGTCGAAATGGTGCGTTTACCTTCAGTCCATGAGAGCCAGGGCTAGCCAGTAATGGGAGTCAGCGAAAGAGAGGAATTTTTCGCTCACTGATATGAAGTCCAAATTAACAGCCCTGTGCTGTGTCCTGGAGGCTCACTAGGTGACCAGAAGGCTCCATTTGATTATCAGTTCAAGTCTTGGTTTCCAGAGGGATATAAGGAGACATGTGCTTGGTCTGCCATCTTGACTCCGTGCCCCCAAAATGGCTATTATTTTTAATACACTAAATTTTAGGGCTAGATGATCAAGGAAATATAAGACCCAGGTAACTTGTGCGAAAAGAGCCAGGATACCACATATAAGGCTAAATCCTGAGGGTGCTAGATCTAAGAGTGGTGGCATAAAGTTGGGAGATTAAGAGTTTATCAAAATGAGAATACTGTCCTTAATTCAAAATGAAACATTACAGCAAGAATCATGGTAGAAAGATTCTTGGAAGGTTACATAACAATGGCTCACACTAAATGAAGTAGAAATGTCAGAACTCTTGTAGCAGAGATTAGAAGAATGAATCAAAAGGCTTATACACTAGAATATATTTTCCACATAGCAAAGAAAACCACCCCTCTCACTCTGTTTGCCAATGGACTGAGGAATGTGCTGGTGAGGGGGTGAGTATCACTGAGAAGCTCAGATGCAGTTATCCTCTATAGACAATGATGAACATAGGAGATGCTGTTACTGAACTGATAGTAATGGGGACATCAGGATCTTGACATACAGAAGCCATCAGATTTAACCATCCAATGCAATGTGGGTACAAGATTAAACTGGCAGCCCCGTGGCCTGCAGAGAGTTGCAGAAATGGTTAACAGAACACAGTGCTGCTAAGGGCAAGATGAATGAGCAGCTAACATTAGTATCATTCAATCTAGGCATTTTTTTTTTAAGATGAATGAATAGCAATAGGTTTAAGGTAGCTGCCCTAATTTTAAAAAGTCACAAAACCTTACTCAGCTTCCTAATTTTAGCCAGTTTTCATATAAGGAAGATTTTAAATGAAGGGCAGTTTTGTCCCCAACAGGAATAATGCTACAATTCCCTAGCAGGTACGTAGGTACACCAGGAAAAGTAGATACCCAAGATTTCAAGGACCAGTACACATAAGATATAAAATGACTTTGAAATCTGAGGTCCCAAAACATCATCATGGCTTCCCTGTTAGAAGATAGTTTATAAGCCCAGGCAGTAAGTAGTTCAAAACCAGCTCTTGATGTAGTTTTGCGGGGTCCTTGGATCCCTTGACGCACCCCAACCCCATTTGGTACCCAGTGGTTATTTCATTTGGTCTCAAAACTACAATTAGAATCAATATGCTTGATGGTTAGCTGGTCTGTGACAGAAGTGGAAAACACTAGAACTGCCACACACACACAGAGCCTGAAAGGTTTATCAAAGTCTGTAGCATCCCAGAGGAAACCATTACAGTTAGTGCCACCTTTAACAACTTGAAGTATGCAGGCATAAACAAACAAACAAAAAAAAAAAAAAAAAAACCCACTAATGTCAAGTCAATTTCGACTCGTAGTGACCTTATAGGACAGAGTAGAACTGCCCCATAGAGTTTCCAAGGACTGCCTGGCGGATTTGAACTGTCAATCTTTTGATTTAGCCACTTTGTATCCAGGGTTTCAGGCATAGTGGCCCCAGTTATATTCTGATTCACTCCACCTATCTGGTCCGTTTGAAAATCAGATGGACCTGGTGGATGACAGGGGGTGACTGTAAGCTGAACCAAGTAGTATCTCCAATTGCACCTACTATGGTAGATGTAGTATTTCCCTAGATCAGATTAATATGTGGTTTTCAGTAACTGATTTGACAAACACATGATTTTCAGTCCTTATTAGAAAGAAAGACAGCACAATGTGCATTTACATGGGATGGACAAAAGAACTCATCTACAGTCTTTAACCTCAGCACACACCTACCACCACATTGACGATAGGACTCCCGTATGTTCAGCAGACAAAGAAAGGTAAAGGCCAAGCTTTTTTCATAAAGGGTTCCATTCAGCATGTGGCTGCAAGCCAAAACTGCACAGTCATTACATTACAGCCAAATTGGTGGTGGCTATTCCTGATAGTGGTAATGAAAAATTCTCGCAAAGGACAGAGATTTGGCTGACATACCTTGACACCCACTTGATGTGAAAAGAAAGGTACCTCAGGGTAAGAACCAACATACACTCCTGACTAGTAGCAAATGGCTTGGCTAGCTGGACAGGGTCCTATTCGGAGAAATAGTGGAATGCTAAGGACAAGGCATTCTAAGGAAGAGGCATATAGATGGAGATGCGAGAGTGAGTATAAAGTGAGGAGATTTTGCGTGGCTTGACAACACCCACCAGAGAGCACCAACCAAATAAGCAGCACTAAATGCTCAAGTCAGCTCAAACAGATGACGAGTCTGCCTCTGTCATCAAAAACCCTCATTGCAGAGTGGGCCCATGAGCCAAGTAGCTATGACTACAAGATGGACATGTTACACGGACCCAACAACACAGGCTCCCACTTTCCACAGACGCTCTGGTTATTGCCACTACCAAACACCCAACCTAACACCAACAGAGATGAATGCTCATGCCCGATGTGTTACCTCCACCATGGAGACTATCAACTTTCTGGTAATTTGATTACATGAGCTCTTCTACCTTGGAAGGAGCAGTGATTCATGTTGACTGGAATCAATACATATTCCATGTACGGATTTGCCTTTCTCCTGCCAACAGGGCCTGCACTAGCAGAGTTATCTGTTGCCTTATGCAAGGTCTGCCATCTGACACAGTATCTCACATATCATTGCATTAAACCAAGGAACTTAATAGGCAGAGGATACAAAAAAGAAAAAGAAACAAACCCTGCTACCATCGAGTTGATTCTAACTTATAGAAACCCTATAGGACAGAGTAAAACTGCCCCACAGGGTTTCCAAGGAGGGGCTGGTGCATTTAAACCATCAACCTTTTGGTTAGCAGCTATGTTCTTAACCACTGAACCACCAAGGCTCCTTTAAGGAGTGATCGAGCCAACTGCCCCACAGAGTATCCAAGGAGCAGCTAATGAATTTGAACTGCGAATTTTTGGTTAGCAGCTGAGCTCTTAACCACTGGGCCACAAGGGCTTCAGCTACATTATTAGAAGAGTCCAATTCTTTGTGGATTTCCATTTTTATTTATTTATAAAACAAACTTCTATGATTTTAAAGGCAGAGTTTCCATTTATGTTTGTTTGTGGCTGTTTTTCTTTTGTCGCTTGCTTGTAGGCTTTGGTCTTGTTAACAAAAGATCATGAAAGTATGTTTAGAATTTTGATACTCAGGTCTTAAAAAGCTCACACACATGAAGTATAAATTTTTCTATTAATAAATGAAAACAAATTCTTCCTAGAGTTGTGGTTATTAGCTGCCATCAAGTCAGCTCCAGAATGAACTTAGCCTGGTCCTGCATCATCACCCTCACAACTGCTGACCTATTCCAATCCATCACTGTGACTGCTATGCCAACTCATCTCACCAAGTGTCTCCCACACCCTCTACTACACCAAGCATAATGTCCTTCTCTAGCAATTGATCCCTCCTAATGACGTGTTCAAAGCAAGCAAATCAAACAATGCTTCCTTGTGATTCATAAGGTTTTCCTTGTCTAATTTTCAGAAATAAGTCACCTTTCTTCCTAGTTTGTCTTACAAGGACTGCCAATTAACTTCATGAATTCACCCTAGAAAAAGGTGCTACATAACTTATTGCTGAATGTCATTACAGTCACCTTCTAAGTACTCCATTTGGGAAGCCACACACTGACACCAGCACCTAGTCTACCCTTCAAAGCAATTTGGGAACTCTGTTTCTGGAATGGCCATCAGAGCTATCATATTATCCTTGATGTCCTAAACATCAACAAAATGTCTTCCCTTCAGTATTTTCTTTAACTTTGGGTAAAGAAAAAAAGTCATTGGGGGCCAGATCAGGTGAGCAGGGAGGGCGTTCTGATACAGTTATTTGTTTCTTGGCTAAAAACTCCCTCACAGACAACAATACAATTAAGTTCATGAAGTTGCTACCTTGCCACTGTGGGCAATGGCCCTTCCAGAAAGAGTTACAAACCTACTTTAAAGGGTGAACTAGCCACCGGCACTGGTGCACAGCTTCTCAAGGGGAGTACTTTGAAGGTGACCATAGTTATATTCAGCAGTGAGGTAGGCAGCACTTAAAACAATTAAGTTTAGGGACTTAACTGTCAGATCTCATAGTCTGAAAGCAAACCTGTCCACCATGGGTGATGTTGTTGGTATTTGACATATTGATGGCATAGCTTCTAGCATTATGACAACATGTAAGCCACCACAGTATACAACCAACTGACCGATGGGTAGTAGTCCTAGAAGTTAAGGGATTCATAGTTGCCTATCTCAAGATTTCAGTGATTCCTACTGCTGGACTGTTGATCTACTTCCTTCACAGATGATAGTAAAATTCTAAATAAATCTTTCACGCTTTAATTGATCCTGTTTTAATCCAGAAAGTGGTTTCCAACTACTTACTCACCCTATGATTTCTAAAAATATCAAGAAAGATGTTTAAATCTAGATTATGAACCTGATATTGCATTTAGCTACTGCTGACTAAAAAGCAACCCCAAACTTAGTGGTATAAAACCACCACCACCATTCACTTAGCTCACAAATCTACATTTGGGGCAGGGCTCAGAGGGACTGGCACATTTGTAATGCATGGGCATCAGGTAGCACAGCTCCAAGTACTTCCAGAGATGAAATAGCCTGGCACTCACTCTGCTGCTGTGAGCAGGAACGCCTCTCCAAGGGCCCTTCCACACAACTGCCTGTCTTCTGCCCAGAACCATGGTGGAGCTCTACCAGACAGTATCTGGAGAGAGCACTGTGGAAGCGGCTTCACTTTTATGAAGGCTTGGGCCTTGGGCGGTGGCATCACTAGGGTTGGTGTCAACTACTATAGTAACTCCTGGTGGGTTGAATGGCCCTACTCCCCCACAGTGCTGAGAGCCTTGCCACATTGTAGAGTGTCCCCATCCTAGTCAGCCTTTCCTACTCCCCTAGTGCCCTCCTGACCCCCTAATCCCCAGAAACTCAAGCCAGATTCAGAAGACAATACAGAATGAGTAATACCATTGCTAGTGTTAGATGGATCGTAGCTAAAAGCAGAAAAGACCAGAAAGATATTACCTGTGTTTTGTGGATTATGCAAAGCCATTCTACTGTATGGATCATAAGAGATTACATAGTGTGAAGAGTGAGACTCCTAGAACACTTAATTGTGTCGATGAGGAATCTGTACACAGACAAAGAGGAAGTGATTTGAACAGAACAAGGAGATACTACATGGTATAAAATCAGGAAACGTGTGTGTCAAGTTTGTATCTTTTCACCCAACCTCTTCACTCTGTATGCTAAGCAAATAACCTGAGAAGCTGTACTATATAAAGAAGAATGTGGTATCATGATTGGAAGAAGACTCATTAACAACCTGTAATAATCAGACGATTCAATCTTGCAGAAAGCGAACAGGACTTGAAGTACTTACTAATGAAGATCAAAGACTATCGTTTTAGTCTGGATTATACCCAAACATAAAACAATAATGTTCACAACGAGACCAGTAAATGCAGAAATATTGAAATTGTGAAGGATTTTATTTTACTCGGATTCACAACGAATGCCATGGAAGCAGCAGTCAAGAAATCAAGCAATATATTGCGTTGGACAAATCTGCTACAAAATACCTCATTAAAGTCTTAAAAAGCAAAGATGTTACTTTAAGGACCAAGGTGTACCTGACCCAAGCCATGGTATTTTCAGTTGCCTCATATGCATATGAAAGCTGGACAATGAATAAGGAAGGCCAAAGAAGAATTGACACCTTCGAATATGGTGTTGGCAAGGTATACTGTATATATCATTGTCGTGGATTGAACTGTGTCCCACCCTCCAAAAAATGTGTGTAGCAATTTGGCTGAGCCATGATATCCAATATTGTGTAACGTTCCTCCATGTTGTAAACACTGCCTCTATGGTGTTAACGAGCAAGGATGGGGCAGTTGTGTTGGTGGGGTAGGACTCAGTTTGTAAGATTATATTGTGCCTTGAGGTACTCTCTTAAGAGACAAAGGAAAGAAGCTAGCAAAGCAATCTGGAGGACTTTATACCATCAGGAAAGAGGTAGTGCCTGGAACAGAGTGTGTCCTTTAGATCTGGGGTTCCTGTACATCGGAAGTTCCCAGTCCAGGGGAAGATTGAGGACAAGGACCTTCCACCAGTGCCATCAGAAAAAGCCTTCCCCTGAAGCTGATACCCTGAATTAGGACTTCCAGCCTACTTTTCTGTGAAAAAATAAGTTGCTCTTTGTTAAAGCTATCCACTTGTGATATCTCTGTTACAGCAGCACTAGATGACTAGGACAGTCATGCACTGTGAGAAGAATAAACCCATCTGTCTTAGAAGAAATACAGCCAGAATGCTCCTTAGAAGAGAGGAATGGAAAGACTTTATCTCACTTATTCTGGACATGTTACCAGGAGGAACCAGTACCTGGAGATGGACATCATGCTTAGCAGAGGACCAGCAAAAGAAAAGGGGACACTGAATGACATGGATTGACATAGTGGTTCCAACGAGGGGCACAAGAATAGCAATGATTGTGAGGATGACTCAGAAAGTGTTTTGCTCTGTTGTAAACAGGGGGTCATTTGAATCAGAACCAACTCAATGGCACTTAACGACATTATGATGATGACGATGCGTTAAATATTTATGACAGTGGATGAAAAGGAAGAAAATTAAAATAATGCATGCAACATCATCATAACTTTACATGTAGAAGAACTACTATGCTGGGAAAAATTCAGCAAAATACTTAAAATAATGTGTTGGAAAGATAACAGAGTATTTTTCTCTATATTCCAAAGTTTTCCCTCCAAAAAATAAATTGCTTGTGTAATTGTGTAAAAAATGTTCCAGAAGATAGAAACTCTATCTACTGATCAATACCTAAGATAAAGCTATTTCCCGTTAAAAGAAAAATTAAATTTTTTAAATGTGCATTCCCTGTACTTGCAACTCCCTTTAAGGCTGATCATATTGATCTGATCATATTGATCTGCATTATACTTTGCTTTCATCAGTACAGTGTACCTCGTTATGCAGCATATAGAGAAGTAAAAGAAAAATGGCTTGAGACTTAATGACATGTAACTATCTGAATTAATAATGCACGCTGGGTCAATTCCTGATAACTCCAAAGTCCATCTGTCCACCTTTAATGTTCCAGATACGCATGCATATGTTTCAGATTTATGACTTTAGGCCCAAGGCATTTGCAACGCCTAAGAATATTTCAATATCTAAGACTATCACATCAACACAAAATGTGACAGCTTTACAGTTAGGTTTTCCTGGTTTCCCATCACCAGACACCTGGGCTTCAAACTGCAAGGAAACTCAAATTCACTCCACCTGGAGGGATTTAAACCCAAACAAAAACACTGTAGTAATAACAGTATCAGCTAATGGGTATTGACTACTCACTATATCCTAGGCCCTAAATTATGTCTTTGACCCATATTATGTCATTTAATTTTCATAATAGCTCTATGAGGTGTGAAATATCATCCACTCCTCTTTAGCAGGAAAGGAAACTGAAACTGACAAAAAATTAAATAACTTGCCAAGGCCATACCTGTGCACTCTTCCACAGGCACCACCAAGCTCAACAGCAGAGAGTCAGGCCAAACCACACTTCCTGAGCTGTCTCAGCACGACTTTACACTTGCAATGTTTAGTTTCACATGGTCAATAAGCAGAGGCATGGCCAACACTTTGTGTGCCCTAACTGTTTCTCCTTATCAAAGGGTTTGTAAGGATTTTTTTCAGGCCTCTCTTAGAGGAGAAAAGTCCACTTCTTGGTACCTTACAAAAACTACCCTGTCATTTTTCATTTCTTTCCTTAGGATATTGAAAGCACCTTTAAAAAGGATTGAGGATGAGGGACACAGTTAAAGAGAAGGAAGGTTATTCGTGAGTGCTTACACAATTGATTCTACACTCACTAAGCCTGAAGACAAAGAGTAACAGTATAAGCAACAGCTAGACTAACTTGCTAAGCCAAATAAATCCAATCCAGTAAGTCAGACTGGAGGTTCTAAGATAAACAAAAGTGAACCCACAAGAAATGGGAGAAAATGTAAAAATACAGTATTCAGAATGAGAAAGGGTTAATGACTATATTTGCACAGTGTGCTTTTAAAAATATATATATACATAATGTTAGATTAATAACTGTTGTCATCAAAGATGTTTCTGTTCTGAATTAAACACTGCTTTAACTAATACATAAACATTCTATGAAGTATGTAGTTTGGCTTTTGGGGAGATTTTGTCTTTAAGGTTGAAGAATGTACAAACAGGTTCCCTGGGCAGTGTTATACCCCAGAGAAGCCAATTATATCATGAAAATCTTCTTAATTCATTAGCATGGACAAGACTATGCTAAACGGCAACCAACTTGAAGACTGGGGACAGCCATGATGTCCATTTCTTGAGGTTTCTGGTCCATGAAAGGCTTTCTTTATAAATGTATCATCATAATGATTTGAGGACACAGTAAATGCCTTCTCCATATTCTTCATCCTTCATACAGACATAAAGTGATCAAATATGAAGACATGTCATGAATTAAATATAAATAAAACCAAACCCACTGCCATCAAGTTGTTTGCAACTCTTAACAACCCTATAGGACAGAGCAGAACTGCCCTGTAGAGTTTCTGAGGATAGCCTGGTGGATTCAAACTATCAATCTTTTGATTAGCAGGTGTAGCACTTACCACTACCCCACCAGGGTTTCCAAGCATTCATAAAAAACCTAAACCTAGTGCTGTCGAGCCAATTCTGACTCATAGTGACTCCATATGGTCATAGTGTCAGGAAATATAAACTGTACAAGCTGGTATAATTTTTTAAAAAATAGATCCATGAAAGGAAAAAAAAAGCACCACTTTCAGTAAAACTGAATGATTACATAGGGATTAGAAAAGAAAGCAGTAACAGTCATTTAAGAGCTCAAGTTATCTTCTTTAACTGAAAGTGATTCATGGTATTGAAAGTAAATTAATATTTCCTTAGTAGTAATATGATGCTGTTATTAGCTATTACTAAGCTGCCCCAACTCATGGAGACCTCATTCACAAGGGGGCAACCCCTATTGTTATCTGTAGGGTTTTCATTGTCTAATTTTTTTGGAAATGGATTACCAGGCATTTTGTCCTAGTCTGTCTTAGTCTGAAGCTCCACTGAAACATACTCAGCTTCAGAAAGCTTCCAATGAAAGACAGGTGGCCCACTGGCCATGAATCAAACCCAGCAGAATTCTATCGCTGAATCACCACTTCCCCTATCAGTAAGACAATCCATTCTGAATTACATGATATGAACTTTCAAGTTATTAAAACCCTTTAAAGTAATTTTCTTCACATTCAAGATTAATATTCATCTTTGGGCAAATGACTTGGTTTCAATAGCCTTTCAGTCACCATGAAATAGTGTGACCACCTCTATGACTCCTGAGATGTCTCTCCAAGATTTATCACAGTTGCAAGGAACCCCTGGATTTAAAAATAAAAATGGCACCTGATCCAACATTAAATCACCCAGGGAAATTTTACCCAGTGTTTGAATCCCCGGGCTGCCAAAAGCAGTGTACTTGAACTCACTGGGATATCTCACTGAAATTGATACAATACCCACACTAGAATCAGCCTACCTTCCTAAGGGCATCCTAACTCCCAGCACTAGTAAGTTACCTCATCCCAGGGCTTAGCAGATTATCCCAAGGTCTACTCCAATTTGAGTCTGAAATTCTGTAGTGACTCCTATAACAAGAATGCAGAGCTCCTAAACATTTGGATTCAGCCTGGGCACATTTCCCACTTGCCTCTGTTAAACTTTACCAGAGAGTCAGTTTGGATTTTTGCAGTGGACGGAAAAGACAGATGAAAAGACAGCCATGTCCTAATCCCTGAAATCTGTGAATGTGACCTTGTATCAAAAAAAAAAAAAAAGGAATTTGCAGCTGTGGTTAAATTAAACATCCTAAAAAGAGAGATAATCTTTATAAAAGAGAGGCAGTAAGGCAAGGCCAAGATGGGAGAGTAATCAGATGCTTCCTGTGATCTGTCTTATAACAAAGACATCCCCTAGAAAACAAATGAATCCATTATATCTGACATTCTAGGATCCTAGAACATCAAAGGCAAAGTTGAGAAATCATACTGACAGGCAGAAGGAGACTAGCTTTAGAAGCAGCAAGGAATGACCAGACCTGACTCAGGAGGAATCAGCAAATCTACTGGCTTAAGCATAGTAAAACAGTAGCATTTGGAATGTTTTTTCCACATTGGGAGAAACCAAGCAGGGGAGAATCCACTAACACCTCTAGAATTAGGGAAAAGTGGTACTCAGTATACAAAAGTTAAGTAACTTGCATGCAACCTACCACACACTAATCAGAAAACTCTGCTTTGGAATTAGCCTCTTTCCCTTTTATCTACTATCCTCCTGATCGGCTCTGGGTCTAAGCTGACTCCAGAGACTGATGATTTCTCTGGGACAAAAATGCGACCTCTTCTCTCAGCTTTGGAGAGGGAAAAATGGACAATAAAGGAAAAAAATAATATGCCAGCTCCCCTAACTTGGGAACTCAGGACAGCAACAGTTCCTTTGCCTAGGAATAGACTCAAGGGGTCCATGAACTCTGAATGTCTTTCATGTCTGGATAGAGTTATATAGGCTCACAATTACAACATAGGCTTTCACGAACACAGTAAAATAGGATATATATACTAGAATGCCAATTTTACTGTATTAACTACATAGTTGAAATGCACGTTCCCAGCATTTGACTCCATGCTGCCCACTAAGCAGGGTCCTCTCCTACTTAGGCCTGAGAACCAGTGACTCCACCTAGCCACCCACAAAAAGGGTCCAAGAATAAGTGATGTCCTCAAGTTCTTACAGCCAAGAGCATTGGGAACCCATAGTCTGGCTGGAAAACCTACCCATCAATGCACTTTGAAGATAAGGGACGTACTTTCCTCACAGACACTCAGGAGAGACTGCCAGCCACCTGCCTTGCTCAGTGCATGCAGCCAGATATCTGTGCCTGCACACATTACCCCTACCTGTCTAGGACTGTAGAAGAGAGCCTGTACCACACATTCAGTGACCAAACTACCTTGATACCTGAGCTATTCCATACAAGAAAAGTAAACAGACTCCTGCGCTCATGTGCTTAGTAAAGGCTCTAGCTAACTGGTGACAGGACATTGGAGCTTCAAAGGTACCAATAATCAAACTGGCTCACACAACCAGCATATTTGGGCATTTCAAAACAAAATACAAGAAGCTGGGACACAGTGAGCAAACACTAAAAAATACATACAATAACTTATAGATGAGACAATCAAAAACCAAACCAAACTCACTGCCACTGAGTCAATTCTGACTCATAATGAGGCTATAGGACAGAGTAGAACTTCTCCATAGAGTTTCCAAGGAGGACTTGGTGGATTTGAACTGCAGACCTTTTGGTTGGCAGATGTGGGACTTAACACCACAAGGGTTTCCAACAGAAACAACAGTCAATATAAAATCACTTAAAGAGGCAGAGCATGATGACTTCAAAAGGCTCCCAAAATAAAGAATCAAGAAATTTTACAATGAAGAGAGCTTCCTGAAATAATGAGACGTAAGATGCAAAAGGCTAATATACAGAAATCTTTGGGAGATCATGAAGAAGAACAAGCCAAGAAAGACAGAGACACAGCAACTGAGGAACTTAAGAAGTTTGGAGTAGAGCTTAAAGACAAATAAAACAAATTGTAACGCTGCATAGAGAGACAGAAAACAGAAATTCAGAAGATTAACAATAAAATTTTGAAATTAGACAACTCAACAGAAAGACAAAGGAGCAGAATTAAAGAAGTGCAAGTCAGAATTAGTAAGATTGTAGATAAAGCATTATGACACCAATGTATTTGAGGAAAGAATCAGATAAAAGAATTTAAAAATGAAGAAACCCTAGGAATTATGAGGAACTCTATAAACAGAAATAACCTGAGTGATTAGGGCACCAAAGCACAGGGGATAACACAAATTACAGAGAGAATTGTTGAAGATTTTTTGACACACAACTTCCCTGATATCATGAAAGATGAAATGGTACCTATCAAAAGTGTTCATCAAACTTCACAAGATGTAGATCCCCCCCAAAAAAGTCACCAACATTTACTACAATCAAATTTGTCAACACCAAAGACAAAGAGATCATTTTAAGAGCAGCTAGGATACAAAAAATAATCTACAAAGGAGTGTCCGTGAGATTAAGCTCAGGCTACTCAGCAGAAACCAGGCAGACAAGAATGCAACGTGATGACATACATAGAACCTTAAAGGGAAAAAAATTGCTAGCCAAGAATTACACATCCAGTAAAACTGTATTTCAAATATGATAGTAACATTAGGACATTTCTAGATAAACAGAAGTTTAGGGAATATGCAAAAACCAAACCAAAATTACAAGAAACACTAAAAGGAGGTCTTTGGTTACAAAATCAATATCAAATAGAAACCCAAGACTACAGTGGATGATAAAGCCACAAGATAGGAAATACTAAAAATAAATCAAAGCTAATGCACTGCAGTCAATTTGATTCTGACTCATAGCGAGCTTATAGGACATAGTAAAACTGCCCCATAGAGTTTCCAAGGACTGCCTGGTGGATTCAAACTGCCAACCTTTGAGACAGCAGATGCAGAACAACCACTACACCACCAGGGTTGTCAAATCAAAGCTAAAACAGTGAAAATAGGGAACAGACACATCAATATGTAAAATATGACAACATTGTAACAAAAAAGAGGGACTGAAAAATGTAGTCATCAATTTTTATATGGAGAGGAAGTCAAGGGATATGAAGAAAAGAAGACTGGTTTCAACTTACAAAAATAAAGGTAAATATTAAGGTAACCACAAAGGAAACTGACAATCCTACAGATCAAAATAAAAAACAAGAAAACATAAAGACTCAGGAAATACAAAACCAACAACAAGAAAAAAAAATGAAAATATATAAAGATAAATGACTTGGCACAGAAAACTAAGTGCAATAAAAAAAAAACTGTCAACAACATGGAAAAAAACAGCATCCATATGACAGCACCAAACACAAACATATCAATAATCACACTGAATGTAAATGGATTAAATGCACCAATAAAGAGAAAGATTGCAACAAAATGGATTTAAAAACATGATCACTCTATACGCTGCCTACAAAAGACTCACGCTACACTTAAAGATGCAAACTAAAATTTAAAAGATGGAAAAATTACATCAATCAAACAACATTCAAAAAGGAGCAGAAGTGGGAGGCAATACTAACTTTTGACAAAAAAGACTTCAATGAAAAATCCACCACAGTGGATAAGAAATGACACTATATAATGATGAAAGCATCAATACACCAGGAAGCAATAACTCTATTAAACATTTATGTACCCAATGACAGGGCTCCCAAATATATTTTAAAAAAACTCCAACAGCATTAGAAAAGAGAAATAACACTACAATAATAGTAAGAGACTTCAAGGTATCACTTTCAGTGAAAGACACAACATCCAGAGGAAGCTCAATAAAGGCACAGATGATCTGAATGCCACAATCAACCAACCTGACTTCATAGACATATACAGAACATTCCACCTAACAGCAGCCAAGTATAATTTCTTTTCCAGTGTACATGGAACACTCTCTAGAACAGATCATAAGTCAAGTGCTAACAAAATCCAAAGCAATGAAATATAAAGCATTTTTTCTGACCATAAAGCCATAAAAGCAGAAAGTAATAACAGAAAAAGCAAGGAATCGAATCAAATACATGGTAACTGAATAGCACTTTGCTCAAAAACTACTGGGTTATAGAGGAAACTAAGGACCAAATAAAAGAAATTTGCTAAATCAAATAAGAATGAAAAGACATCTTACCAGAACCTTTCAGAGATAGCAAAAGCAATGCTCAAAAGTTAAATTATATCAATAAGTGCACACATCCAAAAAGAAGAAAGAGCTCAAATCTAAGCATTAAACATACAACTCAACTCAGATAGAGAGCAGCAAAAGAAGTTTTCAGACACCAGAAGAAGGCAAATCATAAAAATTAGAGCAGAAATAAATGAAATAGAGAACAGAAAAACAATTGACAAAAAGCTGCTTCTTTGAAAAGATCAACAAAATGGATTAATCATTGGCCAAACTGACAAAAGAAACACAGCAGAGGAAGCAAGTAAGCTCAGTAGGGAAATGAGATGGATGATATTAAAACAGGCCTCACTGAAATTTAAAAAAAAATCATAACATTATTAAACTCGTACTCTCACAAATTTGAAAACCTGTAGGAAATGGGGAAACCTTGTTGCCATAGCAGTGAAGTGCTACAGCAGCTAACTAAAGGGTCAGCAGTTCAATTCCACCAGGTGCTCCTTGGAAACTCTGTGGGACAGTTTTACTCTGATCTATAGGGTCTCTATGAGTGAGAATCAACTCAATGGCACCTAACAACCACAACACAGGACACACATAAATTTCTAGAAACATACTACCTACCAAGCTAACACAAACAAAGGTAGAACTAAATAAATCCATCACAAAAGAAGAAATCAAAAGGGTAATTTAAAAATTTCCAACAATAACAACAACAAAGCCATAGCCCTTACAGCTTCACTGAAGAATCCTGGCAAACATTCAGAAAAGAGTTAATGCCACTATTGCTAAAGATACTTCAGAGCATAGAAAAGGACAAAATACTCCCAAACTCATTCTATCAAGCCAGCATAATCCTGACATCTAAACCAGGTAAAGACACCACAGAAATAGAAAATTACAGACCAATATCCCTCATGAACTTAGATGGAAAAATCCTCAACAAAATTCTAGCCAACAGAATTCAAAAATGTATCAAAAAGTAATATACAGTGACCAAATAGGATACATACCAGGTTTGCAGGAATGGTTCTACATTAGAAAAACAATCAAAGTAGTGAATCACATAAATACAACAAAAGAAAAGAACGACGTGAGTTTATCAGCTGATAGAGAAAACACATTTGACAAAGTCCAACACCCATTCATGTTAAAACTTTCAGCAAAATAAGACTAGCAGGCAAATATCTCAATTTAAAAAGGGACTTCTATACAAAGTCAACAGCCAATGTCATACTAAATGAAAACAGTCTGAAAGCACTCCCCTTGAGAACAGGAACCAGAGGAGGACGCCCTTTGTTACCACTTTTCTTTAGCATAGTGCTGGAGGTTCTAGCCGGAGCAATTAGGCTAGAAGAAGAAACAGATGGCATTCAAATTGGCAAGGAAAAAGTAAAATAGTCTCTGTTTGCAGATAATGTGGTCTTAGGACAGAAAACCCTGAAGAATCCCCCCCTAAAAACAACTGGAACTAATAGAAGAGTGCAACGAAGTATCAGGATGCAAGATAAATACACAAAAATCAGCTGGTTTCTTCTACATCAACAAAAAGAACTTCATAAAGGAAATCAGCAGATCAACACTATTTACAAGAGCCCCCAAGAAGGTCAAATATTTAGGAATAAATCTAACCAGGGATACAAAACATCTATACAAAGAAAACTACAAGACGCTACTGCAGCAAACCAAGAAAGACCTACATACATGAAAATACGTACTTTGCTTATGGACAGGAAGACTCAACATTGTGAAAATGTCTGTTCTACCTAAGTGATCTATACATATGATGCAATGCCAATACAAACTCCAGCGACACTTTTTAATGAGATTGAGAAAAAAAATCACTGACTTCATATGGAAATGGAGTGTTCTTGGATAAGAAAAGCATAACTGAATAAGAACAAATTGGAAGACCTCACACTATCTGACATTAGAACTTATTGTACTGCCGCAATAGTCAAAACAGACTGGGACTAGTACAGCAACAGCTACAAATAGACCTATACATATAGAAAATCCAGACATAAAATCATCCACCTGTGAGCAGCTGCCACTAGTTAGATACCAGTAGGGTAGCCCACACCAGATCAGTTTCAGCTGAGCTTCCAGACTAAGGCAAGGTAGGAAAAAGGACCCAGCAGTCTGCTTCTGAAAAACATTAGCCTATGAAAAGCAGTGAAACATTGTCAGATATGGTGCCAGAAATTGGGCTCCCCCTGTTGGAAGGCACGCAAATGACAACCGGGGAAGAGCTGCCTCCTCAAAGTAGGGTTGGCCTTAGTGATGTTGATGGAGTCAATATTTCAGACCTTCATTTGCTGATGTGGCACATCTCAAAAATGAGAAGAAACAGCTGCAAACTTCCATTAATACTGGGAATGTGGAATGTGCAAAGTATGAATCCAGAAAAATTAGAAATCATCAAAAATGAAATAGAACACATAAACATAGATATCCTACCCATTAGGCAGCAGAAATGGGCTGGTATTGGCCATTTGGAATCAGACAATCATATGGTCTACGATACCGGGAATGCCAAATTGAACAGTGTTGCATTCCATCATCAAAAAGAACATTTCAAGATTTATCCTGAAATACAATGCTGTCAGTAATAGGATAATAGCCATACATCTACAAGGAAGGCCAGTTAATATGACTATTATTCAAATTTACACACCAATCACTAGGGACAACAATAAAGAAATTGAAGATTTTTACTAGATTCTGCAGTCCAAAACTGATTGAATATGTAATGAGGATGCATTGATAATTACTGGTGATTGGAATAGAAACAATGAAGAAGGATCAGTGATTGAAAAACATGGCCTTGGTGATAGAAATTATGATGGAGACCCCATGAAAGAATTTTACAAGGCCAGTGACCTCTTCATTCAAAATACCTTTTTGCACCAACATAAATAGTGACCATACACACAGAATTCCTGTGTATTCTGTCTGGTTGGAATACACAGGTGGAATATACAGGAATTAAATCAACTACATGTGTGGAAGGAAATGATGGAAAAGCTCAATATCATCAGTCAGGACAAGACAAGATGCTAACTGCAGAACAGACCTTCAATTACTCATATGCAAGTTCCAGTTGAAGTTGAAGAAAATTAGAACAAGTCCATGAGAGCCAATGTATGACTTTGAGTATATCTCACCTGAGTTTATAGACCATCTCAAAAATAGATTTGATGTGTTAAACACCAATGATCAAAGAACAGATGAATTATGGAATGACATCAAAGACATCATATATGAAGAAAGCAAGAGGTCATTAAAAAGACAGGAAATTGAATGTCAGAGGAGGCTGAAACTTACTTTTAAATGTCGAGTAGCTAAAGCAAAAGGAAGAAATGATGAAGTAAAAGAATTGAACAGAAAATTTCAAAGGGCAGGTCAAGAAGACAAAGTATTATTCATGAACTATTGTAATAACTTGTGTAAAGAGCTGGAAATAGAAGACCAAAAGAGAAGGATATGTTCTGCATTTCTCAAGCTGGAAGAACTGAAGAAAAGATTCAAGCCTCAGAATGCAATAGTGAAGGATTCTACAGAGAAAATATTATCTCAGGAAGCATCCAAAGAAGATGGAAGGAATACATAGAATTATTATGCCAAAAAGAATTGGTCAACATTCAACAATTTTAAGAGGTAGCACGTGCTCAGTAATTAATGCTACTGAAGGAATAAGTCCAAGCTGCATTGAAGGCATTGGAGAAAAACAAGACTCCAGGAATTGAAAGATGTTGCAATGTTTCAACAAACAGATGCAGTGCCGAAAGTGCTCATCTATGGCAAGAAATTTGGAAGACAGCTACTTAACTGACCAAAGATCCATGTTTATACCTATTCCCAAGAAAGGTGATCCAGCTGAATGCAGTAACTACACAACAATATCAGTAAGATCACATGCAAGTAAAATTTTGCTAAGGACCATTCAAAAGTGACTGTAGCAGTTTATCGACGAGAAACTGCCAGAAATTCAAGCTGGATTCAGAAGAGGATGTGAAATCAGATATCCTTGTGGATGTCAGATGGATCCTGGCTGAAAGCAGATACTAGCAGAAAGGTGTTTACCTATGTTTTATTGACTATGCAAAGACATTTAACTCCACAGATCATAAAAAATTTTGAATAGTATTGGAGAGAATGAGAGTCCCAGAACATTTAATTGTGCTCATGAGAAATCTGTACATGGATCAAGAGGCACTCATGCAAACAGAACAGGGGGACATTGCATGATTTAAAATCAGAAAAGCTGTGTATAAGAGTTGTATCCTTTCACTGTACCTTTTCAGTCTGTATGCCAAGCAAGTAATCCAAGAAGTTAGACTATGAAGAACAAGGCATCAAGGTTGGAGAAAGGTTTGTTAACAACCTATCTTTAGCAGATGACACAACCTTGTTTCCTGAAAGTGAAGGTGATTTGAAATGCTTACTGAAAAAGATCAAAGGCCACACAGCCTTTGATGTGGAGTATACCTCAACATCAAGAAAACAAAAATCCTCACAACTGGACCAGTAAGCAACAGCTTGATAAATGGACAAAAGATTCCGATTGTAAAGCATTTCGTTTTACTTGGATCCACAATCAACACCCACAGAAGCGGCAGTCAAGAAATCAAAACACACGTTGCTTTATGCGTATTTGCTGCAAAAGACTTTAAAGTGTTGAAAAGTAAAGATGTCACTTTGACTAAAACTGCTCCTGACACAAGCCATGGTATTTTCAATCACATCATAGCCATGTGAAGCTGGATAAGGAATAAGGAAGACAGAAGAACTGACATCTTTGAATTGTGGTGTTGGACAAGAATGTTGAATAAACCATGTGTTGCCAAAAGAACAAACAGATCTGTCCTGTAAGAAGTACAGTCTGAGTGTTCTTTAGAAGTAAGAATGTTGAGACTACATCTTACCTATTCTTGACATGTTTTGGGGAGATACCAATTCCTGGAGAAGGACATGATGCTTGGCAAAATAGAGAGGTAGTGAAAAAGAGGAAGACCCTCAACAAGATGGACTGACACAGTGACTGCAACAATGGACTTATGCATAAAAATGATTGTGGCATGTCACAGGACTGGGCAGGGCTCTTTCTGTTGTACGTAGGGTCAGTACGAGTCAGACTGACTCAGTGGTATGAGTAGCTGATACTTGACAGATGAACAAAGTCCAGACGCAAATTTATGGGCATGGGAAATACAACGTGGCTAGAAGAAGTTTGCTATCTGTGGGAGGAGAGAAACTAGGGCCACGTAACAACATGTGTGTAAATTTTGGTATGACTAACTGACTTGAATTACAAACTTTCACTTAAAGCACAATAAAAAATAATTAAGAAAAAAAATCTAACATACAGACTGCACTATCCCTGTTGTCATGCTGCCATTGGAGTCAGTGCTGGAGATAAATTGATTTTAAAAACAAACTTATTTGTTTACCAAAAAAGAGAGAAAGAGAGACGTAAGCCACAAAAAGAAGAGGAGGAGGCAACAAGATGATGGACACAGTGGAGTAATGTGACCACAAGCTAAAGAATGCTGGCAGCCACAAGAAGTTGGAAGAGCCAAGGACGACATTTTCCCTGGAGTCTCCAGAGATTACCAGCCCCTTGATTTCCAACTTTTGTCCTCTGGGACTATAAGAAGAAATTTCTGTTATTGTGCATTTCCAAGTTTGTGGTCATTTGTTACAGCAGCCAAAAGAAACCAATACTGTTTTCTACTGGACTTCCTATTGTTTTAAACCGACTGTGACCTTAGAAATAAACCTTAATATGGTCGGTTTAAATAACCCCTAAGAGATCATCCACAAACAATAATTAGGTTAACAGTACTAAGGCATGCTGTCACAATATTGTTGTTTAGTAGAAACATCCCTTACTATTGACATTAATAAATGATTCAGCTCATTAAATGCAGGAAAATGTTGATTCAGTCTTCAGCAATTAGTGCTCCTTTATATGCAAATACGATTAGCATTCCCACACTCAATAGCCAAAATTAATAAATAAAATTCTACCTTCAGTCTACACAACAGTTAGAATTACACTATTCATTAGCATCTATTCAGACCAAATCCTCATTAGAGATCTCAGAGATGAGTTTTCAGATAAACGCATTATCTAAAATGTGATTGATTTCAGAGGGCTTAGTCAAACAAAACAATTTCCTAGATGTCTTTGTCTGCCAATATTTTGAATTTCTCTAGATTTTTATAGTTGTCTATTTTCAAGAAATATATTACAAACAAACATTTCTATACAGGATTCTAAATTGCTTTTTATGCAGATAACACATGCTGTTTATGTTAGTTTTCTACCTACTCCCTCTCCCTACGAGATAATTTTGTAAACATGTTGCAGTTATTTTTTTACAGTAACATGTAAAAATAAAAGTTGGTGTAGCAGCATTATGAAAATACCTCCTCACAATGGGAGAGAGTGGTTGGCAAACAAAGGTAGAAGGTATGAGTTATTTGCATAAAACTATGGTAATTCTACTGTGTGGAATTTTACAACTCTGTGTTTCACTCACACAAATTATCAGTTTAAACACTTCACCCAAACCATTATCTCCAACCAAGTGTTTTCACATAATGGCCACACAATTATATATCTGCCCATTCAGTGCTGCCTCTGTTCTCAGTGGCTTCCTCATCATCACCCTAACTTCACAATGAAACCACGCCGGCACTGAACTGGAGCGCAATGAAGAACTTCCCACTAAAAGCTTTTAATGTCCACGGCTAATGAAATGCAAGCACACAGCTTTCAAATACCAACATTTGTGGAGAAGTAATGATGTTTACAGTTGCTGGAACCATCTAAATTTAAAGTGACTTTGCATAATAGCAAAGCATTCTTCCTCCATTACAACAAATGTCATAAACATAAGCCCACACTGTTTATATAAGCAAAGAGTAGCAGCTGTGGTGGGTTAAACCCTCACTGATGGGGTCATTTTGGAGGGCACTAAATTCACATGGGGTATTAAGAACAAGAAGTGCTGCTTTTGTCAGATTCCAGCTGCACCATCCCCAAGCTGTCACCAGAACAGTCCATGTCTGTGACTGTGAGGCACAAGGCTTAACCCTGAAGGAGAGAACTGCAAGATTTTATTTGTCACAGCCAGGGAGGAAGTGTAAGGGGAATATTTCAACATGAAAAGATATCTTGAATTCGTATGAACTGAGTACCAGAGTAATACAACTGATGTAGCATTAGAATCTGCAGCAAAAAATGTGGGTCCAGCCTCAGAAAACAAAGGGCAATGGTAGTGCAGCAGGAAAAAAGATAAGCTCAGCCCACAGAGCAGAAAGCAGTCGAACACCACTTTGTTTGCAGAGGAAGGAGCATTTATTAGCCAGCAGTGTGGCAGATGGACTCAAGTATAAAAAATAGCCACATACCCCGTTCCATTATCAGACATACCTATTTATACATTTTTTTAAAGAAAGTAGACAAAGGAATTTCCATACATCCTCCTAATTGGCAATTACAGGTATACAGATTTCCATATTGTATTCTTATTGGCCCAGTATACTTAAAGAGGCACTGGATAAGCAGTTAGCATTAAGTTACAAGGGAAAAGATTACTGTTTTCTTTTTTTTTTTAGAAACTGGGCTTATTAAGGATTTCTATATGGAAGGAGGACACATCCTCAGGCTGGCGCCAGAGAGAGGCATCTGCACTTTTACCTTCTCCTTAGAAACTGGGCTTACCTCAAAACTTCTACGGGAGGAGGAGGGAAGCTGGTATCTCTGACACCCCTACTCTAAGTTAGGCATCAGGCAGCTCCTTTTTATTTACTGAACAGAACAAGTATACATGTAGTAAGCCAGGCATTGATGCAAATAGGGTTTGGAAGTTCCTCACAAAGCAAACTGGTGTCTTCTTACCTAAACAGCATAACAAAAGCTACTACTTCCTCGGATGACTTCACCTTTCAAGGAGGAAAGCACGTAGGCCTGGGCATGGGTACAAGGGTCACATTCGGTGGGCCAGACCCATCGTTTGCAAGGGTCTGATGTCATGCATTCCAGCCATTTGTGGCTATTACATTTACTCATTCACAAGCTCACAAGCCCTGCACCCAGGCCTTCTGGAATTTTAAGTGGTATCTTCTTAAAAACTTTTTCTTCCTCTCTCAGTAGTTCAGCAGAATTCTGACCTTCCGTGCAGAAAACTCAAATTAGATTCCAGGTCAATGGATTTCATGAGCAGCCAGCTCATCTGTCAGTGGAGGCTTGTGTGTTGCTACGATGCTGAACAGGTTTCGGTGGACCTTCCAGACTAAGACAGACAAGAAATGAAGGCCTGATGATCTAACCCAACAGTCAGTCAATGAAAATGCTATGGATCACAATAGTTCATTTTCCTTTGTCTATATTTTGATGTACATGGGTCACCACGAATTCCGAGTCATTTCGATGGCAACCAGTAACAGCAGTCTCAGAAACTGGTTTGCCAAGTTTAACTTTTTTGTTTTAATTTTCTTCTGCTCTAAAATTTAAATATAGGTTTGATTGTGAATGGCCTATGTATGCCTAGAAATGAGCAAAGAGGTTGAGATGAGCTTGTATAATAAGCTTGTGGCTGAAACAGCTTCCTAACATTGTGCCTGAAGAAACACATCTACAGTGATGCTCTGGAAAAGAAAAGCAGCAGTTCAAGAGGTATTGCATGTTGAGAACTCTGCAAGATTAAAATAGTAACAGACATTAGGACATTAAAAATTTGGAGAGGGACAACAATGAAAGTTTTAATACACAATGTAGATAGACTTCAAAAGCTGTCAAACAAACCACAAGCAACAGAAGAGAAAATAGATAAATGGGAACTATTGAGAATCAAACACTTCTGCTTATCCAAAGACTTTATCACAAGAGTTAAAAGGCCACCTACAGAATGGGAAAAAATATTTCACAACTCTATGTCAGACTGATGCCTGATCTCCATAATCTATAAAGTACTACAAAATATCAATAAGAAGAAGATAAATGATCCAATTAACAATGGGCGAAGGAGGTGGGCAGACATTTCTCTAAAGAGGAGATCCAGGCAGCCAAAAAACACATGTGGACATGTTCATGATCTTCAGTTATTAAAGAAATTCAAATTAAAACTACAATGAGATACCATCTCACCCCAACAAGGTTGGTCATGATCCAAAAACCACAAAACAACAAATGCTGGAGAGGCTGTGGAGAAAGCAAACTCTCCCACACTGTTGGTGGGGTTGCAAAACCAGCCAGCCTCTTTGGAAAGCAATTTGGTGCTTCCTTCAAAAAATGGATATAGATATTCCATTTGACCCAGTAATTCCACCACTTGGAATATATCCTACAGAATCAAGGCCATTCACACCAGTGGACACATGCACAAGAATGTTTATCACAGCACAGTCCATGATAACAAAAAGATGGAATCAACCAGATGCCCAACGACAGAGGAATGCATGGATAAATTACGGTATATAGACTCAATGGAACACTATGCAATGATAAAGAGCAGTGGTGATTCCAGGAAACATCTCATAACCTGGTTTCAACTGGAAGACATGTCAAGTGAAAGTAGTCAGAGACAAAAGGACAAATATTGTATGAGACCCCTATGATAAGAACTCAAAAACAGACTTATGTATAGAAGAAAAGACTCTTTGACGGCTGCAAGGAAGGGGACGGAGGGAGGGTAAGGGGGGCAGGGTTTAGATTAGATAGTTGGTAGAAATTTGGTTGGGTGAAATCAGTGACAGCACACATTAGAAACAAGAATGATATTAAGTGGACTTAAACATAACTTGAGTACTCCTCTCATCTTAACCCAATAATGCAAGGACAGAGTAGCTGGGGCAGGGGGCAGAGAACTGCTCTCTTAGGTGAAATCGAGGCCAATTGACACAAACAGCATTTGCTAAGAGGGCTCTCTGCACCCCACATTGGTGAGTGGTGTCTGGGATCTTAAAAGCTGCCATCCTAGGGCACAACAAATGGTCCCAACTCAGCAAGAGCAGATGCTCACCGAGGACCAAAATGACAACCCAGAGGACAGAGAGACCCACACGAGTGGGTGCCTACATAGACTTGGGACCAGAAGAACCGGTTCATGCCCAGCCACCACCAGAGATAGACACAATGGAGCTCAAAAAGTTGAGTCTCACTGGCAACACAAGAATAAAAAGGGGTACACCCTGAGAGCTCCACTAAAAGACCACAACTGATGGTCCAGCAGCTTCAGGATTCCTCTGGAAGCATGGCCTGTGACTCTGATGCTGCCTTTGCCTGTGGATCATAATGAAGGTCCACTCTTTGGACAGCAAGGGACTGGACTTGATGATGCAGAGTGACTATATATTGAGTCCACTTTATGGTTCTGTGCATCTATAGGATATCATCCTGCTGACCTCTTGCTGGAGGAAGGGGAGTGGGTGGAGAGGAGGGGGAAGGAGACTGTTGGGAGGATGAGACATGTATGGAGCAGAGAGGAATAGTGTGCTGTCACTGGGCAGGGAGAGCAATGGAAGTTGCACATAGGTGGGCACACAAATTTATATGGGAATGTATATTTTCACTCAGTCACAATAAAAAAAAAAAACTTGGAGAAGTCATGGTAGCCAGCAGACATCACCATTTAGCTACCCAACAGCCCTTAGCACTTCCTTCCATACCAACAGGAGTCCAGTTTTTGGAGGAGACACAATGCAACCAACTAAAATTTCACTGTCCAGCCTTTTTTGCACCTACATATGGAAATCTGACACAACTTTGGCCAAAGGAACTGAGATTGGCTCAACTTATTCATATCATTTTGATGTCTCTACCAACCATTTATTTCCTTGCTAAAACGGAGATATGAAGGCTAGTGCTTCAGGATCCATTTTTGAAAAAATGAGGATAAAGGTAAGCAAAGGTGTCAGCTGTAAAGAACTTGGGTTTCTAATGGCACTGTAAGGCTACAATGTCAGCACGGACTGGCCACCTGCACATTAGTATTACATGAGAATAAATCTCTAATTTGGTTTAAGCCTCTGTGTCTTTGTTTTCTGATACAACAGCCAAATGCAACTCCTGACTACTTCCTCTTTTTTAAGACAGCACACCCACACTTTTTGACCTCAGAACCTTCATAGAATTCCTTGAAGAAATGCTTTAAGTACAAATTCATTGATCCTTAACAGTCTTCAAAGGACTTTTTTCTATCCAGAAGGCTTTACCTGTGATACTGCTTGGAAAATCAGAGCTACAGGTTTTAACTTAGTATGGGCAAGACAGCAGCCACAACATACACACTCCCTTTCTGTAATACCACCAGTGTTTATTTTCTTATAAGGCATGGCAATGCTAACTGAAGCTTCTTAGAATCTAGAGTTCAAGATAGAAAAGATGCTAGCATCTCATTAAAATTATTTCTTAAATATATAATACAAAGGGCATTCAGCATCTTATATACAATCCTTGTGTACAACAATTACATGAAATCAATAACAGCAATTCTTTTTTCAAAGAATATAAAAATTAGCATAGAGAGGAATAAGACAAGTTGTTGGCATTTGAAATCATTAAAGTGGGAGTGGCTGCGGGTTATATGATATTGCCTTAGGACACAATTGGTTCAACAGAAAAACATCTAGTATTGAATTTGAGATATCCTTTGAAGAAATTACCCATTGCCGTTGAGTCAATTGTAAATCATATTAACCCTACAGGACAAAGCAGAACTGCCCCATAGAGCTTCCAAGGAGCACCTGGTAGATTCAAAGTGCTGACCTTTGGATTAGCATCCATAGCACTTAACTACTATGCCATCAGGGTTTCCTTGAAGAAATTAGGCAGTTAAATTAAAATTATAACCAGAATTATCAATACTTATTTTTGAAAAAGAAATGCTAGTCAATGTATACAGGAAATATGTTACAGCCTTTACATCTCTGATTTGGGAAGATAGGTATACTGGTTATACCTCAGATTGGCATATGCGTCTCTTCCTGTGTGGTTGTGGTTTGACAGACCATGCCCCAGCAGCTGGGGAGAGACCTACATCAAGTGCAAAGTTGTTCCTCATGTAAACCGCCTAGGGGAGAGTCTCAGCTTAAGATGGTGGTTCACCAACTTCAGAGCACACCTTGGGAGCTTTGTTGTTGTTGTTAGGTGCTGTTAAGTCAGTTCCAACTTATAGCAACCCTGTGCAAAACAGAACAAAACACTGCCTGGTCTAGTGCCATCCTATGATCATTGCTATGTTGTATCACATTATGGCAGCCACTACATCAATCCATCTCCTTGAGGGCCTTCTTCTTTTTCACTGACTCTCTACTTTATCAAGTATGGTATTCTTCTCCAGAGACTAGGTCCTTCTGATAACATGTCCAAAGTACACAAAATGAAGTCTCATCATCCTGGCTGTGTCACTCTGGTTGTACTTCCAAGACAGACTTGTTTATTCTTCTGGTAGTTCGTGATATATTCAACATTCTTCACCAACACCACAATTCAAAGACATTAATTCTTATTCAGTCTTCATTATTCATTTTCCAGCTTTCACATGTATATGAGGCAATTGAAAACATCATGGCTTGGGTCAGGCACACCTTAGTCTTCAAAGAAGTATCTTTGCTTCTTAATACTCTAAAGGCTCTTTGGCAGCAGACTTACCCAATGGAATACATTAAGAGATTTAAAAATCAGTAGTGGAGGCGGAGTCAAGATGGCCGATTAAGGACACCTCTCTTTCTATCCCTCTGGAAACCAAACCTGAACTGACAATCAAACAGAGCCTTCTGAGCACCTAATCAGCCTCAGGACACGGCACAGAGCTGTTAATTGGGATTTTATACCATTCAGTGAAAAACCTCCTCTCTTTCACTGACTCCCGCTCCTGGCTAGCCCCGGCTCTCACGGACGGAAGGTAAACGCACCAGTTTGACTTTTTTTTCCTCGGTCTCGGCTGGCGGGCAGAGCTGGGCCTTGCCCGGCGGCTGGACTCAGACACACTGCTGGGGGTTAGGCAGGCGAAATTCCCATGTTCTAAGAGCCAGGCTCGGGACTCTGTTAATCTAGACACTTTGAGCCTTTCCTTTTGTAGCTGCCTCAGTGGGGTTTGTGCGGAACTCCATGGTCAGGGTGCGGGACGCCATGTTGGTACCGAGATTTTAGCGGGACCTCGGTCTAAGCCTGGGAGCCAGCGCCTGCAAACAAGACAGCGCTTCTCCGTCAGAAAAGTAGTGATTTTTGCATAGTGCTGCCTACATTGGGGGCCCTGCAACAGAAGCAGAGGAATCGCTGCCTCTGGGCACCTTTAGCCCCCCTGTCTGCTGCCTGTGTGGAGGACGCCATCTTGGGTACGGTGGCCGCAGCTGGACCTAATTCTTAGCTTGGGAGCCAGAGCCTGCCCACAAGAGAGCGCTTTTCTATCACAAAACCAGTAATCGACGCAGTGTTGGATAAGGCTAGGCCCTGTCAGCAGAGGCCACCAGGGCACTAGCAGTGCTGTATTCTGAACTAGTTTGTTATCATCTGGGGTTGGATACAGTGGTGCTTACTTTGTCAGATGAGAAGAGGGACCTCTACACCTGAAAACCTAACTGACTTGTGAACTGGTCAGATACCTTTTGCTTTACATTTGAAGACAGCCTAGAGAAACATTTGCAATACATCCTCACAGTACCTCTTCCAGCCTCTATATACTCACATGGGACCCAAAAAGCAACAGACAATTGTGGCATACAAGCAATCACTCATGGCTTCAGAAGGCTCCCAAACAAAGCAACCAAGGAGTTTTCCAGATGAAGAAACTTTTATGAAAGCATCAGGAAGTGAATACAAATTGATTATATACAGGGCCCTTCTAGACCTTATACAAAATGCATCAGAACAAAATGAAAAATTAAGCAAGTTGTTCGATCTGATGGAACACCAGTACTCTGAAATCCAACAGATCAAGAACAAAATCAAAGACATAGAAGCTTCCATGCAAACCCAAGAAAACAGAATGGAACAAATGGAAAAAAGAATTTCTGACTTGGAAGACAGAGCTACTGATGCCAGTGTCTATGAGCAGAAATCAGAAAAAAGAAACAAGAAAAATGAAGAAACATTAAGAAGCATGTGGGACTCTATTAAGAGGAACAAACTTCGATTAATTGGAGTCCCTGAACAGGGTGAGACATCTGAGAACAAAGAGAATATTGTTGCTGAGCTGCTGAAAGAAAACTTCTCAGAAATCATGAAGGAAGAGAATATAGACATCTCAGATGCATATCGTACGCCACCCAATATAGATCTCAAAAGAAAGACTCCAAGACATATTATAATCAAGCTTAACAAAACGAAACATAAGCAGCAACTCTTAAAGGCAGCAAGACTCAAGGCAAAGCTAACATTCAGAGGGAACCCTGTAGGCTCTCGTCAGATTTCTCAGCAGAAACCATGCTGGCACGGAGACAGTGGCACAACACATTCAAAGTCTTGAAGGAGAAGAACTTCCAACCCAGAATTATATATCCTGCAAAACTGTCTTTCAAACACGAAAATGAAATTAAGACATTCCCAGATAAACAGAAACTCAGAGACTTTGTAAAAAACAAACCCAAACTACAAGAAATACTGAAAGAAGTTCTTGGCTTTGGCTTAGAAGAACGAAACCACTAACTTTATATTTTAGAATGACACACTACTTATTTAGGGAAGGCTCCAAAGTAAATCACAGCTTTGATTTGGAAAGAAGCAATCCAGTGATCATCATGAAAACTATGGTGTCATCATAATAAAAGAGGGATGTACTACAGTCGTTATAGTCCTTCCAGATGGAGAAGAAGATGACCAGACTGGTAGTAATTAAAATTGGGTTTATAAATAGTTTATTAAGGGGGTTCATAGGGGCAGCTGTAAAGCACAACAAAGATGTATCATACCATTTCAAGAAATCTAACACACGAGTCTCAACAACTATAAAACCAGCTCTGAAAAAGGTTAAAAATCAACTCACAAAAAAGTGTGTCTCAGAACAGACTAATAAGAACAACAGAGAAAACATCAACATAAAAATAAACATATCACAATGGCAGCAGTGAACACATACGTATCAATAATTACATTGAATGTGAATGGACTGAATGCTCCAGTAAAGAGACACCGAGTGTCATCTTGGATCAAAAGACATGACCCATTCATATGTTGTCTACAAGAAACTCACTTGAGACCTAAAGATAGGAACAAACTGAAAATTAAAGGTTGGAAGAATATATATCAAGCTAACAATGAACAAAGAAGAGCAGGGGTGGCAATTCTAATCTCAGACAAAATCAACTTTAATGTCAAATCCACCGTGGACAAAGATGGACACTATTTACTGCTCAAAGGTTCAGTACACAAGCAAGACTTAACTATATTAAACATTTATGCACCTAATGTCAGAGCACCTAAATATGTCGAAGAAACACTGACTATGCTCAAAAGAGAGTTAGGTGACTCCACAATAATAGTGGGAGACTTTAACACTCCCCTTTCATTACTAGACAGATCATCTAGAAAAAAGCTCAGTAAAGATACAGAAGACCTCATTGACACAATTAACCAACTAAACCTCATTGATATATACAGAACTTTCCACCCATCAGCAGACAACTACACCTTCTTCTCCAGTGCACATGGAACATTCTCCAGAATTGACCACGTGATAGGCCATAATGCAATGCTCAACAAAATCCATACCATTGAATTATTGCAAAGCATCTTCTCAGATCATAAAGCCATCAAAGTTGAAATCAATAGCAGAAAAAACAGAGATAGAAAGTGGAACTCTTGGAAACTGAACAACATCTTGCTCAAAAAAACATGGGTTATACAGGAAATCAAGGATAAAATAAAGAAATTCATGGATTCCAATGAGAACGAAAACACTTCCTACCAGAATCTATGGGATACAGCCAAAGCAGTGCTCAGAGGTCTGTTTATCTCCATAAATGCACACATCGGGAAGGAAGAAAGAAACCAAATCAAGGAACTAACTCTACAGCTTGAACAAGTAGAAAGAGAACAACAGAGGAACCCCTCGGGCACTGGAAGAAAGGAGATCATAAAGATTAGAGCAGAGCTAAATGAATTAGAGAATAGAAAAACAATTGAGAAAATCAAAAAGACCAAAAGCTGGTTTTTTGTAAAGATCAACAAAATTGATAAACCACTGGCTAAACTTACTAAAGAAAAGCAGGAAAGGAAACAAATAACCCAAATTAGAAATGAGAAGGGAGTTGTCACCACAGATGCAACAGAAATCAAAAATATCATAACAGAATACTATGAAAGACTGTACTCTAACAAATTTGAAAACCTAGGGGAAATGGACCAATTCCTTGACTCATACCACCTACCCAAATTATCACACCGTGAAGCAAAACAACTTAATAAACCCATCACAAAGGAAGAGATTGAAAAGGTCATCAAAACACTGCCAACCCAAAAAAGTCCGGGCCCAGATGGCTTCATGGCAGAATTCTACCAAACATTTAGAGAAGAGTTATCCCCAATACTATTAAAACTATTTCACAGTATAGAAAGGGATGTAGTACTCCCAAACTCATTCTCTGAAGCCAGCATAACCCTGATACCTAAGACAGGGAAAGACCCAACAAAGACAGAGAACTACAGACCGATATCACTCATGAACTTAGATGCAAAAATCTTCAACAAAATTCTTGCCAACAGAATACAACAACATATCAAGAAAATAATCCATCATGACCAAGTGGGATTCATAGCAGGGATGCAAGGCTGGTTCAACATCAGGAAAACAATGTGATTAACCACATAAATAACACAAAAGACAAAGATCACCTGATTTTGTCCATTGATGCCAAAAAGGCATTTGATAAAGTCCAACACCCATTCATGCTAAAAACTCTTAGCAAAATGGGCATAGACAGCAAATTCCTCAACACAATAAGGGCCATTTATACAAAGCCAATTGCCCACATCATCCTGAATGGAGAGAGACTGAAAAACTTTCCCCTGAGATCAGGAACTAGACAAGGATGCCCACTGTCACCTCTCCTATTAAACATTGTGCTAGAAGTTCTAGCCAGAGCAATTACAGAATATGAACAAATAAAGGGCATCTGCATTGGCAAAGAGGAAGTTAAAATCTCCCTGTTCGCAGATGATATGATTGTATATGCAGAGAACCCCAAGGAATCTATAAGTAAGTTGCTCAAACTGATAGAAGAGTTCAGCAAAGTCTCAGGATACAAGATAAACATAAGTAAATCAGTAGGATTCCTTTATACCAACAACGAGACTGTTAAGGAGGAAATTATCAAATCTATACCATTTGTGATAGCTCCTAAGAAGATAAAGTACCTAGGAATTAATCTAACCAGAGAAACAACAGACCTTTACAAAGAGAACTACAAGCCCTTACTACAAGAAACTAAGAGAGACTCAGATAAATGGAAAAACCTACCCTGCTCATGGATAGGAAGACTTAACATTGTGAAAATGTCTATTTTACCCAAAGCAATTTATTTATATAATGCAATCCCAATACAAGTTCCAGTATCATTTTTCAGTGAGATGGAGAAACAAATCACCAATTTTGTTTGGAAAGGGAAGAAGCCCCGGATAAGTAAGGTACTACTAAAGAAGAAGAACACACTGGGAGGCCTCTCATTACCCGACCTTAGAACATACTACACTGCCACAGTGGTCAAAACAGCCTGGTACTGGTACAAGAACAGACAGACTGATCAATGGAACAGAATTGAGACCCCAGAGATGACATCATCTGCCTATGAACAGTTGATATTCGACAAAGGCCCTAAGACATTAAACTGGGGTAAAAACAGCATCTTCAACAAATGGTGCTGGCAAAATTGGTTATCCATCTGCAATAAACTGAATCAAGATCCATATCTTACACCTTATACAAAAACCAACTCCAACTGGATAAAAGACCTAAATATCAAACCTAAAACGATAAAGCTCATCGAAGAAAAGGTAGGAACAACAATGGAGGTTTTAATACACAATGAGGACAGACTCCAAAATCTGTCAAAGAAACCTCAATCAACAGAAGAGAAAGTAGATAAATGGGAACTATTAAGAATCAAACACTTTTGCTCATCCAAAGACTTTATTAATAGAATTAAAAGAACACCCACAGAGTGGGAAAAAATATTTAGCAACTCTATGTCAGATCGACGTCTGATCTCCATAATCTATAAGATACTACAAAATATCAATAAGAAGAAGATAAACCATCCAATTAAGCAATGGGCAAAGGAGATGGACAGATACTTCACTAAAGAGGAGATCCAGGCAGCCAAAAAACACATGTGGACATGTTCACGATCTTTAGTTATTAAAGAAATTCAAATCAAGACAACAATGAGATACCATCTCACCCCAACAAGATTGGCCATGAACCAAAAAACACAAAACAACAAATGCTGGAGAGGCTGTGGAGAAAGTAGAACCCTCCTACACTGTTGGTGGGGTTGCAAAATGGTCCAGCCTCTTTGGAAAGCAATCTGGCGCTTCCTTAAAAAAATGGATATTGATATACCATTTGACCCAGTAATTCCACTACTTGGAATATATCCTACAGATTCAAGGCCTTTCACACCAACGGACACATGCACCAGAATGTTTATCGCGGCACAGTCCACAATAGCAAAAAGGTGGAATCAACCCAGATGCCCAACAATAGAAGAATGGATAGGTAAACTGTGGTACATATACTCAATGGAGCACTACGCAATGATAAAGAATAACGATGATTCCAGGAAACATCTCCTAACCTGGTTTCAACTGGAAGACATTATGTTGAGTGAGAGTAGTCAGCAACAAAAGGATAAATACTGTATGAGACCTCTACGATAAGATCTCAAAAACAGACTTGTGTATAGAAGAAAAGACTCTTTGACAGCTGCAAGGGAGGGGAGGGAGGGAGGGAGGGCAAGGGGGGGAGGGTTTAGTTTAGGTAGTTTCTAGAAATCTAGTTGGGAGAAAGCGGTGACAGCACACATTAGGAACAAGAACAACATTAAGTGGACTTCAGCATAACTTGAGTACTTCTTCCATCTTAACTCAATACTGCAAGGATAGAGTAGCTGGGGCGGGGGGCGGGGGACCATGCTCTTAGGCGAATTCCAGGCCAATTGGCACAACTAGCGTTTTGCTAAGAGAGCTCTCTGCACCCCACATTGGTGAGTGGCGTCTGGGGTCTTAAAAGCTGCCAAGCTGCCATCCAAGGACACAGCAAATGATCCCAACTCAGCAGGAACGGATGCTCACCGAGGGCCAAAATGGCATGCGGTAAAGACAACCGAGAAGACAGGGAGACCCACAAGAGTGGGTGCCTACATCGACCTGAGACCGGAAGAACCGGATGGTGCCCGGCCACCACCAGTGATAGCCATGACGAAGCTCACAGAGAGGAGCTTCACTGGCAACACAAGAATAAAAAGAGGTGCATCATGAGATCTCCACTAAAAGACCTCAATTGATGGTCCAGCGGTTTGGGGTTCCTCTGAGAGCATGGCCCCCTGCCCTGATGCTGCCCGTTCCCATAAATTATAACAAAGGTCCACTCTTTGGACAGGAATGGAATGGACTTGGCAATGCAGAGTAACCATATGTTGGAAGCACTTTATGGTTCTATACATCTATAGGATATCATCTTGCTGACCTCTGGCTGGAGGAAGGGGAGTGGACGGAGAGGAGGGGAAAGGAGACTGTTGGGAGGATGAGACATGTATGGAGCAGAGAGGAATAGTGTGCAGTCACCGGACAGGGAGAGCAGTGGAAGCTGCATATAGGGGGGCATGTAAATTTACATGTGAATGTACATTTTCACTCAGTTATGTTAAGGAAAAAAGAAAAAAAAATCAGTAGTGAAAGGATCCCAGCTCCATTGCTTCTGATGTAATGGTTCTGATGTTTTTCTAAGCTCCCTGAGTTAGGATTCTTGATGTGCAGCCAAGGGAGAGACCCTGCCTGGGTCGTGAGATGCAGTGAAGAAGGCACAGGTCATATATTTTCCCATTCTACAAACGTTATTGAGTCAAGTTTGAAATGATTTGGACTGCATTATGTCTACTTAGTACTTCTCATAGCCCCTGGCTAATGATAATATATAGTTTGGGTCCCAGTGAAACCACCCTGTTCTTTCATAGAATTTCTTGTCTGTCAGAATGAACACATTTCCTTTCCCCTTTTCATCCTGCCGTGCTCTGAGACAGATGCGACTCAACGGCACTTGGCTGGCTCACATGCTCTGAGAATATAAAATCTGCATTGTTCAAGTTAATTGCATACAAACATCCCAATGAGTTAGAAAACCGTTATAATGATTTAACACAGTTATCTATCAAATAACATGCCCTCCTAATTAATTTGTTCAGAGAAAAGAAGCAAATCTGCATTTTTAACTCATTTCAGTTCTTATTAGAGCTAATAATCATGTAAGTTAGCCCTCAAACATTTTTCCTGGATTTTCAGGAAAATTCTCAACTTAGAAGGTAGTTAGTTGCGACCAGCCAACAACCTTTCTGATAAATACACCAAGCTCACCCCGAGCTTTCAAAGAACTGCTTAGCTCTGACTCTGTCATCAGGCTACAGTCTTACCTACCTAGGAATTAATGGTAACCACACAGTGAAGCTGGAGAAAATTAGATTGTCACCCAGAGAGGGTGGGAGAGATTGTTACATCAAAACCAATCCAACTTATTGTTGTTGTGTCAATTCTGACTCATAGTAGGCCTATAGGAGAGTAGAACTGTCCCATAGTTTTTCCAAGGAGTGCCTAGTGGATTCAAACTGGCAACCATTTGGTTAGCATTCATAGTTCTTAATCACTACACCACCAGGGTTTCCTTCTGGTTGGCAGTCATAACACTTAACCACTATACTACCAGGGTTTCCTTGGTAGATTACTCGGAGCTGTTAAATTTATGTTTTGAGCTATGTAGACAATCAGTTTTTAACTATAACACCTTCCCCCCCTCCAAATAAAAACTGGGAAAATGTTTTATAATTACAAATACATTGTATGTCATTTGCCTGAACAGTACTGGTAGATACTGATCTCTGTTACTCAGCTGGCCAAAATGACTCAGAAACACTGAGAGACCATGAGGCAAATACAGCCCCTAGAGATATATCTGGTTGTCCTGCCATGTCCACGCTTGAAAGTTACCTTCTGTGAAACTATCCACCTTTTTCCCTACTGTATCCTTCTTAGCTGGCATACAGCACATACTCAGCATAGGTGTTAAAAGGATGAGTGAACTTTAAAACCAAATCCAGAGGGCCCCACCACACCTGGAGTTGTATTTGGAGCAAGGCTATTTGGAATCCAAGCTTCGGAAGGAATTCAATTTTTTCGGAATAAATCAGTAAACATCATCGATTGCTTCTGATCATAGTTATCCCAAACAACAGTGCCAATAATATTAATGTCTCCCTATAATGGATACTTACTGAAAACTCTGAACAGCACCACACAGGTTCACCATGAGTTGGAATCAACTCAGTGCAGCTGCTTTTTATTAACCATGTTTCAGACAATCATCTTCTCCTTGATAAACATTATCTCATGTAATCCTCACACAATCCTATGAGATTTGGCTATTATTATCCATTTTGCATATTAAGAAATTGAAGCTTAAATCTGGTGGGTAAAACTGGAAGCTCATGCTAAACAATAGCATTTTTTTTAAATATTTGTGCAAGGCGGAAGTGGGGGAAGATAGTGGGAATCATTATCTAGGTAGCAGTGAATTTTTTTTTTAGTGGTAGGAAATGTGGCACCAAATGTGGGCAAAAATGACACAACTTGACTAATGTAAATGGCATTACTAAGCTGTATGTAAGAAAGGATATCTTGGCAAGTGTTATGTTATCTATAATTTAGCAACAACAAAGAAAAAGATGGGCCACAGCTGCTGATGAGCTAGTTTTCTCCATCTAACAGATTAGGGTCAGGGTCTCAGGGCACAATTCAGTCAGTTGGCCTAGCACTGTTTTTAAACATTCTGTTCTACTTCTCAGTTTGGTGAGTAGTGTCTAGAGTCTTCATAGCTTGTGAGCAACCATCCACGATACAAAAATTAGTCTCTATTCACCTAGGGCAACAGAGGGAAATGAAATCCAAGAATCAAAGAAGCAACTGAATCACAGGACTACTACCCTTGTGCATCACTGCTTCCTCTAATGTTTTGAACAGGGACATAGTAGATGAATCTTTACATAAAGGGAAAAAATATGGAACAGAATTTCAGATTTTCAAAGAATCCACTCTCCTAGACCCATTGAGAATGGAGGAATTTCCAGGACTATCACCCTGGATTATTTTTCAAACTTTGAAAAGGAACTCTCCCCTGAAGTCATCTTGAAACCAAAAACCAGTTTAGCTCAAAAAGTAAAGAATGTCATACTTTAAGTATTGTGCTTTCTTAAAAAGAAAATCTGTATCTATTTAACTATAAAGTAGACCGAAAGTACAACCCAAAAACCCGTTGTCGTCGAGTTGGGTCTGACTCATAGTGACTCTAGAGGCCAGAGTAGAACTGTCCCCATAGAGTTTCCAAGGAGTGCCTGGCAGATTTGAACTGCTGACTTTCTGGTTAGCAGACTTAGAACTTAACCCACTACACCAGCAGGGTTTCCTAAAAGGATAACGGTAACTCTAAAACACGGATGAGGAGTTTAAAGGGAAGTGAATCTAAACTAATGGAGCGAAACAATAGAGCAGAAAAGACAAGAATGCTGATGCAGTATGAAGCTGTGCCCAATGTCACAGAACAATATGTGAGAAACTGTTGAAAGTAAGCATGTTTTGATATACATTTTTCACCTAAAAACATTAAATACATATATATGTATATATGTATGTGTTCTAAAGTTGAAAAAGCAGGAGAGTTCACATAAAAATCCAGATTTCTCTTTTTTGCTTGAAAAATGTGATGTCATGGCCATGCAGACCTCTAGCGGTGGTGCCCACAATTCTCTCAGCAGTGCTCGTGCAGGCTGTCTGTGGTGCTCATGCACGCTCTCTGCATGCTTTCCCCGTTGCTCTCTGTAGCGTATATCACAAGCTTTCCCCAGTGCTCTCTGCAGTGCAGGTCCTCCTCTTCACTTACATTACCTGCTGCTCTTAGAATCATGTGAATTTCTGAGCCCTGGTTGGAGAAACCACATAAACAGGAAGGAAGTACTGGGCTGGGCTTGGGGCTCTGTCCATGTGGCTTCAAAGCCTGTGTTCACACTCACTAGAGCAGTTCTGGAAAATGGGAAGCAACGGGCCCCTAACTGTGTCCCTTTTCTCGTCTCACCACAACTAGATAGGATCAATTCTCACTACCCTTACGACCAATGCAAGGGGATCCACCTAATCCTTCTGCAGCACATCTCCCACTGCTCCTCCACAAGGGCCCTGCGCACGCACTGACTGTTGACCCAGAGAGTTCCTGCATCTTGATCCCACTAGACTAGCATGTAAATGCCCTGTTCATGAGACCCTGCTAGCCCAGCACCTGCTTAAAGCACAGCAGAAAAAACTTCAGAGGAGGTTGTAGATAGGAAAGAAAGCTAGAGCTGTGTATGCACTGAAAAGGCTAACTAAGAAAAATAAAGAAAATCTACCCAGTAGAACGAAAAAGTTTAGCCCAAAACTCAGTTTTGCTAAGACCATCTGAAAGTGTATGTTATAAACTCAGCCTTCCCACAGGGCAGAGGGCACGGGCCAAGGCATACTATGCATGGGCCCTGGCTTCTCTTCAGATTTTGTGCTTTGCTAGGGAACTGAGTATTACAGTTTTAATAGGTGCATGCTTGGATTTTAAAAAATGATTGTTTCAATAAAAAGATGTGAGGAATGGCTGTACTGTCTAGTTACTCAGACAAATCTCTTCAGCATGTACACTCTACCTCCAGCTACCTGCTGACAGGTAATACTTGTGAAAAATTCCAGAAAAGAGGTTTCCACCAGGGTACAGAACAACACAAGCCTTGACTCACAATGAATACTTTGAAACAGCTAAAAAGGCATCTTATGGGTAGACAAGACCTGATTAATATGCCCCAAGACAGACTAGGCAGCCACCTGTACACTGTGATTTGAAGGGCTTCAAAAGCCCACATGTCACAGTATCATGCCATCCAGCCGTCTAAAGGATGGACTATTTGCTTCTACTTAATTATCAAGTAAGTCTTTAAGCGAGTCACAGCATCATGGGAGAAACAGCAGGTTAACCAGCTAGTGTGTTAGCAAAGATACATTTATTTGGTTAGTCTATTCTACGTTTTGTCTCCTACCATAGATTGAAGGATACAAGGGACAAAAATTAAGCAAGGAGTCGTGAAAGGTAATGAGAAATTTGGGCACCTAACACACTCTGGCCAGTGAGAGCTGCAAGGGACCTGGACCACCCCAGAACAATGTGGGTCCCCAAGGCAGCCCAGAGAGCTCTGGGAGAGGAGGAATGAGTGCCATCAGACAACTTGGCTTGCCAAACAGACCTGTGACAGCTGTGCCAGGGATAATTAGTAATAACTCCATGTTAAATCCTCCTGTGAACAGTAAGGAAACAGGGCAGCAACCTTCCTAGCATATACTAGAGATCTCATACAGCAGGATGGCTCCTGCAATTCCGCCTACTCACTGTTACAGCAACTCTCCCCGACTCACAGTCCCAGAACTGTGCTTACAGAGGACGAGATGAGATTGGGTTGAAAAAGAAGACACTCGGAAGAAATGTCTTCCTTGTGCAGCCAAGACAGGCTCCTAGGCTTTGAGTGAAATTAGAACTAAGAAATAAGAACTAATCCCTACCCTAAAAGAAAGTTTTCTACATGTGTTTCTTTATTTGCGATTTCTCTTTCCTGACCAACTTTTGTAAATTATTTTTGGTAGAGTATCTTGGTTCAAGCTGGAGGTATGTCTCATGACAAATAATACATTCTGCATCTTATTTAGTATTTCAGCTATAAGTAGGAATTTATTGTTAATCTTTAAGCTATTTCACATGACTAAACATCTGTACCAATACTGTATTTGGCTCCTTGACACCACATATATTAATAAAGTGTGTAGAAGTAGAAAAAAAAAGAGTGGAGAGAGTACTAGAATCATAAAATATGAGGTAACAGAAGAAACTGCAGGTGTCTTACTTGGAAGAACATAAAGCCTTAGACTTCAGACACTTGAAGAAATATTAACATTATTTTATGGAAGAGAAATCAACGTTATTTTATGTAATCGTGAGGGCACAACTTTTAGGTAGAAGTTACAAATAGGAAAATGTTAACTATATTAGCAGGAGCTTCTTTATTAAGTTTGATCCAAAGGGGAACAGGCTGCCTCATAAGAGAATCACTTTTGTTTAGTGAAGAGTTCCAACAGGAGCTGGACATCCATCTCTCCCTAAGGATTTGTGCACTGAAAAAATGTTAGGGAGGTAATTTCTAAGAGCTTTTGATTGTGAATTTTTTAGTTTCCTTAAATTGTCTCTCTGGGGTAAGGCTATTTATCTAAAACTATTCAACAAACCAAATATCACATTGTAAATAGATACAATAAATATTATATTGTAAATAGAAACAATAAATTTATTTTAACTAGGATGACCTTGAGGATACTGGCAAGGGTTGAACTGTGCCCCCCCCCAAAGTGTCTATCAATTTGACTAACCCATGATTTTCAGTTTTGTATGATTGTCCACCATTCCCTCACATGATAAGTTTTTCCTTTGTGTTGTAAATCCTGCCTCTATGATGCTAACAGCCACAAGATAGGCCAGCAGTTATGCTAATGAGGCAGGATTCAATCAATAAGATTGGATTTTTGTCCTGAGCCAATCTCTTTTGAAACATAAAAGAGAGAAGTGAGCAGAGAGACCAGGGGGAACCTCATACCGCCAAGAAAGTGGCACCCAGGACAGAACACTACCTTTGTATCTGGGGTGCCTACCAAGAAGCTTCCCACAGAGCTGACTCCCAAAATTTGGACTTCTAGTCTACAACACTGTGAGAAAATAAATTTCTCTTTGTTAAAACCATTGATTTGTGTTATTTCTGTTACAGCTGCATTAGATGACTAAGACAGATGCCAATGACCAAAAGACAGGTTCCAAAAATGAAATGTCATGTTTTAACCTAATATCCAGCAAGCACAACAGGAATCACATGAATTAAAAGAGGAGAATAAAAAGTAAACACTAACAAACTGGTGGGTTTTTTGTTTGTTTTTATTTTTATTTTAGTTTTGTTGATTTTATAACCACCTTAACCAGAGGGTCAGTAGTTCAAATCACTAGGCATTCCTTGGAAACTCTGTCGGGTCTACTCCTATAGGATCGCTATGAGTCAAAATTCACTCAGTGACAACAAGTTTCAGGGGGGGTTTTGTTGTTGGTTTGGCCTTTTTATTTTTTTTAGTATATTGAAAATATGAAAGGATCAGAAGATAGATAATACACAAAAATATCTACCTTTTAAATACTTTTGAATGTCTTTTACAAAGCAATTTTAAGAATACAAATACATTCACACACCACAGGTAGCTAGCTATAGAGGCCTATCTATGGAAAATAGTACTTACAGCAGTTAGTTATAAATTGCTCAATGATCTCTCACAGCTGTTGATGGAAACTGATGGCTAATTGAACCTGCTCATTTGAGGTGGAGCCAAGATGGTGGAGTAACAATACATCCCTCCTTAACACTTGAACAATTAAGATCCTCAAAATCAGTGGAATCCACCAAATACAGTGATCTAGAAGGACTAAATAGTACTTAGAGAACCCTAAGTACAAAGGGACTGAAAGAAAGATCTCAGGACACCTGAACCATGGGGAACATAAAAACACAGTCTGGGCGGAGATTCTCCGTGAACTGAAGGCAACCTGGCTGGGAAGAAAACTGGCTTCCAGCAAATCTTAGCAACCAAGAGGAGCCATGAAACAAAAGCTGGAGCAACCTACTCCAATCTAAGCATGACAACTGTAACTCACAGCCCAGACCTGAAGACCACCACACAGGTTAGAACACTCTGAGACAAGGCCAGCTGTCGGTCAGTGCCCTGACAGTCCCACCAGCCAGGTGGCCAGGCACTGTCTCAGCAGCAAGGGGCTGGGAGCTCTCTGCTGGAGAAGCAGGGAGATAGGATCAGAGTGGGGACAGGAGGCCAGGGCTGCTGGTGTCCCAGGGCAATAGGACAGGAGAGAGCAGAGCTTGGGGGAGCACGTAAGTGTGATCCGCACAGCAGGCTTAGTCCTCCATGGGCCTTTCAGGTCCAGGCACAGCATGGCTACAGGGCAGGAGATCACGGGACCTAGGGGTGGCAGAGTGAACGGCCCTGATACTGGCAGACCTGGATTGGCCTTGGAGCCAGTGGGCCAGGAAGCTCTAGGCTCCTACAGCCTGCTGGTAGGAGCCTGAAAGAGCACACCCACCACTGGAAGAAGATTAGAGCCGTGTGGGTGGGTGAAGCTTGGGCTCAGGCAACAAGGCAGGACCAGAGTGATCCCCCCCAGGCAGCTGGGCAGCCATTGAAGCTGGGAGCACCAGGGAGATCTGGGCTCATGTGACCATGGGGGAAGGGCAGTGAGGGCCAGTGGCTAGGCAGCCATTAGTGCTGCATGCACCAGGAGGGCTTGGGCTCAGGTGAATAAGGAGGAAAGAGACTATCCCAGTGCCTAGGCAGCCATTGGAGCCAAGTGCAACAGGGTGGTTTGAGCTCAGGTGACCTGAGGGGAAGGAAGTTATCACCCGAGCAGCTGGGCAGCCATTGGAGCCGTGTGCTCCAGGAAGATCTGGGCTCAGGCAACAGTGGGAAAGGGCAGTGATCACTAATGGCTAGACAGCCGTTAGTGCTGTCTGCACTGGGAAGATTTGGGCTCAAGTGAAACCAGAAGCTGAGACAAACCACCCCAGTGGCTAGACAGCCACTGATGCCACATGAACTAGGGAGAACTGGGCTCAGGTGACCCATGGCAGGGAATGATTGTCCTGGCAGCTAGGCAGCCACTGGAACCCAGTGCACCTGGGTGGCCTGAGCTCAGGTAACACTAAAGGAGTTATGCAATCACCCTAGTGACTGGGGAGCCACTGGAGCCAAGTGTGCCCAGGAGTCTTGTGCTCAGGTGACCCCGGGAAAGGGAACTGATTTCCACAGTGGCTAGGTAGCCACTGGAACCACTACTTGGGGAAGAGGGCACAAGTGAGTGACCACTCCCTCTCCCTACACCTGAGTCCAAGGCTGAGGCTCCAAGAGGGATCTGCCGAAACCAGAGGCAGCTGCAACAGCAGCACTTGCATCCTGCCCACCTTGGAATGACTGTGAAAGCACAGTGCCTGCACAAGCAACTCCCCCAAGCCCAGAGGCAGCAGCAGTGGTGATGGTGCTACTGAAAGCAGGTGTGACTCCCCCACCTGGGAGGTGAACCAGCAGCAGAAGCAGATCAGTGCAGAATGGTAAGAGCAAGCAACAAAAAAAAATCAGACTGCATGGAGAATCTAGGCCTATCCCCAAAAGAGACTCATCAGCCAGGCCAACTGAACTGTTTTAAAGTCTGTTTCACTGTAACAACTTCCAGATGGCTCAGAGACAACAATCAATCTGTAAACACTTGAAGAAGCAGACTACCACGGCTTCTGAAAACTTCCAAAATAAAACATCAATGGATTTCCAGATGAAAGAAAGTTCCTACAACTGTCAGAGACAGAATACAAAAGATTGATGTACAGAGCTTTGCAAGGTATCAGGAGAGAGATCAGGCAAAATGCAGCAGAACCCACCACAGCAGTGGGTTAAATAAGCTGCAAGAAATGTTTAATCAGCAACAATCTGAAATTTGACAGATTAACAATAAAATCTCCGAGCTTTATAACTCAATAGAAAGTCAAAGGAGCAGGACTGAGGACATGGAAGGCAGAATTAGTGAGCTTGAAGACAAAGTAAATGACACCAGCATAAATGAAGAAAAATCAGATAAAAGACTCACTGAGAGTGAAGAATTCCTAAGAGTGATGTGGGATTCTACTAACAGAAATAATATTCGTGTGATCAGAGTACCGGAACAAGGTAAGATAGATGAAAATACACAGCAAATAGTTGAAGATCTGCTAACAGAAAACTTCCCTGATATCATGAAAGATGAAAAGATCTTCATTCAGGATGGTCATTGAATCCTACTCAAGACAGATCCCAAAAGAAGTACACCAAGCCATATCATAATCAAGCTCAATAAAACTAGAGACAAGGAGAGACTGTTGCAGGAAGCCAGAAACAAGCAAAAAATAAGCTATAAAGGAAAATTATTAAGATTAAACATAGACTACTCAGCTGAAACAAGGCTGGCCAGAAGACAGTGGGATAAAATATACAAAGCCTTGTAGGAAAAAAAAAAAAAAAACTGTCAACTGAGAATAACATATCCTACAAAATTGTCTCTCAAATATGAAGGTGAAATTAAGGCTTTCACAGATAAACAAAAATCTAGCAAATTTGTAAGAACCAAGCCAAAATTACAAGAAATAGTAAAGGATGTTCTTAGATTAGAAAGTCAGTAGTATTAGATACATACTTAACCACCCAGCACTCAAAAAACTGTCTAGATAACGTCAAGAAAGGAAATTAAAAAATGAGAACCAAAACCAAATCACAAAAAAATGAAATTCAGAGATTTCAGGATACAATTGACAACTATATTACATGAAAAAGAGTCAAAGAAAGGTACACATTGACCTTCCAGATGTGGAGGAAGACAAGGAGATAACATAGACACTGAAGTTTGGACTACTTTTATATTAATAAAAGGGACTAAAGGAGTAACTACAAAAGAAACCTGTAATTCTACACATCAAAAAGCATACAAAAATCATACAATTCTACACACACAAAAAGCATACAAAATCAGTTTAAAGAAAACAAACACCTTAAGCCACTAAAAGAAAATATGCAAAGAAAAAGGACTCAGCACAGAAAATGGAATGCAACAGAGGAACAGTCCACAACACCCAAAGAAAAGCAGAAAAATGACAACACTAACATTATATTTATCAATCACACTGAATGTAAATGGACTAAATGCACCAACTAAGAGAAAGAGATGTAGATTGGATTAAAAAAATGACCTATCTATATGCTGCTTTTAGGAGATACAACTTAGACTCAAAGACACAAACTACAACTCAAAGGTTGGAAAAATAAATCAGGCTAATAATATTCCACTGCTAACCACAAGGTCAGCAGTTCAAATCCACCAGGTGCTCCTTGAATACTCTGGGGGTCAGTTCTACCGTGGCCGCTAGGATCACCATGAGTCAGATCCGACTCAACGGCACTTGGGCTTGGCTTGGCTAATAAATTCTAAAAACAGCAGGAGCGACAATGCTAATCTCTGACAAAGTAGACTTTAAAGTTAAATCCACCATACAAGATAAAGAGGGTCACTATTTAATGGTCAAAGGCTCAATTCAGCAGGAAGGCATAACCATACTAAATATCTACATACCTAATGACAAGGCCCCAAAATATACAAAACAAACACTATTTGCACTGAAAACAGAAATACACAGCTCCACAACAATAATAGGAGACTTCAACACACCACTCTCAGTAAAGGATGGAACATCCCCAAAAAAGCTTAGTAAACACACGGAGGATCTAAATGCCACAATCAACCAACTTGACCTTACAGGCATATTCAGAACACGTCATCCAACTGAAGCCAAGTATATTTTCTTTTCCAATACTCATGTAATGTTCTCTAGAATCAACTACATACCAGTTCTCAGAGCTATATTCAACAAAATTCAAAATAGTGAAATAATACAAAGCTTCTTCTCAGACCACAAAGCCATAAAACTAGAAATCAATAACAGAAAAAAAAGATGCACATTAAGTAAAAAAACATGGAGAATGAATGACATTTTGCTCAAGAACTATTGGGTAATAGAAGGAATCAAGGATGCAATAAAGAATTGCATAGGATCAAACAAGAATGAAGACACATCCTATCAAAATCTATGGGACACAGCAAAAGCAGCGCTGGAGGATAATTCATCTCAATAAATGCCCACATCCACAAAGAAGAAAGTGCAAATTTCAAAGAATTAACTTACCAACGTGAACAACTAGAAAGATCTCAGCAAGAGAACCCATCAGTCTCCAGAGGAAAGAAAATTATTAAATTTAGAACAGAAATAAATGAAATAGAAAAATGGTTGAAAGAGTAGACAAGTCCAAAAGGTGTTATTTTTTTTAAAGATTGACAAAATCAATAAGCTATTGGCCAAAATGACAAAAGAAAAACAGAAGAAACAAATAACTCAAATTAGAAATGAGATAGGCAATATCAAAATGGACCCTGCTGAAATTAAAACAATCATACAAGAATACTATGAAAAAATATACTCTAATAAACTTGAAAACCTGGAGGAAGTGGACAATTTTCTGGAAAAATGTCACCTACCTAAACTAGTAAAATCAGAGATAGAACAACTAAACAAACCTGTTACAAAAGAACAAATGGAAAATGTAATTAAAAACTTCCATGCAAAAAAATGCCTGACCCCTATGGCTTCACTGCAGAATTCTATTAAACGTTCAGAGAAGCATTAACACAACTTCTAAAGGTATTCCAGAGTATAGAAAAGGATGGAATACTTCCAAATTCATTCTATGAAGCTAGTATAACCCTGGTACCAAAACCAGGCAAAGTCAGCACAAAAAAGGAAAATTACAGACCAATATCACTCATGAACTTAGATGTGAAAATCCTTAACAAAATCCTAGCTAACTGTATTCAATAACACATAAAAAAAAAATAGTTCATCACAACCAAGTAGGATTCATACCAGGGTTGCACAGACTGTTTAACATAAGGAAAACAATTAATGTAATCAACCTCATAAACAAAACAAAAGACAAGAACCATCTGATTCTATCAATCGATGCAGAAACACACTTGATAAAGTCCAACACCCATTCATGTTAAGAACTCTTAGAAAAGTAGAAAAAGAAGGGAAATTCCTCAACATAATAAAGGCTATCTACACTAAACCAACAGATAACATCATCCCTAATGGAGAGAAGTTGAAAACGTTCCCTTTAAGAACAGGTACCCAACAAGGATGCCCATTGTCGCCACTTCAATTCAACATTGTTCTGGAAGTCCTAGCCAGAGCAATTATACACGATAAAGAAATTAGGGGGATCGAAATTGGCAAAGAAGAAGTCAAAATATTGCTATTTGTGGATGATATGATCTTATACATGCAAAATCCTAAAGAATCCACCAAAAAAACTACTGGATCTAATAGAAAACTTCAGCAAAATATCAGGATACAAGATAAAAAGACATAAGCCAGTGGGATTCCTTTACACCAACAAAGAAACAACCAAAAATGAAATCACTAGATCATTACCATTTACTATAGCCCCTAAGATGATAAACCTGGGGATATATCTAACCAGAGATGTAAAAGACCTATATAAAGAAAATTACAAATTCCTATTGCAAGAAATGAGAAAGAACTTATACAAGTGGAGAAATCTACCTTGCTCCTGGATAGGAAGACTTAACATTGTGAAAATGTCTATACTACCCCAAAAAATCTATACATACAATGCAATCCCAATTCAACTTCCAATGACTTTTTTTTAATGACATGGAGAAATAAATCACCAACTTCATATGGAAAGGAAAGAAGCCACGGATAAGCGAATTATTACTAAAGAAAGGGAATAAAGTGGGAAGCCTCACCTTTCCTGATTGTAAAACCTACTACACTGCCACAGTAGTCAAGACAGCCTGGTACTGGCACAAAAACAGACACATAGACTGGAATGGAATAGAATCACAAATCAAAATATAACTTCATTGACTTATGAATATCTGATAGTTATAAAGGGCCAAAGACAGTGAATTGGGGTAAAGACAGTATCTTCAACAAACGGTGTTAACGTAATTGGATATATACCTGCAAAAAAAATGAAACAAGACCCTTATCTCACACCATGCACAAAAACTAATTCAAAATGGATCAAAAACCAAAATGTAAAAGCTAAAACAATCAAGTTCTTGGAAGGAAACATTAGGAAAGTGACGGAAGTGCTAATCAATGGCATCGAAATTCTATCAAAAACCACCAATAACCTTCAATCATCAGAAACAAAAATAGGTAACTGGGAACGCTTAAAAATTAAACACTTAAGCTCATCCAAAGCCTTCACCGAAAGAGTAAAATGACTACCTACAGAGTGGGAATAAATATTTGCCCACCATGCTTCTGATCGCCATCTAATCTCTGTATTCTACAAGGTATTGCAAAACTTCAACAATAGAAAGACAAGCAACCCAACTAAAAAAATGGGCAAAGTGACATGAACAGGCACTTCACCAAAGAAGACATACAGATTGCCAGCAGATACATGAGGAAATGTTCATGATCGCTAGCCATCAGAGAAATCCAAACCAAAACCACAGTGAGGTAACATCTCACCCCAACAAAATGGCAATAATCTAAAAAACACAGAATAATAAATGCTGGAGAATATGTAAAGGGATTGGAACTCTTCTACACTGTTAGTGGGACTGTGAAATAGTTCAACCTCTATGGAAATCAGTTTGATGCTTTCTTAAAAAACTAGAGATAGAAATACCATATGATCCAGCAGTCCTACTACTTGGAATATATCCTAAAGAAATAGTGAATACAATTCAAGCAGATATTTGCACTCCAAAGTTTATTGCAGCTCAGCAACAGTAAAAAGTTGCAAACAACCTCGATACCCATCTACAGACAAATGGTTAAACAAACTGTGGTATATTCATGCAATGGAATACTATGCAATGATAAGAAACAATGATGGCTTAGAGAAATACCTATATATGTTCGACCATCTAGAGGAAACTAGCCAGACACAAAAGGACAAATTTTGTATGAGATCATTATTATAAGGACACAACTAATCATTTAAGCACAGTAGAAATTGATATTTGATGGTTACAGGGGGGCAGGGAGGGAGAGCAACTGTTTACAAATTAGATAGTGGTTAGGATTAAGGATGTGTATAGGATGTGACAGTATGCCCTACTCAACTTCAAAACCAAATTTTCCCCTTAATGTGGACCACCTCTTTGGAAGAACAGAGAAATGGGGTCTGGAATTGAGAGGCCACACTTTCAGGGGACATCCAGACTAATTGGGATACCCAAGGCTTTTCTCTCCCTTTCTGTCAAGATACCACTCTACATACCACCTGAGCGAGTGGCAACTAGGATCTTAAAAGCTAGGAAGCTGCCATCTAAATAGCACTAAATGTTCCCAATCCATGTGGACCAGGGCAAATGGAGGACATCAAGGACAGGAGAAAAATATGAGCCCACCAGACAGAAGGGGCCATATGAGCCATAGCCTGCTTCAACATGGGATGAGAAGAACTAGATGGTGCCCAGCCACCATCAAAGACAGCCTGGATGGGGTACCCAGAATGGAGCTCCTGTCACAGCAGGTGATGGAGTAGAAGGCAGAGCTAGAACTCTATCAAAATACTACATTTCATGGTCCTTCTGAACAGAGGGCCCCCTGGGAGTGTGGTCCCTGAATTCTCTAACCCCAAAGTGCATCCAGCACCAGAGCCAGCTCCCTAGACAAAGATTGACCTGGACCATACAAAACATAGAGACAAACAAACATACTGGAGGTAAACAAACCTTTAAAATGTACAGAGGATTGTCTGAGGGACATTCCTCTGGAGCCAAGTTGACTGAGTGAGAAGGGCCAGACCTTTATCAAAAGGTCACAGGAAGCTCCAGACAAAAGGGAAAGCATGCTGTCATGTGGGTAGGAGGGGGAAGGGGACAGCAAAAATAGAATATAGGTAAAGTTCCAGGTGTTATATGGCAACGTGATATAGAATAAAATTATTCTTAATTCATAATAAAAAGAAAGAAAGAAAAAAACTGTTCATTAGCACTCTTAAGTGGCACCCAGGCACATACCCTACTTATCATACCTTAGTTAAAATGCCTCTGGAACTGGACACGCTAAAGAAGCAGTTACTTTGCTTATTTCCAGAGAAACCTACAAGAATTAAGACACATTCAGATATTGCATAGTTATAATGATAAACTTTGAAAAGAAGAGAAAATAGAAAAAGATACATTTCCTAACTCATTTTATAGGCCAAAATTTCTATGACATTAAAGCCAGATAAAGACACCACAAAAAAAGAAAACTGCATACCAATATCCTGTAGGAGTATTGTTTTAGTCTGCTAGGGCTGCTCTAACAGAAATACCACAGAGTGGATGACTTTAACAAGCCAAGCCAAGTGCCGTCGAGTCGGATCCGACTCATGACTTTAACAAAGGAAGGTTTATTCTTACACAGTCCGGTAGGTTGCAAGTACATATTCAGGGTGTCCACTCCAGGGAAAGGCTTTCCCCTTGTCGGCTCTGGAGGAAAGGCCGGTATCGCATCAGTCTTTGTCCGGGGAGCGTCTTGGCACAGGAACCTCAGGTCTAAAGGACGCACTCTTCTCCTGGTGCAGATTTCTTGATGGTGCGAGGTTCCCAATTCTCCTTGTTTCTCTTTCCTTTTATCTCTTGCAGGCTGAAAGGATTAAGGGTGGGGCAAGCCATACTCCAGGGAAACTCCCCCTATAGCAGAGCAGGGAAGTAATCCTATGCAGGAATTTACAGCCCCACCCAATTCCTTCAACATACACTTTAGTGAAACCACAAAATGGAGAACAGTCACAAGCTACTGGGAATCATGTCCCAGCCACATGGCTGCACATATTTTGGGGGGGACACAATTCAATCCATGACAAGTATAGATACAAAAATTCTCAACAAAATATTAACAAAGTGAATCCAACAACATATTGAAAGGACTATACACCACAACCAGTGGAATCTGTCACAGAAATGAAAGGAAAATTCAACACTGCGAGAACAATCAATGTAATACTCTATTGCTGTTCAGTTGATTCCTACACATAGCAACCCTAGAGGACATGGTAAAACTGGGCCATAGTGTTTCTAGGGTGATAATCTTTACAGAAGCAGACTGCCATATCTGTCTGCCACAGAGTGGCTTGTGGGTTTGAACAGCCAACTTTTTGGTTAGCAGCTCTTTAAACACTCCGTGACCAGGGCTTTCTAATCAATGTAATACACTCCATTCATAGAACAAAGTAAAAGAACCACATAATCCTCTCAAGGTATTTGACAAAATCCAATACCCTTCCATGACAAAAATACTCAAAAAGCTAGGAATCGGAGATGGATGAGTTATCTAGCACTGCCATAACAGATACAAGGTGCATAGACCATTTAACAAAAGAGAAATGTGTTCTCCCACAGTCTAGAAGGGACAGCTCTACCTAAAGTAATATATAGATTCAATACAATATGTGACAAAATTTCTACAGCCTATTTTGTAGAAATGGAAAATGGATTGCAGTGGGCCCCAAATAGCCAAAACAATCTTGAAATAGAAAAGCAAAACAGGAGGACTCAGACTTCCCAAAACATGTTCCCCCCAACATTACTCAATGTTTAGCATTTAAGAGGACTTAAAATCTAACTATGAAAATAAACTGAACAATTGAGATTGTAACTAAGAAAGAGGTGGCAAAAGACGCCCAGAATAGCAGAGTATAATAAATGTTGGAGCAAAATGTTTGAGGCCTTTGAAAACCAAAGTGCTAATATAAAAATCTAAGAGCTGATTATAAGGTGACTGCTTTATTTTTTGTTTGTCTACTTTTAAAGATGAATGTAAAAATACAAAATTGAAAGTTAAAAAAATCTTCAGAACTGATTTTTCATAACTCTCGACTCGACGGCACTTGGCTTTTGGCCCGTACTAGAAACAAGAGAAGGTGCTGGTGGCAGCCTGGCCTGGACTGCTGATGACCTCCTACCATTTCCGGTTCTGTGATTCCATCACTTGCCACCACATGTGCCACTCACGTGACCAGCAGAGTCCTAACCTGGCCACTTGCCTGGTTTTCCTGGGAGTAGGAAATAGAAAACACCGCCTAAGCTGTCATCTTGCCCAGTGGAAGAATATCTTCTGCAACACCTACCACCCCATCTCTCCCCCACTTCTGAATCCCTCCTTCCTCACAACTTCATTAGTTAATAGTAACTACCTCCACCGTAAGAGTCATAAATGTGGCAGAGGGACAGACCTCTGCTACTAGAACTCTGCTACAGACCAAATGACTGGATGCTCCCAGAGGTATCACCAAAGAAGGCCTGCTTATCTATCTCTGAGAAGTACAGCACTAAAGACTCTGTGGAGCACAGTTCTGCTGTGGTACACATGCTACTGCCGTAAGTTAGAACTGACTCAGCAGCATCTAGGTTTTTCTTTTTTAACATGCACTGTCAGGCTCTAAGACCACGCTTTCCCTCAGACAGGCGGAATGGATTCAACATGCTCTCGTAAGGCATCAGCAAAGCATCGTGAGAACACAACTGAAGCCAGGTTCTCTGCAAGTTTGAGCCTGTTCTTATTTCCTAGCCCTATCTTCTGTCCTATGACCTTGACCTTCAAGGTCTTTAAGTAAAATGTCCAGGCCTCCAGGCCCTGCAAGGACAAAGCCCTTCCTGTTTACAGTCTCTGACCAAAGCCTGGATCCTAGAGCCAGCATCAGATGAAGACAACTTTCCCACAATTGGTCCCTTTTTAATAGCCCTTTAAAATACCAAGTGACAGAAAGAGATTCTCATTTACTGGACGTATTTCTACACAGACAACTCAAACAATGGATAAGAATATCCTTCCATCTGTAAAATGTTGAATAAATTGTCCTGTATACATATAAGGAAACCCTGATTGTATAGTGATTAACAGCTACAGCTGCTAACCAAAAGGTCAGCAGTTTGAATCTACCAGGTGCTACATGGAAACTCTTTGAAGAAGTTCTACCCTGTTCTATACTGTTGCCAAGAGTTAAAACCAACTTGATGGCAATGAATGCTTTTTATTTTGTTTTTTTTTTTTCGATGTGCCTATAAAACTCCTCATCACTGAAATAAAGATTAAGCTGCGAATTTGTATTCATTCAGAGTGCTAAAAAACAAAATTTGGCTGGCCCTATAAATAACTTATGCATGCCTAAGTTGCTTATGTTTGTGAATGTGTCACAAATAATGGGTGTCAAATGACATTAAAAAAAAAAACTCACTGATGCTAAGAGTCAATTCTGACTCACAACCACCCTGTAGGACAGAGTAGAAAAGTCCTATAATTTTCAAGGAGCATCTGGTGGACTTGAACTGCCAACCTTCTAATTAGTAGCTGTAGTATTTAACCACTATGCCCCCAAGGTTTCCAAAATGATGTTCATAGCTCCCCCAAAACCTACACAATAGCAGTAAGTCACTCTTAGGATTAGGGCTCTGTGGTAGCTAAAGACACCAGGTGAATAAGCATTCCTGTCTTAGCCAACAGCGCCCTCGCCTGCTACTAAAAGGACACAATGAACATTTTGCTGTCACACAGCAAGCGTCTGGACTTGTGAGTTCCTCCTGGCACAGTCAACTGTGGCCTCCTCCAGACAGCTGTTCAACCAGATGTGAGCAGGACAAGGGCAAGCAGGTCTCTCGGGAAATAGCCTGGTTAGAATGCACGGTGCATGTGACATTAGTAGGTAATATGTGGAGTCACAGAATGGCAGTAAACAGGGTGTGTCTGGAAACACAAGCTGTTTAACAAAAAACAGGATCACTGAAGTTTTGTGAGCAAAGAATAAATTTATTGAAGAAGACGTGCAAATGTCTTCTGCATCTTTTACTCACCTATTAAAAGGATTTAATGAAATCTTACCGCGGAACAGCAGCTTCAGACTGTAGGAACACTTTGCAGATTCAATTCCTTGGTGATTTTCTAGCTCTGGGCAGGTTAACTTCTCCCAGCTCTAGTTTTTCATTTACACAATTTGTAAAGTACAGACCTCTTGTGACGCAGTGGTTAGCAGCTCAACTGCTAACCAAAAGGCTGCAAAATCTAGCAGCCAACCATTCCTTGGGAATCCGATGGCACAGTTCTAATTGCTTTGTTCTAAGGGGAAACCCTAGTGGTAAAGTGGTTAAGTGCTGCATCTGCTAACCAAAAAGTCAGCAGTTCAAATCTTCCAGGTGCTCCTTGGAAACCCTGTGGAGCATTTCTACTCTGTCATATAGGGTCACCATGAGTCCAAATCAACTCGACAGCAGTTTGTTTTCTGTTTTTGTTTTTGAATATGGTCTCTGTGAATTGGAATCAACTTGATTGCAATGGGTTTCCTCAAAACCACTGAAGGGACTGGACTATCTGAATTTGTCAATGCTATTCTCAGTCAGTTCCAAGAAAGCCACCCCAAAATAGAGACAAGCTTGCCACCAAGGGCTTAGGGTACCAAGCCTGCATAGGAGAAGGATGCAGTCCTGGACAGAGAGAGGCTGCCACTGCACAGAGACCTTCCTGGACCTCTGTTCCTCTTGTATATAATCAGGGGCTCAAATGTTCTCCTGGAATGACACAGGAATCAAGTACTGAATGAGGCCGTCAGAAAGTGGGCTGTAAATTTTCTTGCCTGGCATGTTCCTGCTTGTGTTCTAATAGAGTTTGATCACTGCTGCCTCAGACAAGTCAGTCCCAGACCAACCAAGGAGTTAGTCAGTTTTCTTGCTCAGGTCTTGTAGCCCCATACTACCACCTCAATCACAGCTCTTATTGCACTATTTCTGATTCATTTGGTTACAATCTCTCTCTCCTCCCCATGCTATCCACCACCCTAGCTAACCACATGCAGCTCTTGAGCATTTGCAATGAGACTAGTCTGGATTGAGATGTGCCATAAGTGGAAATTACACATCGTATCTCAAAGACTTAGTATTTTTAAAGAATGTAAAATATCTCATTAATAGTTGTGTGTTGTGAGAATCAGCATGAGACTTTCAACCAACTTGGTTCCATAGACATCCTTCCACATGGCAGAATCCCTCCACACCTTCCTTCTACATGGAAGACCCAAAAAATAGAGACAAATGTCAATCTTGGAACCTAGAGTGTTGAATGGAAAGATAAAGAACTCAGCCAAACACTGAAGGCAGTAAGAAACTGACAGAAAAAGGAGTGGGAAGATATAAGAGCAGAAGTCCTAATAGCTGACCTAGTGGTGATTTGCCATCTTGGACTCCTGTCAAAGATCAGCAGACAGTGAGCACAGAAAAGCAGATTCTCAGAAATTCCAGCAGAAGTTAAAGCACCTGGTAACCAGAGATACATGCTTTCTCACCACCCCCACCTCCAACCTTCTGACAGTAGCTCTACCTCCAACACTTTCTAGTTAGATGGTGGCTCAGCCAGCTGGAGGTGCAGCACTCATGCTGCTTGGATTTGCTTCACTGACATCAGAGGTTTGCATACAGAGAGTACATGAAAGCACATTTAGGAGATACAGCAGGGCATGGATCACACCATAACCAATGATAAGTGCTTTCCTAACATCACCCTCTCCAGCTCCCAACTTCATCTGCTTCCTACCAGCTGCAATCTCTTGCCCAGAAGGAAACTCCTTCAGATCAGCTGCTTGGATTCACCTATGTCTATTGGCCAGCTCCCTGAGTGCCACTTGTAGCTAGTGTTCCTTTTGTTCTTTCTTTTGATTTCTTCCATGCCTCCCATCACCACCTTCTACTTTCTCTTGAACACTTATCACAGTGTGCCATATAGCCCCTTCTTGAAAGGCTGTGAAGTCCACTCATCAAAAGGACTCTCAGTGTCCATGATGCCACATTAGTAGAATCCTTGGGGCTGTTTGTTTTGCTTTGCTTTGCTTTGTTTTCCTTTCTTGTATTTTGATTTGTCTGTCTTTTTATGTTTTATTTTCATGGATTGGAAGTTCCTTCTAGTCAGGCTACATTGTACAGCTAAAGACCCACATCCCCAGTCTATCTGTCCACATCAATGGGAACCATAGGACATTTCTTTTTTCCCCCTTTTTTCTCATCTTTCCTTCCTGCCTTTTTTCATTTTCCAGTTATTGTCTCTCTCTACTTACCTTCTTTTCCTCTCTCCTGAATACATAATACTGTGTGACATCTATATCTCTTCTACCCAGGCTGTACTGGAAAACACTTCCCTTATCAATGAAGTGCATTAGTGGGATGCCTGGGGGTCATTTTTTTTTTAACTAGTTGGGTTTTCTCTTCTTTTCTATTCTTTTTTTCTTTTCACGTTTCTTCATTTCTTGATTTTTTCATGTCTCCACTCCAAAGGCAAGCTCCTTTAACATTCTTTGGGGGGTTCCTGTCTCTGTCTCATTTCTCTCATACCCACCTACGCTCTACACATCATAACCTATCTACACTTTCCCAACTACCTGCACCACATACTGAGCACCACACAGCATACTTCAACCTGCCTAACATTGGTTCTTAGCCCACGCTCTTAGCCCAGGCTCTCCCCCTCAGCTGGACCTCTCCTGCTGCACCATAGCTGAGAGACTGGCCCTGCCCTCTGAATAAGCAGTGAAACCTTGTCCTGACCACAGAGAAGCAAACAGCAAAGAATGAACAGCCTATCTGCTCTGGCATAACCAAACAAAACAAAAAGCAGGATGAAACAAACAGACCTACAGTCAATGAAGAAAATAACTACTGGATGCCCCAAGACAGTGGACAATAGAAATAAGAAAATTTATTTAAAAGAACAAGATAGAATGGTTCTAGAAAGCTTCCAAAATAAAATAGCAGACTAATTTTCAGCAGAAGAAAAGGCACTAGACCTACCTGACAGGAAATTCAAATCTCTAATATTCAGAGTTATCCAAGAGTTAAAGTGAAAAGCAGACAATAAAAAGGAAAAAATAGACAATTTTATGCAAAAGACAACACATTCATGGAAGAACTCAGGAAAATATAATAGAAACAAAATGCCAAAATAAATTCACAACTAGAAATCATACAAAAACAACAATTAGAAATCCAAAAGATTAACAAGAAGATTACAGAAATAGTCAGTGTCATATAACGGATAAGGATCAAGTGTGAACTGATGGAAGACAGGATTAGCAGAATTGAAGAGAACTGGATACCACTTTGAGAAAAAAAAAATCAGAAAAAAGAACAATGAAAAATCTGGAAACCCTGAGAATTATGTGTAATACAATCAAAAGCAAAAAAATTGCAAGTAATCAGAGCTTCACAACAGGATGAGAAAATGCAAAACAGAGAGAGGATCACTGAAGAACTGCTGACAGAAAACTTCCCTAACACCATGAAAGATGAAAATCTGACCATCCAAGGACCTCAACAAACTCCATATAGGATAGATGCTAAAAGAAAATAATGAAGGCATATAATAAACACATTCACTAAAAAAAGAGAGGAAGAAACAATTCTGAGAGCAGACTGAGAAAAACAAAAGCTCACATGCAAAAGAGAACCAATAAGACTAAGCTCTGATTATTCAACAGAAACCATACAAGCAAGAAGGCAATATATACAACCTTAAAAGGAAAAAAAAAAAAATGCCAACCAAAAAAAATATCCTGCAAAATTCTTATTCAGATATGGTGGTGAAATTAGGACATTTCCAGATAAAAAGAAATTAAGGGAGGGAGCAGAGCCAAGATGGTGGAGGGCACACACATCTCATCAATTCCCTCTGAATGCTAAGCCCTGGATTGATTATTGAATGAAACACTCTGGACACCCTGGGAGCCCTAGGATACACCACAGGGTTGTCAGATTGAACTACACACCACTAAAAAGTAAACCACCTCTCTCTGATGACTCAGAGTATGCTGAGCCCCTCTCTGGCTAACTCACCACTGGAGTGGACTGCAGGTACTGACACTTTTTTTTTCCTTGTCCAGGAGTAGGGGGATGGCGTGAGCCAGCAAATATGCTGAACTGCAGTGCTAAAGTAGACAGCATATAGTGCAAGACAGACACAGTGCATTGGATAGCCACATTTTGAGAATTCAGCTCCTGACAGAGTTCACAACTGCCCCTCCACCCTCTCTTTTCTGAGCTCTATCATAGATTCTGCTATTTTGTGGCAGAATTGGCAGCTTGGCCAGGACACCATCTTGGTCAGTTGGGAAGTAGAATTACCTAGCTGGAGGCCTCAACAGGGGATAATTTCCAAGCTGAGAAGCACTGCCAGTCTGAAAAGAACTTTTTCAGCAGAAAAGCTGTGTTTAGCACAGTGCTACCTTATGGGTAGGGCCCAGCTGAGGATGGCAGCAATACTGTAACCCCTCCCTACTTTGAACTACATCATAGCATCCGGGGACAGCTGAAGAGACGCTCCCATTGTCAGCTCGAAGGCAGGGCCTGCCACACCTGATGACCTGACTGATTTTGGTAGCTTTTGGATAGCTTCTAATTTTTTGAAATAAGACTACCTGGAGAAATAACTGCTGAGCAGCCCAGTGGCATCTCTCCCAGCCTTTACTGACACACATCATAGGATCAGTTGACAAGCCCCCAGTGACTCCAGAAGTAGAGCACAGTCTTTGCCAGATAAGAAGCAGAGCCTGACACACCAAAGAGTATACTGGAGCCAGTCACTAGAGTACACAGAGGGGGCAGGTGACCAACTCCCCTCTCAGAACTATACCTCAGCTTCTGTTGAGGTAACACCAGAGAAACTAAATAGCCTCTAGATGGTTCAAAGGCAACAAACTATCTCTAACCATTTAAAGAGACAGCCCAACACAGCTGCAGAAAACTCCCAAAATGAGGATTCAAAAACATTCCCAGATGAAGAATACTTTCTGAAACTATCAGAGATTGAGTACAAAAGAATGATATGCAGAACCTTCCTAGAGATCAAACAAAATGCAGCAGAGCAAAATGAAAGAGTAAGCAAGCTATTTGAACAGATAGGACATCAATGATTTGAAATCCAGCACATGAATAACAAAATTACAGAATTGGACAACTCAGTCAAAGCCAAAAGAGCAGAATTGAGGAAATGAAAGTCAGACTTAGTTACTTTGAAGATACAGAAAAACAATTAATGTCATCAACTGCATAAACAGCACAAAAGATAAGAATCACCTGATTTTGACAATTGATGCAGAAAAGGCATTTGACAAAGTCCAACATCCATTCATACTAAAAACACTCAGCAAAATAGGAACAGAGGGGAAATTCCTTAATGTAATAAGGGGCATCTGTGCAAAGCCAACCACCTACATCATCCTGAATGGAGACAGACTGAAAGAATTCCCCTTGCAAACTAGAACTGGGCAAGGATGCCTAGTCTCACTACTTTTATTCAACATTGTACTAGAGGTTCTAGCCAGAGCAATTAGACAAGACACAGAAATAAACTGCATCCACAATGGTAAAGAAGTAAAACTCTCTATTTGTAGATATGATCATATATGCAGAGAATCCTAAAGAATCCATAAGTGAACTACTGGAACTAATAGAAGAGTTCAGCAAAGCATCAGGATACAAGACAAACATAAGTAAATCAGTAGGAATCCTTTATAACAACAAAGAGATCTTGAAAGAGGAAATCACTGAAATCAGTACCATTTACTATAGTCACCAAGAAGATAAAATACCTAGAAGTAAATCCAACTAGAGAAATAAGACATCTATACAAAGACAACTACAACACCTTACTTCAAGAAACCAAAAGAGACTTACATACATGCAGAAAACTACCCTGCTCATGGACAGGAAGACTTAACATTGTGAAAATGGCTATTTTACCCAAAGCCATCTACATATACAATGCAATCCCAATACAAATTCCAGTGCCATTTTTTAATGAGATGGATGAAAAAATCACCAACTTTGTTTGGAAAGGGGAGAAACCACAAATAAGTAAAGCACTACTAAACAACAGGAACACAGTGGGAGGCCTCATACTACCTGACCTCAGAAACTATTACACTGCCACAGTAGTCAAACAGCCTGGAATCAGATCCAACTCGACAGCACTTGGCTGGACTGGTACAAAAGAGACATACAGACCAATGGAACAGAGTTGAGATTTCAGAGATGCCAGTGTCCTCTTATAAACAATTGACATTTGACAAAGACCATAAGATTGTAAACTGGGGTGAAAATAGTCTCTTTAACAAATGGTGTCAGCAAAATTAGATAGCCATCTGCAAAAAATTGAAACAAGACCCATACCTCACATCTTACTCAAAAACTAACTCAAATTGGATCAAAGACCTAAATATCAAACCTAAAGCTATAAAGATCATGTGAGAAAATATAGGGTCAACAATGGAAGTTTTAACACATAGCTTAGACAGACTTCAAAATCTGACACAGCATGGTCAACAGAAGAGAAAATAGATAAATGGGAACTAGTAAGAGTCAAACACTTTGGTTCATCCAAAGACTTTATCAAGAGAGTTAAAAGACCACCTAGAGAATGGGAAAAAATATTTGGACCAATGTCTGATCTCCATAACCTACAAGGCACTGAAAAATGTCTACAAGAAATAGATAGATAACCAGTTAAGCACTGGGCAAAGGAGATGGAGAGACACTTCACCGAAGAGGACATCCAGTCAGCCAAAAGACACATAAGTAAATGCTCATGATCATTAGCTATTAGAGAAAGCCAAATCAAAAATGCAATGAGATACCATCTCACCCAAACAAAGTTGTCTATAGTCCAAAAGACACAAAACAACAAATGCTGGAGAAGCTGTGGAGAAATTGGGACTCTCCTATACTGTCAATGGGGTTGCAAAATGGTACAACCTCTATGGAAAGCAATCTGGTGCTTCCTTAAAAAGCTAGAAACAGATATACCATTTGATCCAGTAATCCCACTACTCAGAATATATCCTAAAGAAACAAAGGCAGTCACGTGGATTCATGCACACAAATGCTTATTGCAGCACAGTCCACAATAGTAAAAAGATGGAATCAACCCAGATGCCCATCAACAGATGAATGGATAAACTAGCTATGGTACACATACTCAATGGAACACTATGCAATGATAAAGAACCATAATGGTTTTAGGAAACATCTCATAATGTGGTTTCAATTGGAATTCATTATGCTGTGTGAAATCAGTCAGCAGCAAAAAGACAAATACTGTACGAGATCCCTGGTATAAGGACTTAAAAGTAGACTTATGTACGAAAGAAAAGACTCATTGACAGCTGCAAAGGCAGGGAGGGAGGGAGAGGGTTGGTCATAGATTAGATAGTTGACGGAAATTTGGTCGGGTGAAAGCAGTGACAATACACAGTAGAAAGTAGATCAACTTAACTGAACTTCAACATAAACTGAAAACTCTTCTATAACTGTTTTAGTCAGCTAGGGCTGCTCTAACAGAAATACCACCGAGTGGATGGCTTTAAGAAAGAAAGATTTATTCTTACACAGTCCGGTAGGCTGCAAGTCCATATTCACGGTGTCCACTCCAGAGGAAGGCTTTCCCCTTGTTGGCTCTGGAGGAAAGTCTGGTATTGCATCAGTCTTTGTCCAGGGAGCGTCCTCACGCAAGAACCTCTGGTCTGAAGGACGCGCTCTGCTCCCGGTGCTGCTTGCTTGATGGTAGCGAGGTTCTCAAATTGTCCTTTGTTTCTTTTTCCTTTTATTCCTTGCAAGCTAAAAGCATTAAGGGTGGGGCAAGCCATACCCCAGGGAAACTACCCCTACAGCAGGAATTTACAGCCCCACCCTAATGCTTTAACATACAGGTTAGCAAAACCACACAATGGAGGACAGTCCCAAGATACTGGGAACCATATCCCAGCCACGAGGCTGCACACATTTTTGGGGGGACACAATTCCAACCATGACAATAACTTAACCTAACACTGCAAGGATAGAGTAGCAAGGGTTGGGGTCTGGGCACCATGCTCTTGGTGGACGTCAAGGCCAATTGGCATAACTGGCCTATTCCTAAGAGAGTCTTCTGCATCCCATGTGGCATCTGGGAGTCTTAAAAGCTAGCCAGCTGCCGTCTGAGGTACACCAAATGGTCCCAGTGCATCAGGAACAGATGATCACCAAGAATGACAGACATGAGGGGAAAAGAGCCCAGGAGACAGAAGTACCCATGTGAATGGGTGACTGTGTCAACAAGTGACCAGGAGAACCAGATAGTGCCTGGCCACCACCAAAGACAGCCCTGATGGAGCATATAATGTTGAGTACCAGTGTCAACACAGGATAAACAGGGGTACAGCTCAAGAATTCCACTAAAAGACAGCAACTGATGGTCCAGCAGCCTGCATATATGAACATGGTCCCTAGACCGGCTAATGACCCTGACCAGCAAACATTACTGAGGTCAACTCTTTGAAAAGGAATGGACTGGACTTGGGGACACAATGTGACCATACGCTGTGTGTAGTTTATGGTTCTATGCTGTCCTACTGGCCTCTTACTGGAAGGGAGAGGAGAGGGTAAAGAGCAGGGGACAAGAGATTGTTAAGAGGATATGACATATATAGAACAAAAGGGAGGAGTGTGCTGTTACTCATCAAGGAGACCAGAAGGAGCTGCAGCTAGGCGGGCATGAAGACTTAATTTGGATTGTGTACTTTTACTTAATTCTAATTTTTTAAAAAATTTCCAGAAGATGACTTCCTGCAATTATCAGAGTTAGAATACAAAAGAGTAATGTTTAGAACTCTGCAAGATGCTGGAAAGATTAAGCAAAGTGCCACAGAGTAAACTGAAAAATTAAACAGTCTGCAAGAAATACATGAGCAGCAATGATGTGAAGTTCAACAGATTAACAGTAGAATTAAAAAATTAGACAATTCAGTAGAAAGCCAAATGAGCAGAACAGAGGCAATTAGTGAGACTGAAGATAAAGCAACAGACACCAACATATGTGAGGAAAAATCAGATAAAAGTTTTAAAAGAATAATCACTACAAGTTACATGGAACTCTATCAAGAAAAATAATTTATGAATGATTCGAGCACCAAAACAAGGAGCAATAAGAGAAAATACAGAGAGAACTGTTGAAGGTATTTTGAAATCTTCCCTGATATCATGAAAGACAAGAAGATATCTATCCAAGATGCTTATGGAACTCCACATTAGACAGATCCCAAAAGAAAGATGTCAAGACATATTATCATCAAACATACAAAAACTAAAGATAAAGACACTCTTTTAAAGGCACCTAGGCTTAAACAAAAAATAACCTACAGAAGGGAATCATGAAGACTGAATTCAGATCACTCAGTAAAAACCATCTGGCAAGAAAGATGACATATACAAAGCCTTAAAGGGAAAAAATGTCAACCAAGAAACATGTATCCTGCAAAATTGTCCCTCAAATATGATGGCAAAATTAGAACATTCCTGGATAAATAGAAGTTTAGAATCTTGTCAAAAAACAAGCCAAAATTATAAGAAATGCAGAAAGAAGTTCTTTGATTAGAAAATCAGTAACATCAGATGTATATTCAAGGATACAAAGTAGGACAGAGCATCAGGAATCAACGCAGATAGGGAATCCACAAAGACTAATCAAAGCTAAAGCACTGAAAATAGGGAAACAGTTCAGTATACAAACGACAACAATGTTATACCAAAAGACAGAGAAATTAATGTATTCATAGATTTTTAAGATAAAAAGGAAGTCAAGGTAATACAAATAAATCCTGGTTTAAATTAAATGTCAAGGTAACCACAAAGGAAATCAACAGTCCTACACATCAAGACAAGAAACAAAGTCAAGAAAGCACAGCAGGTATAAAACCAGCACTATGAAAAGGATGAAAAGAAAACCCATACAAAAAAATAACTCAGCACAGAAAATAAAGTAGACCATGGAAACAGTCAATGACACATCAAAAATGACAGCACTAAATTTGACCGATCAATAATTATATTGAATGTAAATGGGTTTAATGTACCAATAAAGAAACAAACAGTAGCAGAATGGATAAAAAGCATGATCTGCTTACAAGCTGCTTAGAAGTAACACATCTTAAAGATGCAAACAAACTGAAAATCAAAGGATTGAAAAATATATCAACTTAGCAACATTTACAAAAGAGCAGGAGTGGCAGTATTAATTTCAGATAAAATAGACTTTAAAGTAAAATCCACCACAATGGACAAGTAAGGTCACTACATATTGCTTAAGGGGTCAATACATCAGGAGGACATAACAACACTAAGTATTGACATACTCAGTGGCAGAGCTTCTAAATACATCAAACAAACTCTTAACAGCATTGAGGGAAAGACACAGGTCCACAATAATAGTATGAGATTCATATATACTACTTTTACTGATGAATAGAACATCCAGAAAAAAGCTCAATAAAGACACTCATGTCTAAAAGCCACCATCTACTAACTTGACATCATACACGTATACAGAACACTCCACCCAACAACAGGCAAGTACACCATCTTTTCCAATGTACATGGAACTTTCTCCAGAATAGACCACATGCTAGGCCATAAAGCAAGTCTTAACAAAATCCAAAGCACTTAAATATTGCAAATCATCTTCTCAGACCATAAAGCCATAAAAATCTAAATCAATGGCACACAACACAAAGGAAAAAAAATCAAATACATGGGAATGATACATCTTGTTCAAAAAATTCTAGGTCATAGAAGAAATCAAGGATGGAATAAAGAAATTCATGGAATCAAACGAGAATGAAAACACATCCTACGAGAATCTACGGGGCACAGCAAAAGGAGTAATTAGAAGTCAGTTTATCTCAGTAAATGCACAGATCTGAAAAGAAGGGCCAAAATCAAATAATTAAGCTTAAAACTTCAACAAGTAGAGAGAGAGCAACAAAGGAGCCTCTCACACACCAGAAGGAAACACATAATAAAAATTAGAGCAGAACTAAATGAATTAGAGAATAATGCAAAAACAATTGAGAGGTAACAAGATCAAAAGCTGTTTTTTTGTTTGTTTTTGAGATGATCGATAAAATTAATAAACCAATGGCCAAAGTGACAAAAGAAAAACAGGAGAGGAAGCAAGTAACTTGATAAGAAACAAGAGGGGCAATATCACAACAGACTCCAGTGAAATTAGAAGAATCATAACAGAATACTATGAAAAATTGTGCTCTAATAAATTTGGAAACCTAGAGGTAATTGATAAATTTCTAGAAACACACTATCCACCAAAACTAACAGAAATAGAACAACTTAATAAATCTATCAGATAAAAAGCAATTGAAGAAGTAATTTAAAAACACTCAGCCAAAAATAGTCTGGCCCAGATGGCTTCACTGGAGAATTCTATAAAACTTTTAGAGAAGAAATAACACCATTGTTACTAAAGATATTTCACAGCTTAGAAAAGGATGGAATACTCCCAAATTCATTCTATGAAGCCAGCATAACCCTGATAACAAAACAAGGTAAAGATAGCACAAAAAGGGAAAATTACAGACCAATATTGCTCGTGAATTTAGATGTAAAAATCCTCAACAATAGAATTCAACAACAAAGTCAAAAATATTCATCACGACCAAGTAGGTTTCACACCAGGAATGGCTTAATGTTAGAAAAACAATTAATGCAGTCAACCCCATAAACAAACCAAAAGACAAGAATCACTTACTTTCATAAATTGATGCAGAAAAAGGCTTTTGATAAAGTCTAACACCCATTAGTGTTAAAAAAAAAAAAAGAAAGAAAGAAAGAAAGAAAAAGAAAAAAAACTCTCAGCAGAATAGGAATAGAAGGAAAATTCCTCAACACAATAAGGGGCATCTATGCAAAGCCAACAGCCAACAGCCAACATCATCCTAAATGGAGGGAGACTGAAAGCATGCCCCTTGAGAACAGTAACTGGCAAGGATCTCCGTTGTTGTCACTACTTTTATTCAGCAGTGTGCTGGAGGTTCTAACCAGAGCAATCAGAAGAAATAAATAAAGGTCATCCAAGCTGGTAAGTGTTTTAGTCAGCTAGGGCTGCTCTAATGGAAATACCACAGAGTGGATGGCTTTAACAAAGGAAAGTTTATTCTCACACAGACTAGAAGGTTACAAGTCCAAATTCAGGATGTCCTCTCAAGGGGAAGGCTTTCCCCCTTGTCGGCTCTGGAGGAAAGTCTGATATTATATCAGTCTTTGTCCAGGGAGCATCTTGAACAGAAACCTCAGGTCTGAAGGATGTGTTCTTCTCTCGGTGTTGCTTGCTTAATGATGTGAGGTTCCCAATTCTCTGCTTGCTTCTCTTTCCTTTTATCTCTTGTAGGACAAAAGGGTTAACCGTGGGGCAAGCCATACTCCAGGGAAACTCCCTTTACAGTGGAGCAGGGAGGTAATCCTATGAAGGGATTTACAGTCCCACCCTAATCCTTTAACATATAGCATAGGAAAATCACAAAAAGAAGGACAATCACAGACTATAGGGCATCATTGTCCAGCCACATGGCTACACATATTTGGGGGGGAGGGGGACACAATTCAATCTATGACAGTAAGGATGAAGAAGTAAAAGCATCTTTACATGCAGATAATATGATCTTATACACAGAAAGCCATAAATAGACAAAAGAACTGCTAGAACTAAGAGTTCGGCAAAACATCAGGATAGAAGATAAAAATAAATCAGTGGGTTTTCTTTACATCAAAAAAGAGACCATCAAAGACAAAATCACCAGATCATTATTATTTACAATAGCCCACAAGTGGATAAAATATCTAAGAATAAATATAACCAGAGATGTAAAAAGACATATACAAAGAAAATTGTAAGACTACCGCAAGAAACCAAAAGAGACATACATAAGTGGAGAAATCTACCTTACTCATGGATGGGAAGACGTAACATCATGAAAATGTCTATTCTTCTCAAAGCCATCTATAGATACAGTGTGGTTCCAATGCAAATTCCAATGCCATCTTTTTAATGAGATGTGAAAACAAATTACCAACTTCGTACGAAAAGGGAAGAAACCTCAGATAAGTAAAGAACTACTGAGCAAGAAGAACAAAGTGGGAGGCTTCACTCTTACTGACTTTAGAACATATTATATTGCCATGGTAGTCCAAACAGCCTGGTACTGATACAAAAACAGATACATAGACCAAGGGAACAGAATTGAAAATCCAGACTTAATACTACCCACCTATAAGCAGCTGATGTACAACAAAGTTCAAAAGTCCATGAACTGGGGAAAACTGTGTCTTTAAAATGTGGTATTACAAACTGGCTATCCATCTACAAAAAAGTGAATGAAGCCCCATATCTCACACTATATACAAAAACCAACTCCAAATGGATCAAAGATCTTAATATAAAATCTAAAAGAATAAAGATTATGAAAGAAAAAATTGGTACAATGCTGGGAGCCCTAATACACAGCATAAACAAACTGCGAAGTATTACTAACATGCAGAAACACCAGAAGAGAAATAGATGAATGGAAACTCCTAAAAATCAAACATTTATACTTATCTGAAGACTTTGCCAGAAGACTAAAAAGAGTGCCTACAGAGTGGGAAAGAATTTTTGGCAACCAAGAATTTGATTGGAGTCTAATCTCCATAATCTACAAGGTACTATAAAACCTCAGTAAGAAAAAGGCAAAATAACCCAATTTAAAAACAGGCAAAGGATATGAATAGGCACTTTGCCAAAGAAGACATCTAGGCAGGTAAAAAACACATGAGAAAATCCTCACAGTCTTTAGCCGTTAAAACCAAAACCAACGCACTGCCATCAAGTCAATTTCAACTCATATTAGAGAAATCCAAATAAAAACTACAATGACGTACCATCCTACTGCAACAAGGCTGGCACTAATCCAAAAAACACAAAATAATAAATTTTGGAGAGGTTGTAGAGCGATTGGAACTCTTCTACATCGCTGGAGGGAATGTAAAATGGTACAACCAGTTTGGAACTCAATTTGGCATTTTTCTAAAAATCTAGAAATTGAAATGCCATATGATCCAACAATTCCATTACTTAGAATATATCCTAGAGAAATAAGGATTGTCTACACAAACAGATACATGCACACCAATGTTTATTGCAGCACTGTCCGCAACAGCAAAAAGATGAAATAAACCCAGGTGCCTATTAACAGATAAGTCAATAAACAAACTGTGATATATTTACACAGTGGAATACTATGCAATGATAAATAACAATGATGATCTCGGGAAACACCTGATAACATGGAGTCATCTGGAAGACATGCTGAGTGAAATTAGTTAGTCACAAAAGGACAAATACTCTGTAAGATCCTTATTATGAACACTCAAGCAAACAGCTAAGCGTGGCAGAAAGTAATCTTCGATTGTTACCAGGTCAGGGAGGTAGGAAGTCAGATATTCATAGATTAGGCAGTAGATTGGAACAAGGTTAAGTGAAGGAAGCGACAGCACACAGAAGAGAGATCAACTCTGTTGGACTACATCAAGAGCTAAGATCTTTCCTAAACAAAACCCAACATTTTGAGGGTCAGAGTAACAGGGTCAGAGGTCTGGGCACCATAATTTCAGAGAACATTTGGGTTAATTGGCATAGCTAAGTTTTGTTTTTAAGAAAATGTCCTGCATTCCATTTTGATGAGTGGCAGCTGGGTTTTCAAAAGCAAGGAAGCTGCCATATAAGCAGCATCAATTGATCCCAAACTACTTGGAGCAGAGAAGAATGAGCGACATCAAAGACAGGGGGAAAATATGAACCCAAGAGACAGAAGGGACTACACGACTCAGAGACTACATCAACATGAGACTAGAAGAAATAAATGATGCCCAGCCCCACCAACGACTACCTTGAGAGGGAATACAATGTAGACTCCCTGACACAGCAAGGGCAAAATGGGAGTGCAAATATAGAATTCTATTAAAAGACCAGACTTGATGGTACAACGTTCTGGGAATCCCCTGAGAACATGGTCTGTAGACTCACTGCTAGCCCAGATCTGAAACCAGTACCGAGGACAACTCTTTAGACAAAAGTTGGACTGAGCTATTAAGACATAAGGCTGTCAGAATAGCTCCTCTTAGAAATGAGATGGGAGGGTGGAGAGGAGGTGACAGGAGCTGGTTGTATGAGTAAGGGAAGTACAGAGTGGAAAGGAGGAGTGTGCTGTCACAGGGTTGAGAGAGCCGCCTGAGAGGCACAGAGGTGCATATACAGGGTTTTGTATGGAAAATTTACTTGGATAGTAAACATTCACTTAATCACAATAAAATAAGTAAATAAATAAAAGAAGAAGCAAGGAGTTGCCAGACGTGACCTTGCAGGAATCACTATCCTGCATGTGGATCAGCAGGCATGAGCACAGTGAGATAAGCAGTGCTACTCTGGGCTCATTTTCCACATTGAGAAAGGTTCTGTGGCAAAGACTCCACTCACACCTCCAGAAGCAGTAAAAACTGGCACTGCATTAGCAAAAGATAAGTAACTTACATATATCCTGCCACAGGGATCAAAAATACCCACTGGGGAAAAACTTTCCTATTTACATGCCCCATTCCTGCTCTGCCCTGGATCTGAGCGGCCTTCAGATAATGACATGTTTTCTCAGCTGGAAGTAGGACCCGCCATGCACCCTGAGCCACTCTCCCAGCCTGGAAGAGGGAACTAAAGACTGAACAGGGAAGGATAACCTACTAGTTCCACTAAGCTGGGAAGACAGGGCAGTAACAAAGCCTACAGACTTTGAATGCCTTTCAGCCCTGCATAGGCATATGTGACTGCATTTCAACAGTATAGGCCCTCATTATCACAATGTATACCTGAAGTCTAACCTCAAGTATTTCAGGTGTTTGGTGGAGAGGCAGGGTCAGGACATTTGATAACACTGTATCAAGCAGGATCCTCACCTACCCACATCATGGATCTGAGGACTAGTGGCTACATCAGTGCCATTTACCCATAATATAGGTCCAAGAATAAATGATGCCTCCCAGTCCTTGCAGCCAACAGCACTGGGTGCCCACAGTCCAGCTGCAAAACCCACTCGCTTATACATTGCAGGGAACAAGGACATTCTTTTCTCACAGATACGCTGAGGTGGCTATCAACCCTGTTTCACGTAGCACATGGCCCCCTATAGCAGGCTGATACCTGTGACTAAATATCATCCTTGCTTGACTAGGACCGTAGGTGAGAGTCTGTGTCACACACTTTGTGATTAATCACCTGAACACCTGAGATGAATCCACAAAAGAAAAGTAAACAGACTATTGGGCACACATACTTAGCAACAACTCTAACCACCTGGTAACAGGACATTAGAGCTTCAAAGCTCTACAGAGCTTGTCTTAGTCACCTGGTACTGCTCTAAAAGAAAATACCATGAGTGAAGGCTTTATGAAGAGAAGCTTTTATTATCACAGTCTGGTAAGCAGAAAAAACAGATCCACTCAGTGAGAGAAGTTAACACAGTCCGGTAGGCTAAGTCCAAATTCAAGGAGAGCATCTCGGCACAGGAACCTCAGGTCTAAAGGACATGCCTGCTCTCAGTCATGCTGCTGTCTTGGTGGTATGAGGTTCTCCACTCTCTATGCTCACTTCTCTCCCTTATGCCCCACAGCAGGTAACTTGAGTCCTGCCTCACCACCACAACTGCTGCCCATTCTCCAGCATCAATATCACAGAGGTAGGATTCACAACACATGTGAGTAATTACACCATACTGGGACTGATAGCCCTGTCAAATCAACACATGCATTTTGAAGGGGACACAATTCAATTCATGACAGAGCTTCAATAATCAAATTAGCTCAAACAAGCAGCCTTTGGGGCATATCAAAACAAAAGGGTACAAGAAACAAACATAAAATAAATACAACAAATTTTTAGTGGCTCAGAGACAACAGTCAATATCAAACCACATAAAGAGGCAAACCATGATGGCTTTCAATAAGCACCTAAAACACAAATCAAGAAACCTTCCAGATGAAGAGAAGTTTCTTGAATTACTGGATGTAGAATACAAATGATTGGTTTACTGAACTCTTCAAGAATCAGGCAAAACACAGAACAAGCAAAAAAGGACAAAGACATGGTTACTAAAGACATTAAGTTTAGAGCAGAGCATAAGCACAGACTGAACAGGCTGCAAGAATCTGTGGACAAACAGCAAATAAAGACAGAAGGTTAACAATGAAATTTCAGAATTAGATGTCTCTAGAAAGTCAAAAGAGTGGAACTGTGGCAATGGAAGTCAGAATCAGTGAGATTATAAATGAAACACTTAACACCAATATATTTGAGGAAAAATCAGATGAAAGAATTTTTTTAAATCCTAAGAAGTATGTGGGACTCTGTCTTAGTCATCTGGTACGGTTCTAACAGAAATACAAGTGGATGACTTGAACAAAGACAAGCTTACTCTTACACAGTCCAGTAGCCTACATGTGCAAATTCAAGGTATCTACTTCAGCGGAAGGCTTACCTTTTTTGTCAGCTCTGAAAGAAGGTCCTTGTGTTGTATCAGTCTTTTTTCATTCTGAAAGCATCTTGGTGCAGAAACCTTAGGTCTGAAGGACACACTCTGCTCTTGGTGCTGCTTTCTTAATGGTATGCGATCCCCAACTTTTTGCTTGCTTCTCCTTCTGATTATGTCTTGTAGGATAAAAAGATGCCAACCACATTCCAAGGAAACTCCCTTTACACTGAAGCAGGGAGATGACCTTGAGAAGGGTTTTACAGTCTCACCCTAATCCTCTTTAACATAATCCAGTCTATTAACCACAGGCAGAGATGAAGATTTACAGCACAGGAAAATCACAAAATGGAGGCAAATTTCACAATGCTGGGGATCATGGCTGAGCCAAATTGCCACACACAATTTTAGGGGAACACAATTCAATACCTGAGAGATTCTATCAAGAAAAGTAATCTATGAGCAATTAAAGTACCAGAACAATGAGGAATAACAGAAAATAAACAGACAGTTGTTGAAGATTTGTTGGCTGATAATTTCCTTGATATGATGAAAGGTGAGAAGCTTCTCATCAAACTCTACACAAGGTAGTACCCAAAAGAAAATCATGAAGACACATTATAATCAAAATTCCCAAAACCAAAGTTAAAGTGAGAAATGTAAGAGTGACTAGGAACAAATGACAAGTAACCTACAAAGGAGAGTCAAGAAGACAAAGCTTGAATTACTCAGCAAAAACCACCCTGGCAAGAAGGCAATGGGATGACATACACAAAGCCTTGAAGGAAAAGAATTGCCAACCAAGAATTATATATCCATCTAAACTGTCTCTCAAATATGATGGTGAAATTAGGATATGATCCAACTCGACGGCACTTGATTTGGCTTGGCCAGATAAATGGAAATTTAGAGATCTTGCACAAACCAAACTAAAATTACAAGAAATACTAAAGGGAGTCCTTTGGTTAGAAAATCAATAGCATCAGATTACATACTAAGACTTGAACACAGCAGCAAACAGATACCAACCTAGACAAGGATATATAAAAATAAATCAAAGCTAAAACACTGAAAATAGAGATACAGAGATGTCATTACATAAAAGGCAACATTATAAACAAAATTTCAGGACTAAAAACTAGTCAGTCATACATTATGAGAAGTCAAGGTATTATAAAGAAATGAAAAACTGTTTTAAACTTAGAAAAATAGGGGTAAATATTAAGGTAACCACAAAGAAAACAATCCTACACATCAAAATACAAAACATGAAAAACAAGGACTCAGCAAATATAAAACCAACAACAATGAAAAAGATGAAAAGAAAATAAAGAAAAATGACTCATCATAGATAATTATGTGGGACAAAGAAGAAACTGTCAACAACGCACAAAACAGGCATCAAGATGACATCACTAAACTTATACTGTCAATAATTATGTTGAATGTAAGTGTATTAAATGTACCAATTAAGAGACAGTGACAAATTGGATTAAAAAAACACAATCTGTCTATATGATGATTAGAAAAAACACACTTAGACTTAAAGACACAAGCAAACTAAAACTCAAAGATGAGTGAAAGAATCAAGATGGCAGACTAGACACACATCTTATTTCTCTCTGAAAATTAAGGCCTCAATTGATAATTAAACAGAGCCTTCTGGATACCCAGTGAGCCCTAGGACATGGCATAGGGCTATCAATTTGGACTACATGCCATCAAACAGGAAACATCTCTTTTGCTGACCCCCACCCTTGCTGAATGGCCAGCTCTTGAGGACTGAATGTAACTGGCATTTCTAATTTTTTTTCTTTTTGTTAGCTGTCAGGCAGGGGATGGGCTTAACTGACAGCAAAGCTCAGCCACACTGTTCACATGATCAGCAGATGAAATAGCCACATTTTGAGATCCCAGCTCTAGACTCAGAGCACCACAGCCTCTCCACCCTCTCTTTCCAAACTTCTGCCATTGATTTGGCTATTTCACAGTGGGTGAGATTTCTTGTGTAGAACACTACCTTGTTCAACTGGGAGATAAAGTTACCCAAATGGAGGCCTCAGCAGTGGCTAATTCCCAGGTTGAGAGGTAGTACCAGCCCAGGGAGTGCTTTCCCAGCAGAAAAGCTATGTTTAGCAGTTTACCCCTACAGATGGGGCCCAGCAGCCGATGACAACAGGACAATAGCCTATCCGTACTTTGAACTAGATCACAGCATCTGGGGACAGATATAGAGGTGCCTCCATTGCCAGCTGAAAAGAGAGGATTGGACACCTGAGAGCCTGACTGATTTTGGACATTGTCAGATAGCTTTCACCTTTCCAAATAAGACTGTCTAGAGAAATAACTGCAGTGCAGCCTGATGGCATCTCTTCCAGCCTTTATCGACCATGTCATAGGATCAGCTGATGGCCCCCTAGTGACTCCATAAATAGGGCAGTGTCTTTGACAGCCAGGAGGTGGGGCCTGCTACCCCAAAGAATCCACTGGGCCCAGGCACTGGAATACATAGAGAGGACTGGTGATCAACTTCCTTCTCATAACTGCACCTCCTGTTAAGACAACACCAGAGAAACTAAACAGCCTCCAGATGCCCTGGCCAGACACTTAAAGAAAAATCCACCCATGGCTCAAAAACACTCCCAAAAGAAAGAACCAAAGAACTTCTCAGATGAAGAAGCCTTTCTGAAACCATCAGAGGTCAAGTACAAAAGAATTGTATAGAGAGCCCTCCTAGACATTAACAAAATGAAGCAGAGCAAAATGAAAAATTAAGCAAGCTGTTTGAACTGATGGAACACCAGCATTCTGAAACCGACAGATCAATAACAAAATACAGAATTAGACAATACAAGTCAAAGCCAACAGAACAGAATTGAACAACTGGAAAACAGAATTTCTGACTTTGAAGACAGAGCTACTGACACCAGCATATGTGAGAAGAAATCAGGGAAAAGAAAGAAGAAAAATAAAGAATTAAGAAACATGTGGGGCTCTATCAAAACAAACAATCTATGATCAACTGGAGTTCCTGATCAGGGAGGGACATCTGAAAATACAAGAGAGTATTGTTGTTGACTTGCTGGCAGAAAACTTCCCACACAATACAGACCCCAAAAGAAAGGCACCAAGACATATTATAACAGAGCATAACAAAATGAAACAGAAGCAGAAACTTTTAAAAGGCAGTGAGACCCAAAGCAAAGCTAACATTCTGAGGGAATCCCTGTAGGTTTTCATCTGACTTCTCAGCAGAAATGATACTGCCACAGAGGCAGTAAGATGGCAGATTCAAAGCCTGAACGAAGAAAAACTTCTAATAAGAATTATATATCCTGAAAAACTATCATTCAAATACCAAAACAAAATTAAGATATTTGCAGATAAACAGAAACTCAGAGACTTTGTAAAAACCAAGCCAAAGCTACAAGAAATACTGAACGAAGCTCTTGGCTTAGAAAAACAAAACTATTAACTATGTTTCAGGAGACAATACAGGATACATCATCCAGAAACCTACTCAGTTAGGGAAAGCACAAAACTCAATCAAAGCCATAATATTAACAGAAAGGATTCAGTGATCATATCATGAAAGCTATGATATCATCACATTAAAAAGAGGGATATACTACAGTGCTTATAGTCCTTCCAGACAGAGAGGAAGTTAATAAAATATGTAGAAGTTAAAATTGGGTTTAAACTTAGACTGTTACGGGGGATCATAAAGGCAGCCGCAAAACACAATAAAGATGTAACATATCAAAACAAATAATGCAATACAGGAGTCTCAACAAACACAAAACCAACACTGAAATGGGTGCAAAATCAACTCACAAAGAAGAATGTCCCCTAAAAGAATATTAAGAGAAACAGAGAAAACACCAACACAAAAATAAATACATTAAGATGACAGCACTAAACACATATCTATCAATAATTACATTGAATGCAAATGGACTGAACACTCAAGTAAAGAGACAAGTGACATCTTGGATCAAAAGAGATACTCGTCTATATGTTGCTTACAAGAAACTCACTTTAGACTTAAAGGTAGGAACAAACTGAAAATTAAAGTGTGGAAGAATATATACCAAGCTAACAATATACAAAGAAGAGTAGGTGTGGCAATACTAGTCTCAGATAAAATAGATTTTAATGTAAAATCCACCACTGTGGATGAGGATGGTCACCATTTGTTTCTGAAAGATTCAATACACAAGCAGGACTTAATAATATTAAATATTTGTGCAGCCAATACTACAGCATCTAAATACATACAAGAAATACTGACTACATTCAAAAATGAAGTAGATCATTCCACAGTAGTGGGAGACTTCAACACTCCACTTTCAGTATTGGACAGATCTTCTAGCAAAAATTTCAGTAAAGACACAGATCTTATTGAGACAATTAACCAACTAAACCTCATTGACATTCAGAGAACTTTCTGTCCATCAACAGATAATTACACCTTCTTCTCCAGTACACATGGAACATTTTCCAGAAGAGACCACGTTAGGACATAAAGCAAATGTCAACAAAATCCAAACCACTGAATTATTGCAAACCATCTTCTCAGGCCATAAAGCCACAAAAGTCAAAATCAATAGCAGAAAAAGAAAAGCATAGATAAAACTTAAAGACAAAAATATACATATCAGGTAAATAGCAATCAAAACAAAGGACTGGTAATATTAATTTCTAACAAAACAGAATTGAAAGCAAAACTATGAAAATTGTTAATGAAGGACACTGTATAATGCTTAAAGGGTCAATATACCGGGAAGACATAACCATTTCAAATATTTACATATTCAACAACACAGTTCCTAAATATATACAACATACACCAACAGCATTGAAAAGAGAATAGACAACTCCACAGAAATATTAAAAGACTTCAACATGTCATTCTCAGTAAAGAACAGAAAGCCTAGAAAGAAGCTCAATAATGACACAGAAGAATTATTGCCACAATCGACCAACTTGACCTATAGACATACATAGGACACTCTACCCAAAAGAAGCCAAGTGTACTTTCTGTTCCAACACACATGGAACATGCTCCAGAAAAGACCATGTATAGGATCATAAAGCAAGTCTCAACAGAATCTGAAGCACTGAAATATTACAAAGCATCTTTTCTGACCATAAAGTCATAAAAATAGAAATTAATAACAGGAAAAGTATGGGAAAAAATCAAACACTTGTAAACTTATCAACACCTTGCTCAAAAACTTCTGGGTTGTAGAAGAAATTAAGAACAGAATAAAGAAATTCACAGAATCAAACAAAAATGAAAATACATCCTACCAGAACCTTTGAAACACAGCAAAAGCAGTGCTCAGAGGTCAATTTATACCAATAAGTGTACACATCCAAAAAGAACAAAGGGCCAAAATCAAAGCACTAACACTACAACTCAAACAAGTAGAAAAAAAGTAGCAAAAGAAGCCTTCTGGTATCAGAAGATAGCAAACAATAAAAATTCGAGCAAACACAATAGTCAAAACAGCCTGGTACTGGTACAAAAAGAGACAGATAGGTCAGTGGAACAGAATTGAGACCCCAGGGATGAGACCCCTACAAACAGTTGATATTCAACAAAGCCTTCAAGACATTAAACTGGGATAAAAAAACAATCGCTTCAACAAATGGTGCTACCAAAATTGAATGTCCATCTGCAAAAAATCAAAACAGACCTAAATCTTAGAATTTAAACAAAAACCAACTCAAACTGGATAAAAGACCTAAATATCAAATCTAAAATGATAAAGCTCATCCAAGAAAAAGTAGGAACACTAATGGAAGTTTTAATACGCAACTGAGACAGACTTCAAAATCTGTCAAACCACAAACAACAGAAGAGAAAATAGATAAATGGGAACTACTAAGAATCAAACACTTTTGCTCATCCAAAGACTTTATTAATAGAATTAAAAGGCCATCTATAGGATGGAAAAAATATTCGGCAACTATATGTCAGACTGAAGCCTAATCTCCATAATCTGTAAAATACTACAAAATATCAACAAGAAAAAGATAAATCATCCAATTACACTATGGGTAAAGGAGATGGACAGACATTTCTCTAAAGAGGAGATCCAGGCAGCCAAAAAACAAATGTGGACATGGTCACAGTCATTAACTATTAAAGAAATTCAAATCAAAACTACATACCCTATCACCCCAACAAGGTTGGCCATGATCCAAAAAACACAAAACAACAAATGCTGGAGAGGCTGTGGAGAAAGTGGAACTCTCCTCTACTGTTGGTGGCATTGCAAAATGGTCCAACTCTTTGGAAAGCAATCTGGCGCTTCCTTAAAAAGCTGGATACAGATATACCATTTGACCCGGTAATTACACTGCTTGGAATACATCCTTCAGAATCAAGGCCATTCAGACCAACTGATAAATGCACACGAATGTTTATTGCAGCACAGTCTACAATAGTAAAAAGATGGAATCAACCCAGATGCCCAACAACAGAGAAATGGATAGGTAAACTATGGTCTATATAGTCATTGGAAAATTATGCAATGATAAAGAACAATGATGATTTTAGGAAACATTTCATAACCTAGTTTCAGTTGGAGGATATTATGCTGAGTGAAAGTACTCAGCGGCAGAAGGACAAATATTGTATGAGACCTCTACAGTAATAAAAACAGACTCATGCATAGAAGAAAAGACTCTTTGACAGTGCAAGAGTGGGGAGGAAGGAAGGGCAGGGGGGAGGGTTGAGATTTGATAGTGCGTAGAAATTTGGTTGGGTAAAATCTGTGACAGCACACACTAGAAAGAAGATCAATACTAACTGGACTTCAACATAACATAATTACTCCTCCCATCTTAATTCAGTATTGCAAGGCCAGAGTAGCTGGGGTGGGGAGCCAGGGACCATATTCTTGGGGAAATCAAGGTGAATTGGCACAACTAGCGTTTTGCTAAGAGAGCCTTCTGCACTCCACATTGGTGAGTGGCATCTGGGGTATTAAAGCTGCCAAGCTGCTGTCTGAGGGTACAGCAAATAGTCCCAACTCAGCAGGAAGGGATGATCACCAAGAACCAAAACGACATGGGGGAAAGAGAATCCAGAAGACAGAGACGCAAGTGAGTGGGTGACTATATCGACTTGTGACCGGAAGAACCAGATGGTGACTGGCTACCACCAGTGATAGCCACGATGGAGCTCACGAGATGGATTCTCACTGGCAACACAAGAATAAAAAGGGGTGCATCCTGAGATCTCCACTAAAAGATCACAATTGATGGCCCAGGGGACTCGGAGTTCCTTTGAGCATGGCCCCTGGCTCTGATGCTTCCCCTGTCCATAAATCGTAATGGAGGTCACTCTTCAAACAGGAATGGGTGGGACTTGGAAACACAGAGTGATCACCATATCATGTGTGCATTTTACGGTTCTGTGCATCTATAGGATGTTGTCCTGCTGACCTCTTACTGGAGGTGGGATTGTGGGTGGAGAAGAGGGCATAGGAGATTGTTGGGAGCATAAGACATGTACGGAGCAGAGAGGAAAAGTGTGGTGTCACTGGGCAGGGAGAGCAGTGGGAGCTGCATGTAGGTGGGCATGTAAATTCATATGGGAATGTACATTTTCATTCAATCATAATAAAAAAATTCTAGCAGAATTAAATGAAATAGAGAATAGAAAAACAATTGAAAGTGTTAACAAGACCAGAAGCCAGTTCAAAGATCAACCAAATTCATAAATCATTGGCCAAACTGACAAAAGACTAACAGGAAAGGAAGCAAATAACCCAAATAGAAAGTGACATGGGTGACATCACAACAGAGCCAACTAAAATTTTAAGAACCATAACACACTACTATGAAAATTGTATTCTAATTTGTAAACTTAGAGGAAATGGACAAATTCCTAGAAACACACTACCTATCTAAATTAACACAAATAGAGGTAGAACAATTAAATAAACCCATAACAAGAGAGATCTAAAAAGTAATTTAAAACTTCTTACCAAAAAAAAAAAAAAAACCCTGCACTGATGGCTTTACTGGAGAATCCTGTCAAACTTTCAGAGAACAGTTAACACCACTATTGCTAAAGATATTTCGGAGAACAGAAGTGTATAAAATACTCCCAAATACGTTGCATGAAGTTAGCATAACCATGACACCAAAACAAGGTAAAGTTATTGAAACTGGAGGTTGAAAGGAATGAGCAGGTGAAATGGGACCTAAGATCAAGAGCCTGAAAGGCATTGTTTCAGATCACCCCCAACCCACAAGGAAAATATGACCTCCACATTCCACAAGCCCCGGGTGGCGATGGTAGGGTGGGGCACACAGAGGCACCACCATAGGTTTAGTAAACTATAGACTATGAATGACTCCTCTTGTCTTGATAATTGGGCTGTAACCAATGATAAAAGAATTAAGCAGAAGGCTAGAAAGGACAGGGAAGTAATTTGTGTTCTTTCAGATTGCTAACCAGATAGCAACCAGCACCACTTTGTTTGCCCTGATGGCCAGTGATGGCCTGCTAGACTGCAAAGCAGATGAACTACACTCAGTTGACCCCCCACATAATGTCCCAAATTGCCCACATTGTTCTCTGCATCTGCATGTGGCCTCTCTCTTTAAATATGGTGATCTTGCCTGACGACTTTGGACAGGCTATGAGGACAAGAATGCTGGTTGTCCCCTGTGTTACTGGCAGCACAGAAATAAAAATCTTTGATCATTCACCTAATCTCTTGTCTCTGAGAGTGGCATTAGCAGCAGGTAGGCAAACTTCAGGACTTTTCCAGTAACAGATTCTGGATACGCGGATGGGACCATGTACTGCCTGGGCTTAATGACCTCTTGGCAAGACAATGGACCAGCTAGGCTCCTTAAGTGGCTAGAAGATACAGGACTTCCATCAACTCCCTCCCCGCACTGTGACATTGTCAGCTTCTAACCATGAGTGATCAAACATTTTGGGGGGAAAAGGAGAGAGAAGTTTTTTTATTTCTTTTCTCTCTTTTTAGATTTCTGGTTTGTGGATGTCATGTGGGGGCCCACCTGGCTTACTTAGGATTTCTGGTTTGCAGACTCCATGTAGGTGCCTTCCTGACTTTTGGGCTTGTGTCCCCAACCAAAGAAAAGGGGCCTGTTTCCTTTCTTTCAATGCTGAGAATAGGAATTCTGTGGTGTCCTCTGTAGGACAGATTTCTAGCAGAATGGTTTTATACACACTTGCTTAGGGCTATTTTCCTTCACTGTCAGGTGGATTTTCCTGGTTCCCCTAAGATTTTTAACTCTATGAGTGGATGTATGGTCAGGAAAGCACTATCCTCCAGTTTCTAGGTGTAGGAATGTGGTATGTTAGGGTTCAGGATTCAAGAAGCAACGCAGATTCTTTTTAAAGGTTAAGTTTTGTTAAAAATATGCCCAATAGGAAAAAGACTGGTGCACCAGGGACGTACTCCAAACTACACAGAGTAAGGAGGCAACCCCAAGCTTCCTTTGCACTCAGTATTTAAGTCGTGAAATCGTAAGGTAGGGAGGGGGAACTGACATTTGCATTGATTGGTTGAGGTTGGCTGAGGAAATACAGAGTTTCTGCAAGTTGTAAAATTTATCTGTGGGTGAATGTGTTAACCACATGGAATTTCCGTTAGTGGATGTTTTACTAGGCTGGCTCCAGGATTTTGTTGTGAGGCTGTCTCTAGGCCTTATCTGTTTCAGTGTAATTATCTTTTTCTTTTTGTTATTTCCTGCTAAGTGGGCTCCTTATTATCTGAATTTTCACTGCACTCTTCCTCTAAATGGAGTTACTTATGTCTCATTTCAACATTCCCCCCTTGAGTTATTATTCCAGAGTCAAATCTTAGACTCTGAGTGGGTGCCAGGCTGATCAAGGTCCTGGCTGCTCAGGGGGTGGTAGGCCTGGTATTGGGGTAGATGTTTTAGGACCAGGAGCTGGACTGTAGCAAGTCTCTCTCGTATGAATTTAAGTAGTCTATTTAGAATGCAGGGACCTATAGTTAAGGCCAAGAGGAAGAGGACACATGGTCCTGCTAGCGCAGTGACTAGGGCGATCAGCCACGGGGACCAGGAGAACAGAAACTCATACCAGTTCTGATTTTGTTCCCTAATTCTCGCTCGATCCTCTAATCGCTTTCTGACTGTAGCCAGACTGTCTCTGACTATATCCGAGTGATTTGCATGAAAACAGCATTGTTCTCCCAGAGCTTGATGTAATCCCCCCTGTTGGAGGAAGAGCAGATCAAGGTCCCTCCTGTTCTGCAGTACCATCTCAGCTAAAGAATCTAGGGATTTTTCTAGATGATAGATGGACTTCTCCAATTTGGCCAGGTCAGAGTCTATAATTTTGTTTAATGCCTGATAATTCTGATCTTCTTTTACTAAGGCTGCTGTTTCTGTCCCCAACCCGGTGGCTATCCCTGCCCCCACTAGGACAGTGAGGAGGACAGCCGAGGCCCCAAAATCTCCTTTTTCTTGTCCAAAAGGGTTAGCAGGTTCTGGCAGGGCTTCCAGATAGGTGCTTACAGGGAGATAATATACTTATGGAAATAAGGTAACCAGTACACAGAGACTGCTTTTTGTGAGCACCTGCTGATGTATACAGGGAGTTAGTCCGGTGGTGCATGTGAACCAAGTACAGTTAGGCAGTACCAAATATATGGCAGAGGAATTGGCCCAGTACATTCTAGTACAGAGGTGCCGTAAATAAGGGAAACTATCCAAAGATCCCTCCTTATTTAGCACACACAATCCAGATCCTGTGACTTCCTGGAGTGTTATCACTGGAAACCTTCCCCATGAACACTTGGAGCCTGGATGAGGTTCTGCAGACAGGTTTCTTTCGGTGGCCCATCTGGTATAAAAAGGGGGCCTAGGGTCTAGGCATAGCCAACAGTCCTCTCTAGTCAAGTTAGTAGTTGAATTGAGATAGTTGTAGGTAAAATTAATTAGTGAGTATAAGGTACTCATGCCAGGACTAGTGTTATGTGGGGGAGGTGCTGTGGGAGGAATCTGGCCAGAGGGTAAGGTTTGGGTGTAGTTCTTTTTGCCAGGAAGGGTCTTGTCATGGGCTTCCTTGGACCAACTGGGTTTGGGGCTGCTGGTCCAATGGCAACTGGTGGGGGGCTATGGGGCTGTGGCAGTCTCTGAATCTTGAAAAGGAGCCCCCAATCATACCCTGAAAGGTAAAGCCTGAGTCCCCAGATTTTTCTTGCCTCCCAACCTCATCTTTTTCCCTCATTCAGTTAGAGATATGGAAATGAGGTTTCATCTATTCTGACTGGTTACATTCTTAGTTTGACTGACCCTAATAAGGTCCCTATCTCCTTTGATCCGGGGTGCACTGGTTTCACAACCCCATGCATAGCAGAAATAGTCATTTGTTCCTCCACATGATCCATAGTCATTAACCCCGGGACAGAAGTAAAATTGTTGTTTGGTCAGTTGTTGCATGAGGCAGTCAGTAGTACAGCTCCACCACCCCTGCAGTGGAAAGGGCCACCTTTTAGCATACATGAACCGAGTTCAAGGTCTGCACGAGAGTCTCCTATAAGGTCACATAAATCAAGGTGAAAAACTGGTGAAGTTACCTCAGGAGGGCCAGTTAGGGTCGGCTCTTGAACTTGCCGGCTGAGGTCTCTTGGAGCCGTCTCAGGGCCAGTGAGGATCCACTTGTAGGTTTCTGGTTGGTGTGGGTTGGTGGATCGGGTGGCCATGGCCAGCAACAGGAGAACCCACAGGATTCACACTATCAGGCTGAAGATAGGGCTTGGATGAGGCACAGCTTGAGGGGGTCCTCAGGATGTTGTTGCACCTTCCATCGAGGGTCAGGGTCTAGTGTTGCCTTTTTTAGGTGGGAGTGATGGACCCAGGGCCAGATCCCGTCGACCTGGACAGCAGTTGGAGTTGTCAGGATCACCGTATCGGGTCCTTCCAACGCGGCTCCAAAGTCTCCTTCTGGTGTTTCCGGACCCAAACCAGATCCCCTGGTTGAAAGTGATGTGGCTCTACAGGAAGGAGATCATGGAAGCATCTCAACAAGGGGAAAAGTAGATCTTGAGTTTTCTGCAGGGCCTGGAGGGACTTAAGCAGGTCATGATTAGAGATTTCAGCAAGCATGTCATCCCTTGGTTTAGGGCAGAGGGGTGGTGGCCTTCTGAAAACAATTTCATAGGACGTTAGGCCTTGGAGGTAGGGAGAATTATGCACACCATTAAGGCAAAGGGAAGCAGTGCCATCCAGTCACCGCCAGTTTCTAGGGTTAATTTGGCTAAGGTCTCCTTAAGGGTCCAGTTCATTCTCTCTACCTGTCCTGAACTCTAGGGGTGATAGGCACAATGTAATTTCCAATTAATCCCCAGAACAGACGCTACTCCCTGAGAGACTATGGACACAAAGGTAGGGCCATTATTTGATCCTAGCATCAACGGGACCCCAAACCTAGGTATAAGTTCTTCCAGGAGTTTTTTTGAGACTACTTGTGCTGTCTCTCTCTTAGTGGGAAATGCCTCAGTCCAACCAGAGAATGTGTCTATGAAAACTAAAAGGTACTTATATCCATATCTGCCGGGCTTAATTTCAGTGAAGTCCAGTTCCCAATGTACTCCGAGCATAGTGCTTCTTTCTCTCTTACCTTGGTAAGCCTTACCAGAGCTGCCTGCATTAGTGGCTTGGCAGGCTTGGCAGGTGTGCGTTATTCGTTCAGCCAGCCGGCGTAGTTGGGGTATATAGTACCTTGGAGACAGAAGTTCCCGGATTTTTGCTGCTCCCAAATGGGTGGTCTGGTGGATCTGGCGGACAAGCTCCTCTCCCAATTTTTGAGGGAGAATGGGGAGTCCTCCCGAGGTATAATGTCATCCTTTCTTCTGTTTTATTTCAGGAATCTTCTTGTGCAGGAGGGTATCCTCTAGGGTGTAGGTGGGCTCTTCGGGAAGGGGTGGCTTGGGAAGCTGGATAGAATTGATCTCGGGGAGGCTGAGGACAGCCTCCTTAGCTGCTTGGTCTACCAGATTATTGCCTCGGGCTTCCACTGTTTCGGACCACTGATGTCTGGGGCAATGGATGATGGACAGCTTTGTGGGCAGCCAAATAGCTGCCAGTAAATCTAATATTTCTTGTTTATTTTTAATAGTTTTTCCTTCTGCTGTGAGCAATCCCCTTTCCTGATAGATGGCCCCATGTACATGTGCAGTAGAAAAGGCATACCTGCTGTCAGTATAGATGTTGACCGCCTTGTCAGCCCCTAGGCTCAGTGCCTCTGTGAGAGCTATGAGCTCTGCCCATTGAGCTGACGTTCCAGATGGTAGGGCTTGTGACCAGAGGACCTGATCTCTGGCTACCACTGCTGCCCCTGCATACCTGGTGCCATCCTTGATAAAACTGCTCCTGTCGGTGAACAGAATGAGATCAGGGTCCTGCAAGGGAACGTCCGTAAAATCTCGGCAAAGGCTGTGCTGTTGGCTAAGCACCTCAGTGCAGTCTTGTGGTTCGGCCTCCAGGTCCGATTCAGGCAGCAGCATGGCTGAGTTGAGAGCCGAACTAGAAGCAAACACAACTCGGCGCTGATCTAGTAATAAAGATTGGTAGTGGGTTAGTCAGGCATTGGAAATCCATTTATGAGGCGGGCTATGCAGGACTCCCTCAATGGCATGGGGGGTAGTGATGGTCAGGGGCTGTCCCATAGTCAGTTTATCAGAGTCTTTTACTAGTTGAGTGGTGGCTGCAACAATTCTAAGGCACCTTGGCCATCCTGAGGCCACTGGGTCTAGTTTTTTAGACAGATAGGCCACTGACCTTTTCCATGGGCCAATTGACTGAGTAAGGACTCCCTTGGCTATTCCTTTATTTTCATCAATGTATAGTTGGAAGGGCTTTTCCAGGTTGGGTAATGCCAATGCCGGTGCCTCCAGAAGTGACTTCTTTATAGTCTGGAAAGCCTGCTCTGTTTCTTTAGTCCATATAAAATCCTTTTCCTTTTCTTGGGTCAGCTCGTATAGGGGGCACACTATACGACGATCCAGAGCCAACAGAACCCAGCGGACCCGAGGAACTCTCTCACCTGCTGCGGCACACGCGGGGTGGGAATCCCAAGGATAGTTTGTTTCCTTGCTTTGGATAGGAAGCGTTGTCCCTCTTGAGTTCGAAACCCAAGTAAGTTGCCTCCTGGACACAAACCTGTGCCTTCTTAGCGGAGACTTGGTATCCTAATTCCACCAAGAGAGTGAACAGGGACTTGGTGGCCCTTAAGCAAGTGTCCTCATTGGATGCCCCAAGTAATAAGTCATCTACATACTGTAGAAGGGAAATGTCAGGCCATTGATGTCTGTACTCACGTAAGTCCCAGTGAAAGGCCTCATCAAAGATGGTGGGTAATTCTTGAACCCTTGTGACAGACGTGTCCAGGTCAGCTGTCCGCTGAAGCCATCTTCCAGTTCCTGCCATTCGAAGGCAAAGAGCGGCTGACTTTGCAGGCTCAGGAGTATGCTTAAGAATGCATCTTTTAAATCCAGTACTGAATACACTTGGTGCTCTGGTGACAGAGAGCTCAGAAGAGTGTTTGGTTTAGGAACAGTGGGATGGATATCCTCCACTCTTTTATTGACCTCCCTCAAATCCTGGACTGGTCTGTAGTCCAGCCCTCCTGCCTTCCTCACTGGAAGGAGGGGGTTATTCCAGGGCGACTGGCAGGGCACCAGTATTCTATGTTTCCTGAGTCTTTGAATGTGGGCCCTGATCCCTTTCCTCGCTTCTGGGGCAATGGGGTACTGCCGCACTTGAATCGGATTGGCAGATGGTTTTAAAGTCACTATAACCGGTGGTTGGTGTTTGGCCAGCCCTGGGGAGTTGTTTTCAGCCCAAACCTGAGGAATTTCTTTGATCAATTGACCCACTGATACCAGGAGAATGGAGTGGGGACCCCTGTCAGAATCATCATAAAGTCTATATTCTTCCTCTAAAGGGGCTACCACATTGACTTGGGGTGTCAGGTAAGCATGATTTCCAGTAAAGTGGACAGTCACCTGCATTTTTGATAACAAGTCTCTTCCAAGTAAAGGGTACAGGCATTCAGGCATGACCATGAAGGAGTGGGAGACAGTTTTAGTTCCCAGGTCTATTTTTTATTTGGTAGTCCATGAGTAGGCACCAATTCCAGTAGCTCCCAGTGCTAGGGTTTTGGTTTTGGTTATGGGTCCTAGGGGTTCAATTAGAACCGAGTCACTAACCCCGGTGTTGACCATGAAATCTACTGGGTGTCCCCCTACTTTTAAGGTTACCCTGGGCTCAGGGGGGACCAGTGATCCCTGACGCCCTCAGGCCTCTAGGTTAAGAACCTTTGGAGAGGGCTTTTTCTTGGGGCACTCACCCTTCCAATGTCCAATTTCCTTGCAGTAGGCACACTGGTTTCTCTGCACGGGAGGCTTTCCTAGCTTCCTCATCCGATTTGGTTTCTTCTCCCAAGGGCGCAGCAGCATGTGGCCCTGGGCTTCTGCCAGGAGGATACTGCTTACCTTTTTGGCTTGTCTGTCTTCTGGTAGTTCAGGGTTATTGAAGATTTTCATAGCAATTTCCATCAGCTCGGATGGATTCTTTACCTCGAATCCTTCTATTTTTTGTATTTTTCTTTTGATGTCTGGGGCCAACTGTCCCACAAAGGCTATATTAATGGCCCTTTGGTTTTTCAGGAGACTCAGGGTCAATGGGAGTATATGTGCAGTATGCTTCAATTAGTCATTCCAGAAAGGCTGCTGGGGATTCTGAGGGTTCCTGAATTACCTGTGTTACTTTAGACAAGTTTGTGGGGCAAGAATCTGGCAGTAGACAGTTAGGCACTGCTTACCTGCAGTGTTGTTTGGGTCCCAATTTCGGCGGGTCAGAGGAAAAGTGTGGTTAATCTCATCTAAATCACTCATAACGTTTCCATCATCTCCTGGCACCTGTTTTCTGGCTAGGGATACAATCTTAGTCCTCTCCTCAGCGGTAAAGAGGACTTGGAGAAGTTGCTGTATGTCTTCCCAAGTGGGCTGGTGTGTTACAAAGATGGTTTCTAAGAGAGATATCAAGGTTTGATGTTTTTCAGAAAAAGGGGGATTCTGCATTTTCCAGTTGTAAATATCAGCGGTTGTAAAGGGAGTATAGACCAAGAAGGGGGTCCCAGCTTCAGTCATGTGTCTTATAGCTCGCAAGGGGAAAATATGAGAGGAGGGTTCTGTAAATTGTTGAAAAGATCGACCTGAGCAGGTATGGGCCGGGCTCTGGAGGTCAGAGGAAGGTGGTGCTGCAGAAGTGGAGGGGGTCGGGGGAGCAGTCAGGACTGGAGGGTCCACGGGGACCCTATACAGGCCACAGAGACTGGCTTTGGCTCCTTCGGCCCCAGCAGCGGCAGGAGGAGAAATGGGAACTGGGGGATAGGGAGGCAGGAGACTCAGTAAGTCGTCTGGGTCAGATGAATCAGACGGAGGAAGGGGAGCTGGCAGGGGTTTCGAGGAGCCCTGAACTGCCAGGGTTGTAGGAGGTTGTTTAGGGGGAACATAGTGTGGCAGCCAAGCAGGTGGCCGTCTGAGGAGGTCCTGTCAAGTAACAATGTATGGCATTTGATCAGGGTGACCAGGATCACCAAAGATGACCTGGAAAACAGAATGGGTTTGGTTAATGTCTAAAGATCCCATCGGTGGCCATCCAGTACCAAAGGCCAGCCATCCCAGATTACAAAGTGCACGGAGTTTTCCTGACCGCACCTTGCCAAAGTCTCGGATTCGTTTCTGGAAATCTGAAAAGCAGTTAAGGAACAGGTCTAGGGGTGTTACAGAGCGAAAAGAAGATTGCACCATGGCGGCAAAAGTAGCAATCAGGACAAACAACACAATCAAACAGACAACGGAACAGACACAGACTGGTCGCGGAAAGAAACGAAACGTAAACCAGACCAGGACAGTACTTTGCGTCTGCGGGATGTCGTCTGCAGAACCAAGAAAGAAACTAGCAGCACCCACCCAGATGGAGAGCTGGGGCGTCCCCCAGCCTTCGACTCAGAGAGCGATTCTGCGTCCAGATTCTCTCTTAGCGAGTCTCAGAACCAGAGTTCAAGCACAGAGATTAACAGAAAATATCCAGACTCACTGGTGATGTTCAAACCAGATCGGCCGGCCACGGGGGTCACTCTTGAGATCCCAGGCAAGCTCCCAAATGTTAGGGTTCAGGATTCAAGAAGCGACACAGACTCTCTTTAAAGGTTAAGTTTTATTAAAAATATGCCCAATAGGAAAAAGACTGGTGCACCAGGGATGCACTCCAAACTACACAGAGTAAGGAGGCGACCCCAAGCTTCCTTTGCACCCAGTATTTAAGTCGTGAAATTGTAAGGTAGGGAAGGGGAGCTGACCTTTGCATTGATTGGCTGAGGCTATACGGAGTTTCTGCAAGTTGTAAAATTTAGCTGTGGGTGAATGCATTAACCACATGGAATTTCCGTTAGGGGATGTTTTACTAGGCTGGCTCCAGGGGTTTTCTGTGAGGCTGTCTCCAGGCCTTATCTGTTTCAGTGTAATTACCTTTTTCTTTTTGTTATTTCCTGCTAAGTGGCTTCCTTATTATCTGAATTTTCATTGCACTCTTCCTCTAAATGGAGTTACTTAAGTCTCATTTCAACAGTATAAGCTGGCTCAAGAAGTGTTTGACAGTTTGTAAATGCTTAAAGGTTGCTTAACAGGTGCTGTGAGTGTGTCTGTGTGTGTGTAGTAAAGTTAAACTGTGCATGTGTGATAAAGTGAGGATGCCCATGTGCATCTGATAAGAAAAGCATTCATAGTGTGGTTTCATATTTGCATTTGTGAGGTTTTGGAAACACCGTTTCATTGCTGTACTAATCCGTACTTACACAAGCTGTTTGTGGGGACCCCAGATTTCTGATTTTCTGTGGAAAGTGTCTGATTCTTGCAGACTGAGTGTTTAATGTCTGTGCAAAATTTTACAAGTTTAGCTTCAGGCCACACATGTGTCCAACGCTACCTCAGCATTGTTTGGCCACATCATTGTCTTATTAACTATTACTGTTTTTATAAAACAATGCTTGTTTGTGTTTCTTTTATATGTCTTGTCCAGACTTCCTGTCTTGTCATTGGCAATATATTCCTTAACTGCAAACTGGAGAAACTCTTAGAACATAGTGGTTGGGTGCTACCTTTGCCGATCAGGAAGTCTGCAGTTCAGGTCCTCCAGACATTCCTTGGAGGCTCTGTGGGGCAGTTCTATTCTGTTCTATAGGGTCACTGTGAATTACAGAGCTTTGGAGCACTTTCTATAGTGGGACAGATGCAGGCTTGCAGCCCAGGCCGTGAGGTCATAGGAAGCAGAAGCTGAACATGAGAACCTGAGCCACCTCAGCCTCAAAGGAATGGCCAGAACTTCAGGTGCTTTAAAGGGTGGAACTATGGCCCCTGATGTTTCTAATTGTGGAGTTGCCACTACTACAGACTTGAAAATTGTGAACCTGAAGTCAAAAGAACAAAAGGTGCTGTCTCAGTGGGCCAGGAACACAGAACCGAAGTACAGGGTCAGGGGACTTCTACTAGGAATCTAGAGAGAGTGGCTGATACCTAGATTCTAGAGGATGGGCCATTGTGTGAAATGTCTCAGAGGAAGGAAAATTCTTTTCAAAGGACTTGAGAGCTAATGTGAAATGTTCTGTTAATTTTTACGTGAAAATATTGCTGGTATTTTGAGGTCATGCTTTCTAGACACAGGAAATTGTTATACTTTCTTTGAGAATAATTTAACCAATGAAGTTAGGTGTTGTAATTCTCCAGCTAGAAATTCCTATGGATAAATTTAACAGAGTTATGAATATCATAACCAGAGAAGTGTCTAAAATTTTGTCTGTGATTTTACAAATTAAAATCACATTAGATTTTCTATTCGATCAAGAAACAGTTTAAGTCTTGACAGATAAATGTTACCGTATTTATATTAATGTGAAACCCGAGGTTTTAAAAAATATCCTTGCTGCTACGGTTTGTTTCCACTCTCAGAGACCTTAGGGTCATAGTTTCATTGGTTAATACAGAGAAATGACCTGATACTGCTGGTATTTCTGTTCTATTGCCTAGCTCATTGTATGATGCCTGAGATCTTAAAAACTTGCTGGTGTTCATTTATCATTTATTGAACACTTTAATCCAGGGTTTTAATAATAGGACATGTAATTTTTCTAGGGTCTGGATTTCTGTCTTTCATGGAGATTGAGGTAACTCATGCAGGCCACTGCTTTTTGAAAAAAGAGGGGGCCAAGATGGCATCTAGACACACATTTCAATTTCCTCTAACAATTATGGTCTAGAAAAGTAATTGAAAGGACATTGTGGACATTTGAGGGTCTCCGAGATCAGGCATAGGTCCATCAGATTACACTGAACAACAGGAAGGGGGGAAATGCTTTGTCAGTGGTGAGACAGTGGTGCAATGAGTACAGCCACTGAGAAGATTACAGATACAGATGTCTTCTTTGTCAACCAGGAGGCTGGGACTGGGTCTGCTGAAACTGTGAGGCTGTCATGGCCTGGCTACTTTGCTGATCTACCATATCTAAGTAAATAGGGTATCCCACAGCAGAGAGACTGTGTTTGTGACAGCCACATTGAGAGCAAGTGAGGGTTCCAGTGCTGCTCCCCCCTCTCATCTCTGAGCTGTGCCATAGATTCTGCTAACTCATTATAACAGAGGTGGCTCAGGTGGGATGCCATCTTGGTCAGCTGAGAGACAGAGTCACCCTTGCCTGAGGGTTCAGTAGAAGCTAATTCTCAGGCTTAGCAGCAGTGCCTGTTGGAACAGCCCTTATCCCAGCAGACAAGCTGTTTTTAATACAGTCACACCTAGAGAAAGTAACGGCAGCTGGTGGCCAAGTGTAGCAGGGCCCCAACCCCTCCCTTCTTTAAGCCATGCTACACCATCTGCTGACTGCCAATGAGGCATGATCTTTATCAGCCAGGAAGTAGGGCCTGACAGCCATGAGGAACTAGCTACTTTCAGCTGCCACTGGAAAGTGCCCCTCTGAGCAGAAAAAGAAATTTTGAAGTGATGCAGAGAATACAGTGGTTCCTGGTGGCTGAGTGTGGTGGCAACACTCCTTTATCCTTTTCCTGAGCTTATACCATAGTCTCAACTGGTGTGATGCCAGAGAGTTGACACAAGTAACTCACCACCTTTATCAGCCAGAAGGAAAGGCCTGCTACCCTTGAGGGCCTAGCTGGGGCCAGCCACAAATCTAAGCAGCACAGCAGAGGGCCTGACAGAGCCTATATTGCCAGAGAAGCTACACATAAGTCAGCTACACCTGAAAAACATGGGGGTGGTTAGCGACCAAATCAAGTAGTCCCCTTATTCACTCCCTTCTTAGACCTACACCACAGCTCCCTTTGCTGTAACACCAAAGAAACTGAACAGCTTCTGGATGGCATGAAGAAAACAATCTATATCTAAACTTTTAGGCAGACTACCATGGCTCCAGAAAACTCACCAAACAAAGATTCAAACAACTTCTCAAATGAAGAAGCATTTCTGAAATTATCGGAGGTAGACAACAAAAAAAACCATGCAGAGAGCACTTTTAAAAATTAAACAAAATGCAGCAGAACAAAATGAAAAATTAAGTGAGGTATATGAACTGCCAGAAAATCAATGATCTGAAATCCAGCAGATCAATAATAAAATCACAGAATTAGACAATTCAACATAAAGCCAAAAGAGCAGGATGGAGGAATTGGAATATAGAGTTAGTGAGCTTGAAGATAAGACAACTAAGACCATAATTTATGAGGAGAAATCAGATAAAAGAAACAAGAAAAATGAAGATGCACTAAAAAGCATACAGGACTCTAGCAAGAGGAGTTATCTACAAATAATTGGAGCTCCTGAACGGGTAGGGATAGCAGAAAATACAGAAAGAGTTGTTGAAGAGCTGCTGACAGAAAACTTCCTCGAAATCATGAACAAAGAGAACACAGCTACTCAAGATACTTATTAAACACCATAAAAACTAGACCCCCAAAAGAAAGACACCAACACATTATAATCAGGCTCAATAAAATGAAACTTAAAGAGAAATTCATAAAGGCAGCAAGGCTTAAAGCAAAACTAGTGTACCAAGGGAAGTCAAAGATGTTTTTGTCTGACTTCTCAGCAAAAACCATGTTGGCAAGAACACATTGGGATGACACATACAAAGTCTTGGAGGGGAAAAAGTTTTAACCAAGAATTATATATCCTGCAAAATTATCTCTCAAATATGAATGTAAAGTTAAGACATTCTGAGACAAACAGAAGCTTAGAGACTTTGCAAAAACCAAACCAAAACTACAAGAAATACTGAAAGAAGCTCACTGTGTAAGAAAAACAATAACATCAGTTGTATACTTAAGGATGCATTGAAGGACAGAACATCCAGAGTCCTACTGAGAAGTCACAAAGCTCAATCAAAGCTAAAATATTGAAAGTAGGTAGCCAGAGATCTTAAAGTGAAAACTATGACATCGTCACACTATAAGGAGGGATATATTACAGTAATTACAAACTTTTCAGTAGGAGAGGAAATTAAAGATATATACAAATATACAAGTTTAAAGATTGGTTTAAAATTAGAACTTTAAGGGGGTCAAAAGGGTAGATGCAAACAAACTAACAATGCTACTTGTCAAAACAAGAAACACAATACAGGAGTCTGAACAAACACAGAACCAACACTGAAAAGGATGTGAAGTAAACCTATAAAGAAAAATGACCAAGAACAGAATATTAAGAGGCATAAAGAAAACAGCAACAACAAAAAAACAAAGGCACCAAAATGGCAGCACTAAACATACACCCATCAATAATTACACTGAAGACAAATGGATTGAATGCTCCAGGAAAGAGGCAGAGGTTAACAGCTTGTATTAAAAACACGATCTCTCTCTATGTTGCTTAAAATAAACACGTCTTGGACTCAAAGAAACGAACAAACTGAAAATCAAAGGACAGAAAACTATATACCAAGCTAATAATACACAAATAAGAGCAGGAGTGGAAATACTAATCTCAGATAAAATAGATTTTAATGTAAAATCCACCATCATGTAAAACGATGGTCACAATTTATTGCTGAGAGATTCAATACATAAGCAGGATAAAAAACATTAAATATTTATGTACCTAATAGCAGAGCATCTAAATAAATCAAACACTGGAAAATGAGATAGATCACTGCACAATCGTAGTAGGAGACTTTAACACTCCACTTTTAATAGTAGGAGACTTCTACACTCCACTTTCAGAAATGGACAGATCATCCAGAAAAAAGCTCAATAAAAATACAGAAGAGCTTATTGCAACAACCAACCAACTAGATCTCATCAGCATAGATAGAACTTTTTACCCAACAACAGATAAGTGTATCTTTTTTTCCAATGACCATGAACCATTCTCACAAACAGACCACATATAAGGTTGTAAAGCAACTCTTAGCAAAATTCAAACCATTGAACTATTGTAAAACATCTTCTTGGACCACAACACCATAATAGTTGATATCAACAGCAGAAAAAACAAGGGTAGAAATTTGAGCTCATGGAAACTGAACGATATCTTGCTCAAAAAGTCAGGGGTTATAGAAGACATCAAAGATACAATAAAGAAATTTAATGGAATCAAACAAAAATGAAAACACTTCCGACCAGAAACCTATGAGATACAGCAAAAGCAGTGCACAGAGGTCAGTGTATCTCTATAAATGCACATGTCCAGAGTGAACAAAGGGCTCAAACCAAAGAATTAACCCTACAGCTTGAACACATAGAAGACGAACAACAAAAGAACCCCTCAGGCACCAGAAGAAAACAGATAATAAAGGTTAGAGCTGAACTAAATCAATTACAGAATAGAACAACAATTGAAACAATTAACAAAACTAAAAGTTGATTTCTTGAAAAGATCAATAAAATTAGTAAACCATTGGCTAAACTCACAAAAGAAAAACAGGAGAGAAAACAGATAACCTGAATAAGAATTGAGATGGGAAATAACACAACAGACTCAACCTAACTCAAAAGTACCATAATAGAATACTATGAAAACTATACTTAACAGATTTGAAAACCTGGAGGAAATGGAAAGATTTCTAGATTCACTTCACCTACCAATATTAATACAAGAAAAAGTAGAACAATTTAATAAATCCATCACAAAAGAAGAGATTGATAAAGTAATCAAAAACAAAAATCTACCAACTAAAAAAAGTTGTCGTCCAGACAGCCTCAGTGGAGAATTTTACCAAACTTTTAGAGAGGAGTTAATTCCAATACAACTGAGGCTATTTCACAGCATAGAAAAGCATGTAATGCTCCTAAATTCATTCTATGAAGCCAGAATAAATGAAAGATCCCACAAAAAAGAAAATTACAGACCAATATCACTCATGAACCTAGATGCAAAATTCTTCAACAAAACTCTAGCCATTTTTAGCCAATAGAATTCAACAACATGGCAAAAAGATTATTCATCATGACCAATGGATTCATACCAAGGATGCAGGATTCGATCAATAGCAGAAAAAACAATGTAATCAACCACATAAATAAAACAACAGATTAGAATCACCTGATTTTGTCAATTGATGCAGAAAAGGCATTTGGCAAAGTCCAACACCCATTCATGTTCAAAATTCAGCAAACTAGGAATAGAAGGGACATTCCTCAATGCATTAACAGGCATCTATGCAAAGCCAAGTGCCAACACCATCCTGAATGCAGGGAGACTCAAAAAATTCTCACTGAAAGCAGGAACTAGACAAGAATGCCCACTTGTCACCACTTGTACTCAACACTGTGCTAGAAGTTCTGGCCAGAGCAATCAGACAAGAGAGAGAAACAAACAGCACCTGCATCCTATTTGCAGACAATACACAGAGAACTCTAAAGAATACATAAACAAACTACTGAACTAATAGAAGAGTTCAGCAAAGTGTCAGGATAGAAGATACAAACATCAGTAAATCAGTAGGATTCCTTTACACCAACGAAAAGAACATCAAAGAGGAAATCACCAAATCAATACCATTTAGAACAGCCCCAAGAAGATAAAATATCTAGTAATAAATCTGACCAGAGAGATAAGAGACCTATACAGAGAAAATTACAAGACCTTATTTCAAGAAAGCCAAAGAGGTTTATACATGCAAACCTACCTTGCTCATGTACAGGAAGACTTAGCATTGTGAAAATGTCTATTTTACCCAAAGTGATCTACATGTACATTTTTTAATGAGGTGGACAAACAATTCACCAGCTTTGTTTGGAAAGGGAAGAAACCCCAGATAAGTAAAGCACTATTGAAGAAGAGGAGCACAGTAGGAGACCTCACACTGCATGATCTTAGAATATACTACACTGCCATAGTAGTCAAAACAGCCTGGTACTGGTACAAAATGAAACATGTAGACTAACAGAACAGAGTTGAGACACCAGAGATGCCACCATCATCTTATGAACAGTTGATATTTGAGAAAGGCCCAAAGGTCATAAACTGGGGTAAAAGTAGTCTCTTTATCAAATGGTGTTAGCAAAATTGGATATCCATCTGCAAAAAACTGAAACAAGACCCACATCTCACAACTTACACAAAAACTAACTCAAAACAGATCAAAGAACTGAATATCAAACCTAAAATGATAAAGATCATGAAAGGAAAAATAGGGTCAACAATGGAAGCTCTAATACACGGCTTAGATGGACTTCAAAATCTGACAAACAAAGCATGATGAACAGAAGAGAAAACAGATAAATAGGAACTATTAAGAATCAAACACACTTATTCAAAGACTTTATCAAGAGATTTAAAAGACTACCTACAGAATGTGAAAAAATATTTGGCAACTACAAGTCTAATCAATGTCTGATATCCATAATCTACAAGGTACTACAAAATGTCAACAAGAAAGGTAAATAATCCAAATAAACAATAGGCAAAGGAGATGGACAGACACGTCACCAAAGAAGACATACAGGTAGCCAAAAGACATACGAGGAAATGCTCACGATCATCAGCTATTAGAGAAAGCTGAATCAAAACTACAATGAAAGACCTGAATATCAAATCTAAAACAATAAAGCTCATCCAAGAAAAGGTAGGAACAATAATGGAAGTTTTAATACACAATGTAGACAGATTTCAAAATCTGTCCAACAAACCACAGTCAACAGAAGAGAAAATAGATAAATGGGAACTATTAAGAATCAAACACTTTTGCTCATCCAAAGACTTCATTAACAGAATTAAAAGGCCACCTACAAAAAATATTTGGCAACTACATGTCAGACCAATGCCTGATCTCCATAATTGATAAGGTACTACAAAATATCGATAAGAAAATAAATCATCCAATTAAGCAACGGGCAAAGGGGATGGACAGACATTTCTCTAAAGAGGAGATCCAGGCAGTCAAAAAACACATGTGGACATGTTCACTATCCTTAGTTATTAAAGAAATTTAAATCAAAATGACAATGAGATACCTTCTCACCCCGACAAGGTTGGCCATGATCCAAAAAACACAAAACAACAAATGCTGGAGAGGCTGTGGAGAAAGTGGAACTCTCCTACACTGTTGGTGGGGTTGCAAAACGGTCCAGCCTCTTTGGAAAGCAATCTGGTGCTTCCTTCAAAAAATGGATATAGATATACCATTTGACCCAGTAATTCTGCTACTTGGAATATGTCCTACAGAATCAAGGCCTTTCACACCAAAGGACACATGCACAAGATTGTTTATCGCAGCACAGTCCACGATAGCAAAAAGATGGAATCAACCCAGATGCCCAACAACAGAGGAATGGATAGGTAAACTATGGTATATATACGCAGTGGAGCACTATGCAATGGTAAAGAATGATCATGATTCCAGGAAACATCTCCTAACCTGGTTTCAACTGGAAGACATTATGTTGAGTGAAAGTAGTCAGTGACAATAGGACAAATATTGTATAAGACCCCTATGATAAGAACTCAAAAACAGACTTATGTACAGAAGAAAAGACTCTTCGATGGCTGCAAGGAAGGGGACGGAGGGAGGGAAAGGGGGCAGGGTTTAGATTAGATAGTTGGTAGAAATTTGGTTGGGTGAAATCAGTGACAGCACACGTTAGAAACAAGAACAACATTAAGTGGACTTCAACATAACTTGAATACTCCTACCATCTTAACCCAATATTGCGAGGACAGAGTAGCTGGGGTAGGGGCCGGGGGACTGCTATCTTAGGTGAAATCGAGGCCAAATGGCACAACTAGCATTTTTCTAAGAGGGCTCTCTGCACCCCACATTGGTGAGTGGTGTCTAGGGTCTTAAAAGCTGCCGTCTGAGGGCACAGCAAATAGTCCGAACTCAGCAGGAACGGATGCTCACCGAGGACCAAAATGACATGGATTAAAGACAACTCAGAAGAAGAGAGACCCCCATGAGTGGATGCCTACATCAACTTGGGACAAGAAGAACTGGATGGTGCCCAGCCACCACCAGTGATAGCGGCGACAGAGCTCACTAAGTTGAGTCTCACTGGCAACACAAGAATAAAAAGGGGTGCACCCTGAGATCTCCACTAAAAGACCACAATTGATGGTCCAGCAGCTTTGGGGTTCCCCTAGGAGCATGCCTCTGTACTTGATGCTGCCCTTGCCCATAAACCATAATGAAGATCCACTCTTCAGACACGAATGGCTTGGACTTGGCTATGCAGAGTAACCATGTATCGGATGCACTTTATGATTCTATACATCTATAGGAATCATCCTGCTGACCTCTGGCTGGAGTAAGGGGAGTGGGTGGAGAGGAGGGGAAAGGAGACTGTTGGGAGCATGAGACATGTATAGAGCAGAGAGGAATAGTGTGCTGTCACCGGGCAGGGAGAGCAGTGGAAGCTGCATATAGGTGGGCATGTAAATTTATATGGAAATGTACATTTTCACTCACTCATAATAAAAAAAAAAAAACTATAATGAGCTACCATCTTGCCCCAACCAGATTGGCAGTGATCCAAAAAACACAAAACTACAAAAGCTGGAGAGGCTGTGAAAAGATTGGAACTTTCCTACACTGCTAGTGGGATTGTAAAATGGTACAATTTCTTTGTAAAGCAATTTGGAACTTCTTTAAAAAGCTAGAAATAGAAGTACCATACAGTCCAGCAACCCCTCTGCTCGGAACATGGCCTATAGAAATAAAGGTGTTCACATGAACAGATACATGCACATGAATGTTTATTGCAGCACTGTCTATGACAGCAAAAAGATGGAATCAACCTAGACACCCATCAACAGATCAATGGATATACAAACTATGGCACATATATACTCAATGGAACATTACACAATGATAAAGAACAATGATGATTTTTAGGAAGCATCTCATAAGCCGGTTTCAACTAGAAGACAGTATGCTGAGTGAAATCAGTCATCTGCAAAAAAGACAAGTACTGGTACGAGACCTCTGCCACAAGGACTTAAAAATAGATTCATGTACAAAAGACCCTTTGATGGCTACAGCTGTGTGGAGGAAGGAATGAGGTTGTTCATAGATTAGATAGTGGATAGGAATTTGATTAGGTGAAGGGAGTGACAGCATGCAGTAGAGAGCAGATTAACATAACTGGACTATACCATAAATGGAAAGGCTTTCTAAACTCAACTCAAATGACAGAGTAGCAGGGACAGCGGTCTGGGGACCACCGTTTCAGGGGCCATTGAGGTCAATTGGCATAACTAATCTTTTGTTAGGAGAGTCTTCTGCACCCCATATTGGTGAGTGGTGCCTGGGGTCTTAAAAGCTAGCAAGCTGCCATCTGAGGTACACCAAACAGCCCCAACCCATGTGGAATAGATGATGACCAAGAATAACAAAGACGTGATTAAAAAAGAGCCCAGGAGACAGAAGAACCCATATGAATGGAAGACTGTTTCAACATGGGACCAGAAAAACCAGATGGTCCCCAGTTATCACCAAAGATGGCCATGATGGGGGACACAATATAGAGTCCCTGAAACAACACGAGAAAAAGGGGTATGCAGTTCAAAAGCTCTACTAAAGGACCAGAACTGATGGTCTGACAGCCTGGAGGATCCCCTTGGACAACAGTCCCTAGACATGCTCCTTGCCCAGACCAGAAACCAATACTGAGGTCCACTCTTCAGACAAGAATGGGCTGGACTTGAGGACACATTGTGACCATATAGTGTATGTGCCTGATGATTTTATACCCTTATAGGAAGCTATCCTACTGCTTTATTTATAGATAGGAGAGAACAGAATGGAAAGCAGGGGACAGGTGCTCATTATGAGGATGCTAGAAGTAGAGTGGAAAGGAGGAATGTGCTGTCACCAGGTGAGGAGAGCAGATGGAGCTGCAGATAGGCAAGCATGCAAAATTGATTTGGCTTGTATGGAGCGGATTCAAGATGGCAGACTAAACACACATCTCCCTAAATCTCTCTGGAAACCAAGGCATGAACTGAAAATTAACAGAGCCTTCTGGACACCTTAGTGAGCCCTAGGACACAGCAAAGGGCTGTCTATTTGGTCTACATACCACTGAGCATGAAACTTCTTCTCTTTCGTTGACCCCCCTTGTTAAGTGCCAGCTCTGCAGACTGAAGGTAAATTGCCATTTTAACTTCTTTTCCCCCTCTCTTAGCCAGTGGGAGGGGCTAAGGTTTGACTGGCAGCAAGACTCAGATGCACTACTGATGAGATTGGCTAGCAGAGTCAATGCATTTTGAGAGCCTGGCCTTGGCATCTGTGCAGTTCAGCACCTCTGATCTCTCTCTCTGGGAATCTCTGAATCTCTGCCACTGAATAACCTTTTCAGAGGCAGGTGGGGGAGCTTGTGCAGGATGCCATCTTGATTCACCTGGAGGGGGAATTTCCTATACAGAGGCCTCAGCTGGATCTAATTCCCAGGCTGAGAGGCAGTGTCTGCCTGGAGAGCACTTTTCTGGCAGTAAAGCAGTCTTTGATATAGAGGTGCTTACTTTGCCAACTGGAAAGAGGGACTCGCACACCTGAAAGCCTGACTAATTTTGGAAGCTGTCAGATACTTTTACATTTCAATAGATAAATAACTGTGGTGCTTCTGGCCCTCCTTCCAGCCTTTACTCTCTCACTTTATAGGGTCAGCTGATGGCTCCCCAGTGACTCTGTAAGTGGGGCTGTGTCTTTGCCGGTGAGAGGGTGGAGCCCGCTACCCCAGTTACTGGAGTACACAGTGGTGTCTAGTGATCAACTTCCTTTTCAGAGATCCTGTTAGGGTAACAGCAGAGAAACAAAACAAGCTACAGATGCCCAAAAAGCAAGGAACTTTGGACCAGGACATTAGGAAGAATTCACCTATGGCTTCAGAAGGCCCACAAAAAGAAGGATCCAAAGAACTTCCCAGATGAAGAAGCCTTTCTGAAAGTATCAGAGGGCGAGTATGAAAGAATTATATAGAGAGCTGTCCTAGACTTTATACAAAATGGATTGTATACTTTCACTTAATCACAGCAAATAAATAAATAAAACTGATTCCTCAAGGCACTGGACACTTTGTTTTGTAAGGGCAAATGGGAAAGAACCCCAACTTACAGATTTTTTTGGCCCTCTATCAGGATGGAGACTTAAAGGTTAAGTGTCTTATTACCATTAGAGAACATAAAAGGCTGGATCTCAAACTCCCATTAACCAGGGACCTAAAAAAGCCTGCTGTTTAGCTCTGGCTAGGCTCACTAAACCTTTGGAAAATATATTGCTGTGAAATTTAAACGTGAAAAGGAAGAGCCAGTATGGCCATATAGTTTATATCCTTGTTTTAGTCAGCTAGTGCTACACTAACAGAAATACCACATAGTGGATGGTTTTAACAAAGGAAGGTTTATTCTTACACAGTCCAATAGGCTACAAGTCCAAATTCAGGATGTCCCCTGCAGAGGAAGGCTTTTCCCTTTGTTGGCTCTGGAGGAAAGTCTAGTATTACATCAGTCTTTGTCCAGGGAGTGTCTTGTCTCAGGAACCTCAGGTCTGAAGGATGCACTCTTCTCCCAGTGCTGCTTCCTTGGTGGTGTGAGGTTCCCAATTCTTTGCCTGCTTCTCTTCCCTTTTATCTCTTCTAAAATGAAAGGATTAAGGGTGGGGCAAGCCATATTCCAGGAAAACTCCCTTTACAGTGGAGTAGGGAGGCGATCTTATAAAAGGATTTACAGTCCCACCCTAATCCTTTAACATATAGCATGAGAAAATCACAAAATGGAGGACAGTCATACACTACAGGGAATCCTGGCCCAGCCACAAGGCTATACATATTTTTGGGGGGGACACAACTCAATCCATGACATACCACCCTTTGGCAGCCCAAAAACCACATCACTGAAACACATAACATACTCATCTCATCATAGCAAAATCATGTCTATACCATATGATAGAAGTCTTAAATCGGTTCTAAGTCCAAAATACAAAAACTCATTTACATCTGTAAAACCTAGAATGTAAGCTGTCAGCTTCCAAATGTACAATGGCAGAACATGCATAAGTTAGACATTCCATTACAAATGGGAGAAACTGCAGGGGAAGAAGACATTAACAAGCAACAGGCAAGTCAGCAGAACACATTACATTAGCCCTCAAAGCTTTGAAAATAATCTTCCACTTTCTGAGACATTTTACACAATGGTCCTGCCCTCTAGACTCTAGGTTTTGGCCACATTCTCTGGATTCTGAGTGGAGACCCCCAATACTGTGCTACAACTCTGCTTTCAAGGCCCACTTGGGCAGAAACTCTGCCCCATCGGCTTTAGGTGCACCCTAAGCCCAAATGAGTGGCAATTCCACCCTTACAAACATGAGAAACCATGATTTCACACTTTTAAACCCATGAGGTCATAACAATACCTTTTGAGACAGACAGCTCAGCTTCTCGTGTTGTTTGTCTCTTTAACTTTTGCTTCCTATGGCCACACAGCCCAGGCCTCAGGCCCACATCTGCCCTGTAGGGGCAAGTGTTCCAATGCTCTGTAAATCCACTGATTCAAGTGCCCAGAGGCACCCCACTCCTATAGGTCAGCTCTGGAAGAAAGTCCAACATTACATTTACATCAGTCTTTGTCCGGGGATCATCTTGGCACAGGAACCTCAGGTCTGAAAGGCACGCTCTTCTCCCGGTGCTGCTTTCCTTTCCTTTCGTCTCTTCTAGGACAAAAGGATTAAGGGTGGGGCAAGCCATATTCCAGGAAAACTCCCTTTACAGTGGAGTGGGGAGGTGATCTTATAAAGGGATTTACAGTCCCACCCTAATCCTTTAACACACAACATAGGAAAATCACAAAACAGAAGACAGTCATAGAATACAGGGAACCATGGCCCAGCCACATGGCTACACATATTTTTGGGGGGACACAATTCAATCCATGACAATCCTAGTCCATGTCACACATTGGACAAATTACAAAGGCTTGAGGCAAAACTTTAGTCTATACTCCCAACTTGTAGAAGATACCTTTAAGGTATTTTAACAACAGATTTTGGAGGTAGAAAGAAAAAGAGAAAAAGGAAAGCCCAGTTGTTGACTATGACTAGCAAAGGTCCACCTCAAGGTAACCTACTTGGTTCCCAGAGATCAGGACATGGATTACCTTGTAGCAGGAAAAAGGTAAATTTGGCCTACAGAGCAGAAAAACACCTCGAACAACATCTTGTTTGTAGAGGAAGAGGCTGTTTATTAGCTAGTGGTGCAGCAGATGGACTCAAGTCCAAACAATAGCCATGAACCCCATTCCGTTATCAGACATATCTTTTTATACGTTTTTCCAAAAAAGCAGACAATTTCCATGTATTCTCTTAACTGGCAATTACAAGTGTACAAATTTTCATATTATATTCCTATTGCCCCAGTATACTTAAAGAGGCAGCAGATAAGCAATTAGCATTAAGTTACTTGGGAAGAAGCTACTCTCTCCTTAGAAACTGGGCTCATCAAGAATTTCTATGAGGGGGAGGAGGGAGCATCCTGGGCTGGTACCTGAAAGAGGCATCTGGACTTTCACCTTCTCCTTAGAAACTGAGCTTGTCTCAAGATTTCTACTGGGGGTGGAGGGAAGCTAGTATCTGATGCCTCAACCCATTTTAGGCATTAGGCTGAAAGCAGGCATTGATTCAAATAGGGTTTGGGAAGTTCCTCACAAAGCAAACTGGTGCCTTCTTATCTAAACAGTATAACAAAGGGTACTTCCTCGGGTGAATTCACCTCTCAAGGTGGAAAGCATGTGGGCCTGGGTGTGGGTCACATTCAGCGGGCCAGACCCATCATTTTTGAGAATCTGATGTCATACATTCCAGCCATTTTTGGCTGTTTACAATCACTCATTCACAAGCTCACAAGCCCTGTACCCAGGCCTTCTTGAATTTAAGTGGTATCTTCTTAAAAGCTTTTTCTTCCCCTCTCAACCTCACTGGTCAGTGAATATGGACCCCGATTAATATAGGTACTGTCAAAAATGAGGCCAATCTAGCTCATGGATACACATCAACATTCTATGGGAAGCTAAGGGTTACAGTCAACATAGACTTGGAAAGTAAAAAAAAGATTAGACATGTCTTAGACAAGACGACCATCTTCTCTAACTTAGATTACCCAATGGGCCCCAAATTCCAATGACATTTTTGAATGAGGTGGAGAAACAAACCACTAATTCATACAGAAATGGAAGAGGCCCCAGATAAGTAAAACATTACTGAAGTACAGCAAACTAAGAAGCCCACTTTACCTTACTGTATTACCTATTAGCCATATTTTAAACATGGTACTTGTACAACAACAGATACATAGACTGAAGAAACAGAATTGAGATTTCAGACATAAAACTGTCTACCTATAAAAGTAGCTGATATTTGACAAAGACTGTTAATTGTGGAAAAGATAGTCTATTTAACTGATGGTATTGTCGTAACTGGTTGTCCAACAAAAAATGTAAACAAGACCCCTATCTCACACCATGCACAAAAACTATCTTAAAACATATGAAAGACCTGAATATAAAATCTAAAACAATAAAGAGTATGGAAGAAAATATAGGGACAATACTAGGAGCCCTAATGTATGGCATAAACAGAATGTATAAATGTATAACATTGCTAACAGTGCACAAATGCCCAAAGAGAAAAATAGATTTTTGTGAATTTCTAAAAATTAAACATTTATGCTCATCCAAAGACTTCACCAAAAGAGTAAAGACAACCTATAGAATAAGAAAAAAATTTTGCACATGACAATTCTTATCAGCATCTAATCAAAAAAATTTATAAGATACTGTAAAACCTCAACTACAAAAGACAAATCATCCAATTTAAAAGGGAGGAAATGATACAAATAAACACTAAAGAAGACTTTTTAGGTGGCCAACTGATACATGAGGAAATACAATCACGAGCCATTACACAAATGCAAATCAAAACTACAATGAGATAGCATCACTTCAACAAGGCTAGCATTAATCCAAAAAGACAGAAAATAATAAATGATGGAGAGGTACACTGCTGGTGGGAATGCAAAATGATACAACCACTTTAGAAATCAGTTTGCTATTTCCTTAAAAAACTTGAAGTAACAATACCATACAATCCAACAATCCCACTCCTAGAGAAATAAGAGTTGTTACATGAATAGATATGTGCATATCCATGTTTACTGTGGAAACTCTGGTAGTGTAGTGGTTACTGCTGACCAAAAGGTCGGCAAATTCAAATTCACCAGGCACTTCTTGGTCACTTTATGGGAAAATTCACAGTGACCCTGTCCTATAGGATTGCTATGAGTCATAACTGACTCAGTGGTAACAGGTATTTGGTATTGGTTATGTATACTGCAGCACTGTTCACAACAGCAAAAAGATGGCAACAATTTGGGTGCCCAAGAACTGCTAAATCGATAAACAAGTTAAATTGTATTTACACAGTGATACATAATGATAAAGAACATAATGATAAAGAACAATGCTGAATCTCTGAAACATCTCATTACATAGAGGAATCTGAATGGCATTACACTGAGTGAAATTAGTTGCAAAAGGATAACTATTGTATGAGACCACTATTACAGGAAATTAAGGTTTAAACACAGAAGAAAATAGCCTTTGATGGTTATGAGGATGGGGAAGGGAGAGAGACAGATATTCTCTAATGAGGTGGTAGACAAGAATTATTTTAGGTGAAGGTAAGGACATCACATCATGCAGGAGAGGTCAGCACAAATGGACTAAACCATAAGCTAAGAAGTTTCCTGAATGCAACCAAACACTTCAAGAGACAGAGTAGTAGGGGTGGGGATCTGGGGGCCTGGGGGTCATGATTTCAGGGAACAACTAGGTCAACTGTTATAATAAAGTTTATTAAGAAAAGATTCTGCATCACACCTTGGTGAGTAGCATCTGGGGTCTCAAAAGCTAGGAAGTGGGCATCTAAGAAGCATCAATTGGTCTCAACCTACCTGGAACAAAGTAAAATGAAAAATACCAGAGATACAAGGAAAATATGAGCCCAAGAGATAAAAGGGTGACATAAACCAGAGACTACTTCAGTATGAGAGTGGAAGAACTAGTTGGTATCCAGGCACAAGTGATCACCTTACAAGGAATACAACAAAGAATCCCTGAAGGAGCAGGAAAAAAGTGGGGTGCAAAATTCAAACTGCAGTAAAAGACCAGACTTAATGATTTGGCACACTGGAAGATCCCCAGAAGACATGGCCTCCAGGGTCTCTGTTAGCCAAGAACGGATACCATTTCCAAAGTCAACTCTTCAAAGAGTAGACTGGACCATAAAACATAAAATGACACTGGTGGAGAATGTACTTCTTGACTCAGATACATATAGGAGACTAACTGGGCAGCTCCTGTATGGAGGCAAGAAGACAACAGGGGGCAGAAACTGGTTGAATGGGCACAGGAAATACTGGATGGAATGGAGAAGTGTGCTGTCCCATTGTAGAGGGAGCTCCTAAGTTCTCATAACAATGCGCGTGTAAGTTTCTGTATGACAAACTGACTTGAACTGTAATCTTTCACTTAAGACACAATTAAGGGGTGGAGTCAAGATGGCGGACTAAGCACACGTCTCCTTATATCCCTCTGGAAACCAAGACCTGAATTGATAATCAAACAGAGCCTTCTGATCACCTAATCAGCCCCAGGACACAGCACAGGGCTGTTAATTGGGACTTCATACCACTCAGTGAAAAACCTCCTCTGTTTCGCTGACTCCTGCTCCTGGCTAGGCCTGGCTTTCATGGACTGAAGGTAAACGCACCATTTTGACTTTTTTTCTCTCTGTCTTGGCCGGCAGGCAGAGTTGGGTCTTGCCTAGTGACTAGACTCAGACGTGCTGCTGGGGAGATAGGCAGGTGAAATACCCATATTTTGAGAGCCAAGTTTGGGACTCTGTTAATCTAGCCACTTTGAGCCCGACATTTTATATCTGCCTCAGTGGGGTTTGTACGGAATTTCACAGTCAGTGTGCGGGACGCCATGTTGCTACCGAGATTTTAGCGATACCTAATTCTTAGCCTGGGAGCCAGCTCCTGCAAACAGGACAGTGATTCTCCGACAGAAAAGCAGTAATTCACCGAAGGCCACCTATGTTGGGGGCCCTGCAACAGAAGCAGAGGAATCACTATCTCTTAGCACTTTTAGCCCCTCTATCTGCTGCCTATGTGGAGGACACCATCTTGGATATGGTGGCCGCAGCTGGATCTAATTCTTAGCTTCGGAGCCACAGCCTGCCCACAAGAGAGCACTTTTCTACCACAAAAGCAGTACTCACCACAGTGTCACCTAAGGCTAGCCCCTGTCAGCAGAGGCCAACAGGGCAATAGCATTGCTCTATTCTGAACTGGTTTGTTATCATCTGGGTTGGATATAGTGATGCTTACTTTGTCAGTTGAGAAGATGGACTTCTACACCTGAAAAGCTAACTGACTTGTGAAATGGTCAGATACCTTTTGCTTTACATTTTAAGACAGTCTAGAGAAACATTTGCAATCCATCTTCACAGTACCTCTTCCAGCCTCTACATACACACATGGTACCCAAAAAGCAACAGACACTTGTGGCATACAAGAAATCACCCATGGCTTCAGAAGGCTCCCAAACAAAGCAACCAAGGAGTTTTCCAGATGAAGAAACTTTTATGAAAGCATCAGGAAGTGAATACAAAATGATTATATACAGAGCTCTTATAGACCTTATACAAAATGAACCAGAACAAAATGAAAAATTAAGCAAGCTGTTTGATCTGATGGAACACCAGTACTCTGAAATCCAACAGATCAAGAACAAAATCAAAGACATAGAAACTTCCATGCAAAGCCAAGAAAACAGAATGGAACAAATAGAAAAAAGAATCTCTGACTTGGAAGACAGAGCTACTGATGCCAGCATCTATGAGTAGAAATCAGAAAAAAGAAACAAGAAAAATGAAGAAGCATTAAGAAGCATTAAGAAGCATGTGGCACTCTATTAAGGGGAACAACCTTCGATTAATTGGAGTCCCTGAACAGGGTGAGACATCTGAGAACACAGAGAGTATCGTTGCTGAGCTGCTGACAGAAAACTTCCCAGAAATCATGAAGGAAGAGAATATAGACATCTCAGATGCATATCGTACACCAACCAATATAGATCTAAAAAGAAAGACTCCAAGATATATTACAAACAAGCTTAACAAAATGAAACATAAGCAGCAACTCTTAAAGGCAGCAAGACTCAAAGAAAAGCTAACATTCAGAGGGAAACCCTGGAGGCTCTCGTAAGACTTCTCAGCAGAAACCATGCTGGCATGGAGACAGTGGCATGACACATTCAAAGCTTTGAAGGAGAAGAACTTCCAACCAACAGTTATATATCCAGCAAAACTGTCTTCCAAATACGAAAATGAAATTAAGACATTCCCAGATAAACAGAAACTCAGAGACTTTGTAAAAACCAAACCAAAACTACAAGAAATATTGAAAGAAGTTCTTGGCTCTGGCTTAGAAGAACAAAACCACTAATTTTATATTCTAGAACAACTTTACTATTCAAAACTCTACTCATTTAGGGAAGGATCCAAAGCCAATCACAGCTTTGATAAGGAAAGAAGCAATCCAGTGATCATCATGAAAACTATGGTGTCATCATATTAAAAAGAGGGATGTACTACAGTTGTTATAGTCCTTCCAGATGGAGAGGAAGATGACCAGACTGGTAGTAATTAAAATTGGGTTTATATGTAGTTTATTAAGGGGGATCATAGAGGCAGCTGTAAAGCACAACAAAGATGTATCATACTATTTAAAGAAATGTAACACAGGGGTCTCAACAACTACAAAACCAGTTCTGAAAAAGGTGAAAAAGCAACTCACAAAAAAGAATGTCCCAGAACAGACTAATAAGAACAACAGAGAAAACATCAACATAAAAATAAACATATCACAATGGCAGCAGTGAACACATACCTATCAGTAATTACATTGAATGTGAATGGACTGAACGCTCCAGTAAAGACACACCGAGTGTTATCTTGGATCAAAAGAGATGACCCATCCATATGTTGTCTACAAGAAACTCACTTGAGACCTAAAGATAGGAACAAACTGAAAATTAAAGGATGGAAGAATATATATCAAGCTAACCATGAACAAATAAGAGCAGGGGTGGCAATTCTAATCTCAGACAAAATCAATTTTAATGTCAAATCCACCATCGTGGACAAAGATCGACACTATTGCTGAAAGGTTCAGTACACAAGCAAGACTTAGCTATATAAAATATTTATGCACCTAGTATCAGAGCACCTAAATATGTCGAAGAAAAACTGACTACACTCAAAAGAGAGTTAGATGACTCCACAATATTAGTGGGAGACTTTAACACTCCACTCTCATTACTAGACAGATCATCTAGAAAAAAGCTCAGTAAACATACAGAAGAGCTCATTACCACAATTAATCAACTAAACCTCATTGAAATATACAGAACTTTCCACCCATCAGCAGACAACTACACCTTCTTCTCCAGTGCACATGGAACATTCTCCAGAATTGACCATGTGATAGGCCATAATGCAATGCTCAACAAAATCCATATCATTGAATTACTGCAAAGCATCTCAGATCATAAAGCCATCAAAGTTGAAATCAATAGCAGAATAAAAAGAGATAGAAAGTGGAACTTTTGGAAACTGAACAATATCTTGCTCAAAAAAACATGGGTTATAGAGGAAATCAAGGATGAAACAAAGAAATTCATGGATTCCAATGAGAACGAAAACACTTTCTACCAGAACCTATGTGATACAGTCAAAGCAGGGCTCAGAGGTCTGTTTATCTCCATAAATGCACACATCTGGAGGGAAGAAAGAAACCAAATCAAGGAACTAACCCTACAGCTTGAACAAGTAGAAAGAGAACAACAGAGGAACCCCTTGGGCACCAGAAGAAACGAGATCATAAAGATTAGAGCAGAGCTAAATGAATTAGAGAATAGAAAAACAATTGAAAAAATTGAAAAGACCAAAAGCTGGTTTTTTGAAAAGATCAACCAAATTGACAAACCACTGGCTAAACTTACTAAAGAAAAGCAGGAAAGGAAACAAATAGCCCAAATTAGAAATGAGAGGGGAGTGGTCACCACAGATGCAACAGAAATCAAAAATATCATAACTATGAAAGACTGTACTGTAACAAATTTGAAAACCTAGGGGAAATGGACAAATTCCTTGACTCATATCAACTACCCAAATTATCAGAATGTGAAGCAGAACAACTTAATAAACCCATCACAAAGGAAGAGATTGAACATATCATCAAAACAGTGCCAACCAAAAAAAAGTCCAGGCCCACATGGCTTCACTGCAGAATTCTATCAAGCATTTAGAGAAGAGTTATTTCCAATACTACTGAGACTATTTCACAGTATAGAAAGGGATGGAGTACTCCCAAACTCATTCTATGAAGCCAGCATAACCCTGATACCTAAGCCAGGGAAAGACCCAACAAAGAAAGAGAACTACAGACTGATATCACTCATGAATCTAGATGCAAACATCTTCAACAAAATTCTTGCCAATAGAATAAAACAACATATCGCGAAAGTAATCCATCCTGGACCAAGTGGGATTCATACCAGGGATGCAAGGCTGTTCAACATCAGAAAAACAATCAGTGTGATTAACCATATAAATAACACAAAAGGTTTTGTCCATTGATGCAGAAAAGGCATTTGATAAAGTCCAACACCCATTCATGCTAAAAACTCTTAGCAAAATGGGCATAGACGGCAAATTCCTCAACACAATAAGGGCCATTTATACAAAGCCAATTGCCCACATCATCCTGAATGGAGAGAGACTCAAAGACTTTCCCTTGAGATCAGGAACTAGACAAGGATGCCCACTCTCACCTCTCCTATTCAACACTGTCCTAGAACTTCTAACCAGAGCAATTAGACAAGATGAAGAAATAAAGGGCATCTGCATCGGCAAAGAGGAAGTTAAAATCTCCCTGTTTGCAGATGATATGATTGTATATGCAGAGAACCCCAAGGAATCTATAAGTAAAATACCCAAACTGATAGAAGAGTTCAGCAAAGTCTCAGGATACAAGATAAACATAAGTAAATCAGTAGAATTCCTTTATACTAACAACGAGACTGTTAAGGAAGAAATTATCAAATCAATACCATTTACGATAGCCCCTAAGAAGATAAAGTACCTAGGAATTAATCTAACCAGAGAAACAACAGGCCTTTACAAAGAGAACAACAAGCCCTTACTACAAGAAACTAAGAAAGACTTAGATAAATGGAAAAACCTACCCTGCTCATGGATAGGAAGACTTAACATTATGAAAATGTCTATTTTACCCAAAGCAATCTATTTATATAATGCAATCCCAATACAAGTTCCAGCATCATTTTTTAATGAGATGGAGAAACAAATCACCAAATTTGTTTGGAAAGGGAAGAAGCCCGGATAAGTAAGGTACTACTAAAGAAGAAGAACACACTGGGAGGCCTCTCATTACCCGACTTTAGAATGTACTGAACTGCTACAGTGGTCAAAACAGCCTGGTACTGGTACAAGAACAGATAGATGGATCAATGGAACAGAACTGAGACCCCAGAGATGATACTATCGGCCTATGAACAGCTGATATTTGACAAAGACCCTAAGACATTAAACTGGGGTAAAAACAGTATCTTCAACAAATGGTGCTGGCAAAATTGGTTATCCATCTGCAATAAACTGAATCAAGATCCATATCTACACCTATACAAAAACCAACTCCAGCTGGATAAAAGACCTAAATATCAAACCTAAAACAATAAAGCTCATCCAAGAAAAAGTAGGAACAACAATGGAAGTTTTAATATACATTAAGGACAGAGCCCAAAATCTGTCAAAGAAACCACAATCAACAGAAGAGAAAATAGATAAATGGGAACTATTAAGAATCAAACACTTTTGCTCATCCAAAGACTTTATTAACAGAATTAAAAGAACACCCACAGAATGGGAAAAAATATTTGACAACTCTATATCAGACGGACACCTGCTCTCCACAATCTATAAGATACTACAAAATATCAATAAGAAGAAGATAAACCATCCAATTAAGCGATGGGCAAAGGAGATGGACAGACATTTCACTGAAGAGGAGATCCAGGCAACCAAAAAAACACATGCAGACGTGTTCACGGTCTTTAGTTATTAAAGAAATTCAAATGAAGACGACAATGAGATACTATCTCACCCCAACAAGGTTGACCATGATCCAGAAAACACAAAACAACAAATGCTGGAGAGGCTGTGGAAAAGTGGAACCCTCCTACACTGTTGGTGGGGTTGCAAAATGGTCCAGCCTCTTTGGAAAGCAATCTGGAGCTTCCTTAAAAAAATTGGATATCGATATACCATTTGACCCAGTAATTCCACTACTTGGAATATATCCTACAGAATCAAGGCCTTTCACACCAAAGGACACATGCACCAGAATGTTTATCGCAGCACAGTCCACGATAGCAAAAAGATGGAATCAACCCAGATGCCCAGCAACAGAAGAATGGATAGGTAAACTATGGTACATATACTCAATGGAGCACTACCCAATGACAAAGAATAACGGTGATTCCAGGAAACATCTCCTAACCTGGTTTCAACTGGAAGACATTATGTTGAGTGAAAGTAGTCAGCTACAAAAGGACAAATATTGTATAAGACCCCTATGATAAGATCCCCAAAACAGACTTGTGTATAGAAGAAAAGACTCTTTGACGGCCACAAGGGAGGGGAGGGAGGTAGGGTGGGGGGAGAGGGCTTAGTTTAGATGGTTGCTAGAAATCTGGTTGGGAGAATGTGAGGATACCACACATTAGAAACAAGAACAACATTAAGTGGAGTTCAGCATAACTTCAGTACTCCTTCCATCTTAACCGAATACTGCAAGGATAGAGTAGTCGGGGCAGGGGCAGGGCACCATGCTCTTAGGCGAAATCGAGGCCAACTGGCACAACTAGCATTTTGCTAAGAGAGCTTTCTGCACCCCACATTTGTGAGTGGTATCTGGGGTCTTAAAAGCTGCCGAGCTGCCATCCGAGGACACACCAAATGGTCCCAACTCAGCAGGAACGGATGCTCACCGAGGGCCAAAATGGCATGCGGTAAAGACAACCGAGAAGACAGAGAGACCCACAAGAGTGGGTGCCTACATCGACTTGGGACCCCAAGAACCGGATGGTGCCCGGCCACCACCAGTGATAGCCATGATGGAGCTCACAGAGAGGAGTCTCACTGGCAACACAAGAATAAAAAGGGGTGCATCCTGAGATCTCCACTAAAAGACCTCAATTGATGGTCTAGCGGTTTCGGGGTTCCCCTGAGAGCATGGCCCCCGGCCCTGATGCTGCCCTTACCCATGAATTATAACGAAGGTCCACTCTTTGGACAGGAATGGGTTGGACTTGGCAATGCAGAGTGACCATATATTGGATGCACTTTATGGTTCTATACATCTATAGGATATCATCCTGCTGACCTCTGGCTGGAGGAAGGAGAGTGGGTGGAGAGGAGGGGAAAGGAGACTGTTGGAGGATGAGACATGTATGGAGCAGAGAGGAATATTGTGCTGTCACTGGACAGGGAGAGCAGTGGAAGCTGCATATAGGTGGGCATGTAAATTTATACGGGAATGTACGTTTTCACTCAGTCATGTTCAATAAAAATTTTTTTTAAAAAGACACAATTAAGAAAAATAAATGCACAGAAAAAGAAAGAAAAATAGGCAAAAGATGAGGAATGGTATTCAAGAAGGAAGAAGTAAGAATAACAAAACACCATGATACAAAGACTTGATTATCTTCCTTACTAATGAAGAAAATGGAAATTGAAGAAAATACAAGGTACCATCTTACACCCATCATACTGAAAAAAATAGTAACTAAAGTCAACAATACCAACACGTTGAGCAAAGAAAACTATTTAACAATGTTAATGAGAATACAATTCCTTATGTACTCTTTGGAAAACAATTTGGCTTTACCTTCTCAAATTGAACATATTCTGAGACCCTCTGCTAGGTATGCATGTAGAACAATTCTTGAGTGAGAAATATACAGCTAGTTTCAGAGCATCATTATTTATAGAAGCAGAAGAAAAACTGGAAAGAACATAATAGCCACAGTCAAGGGAAAATATCAATAAAATAAGGTTTGCCATACAGTGGAACACTGTACAGCTACATGTCTCAGCATTAATGAATCCCAGAAGTGAAACATTAAAAGGATGAAAAAAAAGGAAAACTCAAAACCATGGTAGTAAAACCAAGCATGAAATTAACCAGCAAACGCTGGTTTGGTTGTGCTGGTTGCTGGCAGCCGCAGACCACTGACCGTGCAGTGCTTTTGTCATACTAGCTGGTTAATATCTTGAACATCACCTGTCAAAAAACTATACAGAAAGTTGAGGAAATACAAACACAAATTTCAATTTCCTCCCTTTTCAGGGAAGGAATGAAATTTTGGAAGCAAAGGCTTAAAAGTTAAAATTGTTAATGTTCTATTTCTCATACTTGGTTGAAACTTCATAATTTTCATTTTATTCTTTTACTCCTCATTCATATTGGGTACGTGTTCTCTTTCTTTTCCTTTCTTTCTTTTCACAGTTTAGTTTTTGTTTTGTATAAATACATACAGAAATGTATATTTCATTTATGTGTAACATGTGGTAGACAGCCTACAAGATAGCCCTCAGTGGCCCTTGCTTTCTTGTAATTAGCCTCTCCCACAACGAGCAAGACAGACTATTCTAGCACAAATGACAGTATATGATTCCAAATCTAGGTCACAAAAAGCAAGTTCTCAGCTGTTCTAAGAGAAGTCAGCTGCTCTATTGTGAGGAACCTCAAACAGCTAAGGTCTCCTACCAACAGCCAGCAATGACTTGCCAGCACTGTGAGCGAGTTACCTTAGAGTTGGATCCTCTGGTCCCAGGCAAGTCTTCAGATAACTGCAGCTCCAGCTGTTATCATAATTGCAGCTTCATGAAAGATTCAAGGCACAGTCAACTAGCTAAGCCATTCGCTAATTCCTGATAGAGGGAAACGTGTGATAATGGTTATTGTTGTTGTTTAAAACACCTAAGCATTGGGGTAATTTGTTATGCAGAAATAGATAACTAACAGATTTTGAAACACAGAGGTGGGCTGCTACTATAAATATATATTTACAAGAGAAGCTCTGAATTCGGCTTGGCCAAATAACCAAAACCAAACCCACTGCTGTCAAGTCAGGCCTGACTCATGGGACCCTAGAGGTCAGGGTAGAACTGCCTCACAGAGTTTTCGAGGAGCATCTGGTAGACTTGAACCGCTGACCTTACGGTTAGCAGACGTAGCACTCAACCTGCTATGCCACCAGGGCCTCCTTTGGCTTGGCAGTGGGCCACAAATGGAAAGACTTTGAGGAGTATTAATGAAAGCCTACAGTGCTTTCAAGAAACTGTTATTACAAGCTTGGAGACCTCTGAGGAGGCTGCCAGGACTTAAGGGAAACTGTAAGAATATTACTGGAAACTGAGGAAAAGATCTCCTCACGTGTAGTCACAAAAAGCTTAGCAACACTGTCACCCAAACAATGTGGAAAGTAAAAATGGTACCTAATAGTTGAGTAATACAGCTGATTTTGAAGGTGCCACTGGCTTTTTTTATTATTGCTAATACTAAAATATAACAGGCAGAGATAAGGTGAGGCAAAACACTGAACAGGAGGGAACTAGAAATTCGAGTGTTAGAAAATTCTCAGCCCTCTAGATGGCAAGGGATGTAAAAATTAATGCGCTTAGGACACCCTCAAGGAAATATGGTCTAAAGTGAAGCTGAGGGCGTAAATATAAAATTCTTTGTCACAGTCCAAAAGATCTGTTCAGTCCAAAACTAGTGCTTCTCAGTATTTTTAAAGTGTTGCCTTCCAGTAGTCTCAAGAGCAGCCCAAGGTAGAAAAAGGCTGGTTGTGGAGAAATTTTGTGGGTGTGGCTAATGTTCAGGGCAGTAAATTCTAAAGAGACAGGAGACCCAGGAGGACTCTAAGAGAATTATTTTGGCAGAAACACCACCAGCTTGCACTAAAGAGACAGAAATAGCTCAAAAGAAAAAGGGGCCTATGAACTCTCAGACTTCTATAGACTGAAAAATGCACTCAAATACAAACCTAGACTACCTTTCATAGAAAATAAAGAATGATTTGAGGGTAGAAACAAAAGTCCAGAGGGTAGAGCAAAGAGATGGGGAGAATCATTCCTAGGCGTGAGTAGGACTGAGTTCTATTCCAGGACTTTAAAAATGTGACCAGATGGATTTCAGAACTGCTATGGGGCAGTGGCTCCTGTATGGCTCCCATTTCCCTTTTGGGAATGTCTATAGTGTTATCCTAGCTCTGCTGCACCACTATATGCTGGATGTGTGAGAGGCAAATAACTTGTCTCTTTAATTCACAGGTCTTCAGATTATGAGGAACTGAACCTAAATGGCCTTAACCACATTTGGGCTTAATTTAGATGATAGAGGTGATATTCTAATGGTATAAGACTTTCAGGGACTTGGAGAAGAAATGAGTGTATTTCGCACATGGAACGGACATGAATTATTGAGGACCAGAGGATGAACTGTGATAGGCAGTCTCCAAGACAGCCCCCATTGCTCCTCAGTGGGGCACAAACATCTATAACAAAAACATAAAATCCGAGGGAAGCTGTGATTTGACACTGAGCAGAAACGAGGTCCTCTAGCCCTGGTAAACTTCAGATGACTGCAGTACTGGTGGCATCTTGACAGTAATCTTATGAGCAATTTCAAGTCAGAAACTGCTAAGCTGCTCCCAAATTCCTGACCCACAGAATCAGTATGAGCTAATAAATGGCTACTGTTGCTGAAATCCACTGAGTGTTGGATTAATTTGTTTATGCAACAATAAGCTACTAACATATTTTATTATAAACAATTTTTCAAAGAATTAAGTTATACTGAAGCACAAGGAAAATGGAGAACTTATTAGCAGAGATGTAGTAAATGAAGTTTGATACAACTGATTGCTTTATGCTAATCGGATCATACTGTATCTATTATTTTATAGTCCGTTTTACACCAAAAATGTTAGTTTCAAATTTTTTAAGGAAGGTTTTTTTTAAAAAAAAAAGTGGTTAGTATGTGACTTTCAAGCACAAACATCAGTTCCAGTGAGAGGGAAAAAAGGATAGACTACTTCACCAAAAATGAAATTAAGAATTTATTCTTTATTTTTAAAACACATCATACTTATTGAGGCCCCCAGGTCACAGCGGATAAGAGCTTGGCTGCTAATCAAAAGGTCAGTACTTTGCACTACGCAATGACAAAGAACAACGATGACTTCAGGAAACATCTTATGATCTGGTTTCAACTGGAAGACATTATGTTGAGTGAAAGCAGTCAGCGACAAAAGGACAAATATTGTATGAGACCTCTAAGATAAGATCTCAAAAACAGACCTGTGTATAGAAGAAAAGACTCTTTGACGGCCACAAGGGAGGGGAGAGGGGGGAGGGTTTAGATGAGATAGTTGCTAGGTATCTGGTTGGGTGAAATCAGTGATAGCATACGTTAGAAACAAGAACAATATTAAGTGGACTTAAACATAACAAGAGTACTCCTTCCGTCTTAACCCAATATTGCAAGGATAGAGTAGCTGGGGCAAGGAGTGGGGGACCATGCGAAATCGAGGCCAACTGGCACAACTAGTGTTTTGCTCAGAGGGCTCTCTGCACCCCGCGTTGGTGAGTGGTGTCTGGGGTCTTAAAAGCTGCCAAGCTGCCATCCGAGGACACAGCATATGGTCCCAACTCAGCAGGAACGGATGCTCACCGAGGACCAAAATGATATGTGGTAAAGACAACCGAGAAGACAGAGAGACCCACAAGAGTGGGTGCCTACATCGACTTGGGACCCCAAGAACCGGATGGTGCCCGGCCACCACCAGTGATAGCCACGATGGAGCTCACAGAGAGGAGTCTCACTGGCAACACAAGAATAAAAAGGGGTGCATCCTGAGATCTCCACTAAAAGACCTCAATTGATGGTCTAGCGGTTTCGGGGTTCCCCTGAGAGCATGGCCCCCGGCCCTGATGCTGCCCTTACCCATGAGTTATAACGAAGGTCCACTCTTTGGACAGGAATGGATTGGACTTGGCGATGCAGTGACCATATATTGGATGCACTTTATGGTTCTATACATCTATAGGATGTCATCCTGCTGACCTCTGGCTGGAGGAAGGAGAGTGGGTGGAGAGGAGGGAAAAAAGAGACTGTTGGGAGAACGAGACATGTATGGAGCAGAGAGGAATAGTGTGCTGTCACCGGACAGGGAGAGCAGTGGAAGCTGCATATAGGTGGGTATGTAAATTTATACGGGAATGTACATTTTCACTCAGTTATATTAAATAAAAAATTTTTTTTAAAGAAAGGTCAGTACTTTGAATTGAGCCACTCTTTGGAATCCCTTTTTGAGGCAGTTCTACTGTGTCCTGTATGCTCACGGTGAGTTGGAATTGACTCAGTGGCAACATGTTTGGTTTTTTCTTTTACTGTAATTAATAAAAGGCATTTACTAATGATTTTATTTATTTTATTAATAATTATTTTATTAATACTAATTATTAATGATTTCATTATTTATTATTAAGAAAAGATATTTTAAATCTACCCACATGTCTACCACAATGACAGAGCTGGTTTTAATTCTCCTTCCTTTTCCTATATTTTTCTCAAATGCATGCAACTTAACATAGTAAAAATCAAACACTCAAGTTGTAGTCTTTGCTCACTTAATAGTGTATCTTAGATATTTTTCATTTTAGTCCACAAACTTTGTATCTATCATTATTATAGACATGATAGCCCATTCAGGTTTCTTGAAAATGTTAAGATTTCTCACTTTATACTCAGATGTGCAAAGAAAAAGTGTATACTGAATCTGATATTCTTGTGAGTCCCCACCTCCCTGAATAACAGGAGACAAACTTTACACTCACCAGTGTATACTACCACAGCCCTTGTCCAATTAGACAAGTTCTCTTGAACTGCTTTGGGAGTAAGTATTTTCTCTCACTTCGCTGCTGTTCTCCGATGTGACATGTGGCCAGGAGTATGTAGCTGCTCTCATGGCACTGGGGAGGTTGGTGGTCCTTGCACTGATCTGCAACTTAGGTACCACGTCTGGCACCCCGATGACCAGCACTGGAAAAGCTCGGGTCCAAGAGAGAGACAGGAAAGAGGATGGAAAACTCACTCACATCACACAGGATGAAGTTGAGGCTAGGTGGGACCAAGGTCTCTGATGGAGAACAGTGGCGACCGTTCATCTGTAAGAAGCTTTATTTAGAGTGTCACAATCAGGAAGAGGTTAGCCCTGCAGTCTGTTTTGCCAAAAACAGCTACAGTGGTATCAGGGCATCTCATGATTCGCTGACCCATATGCGGAAGTATCGAGGCATGAGGAAGGAGAAAGAGGCAAAGGTCAGGCTTTCTCAGAGGCTCTGCCATTCCCGAGAAAGGCCTAAACCTGTGTGCGGAGGTATCAGTAAAGTGGGAGGTAAGAGGACAGAGAAAGAGACAAAGGTCAGGCTTTCCCAGAGGCTCTGCCGTATCCAAGAAAAGCCTAAACCTACATCAGTGAGACAATAGGTAGGACAGCGCATTCCTAGCAGCCCACAGCACTTGGGTTGAGTCCTTGGGTGCACATTGATTGGTGTTTGCTCTGTCATCCTTTCCTGAGTATTCAACAGGAAAAGACAGCTTTTCATTCAGCATGGGCCTTCCTTCCAATAATCTTGGCCACCTCCCGTGCTGACAGAACTCTGCCTCAGCTCTTGTGAGCCATATGTGGTATGCTTGTTACAATACAAGCCCTACCCCTTGTCCCTAGTCCAGACAGCTCTCCTGGCCACCCTCATTTGTGAATGCCCTACATCAAGCCACCTTGATGGTTTTCTCTGGAAAGACTCTCAGATCTACCCTACTTACCCCAGACCACACAACAGCTGATGTCGCTCAGGAATACTACCTGGTGCTTTCTCTGCATCACACCAAGTGGTCACTGGGCTCTTATGAGAGTTCCAGTCAGGAAACCAGCTAGCTGTTCTTCTCCTAGATTTCCAACAAATCAAATATCCTGTTCTTCTGGCTTTTTACCTCACCTCTCTAAGAGACCCCCCTATTCTACATCTGGTCCCCCACCTCTGCTTCTTTCTCCTTTCCTCTCTGAAAATGTTCAGAGTGAAACAGAAACACATCTAGGGAAAACCTGAAAAAGGACAGAACAATGGGACACTTAACACTGGATGTAGGTAGTCAGGGAGAAGAAAAACATGAGCAAAGGGTGACACTAAGTCATGAAAAGAGAAGCTGAAGGTGGTACAGTAAACACGGTCTAGGGCCAGTAACATGCCAAGAGCTACAATTAATCATGGCTTTAGCTATGTGGCCATGATTGGTGACCTGGGGAAAAAATGCGTCTTTGAGGGCATGAGGAGGGTAAAAGTCAGGCTTCAGCGGGTTAGAGAGAGAATAGGAGGTAAAGAAGGGGACAGGGGATATAGACACTCCTTTCCAGAAATTTGGCTGTGAACGCCATGAGAGATCAGAGAACAGGGTAGAGTGGGACTTCAGAGACGGAATTTTTTATTTTTTTCCCTGGGATTGACATGAGTATTGTATCAGTATGAGCCAGCAGCTACTGAGGGAGAGGTGGGCAATTCAGGCCTAAATTCTTCCTTCTCTTGTTCTCTGTGAAGTAGGAAGAAGAAGGTTGCTGAATTACATGCTGAGAACATGGGGGAAGGTGGCAGGACTAAAGGACTGGGGAGGAGTGAGAGTTTGAACATAATTTTTGTAGACCCAAAAAGGGGATGCTGAGTGGGGACGCACTCAGGAATTGCCAGGAGGTATTGGATACCCAGATGACTTCTACAGATGTGAATCTGCTGAATTTCTGAGATGAAGTATATTATGTGTCTCCAGCACATTCAGCAGCCCAGGTACAGACTGGCCCAGAGGTGGCAAACTGTTCATTCAGCATGTCAATAATTCCAATTAGGATACTTTTTTTCACCAGGTATCATGGTCCCTCCTGGTAAATGAGCTACCTGGATTATAAACTCCTACAGACAGCAGCTACTGGCCACCACAGACATAGCTCGACATGTTCTTAGGCATCATCCAGTCAAACCACTTTATTTTTTAACCACAAATAGCCCAGCTTGGAGAAGGAGTTAGGAGTCAAGTCTAGATAACCTTTGCTAAGCTCAAGCACTTTTCCCAGCCCTGCTGTGTTCCCACCCCCCCAGGTCCCCGACCTTCCTATCCCCTTCCCCCCACCCCTACCTCCCCCCCACCCCACACGGCCTTCAAAGAGCACAGCCCTCCTATTGTGATTTTCAGCAGCAGTACAAATGCCAGCACAGCATCACTGAGATCATGCATTTGGTAAAACTGTAAAGTAAAACCATTTTATATTTAAGCCACAGAATCTGTCTTTGTGATGCTAAGCCATTTATCCATAAAACTTTTGGGAAGTGTAGGTCCCCAGGTCAGTAACCAACACCTCTTTGCATTTCCAAGGAGCTGAGTTCCCAGCAGGGTGCTATGACCCAAGGGGACTAATACAGCTCTGGCCAGCAGGGGGAAGACTATACCGCTGTTCAAATTTCCAACCCAGTTTGATTTTTGTAAGGAAATTCATGCTAGATGAATCACTGTATCGTCTTTAGCTAACATCAACAATTTGTTTCCCACATGGTTTGCATTTTTTAGCCCCAGTTGATTAATTTAACAGCAGAGAGGTGATGGGGAGGAAAAGTGGAACAAGTAGGGCCCTGGGTCTGAGGAAGAAACCAAAATACAGCAGGAAAACCACACAGTAGATGGTATCCACAGAGACAGAACTTTCTTTTACCACAGCAGAAGAGAAAAAGCCCAGGTTTTAGAAACCTCAGTAATAAATTCAACACACAGTCTTCATGATTGAGCAACTTTTATGAAAATTCAAGGAGATATGTGTATCAGTGAGGTAGTGATAAGGTGGGAAACACTGAAAACTATAAACAAAAGCAAGAAATGTGCCCATCTTCAGTGAACTGCTAACTGACACTGAAGAGATTGATGCAGGAGGGCTACGGGAGCACTTTGGGGACAATTCCTCCTTATTTAATCAATACAATCTGAGTAGAAAATTCCTGTGAGGAATCAGGTAAAGATAAGAGTGGACTCAGATCACATCACAAAGCATCAGGACCCTACTTCAGGCATGCAGCTGTTTTTATGCTTAGGAGTGACTGTATCTTTCCATCTCCATAACCTTCACTTTAGGGTGGGAAGTTTATACTCCCTTATGAAACAATTCACCACAACTGCTATACCATGGAAGAGCAGATAGCAGATCAACATGCTCTTGCCTTTTGTCTTTCCCCAAAAGGGGGTTCAAGCTAACATCAGATATGTTGGTGAATATAAGAATCTAATAAGGGTTATTAAACTACCTTCCATCTTCTGCCTCAATTATCACCCCGAGACCAGATTAGCAGGTCTACATTCCTCTCCCATCTCTGAGGAAATAAAATTAAGAGCTCAGAGAGATAATGAAATTTTGGGTAATTCACGTTGTTTGATAAGATGCAATGAAATCTCATGGCATAATTAAATCTTGTGACTCCTTGCTATTGTTCTGTGACAGAAAGCAATCCCTTTGAAATCTAGCTATAAAAACCACTGGAAATGTAACCTAAAGAGGGCACAGTTTTTTGAATAAGTTATTCTCACTGTTTCCCTGGATTTGCTGGCTTATCTGAAAATAAAGCATTCTTTGAACTCCACACGGTCTCTGAATTTTTGGCTCCAATGATAGCTGGAATGAACTTGCTTTAGTTTAGCAGCATCTGGCCACCATGAAGGGACTTCGGGGACCCTTCCATTAGGTTCTTTCCCAGGGAAGAGCCAATTTTCTCTCCTTCACTTTTCTGCTACATCTCTAAAAACCCTCAGTGAACAGGTGGATAGCTGCCATAGCAATTGAAGAATTCTGACCAGTGCACTCACTGGTGAATTCTGAAGCCCCAGCTGCTCATACCACCCCAGTAACTCTGGCCCAGATGGCTGATGGTATGTACATGTTCTATTCAAAGGCTTGATAAGATCTATAAAATAATTTACAGGCACAGGTCAGACATTTCAGAACCAAAGGGACTCTGCTGCTGGGAGGCTCACATGACAGGATTAACAGGTACGTATGTGAACAGACAAGGGAAGTGTCTGCTCTTTGCAAGACACACTCCACGCAATGTGAGGTACACACTGGTCCAAGCATAACACCTCCCCCTTCCCTGGATCTTCACTATCCCATTAGGTTAAAAGCAGTTCAGATCCTTGGCTTTGACTTTGGCCTCCTTTCCTTTCCTCTTCTTCTATTAGGCTCAACCCAGGACAGAGGAAATTTGGAGGAGTCCTCTTTGTCCACCTGGACAGGCAGGTCCAGAGGTGCAGCTTCTGAACACTCTGAGCAGCACTGCCAAGAATCTTTTTCTTGGGAGCCTTTGAAAGCTGGCATCTGTGCCTCACATCTATTCACTAATTTAAAAAGGGTTCAAGTGCTTTATTCTAGTTGCTCATAGAGAACTCAGGTTCTCCTCAGGGTTCAAGCCTCTGTCTGTCTCAGTACCGTTTGTTTGGTAAGAAAGAAATGTCTGTCCCAACTAAGAAAGCTTTCTCAGTATCTGTATACTCTGACCAGGGCACTCTGAAGCCCCAACTGCTTATACCACCCCAGTAACTCTGGCCCAGATGGCTGAGGGTACATATGTGTTCTGTTCAAAGGCTTAATAAGATCCATAAAATAATTTACAGGCACAATTTACTGTATACTCTAAGAAAAGACTGATGGGATAGATTCTGTCTATGTGGTTTAAGTATGAGTACCCACATCTTCTGGTTACACACAGAGAACTCAGGTTCTCATCAGAGTTCTGCTTCTGTATCAGTGAAGAAAGCTTTCTCTGTACACTCTGTGATGTGAGAAGTAAGGCATCTGATCCTAAGAAAAACCCATTGTGTGGATTCTGTCTGTCTGGTCTCAGCACAGGTACCCAGCTATCTGTAACACAACCTGGCCAATGTACCAGCTAGACTCTGGAAAAAGTTAGTGATTGAATGGATCCATTTTACCATCCTGAAATTAGAACTCTATTGTCAAAAGTCAGGAAAATACTTGCTAAGCTCACTTTAACTGAAAAAGAAACTGTATAAAGTAAAGCTGTGTGTGAGTGATAGAGTGTGAGGCCTCCCATGTGTATTTGATAAGATAAATGTATTTGTGGTGTGGTTTTGTATTTGCCTTTTGGGGGGTTTGGAAATGTCTTTGTCATTGTTGTACTTACACAAGCTGTTTGTAGGACCCACAGATTTATAATGTTTGGTGAAAAAGAGTCTCACCCCTGTAGACTGAGTTCATAGTGTTTGGCTTCAGTCTACACATTTTGGCCAATTCAACCTCAGAATTATCTTTTTCCCCAGTATTGTCCTTTCAATATCTGTTTTCATAAAACAGTCTTTGCCTATTAAGTGTCTTAGGTCTTGTTGTCACCGGTGTATCTAATTTTAATATATTTCTTATTCTTTTGAGACTTGTTTAACATGTCAGAGTCTTGCTTCAGCTAAATTAGAGTTGATAAAGAAGCCAGATTTCAAGTAGATCCAGACATACTGTCACTGGGCTAAAAAACCTAACTTTACAGCCCTTAGTTAAAGAGATAACTTTGTCTTAAGGAGAAAGTAACAATTCCAAAGCAGTAGAAAGGACATTAATGATATTTTGTCCTTTGGAAAGAAGTAGAGGGCATGGCAGAAATTAGCCTCAAGTCATAGCCCCAGGGGAGCTTTTGAGGAAAGAAAAAACAAAACACAAATTCCTTTATAATTAGGTTGAGGCCTTCTCTTTCAGACCAAAAAAAAAATTAAAATTAAAAAAACACAGATAAGGATTACTGCTTTACTTTGACTATCATAAACTGGGTAAATCCAGAAAAGACTTTTCACTATTGCAGGACAACTCTGAGATCTACCTGGGAGGTTTAGAGATATGTCTATATCAGGGATGATACTTTGCGATTTCCAAACCAGTTGAATAGACTTCTGTAATTTTTAAAAGCCAGCTGATAAAACTTTAGGAGTTAAAGACGTAGAATGTTTAAGCAAGCTTTATTTCAGCCCTGGACTTTAGTGTAATTGAGCTTAATTGATATCTGATATAATGTAAATTTATATACTGTTGGCATTTAAAGCAACAAGGAAAAATATATATTACACGAGTCTTAATGAGTTTTTTCTCTTTCTTTGTTTGCTGTTTAACAGACTGCACTATAGAGGTTTGTTGAAAAATATTTGATATGGTCAACAGTTTTGTTTGCCTGACAAGTTTAATGATTTAATTTATGAGATCTTTAAAACATTGATGTTAGAAAGAATTGGTGTTCTTGCTGCTAAATTACAATTTTTTCTGATTTCTGAGTAAACAGTTAATTTATTCCTTATGTAATCTCCCTTAAAGACAAAGATTTGATCTCTTATTAGGATAAAATTCCTGAGTCAAACACTAAGCCCCGAGGTTTGGAGATGGAGAAAGAGCAAAGGCCAAGGGTAGCCTTTTCTGAGACGAAAGGTCTAAAAGGGTTTTGACACAAATCGGAATGGTAAAAGGTACCTGATTCTCACTGGGTTAAGATTTATATTGGTTATTTCCTCTTAGTGTTTTCTTAACAAATGCATATTTAGTCAACTATTGTTAACTGGAGAAACCTTGGTGGCATAGTAGTTGGGTGTTACAGCTTGTAATTACATGGTTGGCAGTTCCAATCTGTCAGGCACTCCTTGGAGAATCTACAGGACAGTTTTACTCTGTTTATGGGGTTGCTATAAATCAAAATCAATACCACAACAATGGGTTGGATTTAGTTTAAATTACCAGTTGACTATATTATTTAATCTGACACCATCAAAGCCAATGCTTTAACTCAAAAATTCAAATTATTTGATTGTAAGTTTATTTTTATATTATATAAACATTTAGAGACTTAATAATCTTGTTATATCCTGACTATGTTGTACTGTACTTCAAGATTGTTAAGTACAGTATCTGAAGTTCCTTAAAAGTGCAGTGTCTTAGTCAGCTAGGGCTGCTCTAACAAAAATACCACAGAATGGATGGCTTTAACAAAGGAAAGTTTATTCTTGCATAGTCTAGTAGGCTGCAAGTCCATATTCAGGGTGTCCCCTTCAGGAAAAGGCTTTCCCCTTGATGGCTGTGGAGGAAAGTCTGGTATTGCATCAGTCTTTGTCCAGAGAGCGTCCTGATGCAGGAACCTCAGGTCTGAAGGACACACTCTTCTCCCAGTGCTGCTTGCTTGGTGGTGTGAGGTTCCCAATTCTCAGCCTGCTTCTCTGTTCTTTTATCTCTCATAGGAGGAAAGGATTAAGGGTGGGGCAAGTCATACTCCAGGGAAACTCCCTTTAGAGTGGAGCAGGGAGGTAATCCTATGAAGGAATTTACAGCCCCACCCTAATCCTTTAACATACAGCATAGGAAAACCACAAAATGGAGGACAGTCAGAAGATACTGGGAATCATAGCCCAGCCACATGGCTACACATATTTTTGGGGGGACACAAGTCAATCCATGACAAACGGGTAATGATTGTTTAAGGTTTTCCAGAAGATTACTGAGTTTCTGTCATCTACAGTGTTTGCTAATTTTCTGAAAACAATTAACCAGAATATCTCAACAAAGATTTTAGACTTATGAAGAGGACCATGGCTCAAGATATCCAAGACACTTGTGTAGAACTGATGGCCTCACAAACTGTGGCTGGCCCAGAATAGGTTCAACAGAGAACAACTACACAACGCAGGGTAAATGAATATACTATGGGTTTTATGTAAAAATTATCACTGCTATTTTGAGGTGCTACTTTCTAAATATAAGCTAAATTAATTTAATGCATTTATTAACACGGAATTTGAGGTTTGAAAAAGTGCAATCGCTGCTGAGACTCATGAAAAATGATTACTGACGCTACTTATGTCTGAATTCCTCATGCCTTGTTCAGAGGAGTCATAATTTTATTGGTTTTTTCAGATAATTAGCCTGATATTGTTGGGGTTTCTATTATGCTTCATAGTTTACTGTATGATGCTTGAGACCTTAAAAAAAACCTGACGGTATTGAATCAACATCCTTTTAGTGAGTTGATTTTTCACCTTTTTCAGAACTGGTTTTGTAGTTGTTGAGACTCTTATGTTACATTTCTTGAAATGGTATGATACATCTTTGTTGTACTTTACAGCTGTCCCTATGATCCCCCTTAATAAATTATATATAAACCCAATTTTAATTACTACCAGCCTTGTCATCTTCCTCTCCATCTGGAAGGACTATAACAACTGTAGTACATCCCTCTTTTTATTATTATGACACCATAGTTTTCATGATGATCACTAGATTGCTTCTTTCTGTATCAAAGCTGTGACTGACTTTGGAGCCTTCCCTAAATGAGCAGAGTATTGAGTAGTGTGCCGTTCTAAATTATAAAGTTAGTGGTTTCGTTCTTCTAAGCCAGAGCCAAGAACTTCTTTCAGTATTTCTTGTAGTTTGGGTTTGTTTTTTACAAAGTCTCTGAGTTTCTGTTTATCTGGGAATGTCTTAATTTCATTTTCGTATTTGGAAGACAGTTTTGCAGGATATATAACTGTTGGTTGGAAGTTCTTCTCCTTCAAAGCTTTGAATGTGTCATGCCACTGTCTCCATGCCAGCATGGTTTCTGCTGAGAAATCTGAAGACAGCCTACAGGGTTTCCCTCTGAATGTTAGCTTTGCTTTGAGTCTTGCTGCCTTTAAGAGTTACTGCTTGTGTTTCATTTTGTTAAGCTTAATTATAATATGTCTTGGAGTGTTTCTTTTGAGATCTATATTGGGTGGCATACGATATGCATCTGAGATGTCTATATTCTCTTCCTTCATGATTTCTGGGAAGTTTTCTTTCAGCAGCTCAGCAATGATACTCTGTGTTCTCAGATGTCTCACCCAGTTCAGGGACTCCAATTAATCGAAGGTTGTTCCTCTTAACAGAGTCCCACATGCTTCTTTATGTTTCTTCATTTTTCTTGTTTCTTTTTTCTGATTTCTGCTCATAGACACTGGCATTAGTAGTTCTGTCTTCCAAGTCAGAAATTCTTTTTTCTATTTGTTCCATTCTGTTTTCTTGGCTTTGCATGGAAGTTTCTATGTCTTTGATTTTGTTCTTGATCTATTGGATTTCAGAGTACTGGTGTTCCATCAGATCAAACAACTTGCTTAATTTTTCATTTTGTTCTGCTGCATTTTGTATAAAGTCTAGAAGGGCTCTGTATATAATCATTTTGTATTCACTTCCTGATGCTTTCATAAAAGTTTCTTCATCTGGAAAAATCCTTGTCAACATCCTTTTAAACTGCCAGCTTTAGGAAAACTGGTTCCTAAAGTCACTTAAGTCAAAGGAGGATCTAGATAGACTAAGTCTGGCTGCTTTACTCTGGGTGTACTGTTTTGTAAACATAAAGAAAAATGGAAAGATCCCTTAGGTACCCTTAGGTACCCTTAGGTACCCTTAGGTTTTTATGGCCCTCTATCAGAACCACAGACTCCACTCTCCTAGTTGGTATAGGAGGTCTTTAAGCTATGTAATAACAAGAGATTTGGTGCAGAAAAAAATAAATGAAAAAGAAGATGCAATTGTTGGCTATAGCCCTCTAGTGTCCACCTCGAGGTAACCCATTTGGCCCCCCAGTTCAAGACTTGGATGAGTACTGACCCTAATCAGTACAAGTACTATCAAAAAAATGAGGCCAAGAAAGTGGAATGTCACGAGTGCTCTAAAATAGGATGCCTAGCTGACCTCCTACAGGCCAAGATGGACAGGCTCTTCTATAATGATCTTGGAAGAGGGCTCTGAAGAGTCAGACTACGGACAGAGCCCTGAGACCCACCTGGCTCTCTGCCACACCATCGACATCTCCGTGGGGAAACCAAGGGTTACACTTGACATGGAAGATCAGGAGATTAAATTTGTCTTAGACACAAAGAGCCACCTTCTCTATCTTAAGTAGGCCCACTCTCCAAACAGGACTACGTAATTACTGGCTTGGACTAAAAAACCAAGGTGTAAAGTTTTCTTTTGTGTCTGATGGGGTCGCAGTTGTTGAGATACATACCACACATTCTCAATCAGATTCCATTAAAAATTTGAGACATTACCATCTGAGAGAAAAATGGAGGAGAGAGGGAAAAAAGGAGAAGTAGAGAAGAGAAAAAAACAAGAGAAAGAGGAGAAAGAAAAAAACATGAGAATGGAAGAAAGAATAAGAAAGTGGAGCAAAGGTAAAGAAGAAATAGAAAAAGGAGGGAGGAGGATGGAAAGCTGGATAGCTCCAGTCTAAGTTTCCAAAAAGACTTATATCTTTCAAGTTGCAACAGTCCTAAATAAAATAACGTGTCATAGATCCTAATGGATACTCAGTAATTGTCACCCTAGCCACTATAAATGATTAACACTGTCAATGAGAGATTTCTACTCAGACACGCAGACCTGCACCCCTACTCAGCATATACAGAAGAAGAGACCTCCATCCAAGTTCCCATAAAAATTATGAGTATGAAATCTCTTAGGGAAGTTAGAGTAGACAAAATAATATTAAAAAACGTGCTAAAGACCAGGATAATTACTGTCATGGATTGAATTGTGCCCCCCCAAAAAATATGTGTAGTAATTTGCCTGGGCCAGGATTCCCTGTGTTCTATGATTGTCCTCCATTTTGTGATTTTCCTATGCTGTATGTTAAAGGATTGGGGCGGGACTGTAAATCTTTTCCTAGGATCACCTCCCTGCACCACTGTAAAAGGAGTTTCCCTCAAGTATGACTTGCACCACCCTTAATCCTTTCATTCTACAAGAACAAAAGGAAAAGGAAACAAGCAGAGAATTGGGAACCTCACATCATCAAGAAAGGAGTACTGGGAGAAGAGTGTATCCTTCAGATCTGAGGTTCCTGCACCAAGAGGCTCCCAGGACTGATGCAATACTAGACTTTCCTCCAGAGCCAACAAGGCGGAAGGACTTCCCCTGGAATAGACATCCTGAATTTGGACTTGTAGCCTACTGGACTGTGTAAGAATAAACTTTCCTTTGTAAAAGCCATCTACTTCATGATATTTCTGTTAGAACAGCGCCAGCTGACTAAAACAATTACTTTCATGGCAAACTAATTTCATAGATATGAATATTGACAGTGGGAAATGAAGAAGCTAATAATTGTAAAATATTGATTAAAGATCCTTGCCTGATCTCTCAGGCTGACTTAAACTAACCTAGAGATTGAAATTTTTTTCAGATCCTGCCCAGGGGACTCAGCCAGATAACATCACCCACTTTATCCAGGGACTTGAGAAAGCTACAGAGTCCAAATAACATCACAGTTCCTCTAACAGCACAAAGACTCCTTCAGGTCAGAGTTTTAAAAATTTTCATGACTCTCCAACCTAAGTTGGCTGTGCACACTAGTAATGGGAATCATAATCATAAATGTTTGGAGACTATTTGCTACCTTATACAATGTGTACCCTGCCTCATGACTAACTATACCTCATGTTATAGAGAGTCAGTTCATAATCAAGGACTTGATCCTAGAGTTAATGCTATAAATGAAAGCAGTTCTTTTCATTTAAAAGCTATTTTCAGCTACAGTGACAGGCAGAACAAACTTGCTTTCATTCAGCAGCAGATGGGGGAGCCCAACTACGACTGCTGATCCTCACATAAAGGCCTCACCCTTTACCAGTGAAATCTACCTTTACTGCACACCACCCACATAGATACAAACACACTGTGAACAACCTCTCTTCCAACCAAGGCACAAAAGCAAGAAAGTTTGCTTTGTTCTAAAGGGTATAGATTTTTGTTGCTTCGGCTTTGGGTGCTGACATCCAGAAAGTGTTGTTTTTTTCAAGCCAAATTTCAGACTTATATAGATGGGGAACAGAGAAAAGTCATTATTTTTAAACTGATAAATTAAAAAGGCAGAGACAGCATCCCAAATGCTCATAAAAGACTGAGCCTAACCTCATTTCCAAGATTAGATAAACTCTGTACTTCTAATTCCAGCACAAGTATTAAAGAATGTGGTTACCACTGGTACTGTCCCTGCAAGTATCCTAAGTCTACTTCGTAGGAAAATTCTCTTACAAGTAGTTAAGAGCTAGTCAGCTTTTCCAGTTCATCTTCATGACACCGGCACGTCTCTTAAATAGCTATTCCCTCTCTACAATGACAATTTCACACCATCTTCATTTTCCTCAAGGCTCTTACCTTTCCTGCTGCCATATTGCAGGTGACCTATTCTCAAATACTTCAGAGAAAACACAAAACCTGACATCATTTTATTCCAATCTACGTTTCCATTAACTGTATCCATTAACTCCATCTTCTTTCCTATTAAAATGAATGATCTCTGCTCCCATCAAATAAGAAACAAACTTTCTTTATACACTTCAGAGTCCTCAGCATGCTGCCTTTTTAGGGATCTTTACTCCACTTCCCCTCTTTTCTTGTATAATCTCGATCTCTCTCTTGCAACTGATTCCTTCCAATTAGCATGCAAATATACTCCACCCTTTTCCTGTGAAACATCGCTGAATGCCACACCACCTCTAGCTCCTCCTCCCTTTCTTACTCCTCAGAGCCAAGTCATTGACTCATCCACTCTCACTGTTTCCTTTTCCTCGACTCCTCCACCTCTCTTATCACGCTTCCACCTCACTCACTCCATTAAAACTACTCTTGTTTAGATCAACAGTAACTTGCATAATGCTAAAGCTGCTGTTTCTCATCATTTTGTTTCTTCTTGAAACACCTTCCACAGTGTCACAGATTGAACTGTGTCCCTCCAAAAATGTGTACACCCTTTGGTTAGGCCATGATTCCTGGCATTGTGTGATGTTTCCTTCCTATACGCTGTAATCCTTGCCTATATGATTGTAATGAGGGAAGATGAGTGGCAGTTGTGTTCGTGGGGTAGAACTCAATGTGTAAGACGGTATTGTGCCTTGAGGCAATCTCTTGAGGTTTTAAAGAAAGAAGCCAGCAGAGATCATTGGGGACCTCACTCTACCAAGAAACAATGCTGGGAGCAAAACACGTCCTTCAGAAAGGAACTTGGATCCTTGTATCTCGAAAGCTCCCAGTTTTGCTTTCTTAGAAAACTAGAAGTAGAAATACCATATGATCCAGCAATCCCACCCCTTGGAATATATCCCAGAGAAATAAGGGCCACCACTCAAACAGATAAATGCATCCCAATGTTTACTGCAACTATTTCCACAATAGCAAAAAGATGGAAGCAACCTAGATGCCCATGAATTGTATATTCATACAATTGAATACTATGAAATGATAAAAAACAACAATGGCTTAGGGAAATAACTGATAATGTGGGACCATCTGGAGGACATTATACTGAGTGAAATTAGCCAGATGCAAAAGGACAAATATTGTATGAGACTACTATTACAAGGATGCAGCAAATCGTTTAAGCACAGAAGAAATCAATCTGCTACGATTACAAGGGTAGGCAGGGAGAGGGATTCATACAGATTAGATAGCAGTTAGTATGTGAGTTGAGTGTAGGATGTGACAGTACATACTAGGAAATAGGTACCCACAGCTGCACTACTTCACAACTAAACTGTTCCCTAAATGCAGCCCACCTCTTTGGAAGGACAGACTAACAGGTCTGGGGTCAGGGGACCATGCTTTTAGGGGACATACAGACTAATAGGTAAACCCTAGCTTTTTTTTTCTCTTCTCTTAAGAGAATTCTCTGCATACCACCTGGGTGGGTGGAGCCTGAGGTCTTAAAAGCCAGCAAGTTGCCGTCTAAGTAACATCAACTGATCCCAAACCACCTAGACCAGAGGTCAACAGTGGACATCAAGGCCAGAAGGAAAATATGCCCACCAGGTGGAAGGGGCCGTATGAGCCAGAGTTTGCTTCAGCATGGAACCAGAAGCACTAGATGGTGCCTGGCCACTACCAATGACTGCTTGGAGGAGGCACACAGTACAAAGCCCCAGACATAGCAGGAGAAGGATTAGAGGGCAGAGCTAGAACTCTACCAAAAGACAACACCTGATGGTCCATCAGACTGGAGGGACCCCTTGGAGCCTGACCCCAAGACTCTCTAACCCCTAACCATATCCAGCACCAGAGCCAGCTCTCCAGACAAAGACCAAACTGGACCATAGAAAACATGGAGTGAGGTGGCTACGAACAAAGCTTTGAACTTACATTTGTACCTGGGGCTGTCCTAGAGGCTCATCTCAGGGACTGAGATGATAGAGTGAGGGGGGTCAGATATTGGTCAAAGGGTCATGGAAAGTTCTAGGTGAAAGGGAAAGTGTGTTGTTGGCAGTGGGTGAGGAGGGGAAGCAGTCAGAACAGAATAGTGGTGAAAGTTCTGGATGTTATATGGAAAATTGATATAGACTGTAAAATTGTTCTCAAATCACAATAAAATTTATTTTTTAAAAAGCTCCCAGTCTAGAGGAAGATTGATGACAAAGACCTTCTTCCAGAGCCAACAGAGAGAGCCTTCCCCTGGAGCTGGCACCCTGAATTTGGGGCTACTTGTTTGTGGCAGAATGAAATTTCTTTTTAAAGCCATTCACTTGTAGTATTTCTGTTACAGCAGCACTAGATGGCTAAGACACTCAGCTTCCCAGGTAGCCACTCTATTTGTTTACCTTCTGACTCTCTGGCGCCTTTCTTTGAGTTTCCTTTAAGCACTCTTCTCCAAACTTCTAATCATTGATTTTATGAAGATTCTTGTCTTAGACTATCCTGTATTTCCATTTCATAATCTCTCCCTAAAACTCTCACCCTACCCACCTCCCACGGCTTCAAATATGTTGATAATGCCCAAGTGTCTGTCTCCAGTTTCACCCTCTGCTCTGAGCTCCAGTCCTCTGGATCCAGCTACTATTTGGAGGCTTCACATTGCCTCAGTCTCAACATACCCAAAACGGAATGAAATGTCTGCTTTTTCCCAACACACAGATATCTCCTCCACCTCTGGCCTTTCTTCTCAATCAGTGGCACCTCCAGCCAGGCAGTCCTTCCTTTAGGTATCATCCTAATACTACTCTCTCCCCTCACTATTTGCATCCAGTGGGTTGCGGACTTCTGCCATTTCTGTCTCCTAAATATATTTCAGATCCATCCAGTTGTCTCCACCTCTCCTCCCTCCATAGGAGCCAAGGAAAATATAATTTTCACTATACTGAGGAAAGCATAATCCTCTGTGGGAAAACATACCAGGGAAAACCTATGAAAAATGCAGTAACTCTTTTAAGTCAATAGCTGGGAGTAAGAAAGGGAGTCTGAGGGTTTTTGTGAATACTGTGACCAAAACAATCAGCAAGTTATAAGGATCAGCTACGCCCTGGGACACTGAGATAAGTTCCCCAACAACTGTGTAAACTCCATCAAAGTTGTTTTTCAGAAGGAACGAGATGGAACTAACTCTGGGGACATGCACAGAATGTCTCCTTTCCACCGCTATGTGTCCTTCCAACGGGGGCACCAGAGAGCTACAATCAAGACCAGGGAATCAAACCAAGGGAGCAAGAAACTGTGCATACACAATACCCCATAATAAGTCCTGCTACCCACCCCAGAATATCCCATGGCAGAAACCATCTTGAAGTCTGCATGCATATACAATCAAGGGACAAGCAGCTACCTGCCAATAAAGGAAATATTTCAGATCCCCATCACTGATTTGTTGTCCCCAGCTATACCCGAGGCCTAGATGGGCTATAAAAATCCAACCCTGAACTTGCTCAGTGGCTCAGCCTCCTGAAGTGCTATACACTGTGCTGTCGCCCCTCTTCAAAGTGCTTTCATTTTCCAGCAACGACTTCCCTCATGGGCCACCCAGATCTCCTTGAGTAATTCTTTCTCACAGATCTGACAAGGACACTTGAGGGTCTTCAGAGACCCTCAGATAACCACATGACACCCCAAAGCATCTTAAGTTCTCCTCTGCTCTGCCCCAACAAGCTACACACGGCAGCTGGTTATAAGAACACTGCTGCCAACAACTGACTCAATTACCAGTGAGTACCATGCACAATAGCATTGTACTGTACCATCTGTGCCATGCTGTCTGAGCCCCTCCTGCTCTAGACACATGATTGAATTTCAAACCCTGGTGATATAGTGATTAACTACTGTGTCTATTAACCAAAACGTTGGTGGCTCAAATCCGTCAGGCACTTCTCAGAAACGCTATGGAGCAGTCACTACAAGTCAGTCAATGGAAAGCTGTGGGTTTTTCAGTTTGGATCCCCAAATGTTCCCCTGTCTGCAAGCCTTCCTTCATGAGGTTTGCGCTACCGGGAATGCTTCTCTCTTGCCTTCCCAATGCCCCTTTTACTTCTCCCACATCTCTCCTATCCATCATTGCTTAGTCTGTTCTACTCATACTTGACCATCTAAACCTTGATGTTGGTTCCTTCGAACCGTTTTCCTGATTACCATAGTCTCAGGAGGATGTTAATGTTCTTCATGCATTCACAGCATTTTTCCATAACACAAGTGGACTTAGTAACTACATATGTGCTTATTTGTAAAGTGTCTGTTCTCCTAGCCCATTAGGTCCAGGAGCACAAACACACAGTGCTGCTCGCCATGACCTCCTGAGGCCATCACCTTCTGTAGCTCCTTCTCAGAGCCTCTAGGCCTCAGAGCCCATACTCAGTACTTCATGCACGCAGACAAGGGCAACTGTACAGCTCAGCTGGCACAGGACAGTCCTAGTTTTATGACATTATCCCTAGTGTGATTATTAACCATGTCTGTTTTCTCAAAGTATGAAACTATAGCACTGACCCCAGCTCTGACCAACTCAACACAACACATACCCAGCACAGCGCCCTGGCCCTACCTCTGTCTGAATCTTCCACCACTCTGGGAGGTCCCTAAGCACCCCATGTAGGGTGCACACAGATGTAACCAGCCATATGGGGTCAGCATCCATGGAGCAAATCTTTGATTAATGTGAGCTGGCAGCTACCACAGGAGCCCTTCTCTGATTTCTATCACAGAGGGTTGTCCCTGGGTTATTCAGAGGCACCACCGCTCAGGCTGAGAAATCAGCTGCTCTTGGCAATAATACGTTTCCTAAGGTTCTCCCTCCCTGGCTCCACTTCCTTGCTTCTCCCTATTTCTACTGCCACAGGTTCAGATTTGTGGGGAACCCAGGGTAAGGCAAGAGTTTTCTTCTGTGGGGCTTTAAAGGGCAGAATTAGAACTAAAGCATAAAAAAACATGGAAAAACATACCTTGGCAGAGCCATTCAAATACTAAACTGCCTTTACTGATAAGTAATGAGCTAGTTCTCTTTTGTAAGAGCTGTTCAGGTAAATGACAGTCTGCCACTTAGTGAAAATATTGTGAAGAGGATTCAGTACCAAACTCGTTGACAACAAATCAATTCCAACTCATAGTGACCTTAAAGGACAGAGTAGAACTGCTCCATAGATTTCTCAAGGGTCACCTGGTAGATTTAAACCACCGACTTTTTGGTTGGCTGTCATGGCACTTAACCGATAAGCCACCAGAGTTTCCAAATATCAAATGAGGTCTGGTAAACTTTTAATTCCTTTCCTACCTGAAGATTCTATATTCCATTTCTAACAAGAACAAACAAACAAATGCAAAAATACTTCTTACGTCTATCTGGTATGGATTAAATGTTTATTTAGTTTGCAATCCTAACCCAAAAAGCCACTTCCCATGTGTCTTAGTCAGCTAGGCTGCTGTAACAGAAATACCACAGAGTGGATGGCTTTAACAAAGAAAGATTTATTCTTACACAGTCCGGTAGGTTGCAAGTCCATATTCAGGGTGTCCGCTCCAGGGAAAGACTTTCCCCTTGTCGGCTCTGGAGGAAAGTCCGGTATTGCATCAGTCTTTGTCCAGGGAGCGTCCTCACGCAAGAACCTCTGGTCTGAAGGACGCACTGTTCTCCCGGTGCTGCTTGCTTGATGGTAGCCAGGTTCTCAAATTGTCCTTTGTTTCTTTTTCCTTTTATTCCTTGCAAGCTAAAAGCATTAAGGGTGGGGCAAGCCATACTCCAGGGAAACTCCCTCCACAGCAGGAATTCACAGCCCCACCCTAATCCTTTAACATACAGGTTAGCAAAACCACACACAATGGAGGACAGTCCCAAGATACTGGGAACCACATCCCAGCCACGTGGCTGCACACATTTTTGGGGGCGCACAATTCCAACCATGACACCATGGATACTCAGTATTATCATGTGTCCAGATAAAGGTATAATGGCCAACAGAGGAAGATTTAAAAATTAAGGCAGTCACAAATATTCCCTAACCAATATAAATCTGCACACTTTAAAAAGTATCACAATTTTGAAAATTTATTAGCTGATGGATGATAACACATTGCTCTGAAATCAGGTGACTTTTTTCAATTTTTTCCCAGTTATCATTCCTGAAGTTTCCTCAATTAGTTATGTCTTTAAATTATTAATTTTAAGCTCTGATCATTCAGTTATAGAGTCCATACCTGCCTGCTCTGCTACAGGAATATCCTTTGGGATTGTTTCTGAACTTGAAATAACTTCCTTTTTAGGGGAATTTTTATTATTAAATGCAATGTGGTTTCAAGCACAAAGCATAATGTGACTCTAGCCACTTGAATTTATGGGAAAGGAAAGGAAACCAGTTCTAGGCACATCAACAGCTACAGCTTGTGAGAATAGAGTCATCAATCTAAGCCTTCAGAGAAGGAGCAGAGGGGCCGGCAAATTCAAGTTTGTTGATGTTTGAAGTGATCTGGTGCAATGGATGGGTTAAATGATTGAGAACACAGTTTTGTGAGGTCCTGTGGGTGGTGGCATTGTGTTTCTAGAAACCACTCACAGCAGGATGCCAATCAGCAGCAGAAGGAAGGGGAACATGTTCTTGCCAAGAAGACCAAGAAATTAGGCAGGGCTTGAAGTCTCTGGTATCCAAGTTAGACTTTCAGGGGGTGCTTTAGTCTCAGCAAGGGCCTGGAGTTCTAGGTGGAGAAACAGGCAGAAACTCACTCAAACAAACTGGAACAACTTGGCAAGGCAAAAGTGAAAAGAGGCAACTGAGTAGCTCACACTCAAGAACTGTTTCAGACTTACCAGCTTTGGAATTGAGGGAGCTGTTACTGAGTCAGCTTTGGTTAGGAGTGACCTAGGAGCACTAGTGTGTGCAACTAATAAAGACAAATTGTGACACTTTTTCCTCAAAGCACATTTGGCTTATACCCGAATCTTTTTATTCATATGTACATTTGACATTCACAGAGATGTGTTCTACATCCAACTGGAAAGCTCAACCTTTCAAATCCCACTAAATCACATTATGTACCCCACTGTATATACTTCTTGGCAAATGCTTCTTAATATGGAGGAGGGTAAAAGAAAATGTATACAGGTTGGAATAATTAAAATAATAAGCAACCTCCAACTTCACCTTTTCAAAATGGCACTAAATAATCTTTACATTACACTTGGTCCTTGGGCAACTGGAGGGTTCTGGTAAGACGTCTTTGTTTGAGGGTTTGGACAACTGGCCATTTTCAGACAATCTGACTGTAGACTGGCTTCCACCAGCAGATCACAGCATAGTCCTTGCCAAAAAGCCTAGGGAAACTACTCTTTACTGCCAGTGATGGTCTAAAAGAACCTAGGTCTAGAATTTGGAACTGAAAAGAAGATTTAAGTATCCCCTAGTTCAATTTTTTTGTTCAAAGACATGAGAGTTAAAAGCTAGAGAGATTAAGTGGCTTGCTCCTTTGAAGAATATGTAATATATTTGCCCAAGAACCCACAGCTAGTTAGTGGCAGCCATGGCTAGAATCCAAGACATTTCAGAGTCCACAATCAAACTCTTTTCCCCCTTACTATTCCTGATTTTTACATAGCATGCAAGAGAAAATGCACACCAACACTTAGAAATTCTTACATGTGTTCTCCTCTCCAACTAGCGTTCATTAAATTATAAGTTATCACATTCAGCAGTCTACAAATAAATATGCATCTAACACTTACTGGGCAAGGAATGAAAGATCACACCATGACACTATTCAAGAGCTTACAATCTACTTGGAGAAATGAGATACTTACCCAACCAATTTTGTTACATGATTGTCTATAAGGTAGCTATGAATCAGAATTGACTCAGCATAGACTTTGTCTTTCGGTTTATGTGTTGTTCTAGGCACTAACAGTGAAGCAGTGAACTAAACTTACAAGAGCCTTGCTAGTGAAGAAACAGACACCAGAATCCGGATGGCAAGAAATGCTACAAAGTCAGCAGGATCCTGTAATGGGGTGTCTGAACCACTCTCAAAGACTGAGAGGTTGGAGATACTCTCCTCTCAGAGGCGTAACACTTGCAATGACTCCTCAATAGCAAGGATATTGCCTGAAAACACCTGGAGGAAGGGCTTGCCCAGGCAGAGGGATGATAAGTGCAGATTTGTCATGTTATGTGTATATAATAAAGGTCAAAGAAACAGGTAATCCTGCAGAACAGCAGTCTGAGTTGAGCTCAAAGAATTATGCAAAACCTAGAATATGCAGAATTTTTAAGCACAAGTAAGGAATTTGGATTTTATTCTAAGTGGACAGAGGATTTCAGGCAAAGGAGTGACATGATCTGACCACAATCAAAGGCCAGCAAACAGTAGACATTGATGTGAATATTGTGTCAAACATGTCCATAGAAAGATACCTAGGGAAAAAATAGCATTGGAAGGGATGTGACTTGAACGAAGCATAGAAGAGAGCAACGCTCCCATAGAAGTACCAAAAGTAAAGCATATGTTGATATGGACGACATGTGTACCTCTTCAAACATATGACCATGCATTTGATCATTACTGGCCTTGCAAGAAAAGAGAGTTGTTTATGAACCCAAATTTACTTTATGTTTGTCCCTATCCATCAATAGGAAAGCAGAATTTTTTTTAACCTTTCTGTAACAGGTGGCAGTAGGTGGAAGATGCTGCCCAATTGAGAAGAGGAAAGCTTTCCAAAAAGGAAGAAGAGCATTGTGCAGAGGCATACTCAGTCAAGAAGCAAATAAGCACAGTGATCGGGGTTGAATTGCGTGAGGCTAAGTTCACAGTTAGTCAAGAGGAACACAAGGGGCAGCCCTGGGAGTCATAGAAACTCACTGCACTATAAACCCAGGCATGAGCGTATCAAATTTGCATGATGAGATATTGCTCTGGGTATTAATATAAGGATACTGCATGTGAGGCAAGACAGAATCACTGAGACTATTAGGAGCTGAAGCTGTAGTTCAGATTTAGAATAAGATGTTCTAAACCAAGGTAGAGAAAGGTAGTTCTTATACACCTGATGGTGGTGTCTGTTGGGGGAAGAATGGCATGAAACAGAAGCGGATATACACCAGTCCAAGGATCCAATAAAGTTTATTCAAAAAGAAGGAGAGTGAGTTCTGAGCTGAGGGTGGCTCAGCCCATTCAAAGTAAAGGAGTATGGGGTCTGAGCTGAGAGGTGGCTCAGCCTGTTCAAAGAGAAAAAAAGTGGGGTCTGAGCAGAGAGCTGGCTCAGCCCATTCAAGGCCAGCAGGGCAAGTCTTTTACAGCTTTATAGTTCCAGTGAGGTAGTATGGGGTGAGGGGATTTATGGTTTGATAAGGAAGAAGTGGTGATCAGAAAGGGGTGTATGTGTGTGTAAGGTTTGTTTATGGTCTGATAGAGGAATAGCTTTGCTTAGGAGGGTGAGTGTGTCAGGCACAAAGTTTTGTTTGTCATCAAATTTCTGTGGGCTGTTCTTGGGTAGTAGTGAGGGAGGATGACTTATGCCAAACCTTCTCTGAATTCCAGGGACATGACAGGAGAAGATGGCTTATGTTAAACCTCTCTGAAATCCAGGGACAAAGTCCTCTCGATGTCCAGAGCAACACATTACTCTCTCCAACTAATTAAACAAGCAGCATTCTCCTTTCTCCATGACACAAGTAACAAGAAAAGCAATGTACTGAGCAGCAACACAGTCATTTATTTGGGGTGGGAGGGTATTTATTTTTGTATCTAGTTTATTTCTAAATTTCAGTTCAAACATAATTTTAAGATGAAGAATGAAAGATAGACTTCTTAAAACTGTCCTTTTCAAGCATAACAATTGTGCTCTTACTAGCACAGGCATATGTGCTCAGACTATGGAGACTTAACAGGACATGGTATCTATCCCAAAGAAACTCACCAATGGTTGCAAACTACCTCTTAAATTGTGCTAACATCACTGCCATCCTAATGTCAAACTGGAGTTGTGGGGCTTACTTAGATTGCCTGCTGAGGCAGATTGTTAACCCCTTGACTTATTTCACATAAGGATTAAAAAAAAAAGAAATCTCTTTAAAATTTTGCTTAAAATGGAGGAAATAATGAAGGGATTGGAGTCTGCATCTATGTGTTAGAAACTTGTGTTATTTCAGAGCTGCTACAGATGCAAGAACATCCAAGGCCAAAGACAGCTAACTTCTCAACTAGTACAGGGTTTATGTCTTGTGGATTGTTTACAATCAAGCATTTTTACGTGACAAATCCCTCAGATTGGACCTCCAATCCCTTATCTCCACTAGGAGGGTTTTCCTCTCCCCCCGGGTCACTTGATACCTTGTTCAGAATCATAATGTTCTAACTTGTGCTGGCAGCAAAATACATAGTTATATCTTGACCAAACATAAATTTGAGGTTTTTTAAGTAGACAAAATATTTAGAACATTTAAATTCATTCCTTTTGGCAGTTCAAACCCAGTAGAGGCTCCATGGAAGATAGGCCTAATGACCTGCTTCTTAAAGATCACAGACTAGAAAACTCTACGGAGCACACATTGGGTCACCATGAGTCAGAATTAACTCAACAGTGACTAACAACAAGCAAACAATTGAGACAAGTTTATATACTAGAATAAATTATAAAATATACAGTTTATAATCATATGTTATGGATTGACTTGTGTCCCCCCAAAAACTTGTGTAGCAGTTTGTCTGGGGCATGATTCCCGGGGTTGTGTGATGTTCCTATATGCTGTAATCTCTACCACTGTGATGTGAGTAAGTGAGGATTGGCATCAGCTGTGTTGGTTGGGCAGGACTCTGTGTAAGATCATATCATGTCTTGAGGAAATCTCTTGAAGTATAAAGGAAAGAAGCTAGCAGAGAGAGTAGGAGACCTCATACCACCAAGAAGTGCCAAGAGCTGAGTGTGTCCTTTGGAAAGGACCCATGGGTTCCCTGGGTCTCGTAAGCTCCCAATCCAGTGAAATATTAATGGACAAGGACCTTCCTCCAGAGCAAGCAGAGAAAGACTTCCCCTGGAAGTGACATCCTGAATTTGGACTTGTAGACTACTGGACTGAGACCAAATACAATTTCTCTTTGTAAAGCCATCCACTTGTGATATTTCTGTTACAGCAGCATAAATGACTAAGACATCATCTATTTATTTGCATTTTATGATATCACTCTCCCATGCATAATCTCCTTTGATTCCCAAAAAAAACCTCTGAGGTAGGAGAAACTGAGAATATCTCCCATTTTACCAATCAGAAAAGTGAAGTGAAATGTCTAAACCTGGACTGATGAACCTGTGAACATGGAGAGCTAAAAAAAAGTCAGGCTTCGAGCTTGAGCTCCAAGTGCTTTCTTCACCTGGCAGCCCCTGAGGACAAGATGCTAGTGGACATTTACAGGAAAGTGCAACAACCTTAGCAAGAACTCCTTGTTAAATAGTTTAATCAATCTCAGCACACCCATTTTCGGAATTGGTGGAGCAAAGTTAGTAACTCAGAGCCAGTAGAGAAGGCAGATTACGCGATACCAGACGTTACACATTTGTGCCTGAAACACTGGCCATCTCTGCCTTCCTGAGACACTGTCTGAAGAGCTATCATCTACAATAATGTATCATAAGAACTGTCCAGCTTCTCCAGAGCATCACTCCTGGGGACATCAGAGAGCTTGGAAAGAGGCATCAGCTTTGTAACAGATCTTCATTCATTCTATAACTGTGCATCTGGGCTAGTGCAAAGGATGCTATTTTGTTTGCCCAGCATCTACTTGGGGAACTACCCTTCGCCCATTCTCCATTCCAGTGCTTCAGGTGGGCAAGCACTCCTCCAACTCTGGAAATGGCCAGAAGACTCAATCCCAGCCAACTGAGTGTTTTCTTCTCAAGGTTAGAGATATTGATTTGGAAATGAACATGGACTCAAATTTGTCCACTCAGACAGATTTCCAGAACTTTTGCTGGAATTAGTATTGGAAAAGAGGCACTGCCTTTGGACTTAACATTACAAACACAAGTATGATGTAAGCTGTTTGAGTTGAAATCAAATGAACAACAATTGGTTTCTTTGTTTACTTGCTTGCTTTTTCCCTAGTGAAAACCTATTTAGAACAGGCCAATACAATGAGAAAGCAAAGCTGAGAGATACAACAAGTTTCTTGATGATGTTGGAGCCCCTGAACATAAAAAAACTTGAAAACTATTCAAGACTTTTGAGTTATCAAATCCAATAAATTCCTATCTTTTTTTCTTTTTCATACTTTCTTTCTTTTTTATTTTTTTGCTTGAACAATTTTGAGTTGAGTTTTTGTCACTTGCAACCAAGACTCTACTAAAACTGGCACTGATAGAATAAAATGTAGTGATTAAACTGTGTATTGTAAAGTATTGTCAGATTAATTAGTGTTTTAAAGTTATTCTGTTAGAACATCATAGAGGAAAAATGCATAATTACATGGTGATAGCACATTTGAGAATATATGTTATGGTTAGTATAAAAAGTATTAGTCATTATTAATAGAATGGAAATGTCAATTCATAAAATTAGCCAAGCCAAGCGCCGTCGAGTCGGATCCCACTCATGGCGACCCGAGGGGCCAGAGTAGAACTGACCCCTAGGTGTGCAAAATTAATAAAAATATGCCTCAAGCTTCAAGATTCTTGTTCACGTAAACAAGATATAGAGGAAAAGGCAGTACTCTTGTGAAATTCAGCTCAAGAGAAAAAGGAAGAAGCTGTCAGTGGAAATCATAGCTATCTTATAGGTAAAAGTTTCAGTTCAGTGGGATAACAAGGAAACTTACTCATGCAGTAAGCTTGAGAATTTCTTGAGGACCACATCTGACAGTTTATTTCACCAGTAGCAAACAAGCGCTCTGTTACACAAGGCTTTCCCCTTATGCCCATCAAGCATTAATCAAGGAACCCTAGACAGTGAGATGAAAGAACTTATTTGCAACAGCTTTCATACAGTGATTTGGGCAGTAACAACTGTGAACCTTTTGCTCTACCAAGGCCTTCCACCAACAAAGAGTATCAAATCACTAATCAAAGAGAGTATGATGAGGTCAAAAATTTATCTAGTGCCTGTTATTTCAGTAAAGAAAAATTAAATCACAGTAGAGTCAAAAGCAAATTCAAAGATCATCTATTTCAGCTGCTTCATTTTAAAGAAATGAGGCCCAGAAATTCTGTATACAGGTGTCCTAAGTAGCCTCATAACCATGCAATTAATGATGAAATTGGGGTATAACTGTCACCAGTTAAAGTACCATTTTTCTTCTACTTTCCGTTGCCTGTTTCATAGATTGTTTTAACTACATGCCGTTCTGCACAGGTATCACATCCCTGAAATCTTTGAGGCCAGATATTGTCCTAGGAACAAATAAGTGCCAGCCCTCTGGTTGAGACTGAAGGCCTAGGTTCTGGATGTCCACTTTATAAGCCCAGAAACTATTTTATCAGTGAGCCCAGAGGTGGACTAAGCAAACTTTTTAAGAGGTTGGATGGCAAACCCAAGTGATGGCATTCAGTTAGTGATATGATGGTTATTTAGATCAAATTGTTTCCATCAGTGGGCCTTTAAGCAGTAACAAATGAAAAGCCAAATGATAAGGCCAAAGTTGCTTGCTGGGTTTACCATCAGAATAGAAAGACTCTGTGTATACCCAGAGGGATTAGTGTCCCCCAGCTCAGACATCCTGAATCTCCATGACCATTCTAGGCCCCACTGTACCACTTAAATGAAGGCCCTGAGCAAAGCAGACCAGTGGGGACCCAGCCAACAGCCCTCCACCCCTACCCCACAGCTTCACAGGCTGGAGTTAGACTGGTGGGTCTTTTGGAGTTCCCATTTTCCTGCCCCGTCTAGTCCACCCCCTCAGGCATAGTCCCCAGACAGCAAAACAGCATACATTGTTGACTTCCAGGCTTTCCAGAAACCTCCTCCTGACAAATATCACTTAGCCTACACCAAACCCAATTACTGAACTTCAACATTCTAAACTGTGAGTCAGTCCTGGACGTGAAAACGAATGTCTATTTCAGTTCCTGTTTATGCCTGGTGTACCTTTAAATCACTGTGGTTGGACTTTAGTTGCTAATAGGTCTTCCTGTGGCCACCAAGCAGCACAGATTCCTGTCCCGGTCTCTCCATGTTGAGTCAGCGTGAACTTCAGAGGCAGCTTATGTCATCAGGAAGTAAACCCCCAAATTTTAGAACTAGAGTGAACCTAACAAAACCCCCTCCTGTTTATAGGTAAGACAGGCAATTGTCAAAGAAGTTCTTGGTTCAAAGTCACGCAGTGACTAATGACAGTGATCTGGGACATGAGCCTCCTGACTCAAGGACAGAATCTTCCCTTAGGTCCTGTAACCCCTGCTTCATAAAAGCTTTAACCATCTGCCACCTTGCATTTCTGTTCCTGAAATGTTTGTCTGTAAAGCACATTTTTTGTAATTCAAATACTGTTTTCCCATTTACTTCTGTGATGAAGTGGTATTCAACCCTTCTAGCAGATTATTTTAATGCAATGTAGTAGGACTTGGCAGATAAATTATAGTAGCACTTAAAATAACTTAAAACTACTGACAGCAAGAAGTTAGAAACATTACTTCTATGTTGTATTTTTGGGTTAAAAAATCTGAAGGTTTCATGTAATAAAGCACAGCCTATAGATTTCCACTACCATGCTTTAAAAGATTAATTCACTCAACAAATATCAACTTATGTGCCAGGAATTACTCAAGGGTCTGAACACACAATATCAAAATAGTTAAGGAAAAAAAATCAGTGCTTTCATAGAGCTTGCGCTCTAGTTGGAATCACATGTGTCTGTTTGTTTGTTTGTTTGTTTTCAGAAAACTCAATTTACTGTTTTATTAAGGGCAGACCATGTGTTTCCAAGGCACTGTGAGAAGTACGAAACTCAAAATCTTTACCCCTTAAAAATTTCAAGTAGTTAGAGAACAATATGGTATACACACTCACCCAAACAGGTACTGATAAAAAATATAATGTTGAGTAACAAATATTTAATGCCCTCAGAATGAATAATGAAAATAATTCAGAAGAAGAGAAATCAGCATGCAATGTGTGAGTCCTGCTGACCTCTTACTGCAGGAAGAGGAGTGGGTGGAGAGGAGGGGTTAGGAGGTTGTTGGGAGGATAACACATGCATGGAGCAGAGGAAGAATGTGCTGTCACTGGGCAGGGAGAACAGTGAGAACTACATATAGATGGGCACGTATATTTATATGGCAGTGTACATTTTCATTCAATCATAATAATAACAAAAAAAAGAATGCAATGTTAGGAAGCAAGGGGTTTCTCTGAGGAAGAAGTAGGAGAAGGTCATGACAAAGAATGGATTTCTCAGGGGAAGGCCGTTGCAAAGAAGGTCATGCTACAGAACACAGTCTACAAAGAAAAGAGCTGGCTTGTTTGGGGGACAGTAAAGAGTGTCACCAAGGCAGTGTAGTCAGATGTGCCAAGCACCTTGAAGGCTGGCCCAGAGGCTGCAGTGCTGACCTGTAGACGCCAAAGCTGCCCACTTGTGTGTGGGAGGCCAGTACACCAGTAGAGTCTTCCTCACGGCAGAATGCAAGAGAGATTGTTATAAAGAGAAGCTAGAGCTCATTGATTCATTCCCCAGAGCAAAGCACATACTGCGTGCACCAGGCAGAGTACTGAGTGAAGAGTGAGAGAAACTGAAATACTGTCTCCAGGGGGCTTGAATCCACTATGGGAAATAAGCGATCAACAGGAAAATGTACATACCTCTGTGGTAAAAACTCCAAAGAGAGTAAGAAGGTCCACAGAGAGAGAGAACTGGGAGGTACTGTTAGATAAGAAGACCTCTAAGGAGGTGACATCTTTGCCAAGATTTAGATGAAGGGTCCAGGGAACCAAGCCCCTAGAAGACGTGAAAAATTTTCCGGGATAGCGAGCAGAAAGTGAGTCAAAGGTAGAAACACCACAGTGGCTATTGCAGGAAGCAGGGGCCAAAATATCAGGCAGCAAGTACAAGGCCAAGGATAAGTAGTTGAACAGCAAGGCAAGGGTCACTTTGAAAGTGCCTTGTGTGCCAGGTGAAGCAAAGAAGACATCAAAGAGCCCAGTGGGAATGATGCAAATTTTCTTTTTTAAATTGCTGTATCTGTTTTGTGGAGAATGGATTGTAGTCAGAGAAAAGTTGTATAACCACAGCCTAGATAAGAAATGTCAGGAGCAAGTGATGGCAGTGAGAATTTGGAAAGAGGTTTGCATTCCTCCTTTCTGCCTCCCCCACCACAGGCTGATAGGAAAATAGGAGTCAAAGTCGTTGTCAGCTCAACATGCTTGACAGAGGCTAACTCTCGAGGTCAAGAACCCCTGATGTGACTCCCTGTCTATCTAGTGGCCTACCAGGCAATAGAGAGCTGCTGAGCTGTGCTCTGCACATTGTCCGTACAGTGAGGGCATCCTGCACCTGCTAGCTCTGTTCACTTCCCTTCCAGGGCAAAGCTCACCCTGCTACAGGGGGAGATGGCCAGAGCACTCCCTCTTAGCCCGCTCTTCTCAGGAATCTGCAATAGGCAGCAGCGTGTTGCTGGGAAATGTTGAAGCATTAACAAGGAGGAATCTCTCAGCAAGCAGTGTGTCATTTGTTTAGCCCCTCTACCTGCCACAATCCCATTCTGCTTCTAGGAGCCTGCACTCCAGCTCCTAGAAAGTGATCTTTGTGGAACCAGCAGCTCCTAACTGCCTCAGTGTTCCAACTTTTACTCTGCCTTCAACTGCTTCCAAGCAACGGCCACTCTCTGACAACCACTCCGGGCTCCTGTTTCCACTGCCTTGAACAGACTCCTCCTCATCTCTATTCCTCTTACATTTCATTCTTACCCTCTGCTAGCCTTCCACCCTGAGACCAAACCACCATCTTCTGACATTTTCTGGTGTTGGGAGTTAGCTATTGCTGTGATTAGTGCTTCCCCAACTTTCCCATCAGCTGAGCCTTTTGAGGACACAAGCAGGGCAGGACTGCACAAACACTATTTCATAAAAAGAACATAATGCTGTAGAGCATTATTCTGGCTTGTTTTGACTACCCGTAAGAATTATATGAGGAGGTGGAGTAAAGATGGTGAACTAAACACACATCTCCCTAAATCTGTCTGGAAACCAAGGCCTGAATTGATAATTAAATGGAGCCTTCTAGGCACCTCATGAGCTCTAGGGCATGAAATCGGGCTCTCCATTTGGACTACATACCACTGAGCAGAAACATCTTCTCTTTCCCCAACCCCACCCTTGTTGAGCACCAGCTCTCATGTACTGAAGGTAACTCACAATTTTAACTTCTTTTTCTCTGTTGTTGGCTGGGGCATGCTTGTCTGCAGGGCTCAGATGCACTGTGGTTGGGATCAGTGAGTGGAGTCACCACATTTTGAGACTGGCCTTGGAATCTGTGCCCCTCTGAACTTCGGCCTTCTCTCTCCTGCCATAGCCTATTCCAAGGTAGGCAGAGGAGCTTGTGCAAGATGCCATCTTGATTGACCATGAGGTGGAGTGACTCATACGGAGGCCTCAGCTGGACCTAATTCCCAGGCTGGGAGGCAGGGCCTGCCCGGAGAGTACTTTTTTGGCAGAAAAGGAGTCTTTTTCATAGTGTGGCCTTATGGGGTGGCCCAGAAGCTGATGACAGCAGGGTGGTAGCCTTTCTGTATTTTGAACTAGTTTACAACATATAGGGTTCAATATAGGGGTACTGACTTTGCCAGCTGGGAAGAGGGACTTGCATGCCTGAAAGCCTGACTGATCTTGGAAGCTGTCATATACCTTTTACCTTTCAATATAAGACTGTCTAGAGAAATAACTGCAGTGTGTCCTGATGGCATCTCTTCCAGTATTTCATGGACTCACATTAAAAGGTCAGTGGACGGCTCCCCAGTGACTCTGTAAGTAGGGCCATGTCTTTGCCAATCAAGAGGTGGAGCCCAGTGCCCCAGAGATTCCATGGATCCCAGTCACTCGAGTACATAGAGATGTCTGGTGATCAATTTCCTATTCAGACTAAGCTTTAGATCGTATTAAGGTAACACCAGAGAAGCAAAACAACCTCCAGATGCCCCAAAAGCAACAAACATCAAGAAGAATTCACCTACGACTTCAGAAGACCCACAAAAGAAAGAATCAAAGAATGTCCCAGATGAAGAAGCCTTTCTGAAACTATAGGAGGGTGAGCACAAAAAGATTCTGTATAGAGCCCACCCAGACATTTTACAAAATGCAGCAGAGCAGAATGAAAAATTAAGCAAGCTGTTCAATCTGGTGGAACATCAGTCCTCTGAAATCCAGAAGATCAAGAACAAAATCAAAGACATAGAAAATTCAATTCAAAGCCAAGAAAACAGAACGGAACAAATGGAAAATAGACTTTTTGACTTGGAAGACAGAACTACTGACTCCAGCCTCTATGAGGAGAAATCTGGAAAAAGAAACAAGAAAAATGAAGAAGCATTAAGAAGCATGTAGGACTCTATTAAGAGGAACAATCTACAATTAATTGGAGTTCCTGAGCAGGGCAGGACTCCTAAGAACACAGAGAGTATTGTTGCTGAGCTGCTGAAAGAAAACTTCCCAGAAATTGTGAAATAAGGGAATACGGATATCCAAGATGCGTATCAAATGCCACTTAATGTAGATCTCGAAAGAAAGACTCCAAGACATGTTATAATCATGCTTAAGAAAACAAAACATAAGCAGAAACTCTTAAAGGCAGTGAGACTCCAAGCAAAGCTAACATTCGGAGGGAAACCCTATAGGCTTTCATCAGATTTCTCTGAAGAAATGATGCTGACAGGGAGTTATTAAAAGCCTTGAAGGAGAAGAACTTCCAACCAAGAATTATTATTCCTGCAAAACTATCTTTCAAATAGGAATATGAAATTAAGACATTTGTAGACAAACAGAAACTCAGAGAATGTGTAAAAACCAAACCAAAGCTATAAGAAATACTAAAAGAAGCTCTTGGCTTAGAAGAACAAAACAATTAACTTTATATTTTGGGAGGAAATACAGGATACATCATCCAGAAACCTACTCAGTTAGAGAAGGCTCCAAACTCAATCAAAGCTATAATATTAAAAGAAGCGATCCAATGATTATATCACGTAAATGATGATGTCATCATATTAGAAAGATGGATGCAGTCCTTCCAGATGGAGAGGAAGTTAATGTCTTTTAGTAGTTAAAACTGGGCTTAAGCATAGATTATTAAGGGGGATCACAGGGGCAACCACAAAGCACAATAAAGATGCAACATAGCCAATCGAGAAACGTAATACAGGAGTCTCAACAACCACAAAACCAAGACTGAAAAAGATGAAAAATTAACTCATGAATAAGAATGTCCCAGAGCAGAATAATAAGAACAACAGAAAAAACATCAACACAAAAATAAAGATAGCACAATGACAGCACTAAATATGTACCTATCAATAATTACCATGAAAGTGAATGGACTGAACACTCCAGTAAAGAGAAAACTAGTGACTTCTTAGATCAAAAGACACAACCCGTTCATATGTTGCTTACAAGAAACTCACCTTGAACTTAAAGATAGGAACAAACTGAAAATTAAAGGATGGAAGAATATATATCAAGCTAACAGTACACAAAGAAGAGCAGATGTGGCAATCCTGATCTCAGAGAAAATAGATTTTAATGTAAAATCCGCCATCATGGACAAGGATGGACACTATTGCTGAAAGTTTCAATACATAAGCAGGACCTAACAATATTAAATATTTATACATCAAATACTGCCAAGCCATGTGCCTTCGAGTTGGATCCTACTGCTAATGCATCTAAATGTATCAAAGAAACACTGACTACACTCAAAAACAAGATAGATCACTCCACAATAATAGTGGGAGACTTCAACACTCCACCCTCAGTACTGGACAGATCATCTAGAAAAAAGCTCAATAAAGACACAGAAGATCTTATTGCCACAATTAACCAACTAGACATCATCAACATATACAGAACTTTCTATCCATCATCAGACAACTACACCTTCTTCTCCAATGCACATGGAACATTTTCCAGAATAGGTCATATGTTAGGACATAAAGAAAATCTCAACAGAATCCATACTATTGAATTATTGCAAAGCACCTTCTCAGACCATAAAGCCATAAAAGATAAAATCAATGGCAGAAAAAACATAGATAGAAAGTGGAACTCATGGAAACTGAACAACATCTTGCACAAAAAACCATGGGTTATAGAAGAAATCAAGGCTGAAATAAAGAAATTTATAGATTCCAAAGAGAACAAAAACATTTCTTACCGGAAGCTATGGGATACAGCCAAAGCAGTGCTCAGAGATCAGTTTATCTCTATAAATGCACATATCCGGAAGGAAGAAAGAACACAAATCAAAGAACTAACCCTACAGCTTGAACTAGCAGAGAGACAGCAACAGAGGAAACCCTCAGACACCAGAAGAAAACAGATCATGAAGATTAGAGCAGAGCTAAATGAATGAGAGAATAGAAGAACAATTGAAAAAAATTCAAAAGACCAAAACCCATTTTTTTGAAAAGATCAACAAAATTGACAAACCATTGGCTAACTTACTAAAGAAAAACAGGAAAGGAAACAAATAACCCAAAGAAGAAATGAGAGGGGAGTTGTCACAGCACATTCAACAGAAATAAAAAATATCACAAGAGAATACTACAAAAGACTGCACTCGAACAAACTAGAAAACAGAGAGGAAGTGGGCAAATACATTGATTCATATAAGCTACCAAAATTATCACAAGGTGAAGTAGAACAATTTAATAAACCCATCACAAAGGAAGAGATTGAAAAAGTCATCAAAAGACTGCAAACTCAAAAAGCCTGGGCCCAGATGGCTTCACTGCAGAATTCTATCAAGCTTTTAGGGAAGAGTTATCTCCAGTACTACTGAGACTATTTCACAGCATAGGAAGGGATGGAATACTCCCAAATTCATTCATAGGAACCAGCATAACCCTAACACCAAAGCCAGGGAAAGACCCAACAAAAAAAGAGAACTACAGACCAATATCACTCACGAATCTACGTGCAAAAATCTTCAACAAAATACTTGCCAGTAGAATACAACAACGTATCAAAAAAAAAATAATAATAATTCACCACGACCAAGTTGGAGCCGTATCAGGGATGCAAGGCTGGTTTAACATCAGAAAAACAATTAATATCATCAACCACATAAATAGCACAAAAGACAAGAATCTCCTGATTTTGTCTATTGATGTAGAAAAGGTATCTGATAAAGTCCAATACCCATTCATGCTAAAAACTCTTAGCAAAGTAGAAATAGATGGCAAATTCCTCAATGCAATAAGGACCATTTATACAAAGTCAACTGCCTACATCATCCTGAATGGAAACACAGTGAAACAATTGCCCTTGAGAATGGGAACTAGACAAGGATGCCCACTCTCACTTCTCCTATTCAACATTGTACTAGAAGCTCTAGCCAGAGCAATTAGACAAGACCAAGAACTAAAGAGCATCTGCATCAACAAAGAGGAAGTAAAAATCTCTCTATTAGCAGATGATATGATTGTATATGCAGAGAATCCTAAGGAATCCATAAGTAAGCTACTCAAACTGGTAGAAGAGTTCAGCAAAGTCTCAGGATACAGGGTAAACATAAGTAAATCAGTAGGACTCCTTTATACCAACAAAGAGATTATTAAAGAAGAAATCACCAAATGAATATCATTTACCATAGCCCCTCAAAAGATAAAATACCTAGGAATAATGCTAACTAGAGAAATAAGAGACCTATACAAAAAGAATTGCAAGAACTTAGTGCAAGAAACTAAGACAGACTTACATAAATGGAGAAACCTACCCTGCTCATAGATAGGAAGACGTAATGTTGTGAAAATGTCTGTTTCTTCCAAAGCAATCTACTTATATAATGCAATCCCAATATAAATTCCTGTGATATTTTTTAATGAGATGGAGAAATACATCACCAACTTCGTTCAGACAGGCAAGAAGCCCCAGATAAGTAAAGCACTACTAAAGAAGAGGAACACACTGAGAAGTCTCTCATAACCCAACTTTAGAATCTGTTACATGGCCACAGTTGTCAAAACAGCCTGGTACTGGTACAAAAAGAGACAGATAGATCAATGGAACAGAATTGAGACCCCGGAGATGACTCTATCTTCCTACGAACAGCTGATATTTGACAAAGGCCCTAAGACATTAAACTGGAGTAAAAACAATCCTTTCAACAAATGGTGCTGGCAAAACGGGATATCCATCCGCAATAAATTGAAACAAGATCCATATCTCACACCTTATACAAAAACCAACTCAAACTGGATCAAAGACCTAAATATCAAATCTAAAATGATAAAGTTCATCCAGGAAAACGTAGGAACAACAATGGAAGTTTTAATACACAATGTAGATAGACTTCAAAATCTGACAAACAAACCACATCAACAGAAGAGAAAATAAATAAATGGGTACTGGCATTAAGAATCAAACACTTTTGCTCATCAAAAGACTTCACTAATAGAATTAAAACACCACCGACAGAATGGGGAAAATTACTTGGCAACTATATGTCCGGACAACATCTGATCTCCATAATCTACAAGGTACTACAAAATATCAATAAGAAAAAGATAAATAATCCAGCTAAGCCATGAACAAAGGAGATGGACAGATACTTAGCTAAAGAGGAGATCCAGACAGCCAAAAAGCACATACAGACATGTTCACGATGATTAGCTATTAAAGAAATTCAAATCCTACAGTGAGATACCATCTCATCCCGACAAGGTTGGCCATGATCCAAAACCCACAAAACAACAAGTGCTGGAGAGGTTGTGGAGAAATTGGAATTCTCCTGTACTGTTGGTAGGACGTAAAATGGTGCAACCTCTCTGGAAACAATCTTGCGCTTCCTTAAAAAGTTGGAAACCAACATACCGTTTGACTTTGTAATTCCACTGCTTGGCATATATCCTACAGAATCAAAGGCATTCACACCAAATGATACATGCACATGAATGTTTATTGCAGCACAGTCCACAATAGTAAAAAGATGGAATCAATCCAGATGCCCAACAACAGAGGAATGGATAGGTAAACTATGGTGCGTATACTCAATGGAACACTATGCAATGATAAAAAACAATGATGATTTCAGGAAACATTTCATAACCTGGTTTCAATTGGAGGACATTATGTTCAGTGAAAGTCATCAGCGACAAAAGGACAAATATTGTATGAGACCCCTCCTATAAGAACTGAAAAACAGAATCATGCATAGAAGAAAAGACTCTTTGACAGCTGCAAAAGTGGGGAGGGAGTGAAGGACAGCGCGGGGCATAGATTAGGTAGCTGATAGAAATTTGGTTGGGTGAAATCTGTGACAGCACACACAAGAAAGATCAATTTTAACTGGACTTCAACATAACCCTATTCCTCCCATCTTAACCCAATATTGCAAGCACAGAGTAGCTGGGGCAGAGAGCCAGGGACCATGATCTCAGGGGACATTGAGGTCAACTGGCATAACTAGCATTTTTCTAAGAGAATCTTCTGCACCGCACATTGGTGAGTGGTGTCTGACGTCTTAAAAGCTGTCAAGCTGCCGTCTGAGGGTACACCAAATGGTCCCGACTCAGCAAGAATGAGTGTTCACCAAGGACCAAAATGAAATTGGGGAAAGAGAACCCAGAAGACAGAGAGACCCACGTCAGTGAGTAACTACATCGACATGTGACCGGAAGAACTGTCTCCACTAAAAGACAGAAGTTGATGGTCCAGGAGTCTCAGGATTCCCCTGGGAGCATGGCCCCTCGCCCTGATGCTGCCCCTGTCCGTAAATCATAATGCAGGTCAACTCTTCAGACAGGAATGGATGGGACTTGGCGAAACAGAGTGACCATATCATATGTGCACTTTATGGCTCTATGCATCTATAGGATGTCATCTTGCTGACCTCTTACTGGAGGTGGGGGAGAGGGTGGAAAGGAGGGGATAGGAGATTGTTAGGAGGACATGACATGTACAGAACAGAGAGGAGGAGTGTGCTGTCACTGGGCAGGGAGAGCAGCGGGTGGTGCACATAGGCCCACATGCAGATCTATATGGGATTGCACATTTTCACTCAGTCATAATATAAAAAAGAAAAAGAAAGAAAAGAATTATGTAAGTTTAGTTTGATGCTTGCCATTACCTTCTGCCTCAATACCAAGGCTGTAACATTGGGACTAAATGCCCAGAAAATCACTAATTTCAAATTTTGCATAGTCTGGGGCTGCTGCTTAGCCAAGGTCTGCCTTGGATGTTCACCTTCACCCAGGAACATTCAGACTTCTGCTGCCCAAGTTCTCCACCCTCACCCACATACTACGTTCTGTCACCTTAAACAGCCAAATTTCTGGAACATCTTGCCTCAGTTCTCTGTCACCCCTATACTTGCATACCTCGAGACCACCACTCTGCTCCACTGCTCATTGGCCTCTCCTACTTCAATGTGGTCCAAATTGTCTTCTGCAAAAGATACCAGTGACATTCAAATTTTTGGAAGCTGTAGGCACATTTAATCCTCTAGGGGTCTGTCTTTAGGGTATCTTATTCAGTTGAACACTGTTTTAAAACTCAGTTTGAGTTCTTGAGTATTGCTAAGCTCTGCACCACACAGTGGGGCTCAAAAACAGTTCAGACACTGCCCTCGAAAGACTCAGAGTCAGGAAGACAGGCAGTGTCCAGTGAGGTCATGAGGAAGATGCCCAGCCTGCCTGCAAGGGCCCTGGGGTCTTTTTTAAAGAAAAAGAGTTTGAGCTGTATCTTGAAGAACAAGGAGAAGTCACCAGATAAAGAACATGACAGTGGCAAATTTAGGACTTTTCATTACCATAAAGCAGAGTGCCTCATGGACTCCCAACACCAAGATCACCTATCTTGCCTCTACTTCTTTCTAAACATTTGTTTTACTCCTTTGTTTCCGCGGAGACTTCCTCTGATTCCCAGGCCCACACTGATTGGCTGCTGTCATGGATTGAATTGTATCCCCCCAAAAGTATGTATAGTAATTTGACAGGGCAAGGATTCCCTGTATTCTGCGATTGCCATCCATTTTGTGATTTTCTGATGCTGTGAATCCTAATCTCTGCTGTAGCTAATAGATACGACAATTACATTTTAAAAGGATTAGGGTGGGACTGCCACACCCTTGCTAAGGGAGTTTCCCTGGAGCGAGACTTGTACCATGTTTTATCCTTTCATCCTTCAGGGGATAAAAAGAGGGAAACAAGCAGAGAATTAGGAAACTCACACCATCAAAAAAGCAGGCCCCAGAAAAAAAAGCATCCTTCAGATCTGAGGTTCCTGTGTCAAGATGCTCTCCAACCAGAAACTGATGCAATGCAAGGATCTTCCTCCAGAGACTATAAAGAGAGAAAGCTTTTCCCTGGAGTGGACATCCTGAATTTGGACTTGTAGCCTACTGGCCTGTGTGAAAAGAAACTTTTCTTTGCTAAGCCACCCACTTAGTGGTATTTCTGTTAGAGCAGTACTAGATGACTAAAACAGCTGCCCATGGTGCCTGAGTTTACGTGTCATGTTTCCAAACATTTTGTGACTCAAGTCAGGGCTCCACCCTGACCCAATTCTGACTCATAACAACCCTAGAGGTCAGAGTACAGCTGCCCCTAGAGTTTCAAAGGACCACCCGGAGGGTTTGAACTGCTGACATTTTGCTTAGCAGACACAGCACTTAACCCACTAAGACGCCGGGGTTTCCACGATCCAATTAAATATGGCTAATGTGTCATACAATGTCATGCAATACAAGTATGCCCCTGAAGCGCACCCTCTGTAGAAGAAGACAGCATAGCTGATGAGCTGGGCAGATGACCAAAAGTACTCCATAATTAAACCCGTAAATCAGACGAAGATGGTAAACTCAATCTATCCGTCAGAAATGAACAGTAGGTTGGAGCCACTGCAGAGTAGATTTTGAGTTGAATCTCTATGTTATAACTGATAGAATGAAGCCCTCTCATGTTTCACCTGTCTCACTCTTGAGTTTTCTTTGCCACCAGGCACTTCTGGGAACCACTGTGCTAGGAACAAGGTGAATCCATATGGTTCCGAAGGTTCAGCTCTCCTCCCAGGAGTCTGTCTTGATTCTAGGACTATATAATTATTCAGTCTACTCTTTTTCACAAGTCTCTTTTTCCCAGTCTACTCTTGCTCCCAAGTCTCTTCCTAAACCTACTTCCCTATAGCTGGCAAAGGGTAATGCTGACCAATCCCACAGCTGGCATCCACAGATAGAGATACAGTGAAGTGGCCTCCACTCTTCTCGGCGTCCAGGTGGATGCCCTTTTCTTGATGGCCGAATGCCACCAAGGCTTGCCATAGCCTGTGTACTCTTCATGTTTCTAATGCAAATAGTCCAGTTTGTGTCCTGGACTCCCCTGGGCTAACTTTTGTAGCCAGGTGTATTTCCCACATTCCAAGGAAGTGAGACTCCACCCTGCTGTCTGCCTCTTGGGGCCCACATAGCTGCATCCATAAAACTACAACCAACCTGAAAAATTGCAGCAAACCAACACATGTAGTTCAGGTAAAAGTATAATCCTGGAACATGCCTGCATGTTGCAGTGGGCTCGGCTCCCATCCTGCATGTCAGAGGGATTCTCATGTGAGTAGATGGCAGTGGGGACGGGTGATAAAGAAGGAAAAATGAGGTACAGATCCATGATGATAAGAGCTGTGGACCAAGGCATAGGAATAATTTTCTCTCTCTCCTTGACACCATGTAGACAGGATACTTTTGGTCCTCTGACAGTATTTTCTTGGGCACAGACAACCCTGGCTTCTGCGTGCTCAGCTTGTAAGTGCCACACCTTGCAGCCTTCCCTGGACAACTACCTCCGGGTTATAGGAATCACTTGAACTAGATGTGTGGAGGGAGGGAATAAGTTGAGAGTTCATGGTCCCTTGAGCAGCATGTAACCAGTGTCTGCCGACAGAGGGTCATGAACACCCAGAGAATAGACATGAAGACAGCCAAGCTTCGGGGGACTGTGTTCTCCAGGGCACCCTGTAGGGCCTGCTGAAGCTGAAGCCACACCTGAAATCCCACCTTGCATGACTCTGCCTTACCCTGTTTCCCCTGCGCTAACTAGCCTCCTAGGAGAAAATTCTTAATTAATCACTTTACTCCAGTATCTTTCTCAGGGTCTGCTTCTTAGGACACCACCTAATACAACCCCTAATATGACACAAAAAAAAGCAAACTAAAATAATCTCGTGATTACAAAGAATAAACTTTGTTTTCCTAGAATACAATCCAATTTCTCTTTAGAGATTTAATTTCCTCCAGAAGAAAGCACTTCTTCAGTCATTTACCAGTTTTCAGCGAGTGTACTGGTAAACCAGGATATCCGGGGAAAAATAAAAGGAAGCAGCCCTCATTTCCAGCACTTGTTGTTTCTGTGATACAAATACTCCGATCGTTATTGCCAGTTTCAAGCTATCACTGTATCATTTAACTTGGAGTTGGGAAATGGTGCACGTAACTTGGCTTCAGTTGGGGAAGCCAACCCTAAGCCCATCTGGGCTCCAGTTCTTTTGGAAGGAGGGCGATGTTTGAGTTTCGGAAAACACATGTAATTCTGAGATATTGCATGTGGGACTCTCTAGCTCTGAGTCATTAGTCCAGAAACATCCATCAGATGTGAATACATGGTCCTTCAGAATTGGAGAATCTTGCCTATTCTGGGAATAAGAGGGAGGTAAATGGAGTGAGGGTAGGAGTATCCCTTTATTAATGGTTTTTAGATCTCTTCTCAGCATTTTACCTACCTCTACTCCTTTTGGGAAACCATTACTAAAGTAACTTTTATTCATTCATTTGTTGAGCTGTACCACCAAGGCTTCTAGACCTGGACAGTAACCCCGCCGCCAGAGAAAACCCACTGCCATTGAGTTGATTCTGACTCATAGTGACAAAGTAGCACTGTCCCATAAGGTTTCCAAGAAACGCCTTGCCAGTTTGAACTGCAAAACTTGGTTTCTACTCTCATGGAGCTCACACTCATTTCCTATTACACAATACTAGCCAATTAGCTATGTTGAACACTATTAGCTGTCTGGAAAGAGCATTCCGTGCAAAGGTAAGGGTACCAGCAGAGGTCCTGTGGCAGGAACAGACTTAGTGTTTAAGGAAGTAAGGGTGACCAGGTGACAAATGCATGTCCTGGGTATGTAGCATAACATGAGATCAGAGAGGAGGCAAGACCCAGGCCATGCAGGGCCTCAGAAGTCATGGCAAAGGTTGAGATTTTATTCCAGATTCAAAGGAAAACCACTGAAGGTTTATAGAGGAAAATAGAATTTATATTTTTACAAAAGTTACTCCAGGTTCTCTGTGTAGTGGTTGTAGGGATTAGATTAGATTAGATTAGATTAGATTAGATTAGATTAGATTAGATTAGATTAGATTAGATTAGATTAGATTAGATTAGATTAGATTAGATTAGGCTACTATGTACTCCAAGTGAGACAAGGCAGTAGTTCAAAATAAGACTGAGGCAAAAGGAACGGCATACCAAAGGAGGAAACCCTGGTGGTACAGTGGGTTAAGTGCTACCTCTGCTAACCAAAAGGTTAGCGGTTCAAACCTGCCAGGTGCATCTTGGAAACTCAATAGGACAGTTTTACTCTGACCTCAAGGGTCACTATGAGTTGGACCCAATTTGACAGCAGGGGGTTATACTGAAGGAACAGGTGACAGAACTTCATCACTGATTTGATGTGGCTCATGAACAAGAGGAATTAAGGAAGCCTTCATGTTTTGTTATGAGTAGTAGTTGAGTTTCATGATTTCCTTATCTGAGCTGAGGATAAGAGAAGGAATGGATTTGGTGGGAGGAGTATGCATTCCCTTCATTGTTTAAGCTACTGTTCTCTTTTATTTTGTACTACATTAATTCAGTTTCAAGATATTGGATCTGACTCGACAGCACTTGGCTTGGCATCAAGAGTTTAAATATTTCTTTTGCTGTACAACTATTATTTCTTTTACACTTAATGTGACAACCATCCAAACCAAATCCACTGCCATCCAGTTGATTCCAAATCATAGCAACTAACATGAGTAGAGTAGAATTCTCCCACAAGGCTTCCAAGGCTGAAAATCTTTACAGAAACAGACTGTTGCATCTTTCTCACATGGAACACCTGCGGTTTCGGTTTGTCAATGTTTTAGTTAACAGCTGAGCACTTAGCCACCATGCCACCAGGGCTCATGAGTTTCATTTTAAGGTGACTATTAGACATTCAAATGGCAATTAAATTTGAGACTAGAACTAAGAAATCTGGGAGTCATCAACATGTAGGTGAGATTTAAACCACACACTGAATTTAAACCACAACCTAGAAAGAGAGCAAGGATACAGACTAGAAGAGAGGTAAGGCTGAATCTCAGGACTCACCACCACTGAGAGAGAGAGAGAAAAGAAGTGGAACTAGGAGAGGATACTGAGGAGGAACAGTTAAGAGAGAAGAAAAATTAGGAGTGCAAAGAGAGGGACAGAGTCTATGAATTATGTCAATGTGATTGAGCAGGATGATGATACAAAAGATCCCCAGTGGGTTACAAAACACACAAGTCAAGCTGAACTTGACAAGGGAAGACTCAGTGGAGCAGTGAGGTCAAGTGACAGAAGGAAGTAGATTGAAGAGGAAATGAAAGGTGAAGAAGTGGAGACAGATGCATAGATAGGTATTTTGAGAAGTTTTGCTCAAAGGAGAATAGCAAAATAAGAAATGAGGTAACAGTAAAAGGAGTCTGGAGAGAATACTGTTTGTTTGCTAAAAACTCTTAGCAAAATAGGAATAGACGGCCAATTCCTTAATGCAATAAGGGCCATTTATACAAAGCCAACTGCCTACATCATCCTGAATGGAGAGAGACTGAAACAGTTTCCCCTGAGAACAGGAACTAGACAAAGATGCCCACTCTCACCTCTCCTATTCAACATAATACTAGAAGTTCTAGCCAGAGTAATTAGACAAGACCAAAAAATAAAGGGCATCTGCATTGGCAAAGAAGAGCTAAAAAATCTCCCTATTTGCAGATGACATGATTGTATAAGCAGAGAATCCCAAAGAATCCATAAGGAAACTACTCAAACTGATAGAGGAGTTCGGCAAAGTCTCAGGATACAAGATAAACATAAGTAAATCAGTAGGCTTCCTTTATAGCAACAATGAGATTATTAAGGAAAACATCACCAAGTCAATACCATTTACTATAGCCCCTAAGAAGATAAAGTACCTAGGGATAAATCTAACCAGAGAAATAACAGACCTTTACAAAAGCATTTCATCATACCAAACAGAATTCAATGGTCCTTCAGCAATGCCTCCCCATTTCTGCCTTTGCTCAGGTTCTGGTTCAGTAAACTTTTAAGTTCAAAGAATAACTATACAATTTGAGGCAAAAGATGAAGAATGAAAGACACAATAAAAAGCATATAAAAAGAAACTCAGAACACAAAAACTCAACAAGAAAAAAGCAAATAACCCAATCAAAAATGGGCAAAGGATGTGAACAGGCACTTCACCAAAGAACACATCCAGTATACTAACACATACAAGAGGAAATGTTCAAGATCATTAGACATTACAAAAATCAAAATCAAAACTACAGTGAAGTAACATCTTACCCCAATGGGGACAGCATTAAAAAAAAAGTTTCCAAATGTTGAAGAGGCTGTAGAGAGACTGGAACCCTTCTACACTGCTGATGGGGATGCAAAATGGTACAACCACTCTGGAAAACGGTTTGGTGGCGTCTTAAAAAGTTAGAGATAGAAATACCATATTACCCAGCAATTCCACTGCTTGGAATATATCTTAGAGAAATAAGGGCTGTCACGCAAACAGGCAGATGCACAGCAATGTTTGTTGCAGCACTGTCCACAATAGCAAAAAGGTGGAAGGTACCCTTCAACAGAAGAATGGATAAACACACAGTGGAATACTATGAAATGATAAAGGACAATGATGCTCTTTGGAAACATCTGAAAATGCAGAGTCACCTGGAAGACACTGCACTGACTGAAATCAGTCAGTCATAAAAGGACAACTACTGTATGAGATTATTATTATGAGGCCTCAGAAAATGCACTAAGCACAGAAGAAAATAATATTTGTGGTTACCAGATAGGGGGTAGGGAGACAGGTATGCAGAGTTAAATATCAGACAGGAACTGGGTTAAGTGAAGGAAGGGACAGCACACACTACAAGGCAGATCAACACTCCTGGACTATACCAAGAGCTAAAAGATTTCCAGTATGCAACACTTCAAAGGTGAGAAAATTAGGGGCAGGGGTCTGAGGACCATGATGTTGGTTACATCTAGGTCAACTGGCACAACTAAGCTTTTTCTTTTTAAGAGAATGGTCTATATCCCAACTTGGTGAGTGGCACCTGGGGTCTTAAAAGCTAGCAAGCTACCATCTAAGGAGTATCCATTGGTCCCAGTCTAATGGGCACAGAGGAGAACAAAGGATGCCAAAGCCAAGAGGAAAGTGGGAACCCAGGGGACAGAAGGGACCAAATGATCCAGAGTTTATACCAGGATACCAGAAGAGCTAGATGGTTCTAATGTCTGCCTTGAGAAGCAGTGCAATGTCAGACTCCCTGACATAGTGGGAGAAAAATAAAAGTGCAGATCTAGGATTCTGTTGAAAAATCAGACTTGATGATCTAACACCATGGAGGGTCACCCTAGAGCACAGCACCTGATCTTGCTCCTACCTCAAAGCTGAAACCAGCACCAAAGACAACTCTTTACACAAAAATTGGGGTGGACTGCAAGTCATGAGGCTGATGGAGCAACTTCCCTATAGTAATGAAATGGGAGGATAAAGATGAGGAGACAGGACTAGGTTGAATGGATATGGAAAACACAGAGTGCAAAAGAGGAATGTGCTGTCACAGGGCTCGGACAGTAGGTGGAGTTGCATGTGGGTCTCTATATGGGATTTGATATGGTAAACTGACTTTGTAAATTCACTTAACCACAACAAAAGATTATTTTTTTAAAAAAAAGAAACTCAAAAGAAACTGACAATACAAGAACAAGAAAACTTCAAAATATGCTCATTTATTATACTTACAGAAACAAGATACATGTCTAACAAGAGCAGGAATATGTACTTTGTGTCACAATTAAGTCCACAAACTTAATTGTTCTAAATGCTACATGCCTCATTGCTGAATGTCATCACAGTCACCTTTGAAGAAACTATGCACTAATACCAGTGCCTAATCCACTGTCACGGATTGAACTGTGTCTGCCCAAAAAATGTATGTAGCCATTTGGCTGGGCCATTGTTCCCAATGTTTTGTGATTTTCCTATGTTTAGTACGATGATTGTACTAAAAGAAGTTTGATTAGGAAGGGACTGCAACACTCTTGCTAAGGGAGTTTCCCTGGAGTGTGGCTTGCACCACCTTTTATCCTTTCATTCTATGGGAGATAAGATAAGAAGAGAGGGAAACAAGCACAGTGGAGAACCTCACACCATCAAGCAAGCAGGCCCAGGAGAACAGCATGCTCTTCAGACCTGTGGCTCCTGTGCCAAGATGCTCCCTGACCAAAGACTGATGTAACACAAGGACCTTCCTCCAGAACGGACAAAGAAGGAAAGCCTTTCCCTGGAGTAGACATCCTGAATTTGGACTTGTTGCCTACTGGACTGTCTAAGAATAAACACTGCTCTTTTTAAAGCCATCCACTTTGTGGTATTTCTGTTAGAGCAGTACCGGATGACTAAAACATCCATCCTTTAAAGCAATTTTGGAACTGTCTCTGGAATGGCGATTACACACAGTGGCAACGTGGCAAGTTAATGAACTTAGTTGTATAGTTGTCTGCAAGGGAATTTTTAGCCAGTGAACAAATAACTGTATTGGAACACCCTCCCTACTCACCTAATCTGGCCCCAACGATGTTTTTCTTTACCTAAAGGTAATAGAAAATATCCAAAGGAAGACATTTTGAAGACATTCAGGACGTCAAGGGCAATATGACGCCAGCTCTGATGGTCATTCCAGAAAAAGAGTTCCAAAATTACCATGAAGGATGAACTAGGCACTGGCACTGGTGCATAGCTTCTCAAGGGGAGTACTGTGAATGTGACCATAGTGATATTTAGCAGTGAGGTATGTATAACTTTTTCTAGGATGAGGTTGCAAACTTAAATGGCAGTCCTAGTTTACATACAATGTCTAAAAATGAAATAACAAAAAGGACCTTGCAAAATGGTTCCAATTAGACCCGTGTTTTTGTCAGCTAGGGCTGCTCTAACAGAAATACCACAGGGTGGATGGCTTTAACAAAGAAAGTTTATTCTTAAACAGTCCAGTAAGGTACAAGTCCAAATTCAGGGTGTCCCCTCCAGGGGAAGGCTTTCCCCTTTGTCGACTTGGGAGGAAAGTCTGGTATCGCATCAATCTTTGTCCAGGGAATATCTTGGCGCAGGAACCCCAGGTCTGAAGGACGCGCTCTTCTCCCAGTGCTGCTTGCTTGATGGTGTGAGGTTCCCAATTCTCTGCTTGCTTTTCTTTCATTTTATCTCTCGCTAGATGCAAGGATTAAGGGTGGTGCAAGTCATACCCCAGGGAAACTCCCTTTACAGTGGAGCAGGAAGGTGATCTACTGAAGGGATTTACGGACCCATCCTAATCCTTTAACATAAATCAGCCGAGCCAAGTGCTGTCAAATTGGGGATCTTTTAACATACAGCATAGGAAAATCACAAAATGGAGGACAATCACAAGATACTGGGAATCACAGCCCAGCCACGTGGCCACACGTATTTTGGGGGGGAGACAATTCAATCCAAGACAATCCAAGAAGCACATTGTGAAATTTCAGAATCCTGTAAACAAGAGGCCACACCCATCAAGAGGGGGGAAAAAAAGGTTTCGTACAAAGGATCAATAATCAAAGTAGTACTGAAATTTTCAAAAGCAACACTGAAAACTGAAAGTCAATCACATGCCTTAAAAATTCTAAGAGAAAAATGTTTTTAATCTAGAATTCTATATCCAGCAGTAACGGAAGCTAGAAGTCGAAATAACAATATCAGCCATGTTTTTTCCTTCTGAGAGATAAACTGTTCTATGTCTCTTGTCTAACTTCTGGATTCTGCAGGAATTCTCGGCACTCCTTGACTTGCATCTGTCTCTATAGTCATATGTTTAGTCTTCTCTCTAGCTCTCCGTGTCCATTTGTGTCTTTTCTAAGACACAACAAGAGTGGGATCAAGACTCAACCGACTCTAGCACAACCTCGCATTAACTAATAAGATCTTTAAAAATCTTGTTTCCACATCTTGTAACCTGAAATCAACTGAAGGACATTACACTGCGTGAAATCAGTCAGCTGAAAAAAGACAAATATGAGACCACTATTATAAGGACTTAAGAAAAGGCTTATGCACAGAAGAAAATACTCTTTGATGGCTACAAGGGTGGGAAGGGAAGGGAAAGGGCTATTCACAGATTAGTTGATAGAATTTGGTTAGTTGAAGGAAGTGACAGCACCCAGTAGAAGGGAGGTCAAAACAACAACTACACCATAAGCTAAAACATGTTTCTAAATACAACCCAACATTTTATTAAAGGACAGAGTAGCAGGGACAGGGGTCTAGGACCAATGGTTTCAGGGGACAATGAATTCAATTGGTACAACTGTAGTCATTTTTTAGGAGATTGTTCTGGATCCCATATTGATAAGTGGTGCCTCGGGTCTTAAGAGCCAGAAAACTGCTATTTAAGGAACACCAGTTAATCCCAACCTAAGTGGAGCAGGTGAAAACCCAGAACATCAAAAGACATGAGGGAAATATGAGCCCAGACTACATCAGCATGAGAGTAGAAGAACTACATGATGCCTGGCCCCCATCGAAGACAGCCCTGACAGGGAACACAATGTACAGTCCCTGATGTAGTGTAAGAGAAAGGGGAGTAAAGTCCACAACCCGGAGGATCCCCTGAGAACATAGCCCCTGGACTTGCTGCTGCCCAGAGCTGAAGCCAGTACTGAAACCAACACTACAGACAAAGACCAAACTGGACTATGGGACACAAAGTGATGCAAGCAATGTGTGTACTTTATGGTTTAATACATATATGAGATTGTGTAACTGGTTTCTTTAAAGAGAGGAGAGAAGAGGGTGGAGAGGTGGGGACAAATGTTGGCTGAGTAGACATTGGAAGAGTGGAAGGAAGAGTGTGCTGTCACAGGGTAAGGAGAGCGGATAGGTTTGCATAGAGGCAGGTGCTCGGGGTTTTACATGGCAAATTGACTTGGACTGTAAACTTTCACTTAATCACAACAAAAATTAAAAATACATATCAAAAAAGTCCTGTTTCCAAACATGGTCAAATATTTGGTACTAGGGTTAGGACTTTGATGTATCTTTTGGGGTGACACAATTCAACCTATAACACCCTGTCAACTGATCTCCCTAAACTCATGTTCTTCCTACTTATAAAATATGTTCACCCAATCCCAGCATCCTCCAAAGTCTTTTTTTTTCATTTTGCTTTAGATGAAAGTTTACAGAATTAACTAGCTTCTCATTAAACAGTGAGGACTCGACAGCACTTGGCTGGCTTGGCACACATATTGTGTTAAAACATTGGTTATCTACCCCACAAAATGTCAACAGTCTCTCTTCTTGACCTTGGGTTCCCTATTACCAATGTTACTATCCTCTCTTGTCTTCTACTGGTTGCCCTTGAATTAGTGTGTCCCTTTAGTCTCATTTTGTCTTATGGGCCTGTCTAATCTTTAGATCAAGTGTTAATTTCAGGAATTACTTCATTACTGAGCTAAACAGGTGTCCCACGGCCCTACTCTCAGGGTTTCTCCAGTCTCACTCAGGCCAGTAAGTCTGGTCTTCTTTCATGAGTTAGAGCTTTGTTCTACATTTTTCTCCCACTCTGTCCTGGACCCTTTTCTGTGATCCAAGTCAGAGCAGGCAGCAGTGGTAGCCAGGCATCATCTAGTTGTAGTGAATTCAGACTGGTGAAGACTGGTGATTCATTAGTCCTTTGGCCTAATCTTTCCCTTGTATCTTTACTTTTCTTCATTCTCCTTTGTTCCGCAAGGGATGAGATCAGTGGAATATCTTACACGGCCACTCACAGGCTTTTAAGACCATAGACGCTACTCACCAAAGTAGAATGTAGAATATTTTCTTTATAAACTGTGTTCTGCCAGTTGAGTTAGATGTTCCTCAAGAACAGGGTCCCCACAGCTATCAGCCCAGCAATCCTGTCCCTCAAGGAGTTAGGATGAGTCTGTGGAGCTTCCCTGGCCTTGCGTCGTACAAGTTGTGTTGGCTTTCCCAGTATTGGGTACTGCTCTAACCTTGACCCGAGTTACTCCTTATCTACTCACATTTTCTATTTAGTGTTTTTCTATCGCCATCCCTCACCTCCCTGGTAACTATCAAAGATTGTTTCTTTTTATGTGTAAATCTTCTCATGAATTTTTATAGTAATGGTTTCATACAATAGTCAGTCGTTTGTCATTATGTTATTTACTTAGCATAATGCTATCCAGATTCATCCATGTTGTGAGATGCCTCACAGATTCAGCCTTGTTCTTTATTGTTGCGTACTACTCCACTGTGTGTACATACCAGTTTGTTTACCATTTATCTGTTTGTGGGCATCTAGATTGTACCATTGTACCATTCGCTATTGTGAACAATACTGTCATGAACATGCGTGTGCATGTATCAGTATGATGACTTATTTCTCTAGGAGTTGGATTGCTGCATCATACTGCATTTCTATTTCTAGCCTTCTAAGGAAGTGCCATATTACATTTCATAATGGTTGTATCATTTTGCATTTCCACCAACAGCACGTAACAGTTCAAATCTCCTCCCAGCCTCTCCAACATTTGTTATATCCTGTTAGTTACTTTTTAATGGTGCTGACAATGTCAGCGTGAGATGGTATCTCATTGTGGTTTTGATCTACATTTTTCTAATGGCTAGTGATCTCGAGCATTTATTCATGTGTCTGTTAGCCGCTTGAATGTCTTCTTTGGTGAAATGTCCATTCATTTCCTTTGTCCGTTTTTTCTTTTTTTTTAATGATTGAGTGAAAATGTACAATCCCATATAATTTCGCATGTCTGCCTATGTGCAGCTCCCACTGCTCTCCCTGCCCAGTGACAGCACACTCCTCCTGTCTGTTCTGTACATGTCATATCCTCCTAACAATCTCCTGTCTCCTCCCCTCCACCCAATCCCCCGCCTCCAGTAAGAAGTCAGCAGGATGACATCCTATAGATGCACAGAACCATAAAGTACACAACACAATATAGTCACTCTTTTTGGCCAAGTCCTATTCATTCTTGTCTGAAGAGTTGGCCTCCATTGTAATTTATGGACAGCGGCAGTATCAAGGCCAGGAGCCAGGCTCCCAGGGGAACCTCGAGGCCCCTGGACCATCATTTGTGGTCTTTTAGTGGAGATCTCAGGGTGTACCCCTTTTATTTTGTTTTGCCAGTGAGACTGAATTTTGTGAGCCCCATCATGGCCACCCCACTAGGTGGCCAGGCACCATCCAGTTCTTCTAGTCACATGTGGATGTAGTCACCCATTCATGTGAGTCTCTCTGTCTTTTGGGTTCTCTTTCCCCCATGTCATTTTAGTCCTTGGTGATCATCCATTCCTGAATTGGGACCATTTGGTGTACCTCAGATGGCAGCTTCCTTTGCCCATTTGTTAAATTGGATTATTTGATTTTTTGCTGTACAGGTATAGGATTTTCCTACAGAGATTAGACCTGTCTGATTTGTAATAGCCAAAATACTTTTTCCTAGTCTGTAAGCTTTCTTTTTACTCCTGTGGTGAAGTCTTTTGATGAGCTTAAGTGCTTAATTTTTATAAGAACCCAGTATTCTAACTTCTCTTCTGGAGTTTGTGTGTTGGTATTTCTGGTTTGTATTCCATTAATGCCATGAATAGGGCCTTTAAGCTTGATTTTATTATTTTTTATTTACTTATTTATTTTTGCTATGATTTTTGCAGTTTCAGCTTTTTATTTAGGTCTTTGATCTCTTTGAATTTGTTTTTGGGTATGGTGTAAAGTATTGTTTCATTTGTTTACAGATAGACATCTAGTTTTGCAGGGCTATTTATTAAATACACTGTATTTTCCCCATCTGATGAAATGTAAGCCCTTGGTGAAGATCAGGTAGCTGTAGTGATTGGATTTACATCTGGGTTCTTACTTCTGCTCTATTGGTCAAAGTCTCCGTCATCTTACCAGCACCAGGCTGGTATAGATGGGAAACAGCTCACGTACTCGCAGAAGCTGAACTTCCCAAGTCCTGGCACAAGCCTCGTGTGGCCACGGGAGCTGGTGAACCCAAGGTCAGCAGGTCAGAAACCAGAGTTCTCGATCACTGGTTGTGTAGGTCAGTGGATCCCAAGCTGGCGGCGAGATGGAGCTGCAGAGGTTGGTAAAACCAGGATCTGCCGGTCAGGGAACAGGACTCTCAAGTGCCAGCTTAAGGGTTGATGAATCCAACAGCTGCTAGTTCAAGTCCAGGAACCAGACACCAGAAGAGAGCAGGAGCTGCTGGCTATCTGAGCAGACTGGCAGTAGGTAGTGGAAGGCAGAGAGTTGAGAGCTGAGGGGTGGGAAGCCACCACAGGCCTTGCCCTGCTACTTAGTACAGCAGCCAAACATGGAGTAGCCAAGTTGACATAATCCTGGCCACCATATCTTGCATACCTCGTGTGAATTCTACTTGGTCATGGTGTATTACTTTTTTGTTATGATGCTGAATTCTATTGACTAGAATTTGAGAATTTTTGCATCTGTATTGATAAGTGTTATTGATCTGTGGTTTTCCTTTATATTGTGCCTTTGCCTGGTTTTAGTTTCAGGGTTATGACGGCTTTATAGATTAAATTCAAAAGTATTGCTTCCTTTTCTATGTTCTGAAATAGTTTGAGCAGTGCTTGTGTGAGCTCCTCTCTGAATGTTTGGTAGAATTCTCCAGTGAAGCTATCTGGACCAGGGTTTTCTTGGAGGCATGGGGAGTTTTTTAAATTACTTTTCAGTCTCTTCTCTTGTTACGGGTCTGTTTGCATTTTAAACATCATTTTGCATTAGTTTGGGTAGATAGTGTGTTTCTAGAAATTTGTCTATTTTCTTTAGGTTTTCAAATTTTGTTAAACTACAGTTTTTCATAATGCTCTGTTATGATTCTTTTTGTTTCCGTTAAGTATGTTATAATGTCCTCCATGTCATTTCTTATTTGGGTTGAGTTCTCTCCTGTTTTCTTTTTGCCAATTCGGCAAGTGGTTTGTTGATTTTGCTGATCTTTTCAAAGACCAACTTATAGTATTTGTTGATTCTATTTTCTTCTATCCTCCATTTCACTTATTTTTGTTCTGATCTTTATTATTTCCTTTCATCTGATGGCTGTAGGCTTCTTTTGCTGTTCTTTTTCATTTTGTTTGATGAGTGTAGTTAATGCTATGATTTGGTCTTTTCTTATAAATTGTAGTTTAAGTGAAAGTTTACAGCTCAAGTTAATTTCTCTTACAAAAGCTTATATGTACTTTGTTCTGTGACACTCTCCGTGCAATGTGAGAGCACACTCCTCCTTTGAACCCTAGATTTCCCATGTCCATTCAGCCAGCTCCTGTCCATTTCTTCTTTCTCAACTCACTGAACAAGAGCTGCCCATTTAGCCTCATGTATCTATTTGAACTAAGAAGCACACTCTTCATGAGCATCATTCTATGTTTTGTAATCCATTCTAATCTTTATTTGAAGAGTTGGCTTCAGGAATGGTTTTAATTTTGGATTAACAGAGAGTCAGGGGCCATGCCTTCCAGGGTTCCTACAGTCTAGTCAGACGTAAGTCTAGTCTTTTCCTTTCTTCTTTTTGATGGACATATTTATTGCTATAAATTGATCTCTTATCACTACCTGTCATGTGTCCCAGATGTATTGTTATGATGTATTTGTCATTCTTCTTTGACTGTAGAATTTTTTTGTGTGTGTTCAATTTCTGGTTTCTTCTATTACACAGTAGTTTTGAAGCAGGGTGTTATTCAGTTTCCATATAATTCATTGTTTTCCCTTGTTTCTTACTGTCATAAATTTTTAAGCAGGGTTATTCAGTTTCCATGTAATTGACTTTTTCCCTTGCTTCTTACTGTTGTTAATTTCTACTTTTTTAAAATTTTTATTTAACATAACTGAGTGAAAATGTATATTCACATATAAATTTACGTGCTCACCTATATGCAGCTTCCGCTGCTCTCCCTGTCCGGTGACTGCACACTATTCCTCTCTGCTCCATACATGTCTCATCCTCCCAACAGCTTCCTTTCCGCTCCTCTCCATCTACTCCCCTTCCTCCAGCCAGAGGTCAGCAAGATGATATCCTATAGATGTATAGAACCATAAAGTGCTTCCAATATATGGTCACTCTGCATTGCCAAGTCCAATCCATTTCTGTCCAAAGAGTGGACCTTTGTTATAATTTATGGGAAAGGGCAGCATCAGGGCCGGGGGCCATGCTCTCAGAGGAACCCCAAAACCGCTGGACCATCAATTGAGGTCTTTTAGTGGAGATCTCATGATGCACCCCACTTTATTCTTGTGTTGCCAGTGAGACTCCTCTCTGCGAGCTCCATCATGGCTATCACTGGTGGTGGCCAGGCACTAATTTCTACTTTAATAGCATGAGGTCAAAGAACATACTTTTTATTATCTCTATGCTTTGCATTTTCTTGCATGTTGCTCCATGGTCTAAGATGTGATCAATTCTGCAGAATGTTCCATGTGTTTTGCAAAGATCACGTAACTTGCAGTTGTTGGGTGGAGCGTTTTATATAAGTTCTATACACGTCAATGAAGTCAAGTTGGCTGACTGTATCCTTTAGACCTTTTGTATGTAATTGAATTTTTTTCTAGATGTTCAGTCCTTTACTGGAAGTGGTATGTTGAAGTCTCCTTCTATTATCATGGAACTGTCAGTTTATCTCTTCAGTGCCATTAGTTTATCTGATTTATTCAGGAGCTCTATTACTCAGTGTGCAGATTTTAATTATAGCTATGTCCTCAAGATGGAACATCTCTGTAATCATTATATGGTCCTGTCTTTGTCTTTTATAAAGGAGTTTGTTTCAGTCTATTTTGTGAGATTAGTATTACCACTCCTGCTCCTTTTTGATAGCTGTTTGCTTGATGTACATTTTTCTATCCTTTGATTTTTAATAAATTTATGTTTTTGTTTTTAAGGTGTGTCTTTTGTTGATAGCATGTTGATGGGTGCTGTTTTATTGTTTTGTTATCTGTTTTTTTTAAACTCCATTTTGTCATTCTTTATCTCTTTATTGGATACATCGGATCTGACTCGACGGCACTTGGCTTGGCTAAGCCATTTACATTCAGTGTAATTATTGATTTTAAAAACCTGCCATCCAGTCAATTCCAACTCGTAGTGACCCTATAGGACAGAATAGAACTGCCTCTTAGAGCTTCCAGACAGCATCTGGTGGATTTGAACTGCCAATGTTTTAGTTAGTAGCTGTGGCTCTTTACCACTACTCCCAGGGTTTCCGTAATTATTGACAAGTGGAGTTTACAGCTGTCATTTTGTAGTGTCTTTTTTTTTTTTTTTTTTTTTGTGCTGCAAATGTTTTCTTTGTTCTTCTTACTTTCCTGTATTAAATTCCTTTGGTTTGTGGTCTTTTTTTCCTTTTGTTTTTTGTATATTTTGTATTTTACTGAGACTTTGTTACACTTTTTAATTTGATGAATAAATTTATTAACTTTCCTTGTGGTTGTCTTGAAATTTACCCTTATTTTCCTAGGTTGTATCATTACACAGTATTGCTTTGCCTTCTTCTCCATTCTTCTTCTACACCCTTCCTCTTTTATTGCTCTGATGTTGTTGTCATTTACATACTAACCTCTCTGGTTCCCTGTGGTAAATATTCTGGTTTTGAATAGTCTTTGAGAGTTCACTTCCTAGACTGGTTTTGACTTGTGCAATCTTGTGTCCCAGATTCAGGCTGTCATCAGATACTGTTTTGTCTGAAACCAAAGAACTCTCTTTAATGATTCTGATAAATTTGGCTTTGTTTTTACATGTTTCCTTAATTTCTGTTTATCTGGAAAAGCCCTAATTTCACCAACGCATTTGAAGGAGAGTTTTGCAGGAATTATTATTCTTGGCTGGCATTCTTTTTCTTTTAAAGTTTTACATTTCATTCCATTCCTTCTTGCCTGCATTGTTTTTGCCAAGCCATCAGAGCTAAGTTTTATTGATTCTCCTCTGCATCTGACTTCTTTTTTTCTCAGGCTACTCTCAGAATTTTTTCTTAGTCTTTGATTTTATCAAGTGTGATTATGATATGCCTTGATGCTTTTCTTTTAGAGTTCATTGAGTTTCTTCGATAGTTGGATTTTCAACTTTCATGACATTAGGGAAGTTTTCTATCAGTAATTCTTCAATCATCTTCCCTGTTTTCCATTTTCTCCCCCTATTCTGAAACTCCTATCACTTACAAATTTTTGCTTTTGATTGTATCGTACATAATTCTCAGGGTTTCTTCATCTTCTTCATTCTTTTTTCTGATTTTTCCCCAGAGTAGTACCCAAGTATTTGTCTTCATTTCACTAATCTTATCTTTAACTGTTTCAAGACTTTCTATGACATTGTCAATTTCTGAAATCTTGTTATTTTGTCTTTTGGATTGCAAATTGTGGTTTTTGTATAACTTTTTAAATTGTGAATTTATGTTGACATTTTGTTCTCGTTATTTTTTAGTTTTTTTCTTTTTTGTGTGTGTTTGTATATCTGTAGTTTCCGTGAATTTGTCTATTTATTCCTTATTTTTTTCTGCTTTTTGCTTCAACTCTTGAATAACTCTGAATATTAGAGACTCGAACTCCCTGTTGGGTAGTTCTTGTTCCTTTTCTTCTGCTGGATAATCATCTGGTTATTTTGGATGCTTACTGGAACCATCCTGTCCTTTTATAAAAAAAAAAAAATGTTTTGATGTTGTCTGTTGTCTTTTGGACATTCAGTAGTTATTTTCTTCATTTACTGATTATGGGTTTGTTTGTTTCAACCCATTTTTTTTATTTGATTATGTTAACAGCCCATTTGTGTGTTGTTTGCTTATCTTTGGTCACAATACTTTTCAGCTTATTGTCCAATGAGTGGGGCCGGTCATTCAGCTATGGTTCAGCAGGGCAGGTTCAGCTGAAGTGTAGGAGCAAGTGCTCTGTCTCTTGCTGGGAGCTCTGTGAGACTGCTTTCCTCTACTCCCTGTCCCTTGATCTCCAACAGAAGTCCAAAATGACGAATCTGTACTGCATTTGATGATAGGGCACCTCTACTCGTATCACTTCTCTGTCAGTTTCTCATACCATTCAGCTTAGTTAAGTTCTTTATCTACTCATTTGATGCTTAGGGTTCCAGGACTGACATTTGTTTCTGTTTTACTTAGTTTTTCAGTTATTTGCTGTGGAGGTACAGCCTGGTGCTTCTTCCTGTAGCACCATATTGGCTCCACCTCCTCAATCCCCTAAAGACTTAATCTATACCATTATCAACTCTAAGTCCACAACTCCATGTTTTAAATCATCTAAATCAGATATGGGTGATGCTCAGTGTATGGTCTATCCTGGGTCAAAATTTCATTTCATCTACAGATTTGTGAAACTTAGAAGAAGAATTATCTTTTCTCAAAGTGTAATGATGGTACAGGCATAGGTTAAACTCCACACTCCAAAAGGAAGGAATTAGAGAGAAAACAGGGGTCGCAGATCCAAGCAAATCCAAAACCCAGTGGAACAAATTTCATGACATCTCAAGGTTTAAAATAATAGTCCTCTGTCCTCCTAGCCCCACCAGAGCAGTAGCCCCAATTTCTAGAACCCAGGAGGTGGCCCAGACCTCTGAAACTGAAGAAGCTTCAACCTTGCACCCGAACTCCATGCCAGTTCTGCTGGCATCTGAACTTCTCCTGGGATCATCTTTCCTTTTCTTGAAGGACAATAGTTGTTCACAGCCAAGTAGCTCCATCTGCCAATTTTCTGCCTGCAAGATTCCAGAAATTGAACTGCTTTCCTTCATTATATCCCTTCTCCAAACCTTTCAGTCTGAGTTGCCAGTGTTTCTGCTGAGTTGCTTGATTGGTTCAATATGCGACACGTCTAATCTCTTTAGAAAACTGTTGTCCAGCCACACCCTTGGTTTCCTCTCCAGAGCATTCTTTCTTAATTTTCACAACATAGATCAACTCAGAAGGCTTCAAATCTTTAAGTTCTAGCTCTTTTATGCACTATTCATGTCTCAACCTGCCTCTGTCCTTCTGAACATTTGAAATTTTGCTTAGAAATGTCCTCAGCCAAATATCTAAGTTCACTACTTACAAGTTCTAATTTCTTCAAAAGACAAAGTTTAGTTGAATTCAGTAAAGTTTTTCACCACTTTATAACAACAATAGCTTTTCCTCTAGTGTCCAAAAACATATTAATCATTTCCTTTTAAGGTTTCACCAGAAGCACATTTAATGCTCACACAACAAGCAACATTCTATTCATGACAATAGAATGGCTCACCTTAGTTTTTCCTTAGTCCTCACCAGAATCATCTTTAATGTTGATAATTCTAACAAGTCTCTTCTTGAATGGAATCTAGGCTTTTAATACGAAAAAAATCATAACTCTTCCAGCTCTGTCTATTACCCAACTCTAAGGCCACTTCCACGTTCTTAGGTATTTTCAAAGTAACAGCTTACCTCCAGGACCAAACTCTGTTTTAGCTTGCTAGGGCTGCCATAACAAATATCACAAAGGGGTGAATTTGAAGAACAGAAATTTATTCTGTTCACACTTCTGGAAATAGAAGTTTAAATCAAGGTATCAGGCATGTTGATTCCTTCTTAGGGCTCTGAGAGGGCAGTTGTTCATGCTTCTGTCCTAGCTTCTGATGACTTCTGGCAATCTTTACATATTCCTTGGCTTGAATACATTTTTACCATACTCAGCATATTTAGAAACATACTGATAGTTTATTGTTAATGTAGTTAAATTTTATTAATAGCAATATTTCCTAATTCTGAGTACGGCTGCCATGGATTGAATTGTGTCCCCCTGAAAAATATATGTAATAATTTGGCAGGGCCAGGATTCCCTGTATTCTGTCATTGTCCTCCATTTTGTGATTTTTTAAGGCTGTAAATCCTAATTTCGGCCTGTCACTAGTAGATAGGACCGATTATGTTAAAAGAGGATTTGGGTGGGACTGCAACACCCTTGCTAAGGGAGTTTTCCTGGAGTGTGGCTTGCACCACCCTTTATCTTTTCATCCTACAGGAGATAAAAAGAGAGAAAAGCAAGTAAAGAATTGGGAGGTACACATCATCAAGAAAACAGCACCAGGAGGAGACCGTGTCCTTCAGACCTGAGATTCCTGTGCCAAGATGTTCCCTGATCAAAGACTAACACAACACAGACTTTCCTCCAGAGCCAACAAAAGGAAAGCCCTTCCCCTGGAGTGGACACCCCCAATTTAGACTTGTAACCTACTGGACTGTGTAAAAGTAAAGTTTCCTTTATTAAAGTCATCTGCTTTGTGGCATTTTTGTTAGAACAGCACTTTGTGACTAAAGCAATGGCTGAAGTATCTTCATGAGTCATTCAGCCTCATCATTTTCAATTAGGTAAATGAAATATTAAGAAAGGTATGTGTCATAGTTTAAATTGCATGTAGCAATTTGGCTAGGCCATGAGTTGGGTGTTGTGTGATGTTCATTTGTAAGGTAAACCCTGCCTCTATGACATTAATGAGAGAAGATGGATGGCAATTGTCTCGGTGGGGCAGGACTCCGTGTGTAAGATTATACTGTTCCTGAGGCATTGTCTTGAGAAATAAAGGAGAGAAGCTAGCAGAGAGATTTGGAGACTTCATTTCACCAAGAAGCAGTGCCAGGAGCTGAGTACAATGTTTGGAAAGGACTGGGGTCCCCGTACCTCAGAAGCTTCCAGTCCAAGAGAAGACTGGGAACAAGGACCTTCCTCCAGACCCACCAGAGAAAAACTTCCCCTAGAGCTGACACCCATATTTGGACTGTTAGCCTACTGGACTGTGACAAAATAAAATTTCTCTTTTTAAAGCCATCACTTGTGGTGTTTCTGTTGTAAAGCAACACTAGATGACAAAACAAAATCTACTGCTGTCAAGTTGGTTTTAACTCACAGTGATCCTACAGACAGAGTAGAAATGCCCCATAGAGTTTCCAAGGAGTGTCTGGAGAATTTGAACTGCAGATCTTTTGGTTAGCATCTGTAGCTCTTAATCACTACGCCACTGGGGTTTCCTAGATACTCAAAACAATATCCAATTTAGTTTTTATGTTATTATGTCAATCATTAAAGAAAAGCATGGTAATTAAGTCCTCTTATTTCCTTCTTTTTGGACATACAAAGTTTTGGTGGTTATTTTTCGTTTTCTAATTGGTATTTTCTGGGCAGAGTCTAAGAAGGCAGAATATTAGCAGTATAAGTCCTTTTATGCTATTGATTTAATTTCTTTATGCCTTCATCCACCCACTCCCGTGATGATTCTTTTTTAAAAAAAATTATTGTTGTGACTATACACAGTAAAACAACAATTCTATTATGTCTTCATTTGCAATTCAGTGACATTCATTATATTTTTTCAGTTGTACAGCCATTCTCACCCTCTTTTTCTGAGTGTATTAATATAAACTCATTGCCCTGCAAAACTTCTTTTCTCATCTTTCAAGATGCTATTGTCAATTCTATCCCCTGATAGATAGATCTTAAAAGAGCACAATGCTTAAGAAAGACATTCTTTGCTAGGTGAGTTAAACTACTGTTTGGTTTAAAACTACTTCAGAGGTATTTTTGGTTTAAAGTTTAAAGACTGTCTCAGGGCAATAGTCTCAGGGGTTCATCCACCTTCCATAGCTCTAGAAAGTCTAGGGTTCATGAGAATTTGAAATTCTTTTCTGTGTTTTACCCCTTCTTATCAAAATTCTTCTATGGAAACTTCTTTTAAAGTGTTGAGTAATGGTAGCCAAGAATCATCCAGTTCTGGTCTCATGGCAAAGGAGGCAGTTTTTCATAGAGGCAGTTATCCATACATTTGAGATCTTCGTTCTGTTGCTGAGTCTCCTTCTTCCTCTGTTCTTTCAGGTGAATGAGACCAATCGTTGCTCCTTTGGGGGGGGAGTTATTTATCCCTTTGTTGTCAAAGTTTCTAGGTCTTAAGATGGCAGATGCTACAAAACAAACCAGAGGGTATCACAGAAGCACTAAACACGTTATTAAGCAAGTTAACTGGAATATCCCTTGTAACATGACCCTAAACCTTTAAACCAACGGACCACGTCCTATGAGGTGTTTGGTTGTACATAAGCAGCCTCAGCAGCTACTGTTTCTTTTTAGTGCTGCTGTTGTTGTTGCTGTAAATATACCTATCACACAACTTTTGCCAATTCAGTTTTTTACAGGTGAACTAATTGACTATGCAAACTTACCCTTAATCAGTGTAATATTTTCATCACTTTTAACCCCTCTTTTCCAACTCTTCTTTCTCTCACCTTGTAACAACTAATAAACTTTGGCCTCCACATATTTGCCTTTTCTTGTCTTTCTGTAAAAGTAAAATTACACAGTATTTGTCTTTTGGTGATTGACTTATTTCACTCAGCATAATGTCTTCAAGCTCCACCCATGCTATAGTAAGTAGCAAGACTTATTTCTCCCACTAAGTAGTATTCTGTTGTATGTATGCACCAGATTGTGTTTATTCATTCATATGTTGATAGGCATTTAGGCTATTGCCACCTTTTGGCTACTGCGAATAGAGCTGCAATGAACACTAGTGTACAAGTGTCTTTTTGAGTATCTACTTTCAAGTAGAATTGCTGGGTCACGTTGCAGTTCTACTTTTAGTTTTTGAGAAACTGCCACACTGCTTCACAAGGGCTCTACCATTTCACATTTCTACCAACAATGGATAAGTGCTTCAATTTTCCCATATCCTCGCCAACATTTGTTATTTTCTGTGTTTGTTTGTTTGTTTAATCTCACTCATCCTGGTGGAAGTGTAATTGTATCTGAATGTACTTTTGATTTGCATCTCTCTTATGGTTAATAATGCTGAGCACTTTTTCATGTGTTTCGTGGCTATTTAAGTGTCTTCTTTGGTGAAATGTCTATTCAAGTCCTCTGCCCATTTTGTTATTGAGTTATTTATCCCTTTTTGTCAAAGTTTCTAATATAAGCAATTAAAGCTATAAATGTTCATCTAAGTACTTACAATTTGGAACGTCACTTTTCATTTGTTTGGTCTACCATCCTATAATTCAATTTGGAGTATGCTATTGAAGAATACTGAATATACTAAGAACTTTCAAACGAATGAATGAATCTATCTTAGAAGAAGTACAGCCAGAATACTTATTAGAATTGAAGATAGTGAGACATTGTCTCAAGTATTTTGGACATATTATCAGAGGGATCAGTTCCTGGAGAAGGACACGATGTTTAATAAAGTAAAGGGTCAGTGAAAAAGAGGAAGACCTTCAATGAGATGGATTGATACAGTGGGTGCAACAAGGGGTTCAAGAATAATGGTTGTGAGGATGGCACAGGACTAGGCAATGTTTCATTCTGTTGTACCTGGGGTGGCTATGAGTTGGAACTGACTAAATGGCACTCACAACAACTGTTCTATAAATATAATTGGGTAAAGATGATTGTGTTAGTTACCTAATGCTGTAGCAATAACAACAACAAAAATCCCAAACAGATGAATAGCTTTAAAAAACAAAACAAATGGTATGTTCTCAAAGTTCTGGAGGCTAACAAAGTCTAAATTCAGTGGAGGAGTTCAAATGGTAGGTCCTTCTTTGTCTCCTTCAGCTTCTAGTAGCTGCTGCAGTACTTAGAGTTCCAGGCTTGCGGATGCATCTGCCACCATTGTAGTATGGGGTGTTCTCATATGTATATGTCTCCCTGCGTGTGTATTCCCCTGTATCAGACACCACTCCAGAGCTACCAGGAGTCACAGAGTAGCACAATCAGTTAAGTTCTCAACTGTTAACTGAAGATTGGCGGTTTGAATCTTTTCTAAGGTGTCTTGGAAGAAAGGTCATGAGTTGCAGTTGACTTGATGGTAACTGGTTTTCAGATGGGATAGTTTTAGGACCCATTCTACAGTGCTATGACCTCAATAACATAACCAAAAGAAACCGTGTTTCAGTAATTTGCTGCAAGGTTCCACAAAACTCGCTAACCATACTTACTAAAACATATTGAAATGTTTTCTCCAAAAATATGTGTAGCAATTTTTCTAAGCTATGATTTCCACTAATGTGTGACAGTCCACCATTTTGCCATCCTATGTGTTTTTCTTATGTGTTATAAATCCTACCTCTATGATGTTAATGAGATAGAATAGGTCGCAGTTGTGTTAATGAGGCGAGACTCAATTCATGAAATTGGAATTAATCTCTTGAACCAAATTCTTTTGAGATAAAAAAGAGAAGCTAGCAGAGAGATACGGGCCTCATATCATCGAGAAAGCAGCACCAGGAGCAGAGCACATCATTTGGCCCTGGTGTACCGCTCGGAGAAGCTCTTAGTCTATAGGAAGATGGATGACAAAGACCATCCTCCAGAGCTGACAGACAGAAGGAGTCCTCCTCTGGAGGTGACACCCTGAATCTGAACTTCTAGTCTGCTAGATTGTGAGAAAGAAGATTCTTTGTTAAAGCCATCCACTGGTGGTATTTTTATTACAGCAGCTGTCAGATTGAATTGAGTCATCCCCCCAAAACTGTGTAGCTATTTGGCTAGGCCAAGTTCGCAGTATCAAGTGATGTTTCTATATGTTATAAATCCTGCCTCTGTGATGTTAATGAGGGCAGATGAGCGGTGGCTGTGTTGGTGAGGTGGGACTCAGTGTGCAAGATTGTATTGTGCCTTGAGGCGATCTCTAGGGATATGAAAGAAACAGAAGAAGCAGAGTGTTAGGGACTTCATACACCCAAGAAGCTGTGCTGGGAGCAGAGTGAGTCCTTTGAAAGGATCACAGGTCACTGCACCTCAGAAGTTCCTAGTCCAGGAGAAGACTGATGGAAAGGCCCTTCCTCCATAGCCAACAGGGAAAGACTTTCCCTGGAGCTGATGCCCTGAATTTGGACTTTTAGCTACTTACTTTTTTAAAATAAGTTTTATTGTGTTTTAAGTGAAAGTTTGCAATCCATATCAATCTGCCATATATAACACCTGGAATTCACACCACTATTCTACTGTAAGCTTCTCCCCACCTTTACCCACGACAGCACGCTCCCCCTTTCCACCCTGAACTTTACATGTCCATTAGACCAAGTTCCGTTCTTCCTCACCCTCTCATCTCGTCTCCAGCAATGAGCTTGTCAGACAGCCGCATGTATATTTAAGCCTAGAAGATGTTCTTCCCAGAATTACTCCATGTCCTACATTTTCCAGTTCCATCTTTGGCAAGTTGGCTTCATTGCTGGATGTGTTTTAGGGTTGATAGTGAGTCTGATGCTATGTCCTCAGGGGACCTTCCACACCAGTAGACCGTCAAGTGTGGTCATTTGGTAGAGTTCTAGCTGTGCACACTTGTTTTTCCTGCTGCATCAGAGGCTCTATCTACACTGTGCACCCCCTAACAGGGCAGTCCAGCCATTGGTGGTGTCTTGGCATCACCTAGCTCTTCTGGTGCTGAAGTTGTCTCTGGAGCATATGCCACCTTCCGTCTGCTGGGTTCATATTTTACTCCTGTTCTTGATGTCTTCTGTTTACCTTGGTTCCAGATGGACTGGCACCAATTGATGCTACTGAGAAAGCAGCTTGTTAGCTTTTAATATCCCAGATGCCACTTACCTGAGTGGTATGCGGAACATTTTCTATAGACAAAAAAAAAAACCTGGGTATGCCAATTAGTCTAAAGATCCCCTGAAACTGTGCCCTCCCACCTCCGTCCTTGTTACTCTGTCCTTCCAAAGAGTTGGGTTGTATTTGGAAACGATTTAGTTTTGCTGTAGTCTGGTTATGCGTACTTCTCTTCTAGTATGTGCCGTCACACTCTTCACCTAACCTGAATCCTAACCACTATCTAATTTGTAGAAATCTCTCTCCCTTCCTCCCCATCCTTGTAGCTGTCAAAGATTATTTTCTTTTGTGTTTAAATCTTTTGTTGTGTCCTTATGATAACAGTCTCATACAATATTTGCCCTTTTGTGTCTAATTTCACTCAGTATAATGTTCTCCATATGGCCATGTTATCAAATATTTCTCTATATCATCATGTTCTTTATCATTGCATAGTCCATTGTGTAGATATACTGTAGTTTAACCATTCTTCTGTTTATGGGCATCTAAGTTGGTTCCAATTTTTTGCTGTTGTAGAGAGAGCTGTAATAAACATTGGTGTGCATGTATCTGTTTGTGTGGTAGTCTTTATTTCTCTGGGATATATTCCAAGGAGTGATATTGCTGGATCATATGCTCTTTCTATTTCTAGGTTTTCAAGAAAGTGTCAGATTGATTTCCATAGTGGTTGTATCATTTTACAATTCCACCAGCATTGTAGAAGGGTTGCAATCTCTCTACATCCTCTACAGCAGTTATTATTTTGTGTTTTTTTGGATTATTACCAACCTTGCTAGGGTGAGGTGGTATTTTATTGTAGTTTTGATTTGAATTTGTCTGATAGCTAGTGATTGTGAGCATTTCTTCATGTATCTGTTAGAAGCCTGTATGTCTTTTTTGTGACATGTCTGTTCATGTCTGTTTTCCATTTTTTTAACTGGGTTATTAGTCTTTGTATTGTTGAGGCTTTACAGTACCTTGTAAATCAGAGATTAGATGCCAGTTGAAAACATGGTAGCTCAAAATTCTTTCCTAATCTATAGGTAGCCTTTTTAGTCTTTTGATGGAGGCTTTGGGTAAGCATAAGTGTTTAATTTTTAAGAATTCTCAATTGTCTATTTTCATTTCAGATGTTTGTGGGTTGTTGGTGACTTTTTTGTAGACTGCTAATGCCATGAATTATGATTTCTGTTGTTATCCCAATTGTTGATTCTATGATCTTTATTGTTTTAGCTTTTATATTTAGGTCTTCAGTTCATTTTTTGTTAGCTTTTGTGCGTGATGTGGAACATGTGACATGTTTCATTTTTTTTCAGATGGATATCCAGTTCTATACCAACACCATTTGTTGAAGAGACTGTCTTTTCCCCAGTTCATAGCCTCAAGGCCTTTATCAAATATCAGTTGCTCATAGGTACATGACACTGTATCTGGATTCTCAATTCTGCTCCATTGATCAATGTGTCTGTTTTTGTGCCAGGACCACACTGTCTTGACTACTGTGGCAGTGTAATAAGTCTTCAGGTCAGGAAGAGTGAGGCCTCCCACTTTGTTCTTCTTATTTAGTAGTGTTTTACTTACCCGAGACTGCCTCTCTTTCCATATGAAGTTGATGATTTGTTTCTCCATCTGGTTAAGAATGCTATTAGAATTTGTATTGGGATTACATTGTATGTGTAGATTCCTTTGGACAGAATTGTCATTTTCACAATGTTAAGTCTTTCTATTCAGAAGTAATGCAGGTTTTTCCAATTATGTAAGTCCCTTTTAGTTTCTTGAGGTAGTCTTGTAGTTTTCTTTGTATAGGTCTTTAACATTTCAGGTTAGATTTATTCCTATTTATCATCTTGAGGGCTATCGTAAATGGTAATGATTTCAGATTTCTTAGCCTCCTTTTCTGTGAAAAAATCAATTTCTCTTTGTTAAAGCCATCCACTTATGGTTTCTCTGTTACAGGAGCACTAGATGACTAAGACAGCAGCAATTGACAATGAAGATCCTTCCCATTACAGGATTTACTAGGGAAGCAATACGTTGCAACTTGGGATTAGGATCAACTTGGAAGTTACAGAAAGAACTCAGGATATAGTTCTTTAACCAGGTCAGCTTCTTCTTAGGCAAGCATTACAGGCCCTGCTTGGGAAAGTGTTACAGCTCTTAGCTTTGTGGGTTGTCAGCAAGCAATCTTGTGACAGTCTCCTGGCTCCTGCTGTACTGCTGTATTGTGCCACTTTTGCTCTTGCTGCTGTTACACTGTCTCTCACAGTGTTCAGGTTTACAGCTTCTTCTTCTCTCTGTCTAAAACCTCTGTTAGGAAAGTTGATTATTCAGTTTCAAGGTGTGTCTACTCCCAGCCTAGCAAGACTAGGAACTAACCAATCCCCATCAAGAGTTCCACGCACTTTATTCTCATTAGTAGAATGTCTAATCTTCAGAAATATTCCACACTTCTTATTTGCACAAACCTAGCAAATGAAAATTATGAAAGTTATAAGACCATGACTAGAAAGGCCATATAAAAGTGATTCATTGCATAGCAACACCTCATCAAAGAAGATACACAGATGGTTATTTAGCATAGTCGTGTATCCTTTAACATCCATGATATGTTCTGTGAAATAGGATGGTATGTGATTTGGATGTTGTGTGAACACCTAAGGTTTCAGTGAATTCTCCTGCTGCATTCACATCAACACTTGCAGACTCACCACTCATTTTCACATTATGCCATGAGAACATAATTTGAAGCATTTGAACCACCTGGAGCTAGTACTAAACTGTGTATCATAGTCTGGTCCTGTTTTTTCTTTAAACTTGAACAAGTTTCATCTCTTAGCAGTGGTAGTCAATATGCTGAGAGGTGTTTGCTTTTCTCCTTGGTCCTCAATCCATGTCATTAGCAATTTCTCCCTATTTGATACAGTCCCTGTCATGTTTTCTGCAGCCTTGCAGCTTTCAGTGGAGACAACCTTTTAACAGCTAAGATAATCTTTCATTTTGAGGTTCCATCTGCAATGTCTCATTCTCAAACTGGGATTTCTGAGCTCTAATACAAAATTATGGGATGATGGACATATATGCAGTTGAACATTGCCTAGATAGATGTTATACAATGCACCACTGCATGTGAAGAGGTAACATCATAGGACACTACCACCAACTACTAGCCGCCATCGAGTCAACTTCAACTCATGGAAACCCCAGGTGCTACAGAGTAGAACTGTACTTTGTAGATTTTTCAAGGTTGAGACCCTCAGAAGCCAACTGACAGGCTCTTCCAAGATACCCCTGGGTGGGTTTAAATTTCCAACCTTTCAGTCAGTAATCAAGAGTTAAATTACTTGCACCATACTGGTACAGTCATGTTACAAGGAAACTGCAAATCAAATCAACGAAATGCCTATTAACATGGCTAAACTCCAACAGCACCAAATGTTGGTGAGGATATGAAGCAACAGAAACTCTTAATCACTACTGTGGGGAATTCAAAAGCATATAGCCACTTTGAAACATCATCTGGAAGTTTCATACAAAGGTGAGCATATGCTTACCATATGTCATGGTTTGAATTGTGTCCCCCCAAAAATGTATGCAGCCATGTGGCTGGGATATGGTTCCCAGTATCTTGGAAATGTCCTCCACTGTGTGATTTTGCTAACCTGTATGTTAAAGGATTAGGGTGGGGCTGTGAATTCCTGCTATGGGGGAAGTTTCCCTGGAGTATGGCTTGCCCCACCCTTAATGCTTTTAACTTGCAAGGAATAAAAGGAAAAAGAACCAAGGACAATTGGAGAACCTTGCTACCATCAAGCAAGCAGCACCGGGAGCAGAGCGTGTCGTTCAGACCAGAGGTTCTTGCGTTAGGACGCTCCCTGGACAAAGACTGATGCAATACCGGACTTTCCTCCAGAGCTGACAAGGGGAAAGTCTTTCCCTGGAGCGGACACCCTGAATATGGACTTGCAACCTACCGGACTGTGTAAGAATAAATCTTTCTTTGTTAAAGCCATCCACTCTGTGGTATTTCTGTTAGAGCAGCCTAGCTGACTAAAACACCATACAATCTAATAATCACATTCTGTCTTAGTCATCTGGTGCTGCTATAATGGAAATACCACAAATGGATGGCTTCAAAAAAATAAATTTTATTTTGTCACAATCCAGCAGGCTTAAAGTCCAACTTCAGGGTGCCATCTCTAGGGGAAGGCTTTCTCTGCTGGCTCTCCAGGAAGGTCATGGTTATCAACCTTCTGCTGTACTGTGAGCTTTTGATGTACAGGGGCCTCATCCTTTACAAAGGACACACACTGCTCCCAGCAAAGCTTCTTGCTGGTATGAGGTCCCCAGCTCTCAATTTGCCTCTCTTACCTTGTATCCCAAGAAGCTACCCCAAGGCACAATACAATCCCACACATTTAATCTTACACCACCAACAAAACCCTTGCCCATCCTCCCTCATAAACACAGGGGCAGTGTTTATAATATAAAGGAACATCATACAATACCAGGAAACAAGGCCTAGTCAAATTAATACACTCTTTTTTGGTGGGACACAATTCAATCCATGACACACTTGCAGGTATTCATGTAAATCAGATGAAAACTTATGTCCACATAAAAAACACATGAATATTTGTAACCACTTTGTTGGATCCGACTGGACGGCACTTAGCTTTTTGGCTTATACATAAGTGCCCAAAACTGGAAACAATTAATGTTCTTCAATTAGTGAATGAATAAAAAACTGTGATGTGTCCACACAGTAGAGTGTTATTCTGCAGTCAAAAGAAATTAACTATCAAATCATGAAAAGACATGGCAGAAATTTAAATGCATCTTGTTAAGTGAAAGAAATCGGTCTGAAACAACTACATACTGTACAATTCTAACTATATTACATTCTGGAAAAGTCAAAATTAGAGAGACATCTGTTGCAAAAATGAGTTTAAAATGGCCCCAAATTTTCTTTCATTTCTCTATAGCAATGAGGCCCTTAAGCCCAAGCAAGCCCACTGGTATCAGACTGATGTTTGTACACATATTATCATTTGAAAATGACCAAGAATCTATCAGTGTTCCATGGTGTAGTAGCTTTTGTGTTGCTGTGATACTGGAAGCTTTATTACCAGTATTTCAAACACCAACAGGGTCAACCTTGATGGGCAGGTTCAGTAACATTTCCAGACTAAGAGAGATGAGGAAGAAAGAACTGGTAGTCTATTTCTGGAAAAAAAAAATGGCTAGTGAAAACCTTATAAACAGCAGCAGAACATTGTCTGATACAGTGCTGGAAGATGGGCCCACAATTTGGAAGGCATACAAAAGATGACTGGGGAAGAGCTGCTTCCACAAAGCAGTATCAATCTTAATGATTTCGATAGAACCAAGCTTTGGGGACCTTAATTTTTCTTTAATATAGGATGGCTCAACAACAGAAGAAACAGCTGGAGATGTTTACTAATCATCAGATTGTGAAATGTACAAATCATGAACCAAAGGCAAGTGAAAGTTCTCAGAAATGAAATGGAACACATAAAGATCAATATGCTAGGTGTTAGTGACCTGAAATATACTAACAATGGCCATTTTGAATCAGAAATCATGTGGTCTACCATACCAGGAATAACAAATTGAAAAGGGATGGTGTCGCATTCATCCTCGAAAAGAACATTCCTAGATCTATCCTGAAGTACAATGTTGTCGGTGATAGGATAATCATATGCCTACAAGGAAGACCAGTTATACTTCTACTATTCAAATTTACCAACCAACCACTAAAGCCAAAGGAGAAGAAACTGAAGATTTTCACCAACTTCTATAGTCTGAAATTCATCAAATGTGCAATTAGCATACATTGATAATTACTGGAGATTGGAATGAGAAAGGTGGAAACAAACCCATTGCTATCACTTCAGTTCTGAATCACAGTGGCCTTATAGACAGAGCAGAACTGCCCATAGAGTTTCCAAGGAGTGCCTGGTGGATTTTAACAGCCGACCTTTTGGTTAAGGGCCATATCATTTAACCACTATGCCACCACAGTTTCCAAGAAGAAGGGTTAGTAGTTGGAAAATATGGCATTGGTAATAGAAATGGTGTCAGAGATCACATGACAGAATTTTGCAAGACCAATGGTTTTTTCATTGCAAACATCTTTTTTCAATAACATTAACTGCAACTATATACATGGACCTTGTCAGTGAAATTCACAGAAAACGAATTGACTACAGTTGTGGAAAGAGACAATGGAAAAACTCAGTACCATCAATCAGAGCAATACTGGAGTCCTGCAGAGCAGATCATCAATTGTTCATAAGCAAGTTCCAGTTGAAGCTGAAGAAAATTAAAACAAATCCATGAGAGCCAAACTATGACCTTGAGTATATCCCACCTGAGTTTAGAGACTATCTCAAGAATAGACGTGATGCGTTGAACACTATGACTGAAGGCCAGTTGAGTTGTGGAATGACACAAAGGACATCACAGGTGAAGAAAACAAGAGATCATTAAGGAGACAGAAAAGAAAGAAAAGACCAAAACAGATATCAGAAGAGACTCTGAAACTTGCTCTTGAACATCAAGTAGCTAAACTAAAGGAAGAAATGATGAAGCAATAGAGCTAAACAGAAGATTTCAAGGGGCAGCTTGAGAAGACAAAGTATTACAAGGAAATGTACAAATACCTGGAGTTAGAAAACTAAAAGGGAACAACACATGTGGCATTTCTCAAGCTGACAGAATCGAAAACAAAGAAAAAATCAAGCCTTGAAAGGCAATATCAAAAGATTCTACAGAGAAAATATTAAATAACACGGGAAGCATCAAAAGAAGATGGAAGGATTATACAGTCACAAGGACAGGTCAACATTCAACCATTTCAGGAGGTAGCACATGATCAAGAACTGATGATACTGAAGGAAGAAGTCTAAGCTGCACTCAAGGCGTTGGTGAAAAGCAAGCATCCAGGAATTGACAGAATACCAATCGAGATGTTTCAACAAATGAGTGCAACACTGGAACTGCTCACTTATCTATGCCAAGGTGTTTGGAAGACAGCTATCTGGTCAACCAACCAGAAGCGATATGTAGTCATAGACATAGCAAAGAAAGTAGATCATGCTGAATGAAGAGATTACTGAACAATATCATACGGAAGTAAAATTTTGCTGAAGGTATTCAAAATCAGTTGCAGCAGTATATCTATGGGAACTGCCAGAATTCAAGCTGGATGTAAAAGAAGACACAAAACAAGTTATATCAATGCTGATGACAGATGGATCCTGGCTGAGAGCAGAGAATAGGAAAAAGAAGTTTAGTTGTGTTTTGTTAATGATGCAAAGGCATTTGACATATACAGATCATAACAAATTATGAATAGCGTTGTCAAGAATTAGTATTTCAGAACACTGAATTGTGTTCATGAGGAACCTTTGCTTAGACCAACAGGCAGTCATTGAAACATAAGGTGATACTGAGTGGTTTAAAGTTAGGAAAGATGAGTGTCAGGGTTGTATGTAATTTTTCACGATACTTATTTAATCCATATGCTGAGCAAATAATCTGAGAGGCTAGACTATATGAAGAATAGGGCATCAGGATTGGAGGAAGACTTATTAACAACCTATGATATGTAGATGACACAGCTTTGCATACTGAAAGTGAAAAGGACTCAAAGCACTCACTGATGAAGGTCAAAGACCAGTCTTTGTGTGGATTGCACATCAACACAGAGAAAACAAAAATTTTCACAACTGAATCAGTAAGCAACATCAAAATAAGCAGAGAAAAATTTGAAATTTTCAAAGATTTCATTTTACTTGGATATACAATCAATGCCCATGAAAGAAGAAATCAAAAGACACATTGCTTTGGACAAATCTGCTACAAAAGCTGTCTTTAAAGTGTTAAAAAGTGAAGATATCACTTTAAGCACTCACGTGTGCCTGACTCAAGCCATGGTGTTTTCAATTGCTTCATATGAATGCGAAAGCTAGACAATGAATAAGAAAAACCAAAGAGTTGATGTCTTTGAGTTGGCAAAAATATTCAATATGCTACGGACTGCTAGAGAAATTAGCAAATCTGTCTTTGTATTTTTTTTTTATTTTTTTATTTTTATTTAACATAACTGAGTGAAAATGTACATTCACATGTAAATTTACATGCCCCCCTATATGCAGCTTCCACTACTCTCCCTGTCCGGTGACCGCACACTATTCTTCTCTGCTCCATACATGTCTCATCCTCCCAACACTCTCCTTTCCCCTCCTCTCCGTCCACTCCCCTTCCTCCAGCCACAGGTCAGCAAGATGATATCCCATAGATGTACAGAACCATAAAGTGCTTCCAACATATGGAAGTCCATTCCATTCCTGTCCAAAGAGTGGACCTTTGTTATAATTTATGGGAACGGGCAGCGTCAGGGCCGGGGGTCATGCTCTCAGAGGAACCCCAAAACCGCTGGACCATCAATTGAGGTCTTTTAGTGGAGATCTCATGATGCACCTCTTTTTATTCTCATGTTGCCACTGAGGCTCCTCTCTGTGAGCTCCGTCATGGCTATCACTGGTGGTGGCCGGGCACCATCCGGTTCTTCCGGTCCCAGGTCGATGTAGGCACCCACTCTTGTGGGTCTCTCTGTCTTCCCGGTTGTCTTAACCGCATGCCATTTTGGTCCTCGGTGAGCATCCGTTCCTGCTGAGTTGGGACCATTTGCTGTGTCCTCGGATGGCAGCTTGGCAGCTTTTAAGACCCCAGACGCCACTCACCAATGTGGGGTGCAGAGAGCTCTCTTAGCAAAATGCTAGTTGTGCCAATTGGCCTGGAATTCGCCTAAGAGCATGGTCCCCCGCCCCCCGCCCCAGCTACTCTATCCTTGCAGTATTGAGTTAAGACGGAAGGAGTACTCAAGTTATGCTGAAGTCCACTTAATGTTGTTCTTGTTCCTAATCTGTGCTGTCACCGCTTTCTCCCAACTAGATTTCTAGTAACTACCTAAACTAAACCCTCCCCCCCTCGCCCTCCCTCCCTCCCTCCCCTCCCTTGCAGCTGTCAAAGAGTCTTTTCTTCTATACACAAGTCTGTTTTTGAGGTCTTATCGTAGAGGTCTCATACAGTATTTGTCTTTTTGTCGCTGACTACTCTCACTCAACATAATGTCTTCCAGTTGAAACCAGGTTAGGAGATGTTTCCTGGAATCATCGTTATTCTTTATCATTGCGTAGTGCTCCATTTAGTATATGTACCACAGTTTACCTATCCATTCTTCTATTGTTGGGCATCTGGGTTGATTCCACCTTTTTGCTATTGTGGACTGTGCCGCGATAAACATTCTGGTGCATGTGTCCGTTGGTGTGAAAGGCCTTGATTCTGTAGGATATATTCCAAGTAGTGGAATTACTGGATCAAATGGTATATTAATATCCATTTTTTTAAGGAAGCGCCAGATTGCCTTCCAAAGAGGCTGGACCATTTTGCAACCCCACCAACAGTGTAGGAGGGTTCCACTTTCTCCACAGCCTCTCCAGCATTTGTCGTTTTGTGTTTTCTGGATCATTGCCAATCTTGTTGGGGTGAGATGGTATCTCATTGTTGTCTTGATTTGAATTTCTTTAATAGCTAAAGATCGTGAACATGTCCGCATGTGTTTTTTGGCTGCCTGGATCTCCTCTTTAGTGAAATATCTGTCCATCTCCTTTGCCCATCGCTTAATTGGATGGTTTATCTTCTTCTTATTGAAATTTTGTAGTATCTTATAGATTATGGAGATCAGGCGTCGATCTGACATAGAGTTGCCAAATATTTTTTCCCACTCTGTGGGTGTTCTTTTGATTCTATTAATAAAGTCTTTGGATGAGCAAAAGTGTTTGATTCTTAATAGTTCCCATTTATCTACTTTCTCTTCTGTTGATTGAGGTTTCTTTGACAGATTTTGGAGTCTGTCCTCATTGTGTATTAAAACTTCCATTGTTGTTCCTACCTTTTCTTGGATGAGCTTTATCGTTTTAGGTTTGATATTTAGGTCTTTTATCCAGTTGGAGTTGGTTTTTGTATAAGGTGTAAGATATGGATCTTGATTCAGTTTATTGCAGATGGATAACCAATTTTGCCAGCACCATTTGTTGAAGAGACTGTTTTTACCCCAGTTTAATGTCTTAGGTCCTTTGTCGAATATCAGCTGTTCATAGGCAGATGGTGTCATCTCTGGGGTCTCAATTCTGTTCCATTGATCCATCTGTCTGTTCTTGTACCAGTACCAGGCTGTTCTGACCACTGTGGCAGTGTAGTATGTTCTAAGGTCGGGTAATGAGAGGCCTCCCAGTGTGTTCTTCTTCTTTAGTAGTACCTTACTTATCCAGGGCTTCTTCCCTTTCCAAACAAAATTGGTGATTTGTTTCTCCATCTCATTAAAAAATGATGCTGGAACTTGTATTGGGATTGCATTATATAAATAAATTGCTTTGGGTAAAATAGACATTTTCACAATGTTAAGTCTTCCTATCCATGAGCAGGGTAGGTTTTTCCATTTATCTAAGTCTCTCTTAGTTTCTTGTAGTAAGGGCTTGTAGTTCTCTTTGTAAAGGTCTGTTGTTTCTCTGGTTAGATTAATTCCTAGGTACTTTATCTTCTTAGGGGCTATCACAAATGGTATTGATTTGATAATTTCCTCCTTAACAGTCTCATTGTTGGTATAAAGGAATCCTACTGATTTACTTATGTTTATCTTGTATCCTGAGACTTTGCTGAACTCTTCTATCAGTTTGAGTAACTTACTTATAGATTCCTTGGGGTTCTCTGCATATACAATCATATCATCTGCGAACAGGGAGATTTTAACTTCCTCTTTGCCGATGCAGATGCCCTTTATTTCTTGGTCTTGTCTAATTGCTCTGGCTAGAACTTCTAGCACAATGTTGAATAGGAGAAGTGACAGTGGGCATCCTTGTCTAGTTCCTGATCTCAGGGGAAAGTCTTTCAGTCTCTCTCCATTCAGGATGATGTGGGCAATTGGCTTTGTATAAATGGCCCTTATTATGTTGAGGAATTTGCTGTCTATGCCCATTTTGCTAAGAGTTTTTAGCATGAATGGGTGTTGGACTTTATCAAATGCCTTTACGGCATCAATGGACAAAATCAGGTGATCTTTGTCTTTTGTGTTATTTATGTGATTAATCACATTAATTGTTTTCCTGATGTTGAACCAGCCTTGCATCCCTGGTATGAATCCCACTTGGTCATGATGGATTATTTTCTTGATATGTTGTTGTATTCTGTTGGCAAGAATTTTGTTGAAGATTTTTGCATCTAAGTTCATGAGTGATATCGGTCTGTAGTTCTCTATCTTTGTTGGATCTTTCCCAGGCTTAGGTATCAGGGTTATGCTGGCTTCATAGAATGAGTTTGGGAGTACTTCATCCCTTTCTATACTGTGAAATAGTTTCAATAGTATTGGGGATAACTCTTCTCTAAATGCTTGGTAGAATTCTGCCATGAAGCCATCTGGGCCCGGACTTTTTTGGGTTGGCAGTGTTTTGATGACCTTTTCAATCTCTTCCATTGTGATGGGTTTATTAAGTTGTTCTGCTTCACGTTGTGATAATTTGGGTAGGTGGTATGAGTCAAGGAATTGGTCCATTTCCCCTAGGTTTTCAAATTTGTTAGAGTACAGTCTTTCATAGTATTCTGTTATGATGTTTTTGATTTCTGTTGCATCTGTGGTGACAACTCCCTTCTCATTTCTAATTTGGGTTATTTGTTTCCTTTCCTGCTTTTCTTTAGTAAGTTTAGCCAGTGGTTTATCAATTTTGTTGATCTTTTCAAAAAACCAGCGTTTGGTCTTTTCAATTTTTTCAATTGTTTTTCTATTTTCTAATTCATTTAGCTCTGCTCTAATCTTTATGATCTCCTTTCTTCCGGTGCCCGAGGGGTTCCTCTGTTGTTCTCTTTCTACTTGTTCAAGCTGTAGAGTTAGTTCCTTGATTTGGTTTCTTTCTTCCTTCCAGATGTGTGCATTTATGGAGATAAACAGACCTCTGAGCACTGCTTTGGCTGTATCCCATAGGTTCTGGTAGGAAGTGTTTTCTTTCCCATTGGAATCCATGAATTTCTTTAATTGATCCCTGATTTCCTCTATAACCCATGTTTTTTTGAGCAAGATGTTGTTCAGTTTCCAAGAGTTCCACTTTCTATCTCTGTTTTTTCTGCTATTGATTTCAACTTTGATGGCTTTATGATCTGAGAAGATGCTTTGCAATAATTCAATGGTATGGATTTTGTTGAGCATTGCATTATGGCCTATCACGTGGTCAATTCTGGAGAATGTTCCATGTGCACTGGAGAAGAAGGTGTAGTTGTCTGCTGATGGGTGGAAAGTTCTGTATATTTCAATGAGGTTTAGTTGGTTAATTGTGTCAATGAGGTCTTCTGTATCTTTACTGAGCTTTTTTCTAGATGATCTGTCTAGTAATGAGAGTGGAGTGTTAAAGTCTCCCACTATTATTGTGGAGTCATCTAACTCTCTTTTGAGTGTAGTCAGTGCTTCTTCGACATATTTAGGTGCTCTGACATTAGGTGCATAAATGTTTAATATAGTTAAGTCTTGCTTGTGTACTGAACCTTTCAGCAATAAATAGTGTCCATCTTTGTCCACGATGGTGGATTTGACATTAAAGCTGATTTTGTCTGAGATTAGAATGGCCACCCTTGCTCTTCTTTGTTCATTGTTAGCTTGATATATATTCTTCCATCCTTTAATTTTCAATTTGTTCCTGTCTTTAGGTCTCAAGTGAGTTTCTTGTAGACAACATATGGATGGGTCGTGTCTTTTGATCCAAGATGACACTCGGTGTCTCTTTACTGGAGCATTCAGTCCATTCCCATTCAATGTAATTATTGATAGGTATGTGTTCACTGCTGCCATTGTGATATGTTTATTTTTATGTTGATGTTTTCTCTGTTGTTATTATTAGTCTGTTCTGAGACACTCTTTTTTGTGAGTTGATTTTTCACCTTTTTCAGAGCTGGTTTTGTAGTTGTTGAGACTCGTGTGTTAGATTTCTTGAAATGGTATAATATATCTTTGTTGTGCTTTACAGCTGCCCCTATGAACCCCCTTAATAAACTATTTATAAACCCAGTTTTAATTACTAGCAGTCTGGTCATCTTCCTCTCCACCTAGAAGGACTATAACGACTGTAGTACTTCCCTCTTTTATTATGATGACACCATAGTTTTCATGATGATCACTGGATTGCTTCTTTCCAAATCAAAGCTGTGATTTACTTTAGAGCCTTCCCTAAATGAGTATTGAGTGGTGTGTCGTTCTAAAATATAAAGTTAGTGGTTTCGTTCTTCTATGCCAAAGCCAAGAACTTCTTTCAGTATTTCTTGTAGTTTGGGTTTGGTTTTTACAAAGTCTCTGAGTTTCTGTTTATCTGCAAATGTCTTAATTTCATTTTCATGTTTGAAAGACAGTTTTGCAGGATATATAATTCTTGGTTGGAAGTTCTTCTCTTTCAAGACTTTGAATGTGTCGTGCCACTGTCTCCATGCCAGCATGGTTTCTGCTGAGAAATCTGACGAGAGCCGACAGGGTTTCCCTCTGAATGTTAGCTTTGCCTTGAGTCTTGCTGCCTTTAAAAGTTGCTGCTTATGTTTCATTTTGTTAAGCTTGATTATAATATGTCTTGGAGTCTTTCTTTTGAGATCTATATTGGGTGGCGTACGATGTGCATCTGAGATGTCTATATTCTCTTCCTTCATGATTTCTGGGAAGTTTTCTTTCAGCAGCTCAGCAACAATACTCTCTGTGTTCTCAGATGTCTCACCCTGTTCAGGGACTCCAATTAATCGAAGGTTGTTCCTCTTAATAGAGTCCCACATGCTTCTTAATGTTTCTTCATTTTTCTTATTTCTTTTTTCTGATTTCTGCTCATAGACACTGGAATCAGTAGCTCTGTCTTCCAAGTCAGAAATTCTTTTTTCCATTTGTTCCATTCTGTTTTCTTGGCTTTGCATGGAAGTTTCTATGTCTTTGATTTTCTTCTTGATCTGTTGGATTTCAGAATACTGATGTTCCATCAGATCGAACAACTTGCTTAATTTTTCATTTTGTTCTGCTGCATTTTGTATAAGGTCTAGAAGGGCCCTGTATATAATCAATTTGTATTCACTTCCTGATGCTTTCATAAAAGTTTCTTCATCTGGAAAACTCCTTGGTTGCTTTGTTTGGGAGCCTTCTGAAGCCATGAGTGATTGCTTGTATGCCACAATTGTCTGTTGCTTTTTGGGTCCCACGTGGGTATATGGAGGCTGGAAGAGGTACTGTGAGGATGGATTGCAAATGTTTCTCTAGGCTGTCTTCAAATATAAAGCAAAAGGTATCTGACCAGTTCACAAGTCAGTTAGGTTTTCAGGTGTAGAGGTCCCTCTTCCCATCTGACAAAGTAAGCGCCACTGTATCCAACCCCAGATGATAACAAACTAGTTCAGAATACAGCACTGCCAGTGCCCTGGTGGCCTTTGCTGACAGGGCCTAGCCTTATCCAACACTGCGTCGAGTACTGGTTTTGTGATAGAAAAGCGCTCTCTTGTGGGCAGGCTCTGGCTCCCAAGCTAAGAATTAGGTCCAGCTGCGGCCACCGTATCCAAGATGGCATCCTCCACACAGGCAGCAGACTGGGGGGCTAAAGGTGCCGAGAGGCAGCGATTCCTCTGCTTCTGTTGCAGGGCCCCCAACGTAGGCAGCACTATGCAAAATCACCACTTTTCTGACTGAGAAGCGCCATCTGGTTTGCAGGCGCTGGCTCAGGCTAAGAACGAGGTCCCGCTAAAATCTCGGTACCAACATGGCGTCCCGCACCCTGACCGCGGAGTTCCGCACAAACCCCACTGAGGCAGCTACAAAACGAAAGGCTCAAAGTGTCTAGATTAACAGAGTCCCGAGCCTGGCTCTCAGAATATGGGAATTTCGCCTGCCTATCCCCCCAGCAGCACGTCTGAGTCCAGCCTCCGGGCAAGGCCCAGCTCCGCCCGCCAGCCGAGACCGAGGAAAAAAAAGTCAAAATGGTGCGTTTACTTTTCGTCTGTGAGAGCCGAGCCGGGGCTAGCCAGGAGCGGGAGTCAGCGAAAGAGAGGAGGTTTTTCGCTGAATGGTATTAAGTCCCAATTAACAGCTCTGTGCCGTGTCCTGAGGCTGATTAGGTGCTCAGAGGGCTCTGTTTGATTGTCAATTCAAGTCTTGGTTTCCAGAGGGATAGAAAGAGACGTGGGCTTAGTCGGCCATCTTGACTCCGCCCCCGCAAATCTGTCTTTGAAGAAGTCCCCCCAAAAATGTGTGCAGCCACGTGGCTGGGATATGGTTCCCAGTATCTTGGGACTGTCCTCCATTGTGTGGTTTTGCTAACCTATATGTTAAAGGATTAGGGTGGGGCTGTAAATTCCTGCTGTGGGGGGAGTTTCCCTGGAGTATGGCTTGCCCCACCCTTAATGCTTTTAGCTTGCAAGGAATAAAAGGAAAAAGAAACAAAGGACAATTTGAGAACCTCGCTACCATCAAGCAAGCAGCACTGGGAGCAGAGCGCATCCTTCAGACCAGAGGTTCTTGCGTCAGGAGGCTCCCTGGACAAAGACTGATGCAATACCGGACTTTGCTCCAGAGCTGACTAGGGGGAAAGCCTTCCCCTGGAGCGCACACCCTGAATATGGACTTGCAACCTACCAGACTGTGTAAGAATAAATCTTTCTTTGTTAAAGCCATCCACTCTGTGATATTTCTTTTAGAGCAGCCCTAGCTGACTAAAACAAGCAGCAAGGAGAGTGAGACCTATGTCACGTATTTTGGACACTGAAGAAGGAGATCATGCATAGTAAAGCAGTGAGTCAGCAAAAAAGAGAAAGACTCTCAAAAAGATGGATTCACAGTGGCTGCAATAAGGGGATCAAATATAGCAACAATTGTGAGGATGGCACAGATACAGGCAGTGTTGTTCTGTTGTATACAGGTTCACTTGCTATTTGTCAAAATCCACTGAGTGGAACTTAACAAAAGTAATTGTTTTTATTTTTTTATTGTTATTAAGTCAAATTACCATATAAAACCCATATATATACCTCTATGCAACTGAAGCTGCTCGCCCACCCCAGAAACAGCACACTACTCCTTTGCATTCTGTACTTCCCTTGTTCACACAACCAACTCCTGCCCCCTCCTCTCCACTCTCCCATCTCATTTCTACAGAGGAGTTGCTCCGACAGCCTAATGTCTTATAGCCCAGTCCAATTTTTGTCTGAAAAGTTGTCTTCAGTACTGGTTTCAGTTCTGGACTAGTGAATTCAGGGGCAGTGCTCTCAGGGACCCTCCAGGATGTCAGACCATCAACTCTGGTCTTTTAATAGAATTCTAGATCTTCACCCCTATTTTCTTCCTGCTGTATCAGGAAATCTATGCTGTGTTCCCTATCAAGGCAGTCATTGGTGGTGAATGGGTATCATCTAGTTCTTCTATTCTCATGTTGATGTAGTCTCTGAATCACATGGTGCTTTTCTTCCTGTCTTTGCTGTCCTTTTGTTTCCCTCTGTTCCAGGTTGATTGGGACCAAATGATGCTCCTTAGATGGCAGTTTGCTAGCTTTTAAGACCCAGATGTCACTAACTAAAATGGGATGTGGAACACTTTCTTTAAAAAAAATTTAGTTATGTCACTTGACCTAGATGTCCCCTGAAAGTGTGGTCCCCAGACCCTCACCCCTGCTTCTCTGACCTTTGAAATAATGAGTTGTATTTGGGAAAGCTCTTAGTTCTTGTCATAGGCCAGCAGTGTTGATCTCCCTTCTACTATGTGCTGTCACTTCCTTCATTAAACCCAATAACTACCTAACATCTTATCTATGAAAACCCATCTCCCTCCCTATCCTCCCTGGTTACCATCAAAGGTTATTTTCTTCAATGCTCAGCCCTTTTCCTTAGTGTATATGAATGATGTCATACAGTATTTGTCCTTTTCTGATTGATTAGTTTCACTCAGCATAATATCTTCCAAGTGACTTCATGTTGTCAAGTATTTCCCAAAATAGTCATTGTTCTTTATCATTGCATAGTATTCCATTTTGTAAATATGCCATAGTTTATATATCGATTCATCTGTTGATGGGCACCTAGGCTGATTCCAACTTTTTGCTATTGTGGACAATGCTGCAATAAACATCAGTGTGTATGTATCTGTTTGTGTGACAGCCCTTATTTCTTTAGGATATATGAATCCAAGCAGTGGGATTACTGGAGCCTGTGGTGTTTCCATCTACAGCTTTTTAAGAAAGTGCCAAATCAATTTCCAAAGTGGTTGTACCATTTTACATTCCCACTAACAGTGTAAAGGAGTTCCAATCTCTCCATAACCTTTCCAATATTTGTTGTTTCATGTTTTTTGGATTAATGCCAGCTTCATTGATGTGAGATGGTATCTCACTGTAGTTTTGATTTGGATATCTCCAATGGTTAATGCTCATGAGCATTTCCTCACGTATCTGTTAGCTTCTTGGATGTCTTCTTTGGTGAAGTGCCTGTTCATATCCTTTGCCCATTTTCTAACTGAGTTATTTGTCTTATTCTTGTTGAAGTTTTGAAGTATGTTGTAGGTTATGGAGATTAGAAGCTGGTCAGGTTTGTGGTTGCCAGAATTTTTTGTCAGTCTGCAGGTAGTCTTTTTATTCTCTTGGTAAAGTCTTTGGATAAACATAAGTGTTTGATTCTTATGAGTTCCCATTTATCTGTTTTGTCTTCTGATGTTTCTACATTGTTAGTAATATTCTGTAGTCTGTTTGTGCTGTGTATTAGGTCTCCTAGCATTGTAACAATTTTTTCTCCCATGATCTTTATTGTTTTAGATATTATATTTAGGTCTTTGATCAAATTGGAGTTAGTTTTTGCACATAGTGTGAGTTATGGGTCTTTCTTTTTTTTTTTTGCAGATGGATATTCAAGTTTACCACCATTTATTGAACATGGACTTTGGGCCTTTGTGAAATATCAGCTACTCATAGGCATGTGGTGGTATATCTGGATTCTCTATTTTGTTCCACTGGTCTATGAATCTGTTTCTGTACCAGTACCAGGCTGCTCAAACTACCATGGCAGTGTGATGTGTTCTGAAGTCAGGTAATATGAGGCCTCTCGCTTTGTTCTTCTTCAGTAATGCTTTACTTATCCAGGGCTTCTCCTCTTTCCATATGAGGTTGGTGATTTATTTCTCCATTTCATTAAAAAACAATATTGGAATTTACACTGGGATTGCATCATATCTATAGATGGCTTTGGGAAGAATAGACGTTTTCACAATGTTAATTCTTTGTCATGGATTGAACTGTGTACCCTCAAAATGTGTGTAGTCATATGGCTGGGCCATGATTCCCAATAGTTGATTGTCCTCCATTTTGTGATTTTCCTATGCTGTGTGTTAAAGAGAATATAGGGTAGGACTTTAAATCCCATCCTAATGTCCCCTCCCGTCTCCATTGTAAAGGGAATTTCCCTGGAGTGCGACTCATACCACTTTTTATCCTACATGAGATAAAATGAAAGGGAAACAAACAGAGAATTGGAAACCTGACACCAGGAGAAAGCAGCATGAGGAGTAGAGCAAGTCCTTCAGACCATAGGTTCCTGTGTCAAGATGCTCCCTGACCAGATACTGATAAAACACAAGGACTTTCCTCCAAAGTTGACAGACGAAAAGCCCTTCCCCTGAAGAGGACACTGTGAATGCAGACTTGTAACCTACTGAACTGTACAAGAATAAACTTTGCTAAAGACATCCACTTCGTGTATTTCTGTTAAAGCAGCACTAGATAACAAAAACAGTCTTCCTATCCATGAGCAAGGTAGGCTACTCCACTTATGTAGGTGTCTTTTGCTTTCTTGCAGTACAGTATTATGTTTTTCTTTGTATAGGTCTTTTAAATCTCTAGTTAGATTTATTCCTAGGTATTTTATCTTCTCGGGGGCTATTGCAAATGGTAATGATTTGGTGGTTTCTTTGTGGATGGTCTTTTTGTCAGTGTAAAGGAATCCCACTTATTTTTTTATGTTTATCTTATAATCATGATACTTTATTGAATTCTTCTATTATTTCCAGTTGGTTTCAATTGGGCCTATTATGATATCACTTCTGTCATTTCTTATTTGATTTTTTTGTTTCCTCTCTTGTGGTTTTTTTTTGGTCAGTTTAGTCAAAGGCTTATCCATTTTGGTGATCTTTTCAAAGAAAACAGTGTTTGGTCCTATTAACTCTTTCAATTGTTTTTGTATTCTTTAATTCATTAGTTCTCTAATTTTTAGTATCTGTTTTTCTGCTGGTGCCAAAGGGTTTCTCTTTTTGCTCTCTTTCTTCTTGTTTGAGTTGTATGATTAATTTTTTTACTTGGACCCTTCCTTCTTTTTGGATGTGTGCATTTATTTAGATAGATAGGCCTCTCATCACTGCTTTTCCTGTGTTCAATAGGTTCTTGTAGGAGTTTTTGACTCTATGAATTTCTTTGTTTCATCAGTGATTTCTTCTATAATACAGAAGTTTTTGGGTAAGGCGTTGTTTGTGTTTCGTGTGTTTGACATTTTTCCCTTGATTTTCTTGCTATTGATTTTGACTTTTACAGCTTTATAGTCTGAGAAGATGGTTTACAATACTTCAGTGCTTTGGACTTTGTTAAGACTTTCTTTATGGCTTAATGTGGGGTTTATTCTACAGACAGTTCCATGTGCATTGGAAAAGAAAGCATACTTGGCTGTGGTTGGTTGGAGTGTTCTGTATATGTCTACAAGGTTGAGTTGGTTGATTATAGCATTTAGATCTTCCATGTCTTTATTGAGTTTCTTTCTGTATGTTCTATCACCAAAAGCGATGTGTTGAATTCTCCTTCTATTACTGTAAAGCTGTCTATCTCACTTTTCAATAATGTTAGTATTCATTTGACGTATTTAGAAGCTCTGTCATTGGGTATGTGAACATTTAATGTGGTTATGTCCTTCAGATGTGTTGACCCTTTAAGCAATATATAGTGACCTTCCTTGTCCACTGTGGACGATTTTCCTTCAAAGTCTGTTTTATCTGAAATATTTCCACTCCTTTTTTTGTAAATGTCGTTAGGTTGGTATACATTTTTCCATTCTTTGAGTTTCAGTTTGTTTGTATCTCTTAAAAGCAGCATATACATGGATTGTGCTTTTATTAAATTCATTCTGCTACTCTTTGTCTTTTTATTCATGCATTTAACCCATTTATTGTCAATGTCATTATTGATAGGTGTGAATTAGAGCTGTCATTTTGGTGTGTTGTTAACAGTTTCTTCGTTCCATTTAATTTGCTGTGTGCAATCATTTTCTTTTTTTAATTACAGTTGAATGAAAATGTACATTCCCATATAAATTGCATGCCCACCTGAATGCAGCTCCCACTGCTCTCTCTGCCCAGTGACAGCACGCTCTTCCTCTCTACTCCATATATGTCTTATTCTCCCAACAATCTCCTATCCCCTCCTCTTTACTCACTCCCCTTCCTCCACTAAGAGGTCAGCAGGATGACATCCTGTAGACACATAGAACCATAAACTGCACACATGATATGGTCACTCTGTGTTGCCAGTTCCAATCCATTCCTATTGGAGAGTTGACCTCCATTATGATTTATGGACAGGGGCAGCATCAGGGCCAGGGGCCATGCTTCCAGGGGAACTCTGAGGCCCGTGGACCATCAACTGTGGTCTTTTAATGGAGCTCTCCTAGTGCACTCCTTTTTATTCTTGTGAGGTTCAACTTTGTGAGCTCCATTAAGGCTATCACTGGTGGTGGCCGGGCACCATCCAGTTCTCCTGGTCACAAGTCGATGTAGTCACCCACTAACGTGGGTCTCTCTGTCTTCTTGGTTTTCTTTCCCCAATGTTGTTTTGGTCATTGGTGATCATCTATTTCTGCTAAGTTGGGACCATTTACTGTACCCTCAGATGGCAGCTTGGCAGCTTTTAAGACCTCAGATGCCACTCACCAATGTAAGGTACAGAGGGCTCTCAGCAAAATGCTAGTTGTGCCAATTGGCCTCGGTTTCCCTGAGAGCATAGTCCCTAGACCCCCAACCCAGCTACTCTGTCCTTGTAGTATTGGATTAAGATGGGAAGAGTAATCATGTTATGTTGAAGTCCAGTTAATATTGATCTTCTTTCTAATGTGTGCTGTCCCATATTTGACCCAACCAAGTTTCTGTCAACTATCTAATCTAACCCTCCTCCCTCTCCCTTCATCCCTTCCAACTCTTGCAGCCATCAAAGAGTCTTTTCTTCTATGCATGAGTCTGTTTTTAAGTTCTTACAACCTTTGTCCTTTTGTCGCCGACTACTTTCACTGAACAAAGTATCCTCCAGTTAAAACCAGGTTATGAAATGTTTCCTAGAATCATCGTTGTTCTTTATTATTGCATAGTGTTCCATTGAATATATATGCCATGGTTTACCTATCCATTCCTCTGTTGTTGGGCATCTGGGTTGAGTCGATCTTTTTGCTACTGTGGACTGTACTGCAATAAACATTCATGTGCATGTAAGAGTTGGTGTGAATGCCTTTGATTCTGCAGGGTATATTTCAAGCAGTGGAATTACTAGGTCAAATGGTATATCTGTTTCCAGTTTTTTAAGGAAGCGCCAGATTGCTTTCCAAGAGGTTGCACCATTTTGAAATCCCACCAACAGTGTAGGAGAGTTCTAATTTCTCCACATTCTCTCTAGCATTTGTTGTTTTGTGTTTTTTGGATCATGGCCAACCCTGTTGGGGTGAGATGATAACTCGTGGTTTTCATTTTGAATTTCTTTAATAGCTAATGATCATGAGCATGTCCACATGTGTTTTTTGGCTGTCTGGATCTCCTCTTTAGTGAAGTGCCTGTTCATCTCCTTTGCTGATCATTTAATTGGATGATTTATCTTTCTCTTGTTGGTATTTTGTAGTATGTTATAGATTATGGAGATCAGGCATCAGTCTGACATACAGTTGCCTAGTATTGTTTCCCATTCTGTAAGTGGACTTTTAATTCTATTAATAAAGTCTTTGGATGAGCAAAAATGTTTGATTTTTAATAGTTCCCATTTATCTATTTTCTCTTCTCTTGAATGTGCTTTGACAGATTTTGAAGTCTATCTATATTGTGTATTAAAACTTCCATTGTTATTCCCGCTTTTTCTAGAGTGAGCTCTATAGTTTTCGATTTGATATTTAGGTCTTTGATGCAGTTTGAGTTGGTTTTTGTATAAGGTGCACAATATAGGTCTTGTTTCAATGTTTTGCAGATGGATATCCAATTTTGCCTGCACCATTTGTTGAAGACATCGTTTTTTCCCCAGTTTAATGTCTTAGGTCCTTTGTCGAGTATCAGCTGTTCATAGGAAGATGGTGTTATTGCTGGGATCTCAATTCTGTTCATTGATCTGTCTCTTTTTGTACTGGTACTAGGCTGTTTTAACTACTGTGGCAATGTAATAGGTTCTAAAGTCAGTTAGCAAGAGGCCTCCCAGTGTGTTCTTCTTCTTCAGTAGTGCTTTACTTATCCAGGGCTTCTTCCCTTTCCAAACAAAGTTTTTGATTTCTCCATCTCATTAAAAAATGTCACTGGAATTTGTATTGGGATTGCATTATATAAGTAGATTCCTTTAGGTAAAATAAACATTTTCACAATGTTAAGTCTTCCTGTCCATGAGCAGGGTAGGTTTCTCCATTGATGTAAGGCTCTCTTAGTTTCCTGTAGTAAAGACTTGTAGTTCTCTTTGTAAAGATCTGTTATTTCTCTAGTTAGATTTATTCCTAGGTACTTTGTCTTCTTAGGGACTATCGTAAACGGTATTGATTTGGTGATTTTTTTTCTGTAATAATCTCGTTGTTGATATAAAGGAATCCTACAGATTTACTTTTGTTTATCTGGTATCCTGAGACTTTGCTGAACTCTTTTATCAGATTGAGTAATTTCCTTATGGATTCTTTAGGATTCTCTGCATATGCAACCATCATCTGCAAATAGGGAGATTTTTGCTCTTTTTTGATGATGCAGATGCCCTTTATTTCTTGATCTTGTCTAATTGCTCTGGCTAGAACTTCTAGCACAATGTTGAATAGGAGAGGTGAGATTGGGCATCCTTGTCTAGTTCCTGTTCTCAAGTGAAACTGTTTCCGTCTCCATTCAGGATGATGTAGGTAGTTGGCTTTGTATAAATGGCCCTTATTGCATTCAGGAATTGGTCATCTATTCCTATTTTGCTGAGAGTTTTTAGCATGAATGGGTGTTGGACTTTATCAAATGCTTTTTCTGCATCAATAGACAAGATCAGGTGATTCTTGTCTTTTGTGTTATTTATGTGGTTGATCACATTAATTGTTTTTCTGATGTTGAACCAGCCTTTCCTCCCTGGTATGAATCCAACTTGGTTATGATGGATTATTTTTGGATATGTTGTTGTATTCTATTGGCAAGAATTTTGTTCAAGATTTTTGTATCTGGATTCATGAGTGATATCAGCCTGTAGTCCTCCTTTTTTTGTTGAGTCTTTCCCTGGCTTTGGTATCAGGGTTATGCTGGCTTCATAGAATGAATTTGGGAGTATTTCATCCCTTTCTATACTGTGAAATAGTCTCAGTAGTATTGGAGATAACTCTTCTCTAAAAGCTTGGTTTATTTCTGCGGTGAAGCCATCTGGGCCCAGGCTTTTCTTGTTGGCAGTCTTCTGATGACTTTTTCAGTCTTTTCCTTTGTGATGGGTTTATTAAGTTGTTCTACTTCACCTTGTGATAATTTTGGTAGTTGATATGAATCAAAGAATTTGTCCATTCCCTCTAGGTATTCAAATTTGTTATAATCTTTTGTGGTATTCTGTCATGATATTTTTCATTTCTGTTGGATGTATTGTGGCAACTCCCCTCTCATTTCTTATTTGGGTTATTTGTTTCCTTTCCTGCTTTTCTTTAGTAAGTTTAGCCAATGGTTTGTCAATTTTGTTGATCTTTTCAAAAAACTAGCTTTTGGTCTTTTCAATTTTTTCAATTGCTCTATTCTCTAATTCATTTAGTTCTGCTCTAATCTTTATGATCTGTTTTCTTCTGGTGTCTGAGGGGTTCCTCTTGTTCTCTCTCTATTTGTTCAAGCTGTGGGATTCACTCTTTTATTTTGTTTCTTTCTTCCTTCCCAATGTGTGCATTTATGGGGATACACTTATCTCTGAGCACTTTTTCACTGTATCCCGTAGATTCTGGTAGGAAATGTTCTCATTCTCATTGGAATCCGTAAATTTATTTCATCCTTGATTTCTTGTATAATTAATGGCTTTTTGAGCAAGACGTTGTTCAGTTTCCATGAGTTCCACTTTCTATCTATGTTTTTTCTGCTATTGTTTTCTACTTTTATGGCTTTATGATCTGAGAAGATGCTTTGCATTAATTCAATGGTATGGATTTTGTTGAGAATTGCTTTATGTCCTAACACATGATCTATTCTGGAGAACGCCCCATATGCGCTGGAGAAAAAGGTGCAGTTGTCTGTTGATGGACAGAAAGTCCTGTGTATGTCAGTGAGGTCTAGCTGGTTAATTGTGGCAATAGGGTCTTCTATGTCTTTACTGAGTTTTTTCCTAGACGATCTGTCCAATATTGACAGTGGAGTGTTGAAATCTCCCACTATTATTGTGGAGTGATCTATTTAGTTTTTGAGTGTAGTCAGTGTTTCCTTGATATATTTAGATGCTCTAGTATTGGGTCCATAAATATTTAATACTGTTAAGTCCTATTTGTGTATTGAACCTTTCAGCAATTGTGTCCATCCTTGTGTATGATGGTGGATTTTAGATTAAAATCTATTTTATTTGAGATTAGAATTGCCACCTCTGTTCTTCTGTTCTTTGTTAGCTTAATATATATTCTTCCATCCTTTAATTTTCAGTTTGTTTGTATCTTTAAGTCTAAGGTAGGTTTCTTGTAGACAACACATGGATAGGTCATGTCTTTTGATCCAAGATGTCTCTTTACTGGAGCGTTCAGTCCATTCACATGTAACGTAATTATTGATAAGTATTTGTTCAGTGCTGCCATTGTGATATGTTTATTTTTGTGTTGATGTTTTCTCTCTTGTTCTTATTAATCTGTTCTGGGATGTTCTTTGTGAGTTGATTTTTCACCATTTTCTGAGTTGGTTTTGTGGTTGTTGAGACTCCTGTATTATGTTTCTTGATATTGTATGTTGCATCTTTATTGTGCTTTACAACTGCCTCTATGATTCCACTTAATAAACTATGTATAAACCCAATTTCAATTATTACTAGTCTTGTCAACTTCCTCTCCACCTGGAAAGTCTATAATGACTGTAGTACATCCCTCTTTATAATATGATGACATCACAGTTTTCACAATGCTCATTGGATCATTTCTTTCACTATTATAGCCTTGATTCAGTTTGAAGACTTCCCTAAATGAGTACATTTCTGGGTGATGTGTCTTTCTAAAACATAAAGTTAGTGGTTTTGTTCTTGTAAGCCAAGAAATTCTTTCAATATTTCTTGTAGCTTTGGTTTGTTTTTTACAAAGTCTCTGAGTTTCTGTTTATCTGCAAATGTCTTAATTTCATTTTCATATTTGAAAGATAGTTTTGCAGGATATATAATTCTTGGTTGGAAGTTCTTCTTCAAGGCTTTGAATATGTCATGACACTGTCTCCGTGCCAGCATTGTTTCTGCTGAGAAATCCAACAAAAGCCTACAGGGTTTCCCTCTGAATGTTAACTGTGCTCTGAGTCTTGCTGCCTTTAAGAGTTTCTGCTTATGTTTCATTTTGTTAAGCTTGATTATAATATGTCTTGGAGTCTTTCTTTTGAGATCTATACTGTGTGGTGTTTGATATGTATCTTGGATATCGATATTCTCTTCTTTTATAATTTCTGGGAAGTTTTCTGTCAGCAACTCAGCAACAACACTCTCTGTGTTCTCATGTGTCTCACCCTACTCAGGAACTCCAATTAATCATAGATTTTTCCTCTTAATAGAGTCCTACACTTCTGTTTATCTGGGAATGTTCCAATTTCACCATCGTATTTGAGAGACAATTTTGTAGGCCATATAATTTGTATTTGGCAGGTTTTTTCCTTCAAGTCTTTCCATATGCCATTTTTCTTGTTTCTTTTTTCTAGTTTCTCCTTGTAGATGCTGGAGTCAGTAGCTCTGCCTTCCAATATCAGAAAGTCTCTTTTCAATTTGTTCCATTCTGTTTTCTTGGCTTTGAACTGAAGTTTCCATGTCTTTGATTTTGTTGTTGATCTGTTGGATTTCAGAGTACTGGTGTTCCATCAGATCAAACAGCTTGCTTAATTTTTCATTTTGTTCTGCTGCATTTTGTATAAGGTCTAGGAGGGCTCTGTATATAATCCTTGTGTAGTCACCTTCTGATAGTTTCTGAAAAGTTTCTTCATCTGGTAAGTTCTGAGATGATTTCTTTCGGGGGCCTTCTGATGCCATGGGTGATTTCCTGGGCATGGTTTTTTCCAGAGTTTGTTGCTTTGGGGGCTTCATGTGGGTCAATAGAGGCTGGCAGAGACGCTGTGAGGATGGACCACAGTTGTTTCTCTAGACCATCTTAAAATGAGAAGTAAAAAGTATCTGACAACTTCCAAAGTCAGTCAGGTTTTCAGGTGTGTGGGTCTCTTTTCCCAGCTGGCAAACTAGGCACCTCTATATTGAACCCCAGATGTTATAAACTAGCTCAAAATACAGAAAGGCTACTGGCCTGCTAGCCTCTGCTGTCAGGGCCCAGCTGTAGGCGATACTGTGTATAATTCTGCTTTACTGCCAGAAAAGCCCTCTCTTTTGGGCAAGCACTGCCTCCTAGCCTAGGAATTAGGTCCAGGTGAGGCTTTCATATGGTTATCCCCACCTTCCAGTGAAACAAGATGGCATTCCGCACAAACTTGCCACGTGGCTAGGACTAGGCTACTGACGGAAAGAGAAGCACAAAGTGCCGAGATGCCCAGAGTCCACAGCCTCTGTTTCCAGGCCCCAGCCTCAGGTGACACTGTGCATAACACCGCCTCTCTGCTGGAAAAGCACTCTCCCCCTGGCAGGTGCCACCTCCTGGTCTAGGAACCAAGTCCAGCCAGGGCCTCTGCCTGGGCATCTCCATCTCCCAGTGGATCAAGATGGTGTCCTGCACAAGCTCATCACAGCATCCTTACAGCTACCACATGTCAGAGGTAGAAAAATAGCCACAGAAGCCATGATGCACAGAGTCCAAATCCAGGATCTCAGAACACGGCAATTGTGCTTCCCAATCCTACAAGCAGTGCGTCCGACACCAGTGGCTAGTCAAGTTCCAGCTCTGCCCACCAGCCAATACAGAGAAAAAAAAAATCAAAATAGTGAGTTACCTTTGGTCCATGCAAGCCTGCGCTCGCCAGGAGTGAGGTCAGTAACAGAGAGGAGGTTTTGCGTTCAGTGGTATGAAGTCCAAATTTACAGCCCTATGCCACATCTTAGGGCTCATTAGGTGTCCAGAAAACTCCTTTAATTATCAATTCAGGTCTTGGTTTCCAGAGGGATTCAGGGAGATGTGTGTTTAGTCTTCCATCTTGACTCCGCACCTGGAGTCATTTTTCTTAATGGCTTTTCTTTTCACCTTTTCCATAGTTGTTGGTTTTATTTCTGTTGAAAAGTTTTTATTTTGTTTCTTGTTTTGATGAGTAAGATTGTGAATTTCCTTCATGGTTACCTTGACAGTTATCTCTAATGTTCTAAATTTAAATCAGTCTTTCATTTCTTTGTATTGCCTTCACTTCCTCTACGTCTTAAAGATCTATGATTCATTAATTTGTACCTCTTTTGGATATTTATATACTGAGATCTCTATTTCCCTATTTTTAGTGTTTTAGCTTTGATCTATTTTCATGGATTCCCTATCTATGATAACATATGGATGTTTTGTCCTGCATTGTCCTTGAGTATGTATCTGATGTCATTGAAGGTCTAATCAAAGAACTTCCTTCATGGCCTCTTGCAATTTTGGTTTGGTTTTTGCAAATTCCCTAAACTTATGTTTATCTGGGAATGTTCCAATTTCACCATCGTATTTGAGAGACAATTTTGTAGGCTATATAATTTGTATTTGGCAGGTTTTTTTCCTTCAAGTCTTTCCATGTGCCATCCATTGTCTTCTTGCCAGCATGATTTCTGCTGAGGAATCTGAGCTCAGAGTTAATGACTCTGCTGTGTATGTTATTTTGTGTTTAAGCCTAGATGCCTTTGAAAGCCTCTCCTTACCTTTCATTTTGGTAAGTTTGATGTTCATATATCTTGGTGTCTTTCTTTTGGGATCTACCTTGTGTGGAATTCCATGAACATCTTGGATAGGTATTTTTTTGCCTTTCATTATACCAGGGAAGTTTCCTGTCAAGATATCTTCAATAATTCTCTCTGTATTTTCTGTTCTCACCCTCTGTTCTGGTACTCCATTCGTAAATCACTCCTCTTAATACAGTCTCATATAATTCTTAGTGATTCACTTGTTTTTACTTCTTTTGCCTGATTTTTCTTCATATATGCTAATGTGAGTTGCTTTATCATCACTAATTCTACATTCCATTGCCTCAGTCCAACTCTTTTGACTTTCTAATGAATTGTCTAATTCTGTAATTTTATTGTTACTCAACTGAATTTTAGATCATTGTTGCTCAGTATTTCTTGCAGCATGTTTTTCAGTATGCCCTGTCACAGTTTGTCTAATCTCCTTCCTAATGTCTATCAGAATTCTCAGAATTACTCTTTTGTGTTCTACCTCTGATAATTGCAGAAGTTCTTCATCTGGAAATTTTTTTATTCTTTTTATGGTAGTTTTCTGAGGCTATGGTGGCCTACTTCTTTAAATGATTAGAAACTGATTGTTGTCTCCAAGCATCAGATAGTTCTTGTAATTTGATTATTGTGTTCTAATTCATACACATACACACACCAACACACACACACTCACACTCACATACACAAGTTTAGCTTTTCAGTATCCAAGTACTTTGGTCATTTGAGCTAAATTGATTATCGTAGGCTTAAGAATTCCAATGCCTTGTCTCCAAATGGTTAGATTGGTGAGTACACTGAGAAAAATAGGCAGAATGCTGGTTCAGGAAATCTGGCAGAACTTTTTTATTTCCCTCCCTTTGTAACACTCTCCAAGTCTGGGAGAATGACTCAAGGCACACATGTAAGATGTATCACTTCTGGCCCCAGTAGCATGTGAGAATTCTCGGAATTACTCTTTTGTGTTCTACCTCTGATAATTGCAGAAGCTCTTCATCTGGAAATTTTTTATTGTAACTACAAGAATTTATCTTATTTATAGATAGCATGTACTGGATGCAACTTCAAGCACTTAGCTTAGGATGTTTGGGTGAAAGTCCTCTGTAGTTCTGTAGGTGCAGCCATCCTAAGCTCAATTTTTCCCCTGAGAAAGGCACACTCTGCTCACTGTGTTGCTTTTCTCTTTGGCTGCCCTCTGCTGTGCCATGGCTCCACTTTAATGGCTGAAGTAAGTCCCTCTGAGGAGTGGATATAAATCTGGCTGAGGTAGCTGTCTCCGGACCTGCTCTGTCCTCCCTGTCACCAGTCTTATCTCTTGGGTTTCCACCTGGTATTCAGCCTATATGATGCTGGTGTGGTCAAGTCTGGCAGATCTTTGCTGCTTCTGAATTTTTTCCCCCTTTCCCTGCTATTCAGTCTGCCTCCTCAACCTTGATGTTTAGAGCTCCTAGACTGTCATATATAAACAATTCACTGGTTTATTTGGGTCTTTATTGTAAGAGGGACTACAGGAAGTATCTGCCAACTCTGCCACCTTGGTCCTACTTCAGCAATTGTTTTCAGAAGAAGCCCTGTTGGAGCAGTGATTAAAGAACTTGGCTGCTAACCAAAATGACAGTAGTTTGAACCCAACAGGTACTCCATTGGAGAAAGTTGTTGCAGTCTGCTTCAGTAAAGGTTTTATAGCTTTTGAAAGTCTATGAGGCCATTCCACTCTGTCCTGTAGGGTGTCTCTGAGTTGGAATCACCTTAATAGCACTACAGTTGAGTTTTGATAATTGTTTTTAGAATAATCTAAATAAGCATATGTTTAGCTATTTAAAGTCTGCATTCTTTACATACCACTTGAAATTGCACCCACTACATGCTATCTCTAAATAAGATAAACTCTTGTAGTTACAAGGACCTTCAGTTCTCTCAGACCCAGAGACACCCCAGTTTGCAGCAAGAGGACCTTACCTGAAATGCACGCAGGCCCCCCTCTCTTCTTCTCTTCTTTGGGGTTTTTCACGCCTTTCCCCTTTTGGTGGCTCGCTGAACTGCAGGTCTCTCGAAGACTTCCTGCTCTGGGGGGCCATCACTGATTCAACTGTCAGTGCATGGAGCCTGAATAAATAGTTTGTGTAATGCTATTTGTGGTCATATCTCTTTTCTTGCTGAGTTCCAGCAGCCTACCTCTTTCTTGCTTGAACTCACAACAACAATAGCCAAAATATGAGTGATTGCCAGGGGCTCAGGAGAAGGGCATCTTAGGGCAACAGAACTGTTCTGTATGATCTGTACCACTGATACATGACATTATGTTTTAAAAAATCTGTTGCCATTGAGTCAATTCCAACTCATAGAGACCCTACAAGGCAGGGTAGAACTGCGTCATATGGTTTCCAAGGAGGGACTGGTGAACTCAAACTGCCAACATTTTGGTTAGAGCCAAGCTATTAACCACTGCTCCACCATGACAATCTACATTTGTTAAAAACCACAGGACTGTACAGATTCACAAATTGTTGAATCCTAATGGAAACCTTGTGGTGTATGATTCAGAACCATCTCAAGGTCAGCTAACAACAATCACAATGTAAACCATGAAGAGCCCTAGTGACCTAGTGTGTAAATACTTGGCTTCTAACTTAAAGGTCAGTGGTTTGAACCCACCAGCCACTCCATAGCAGGAAAGACGTGGCTATCTGCTCCTATAATGATTATAGCTTAGGAAACCCTAGGGGACAGTTTTACTCTGTCACATGGTATCAATATGAGAACCCACTGTGGTGCACAAGGACAGCAATGTAAACTATGGAATGTAGTTAGTACTAATGCATCAGCATTGGTTTGTTTATTGCAACAAATGTACCATAGGAAAGCAAAATGTTAACACAGAGCAGATAGTGTGCAGACAGAGGGCTACATGGGAACTCCAAAGTTTTAGCTCAGTTTCTCTGTAAACTTAAAAGTGCTCTATAAAGATACTATATTTGTTTCTATTTTCAGTTGGCTTCGATCTACAAACAAAATGTTATCATTATCATGTAAGAATGTGTAGCTAATATGTTATAACACAAAAGACATTAGTATCTATCCTGCAGGTCTCAGTTCAAATATCCCTTCCTCTGCAAGGCCTCCTCTGTTCCTAAGCAAACCTCCCACAGAACCCTATTACTTCAGAGAGCCCTGTTACTTCTCTTCACAAAGCCAAGCCAAGTGCTGTTGAGTCAGATCTGACTCACAGTATGTGTAAAAGTTGGACTAGTTAATGTATATATTTACTTCAGCTTATAAGATTACACATACAGTCAGCCACCTCACTACCTTATAAACTCCCTGAGGAACCACGCCTCCTGTCTCACCCAGCACCAGCCCGAATGCCAGCACACTGTGGTGCTTGATAAATAGGGGGATATATGTTTCAGCAGGTTTCTTAAAAAGCTATGTTGAAACTTTCACCAGTTGCAGAAACTCTATAAGAAGAACATTAAGTGAGAACAATTAAGAAAGAGGAGAACTCTGGGTAGGTTTGTACGCTATGAGGCATGGAGAGAGCATCCCTGGTCTGAATGGATCTCTGATCATCTGTGTGCTGGATTGTGTTTTAGGAAAGACAATTTAAAAAACAAAAAAATTGCCTTGACATGAACGCCAACTCACGGTGACCCCACGTGCATTATGCAATTTTCAGTGGTTGATATTTTGAAGTAGATCACCAGGCCTTTCTTCCAAGCTGTCTCTGCTTGAATTTTCAAAGTTGAGCACATTAACTGCTTGCACCACACAGGGACTCCAGAAAAGAGACTAAAACGTGCAATTTCATACCCTGCTTTAAATAGTATATGACAATTGTATGTGCTCGTTCTTAAGTTTTTAGTAAGTGGAGATTGTTGAAAATGGAGTCATGCACCTGAATTGCAGATTTCGTGGAGATCAAAGGTAAGACAGTATTAAAGTAATGGTCAGGAGTGTGAGGATGTGTGCATTTAAGACATAAGAAAGCATGAAAAAAGGAGTGGCAAGATCTCTGCAGATAATGCCTCGGGAAATACACAACCTTAAAGCTAACGTTCCTGCCCTTGTATTGGCTTTACGATCGTATTCACCACAGCCCACGATCAAAACTGCAGTAGGGCAGCAGCAAAGGGTGTTGACAGTCACCGCCACAGCTGCACTCCTGGCATCAGCACGCTGATCCGGTTGGTGGGGTACGGTAACGGAGTCGTCCTGGCGGTGGTATTGACGGTAGTGTAGCCGGCCCAGGAGGCAGTGTTTAGGGTAATGGAACGGGCCGTAGGATATTTACGGTAACGAGAGACTGCCCGGCGGCGGTACGTAAGGTAAGGAGGCCGGGCTCCCAAAGCCAGCTTCCCGAGACCCTCGGCGCAGTCCGCTCTCCCTCGGAATCAGGTGATCCGCAGACAAGAGGCCGCCGCCTATTGGCCGGAGCAGAAAATGTAACATGGCTTTTCTGGGTCGTGAGGGGCGCCGGTCCTCGCCCCCAGCCCGCCACTCCTGCGGCCTGCTGCCGGCGGTGAGCAGCGCCGCGCAGGGACCCAGAGGGCGGCCCGTGGGGGCCCCGCGCTGGCTGCGGACGCTGCCTGAGCCCGGCCGGCCGCGGCATGGGGCTCTGTTACGGTCTGCGGCCGCTGCTCTTCAGGAGCCCGGCAGACGCCGCGTCGCCCCCAGAGCTCCCGCCCCTCTCCCCAGCCTCGACCCGTGTCCCGGCGGCGGCTACTGGGGCCGCGCGGGAGACGTACCCCGGCGGGAACTCCACTGGGGCGGGCGGGCCCCGGGGTGGGCACCCGGCAGCCGCGCAGCCCCGGCGGCTGCCGCTGCCGCTGCTGCCCGCATGGGGTAGGCGGACGGAGGAGCGGCGCCCCCCGGATGAGCTGCGCGCGGAGGAACGCGAGGCCGAGAAGGAGGCGAGGCAAGTCAGCAGGAGCATCGACCGCATGCTTCGGGAGCAGAAGCGCGACTTCAGGCAGACGCACCGGCTGCTGCTGCTGGGTAGGTCCCGCCGCTCACCGTCGGGGCGCCGCCGGGTCCGCGCCGCGGGGATCGCCCCGGAGCGAACTCCCCCGAGGGCTTTGTGGGTGTGCCGCCTGCCTGCCTGAAGCCCCTGGGGCTGCTCATGGAACGCTCACAGCCCTCTCTACGGCCTGGGCTGGGGATGGGGAGAGGCAGCCTGTCTGTGGCCAAGGACTCCGAGTGTGGGGCTCAGGCTGTAGGTGGAGAGGCGCCCTTAAATCTCAGGAACAGGCTCGGAGTGGTCGCAGACAGGACTCACGTACGTGTGTGCACCGGTAACTTCCTGGTGAAATGGTGTCCGTTCCAGGGTTTACTCGGCTAATTGCCAAGAACACATTGGGGGTGATCGTGCTCTTCTCCGCGCCGTGATTGAGGCCAGTTGCTCACTTATTACTAATTAATGATCTTCTCAGGGAATTTACCCCCTCCGTTTTCTTCTACAATATGTGATCCTCGGGGATTCCTAATTCCAGCATCTCACTTGTAACCGAGAGCAACTTCTGCAGTTTAAGAATACAAATGAAAGATTTGTAAGGCCTTTTAGCTTGACCACAAAGCTTTTATTCCAGTAACAGTATAATAACAGAGTTGTGGTAGGTGTGGCTTGTTACTTTTGAGAAGGAATTTCAGCAGCCGAATATATAGCGCTTGTATTTCGTGGTGTGTTCGGCCTTGGTACTGTCCGAATCTTGGCTTTGCTTTCAGAACCGAAAGAACAGCGGTGGCAGGCCCGCAGGAAGGCTGGTGCAAAGCAACTAACATTTTAAAGTAATGATCTGTATGGTTTGCTGAGATTTTCTTGGAACTTTGGCAAGCGCAAGATTGTTTCTGCAAGTTAACAGTTGGAAATATTGTGTATACACTGTGCTGTGGAATCCAAGAAGAAAATCGTTGGTTCCTGATGCTACTTGTTACCATTTAGATTTAAAGGTAACAAGTATATGATGTTGGCTTTTCATCCAGATTTTCTGGGATACAAGAAAGAATAACTGCTCAATGCCGTACATTATTATGCTTATGGAAAGGGCCAGTTTGAAAGGTCTCACCCACTGCAAGAATTAATAATTAAAACAACACTAACCTAGCTGCTAAATCAGGGTGAAATACCTGAATTCTAAGATAAAGAAGGGATGAAATGGAGAAACAAAACAAAGAACAAAAAAGCAACTAAATAAGCAGTTTACCTAAAAAGGGAAGAGGGTCATGTCAGAAAGAGTTCTCATGTGTAGTGCTAAATTTTGGACTATTGCAGAGCAGTCCTAGGGTGGCCCCAACTGCTATGCACTTGACTGTCAGCTAAAAGGCAGACAGTTTGAACCTACCGAGAAGCATCTTGGAAGATAGGCCTAGTGATCGGCTTCTGCAGGGTCACAATCTGGAAACACCTAAGGAGTGATCCACTCTGCATACGTAGGGTCACCAGGGGTCAGAATCAAATCAGCAACAAGAACATGGCAGAGCAGTTTCCAGGGGATTGAGGACACAGACTGTAGTCCTACAATTTCACACCAATAGAAAGCATTGCTTGTGCATGAGGGTAAAATACATCTTCTGATATGCAAGTGCTTGAGTAGTTCCATGCACATAATTTTCTAGAAAGAAATTAATTGCAAATTACCTTGGCCGTATAAAAAATGCATCAAACCAAAAACCAAATGCATTGCCATCGCGTTGATTCTGACTCACGGCAACCCTATAGAACAGAGTAGAACTGCCGCATAAAGTTTTCAAGGAGCTCCTGATAGATTCAGACTGCCAGCCTTTTGATTATCAGCTGTAGCACTTAATCCATCAAGGTGCTAGGCTCTAGTGCAGCCTGAAAAAAGAAGCAAATACAGTCAAGAAGCAAAAGTAAATGGTTATGAAACACAATAGTAGCAGAAGCAAGCATTTTAAAGATGTTAATACTTCAGATTAAAAAATTTGCAGTTATTTCTACCTTCCAATCTAACAAAGCTCTAACCCATTTTGAATGACTTTCTTCTTTTGAGATTATTCCAAAGCCCAACAGAATTTGCATATCAGCATCATCTCTGAAATGACATCAAATGAAACCCTGTCTTCCACCCAATGGTATCAGTAGTAAAACATATGCTGTTGTGTTGTTACAGGAGAAGAAGCAGCTGTTTATTGAAGTAATGCTAGCAGGCCAGCAGGGGCTTTCAGACCTTCAACAACTGGCCCCATGGGGAAGTGGAAAAGGCTTTTATGGCCGAGGCAGGGTGAGGCATGGTCAGAGGTTGTGTGCAGAGCAAAGGGTCGTGAGCAGAGGGGCCAGGTGCAGAGCAGAGGGTCGTGAGCAGAATAGGGCAGAATAAGATAAGGAAAAGGTGCAAGACGGGGTTGTGGGCAGGACAGGGTTGTGGGCAGAACAGGGCAGGATAAGGGGAATTTTTTTCCAGGGAGGTTTTCCTGCACAATATGAGATTGACATTGTTTATTAGATTTTGTGTAGCTATGACTTAATCATAGAAAGTTTCTCAGTTCTGTTAAAAATGGAAGGTAGATGTAAGTGGCAATTTTTTAATCAGAAGTATTAACATCTTTAAAATGCTTGCTTCTGCTGTTACCGTGTTTCATAACCACTTGTTCTTGCTCACTGACTCCATTTGCTTATTTTTCTGGAAATCTGCTCTGTAGAGCCCCACACTAGGGGACCATGAGTTCACAGTCTCCTGAGGAATACGCTCGCTTCAGTGCTACTGCTCGTTGCTTTCCCCCAGTTCAGGGCTAGTCCAGTCTTAGTGATTGCATCTCTTCTCTGACACCCTCTCACAGCCCACCAGTAGCAATAAATGTTTAACTCCTTTGTGTTCATGTGCGGTCACCATGAGTCGGATCCGACTCGATGCACTAGGCTTGGCTGACTTATCTGTGCCTCTCACGAGGGATGCTATGGTATGTGTTACTTTACAGACACATTTATGTGACTTGACTTCCATTTTGAAGTTGATGCTGAGGGCCTCAGCTTGCTCTCTTGCACAGAGGAGTCTGAGAACTGTAATGACTGTGAAGACTTACAGCCAGAGTGATATAGCCCCACTTTCATTGTAGTTAGAGCATTCTTTCAGGCAAGGGATGGCTGGGTTTTAAGGTGATGCCAGGGTGGGGTGGAGATCAGATAAAAATTCTGGTTAGAAAGCAGCAGTCCAGGCAAGAGATAACGGAGTCTGGGCTGGAGCAATGTAGTATAAATGGGGTAGGGGTGGGGGGCAATTGGATTTAGAGAAGTGATTAGATGAGGGGACGTAGAATGTGAAAGAGGGATGGAATTCTTAAATAACTCTCAGTCTCTCACATCCAGATTGGATGCCTGAGTAGGCAGTGGTCCCATGCCTATGAAAAGGCTGGGAGAGCAGGCAGGAAAGCATGTGGCAAGAACTCAGCTTAGACAATGTTAAACTGGAAGACATTATGTTGAGTGAAAGTAGTCAGTGAGAAAAGGACAAATACTGTATGAGACCTCTACGATAAGATCTCAAAAACAGACTTGTGTATAGAAGAAAAGACTCTTTAACAGCTGCAAGGGAAGGGAGGAAGGGAGGGTGATGGGGGGAGGGTTTAGTTTAGATAGTTACTAGAAATCTAGTTGGGAGAAAGCGGTGACAGCACACATTAGGAACAAGAACAACATTAAGTGGACTTCAGCATAACTTGAGTACTCCTTCCATCTTAACTCAATACTGCAAGGATAGAGTAGCTGGGGCGGGGGGCGGGGGACCATGCTCTTAGGCGAATTCCAGGCCAATTGGCACAACTAGCGTTTTGCTAAGAGAGCTCTCTGCACCCCACATTGGTGAGTGGCGTCTGGGGTCTTAAAAGCTGCCAAGCTGCCATCCGAGGACACAGCAAATGGTCCCAACTCAACAGGAACGGATGCTCACTGAGGACCAAAATGACATGCGGTAAAGACAACCGAGAAGACGGAGAGACCCACAAGAGTGGGTGCCTACATCGACTTGGGACCGGAAGAACCGGATGGTGCCCGGCCACCACCAGTGATAGCCACGATGGAGCTCACAGAGAGGAGTCTCACTGGCAACACAAGAATACAGAGGTGCATCCTGAAATCTCCACTAAAAGACCTCAATTGATGGTCCAGTGGTTTGGGGGTTCCTCTGAGAGCATGGCCCCCGGCCCTGATGCTGCCCTTTCCCATAAATAACAAAGGTCCACTCTTTGGACAGGAATGGATTGGACTTGCCAAGGCAGAGTGACCATATATTGGAAGCACTTTATGGTTCTATACATCTATAGGATATCATCTTGCTGACCTCTGGCTAGAGGAAGGGGAGTGGACGGATAGGAGGGGAAAGGAGACTGTTGGGAGGATGAGATGTGTATGGAGCAGAGAGGAATAGTGTGCAGTCACCGGACAGGGAGAGCAGTGGAAGCTGCATATAGGGGGGGCATGTAAATTTATACGTGAATGTACATTTTCACTCAGTTATGTTAAATAAAAATTTAAAAACAAAAATGAAAGAAAATGTTAAGTGGAAGCTGCCTGTGTGACATCCAGCTCTGTCCAGCAGAAAATTAATTTTACAAATCTGAGGCCTAGAGAAGAGCTTAAGGCTAGAGACAAAGATTTGGAAATCAACAGATCGGCACTAGATAAAACAAAAATGGATAAGGAAGTCCAAGAACACATAGAGTTAGAAGAGGAATACTGTTCAGAACCTGGAATGAGCCGGACACATAAGGAATGGGCAATTTGGAGACCAAGCAGAAATAGACGTAGAAGTAGAAATAGAACGCAGAGAAACTAGAGCTGGTAAGCCTGGTGGAGAGAGAGGTGAGAGCACATTTCAAGGAAGGAAACAGCCACACAGTCAAATGCAGCAGAGAGGTTCATTAGGACAGAACCCAAAGGATCAGATTTGTACATGGAGGATGTGAGGCATTCATTAGTGACCTTTGTCAAAACTCTTTTGTTGTTAGCTGTTGTGGAGTTGGCTCTAATTTTCATTGTGACCCCCAAGGACAAACGAAGGAAGCGCTGCCCAATCCTGCACCATCTCCAGGATCCTTTGTGGGTCAGATAATCAGCTGATTTCCAAAAGATCATCCTAGTCTATCTTAGTCTGGGAGCGCCACTGAAACACGTTCAGTGTCCTAACAACACACACAGTCTCTGCTGACACACAGATGGTGGCTAGTTCCCATGTGGAAGGTGAGCATTCGACCACAGAACCACCACCGTCATTCACCAGCCCCCTACCCTAACCCGGGCAAAACTAGTTTAGTGGGAGGGTAATATAAAAAGCAGGGTGCTCTGGGTGAAGAAGGAGTAGAGGGAAAATAGGAAGAAAAGAGGCAGCAGGTATAGGTCTCTCTATTAACAAGCTTGGCTGAGAAGGGAGAACAGCACAGTAGTTGTGATAGATAGTAGCTGAGGGAAACTGTTTCAGTCAGCTGGTGCTGCTCTAACAGAAATACCACAAAGTAGGTGGCTTAGCAAAGAAAAGTGTCTTGTTACACAGTCCAGTAGATTACAAGTCCACATTCAGGGTGTCCCCTCCAGGGGAAGGACTTTCATTGCTAGCTCTGAAAGACAGTCCAGATGTTACATCGGTCTTGGGTCAGGGAGAATCTTGGCACAGGAACCTCAGGTCTGAAGGATGCAGTCTTCTCTGGGTGCTGCTTTCTTGATGGTGTGAGGTTCCCAACTCTTAGCTTGCTTCCCTTTCCTTTTATCCCTCATAGGATGAAAAGATTAAAGGAGTTGTTGCAAGCCACAGCCCAGGGAAACTCCTTTGCAGTGGAGTAGGGAGATGGCTTTAGGAAGGGATTTACAGCCCCATCTTAATCCTCTTTAACATAACGCATAGGAAAATCACACAGTGGAGGACAGTCCTAAAATACTGGGAATCATAGCCCAGTCGGATGGCTACACACATTTTTTTGGAGGAACATGGTTCAATCTGTGATGGCAACACAGGGTGAACAGAGTGGAGGAGGGTAGGGACTCTTACATTAATTAGAAAAGTTGAAAGAACCAGCAGAGACAGAAGTCTGAGGTGGATGAGATCAAGAGTCCAGAAAAGTCAGAAATTAGATTAATTTTCTTTCTTCCCCTTGCTCCCTCCCTCTCTTAGTTCCATGCTGTGTCAGGTGGTAATGTCTAAAGTGTTGGATACATCATTGGAAGCAGAGACAGATTATGACTCCTGACCGCATGGAGGCCATATTGCAGATATCAGTCAAATAATAATGAATGCAAACTTCAACTTTCAAAAACCAGTATGAGAATATATAAGAGAGCTTTGATATTGTAAGGGAGGTCAAGAAAAGCTGAGGAATAATGTTACATCCCAGCTTCACCTACTGTTGCTTTGTGAGAAGGCAGGCCCAGTGTTTCCAGGTCTTCCAAAGTTCCAGAATAAGGTAGAAGTCCCACTGTTCATTTGAAATCTACTCATTTTTAAACATCTGCTCAAACTAATACAACACAGTGCACTAATAGATTCACAGAATGTTAAATCAGATGTGACATGGGAGACATGAGCCTAGGAGGCCATGAAAAGTAACAGGTTTATTACACCCACAGTTCCCAGAAATGGAGGCACATCACACTATGACATAGGGCTACCTGGAGGATTGCACTTGGGGGCAAGGTAACAACAAGCTGGAATTTTAGGAGGGGGCTTATGTGTGACAAGCAGAGTGGGCTTAGCTAGTTTGCGTGGGCTTCCTGTGGGCTAGGCATTTTAAATAATTCTATGCGGGCCCAGGGGACCTAGAGGCTGTGCTTAGTTGGTGAGTTCCTGGTCCTAGGATGGGTACATGGTGGCCCAGAGTTGTGAGAACCTGGTAAGGTGAGTGGCTGGAGTATGGACTTACTCAAGAAGAAGAAGGAACCAACTGGCCCCCAGCCAAGGCCTCAAAACTGAGTCAAGGTAGCATTTTACAGAAATGGCATTGTATACTTCCGTGTGTCTGACAGCCTACAGGCCACCAGCTGCTTACTTCCTGTCTAGCCCAGGCCACATGTGCTTTTCTGAAGGGGTGTTAAATGTGACACCTTGCACAGTGGCCCTGGACCTACATTAGTTGAAAGATGCAGTGGATGCAGGTAGGCTGTGGAATAAAAGTACTCACTTCAATATTCTTCACATGGAGTTTTCTGCCACTGAGTTCATGGAGTTGTAATATAGTGGATGCAACTGACTTTTTCTTCTACATCTTTTGTTGATTATTATTTAAATTCTTTGCTCAATACATTTCTATTGCGTGAGAGTTATCATGTAGTACCTAACAATTGATTTGATACCGTTCTTTCTCAAGATTATTATTCAGATTTTAAATGGTCAGCTGTGGGTAGGATTCATGTGTATTCCTTTATTCAATTGTTTCCTGTTACATTTTTGTGTGTCACAGTATTTCTCTGCCAGGAATATGTCTTTCAGGAAGGAATTGATCTGTTTGAGATATTTGATGTTTTTCTTTTGTATTTGGCTGTTAATATAACCAAAATGCTGCCGTGACCTCTATCTATAGCTTTAGCTCTTCTAAGAGGAAGTACATGGTAGTTACAAAAAATGAAGTATTTCCCACTATGGGATAATGTTTTTTTTATAAAAAATAAATGTGTTTTTTCTTCTTTTTTTATTTTAATTTTATTTATTTATTTTTATTATGACTGAATGAAAAGGTACATTCCCATATAAATTTGCATGCTCACCTATGTGCAGCTTCCACTGCTCTCTGTGTACGGTGACAGCACACTCTTCCTGTCTGCTCCATACACGTCCTGTCCTCACAACAGTCTCCTATCTCCTCCTCTCTACCCACTCTCTTTCCTCTAGTATGAGGTCAGCAGGACGACATCCTACAGATGCCTGGAACAATAAAGTGCCCACAAAATATGGTCACTCTGCATCACCAAGTCCAATCCATTGCTGGCCGAAGAGCTGATCTTCGTTATGATTTATGGACAGGGGCAGCATCAGGGCCAGGGGCCATGTTCCCAGGGGATCTCTGAAGTCCCTGGACCATCAGTTGTGATCTTTTAGTGGAGATCTCCAGGTGCACCCCTATTTATTCTTGTGTTGCCAGTGAGACTCAACTTCGTGAGCTCCATCGTGGCTATCACTGGTGGTAGCTGGTCACCATCTGGTTCTTGCAGTCACAAGTCAATGTAGACACCCACTCACAAGGGTCTCTCTGTCTTCTGGGTTCTCTTTCCACCATGTCATTATGGACGTCAGTGATCGTTCATTCCTGCTGAGATGGGACCATTTACTGTACCCTCAGATGGCAGCTTTTAAGACCCAGGACTCCACTCATCAATGTGGGGTGGGGAAAGCCCTCATTAGGAAAATACTAGTTGTGCCAGTTGGCCTCAATTTCCCCTGAGAGCATGGTCCCCAGCGCGCTGCCCCAGCTACTTTGTCCTTGCAACACTGGGTTAAGATGAGAGGAGTACTCAAATTGTGTTTAAGTCTGGTTAATATTGATCTTCTTACTAATGTGTGCTGTCACCCAACCAAATGTCTAACAAGTAATCTAAACCCTGCCCCCCTCGCCCTCCCGCCCTCTCCACCCTTACAGCCATCAAACAGTCTTTTCTCCTGTGCATGAGTCTGTTTTTAAGTTCTTACTGTAGAGGTCTCGTACAATATTTGTCCTTCGGTCGCTGACTACTGTCACTCACATAATGTCCTCCATTTGAAACCAGGTTATGAGATGTTTCCTGAAATCATCGTTTTTCTTTATCATTGCATAGTGTTCAACTGAGTATATACAACATAGTTTACCTATCCATTCCTCTGTTGTTGGGCATCTGGGTTGATTCCATCTGTTAGCTATTGTGGACTGTGCTGCAGTAAACCTTCATGTGCATGTATCAGTTGGTGTAAATGGCCTTAATTCTGTAGGATGTATTCCAGTCAGTGGAACTACTGGGTCAAATGGTATATCTATATCCAGTTTTTTAAGGGAGTGTCTTTTTTCTTCTTTATTAGTGGTATGCATAGCGTGTGCAAGAAAAGACCATGATTTTTGAGTTGTTAGTCACCTTGAGCTGTGCGTACAACCTGAGACAATTCAATTTCTGTCTTCGTTTCTGCCTCGGCCTCCTGTCGCTTTTAAAGTCAGTAGAAATTTGAAATACTTGGTGCCTTTTTAGACTCATAAAAGTGTAACACTTCCTCACACTCTGAGCAGAAGATACAATGAAGTTGTTGAATTTTATTCACAACTTTTGTATCTTTCTGTTGTGTGAACTATTATCTACACTGTTACAGCCTTCATTCCATGATTTATGTTGCTCTTTGACCTGTAAAACATCAGAAGTTTGTCATACTTTGTGAAAGATAAGTTGTTTGACTTGGAAACCATTCATATGTACAGATGCTGTGTCTTGGCTCTGAAAATGGATTCAGGCTGGTGTTACCAACTGTTGATGAGGTGTGTCGCTAGAATACACACCATATTGTAAATTCTTCTCTCAAAGGCTGGGGGTGTACTTAGGACGTGCTAAAAGACTCAAGAGGAGCATACAGTTGGGAACATAGTCACTGGGGTCAAACAAATGTTATCTGAAATCCTAAAACCTGTTGCTTTCTAGTCAGTTCCAATTAATGACAACCCTACTCCTGTCAGAATAGAGCCATGCTCCATAGGGCTTTCTTAGCTGTAATCTTTATTGAAGCAGATCACTAGGCCTTTCTTCTGTAAGGCCACTGATTGGGTTGGAATGCCAACCTTAGGTTGACAGTTTAGTGCAAACCTTTTGTGCCGTCCAATGATGTACCCCATTTACCAGCTACATGCTCTTAGAGAACCCTCTCTGAGCTTCTATTTCCATATCAGTAGTAATTCTTATGCCAATGAGAGGCCTTCTACTGAGAGGATTAAGTTAAATCAGCTAAAATAATATATGTAGCTCTAATGGCATGTAACTTAGCCCATGATAAACACTCAGTAAAGTGGTATAATCTCTAAATTCTATATTCAACAGAACCAGTTCTGTGGCACTCATACTTTGAATTGTAAATTAAATAAGTGGTAATATGAGGTCACAGACCCTAGGAAAACTCAATGCAGGCATCAGATATTCATCTTTGCATACTAGTGTTTAAGAAAGTTTTGATGATTGAGTTCTAAGTTAACTCCTGTTTGAGCTGTTGGCAGGAAGTCCTTGTCAGGATGATGGGCAAAAGCAGATGCTGGGGCGCACACAAAGTCTTTATCTTGACAGCACAGAAGCAGTGCCTTTTATATGGATTCCTAGAACACCTAGAGAATGTACTCTCAGGATACTTAGCCCAGTGCAGAGCCATGCTGTTCTCACTGTAGCTACGCAGGCATCTTGGCTTACTCGGGTTTTGGGTTAATCAGCATCACAAAGCACATGTTTACCTAAACCCAAGCTGTTTTTCCTTTTCTCAGGAAAGACAGGTAACAGGAGTTAAACCAGCCACAGGAAGCTGTGGATACAAAGTTCACCCTGCTGAGCCAGCAGAGCAAGACTGAGCAGGCAGAGGTGGACCAGAAGTGAATCTGGCAGAACAAGAAGGGATGGTGATCCCTGGGAATGCTCCCTGAGGCCCAAATGGAGAGTCACCCTGGAGCCAGTGTGGACAACCCATAAGTTGGTGAGGAGCCTAGAACAAGGCCTATGCTAGAGTGTCCCAAAGAGTGCAAGTGACAAGTCAGTAAACTGATTTGGAATCAGTGGCATGTGTTCAGAAAGGTCTCAGTGCTGAATTATCCATAATCCGTTTGTTTATTCAGTGAGCACGTGTTGAATCTTCACGGATCCAGGCTGTGGTTGGTATTAGTATAAAAGGAAGTCCTCAAGGAACCCATGGCCTTGGTGGGGAGACAAAGGCAAAGCTAGTCACCGCAATACAAGACACAGTCTAAAATAACACTCGTGGTATATTGTGCAGGGGAGGAGTAGGCACTCACCTGGAAAAAAAGGGAAGCAGGACAGGCACCATCCCATGAGAGGTTGGCCAAGCCTCAGATGTCCAGGTCTTACAGAGAGCTTCCTTGCAAAAAAAGGAAAATAATTTTGCAGAATATAATTATTTTTAAATTTGACAGTATAAAAATGGCATGGAGGTGGTGTCTGACCTCTTCAAAGAGAGAAGGAGAATTATAATCAACAGCCCAAGGCTGATTCCTGTGCCTCCTCTGCCGTCTTTACCAACTCTGACACCAACTGTCTCTTCCATGGCACTCTCTGTTTCTCTGCTGGGTTTGATAATACATTGCTGTAGCCATACAGAATTCACAGACCATCCTCACAATTTTGTGGCTTATTGGGGGAAGCAACAGGTTGCAGTTTAAGCTCGGGAACACTCAGGATATAGTTCCTCCACAGGACAGCCTCCTCCCAGCCATGCCACAAGCATGCCACTCTCTGTCCTTAGGCCTCTGCCGTACTCAGGCAAGTGTTAAAAAGCTCTTTCAGCCCCTCCCAATAAATGTTATGGCTGCTAACCCAAAGGGAGGCAGTTCAAATCCACTGGGCACTCTGTGGCTACTTTATGGGGCTGTTCTACTCAGCCTTACAGAGTTGCTGTGAGTCAGAATTGACTTGATGGCAGTGGGTTTGGTTTTTTTCAATAAGTCCTCGGAGGCACCCTGGGCACTCAACTTTCTCACTCTGTGGTCTGGGAGATCCATCATATCATCTCCTGGCAGTGTTTTTTTGCCACTGTCTCACTCTGTTTCTCCCAATCTCATGGTTCCAGGGACTTCCTTGCTCAGGGACTCCAGGGAGAAAAGACATGCTCTCTGCTCCTTGCTGTTCTTCCTTGGTGGTGGGGTGGAATCTTCTCTTTTCTGCCTCTGAGATGGCTCATTTTAAGCCCAGCAGGGTGGCAAAACTGACCAGTCTTTCTGGTGGGCCATAATTATCCTATCACACAGTTCCATCCCATTACTTGGATAGGAATTATAGGACCATAACTGGAAAGACCATTCAAAAGTGATCTGTCACACTGCAGACACTTTTTCATTTTTCTATTTTGAGGGTTTTACTGGAAGGCAGCATGTTAAGGTTCTAACTGTGGCCAGTGACAAACAAAACACCCAACGTATCTTCCATTGTTGCATCCAAGCACGCATCTCTTAGGAGCCCTTCTGCGCAGACCCTCCATTCAGATGTGCTCTGATGGATGTACATGTCACTCGTTTGGACTGTTACCCTGTTTTAAAAACACAGAAATATTTTTGTTATTTCTCTGTATTTCTGTTATACACAAAGAAACTCAATGTATATGCTGAAAAGAAGCAATAGAATGCCATGGGGAAGAACATCTATTAGTGTCTTTTTTCCTCCTTGTATTAAAGGATTTATTGTGTAATTTATATCTCTGAAATTACTTTAGAATGACTTTTAATGTAACAGTGCACAGAAGTCATTTCTTTGTTAAATGCTGCATAGCGTGAAAAAGCATGTAGACCTCTAGTTGACCTGACCCACTTTGCTGTGCCCAGTGGATAATGTTTATGGAATGTTTGGATCTACTCCGCTCCTTTAGGTTCATGATTTTTTTCTCAGACGACATGCTGTCCTGTTTGGGCATGGGAGGCCAGAGTCATTGGTCTCAAACATGGCAGTGAAACAGAGAAGCTCCATGGCTGTGCAAGATTATGTGTGGGTGTGTAGATGGGCAGAGGTAAAATGACTGAGCCTCCAGGATAGAGTAAGGGGTCTGTTATACTCTCTTCCTGCCAGAAGGAAGGCTTTTCATTTCTGTTGATGAGCTCTAGCCTCCATCTCCCCCTTGGGTGCTGTACGTCAGTGCAAACAGTCCTGGTTTAATATCAATTATATCCAAATTTTTTTTTTTTAGGAAAGTAGACAGTGGGTTCCCAAAGTAACTTCAAAATCCTGTTACTCAATCTGCAATGGAAAAGAAGCAGCACATTCTTTGATAAGCTTAAACACCACAGTTCACTCACAGGTCACATGGGGGGATCACAACTTGGGTAACATTGTGGGTCACCCCCTGGATCACCCCAAAAGTCACATTGGTGCATCACACCCTGAGTCACCCTGTGGATCACACTGCAGGTCACTTTCTGGATTATGGTACAGGTCACACCCTATGACTGCAAGTCATATCCTGGGTCATACCCTGGATCACTGCAAACCACACCCTGTATCACACCACAGGTCACACTGTAGATCATGCAGTGTATTTGGAGTTACAGTATACAGGGCCAAGAACAATATTTTCTGACCCCGTGACAACTGTAATTCCGGCAACCGGAGCAAGACTTCCATCCACACCCCTGCCTTGGCCCTGCTGTGCCCTGATGCTCACCAGGGCTCTTAGGCACTGCTTGTGGTAGAGAGTGAGATGAATGAGTAGTGGGTCAGGGGGTGACCAGTGAGCAGGAATGATAGAGATCCTCTACCTGCAGAGATCTACTTCTGAAAAATTAGCCGTTGGAAACCCTGCAGAGCGTAGTTGTGCCCTGACACCCTTGGGGTCACTGTAAGTCAGTCTGCGAGCTGGTAACTGGTTTCAGTTTTCTTTTTCTTTTTTTTTTATTGTGATTGAGTGAAAGTATACAATCCAAGTTAAATTTGCTTGCCTGCCTGTCTGCACCTCCTTCTGCTCTCATTGCCCGGTGACAGCACACTCCTTTCTGTTCTATTCATGCCATATCTCTTAACAATCTCCTGTGCCCTCCTCTCCACCTTCTCCTTGCACTTCTAGTAAGAGGCCAGTAGGACGACATCCTGTAGATGCAGAGAACCATAAAGTGCACACACCACATGGTCACTTTGTGTCACCCAGAGTTGACCTTTGTAATGAGTTATGATCAGAGGCAGCAGCAGATCTAGGGGCCATGCTCCCAAGGGAACTCCCAGGCCTTCAGACCATCAGTTGTGGTGTTTTAGTGGAGTTCTTGAAGTGCACTCCTCTTTCACTCATGTTGCCACTGGGACTTGACATTGTGTGCCCCATCACAGCCGTCATTGGTGGTGACCAGGCACCATCTAGTTCTTCTGGTCATGTATTGATACAGTCACCCATTTGTGTAGGTCCTCCTGTTTTCTGGGCTCTTTTTCCCACATGGCTTTGTTGTCCTTGATGATCATCTGTTCCAGCTGAATTGGGACCATTTGGTGTACCTCAGATGGCAGCTTGCTAGCTTTTAAGACCCCAGATGCCACTCACCAATATGGAGTGCAGAAGATTCACTTAGAAATAGGCTAGTTGTGCTAGCTGGCCTCGATGTCCCCTGAGAGCATGGTTCCTGGACCCCTGCTCCTGCTACTCTTATCCTTGCAATATTGGGTTAAGATTAGAAGAGTTTTCAGTTTATGTTGAAGTTCAGTTAAGTTGATCTTCTTTCAGCTGTGTGCTGTCACTGCTTTTACCCAACCAAATTTCTGTCAACTGTTTGGTCTATAACTAGCCCTCTCCCTCCCTCCCTCCCCTCCTTTGCAGCTGTCCAACGTTCTTTTCTTCTGTACATGAGTCTGTTTTTCAATACTTATAGTAGGGGTCTCATACAATATTTGTCCTTGTGCCACTGACTGATTTCAGGTTATGAGAGGCGTCCTAAAATCATCACTTTATGTTCTTTATCATTGCATAGTGTTCCACTGAGTATATGTACCATACTTTATCCATTCATCTGTTGTTGGGCGTCTGCATTGATTCTGTGTTTTTGCTGTTGTGAACTCCGTTGCAGTAAACATTCGTGTGCATGTATCTGTTTGTATGACTGCCCTTGATTCTGTAGGATATACTTCGAGCAGTGGGATTACTGGGTCAAATGGTATATCTATTTCCAGCTTTTTAAGGCAGTGCCAGATTGCTTTCCAAAGAGATTGTACCATTTTTCAAGACTACCATCAGTGTAGGAGAGTTCCAATCTCTGCATAGCCTCCCCAGCATTTGTTGTTTTGTGTTCTTTGTATCATGGCCCTCCTTGCTGGAGTGAGATGATATCTCATTATAGTTTTGATTTGGATTTCTTTAATAGCTAATGACCGTATTTCCTCATGTGTCTTTTGGCTGCCTGGAGTCCTCCTCAATGAAGTATCTGCCCATCCCTTTACCCAATGCCGAATTGGGTTATTTACCCTTTTCTCATTGGTATTTTGCAGTACCTTGTAGATTATAGAGATCAAACATCAATCTAACATATAGTCGCCAATTGTTTTTCTTTTTAATCCTGCTATTCACCAGGTGCAGAGTGAGATACAGGGCTTGGGTCTGTTAGGTGGTGCCACCCCCTTGCCTGGCTTTTTTCCTAAGCCAAGGAGCTGGTACGTGGCTGCTGTGGGATCTTAGGTCTCTACCTCATTTGCTTCTGCCCCCTTTTCGTGAACATCAGTGTCCTTTTTTGGTTTCTCTATCAAAATACCTCCTCTTGAGACATTTTAATTATGCTAAAGGGGGTAAAGGTTAACTCCATATCAAAAATGAAATGTTCTTGACAGATTATTTTACACCAAAACATAGTGCAACATAATTGTAACTTTTTTAGAAACTGTAAAAGTTGTGGTGCTTTTTTTCTATAAAGTGATAGGGCCATTGCAAGGGTAGAGTAGCAGGAGTTGGTTTTTCAGAAGTAGATCACCACTTTCTTTCGACGTGCACGTGGGTAGACTCGAATCTCGACTTTCAGTTAGCCACTGAACTCAGCCATTTACATCACAGGGTGGGGGACCTCAGTTCACACGTAAGCTCAGAGGACAGTTTCCTGTGTTATCCTTTCTAGGAACATTTGCATTTTAACAGGAAATTTGCATTTTTTTCATTCGCTTAGAAGAAGGAGGCCTTCAGTGCCAGCCGCTAAATGGGATCACAAAAATAAATGCAGTGAGGAATTCAGTTTCTCTGTTCTGTCATAAGTATTTCTTTACTGGGGACCCACCGTGTAGCATGTCCACTGCACTCCACCTTTGCTGTCTGTTGAAGAGTGACTAATGAGAATCAGAACTGTTGAGGGGTCATTGCTTTAAACGATCAGGGAGGTTTCACTCAGAAGGTGGACTCTTTCGCTGAAGTCTGAAGGCGACAGAAGAGAGAACCAGTAACTACTAGGGGAAGAAACATTTCTGGCAGAGGGAAAGGTAAGTACAAGTGCCCTGAGGTCTGCTTGAAGCTAGTGTGTTCAATAAAGAAGGTACAGGCCGGTGCCTAGGCCATGGAGGTATTTCTAAGGCTCTGAAAGTACTGATTTTGTTCAGCTATAAGGTATCCATATAACCAATGGTACCTGGAATAGGGTGGGAGCCATGGGAGTCATGAGAGGTGGTCAGCTTTTAGATGGATTTTGAAAGTAATTTGACAGAGTTTGCTGTTGAGTTGGGTGTAGGTAGTAAAGGAAATTGTTGTTGGAGGGGGGAACTAACATTTACTGAGCATCTCTCTGTGTATTTTATATACTCAGAACAAAACATTAAATATAGCTAGCTAGATGTGGTTTTTATGTCTCACTTGTTTGTTTTCTAGAAGTATTTCTACTGAAACTGAGGTAGCAGTACTGGGCTGTTGGGGACTGAAGGAGAGGAGGGTTGAATTTGTATTTTTTTGAAATTTATTCTTGTTACATAATTCAAAGAAACTAACAGCAGCAGAGATGTATTGGCAAAACGTAGGGAGGGGGGTTAACAGAAAGTTGAATTTAGTGTTTAGTGGCTGGAATCCAAGGCCACACCTCTGTTTTTCTCTTTGAAGAGGCTGGGATGGATCACCTACAGGAAGCAGATCACTTTCCATCAGCCATTAAAAGCCACCTAATGGATGTTCGAAAGGAACACACAACAGTCTGCATTTCCCTAGTCTTAAAACCAGGCATTATGTCAGTACTAAAGTGTCTGAGCCCCTAGTGCATAGGTGGACATAAATTCAGGAGACAAGTCCAATACAGCCACTGTGCATCCAGCCTTGCAAGAGTGGACACTCACTGTCCTGGCAAATCCAGAGCCACACCCATGTGGCTCTGCAGTGGCGTCAGCTTAGCAGAAGCTGAAACATTTCCAACAGGAAGAAGGACTTCTTTGGAAGCAGTAATGAGGGAAAGGTGGTTAAAAAACAACCATAACTGGAAGACATATGGTTATCTTCCTTGTTCCCTTTTCATAAACCCAAAATGACTCAAAAAATACTCATCTGTGGAATTTCTTGACTATTCCTGGCCTGTGAGGGCCCCGGTTTGCCAGGGGTCAGAAGAGGCATAACTCTTAACTCTGTGAATACTAACTTCGTAGTTTTTCGTATAAGATGTATTCTAAACACTTTCAGAGGATGATACCCTTCCCAGATGTATACTATTAACAATCACATCAGTTTTATATATATATTTTATTTTTATTATTGTGATTAAGTGAAAGTATACAATCCAAATCAATTCTGCATGCCTGCCTATGTACAGCTCTTCTACTCTCCTTGCCCCGTGACAGCACACTTCTCTTTTTCATTTTATACTTGTTGTGTCCTCTTAATAAGCTCATGCCCCCTCCTCTCCACCCTCTTCTCTACCATTTAGAAAGAGACCAGTGGTACAGCCTTCTATAAATGCGTACAACCATAAGGTACACCCCCCCATATGGTCACACTGGGTCCCTGAATCCAGTCCACTTTTTTCCAAAGAATTGACCTCAGTAGTGTTTTCTGGACAGGGGCAGCAGCAGATCTAGGGGCCATGCTCCCAGGGGGTCACCCAGGCTGTTGGACCATCAGCTGTGGTCTTTTAGTAAGGTTCTTGATCTTCAACCCTCTTTTTGTCATGTTGCCAGAGAGACTCAACATTGTATGCCCTGTCATGGCTGCCATTGGTGGTGGCCAGGAACCATCTGGTTCTTCTAGTCACATATTGTTGCAGTCTCTTATTACATGGGTCCTTCTGTCTCCTGGGCTCTTTTTTCCTTGTGTCTTTGGTGTTCTCAGTGATCATCTCTTCTTGCTGAGTTTGGACCATTTGGTATACCTCAGATGGCAGCTTGCTAGCTTTTAGGACCCCAGATGCCACTCACCAATATGAGGTGCAGACGACTCTCTTAGCAATAGGCCAATTATAATCCGTTTTTAAAGAAATACTAATTTCATAGTTGTTTTAGAAAAATAGGTCTCAAAGAAGTAAAGCACTAAGCCAGCTGCTAGCTCACAGTTAAGTGTGTGGTCTGTTGGACTGAGAGACAGATGTTCTATGAGGATGCCAATATGGTGGATTAGCCACACATCTCCTTGATTTCCACTGAGAACTAAGGCCTAGCAAAACAATGGAATGCAGCAGAGTGGACATTCTGGGAGCCCCAAGATCAGGCGTAGGGTTGTCACATTGGACTGGGTGACAGGAAGGGGAAAGCTACCTTTGTCAGAGGCAAGGTGACAGCACAAACAGTTGCTTCTGCTGGCACATGCTGAGAGACTTACAGATACAGATACCATCTTTGTTAACTGGGAGACTAGGACTGGGACTGCCGATCCTGAAAGCCTGGAAGGGGCCAGCTGCCATGGTAAGCTGCAGAGCCTAAGCAGATAGCATCTTTCCCAACAGAAAGGCAGTGCTTAAGACAACATCTAGAGAACCCCGCAGCAGCTGGTGGCCAAGGGTACTAGTACCCTTTCCACCCATCTCTTCTCTGAGCTGTGCCATAGATTCTGTTGGCTCAGTGCAGGAGAGGTGGCTTAGACAGGATGCCATTGTAGTCAGCTGGGAGGTGGAGTCAGCCATGCCTGAGGGCCCAGCTGGGGCTGGCTTCTATACTGAGTAACAGCACTTGACTGGACAGGGCCCCCAGCAGAAAAACTGTTTTTAAGACAATTGTACCTAGAGAACATAGTATCAGCTAGCAGCTGAGTGGGGTGGTGCCCTTCCCTTCCCTTCCTTGAACAACATCATAGCTTCTGCAAATGCAGCCCCTGAGGGACTCCACAAGGAGGATGCCACTTTTGTCAGCTAGGAGGCAGGGCTTGCCGCCCCTGAGGGCCCAGCTGGTACCAGTTGCTGCTGAGTAGTGCCTCTTTCAGCAGAAAAACAGTTCTCAAGAAAATTGCATCTAGAGAATGCAGTGGTGACTGGTGGCTGAGTGTGACAGTGCCATTTCCCTAACTCTTCACCAGGCCACACCATAGAGTCTTCTGATGAGCCCCTGAGAGACTTCATAAGTAGGGTGCCATCTTTGTCAGCCAGGAGGTGTGGCCTGCCACCCCTGAAGGCCCAGCTGCTCCTGGTTGCCACTGGATAGCACCTCAGCAGAAAAGCAGTTTTTAAGATAATCGTATCTATAGAACACAGCAGTGGCTGCCACCCAAGTCTGGAAGTACCCTTTTCTCATCCCTTCTCTGAGCTACACCATAGTGTATGCTGGTGTGACTCCAGAGAGTTGGCACAATTAGGTTGCCATCTTTGTCACCCAGGAGGCAGGGCCTGCTGCTGCGACAGCCCAGCTGGGGCCAGGCACCAAGCCAAGCAGCACTGTGGGGCTGGACAGCATCTCTCTCAATAAAGAAGCTGTACTTAAGTCAGCTACACTTGGAGAATGCAGTGGCAGCTGGCAGGCAAGTCTAGGAGTGCCCTTACTCCCTTCCTAGAGCTATGCCATTGCGTTTGTTGGTGCAACACTGGAGAAGTTGAACAGCTTTTTCATGACACAAAGACAACAGTCAATCTCTAACCACTTAAAGAAGCAGACCACCCTGGCTCCAGAAAACTCTCCAAATAAAGAATCAAAGAACTTCCCAGATGAAGAAGCCTTCCTGAAATTATTGGTGGTAAAATACAAAACAATTATGTATAGAACCCTTCTAGATATTAAACAAAGTACAGCAGAACAACATGAAAAATTAAGCAAGCTATATGAACTACTAGAACATCAGTGATCTGAAATTCAGCAGATCGGTAATAAAATTACAGAATAAGACAATTCAATGAAAAGCCAAAAAAACAGGATTGAGGAAGTGGAATGCAAATTAGTGCGATGGAAGATAAAGCAACTGGCACCAGCATTTGTGAGGAGAAATCACGTAAAAGAAGCAAGAAAAATGAAGAAGCATTAAACAAGTGGGACTCTTTCAAGAGGAACAATCTATGAGTAATTGGAGTTCCTGAACAGGGATGGATAACAGAAAATGCAGGGAGTGTTGTTGAAGAGTGGCTGACAGAAAACTTCCCTGATGTCATGAAAGGAAACAACATAGCTATTCATGATGCTTATGAAACTCCACAAAAGGCAGACCCAAAAGAAAGACACCAAGACTATTGTAATCAAGCATAATAAAATGAAACATAGGTGAGGCTCTTAAAGGTAGCTAGGCTTAAATCAAAACTAACATACAAAGGGAAGCCTTGTAGGCTGTCCTCTGTCTTCTTGGCAGAAGCCATGTTGGCAGGAAGGCAGGTAGATAACAGAAAACCGTGAAGGAGAAAAAATTCCAACCAAGAATAATATATCCTGCAAATTGTCAAATATGATGGTGAAATTAAGATATACTCAGATAAACAGAATCTTAGAGATTTTGTGAAAAAAAAAAAAAACCAAAATGACAAGAAATACTGAAAGAAGCTCTTCAGTTAGAAAATCGATAATATCACTGAAGGATGCAGTGCAGGACACAGCATCCAGAGTCCTCAGTTAGGGAAGTCGTAAAGCTCAGTCAAAGGTAAAATATTAAAATTAGGGAAACAGATCTTAACATGTAAGCTATGACATTGTCACACTATAAAGAGGGATATATTACAGTTGTGATAGCTCTTTCAAATGGAGAGGAAGTTAAGGAGATATACAGAAGTTACACATTGGTTCAAACTTGGAACATTAAGGGGGAACAAAAGGGTAACTGCAAAGCAAACTAACGAAACTACATTTTGTTTTATTAAATAAAAAAATGAAAGTGTACATACTCTGTGCTTACAATATTGAGTTAAGAGAGGAGGAGTACACAAGTTGTGTTGAAGTCCCATTAATATTGATCTTCTTATTAATGTGAATTGTCACCAATTTCACCCTACCAAATTTCTAACAATTATCTAATCTAAACCCTCGCCCCTTGCCTTCCCGCCCTCCCACCTTCCCCACCCTTGTAGCCATCAAAGAGTCTTTTCTATTATGTATGAGTATGCTTTTAAGTTTTTATCGTAAGGGTCTCGTATAATAATTGTCCTTTTGTTGCTGACTAGTTTCACTCAATATAATGTCCTCCAGTTAAGAACAAATTGAGAGATGTTTCCTGCTATCATTGTTGTTCTTTATCAGTGTATATTACTATTACTCCATGGAGTGTATATACCAAAGTTTACCTATTCATTCTTCTGTTGTTGGGCATCTGGGTTGATTCCAACGTTTTGCTATCGTGGACTGTGCTGCAGTCAACATTCGTGTGCATGTAGCAGTTGGTGTGAATGGCCTTGATTTTGTAGGATATATTCTGAGCAGAGGAATAACTGGTCAAATGGTATATCTATAGCCATTATTTTAAAGTAACGTCAAATTGCTTTCCAAAGAGGTTGCACCATTTTGCAGTCCCACCAGCAGTGAAGGAGAGTTCCAGTCTCTCCACAGCCTCTCCAACATTTATTGTTTTGTGTTTTTTGGATCATGGCCAATCTTGTTGGGGTGAGGTGGTATCTCGTTGTTTTGATTTGAATTTCTTTAATAATTAATGATCGTGAACATGTCTGCATGTGTTTTTTGACTGCCTGGATCTCCTCTTTAGAGAAGTGTCTGTCCATCTCCTTTGCCCATTGCTTAATTGGATGATTTGTCTCTTTCTTATTGATATTTTGTAGAACCTTATAGGTTATGGAGATTAGGCATCGGTCTGACATAGAGTTGCCAAGTATTTTTTCTCATTCTGTAGGTGATCTTTTAATTCCTTTGATGAAGTCTTTGGATGAGCAGAAGTGTTTGATTCTTATTAATTCCTGTTTATCTATTTTCTCTTCTGATGAATGTGTTTTGTTTGTCAGATTGTGAAGTCTGTCTATATTGCATATCTGGAGAATGTGCCATGTGCTTTGGAGAAGAAGGTATATTTATCTGTTGATGGATGAAAAGATCTGTATATGTCAATAAGGTCAAGTTGTTTGATTGTGGTAATAAGATCTTCTGTATCTTTACTGAGCTTTCCTTAACTGAAAGGGGAGTGTTAAAGTCCCCAACTATTATTGTGGAATGATCAATCTCATTTTTTAATGTTGTCAGTATTTGTTCAATGTATTTAGGTGCTTTGGTATTGGGTTCATAAATATTTAATATTGTTAAGTCTTGCTTGAGTATTGAACCTTTCAGCAATAGTGACCATCCTTGTCCATAATAGTGGACTTTACATTAGAATCTATTTTATCTGAGATTAATATTGCCACACCTGCTCTTTTTCATGTATTATTAGCTTGATATATATTATTCCAACCTTTAATTCTCAGCTTGTTCTTATCCTTAAGTCTAAGATGTGTTTGTTGTAAGCAACATATAGATAGGTCATGTCTTTTGATCCACGATATCACTCGCTGTCTCTTTACTGGAGTGTTCAGTCCATTTACATTCAATGTGATTATTGATACATATACATTTAGTAGTGTCATTGCAATGTTTATTTTCATGTTGGTGTTTTCTCTGTTCTTATTAATCTGTCCTGGGACATTCTTCTTTATGGATGGTATGAGTTTTGATTTTATATTTATTGAGACTCCTGTATTGTGATTTTTCATTTCAAATGGTTTATTGTTAATCTGTTCTATGGCTACATATCTAATCCCCCTTAACATATAATTATTGAAATCAATTTTAGTTATTTTAGAAGTCAGAAACTGTTGCTGCATCAAAAACCAACTGTAACTATTGTAGTATATCCCTCTTTTAATGTGATATTATAGTTGTCATGATGTGACCATGAATTCCCTTATTATAATATTGTAGTTTTTGGCTTGGTTTGCTGAAGTTTTGTGCCTTCCTTAGCTGATTAGAAATTTGGATGAAGTGCCTTGAATTATCACCTAAAACATATATTTAGGGAAGAGCTTCTTTCAATATTTCGTGTAATTTGGGTTTAGTGTTTATGAAGTCTTTAAATTTCTCTTTATTTTCAAAAGTCTTAATTTCACCATTATATTTGATAGACAGTTTAGCGGGATAGATTATTCTGGGATGGAAGTTTTTCTCGTTCAGGACTTTGAATGTGTCTGCCCGTTGTTTTCTGGCCAGCATTGTTTCAGCAGAAAAGTCAGATGAAAGTCTACAAGGTTTTCCTCGGAATGTTAGTTTTGACTTGAGCCTTGCTGTCTTCAGAAGCATCTCTTTGTGTTTTAGTTTATTAAGTTTAATTATAATATACCTTGGTTTTCTTCTTTTTGGATCTAACTTTTGCAGTGTTTGATAAACATCTTGGATATCTATGTTTTCTTTGTTCATAATCTCAGGAAGATTTTCTGTCAGCATGTCTACAGCAATACTCTCTATGTTGTCATTAATCCTCCCTTGTTCAGGAACTCCAATTAAATGTAAATTATTCCTCTTCATGGAGTCCCATATGTTTCTTAATGTTTCTTCATTTTTCTTATTTCTTTTCTCTGATTTTACCTCATAAATGTTGACGTTAGTTACTTTGTCTTCTAGGTCACTGATTCTAACTTCCATCTGTTCATCCCTACTCTTTTGGCTTTGGATAGAATTATCCAATTCTGTAATTTTGTTATTAATCTGATGTATTTCAGATTGTTGATGTTCTAGCATATCAAATAGTTTGCCAAATTTTTTATTTTGTTCTGTTGCATGTTGTTTAATTTCTAGGAGGGTTTTATATATAATTTTTTGTATTCAATCTCTGTTAGATTCAGAAAGGCTTCTTCATCTGGGAAATTTTTTGAATTTTTTGAAACTTTAGGGAATTCGGATCTGACTCAATGGCACTTGGCTGGCTTGGCATTTAGGGAACTTTCTGGAGCATTTGAAGACTGTTTCTTTAAATGATTAATTATGGTCTGTTGCCTGCTTGCCATCTAGATGTTATTTGATTTCTCTGATAATAGATCTAAGAGAATTGTTGGTCACCAGCTGACTCTAATACTGTAGTGATTTGCCCCAGGTGGACTCTCAAGGGTGGAAGACTTTGCTTATTGAGTAGCAAAGAGGCTGCTCTGTTTATGGAGAAACTAGGGCCTTTCAGCCAGTCTTAAAATGTGAGAGAAAAGAGATTTTTCAAAAGAGAGATTTCCAGAGAGAAAATATAAGCCTCTCAGCCTTAGAAACGTAAACCTTAAAAGTGAACTGCACTTCTATGCAGGGAGCTGTCCAGGTGCTGAATTGAAGTCTCAATAGATACAAAATCAACACTGAAAAGGATGAAAAGACAACCCATAAAGAAGACCCAGAGCAAAATAGTGGAACAATGACAGTGTCAACAACACAAAAATAAAGACACCAAAATGATAGTAAATACATATGTGTTAATATTACATGAATCTAAATGGATTGAATGCTTCAATAAAGAGACAAAAGAGTAACAGGTTGAATCAAAAACCACATTCCATCTATATGCTGCTTAAGAGAAACACACCTTAGATATGAACAAACTGAGAAATCAAAGATGGGAAAATACACACCAAGGTAACAATATGTAGAGAAGAGTAGGAATGTAAATACTAATCTCAGATAAAATCGATTTTAATGTAAAATCCACCATGTGGACAAGGGTGGTCATAACATTGAAAGAAATCGAACAAATACTGACAACATTGAAAAATGAGAAGGATGACTCCACAAAAATAGTAGGAGACTTCAACACTCCGTTTTCAGTAATGGATAAATCATCCAGAAAAAAGCTCAGTAAAGATACAGAAGACTGTACTGCAACAATCAACCAGCTCAACCTCATTGACATGTACAGAAGAACTTTATACCCAACAATAGATGAGTACACTGTCATTGATTGAAGTATGCCCCTGCCAAAATGTACGTAGTAACTTGACTGGATCAGGATACCCTGTATTATGTGATTGTCCTCCTTTTTTTCCCCCCTTAGGCTGTAAATCCTAATCTCTGCCCGTGGTTAACAAAATGGATTATGTTAGAGAGGACTAGAGTGGGATTGTAAATCCTTTCCTAAGGTCACTTCCCTGTTCCATTGGAGTTTCCCTGGAAGTGGCTTGTACCACTTCTTATGCTTTCATCCTACAAGGGATGAAAGGAAAGGGAAGCGAGCGGAGAGTTAGGAACCTCACACCATCAAGGAAGCAGCACTGAGAGAAGAGTGCATCTGTTAGAACTGAAGTTCCTAAGCCAAGATGCTCCCTGAGCAAGGACTGATGTAGCAGAAGGACTTTAATCCAGAGCTGACAAGGGGGAAAGCCTTCCCCTGGATCAGACATCCTGAATTTGGACTAGTAGCCTGCTGGACCATGTAAGAATAAACTTTCCTTTGTAAAACCATCCACTTCATGGTATTTCTGTTAGAGTAGCACTAGCTAACCAAAACATACACCTTCTTTTCCAGCACACAGGTAACATTCTCCAGAATACACCACGTATTAGAGTCTAAAGCAAGTTTCAGCAAAATCTAAACCATTGAATTATTGCAAATATCTTTTCAGACTATAAAGCCAAAAAAATTGAAATCAGTATCAGAGAAAACATGCACAGAACTTTGAACTCATGGAAAGTGAACAACACCTTGCTTAAAAATTCATGGGTTATAGAAGATACCAAAGATGCAATTAAGAAATTCATGGAATCAAAGGCGAATGAAAACATATCTTATGAGAACCTATGGGATTACACCAAAAACAGTGCTCAGAGGTCAGTTTGTTTCTATAAATGCACACATCCAGAATGAAGAAAGGTCCCAAACCAGAGTATTAACACTACAAGTTGAACAAGTAGAAAGAGAACAACAAAAGGATCCCTTGGGCACCAAAAGAAAACAGATAATACAGATTAGAGCAGAACCAAATGAATTAGAGAATAGAAGAACAATTGAAAGAATTAATAAAACCGAAAGCTGTTTTTTTTTTTTAAAAGATCAAAAAAATTGATAAACCAATGGCTAAACTCACAAAGGAATAATAGGAGAAGAAACAAATAACCTGAATAAGAAATGAGACAGGAGATGTCACAACAGACCCAACAAAAATTAAAAGTATCATAACAGAATATTATGAAAAATTGTACTGTAACAGATTTGAAAATCTAGAGGAAATGAACAGTTTTGAAAATTCATGTTACCTACCAATATTAACACAAAGGGAAGTAGAGCAGCTTAATAAACCCATCACAAGAGATTGAAAAAGTAATAAAAAAAAAAAAACCAACCAAAAAACATCCTGGCCTAGATGGCTTCACTGGAAAATTCTACCAAACTTTTAGAAAGGAGTTAACTCCAATGCTGCTGAAGCTATTTCACAACATAGAAAGGGGTAGAATACTCACAAATTTGTTCTACAAAGCCAGCATAACGCTGATACCAAAGCCAGGGAAAGATCTCCCCGCAAAAAGACAATTACAGACCAATAGCACTCATGAATCTAGATGTAAAATTCTTCAACAAAATCTTAGCCAATAGAATTCAGAAACATATCACAAACATAATTCATCATGACCAAGATGGATTCATACCACCAAGTTGGATCCAGGGTTGGTTGAACATCAGAAAAACAAATAATGTGATCAACTGCATAAATAACACAAATGATAAGAGTCACCTGATTTTGTCAACTGATGAAGGAAAGGCATTTAAGAAGGTCCAACACTCATTCATGTTAAAAACTCAGCAAAATAAGGAGTAGAAGGGAAATTCCTTAATGTAATAAAGGCATCTATGCAAAGCCAACTGCTGTCATCATTCTAAATGGAGAGAGACTGAAAGAATTCCCCCTGAGAATGGGAACTAGACAAGGATGCCCACTGCCACCACTTCTGTTCAACATTGTGCTAGAGTTTCTGGCCACATCAATCAGAGAAGACAAAGAAATAAACAGCATCTGCATCAGTAAAGAACAAATAAAAGTATTGTTGTTTGCAGATGGTATGATCGTATACACAGAGAACCCTAAAGAACCCATAAATAAACTACTGGAACTAATAGAAGAGTTCAGTGAAGTGTCAGAATATAAGATAAACATAAATAAATCAGTAGGATTCCTTTACAGCAACAAAGAGATCATCAAAGGGGAAATCACCAACTGAATAACATTTACTATAGCCCCCAAGAATATAAAATGCCTAGGAATAAATCTAACCAGAGAAGAGGCATATACAGAGAATATTACAAGACCTACTGCAAGAAACCAAAAGACACATACATAAGTGGAGAAACCTACCTTGCTCATGGATAGGAAGACTTAACGAAAATGTCTGTTTTACCCAAAGCAATCTACGTGTACAGTGTAATCCCAATAGAAATTCTACTATTGTTCTTTAATGAGATGGACAAAGAAATCACCAACTTTGTTTGGAAGGGGAAGAAACCTGGGATAAGTAAAGAACTACTGAAGATGAGGCACACAGTGGGAGGCCTCACATACCTGACCTTAGAGCCTACTACACTGTCACAGTAGTCAAAGCAATCTGGTACTGGTGCGAAAACAGATGTACAGACCAACGGAACAGAGTAGAGAATCCACAAGTATCACTATTCTCCTATGAACAGTTGTTATTCAACAAAGCCCAAAGGTTGTAAACTGGGATAAAAACAGTCTCTTTAACAAGTGGTGTTGGCAAAATTGGATATTCTTCTGCAAAAAACTGGAACAAGACTTGTATCTCACACCTTACACAAAAACTAACAGAACATGGATCAAAGACCTAAATATCCAACCTAAAGCAATAAAGATCATGTAAGGAACAATAGGGACAACAGTTGAGGTTCTAACACAGGCTTAGACTACAAAACCTGACCAACAATACACAAACAAAAGGAGAGAAAAATCAGATAAATGGGAACTACTGACGATCAATAGTCTTTATCAAGACAGTTAAAAAGCTAGCAACAGAATGGTAAAAAAACTTGGCAACTACGTATTGGATCAGCATCTGATTTCCATGATCTACAAGATACTGCAAAATATCAACAAATATGAATAACCCAATGAAACAGTGGGCAAAGGAGATAGACAATTCACCAAAGAAGACATTCAGGCAGCCATAAGACACATGAAGAAGTCCTTACGATCATTAGCTATTGGTGAAATCCAAACCCAAACCACAGTGAGATACCATCTCACCCCAGTAAGGTTGACAATAATCCCCAAACCACAGCAAATTCTGGGGAGTCTGTGAAGAGACTGGAACTCGCCTACAGTGCTGAGCAGAATGGAAAATGGTTCAAACTCTTTGGAAAGCAATTTGGCACTTTCTTGAAAAGCTAGAAATAGAAGTATTATAAACCCAACTATCCCACTGTTTATATATCCTATAGAAATAGAGGCTGTCACGTGACCAGCAGATACATGCACATGTATGGTTATTACAGCACTGTCCATAATGGCAAAAAGATGGAATCAACCTAGGACAGCATCAACAGATGAATGGATAAACAAACTATGGTATGTATACACAATGGAACACTATGTAATGATAAAGAACAATGATAATTTTAGGAAGCATCTCATAACCTGATTTCAACTAGCTGGCATTATGCTGAGTGAAATCAGTTAGCAGCAAAATGACAAGTATGAGACCTCTGCTATAAGAACTTAAAAATGGACCTTTGTACAGAAGAAAAGACTCTGACAGCTACAAGGATGGGGAGAGATGAGAGAGTTATTCATAGATTAGATAGTCAATAGGAATCCAGTTAGGTGAAGGGAGCAACATGACGAAGTAGAGGGCAGATCCACAAAACTAGACCGTACCATAAACTGACAGGTTTTCTAGACTCAATCCAACATCTCAAAGGATAGAGTAGCAGGGACAGGGGCCTGGGGACCTTGTTTTTAGTAGACATTGAGGTCAATTTTCATAACCAGTCTTCTGCTAAGAGAGTCTTCTTGCATGCCATGTGGCATCTCAGGTTTTAAAAGCTGGCAAGCTGCCATCTGAGGTACACAAATTGGTCCTAAACCATCTGGAACAGATGATGACCGAAAACATCAAAGACATGTGGAAAAATGAGCCAAAGAGACATAAGGACCCATATGAATAGGAGACTGCATTAGCATGAGACCAGAAGGAACAAATGGTGCCTGGCCACCATGATAGGCAGCCATGACAGAGAACACAATGTAGAGTCCTTGATGTAGCAGGAGAAAAAGAGATGTTCAGTTCGAGAACTCTACTAAAACACCAGAATTCATGGTCCAACAGCCTGGAGGATCCCCTAGGAACAAGGCCCCTGTACTTACTACTTCTGTTTCATTTTGTTAAGCTTGGTTATAAGATGTCTTGGTGTCTTTCTTTTGGGATCTATATTGTGTGGTGTTTGATACACACCTTGGATATGCGTGTTGTTTCATAATTTCAGGGAAGTTTTCTGTCAGCAAGTCAGCAACAGTACTCTGTGTTTTCAGCTATCCTTCCTTATTCAGGAACTCCAATTAATTTTAGATTATTCCTGTTAAGAGGGTCCCACATGTTTCTTAATGCTTCTTCATTTTTTTAAATTTCTTTTCCCTGATTTCTCCTCATAAATGCTGGTGTCATTTGCTGTCTTCAAGGTCACTAAGTCTGACTTCTGTCTCCTCAATTCTACTACTTTGGCTTTGGATTGAATTGTCTGATTCTGAAATTTTGTTATTGATCTGCTGAATTTCAGGTAATCGATGTTCCATCAGTTCAAATAGCTTGCTTAGTTTTTCATTTTGCTCTGCTACATTTTATTTAATCTCTAGGAGAGTTCGCTATATAATTCTTTTATACTCGTCTTCTGATAGTTTCAGAAAGCCTTCTTCATCTGGAACTTTTTTGATTCTTTATTTTGGGAGTTTTCCAGAGCCATAGTGGGCTGTTTCTTTAAATGGTTAGAGATGGTTTATTGCCTTCAGGCTATGTAGAGGCTGTTTAGTTTCTCTGATGTTACTTCAACAGAAGCTGAGACATAGCTCTGAGAGGGGAGTTCATCACCATCTGCCTCTGTGTGCTCTAGTGACTGGCCCCAGTGGACTCTCTGGGGTGGTAGGCTCCACCTCCTCTTTGAAAAATATGGCTCCCTACATCTGGAGTCACTGGGGGGCCGTCAACCAACCCTATGATGTAGGTCAGTAAAGTCTGGAAGAGATGTTGGTGGGCCACTCAACAGTTATTTATCCAGGCAGTCTTATTTTAAAAATTTAGGAGCTATCCGATAGCTGCAACAATCAAGTAGGCCATCAGGTGTGGCAGGCCCCCACTTCTGGCTGACAACAAAAGCACCTCTTCAGCTGTTCCCAGATGCTATGATGTGGTTCAAAATAGGGAGAAGTTACAGCCTTGTTGTCATCCTCAGCTGGGCCCTACCTGTAAGGTAACACTGTGCTAAACACAGTCTTTCTGCTGGAAAAGTGCTTTCTGGACTGACACTGCTTCTGAGCTTTGGAATTAGGCCCTGCTGAGGCTTCCTGTTGGGTAACTCTGCCTTCCTGCTGACCAAGGTGGTGTCCCAGCCGACCTTCCCTTCCCGCTACGGAACAGCAGAATCTGTGGTGGAGCTCAGAAAAGAGAATGTAGTGGAGCAGTGGTGCCCTCAGTCAGGAGCTGGTCTGTCAAAATGTGACTATCCCATGCACTGTGTCTCTGCTGTGCTATACGCTGTCTACTTTAGCACTGCAGTTCCGTATATTTGCTGTCTCATGCCATCCTCTGCCTCCTGGATAACAAAAAAAAGAGAAAGAAATTAAAAAAATCACTATCTGCAGTCTGTCCAAGTGGTAAGTCAGTGGTAGTGGGACATGACATGTGCTGTCTCATTAGAGAGAGGAAGTTTCACGTTTAGTGGCATGTAATCTGATCTGACAACCCTATGGCATATCCTAGTGCTCCATGGGTGTCCAGAGTGTTCCATTCAATTATCAGTCCAGGCCTTAGTTTTCAGAAGCAATTGAGGAGACATATATCTAGTCCACCACTTTTCTTCAGTTTTTTTGACTACTGATGGTGGTTTCCAACTTTCTCAGTTCTCAACAGAAACAGCTGTTTCATGCAAAAGGCTAGTAGTTTTTATATTTTATAAACACAGTTTTTCAGCCTCTACAATCACACATGATTTCATTAAATCATCTTTATGTGGTTTTCCTTGCTTGGGTAACAGACAACTTGAAAACTTTGATGGCAGCCTCATTTTCATTTTTGTATAGAAAATTCTGCTATTATGAGATATTCTGGTTTAAATTTCCTAATTTCTCTAACTATTGGTTTTCTGTGAGTTGAGGATATTGTGATGAGTACTTAGTTTGCTGATGTATACTGTAGCAGAGCGTTTGTGTCATTGCATAATAAAGTATTACTTATCCATCTAATTCAGTAGCAAAATAATGTGCACTCAACTATTTCTTAAAAGTGGGGTATTTAAAATCCACTGTTCTTTTTTTCTTGTTTTAACATGATGGGTATGCAGTGATAATTAAAAAAAAAAGTGTGGCACATCATATGTGTGGTCCCTGAAATGCTATCAAACTTAGCTGTGTGATTCTTGGTGCTCAGAGCAGTGGTGCAGTGGTGAGACACACACAGTCTGTGCAGCTCCTCAACACTGCTATGCAGTAAATGAGCCAGTAGATAAGACATAGCTGAATGAGTGTGGGTGGGTGTGCTTCACCAAAACTTTATAAACAGTGAAATCTGATTTTCATGTAGTTTGTTCGTGTCATAGAATAGTGTTTTGATTTTGTTTCACAACCATTTAATAATGTAAAAATAATTCTTGGCTCATAGGCCAGATTTAGCTTGCAGAGCACAGCTTGATAACCACCTCTTCAAACAACTGTACAGACAATCCCAAACCTATGAACCGATGTTATTCCAAATTATCTTTTTTGTCAGCAGTAATAACTACCCCCAACTATTACCGTGTAAGAATCATACAGTAAATATTCAAATACTCTTTGAATATATGAGCCATCTGCTTCTGCACATGCAGTGGGGTGTCTCAGGTGTCCTGATGAGCTTCAGCTCTTCCATTAACATCCAGGAAAACTCAGACACCCTGCAGGAGACCCAGGTCTCTCATGGGAGTTCCTCCAGACTCTTGGGCATAGTGCATCCGGCCTGTCTGGTTTTCTGTCTGATCACCTCTTTCTGACACATCCAGTCACTCTGGTCAGTGTGTAATCTAGCAGTATGCCTTGTTGTAAGTTTGGCTCCTCACCTGTTAGCTGTATGCCGTGCTTTACAAAGAAAGAACTCACTTCTTTGAATGTAGTATGTGGATTTGGCTTCAGTGAGGAAGAGGAGCAGCCTTTGGAAGGAAGGAGTTGTGAGGAGAGAGTGGAGAAGGGAGGAGGATGAGGAACAGTGGCAAAGGGAGGGGTAAGAGCCCAGAAGGGAGGAGAGTGGGGAAGAATCATGAAGGGAGCAAGGGGACAGGATCAAGAACCCATTGTCTGGGCTTCCTGAGGGTTCAGTAATGATCATCACAGACTCGGAAACTCAGAGGCAAGTTTATTGTCTTACAGTTCTAGAGACCAGAAGTAAAAATGAGTCTCTGGGCTAAGGTCAAAATGTCTGGTAGGCTGTGTTCCTAGCCCTGGTAGCACTAACTGAAAGGTTGGTAGCTCAGGCCCATGTACTGGCTCCTTGGAAGAAAGATCTGACATTCTGCTTCTGTAAAGATTACACCTAGAAATCCTGTGAGGCATTTTTCCTCTATCACTGATGCTGCTAGGAGCTGGAAGTTGACTTAGTAGCACCTGACAACAGGGGAGAATTCCTTGCCTTGCCTTTTCCACTTTCTAGAGATTGCCCTTTCCTTCATCTTTAAAGCTGGGACTGTCTCTTCCTCATCACACAGCCTGCTCTCTGGTTCTCTGCTGCTTCCGTCTGTAAGGACTTGTGATTAGATTGGGTCCAATGGCTAATCCCAGATAATCTTCCTATTTTAAGCACAGCTGATTAACAATCTTAATACTATCTGCAACCTTAATCCATTTTTGCCATATAATGAACGTATTCATGAGTTCTGGGGATTAGGACCAGGGCAGTCCTGGGGGTAGGGAATGGGAGTAGGTGTTCTTCAACCTGCCACACTTGCCGTCTGCCTAGGCATCTCACACTTCATCTTAACCTTTAGGACTTCTGTCTTTTGTCACTGACTAAAAGAAAAGAGTAGTATTTGCTGTTGTTCATTTGTTCTACCTTGCTTTCGGTTTCAGAGTTAGGAAAAGCTTTAAGGCAGGGCATCTCAAACTTCCGTGTCCATGTGGAACCCCTGGAGGGCTTGTTATGAGAGGGGAAAGCCTGAAGAATTGTAGCCTTTCCTAAAATACTAGAAGCCTGAGGGCTTCAAACCTGAAGAGTTATAGCCTTGTTAAAAGCACCAGGAGCCTGGAAACCTGGTACAAGAAAAACCCCCACACAAGTACTTCCTTTGAGCAGTTTGACCCCAGAGAAAGGAGAGCCCACTCACTCCTCACAACTTAAGGATTTGCTTATCTTTATCTGTGTAACCATGTTAACACCGGTTAGAAGGTAAAATGATAATTTGTAACACTTCTATGCCTATGAAATTGCAATATGAAAATCTGTAAACCTGTAGTTGCCAATTGGAAGAGTGTATGAAAATTCCTTTGTTTGCTTCTTTGAGAAAACATATAAGTAGGTGTGTTTGATAATGGAAAGGGGTGTGCAGCTATTTTTTGGACTTGAGTCTGACCAGGACTTGAGTCTGACCGCAGCACCGCTGGCTATAAATCCCCTTCCTCTTAAAGACAAAATGGTGTTTGTGGTGTTTACTGCTCTGCGGTCTAAACTCGTCTTTTTCCTGCTGTTAGGGTCTGGATTTCAAGATGTGACACAGTTTCTCTCTAAAAGTTAAATTTTATTAAAAATGTGCCCAATAGGAAAAAAAGGGGCTGGCCCACCAGGGACACACTCCAAACTACGCAGAGCTGGAGGCTACCCCAGGCTTCCTTAGCGCACAGCATTTAAACTGTGAAACTGCAAATTAGGGAGGGGGAGCTAACCTTTGCATTGATTGGCTGAGGCCATATGGAATTTCTGCAAGTTGCAAAATGTAGCCGTGGGTGAATGTGTCAACCACATTGGTGAATGTTTTCATCCACATGGAATTTCTGTAGGTTGTAAAATGTAACCGTTAGTGGATGTTTTACTAGGCTGGCTCCAGGGGTTATTTGCAAGGCTGTCTCCAGGCCCTATCTTTTGCAAAACAAAGGCAAAATTACGGTGTAATTACTCTATGGTATTTCCTGTTATTTCCTGCTAAGCTGGTTCCTGGAGCCTCTCACTTTAATACCCTGAATTTTCATTGCACCCTTCCTCAAAATGGAGTCACTTATGTCTCATTTCAACACTGCAGCAGTCGAAGTGCAAATTCCTGGCCTCCATTCTCAGGGAGTCTGATTCTGCATCTGTAGCCTTGGTAGTTTGAAAATGTGCAATGCTACCAGGCTCCTGTGTGCTGCAGCTCCTGCTGCTTTTCCAGGTATTTTGAGCATTCAGAAGTGTGGAGTGGGGCTGTTGTACACTAGTCCGTTACTACCTTAGGGTAGAAGGAAGGTTTATTGTATAGGCCTTTTGTCATTCTGGCTCCTTAACATCTGAATCCTGTAAGCTTTTATCTCCTCACTTTCTCAGACAGACTCCTTCTACCTGGGAAGCTGAGAAAGCCAGGCCAGCGCTGCCTTGGCACCCTCTGCAGGAAACAAGCCACCAAGCGCTACTCACCCGCCCTACTCCACAAGCTAGAGTGGCACAGCAGCAGGTCTGGGAGGACCTGGATGCACACTGAAAGTCAGAGCCAGGAGCAGCAAGTTCCAAACCCCAGCTGCTGGGGCGGCCCCTAGCCTCTGCACCCAGTGGAGGCAACAGCCTCTCCCCAGGTGGTGCTGTTTGTCATGTGGCACATTGCTTCTGGTGGCATAAACATCAAAGCCTGCTTCTCTCTTGGAGGTTCTGTGAGAATGCAGCGTCTTCATTGCATCCCTTTTCTGCCAAAATTCACCAGTTTGTCTTTGTTGCTTGTGACACGTAATTCTAACAGAATTGGAAACACTGGAAAACCCATTGCTTTCATTATTCCTTCAGGATGCTTAACTAGTTGACATCAAGTAGATTCTGACTCACGGTGGCCCCATGCATGTCAGAGTAAAACTGTATTCCACAGGGTTTTCAGCAGTAGATTTTTCAGAAGTAAAATGTGAAGCAATTCTTTTGAGGTGCTTCTGGTTGGACTGGGACTACCAGCCTTTCAGTTAGCAACTGAGTGTATTAGTTGTTCGTACCACCTGAGGACTCTATAGGACTCTCAGGAACCTGAATTCCTTGTGCCTTCTCTGTGGTTTGAGATTTAAACAGCACACTGCTTATTATTAGTAATGATTCATATTAATTAATGTCACCTAAATTTCTGTTTTAAACAAAGCTGAAAAGGAAAACCAAATCAAACAAGGAAGTGTGGAAACTCAAGAAAGGCAGAGGAGAACAGGGAGACACCAGTGCTTGTGATTTTCTTTGGCCATCGGCTTCTCCTCCTCCATGCCAGGGACCCTCATTGCTGCCTCACAATGCTCTGATTTCCTGGTGGACTCCCTGGCTTCCTCCCTTCTCACTAAACTACTCGTCCCCTTTCTCCCAGGCTTTTCTGAAGACACCTTTACCCAGCAGGCATGAAACCTGCATTTGTTCTTGGCTCGTACTGTCCCAGTCCCAGCCTGGCCTGTGTCTAGGTATAATTATCAAATCATGATTCAGAGGATTAGAATGATCTTCACAAAATGATTACAAAAAGAAAATTATACTGTTTTACTTGTGTTCTGAAATTTTCCAAATAACTCTAAGCTAGAAGCCCAGGGTTGGAGAACTAATCGGTACTACTCTGGGTGCCAGGAGCCAAGGCTTCTGCTACTGAGTCTTCTATTTACATCTTTCTAGGGCCGAAGCACCTCTGGGGTATCTTTTTTTTTTTTTATTTTTATTTAACATAACTGAGTGAAAATGTACATTCACATGTAAATTTACATGCCCCCCTATATGCAGCTTCCACTGCTCTCCCTGTCCGGTGACTGCACACTATTCCTCTCTGCTCCATACATGTGTCATCCTCCCAACAACCTCCTTTCCCCTCCTCTCCGTCCACTCCCCTTCCTCCAGCCAGAGGTCAGCAAGATGATATCCTATAGATGTATAGAACCATAAAGTGCTTCCAATATATGGTTACTCTGCATTGCCAAGTCCAATCCATTCCTGTCCAAAGAGTGGACCTTTGTTATAATTTATGGGAACGGGCCGCATCAGGGCCAGGGGCCAGCCTCTCAGAGGAACCCCCAAACCGCTGGACCATCAATTGAGGTCTTTTAGTGGAGATCTCAAGATGCACCTCTTTTTATTCTTGTGTTGCCAGTGAGGCTCCTCTCTGTGAGCTCCATCGTGGCTATCACTGGTGGTGGCCAGGCACCGTCTGGTTCTTCCGGTCCCAGGTCAATGTAGGCACCCACTCTTGTGGGTCTCTCTGTCTTCTCGGTTGTCTTTACTGCATGTCATTTTGGCCCTCGGTGAGCATCCGTTCCTGCTGAGTTGGGACCATTTGCTGTGTCCTCGGATGGCAGCTTGGCAGCTTTTAAGACCCCAGACGCCACTCACCAATGTGGGGTGCAGAGAGCTCTCTTAGCAAAACGCTAGTTGTGCCAATTGGCCTGGAATTCTCCTAAGAGCATGGTCCCCCGCCCCCCGCCCCAGCTACTCTATCCTTGCAGTATTGAGTTAAGATGGAAGAAGTACTCACTCCGGGGTATCTTTTGAAACATTTCAAACAACATGGATCTCATTGTCTTAAAGAAGGGCTGAAAGCTTTTGACATGGAATAATAAATCTCTTCCGTGTGCATGAGAAATGAGGTGGTTTTGTGTTTCCTTCTATGAGATCTCCGTCCCTGTGGAGAAGGGCCTGCCATCAGCACCTGGAGGGCAGTGGTGGCCTCTCCTGCTTCTGGGCAATGGTATACCTGCCCTGCACTGTGGTTAGTCCCTTCGTCACCCCAATCTGTCCTTTGGCTGCCATCTGTGGGCCCACCACCTTAGCCCTTCTAGTGCACATCTAGACTCAGTACCCACCTTGTTCTTCCTCTTCCCTAAGCTGCCCTCCTGCGCCGCTTCAGTGATGTCCTTGTCAACCCCTCTTCTGTCAGCATTCTCCCAGAACCCCACATCAGCTTCTGCTCTTCCCTCTGCTGCAGTCCCTTTGTTCCTCTTCCCTCCCACAGTCTGTCTCAGAGTCCCAAATTCATCCATTCCCGTCCTCATCTCTGACAGCTCCGTCCAGGTGGAAGCCCCCTCTTTCCTGTAGGTCTGTCAGATACCCTAGGCCTGAGACCTTCAGGTGCCTTCCCGCCTGCTGGCGTTTGCTTGCCCCAGACCTTTCTCTACCCTGCATTTCCAGCTCTGTCTTCAGCATCAGGTACAATGCTTTCTCTCTGAGGCGGTTGTTCTTTCTCGCGTTCTCTTCTGCCATTTGTTTTTCCTTACCCACTAGTTGCCTTTTAAAGTAGATTAAAGGAAATATATGAGTTGATTAAAAGAAAACAAAGAACAGTTCAGGAGGCACATAAAGTCAGCAGGGGACTGAAGTCTAGTCAACAGTTCACTGGCATGAGCAGTTTGAGACTGGAACCTTAGGTAGACCCATTAGTAGCTGAGAGACACTAGGCAAGTTCTAGAATCTCTATGTGCCTTCATTTCACCACAGGATTATTGTGGAATTAAAGGTGGTACACTTCAAATTCAGACCTCATTATTCCTGTAGAGTCTGCCTTCCCTTCCTGCTTTGGTTATCCAGTGTTGCTATAACAAAAAGTACCATAAGTGAGTGGTTTTAACAAATTCATTCTCTCAGTTACTAAAACCCAAACCCAAACCCATTGTCATCAAGTCATTTCCAGCTCAAAGGAATGAGTTTGTACTACTAACCTTTGGGTGAGCAACTGTAGCTCTCAGCCACTGTTCCACCAAGGCTCAGGAGGCTGGAAGTTTGAATTCCGAGTGCTGGCTCCAGGGGCAGGCTCTGTGTCTCCTCTGGGGGAAAGTTTCTGTGTATATTCAGTGTCTTTTTCTGCATTTCTTGGTGATCTTGTGGTGTGTTATCTTCCCCTCCTTTCGTGCTTGCCTTGCTTAATCGCCTCTCTTATCTCTTAAAAGAGATTGAGTTAAAATGCACTCCACATTAATCCTGCCTCATTAATGTAACATAGAAAACGTATTCTCAAATGCAGTTAATAACTGCAGGTATGAACTCAATTCTGACTCACAGTGACCGTCTAGGACGGAAGAGAACTGCCTCATAGAGTTTCCAAGGAGCAGTTGGTAGGCTGAAACTGCTAGCCTGTTGTTCCGTGGTGATAGCTCAGAACCACTGCACCACCAGTATTCCAACCACAGGTAGAAGGGTTAGTATTTATAACATGTCTTGAGGGACACAATTCAATCCGTAACACTTGTCATTGCAAATCCTCATTAAGTTAGGGAGCTGACTCTGTGCAGCCTCTTTAGTCAAGAGAACACCATGCCCTCAGAGGAAGGTCAGAATTTACTTTAGAAGACTTCTCTGGCAAATGTCACCTTCAGATGTTCTGGCTCTAGGAAGGTAGGTTTGAGTTCTGAAAGCCACACAAACTTTTAGGAAGGAGTAATCACTTTTCTCACATTACATCTTTTGTTAGCAGTGGTCTTTTCTGTTTGTTTGTAGGTGACCATGGAGCTTTGAGTAATGTTCAGAAAGCATACTATGGGAGCCCTTGCCTAGATCGTGGCCCAGGGCTACAAACGGCAGAAACTCCCTGTCCTTGTAAACATCCCATGTGACCTGAACTCAACCTTTATTTAAATTTAAACCTAATAATATTTCTTGTGTGCATCTTAAGATCTAGAAAATGATTTTCCTAGAATGTCTACATGGCTTTTAAATAATTTTTTGTTGTTGAGAATTAAAGAACCCGAACCCAGTGCTGTGGAATCAGGTCTGACTCATTGTGACCCTAGAGAATATACACAGCAAAATACCAATTCAACCATTTCTATGTGTACAGTTCACTGACGCTGAGTACGCATTGTTTCAGTTGTGCAACCATTCTCACCTTCCTTTCCTGAATTGTTCCTCCTCTATTAACATCAACTTACCGCCCCCTATGTTTCCTGTCTAAATTTTCAGGTTGGTGTTGTTAGTTTGATCCTGTATACGTAGTTCTTAAAAGAGCACAATGCTCAAGGCAGACATTCTTTACCAGTTAAGCTAAAGTATTGTTTGGCTTAAGAAGACTTCAGGGAATATTTTTGTTTAAGACTTAAAGATTACCTTAGGGCAGTGGTTTGGGGGTTTCATCCAGCCTCCATGGCTCCAGAAAGTTTAGAGTCATGAGAACATGAAATCCTGTTCTTCATTTTCCCTCTTTTGATCAGGATTCTGTGGTAGAATCTTTGATCAGAATGTTCAGTAAGGGTAGCCAGATGCCATCTAGTTCTTCTGGCAGAGGACGAGGCAGTTATTCATGGAGGCAATTGGCCGTGTATTCTATTTTGTAGTCCTGTTCCAGATGCTTCTGCTTCCTCTGCTGCTCCAGGCAATAGAGAGCAATTGTTGTATCATGGATGGACACTTGTAGCCTTTTAAGACCCCAGGTACTATGCAATAGAAAATAGAATGGGAGCACTAAACAGGACATTAGGCCAATTAACTGGGATGTCCAAAGTAACCATGTCCTTAAACCTTCAAAGCGAGAAACCAAATCACAGGAGGTGAAACCAAACCACATGAAGTACTTGGTTGTACTTAAGCAGCCTCAGCAGCTGTTCTTTGTTGTTATTATAAATGTATGTATCACTCAACTTTGGCCAATTCAACTCTTTAAAGTACAGCTTATTGACAGCAATTATGTTAATTGCTCTGCAACCCTACCTTTAGTCAGTGTGATTCTTCCATTACCATAAACCAAAACTCAGTGCTCCATAAGCAATAACCACCCACCCCTCCCAGCCCTTGTAACCACTAGTAAATTTTGATCTCTATACATATCCATCCTTACCTTTTTATATAATTGAGGTCACACAAAACTTATCCTTTCATGATTGACATATTTTACTCAGCATAATGTCATCAGGTTCTATCTATAATGTAGAATGTTCCAAGACTTCTTCCTGGCTGAGTAGTATTCCATGGTTTGTATGTACCACAGTTTGTTTATCTGTTGATTGGTATTTAGCTTGTTTCTACCTTTTGACTATTGTGAATGACACTGCACTGAACATGGATGTACATGTGTCTGTTTGTATTGCTGCTTTCAAGTCCCATGGATATAGTCCTAGCCATGGAACTGCTGGGGCATGTGATAAGATTCTGTTTTTAGTTTTTTGAGGAATCACCACACTGTTTATCACGAATACCATTTTGCATTCCCACCAGCCATGTACAAGGGTTCCAACTTCCCCACATCTTCCCAACATTTGCTACTTTATGGTTTTGGTTTGTTTTGTTTTTCCTTAGTCATCCTACTGTTGTTGTTGTGACTCTTAATACCTCTATAGGACAGAGTAGAATTGCCCCACAGGGTTTGTAAGGCTGTAATTGTTATAGAAACAAGTTGCCACATCTTCCTCCTGTGCCTAGTGGGAGTGAAATGGCATCTCGTTACAGTTTTAATTTGCATCTCTCTGACTGCTAATGCTACAATTTCTCTGTGTTTTTAAATGTTGATGTTAAACACACATGAGATTGGCAATTTCTAAGATGTGGCTATGTATTCGTAGCCTCGTCCTCTTTTCCCTCATATGTCAGTGAGAACTGCTGACCTGGTGTACTCCTCTCTTTATGCCCTCTCCTGGTCACTCACGTCATCAACCCCCACTCCTCCAAGCTGGCAACGTCAACAGTGCTCTGTGCCCTCCCTGGCCTTTGTCCCCTGTATCCTCTTGGTCATAAGCAACATCTTACTAACATTGAGACTCTGCTAGTACTCCCTGTGCCCTCTGCCCTAACTGAGCCCTTTGCTTCTGCACCGTGTGTGCTAACAAGACATCCAAACTAGCTCTCCAGCTCTAAACTCCTTACACTGAAATCGTGTTCAAATTGCTGCTCCTATCTTTTTAAACAGATCTAATGATTCACTTTCTCATTCAGTGTTTCGCTCCACTCAGCCACGGACCTAGGTCATGGAGTGTGTCCTGTGTCTGGCCTTTCTGACCTGCACAGGCAGACCCGCATCAACATCCCCAAAGCGTGTTACAACAACATGACTCCAGTATTTACCACATCAGAGTGTTATTTTGGGGTTATTTTGGTATCCACGGGAACAAATATTACAAGGCCTTTAGCATAATCCTAGACACAAAGTAGGAGCTCAGTAAACTTCTGCGGAAATAAAATATGTCATTGTCATGGATTGAATTGTGTCCCCCCAAAAAATATGTGTAGCTGTGTGGCTGGCCCATGATTCCCACTGTCCTCCATTTGTGGTTTTCCTAAACTGTATGTTAAAGGATTAGAGTGGGGCTGTAAATCCCTTCGTAGGATCACCTCCTTGCTCCACTGTAAAGGGAGTGTCCCTGGAGTATGGCTTGCCCCACCCTTAATGCTTTCATTCTACGAGAGAGCAAGGGACAGAGAAGCAGGCAGAGAATTGGGAACCTCGTACCATCAAGAAAGCAGCACTGGGAGAAGAGTGCGTCCTTCAGACCTGAGGTTCCTGTGCCAAGATGCTCTCTGGACAAAGACTGATGCAATACCGGACTTTCCTCTTGAGCTGACAAGGGGAAAGCCTTCCCGTGGAGCGGACACTGTGAATACGGACTTGCAGCCTACCAGACCATGTAAGAATAAGCTTTTTACTTTATTAAAGCCATCCACTCTGTAGTATTTCTGTTAGAGTAGCCCCAGCTGACTAAAACAGTAGCTTTTTCCACAAAGCTTGCCTGACAGTATAAAAATAGTTTTCTAAGACAGTGTGTCCATTTATCACTGTTCTGTTAATACCTGAAAAAAAAAAAAAACCCACTGCCATCAAGTCGATTCCAGCTCATAGTGACCCTATAGGACGGAGTAGAACTGCTACATAGAGTTTCCAAGGAGTGCCTAGCAGATTCGAACTGCTGAGCTTTTGGTTAGCAAGCATAGCAATTAACCACTACAGAACTAGAGTTTCTGTTCTCTTAATACCTTTCTGTAAATTAGGGATGAACATATGCATAGTCAAAGACCTGAACATACCTTAGTAGCAGAGGAAGCAGCCTCCGTGCCATAGCAATAGGAACAGGGCTGACACAAAAACCATCCAGTGCAGCCCAGAAGGTATTCTTATTCCCCTTAAAAAGGAAGAAATCAAGTTATCTGTCTCTTTAGGGTGCTTATCTCTAAACTAGGATTAAAAAACAAGTTTCCTGCACTCGGTTTCTTCTCCATGGCCTGGAGGGGGTGCACACTATGCTGTGGAGTTACTGAAATGCAGGAGGTAGACTCGTGAGCTGATGGTGGTATGGCTCACAGTTTGTTGGTGTCACTGAACTGGGAGGCAGAGGGTTGACTGTAACTGCTACAAGGACAGGAGGAGTGTGAATGTGTAGAAGGGAGAGCCTAGGAGCCTCCATGAGAGTTGGGAAGAGTTGGAGGTTGGAGTGAGAGGCCAAGCAGGCACCTAGATGGGCCTGGGAGCTGTACCTGTACCTGCTGAAGAAAATGTTCACCGTGTATTCCTCTGGCAAGGTGCGTGTTTTCAGAACGGATAAGCAAATTCTACAAAATAACATAAAACAATGAACAACCCACTTTCAATGAGAAAATGACATTTCACGGTACATTATTCATGAAGACTCAATAAAGGGCCAACATTATTTGTCATCAAGAAAATGGTAATTAAAGTTACCAAAGAGATAGCAGCTCATTCCCACTGATGCCATGCCATATCCATTGCCATTCAAGTCAGTTCTGCCTCACAGCAACACACCCAACAGAATGGTTCAAATTAAAGACTGACAATAGCAAATGTTGAGAAAATTGTAGTCAAGTGGTCATAAAACTTTTCATATAAAGGAAAAATAGTAAATATTTTAGACATTCCGGGCCATAGGCTCTGTTACAACTACTCACCTCTGCTATTGTGTCAAGAACGCAGCCATTGACAATATGTACACAAATGAGTGTGGTCATGTTCCAGTGCAACTCTACTGTTTATAAATATTAAAATTTTCAAGTGCACAAAATACATTTTACTATTTTTTTTTATTGTGATTAAGTGAAAGTATACTATCCAAATTAATTTTGCATGCCTGCTGTGGTGGTCAGGATTATGTCAACTTGGCTACTCCATATTTGGCTGCTGTATTAAGTGGCAGGGTGGGGTTTGTGGTGGCTCCCATCCCTCGGCTCTCATCTCTGGGCCTTTCACTACTACTGCTGGCCTGCTCACGTAGCCAGGAGCTCCTGCTCTCTTCTTCCAGAGTCTGGTTCCGGGACTTGATCTAGCAGCTGTTGGATTCATCAGTCCTTACAGTTGGCACTTGAGAGTCCTGCTCCCTGACCTGCCGCTCCTGGGTTTGCCAGCCTGTGCCGCTCCTGCTCCCTGACCTGCCGATCCTGGGGTCGCTAGCCTCTGCTGCTTTGTCTCGCCACCAGCTTGAGATCCACTGACCTACACAACCAGTGATCTAGAACTTTGGTCTCTGACCTGCTGACTTTGGGTTCCTCAGCTTCCATGGCCACGTGAGCCTTGTGCCAGAACTTGGGACATTCAGCTTCTGTGATTGCTTGAGCTGTTTCCTATATCTGTCTGTCTATACATGTATTATAAATCTTTCCTTGTACATGCACATGTTACTGGTTTTGCTTCCCTAGAAAACTCAGCCTAAGACACCCGCCTATCTACAGCTCTTCTGCTCTCCCTCCCCTGTGTCACATACTCCTCTTAACTTGTATCCTCTTGACAAGCTACTGCCCCCTCATCTCCACCCTCTTCTTCCCCATCTAGAAAGAGACCAGTAGGACAGCCTGCTATACATGCATAGAACCATAAGGTACACCTACCATATGGTCACATTGTGTCCCTAAGTCCAGTCCATTTTTGTCCGAAGAGTTGACCTCAGTAGCATTTTCTAACAGGGGCAGCAGCAGGTCTAGGGGCCATGCTTCCAGGAAATCCCTTAGGCCATTGAACCATCAGCTGTGGTCTTTTAGTAGAGGTCTTGAGCTGTACCCCTTTTTTTCTTGTGTCACCACTCAACATTATGTGCCCTATCACGGCTGTGTTTGGTGGTGGCCAGGCACCATCTGGTTCTTCTGGTCAGTGGTCAGATGTTGATACAGTCACCCATTTACCATGGGTCCTTCTGTCTCCTGGGCACTTTTTTCTGTGGTGTTCTCAGTGATCATCTGTTCCAGATGATTTGGGACCATTGGTGTACCTCAGAAGGCAGCTTGCTAGCTTTTAAGACCCTAGACACCACTCACCAATATGGAGTGCAGAAGACTCTTTTAATAATAGGCTAATTATGCAGTTGACCCCAATGTCCTCTGAGAGCATGGTCCCCAGACCCCACCCCTGCTACTTTATCCTTGTATTGGGTTGAGATTAGAAGAGTTTTCAGTTTATAGCAAAGTCAAGTTAAAAATATACCATGATCAGCTCTACCACACCTAGAGGTTACTCAGGAATGGAAACATGTTTATATAAAGACTTACAGAATTTTTTTTTTGTGATTAAGTGAAGGTATACAATCCAAGTCGGTTTTACATGCCCACCAATCTGCAGCTCCTTGCTCTCCTTACTCTGTGACAGCACACTTCTTTTCATTTTATACTTCTGGTATCCCCTTAACAAGCTCCTGTCCCCTCCTCTGTACCCTCTTCTCTCACATCTAGAAAGAAGTCAGTAGGACAGCTTCCTATAAATGCATAGAACTATAAAGTACACCCACCATATCGTCAAATTGTGTCCCCAGGTCTAGTCCATTTTTGTCCAAAGAGTTGACTTCAGAAGTGTTTTTCAGACAGGGGCAGCAGCAGATCTAGGGGCCATGCTCCCAGGGTTCCCCGGGCTTTCGGACTGTCAACTGTGGCATTGCAGTGGAGTTCTTGAGCTGCACTTATCTTTTCCCCATGTTGCCACAGGGACTCAACATTGCATGCCCCATCACGGCTGTGTATGGTGGTGGCCAGGCAGCATCTGGTTCTTCTGGTCACATGTTGATACAGTTTCACATTCATATGGATCCTTCTGTCTCCTGGGCTCTTTCTTCTGTGTGTTTTTGGTGTTCTCAGTGATCATCTGTTCCAGATGAGTTGGGACCATTTGATATACATCAGATGGCAGCTTGCTAGCTTTCAAGACCCCAGACGCCACTCATGAATATGCAGTGCAGAAGACACTCTTAGTGACAGGCTAATTATGCCAACTGATATCGATGTCCCCGAGAGCATGGTCCCCAGACCCCTCCTCTGCTACTCTATCCTTGCAATATTGGATTGAGATTAGAAGAACTTTCAGTTTATGGTGAAGTCCAGTTAAGTTGATCTACTTTCTACTGTGTGCTGTCACTGCTTTCACCTAAGCAAATTGTTCTATCAACTATCTAATCTATGACCAACCTTCATCCCCCTGCCCAACCCTTGTAGCCATCAAAGAGTCTTGTCTTCTGTATATAAGTCTGTTTTTAAGTCTTTATAGCAGAGGTCTTATACAATATTTGTCTTTGTGCCACAAACTGATTTCACTCAGCATAAAGTCTTCTAGTTGAAATCAGGTGATGAGATGCTTCCTAAAATTGTCATTCTTCTTTGTCCCTGTGTAGTGTTCCATTAAGTATATGTATCATAGTTTGTTTATCCATTTCATCTGTTGATGGGCATCTTGGTTGATTTCCATCATTTTGCTATTGTGGACTATGCTGCAGTAAACATTTGTGTACGTGTATCTGTTTGTGTGACTGCTGTTGATTCTGTAAGATATATTCTCAGCAGTGGGATTACTGGATCAAATGGTATATCTATTTCCAGCTTTTTAAGGCAGTGCCAGATTGCTTTCCAAAGATGCTGTACCATTTTGCAATCCCACTGGAAGTGTAGGAGAGTTCCAGTGTCTCTACAGCCTCTCCAGCATTTGTTCTTTTGTGTTTTTGGATTATGGCCAACCTTGTTGGGGTGAGATGGTATCTCAGTGTAGTTTTTATTTGGATTTCATGATAGGTAATGATTGTATTTTCTCATATGTCTGGCATGTTCTCTCTAGTGAAATGTCTGCCCATCTCATTTGCCCATCACTTAATTGGGTTATTTACCTTTTTCTTGTTGATATTTTGCAGTACCTTGTAGATTATGGAGATAAAACATCAGTCCAACATGTAGTTGCCAAATATATTTTTCAAATTCTGTAGGTGGTCTTTTAACTGTTTTGATAAAATTAAAGACTTACAGAATTTTTATATCAATTTTACTGAAAATAGCCAGCAACTGAAAATAACCTAAACTTTCATCACTGGGGGAATGGATAAATAAACACAACAACATGGGTGAACTTTAAAAATACTATACACATATATAAGAGAGTATGATTATATTTATATTAATTTTAAGAACAAGCAAAAGGAATCTGTGGTGATAGAAATCAGTGCAATAATAGTGTGGAGAGGATTTCTGGAAGGGACATGAGGGAGCTTTCTGGGGGTCACAGAAATGTTCTGTGTCTTGACTGGAGTGTTGGTTACACAGTGTTAAAACTCATTGATTTGAGCTCTTAAATTCTATGTGTTTTCCTATGTGTAATTATTTTCTCTTTTTATTTTAATGTGAAGTTTCATAACAGTGCCTGGCATAAAGACTCAGTAATGTTTGCTATTTTGAAAAAAAAGGTTTTTGGGTGGCAGAGTCAAGATGGTGGACCAAAGACACATCTCACTAAATCCCTTTGGAAACCAAGACCTGAATTGATAATTAAATGGAGCCTTCTGGACACCTCATGAGCCCTAGGATGCGGCATAAGGCTGTTAATGTGGACTTCATACCACTGAACAGAAAACCTCTCTTTCGCTGACCCCAATCTCGGTGAGCATGGGCTTGCACAGACCGAAGATAACTCACAATTTTATTATTATTTTTCTCTGTCTTAGCCAACAGGCAGAGCTGGGACTTGACTAGCCGCTAATCTCAGAAACGCTGCTGGTGGGATCTGCAAGTGAAATTGCGATATTTTGAAAGCCTGGCTTTGGACTCTGTGCATCTCGGAACCTTTGGCCTCTCTTTCCACCTCTGCCATAGAGTAGCTTGGATCCAGCCAGGCGGCATACTAGTGCGGGATGCCACCTTGATCCGTTGGAAGGTGGATACACCCATAAGGAGGCCCCAGCTGGATTTAGTTCCTAGACTGGGAGGCAGTGCCAGCTCAGGGGAGAGCGCTTTTCTGGGAGAAAGCAATATTTTACACAATGTCACCTGGCAACAGAGGTTGTGGACTCTGTGCAACCCAGCACCTTTGGCCTCTCCGCTTCCACCATAGAGTAGCCTGGACCCAGCCAGGTGGCAAGCTTCTGCAGAACACCATCTTGATCCACTAGGAGGCAGAAATACCCATATGGAAGCCTCAGCTGTACATAATTCCTGGGCTGGGAGGCAGCACCTGCCTGGAGGAGAGCACTTTTCCAGCAGAAACTCAGTATTCTACACAGTGTTGCCTACAGCTGGGGCCTGATAACAGAGGCCAGCTGGGCAGTAGCCATTCTGTATTTTGAGCTAGTTTGTAACATCTGGGGTTCCATATAGAGGCGCTTACTTAGCCAGCTGAGAACAGGGACTTAAATACCTGAAAACCTGACTGACTTTGGAAGTTGTCAGGTACTTCTTGCCTCTTGTATTAAGACATCCTAGAGAAACAAAAACAGCAGTCCATCCTCACAGCATCTCCCCCAATCTCTGTTGACTCACGCGATGCCCTGAAAGCAACAAACTCTGGAGAAATGCATATCCAAGAAATCACCCATGGCTTCAGAAGGCCCCCAAAAGAAAGCACCTCAGAACTTATCAGACAAAGAAGCTTTTCTGAAACTACTGGAAGGTGAATATGAAAGGATTATAGAGAGAGCTCTCCTAGACCTTATACAAAATGCAGCAGAACAAAATGAAAAATTAAGCAAGCTGTTTGATCTGATGGGACACCAGTACTCATAAATCCAACAGATCAAAAACAGAATCAAAAAGATAGAAAATTCAATTCAAAGCGAAGAAAACAGAATGGAGCAAATGCAAAAGAGACTTTCTGATTTGGAAGACAGAGCTACTGACTCCAGCATTTATGAGGAGAAATCAGAAAAAAGAAATGAGAAAAATGAAGAAGGATTAAGAAGCATGTGGGAGTCTATTAAGAGGAACAATCTACGATTAATTGGAGTTCCTGAACAGGGGCAGTCACCTGAGAACACAGAGAGTATTGTTGCTGAATTGCTGACAGCAAACTTCCCAGAAATTATGGGATAGCTTATCCAAGATACATATCGAACACCACTCAATATAGATCTCCAAAGAAAGACTCCAAGACATATTATAGTCAAGCTTAACAAAATGAAACATAAGCAGAAACTCTTAGAGGCAGCAAGACTCAAACTAAAGCTAACAATCAGAGGGAAACCCTGTAGGCTTTCATCGGATTTCCCAGCAGAAACAATGCTGGCACAGAGACAGTGGCATGACACATTCAAAACCTTGAAGGAGGAGAATTTCCAGCCAAGAATTATATATCCTGCAAAACTATCTTTCAAATATGAAAATGAAATAAAGACATTTGCAGATAAACAGAAACTCAGAGACTTCTTGAAAACTAAACCGAAGCTACAAGAAATACTGAAAGAATCTCTTGGCTAAGAAGAACAAAACCACAAACTTCATACTTTAGAAGCAAATATAGGACACATCACCCAGAATCATCCACAATTAGGGAAGGCTCCAAACTCAATCAAAGCTATAATAGTGAAAGAAATCATCCAGTGACCATATCATGAAAACTATGATGTCATCATATTAAAAAGAAGGATGTACTACACTCATTATAGTCCTTCCAGATGGAGAGGAAGTTGATAAGAATGGTAGTAATTAAAATTGGGTTTATACAGTTTAAGGGGGATTATAGGGGAAGCCATAATGCACAATAGAGATGCAACATATCAAATCAAGAAACGTAATGCAGGATTCTCAACAACCATGAAACCAACCCTGAAAAAGGTGAAAAATCAAGTCACAAAGAAAAATGTCCTACAACAGGTTAGTAAGAACAACAGAGAAAAGAACACAAAAATAAACACAATGACAACACTGAACACGTACCTATCAGTAATCACATTGAATGTGAATGGACTGAATGCACCAGTAAGGAGACATCAAGTGACATCTTAGATCAAAAGACATGACCCATCCATATATTGCCTGCAAGAAACCCACCTTAGACTTAAAGATATGAACAAACTGAAAATTAAAGTATGGAGGAATACATATCATGCTAACAATACACAAAGAAGAGCAGGTGTGGCGATTCTAATTTCAGATAAAATCGATTTTAATGGTAAATCCACCATCATGAACAGGGAAGGACACTATTGCTGAAAGGTTCAGTACCCAAACATGACTGAATAATATTAAATATTTATGCACCTAATAATAAAGCACCTAAATACATTGAAGAAACACTGACTACACTCAAAAATGAGATCGATCACTCCACAGTAATAGTGGGAGACATCAACACTCCACTGTCGATATTGGATGAATCGTCTAGAAAAAAAGCTCAATAAAAACAAAGAAGATCTTATTGCCACAATTAATGAACTAGACCTCATCGATATGTACAGAACTTTCTGTCCATCAGCAGACAACTACACCTTCTTTGCCAGTGCACATGGAACACTCTCTAGAATAGACCATGTGTTAGGACATAAAGCAATTCTCAACAAAATCCATACCATTGAATTAATGCAAAGCATCTTTGATCATAAAGCCATAAAAGTTGAAATCAGTAGCATAAAAAAGACAGATAAAAAGTGGAACTAATGGCAACTAAACAACATCTTGCTTAAAAAGCCATGGGGTGTAGAAGAAATCAAGGATGAAATAAGTTTATGGATTCCAATGAGAAGGAAAACACTTCCTACCAGAACCTATGGGATACAGCCAAAGCAGTGCTGAAAGATCCGTTTGTCTCCATAAATGCACACATCTGGAAAAAAGAAACCATATCAAAGAACTAATCCTACAGCTTGTACAGGTAGAGAGAGAACAACAGAGGAATGCCTCCGACACCGGAAGAAAATGAACCATGAAGATTAGAGCAGAACTAAACGAATTAGAGAACAGAACAATTGAAAAAAATTGAAAAGATAACCCAAAGAAGAAATGAGAGTGGAGTTGTCACAACAGATCAAACAGAAATCAAAAATACCATAACAGAATACTGTGAAAGACTGTACTCTAACAAATTAAAAAACCTAGAGGAAATAGACAAATGCATTGATTCATATCACCTACCAAAATTGTCACAAGGTGAAGCAGAACAACTTAATAAACCCATCACAAAGGAAGAGATTGAAAAAGTCATCAAAAAATTACCAACTAAAAAAAGCCTGGACCCAGATGGCTTCACCGCAGAATTCTGCCAAGCTTTTAGAGAAGAGTTATTTCCAATACTGCTGAGACTATTTCACAGTATAGAAAGGGATGGAGTACTCCCAGACTGATTCTACGAAGCCAGCATAACTCTGGTGCCAAAGCCAGGAAAGGACCCAACCAAAAAGGAGAACTACAGACTGATATCACTCATGAATCTAGATACAAAAATCATAAACAAAATTCTTGCCAGTAGAATACAACAACATATCCAAAAAGTAACCCATCATGACCAAGTTGGATTCATACCAGGGATGCAAGGCTGGTTCAACAGCAGAAAAACAATTAATGTGGTCAACCACATAAATAACACAAAAGAATCACCTAATTTTGTCTATTGATGCAGAAAAGGCATTTAATAAAGTCCAACACCCACTCATGCTAAAAACTCTGAGCAAAATAGGAATAGACAGCAAATATCTCTATACAATAAGGGCCATTTATACAAAGCTGACTGCCTACATCATGCTGAATGGAGAGAGACTGAAACAGTTTCTCTTGATAACAGGAACTAGACAAGGATGCCCACTGTCACCTCTCCTATTCAACATTGTACTAGAAGTTCTAGCCAGAGCAATTAGACAAGACCAAGAAATAAAGGGCATCTGCCTCAGCAAAGAGGAAGTAAAAAATCTCCCTATTTGCAGATGATATGATTGTATATGCAGAGAATCCTAAAGAATCCATAAGTAAACTGCTCAAACTGATAGAAGAGTTCAGCAGTCCCAGGATACAGGGTAAACATAAGTAAATCAGTAGGATTCCTTTATACCAACAATGAGATCATTAAAGAAGAAATCACCAAATCAATACTGTTTGCTATAGCCCCCAAGAAGATGAAAGTACCTCGGAATAACTCTAACCAGAGAAGTAACAGACCTTTACAGGGAGAACTACAAAATCTTTCTACAGGAAACTAAGAGACACTTACATAAATGGAGAATCCTACCCTGCTCATGAATAGGAAGATATAACATTGTGAAAATGTCTGTTTTACCCAAGTCAATCTACTTATATAATGCAGTCCCAATAAAAATTCCAGTGACATTTTTTAATGAGATGGAGAAAGAAATCATAAACTTTATTTGGAAAGGGTAGAAGCCCCAGCTAAGTAAAGCACTACTGAAGAAGGAGAACACACTGAGAAGCCTCTCACTACCCAACTTTAGAATCTATTACATGGCCACAGTTGTCAAAACAGCCTGGTACTGTTACAAAAAGAGACAGATAGATCAATGGAACAGAATTGAGACTCCAGAGATGACACCGTCTTCCTATGAACAGTTGATATTTGACAAAGGTCCTAAGACGTTAAACTGGGGTAAAAACAATCTGTTCAACAAATGGTGCTGGCGAAATTGGATATCTATCTGCAATAAATTGAAACAAGACACATATCTTACACCTTATACAGAAACCAACTCAAACTGAATAGCCAAAGCCAAGTGCTGTCAGAAGACCAAAATATCAAATCTAAAACAAGAAAGCTGATCCAAGAAACAGTAGGAACAACAATGAAAATTTTAATACACAACATAGACAGACTTCAAAATCTGTCAAACAAGCACAATCAACAGAAGAAAAAATAGATTAATGGGAACTATTAAGAATCAAACACTTTTGTTCATCCAGAGACTTTATTAATAGAGTAAAAGGCCACCTACAGAATGGGAAAAAATATTTGGCAGCTGTATGTCAGACCCACATCTCATCTCCGTAATCTATAAGGTACTGCAAAATGCCAATAAGAAAAAGATAAATAATCCAATTAAATGATGGATGAAGGAGATGGACAGACACTTCCCTAAAGAGGCGAACCAGACAGCCAAAGAACGCATGTGGACATGCTCACGATCATTAGCTATTAAAGAAATTCAAATGCAAACTACAATGAGATACCATCTCACCCCAACAAGGTTGGCTATGATCCACAGAAACACAAAACAACAAATGCTGGAGAGGCTGTGGAGAAAGTGGAACTCTCCTACACTGTTGGTGGGATTGCAAAATGGTGCAACCTCTTGGAAAGCAACCTGGTGCTTCCTTAAAAAGCTGGATCTAGATATACCATTTCACCCAGTAATTCCACTGTTTGGAATACATCCTTCAGTATCAAGGCCGTTCACACCAACTGATTCAGGTACAAGAATGTTTATCGCAGCACAGTCCACAATAGCAAGAACATGGACTCATCCCAGATGCCCAACAATAGAGGAATGGATAGGTACACTGTGGTATATATACTCAATGGAACAGTATGCAATGATAAAGAGCAATGATGATTCTAGGAAACATTTCATAACCTAGTTTCAATTGGAGGACATTTTGTTGAGTGCAAGTAGTCAGCAACAAAAAGAGAAATATGGTATGAGACCACTACAATAAGAGTTTAAAAACAGACTCCTGCATACAAGGAAAGACTCTTTGATGGCAGCAAGAGTGGGTAGGGATGAAGGGGGAGAGGGGGAGGGTTTAGATTAGATAGTTAATAGAAATTCTGTTGGGTGAAATCTGTGACAGCACACATTAGAAAGAAGATGAGTATTAACTGGTCTTGAACATAACATGATTACTCCTCCCATCTTACCCCGATATTGCAAGGATAGAGTATCTGGGGCAGGGGCCTGGGGACCATGTTCTCATGGGATATCAAAGCCAATTGGCACAACTAGTGTTTTGCTAAAAGAGCCTTCTGCACCTGACATTTGTGAGTGGCGTCTAGCTGCCATCTGAGGATACAGCAAATGATCCCAGCTCAGCAGAAACAGATGATTACCAAGGACCAAAACTACACAGGGGAAAGAGAACCTAGAAGATAGAGAGACCCACATGAGTGGGTGACTACACTGACTTGTGACCGGAAGAACCCGATGGTGCCTGGCCACTATGGAGCTCATGAAGTTGAGTCTCACTGGCAAAACAGGGATAAAAAGGGGTGCACCCTGAGATCTCCATTAAAAGACCACAGTTGATAGTCCAGGGGCCTCAGAGTTCCCCTAGGAGCATTGGCCCCTGTCCGTGATGGAAGTCAACTCTTCAGACAGGAATGGATTCGACTTGGTGACAGAGAGTGACCATATCATGTGTGCACTTTATGGTTCTATGCATCTGTAGAATACCGTCCTGCTGACCTCTTACTGGAGGAAAGGGAGTGGGTGGGGAGGAGGGGATGCGAGATTTTTGGGAGGATAAGACATGTATGGAGCAGAGAGGAAGAGTGTGCTGTCACCAGGAAGGGAGAGCAGTGGGAACTGCATATAAGTGGGCATGCAAATTTATATGGGAATGTACATTTTCATTCAGTCATAATAAAATATATGAATAAATAAATAAAAGTTTTTTAAAGCTCAATTATGGATCACAGACTCTACTTATGTAATGATATAATACATTATGGCTTGATGCATTATACCTAAACTTAATGTGTGTGATATAGAACGTCCTTTCTATTTACTGGACATGTGTTCTAAGGACTCTGAAGATTAAACACCAAACTCTAAAATGGTACTGCTACATGAGAAGGTAGAGGGCGGTGCAACTAATCCAGCTGTCATATAATTAGGATTGAAAGGTGACTTTTGTTAGATTAACTTCTTGTTTCAATACTTATTGTACTCCCAGCTCATGCTAGGTATCATAGGAATTCTCACAGCCCTGTACCCAGAAAGCTACAAACTGGTTTATAATTGGATTTCCCACTGTTTACTATTGACTGGGCTTTTATATTGTATTTCCATTTACCACCTCTATATGCCAGGACTCCAAGATGAAGCTACAAATCTTAATCTCAAAGTAGACAATATGGGTGTGAAGCCATTCTTGGAGGAATTATGTATCACTTGTTTTCAGCAGACTATTTTCACTGTAAATGGTAGAATGCAAACTCAAACCACAATAAATTGGTAGGGAATTTTTTGACTCATGTAGTCAGGAAGTCCATGTGTCTTGACAGCATATCTCATTGAGTTCTGTCGCTCCTTTATCTAGCATCTGCCATGGCCGGTGCATCCACAGGCAGGCTGCCAGGTCCCCAGTGTCCTAGTTTTAGGAGCCCAGCAATATGAAGGTTTGGAGCCTCCGTGAAGTGGGTAAACCTCCACCTTGTTTTGTAAGATAAATTGATTTTCACTGTAAGAAAATGTACATTTGTGGGTTCACATTTTAGGCAGTGAGTTTTATAATACATAATACAGATCAGTTTTGCAAACTAGATACTTAGCATTTTGAAGACAAATTATTTCTTGGGAGCCCTCTGATAAAAGGGCTGATTCATCTCTTGGGAAAAATTATGAGGCATTCCTCAAAGCTCTAAGAATTTAAATATGTTGGCAGGGTAGATCAGTTGGTGGACAACGCCCTTTTAAAGGTGGTCAGAACCAAAAAAAAGGTTTCTGGTGTGTTCTATTCTGACTGCTGTTTGTGTGTTGGTGATGACTTGTGTTTGGCAGCAAACAGGACCTTGAATCATATTTCCATAGTCTTGGAAATGAACATAAAGCGATGAAGATCACGTGATACAGAGAAATGGGATGTTTTCTTTTCTGAAAGGTTAGACAGAAAGCATGCTTCCCTGCCTAAAGCCTGAGATTGCTTTAAGGTTCCTCGTAGCCCAACCACGTGGTTCACTTACCACACTCCCTTCAAACACAGTGTGAGCCCAACCATGAGCCTGACCAGCTAGTCTCTCTGTGCTGCTACTCCTGCCCCAGCCCTCTCCGGGCTCTGCCCTTGCTGCCTCCTTAACATCACCTGGGCCCTTCTGACCCCTAGAATCCCTTCTTCCGCATCTTTGAATGAGTGTCTTAAATTGTTATAACCCCTCTGAAATGTTCTGAATTTCCAGTCAGAAGTTCTCTCTCATTTTACATGTACTTCTCATAATACATATTTTTCCTATCTGTATCAGCTTATGTATTCTTTCTGACTCATTTGTGTGTCCTCTGCACCTCCTAGCAGACTGTGGCATAATATACATCAGAAATAAGCACTGACAAAACAGAAATGAGAGCATGGAAATTCTACTGTGCATTTTAATTTTAATTTAGATTGCCATTTGTTCTTGCATTTAAATTGAGATATAATTCATATACCATGAAATTCACATTTTTAAATTGTAGCATTACTATATGTCGAGTCCAGCACCCCAGCGGCTAGCACTGGATAGGGTCCGAGGCCGCTGTGGACAGGTGAAAGGATGAGAAATCTCACTCACACATGAAAACATGTCAGTCACACAAGATAAACTTGGGGCGGGATGGGACCATGATCTCTGATGGAGAATCATGGACACTGGTCTGCTAACATAAGCTTTATTTATAGGCTTTACAGGCAGGCCGTTGTGGAGATCTTTGTATTTTGATTGGTTACAGAGCTCAGGGAAGTTTTTGCCTTCAAACAAAGGACAGGGTCATGCAAATGGTTTTAACCTGAGCCATTAACCTGGAAACAGTTTCAAGGAAATAGCTCTAGCTTTGGGCCTTTTATGTTACAGATAGTTTAATCTGGGCTAATAGCTTCAAGGAATAGTTCTTATTATTCTGTAAACAGTTTAAAGGCATCAAGCAAAGAGGTACAAAACATGGGGAGAGGGAGAAATGGACTAGGGGGCTAGGATGCAGCAGCTTCCAGCCCACAGCAACTATATTTTTAATTTCATGTATTATGCAAGTGTCATAGATTGAACTGTGTCTCCCAAAACATGTGCATAGTAATTTGGTTGGGCCAGTGATTCCCAGTATTGTGTGCTTGTCCTCCATTCTGTGATTTTCCTATGCTGTAAATCCTGCTCTCTGCCTGGGGTTAACACACTGGATTTATGTTAAAGTGGATTAGGGTGGGACTGTAAATCCCTTCAAAAATCACCTCTGTGCTCCAATGTAAAAGGTTTCCTTGGAGTGTGGCTTGCACCACCTTTTATCCTACAAAAGGTGAAAGGGAAACAAGGAGAGAGTTGAGAGTTGGTACCATCAAGGAAGCAGCACCAGGGTAAAGCATGTCTTCAGTCCTAAGGTTCCTGCTCCCAGATGCTCCCTGACCAAAGCTTGATACAGTGCAATGACCTTCCTCCAGAGCCAACAAAGAGGAAAGCCTTCCTCTAGAGTGGATATTCTGAATTTAGACTTCCAGCCTGCCTACTGGACTGTATAAGAATAAACTTTTCTTTGTTAAAGCCATCCACTTGTGGTATTTCAGTTAGAACAGCAGTAGCTGACTAAAACAGCAACTATTCCCACTAATTCCAGAAAATGTTCGTCACTACAAAAAGACTCATACCAGTGGCAGTCACTGCTATTCCCACCTCTTGTCGGTCTGACAACCATTAATGTACTTCCTGTTTCTCTACCAGTTGCTGTATTTCCAATGCATGGCAGCCCACATTTGTCAGAGTAAAACTTTACAGACTGCCCCATAGAATTTTCAGTGGTTAATTTTTTCAGAGGTAGGTCACCAACTTTTCTTCCAAGGCAAGCATGGATAGACTTGAACATCCAGCCTTTCAGTTAGCAGGCAAGCATGTGAACCACTTGCACCACCCAGGGCCTTTCTCTGTCTCTGTGGAGTTACCTATTCTGGACATTTCACATAAATAGAATCAAACAGTATGTGGCCTTTTGTGTATGGCTTCTTTCATATAGCATAATATTTTCAAGATTTCTGCATGTTATAGCATATATAAGTATTTCATTCCTTTGCATGGCTGAATCATATTCTGTAGTATAGATATAGCATCTTTTCTTTATTCTTTTGTTGATAGACACTGTTTGTTTCCACTTTGGGAGCAGTCTTAGTTATCTAGTGCTACTATAACAGAAATACCAGAAGTGGGTGGCTTTAACAAACTGAAATTCCTTCTCACGATTTAGGAGGCTGTAAATCCAAATTCAGGTCGTTAGTTCCTGGGGAAGACTTTGTCTATAAGCTCTTTGGGGAAGGCTCTGTGGGGACCTTTCTCTGTTGGAGTCCTATGGGGAAGATTGTCATCACTCTTCCCTGAGATGTAGGATTTTCTTGATGTAAGGACTCCCAGGTCAAAAAGATGCACTGCACTCCTGGCTCTTTTTAGGTGGAGGAGCTCCCTCTCCTCTTTGTTCCATTCCCTTTGTATATTATAAAAGAGATTAACTCAACATACAATCTGATCCTGTAAATTGTGTCCTTTCTCTTGAATATAACTACCTCAAATCCTGCCTCATTGTTGTTAGGTGCCATCAAGTTGGTTCAAACTCATAGCTACCCTGTGCACAACAGAACGAAACATTGCCTGGTCTTGCACCATGTCCACAATCATTTTTATGCTTAAGCCCATCATTGTGGCCTCTGTGTCAATCAGTCTCATCAGTGACCCTCCACTCTACCATGCATGATGTTCTTCTCTAGGGATTGATCCCTCATGACATATCCAAAGTATGTAAGGTACAGTTTTGCCATCTTTGTTTCTGAGGAGCACTCTGATTGTACTTCTTCCAGAACAGACCTGTTTGTTCTCTTGTCAGTCCATGGTACATTTAGTATTCTTCTCCAACATCACAATTGAAAGGCATCAATTCTTCCTCTGTTTTCCTTTTTCATTGTCCAGCTTTTACATGCATATGCTGCAATTGAAAATACCATGGCTTGGGTCAGGCACACCATAGTCTTCAAGGTGATACCTTTTCAATACTTTAAAGAGGTCAATTACAGCAGGTTTTCCCAGTGTAATGCATCTTTTGATTTCTTGACTGCTGTTTCCATGGGCATTGATGTGGAACCAAGTAAAATGAAATCCTTGATAACCTCAGTCCTTTCTCCCTTTATCACAGTGTTGCTTATTGGTCCAGTTGTGAGGATTTTTGTTTTTTTGAAGTTGAGGTCCAATCCATACTGAAGACTTTGATCTTCATCAGTGTTTCAGATCTTCTTCACTTCCAGCAGGTAATGTGGTATCATCTGCGTAACTTCGTTACACAATCCTGATGCCTCGTTCTTCTTCGTATAATCTAGCTTCTCAGATTATTTGCTCTGCATACAGATTGATAAAGTATTGTGAAACGATACAACCCTGATGCACACCTTCCCTGACTTGAAACCATACAGTGTCCCCTTGTTCGGTTCACAGGACCGCCTCTTGGTGCATCTTTAAGAGCACATCAGTGTTTTGGAATTCCCATTCTCCACAATGTTAGCCATAATCTGTTATGATCCACTCAGTCAAATACCCTTGCATAGTCAATAAAACACAGGAGAATATCCATCTGGTATTCTCTGCTTTCAGCCAAGATCCATCTGACATTATCAGTGGTATTCCTGGTTCCATGTCCTTTTCTGAATACAGCTTGAATTTCTGGCAGTTCCTGTCAATACACTGTTGCAGTCACTTTTGAATGATCTTGAGCAAAATGTTAACTTGCATGTGATACTGTTTGGTAATTTCCACAGTCAGATTACCTTTCTTTGGAACAGGCATAAGTATGGATCTCTTCCAATCCATTGGCCAGGTAGCTGTCCTTCAAATTTCTTGTTATAGACCAGTGAGCACTTCCACTGCTGCATCTGTTTGTTGAAATATTTCAGCTGATATAATCAGTTCTCGGAGCACTGTTTTTTGCCAATGCCTTCAGTGCAGCTTCAACTTCTTCCTTCAGTACCGTCCGTTCCTGATCATGTGCTGTCTCTTCAAATGGCTAAACATAGACCAATTCTTTCTGGTATAATGACTGTGTATTTCTCCCATCTTCTTTTGATGCTCCCTAAGTCATTTAATATTTTCTCTGTAGAAGCTTTCACTACGCAACTCGAGGTTTGAATTTTTTCCTCATTTCTCTCAGCTTCAGAAATGCAAAATGTGTTCTTTTCTTTGGATTTTGTACTTCTAGCTCTTTGCACATGTCATTGTAATACTTTATTTTGTCTTTTCAAGTTGCCTTTTGAAACCTTCTGTTCAGTTCTTCTACTTTGTCATTCCTTTTGTCTTAGCTGCTTGACATTCAAGAGCAAGTTTCGGAGTCTCTTTTGACATTCAGTGTTGTCTTTTTCTCTTTCCCGTCTTTTTAATGACCTCTTGCTTTCTTTGTGGATGATGTCTTTGATGTTATTCCACAATTTGTGTGGTCTTTGATTGTTAGTGTTGAACACATCAATTCCGTTCTTGAGTTAGTCTCTAAACTCAGGTGAGATATACTCAAGGCCGTACTTTGGCTCTTGTGGATTTGTTCTAATATTTTTCACTGAATTTGCGTGTGAGCAATTGATGATCTATGCCGCAGTCAGCACCTGGTCTTGTTCGGAATGCTGATATGGTTCTTTTTCATCATCTTTTTCACAGATGTAGTTGATTTGATTCCTGTGTTTTCCCTCTGATGAGGTCCATGTGTACAGTCACTGTTTGTGTTGATTAGAAAAGGTATTTGTAATGAAGAAGTCATTAATTAGTCTTGCCAAATTCTGTCATACAATCTCGGGCATCATTTCTATCACCAGGGCTGTATTTTCTAACTACTGATTCTTCTTCTTTATTTCCAACTTTTGCATTCCAGTCACCAGTAATGATCAGTGCATTGTGATTGCATGTTTGATCAATTTCAGACTGCAGAAGCTGGTAAAAATCTTCAGTTTCTTCATTTTTGGCCTTAGTGGTTATGTATAAATTTTAATAATAGTCATATTAACTTGCCTTCTTTGTAAGTGTATTGATATTATCCTATCACTGACAGCATTGTACTTCAGGACAGATCTTGACATGTCCTTTTTGACAATGAGCACAACACTGTTCCTCTTCAAGTTTTTGTTCCCAACATAGCAGAGCGTATAACTGTCTGATTTACAGTGATCAATACCAGTCCATTTCAGCTCACTCACTAATGCCTAGGATATCTATGTTTATGTGTTCCATTTCATTTCAGATGATTTCCAACTTTCCTAGATTCACATTTTGTACATTCCATGTCCCATGTTCCAATTATTGATGAATGTTTGTGGCTGTTTCTTCACATAATTTCATTATGCCACATCAGGAAATGTGTCATTAAAGTAGACTCTACTTTGAGGAAGCAGCTTTTCCTCAGTTGTCTTCTGAGTGCCTTCCAACCTGGGGGGCACATCTTCTGGCACTGTATCTGACAGTGTTCCAGTGCTATTCATAAGGTGGTCACTGGCTAATTCTTTTCAGAAGTAGACTGCTGGGTCCTTCTTCCTAGTCTGTCTTTGTCTGGAAGCTCAGCTGAAATGTTTCTACCATGGGTGACCTTGCTGGTAGCTAAATACCAGTGGCATAGCTTCCAGCATCACAGCAACAAGCAAGCCCCCACTGACAGACAAGTAGGGCTGCCTCCTCTACCTTTACTCCATCGTCCTAGTCAGCCTCCTCTTCCTTTACTCAGTCTTCCTAGCCTACTCTCTCTCCTTTTAATCATCTTTCTTAGCCTGCTCCCTTTCCCCTTACTCAGTCTTCCTATCCTGTTCATTCTGCCATTATTCAATCTTCCTAGTCTGCTCCCTGTCCATTTACTCAATCTCATCAACATTATAGAAAGCAGAATTTACAACACTTAGAATAATTACATCACATAATAAAATGGAGCACAGCCACATTTTACTGGGAATGATGGTCTGGCCAGATTGCCACACATTTTGATGGGACACAATTCAATCTATAATGTTGTACCATTTGCCCCCAATATTTATGTCCTCACCATACGTAAAACAACTTCACCTCCTTGAGTCATCCCCAAAGTCTTAACTCCAAATCCAGATTCTATCCTAGGGCAAAATTCATCTGTGAAATCTAGAATACAAGTTGTCAGCTTCCAAAGTACAATGTTGGAACAAGCACAAGGTAGACATTTACACGATAAATGGGAGAAACTGGAAAAAAAGAAGGGATAAGGGGCTTCGAGAAAATTAAAAACCGAGTCAAACAATTTACATTAGCCTCGACTCAACAGCACTTGGCATTTGGCGTCAACAATTGAGACCATTTAGGCAATAGCCCTGCCCTCCAGATTCTGAGCATTGGCCACATTCTCTGGATTCTGGTTGGAGGTCCCTCATTCCTGGGCTTCAACTTCACCTGCCAGGCCCACCAAGACAGCACCTCTGCTCCCTTGCATTTGGGTGCCCCTGTTCTTCTAGTCTGTCTGAGTGGCAATCCTACGCCCTCAGCCCTGGTAGGCCCTCTCCTTCTGTCCCTTGACCTTGGCAACCCTGCCTCCTCAGCTTTGGGCAGTGGATCTGGCCCCACCCTACTGGCACTCGTGAAAGGCAGCCCTACACTCTGGAACCAAGTTGGTGAAGATCTGATTCTTTGAAACTTAGAAGACTATGGCTCCACCCTTTTGAGGCCCAAAAGCCTGTGATTCCACCCTTTGAGAGTTAAGATGTTATAACCCTACCCTTTGAGACCAAGGCAGCTCTGCTTCCTGTACTCCTTGTCTCTTCAGCTTCTGCTTCCTGGTTGCTCTGTCTCTTGGCCCCTTGGGCCTCATGAGCTGGCTTGATTTCTGCCCTGTTTGGGCAAGTATTCTAAAGCTCTAGCTCTACTGATAATTGCCTGGAGGCACCCTATTCCACCAGTAAACCTTGACCAGAAATGCACAACTGTCCTACTCTGTGAGTTGGCAAGCTTAGTTCTACCAACAACTGCCCACAGGCACCCAGGTCTACCAGGAAGCCACCTGCCTGAAAGCACTCAGCTCTCTTCTTTCATGGGTCGGCTCCTGTGCCATCTCTCACTAGTGTCCTGTTCTGCTTCTGCTGTTTCTATGCTGCTGCTTCTCATTGTGCCATGTCACAGTGTGATAGCTCTTCTTGCTGCCTTCTGAGCCCTCACCCGAATTGTCTCTGATGTATATCATTCCACCAGTAGTCTCCTCAAGGCAATCTAAGCTTTTTCTGGTAGTTATTTTAAAATTCTTCCAACCTCTGCCAATTCACATTTTAAAACCACTTACACATTTCAGGTATCTGTCAGAGCAGCATCCCACTGTCTCAGTACCAGCATAACAGAAATACCACAAGTGAATGGCTTTAACAAATAGAAAATTTATTCTGTCACAGTTTAGGAGCATGCTGCTATAAACATTCATATACAAGTTTTCTGCATGAATATGTATTTTCACTTCTCTTGGATATGATGTACACATGCTTACTGTATGTATCTATATAAAACCAAACCAAACCTAACTCATAGCAACCTTATAGGACAGAATAGAACTACATAATAGGATTTCCAAGGAGCACCTAGTAGGTTCAGGTGCTCTTTGGTTAGCAGCCATAGTTCTTAACTACTATACCACCAAGGTGTGTCTGTATGTATATATTATGATTTTCACTGGCCAGTTTTTTCAGTAGATTGCCAGGTTTTTCTTTGTAGTCCATTTTAGTCTGGAAGCTCTGCTGAAACCATGGGTAACCCTGCTGTTATTTGAAATACCAGTGGCATAGCTTCCAACATCATGACAATACACAAGCTAGTACAGTACGACAAACTGAGAGATGAATAGGGGAAGAATTGTGAAGAATGGAAAATCTGAGGCATTTCATTTTAAGACATTTCTTTGTGCTCAAGAGGCAATTGATTGAACAGAACAAGGAATAGTGCATGGTTTAAAGTCAGGAAAGGTGTGCATCAGGGTTGTATCCTTTCTCCATGCTCATGCTTATTCAGTCTGTATGCTGAGAAGGTAACACAAGAAGTTGTACTTTATGAAGAAGAATGAGGCATCAGGATTGGAGGAAGACTCCTTAACCTGAATTACACAGTTGATACAACCTTACTTGCAGAAAGTGAAGAGAACTTGAACCACTTACTGATGAGGAGCAAAGACTACAGGCTTCAGTATGGATTGTACCTCAACATAAAGAAAACAGAAACCCACGCATCTGGACCAATAAGTAGCATCATGATAAATGGAGAAAATACTGAAGATGTCAAAATTTTATTTTCATTGGATCCATGATCAACATCTACAGAGCAGTAGTCAGGAAATTAAATGATAGATTGCATTAGGCAAATCTGCAAAAGGCCTTCTTAAAGTGTTAAAAAGCAAAGATGTCACTTTGAGGACTAAGGTGCACCAGACCCAATCGTGGTACTTCCAGTCAGCCTCATAGGTTTGCAAAAGCTGGACAATGAATAAAGAAGACAAAATATGCCTTTGAACTATAGTATTGACAAAGAATATCGAATGTACCATGGACTGCCAGAAGAATGAACATATCTTTCTTGGAGGAAGCATATATATGTGTGTGTGTATGTGTTTGTTTAAATATATATATATGTGTGTGTGTGTACACACATTACTGTGTATTTTCCTCATATATGTATATTTGTATAGGGCAGGTATAAAAACCAAAGGACACCACCAGAGTTTCCTATATATAGATGGAGCTCTGATGGCAAAGTGGTTGAGGGCTGTGACTCTTAACTAACAGGTTGGCAGTTTGACTCCACCAGATGCTCCATGGAAACTCTGTGGGACATTTCTACTCTGTAAGAATCAGTTGAATAGCAAACAACAGCATATATTTATAGACATATGAGGTGCAACAGAAGTGCATGAATTGAGTTGTTCTAAGTGATACAGACCTCATTGCTGCGTGTCACTATGGTTACCTTCAAAGTATTCCTCTTGGGCAGCTATGCACCGATGCCAGCACCTAGTCCATCCTTCAAAGCAGTTTTGGAAATCTTTCTGGAATGGCCATTGCATACAGTGGCAAGTTCATAATCCTGCTGAGAAGAAAATAAAGGTGGTGCTCTCTGCCTTGGAAATTCTGGTTGCATAGTGGTTTAAGTGCTACAGCTGCTAAAAAGTCAGCAGTTCGGATCCACCAGGCACTCCTTGGAAACTCTCTAGGGCAGTTCTACTTTGTTTTGTAGGGTTGCTATGAGTCAGAATTGACTCGACGGCAATGGGTTTGTGTTTTTGGGGGGAGGGTTCTGTTTTTGGCACTTACGCGACCTAGAAGGCAAAAGCTGACAATTAGTGCTCACCGCATCTTATTCTGGAACTAGCCACCAGGTGGTGCAGTCACACACGAAAGCAGGCCTGCCTTCCTGTGTGGCAGGCTGGGGAACGGAGGCTTCTTTGCCATCAGTCTCCTAGCTGTGTACCAAGAACCTTGAGGTCAAGCACCTATGGCAGGGATGACTTTGTAACCACAACTGTGAATCTGTGCTGCCTGTCAGCAAAGCCAGTTCTAAGGCAGGAGGTGAGATGATTAAATGAGGATATTTATTGAGTGCCGACACACAAGAGGCAAGGGAGAATCAGTTCCTTCAAAGCTTGCCTGCATGCATAGGCTAAGCCTGGAGATTATATAGGTTGATTGCAGGGGGACACAGAATGCTGGTTAATATTTTTCCCAGGCCCATGCAAGCAATTATTTTGATGTTACAACAATGTTCTTTGTGGGGGTCTGTATGGCTCCAAGTTGGGGCTTGATAATCATCCAAACTACCTGGTGATTTGGTCCAGTAGTCGTAGAGAATAACTGAAACGGAACAATTAATCAGTGTTCCTAAGAGGAAAGAATAGCCATGTCACTTATAACAGTACAAGGTGAATTCTTACAGATGGGGGGAAAGCGAGTTCTCAGGACTTAATATTTACAACATGGTTGTCTTAACTACTGTTTGTAGCAGGATGGAGGTGGGCTGGCCAAGGGCCTCCTTTTCAACTTCACCTGTCTGTGGATATCTTCTCAATCGTGGGAAAAAGGGCGCCGACCTCCTCTAGCTACTTCCTGCTGACCAGGGGTGTTAACTAGGGATGTCTTTTTATTCACAATTAAGGGGGAGGTGTATTTTGGAAAATAGCAACATCTCATATGATGCGTGTCTGCACGTGGGAAGAGGATAGGGCATACATCATGAATACCTGGTTTTGTCTGGAGGATATGACTAGCTCCTCGTAGGATCATTTTTACAAAACACAGTGCACCAGCACAGATTAGAACAATCTCTATTACGATAATGAGTGATGGTGTTAGCCAAGATCCTAGAGAGGGGAACAAATTAGACAGCCAACTATCCAAGGCCTCCAGTTTGGGTCGGGACAAGTCCAATCAGCCACATTATGGATTTCATTAGGCTTACTTCATCCTCTGAAGTGTTTATCTAAGTACAGCAGGTTTTATTGATTATTGCACAGACAAACCCCGATATTTGTGAGCAAGAAATCTAAAGCAAGTCAAGGTTATTGAAGACCACCTCTTCTAATGAATCAAGAGCCATCTGTTGAGCTCTCAAAGCCTTTTCTGTTCCCATGGCCAACAGGTGTATGGTATTGGACAAATTTCGAACTGTCTGTTCTATTTGGTACATCCCTAATCCTGGTATGAGAGTTCGGAAGAGCCACCATCCAAATCTACTTTTTTCAATGAAAAGATTGTGTACCCTTACATTTCCCATTTAGCAATTTTAAGGGAGACTGTTGAGGCATTTTGATGAACCTGGGTAGAGAACACTAGGAATCCCAAAGTATACTGTCCCACAAAGCTTTTTGTGTTTCGTCATTGTGTAATCCAAGTCCAAGGTGTAGGTTGAGGCAAGGATTCTTTGTTAGAAAGGTAAGGCCTTCCCCCACATAGAAAAGTGTGTCCTGGAGAGGTATACAGTGAGAAGTTAGCAATAAGTGAACCAGAAGTGTGCATTAGGTAAGTACTAACCTTAGTTTGATTACATAAAGGAAAAAGTTGGAAATCCTGATGACTGCAGTCACCGCCCATCCTCAGTGATCGACTGAGGAGTCTCCAGCTGCCAACAGCAGTCCTATTACATAGACTAGACAGAGTAAAACAAGGCACTGTAATAGAATATTGAATTAACTGGGCCCGAACCAGAACTTGTGGCTTTGTAAGGGTATTGACACAGTAAGGGGTAGTATTATGATTGAGTATCGGGGCAGCCAGGGGATGAACTGGAGTTCCTGAGTGGAGAAAATGTTGGCAAATCTAACAATTTTTAAGTCGACTCCCTTTAGCAACTGCTTGAGACACGGATATCATGCCATTAGAGGACGGGTCTCATCCATCAGGTTGAAATCTTAATATAACTTGAACTCCTTGTCCCCTCAGAAACTCAACATCTTGAGGGGTCACCTTATGAAATTTAACACAGAAATAAGTGCCTTTATCAAGGAGAGTGATATCAGAGATCATAATAGAAAAATCCATATTATTCAGCAATAGGGAAAATGTGAGGATATTTGTTTTTTGCTTCTCAAACTACAGTACTTTCCCCTCCGGATGTTTGTTCCATCCGTTTTATTGGTCTCACTGCAGTTAAGGCAGAAACAGTGCAAGTAAGTGTCAGGATCCCATCGGTCACCGCAGTGAGAGTTCCTTCTCTCTGAAGTAAAATGAGTTCAGACCCTTCCATCAGATTCTGGAAAACGAGAAACATAAAAAGCATCATATTTTTTGAATTTGTACTTAAGCTTCCCCACTGGCCTGCAGAAGTATTTGTGATGAGCCTCTTCATCTTCTCCTTGTCGTTGTCCAGGTTGCAAGGGAGGGCTAGCCTTAATCTGGATGTGGTGTACCCAGGCCACTACCCCAGCGAGCTTCACAGAGAAGCGGGTGGTCAGTAGGACCTCACATGGACCTTCTCGCTGTGGAGACAAGTGGTCTCCGGGACACTGTTGTCTCCACACCGTCAGTAAGAACAGCTTGAACCTGTGGAGAGGTGCATCGGCCAGGAAAGACAGATGAGAGGAAGCATATTGATTAACAGTAGTAAGAGCTTGTCCCAGAGAACAGACCCATTCCTGCTTCTCTAGCTCAGTAGCCACTGAGATGGGAAGAGCGAACCACTTCAAGAATGGCATCCCATGTATTAACTTATAAGGGCTTAATTTAAGCCCACTTCGAGGGGCCATCTGAACCCAGAACAGGGCAATAGGCAGTGCCTGAATCCATGTTGAGTGGGTCTCTTGGCAAAACCAATGTCTTCTTTAAGGTGTGGTTTATTTTTTCTGTTTTTCCCGTTGACTGACATCTCCAGGCAGAATGTAACCTCCACACTACTCCCAGTGCTCTGCTTACCTCTTGGGTTACTTGGGCAATAGATGTGCCACCATTGTCACTCTGGATAGTTATAAGGAGTCTGAATCTTGGCAAAATATCTCTCACAAGAGCCTTGGTCACTTCCCTGGCTTGTTCAGTCTGACAGATGAAAGCTTCCGCCCATCCAGAGCATGTGTCCACAAAGACCAGTAGGTACCAAAACTTTCCTGGGGCTCGAGGCATTACAGTGAAGTCTCCCTGCCAATCTTCACCCATATCTGTTCCATGGAACTGAATACCTGGTCCCGAGGGGTGTGGAACTGTCTTTGGATTATTTTGGACAAAGAGGAGATACCCTTGTGTTACCTTTTGAATAGTCTTTAAGAGGTTAGATCCAGCTGTTCCTTGCTGCATCCATTCTATGCTGGCATCCCGACTATAGTGAGTGTTGTCTTGGAGGACAGACACTACATCTTGTATGTAAACATCAGGTACCAGGACTTTTCCATCTGGATCAATCAGCTGATCAGTGTTTGGGTTGGGGCAGAATCCCCATTCCTCAGCCCTTTTTAAATCCTGAAAAGTATAAACAGGTATAGGAAGATGTGGGAGTCAAGAGTGGGAATTAGAGCAAAAGTGGAATTGGGCTCAATTGGTTGGAGTGTGGCTTTCTTAGCCACAGGATCTGCCTTTCTATTTCCCATGGCCTCTGGAGTCCTGCACGTTGGTGGCCAGGGTCATAGATAACTGCTATTTGGGAAGGGTATTCTACAGCCTGCAGGAATTTTCAAACTTTCAGGCACATGTTTTATCTCTCAACTTGTCATGGTGAGGAGGCCTCGTTCTCTCCACAGGGCCCCACGAGCGTGTAAAACCAGCTGAGCACACCGACTGTCAGCGTATATGTTCACTCTCTTCCCTTCAGCCAGGCGAAGGGCTCTCTCCAAGGCTATTAATTCTGCCTTTTGGGCCGAAGTACCTGGGGGTAGAGGACCAGCCTCTAACACATCAGTCAGAGTCACGACCGCATAGCCAGCCTTTTTTTTGCTCCCATCATGTAACTGCTTCCATCTGTGTATATTTCAGCTTCTGGATCATCAGGGGAAGCATCAGAAAGATCAGGGCAGCTAGAATAGACCTCTTTGATGATTTCCCTACAGTCGTGTTGAGGTGGGCCCTCTGCAACAGGCAGTAGTAACATGACTGGATTCAAAGGTTACATTTGGATTGTATAGTAGAATGACCTTATATTTCCCCATCCGTTCTGCTGTTAACCAGAATCCCCTCTTCTGTTCCAGGATGGGGAGGACTACATGAGGGGTATTTATTATTACTTGGTGTCCCAAAGTAAACTTCTCTGCTTCTTGGAGTAAAACACAGGTGGCAGTGACTGCCTACAGACAGGGGTGCCATCCACAAGACACCGCATCTAACTGTTTTCAATCTATAAGTTTATTTCACCCTTGATGTCTTCTATAACCCATGGCTGTCCGAGCAAGATGTTCAGTTTCCATGAGTTCTAATTTCTAACTATGTATTTTCTGCTACTGATTTGGACTTTTATGGCTTTATGGTCTAAGAAGATGCTTTGCAATAACTCAATGGTATGGATTTTGTTGAGATTTGCTTTATGTCCTAACACATGGTCAATTCTGGAAAATGTACCTAACTGTAGTGAAAAGTGAGCAACTGGTCTCTTTGTGGGCCCTAAAGCTTGGGTCAGGACCCCCATGCCAAAGCCAAGTGCCATCGGCACCCCATGGCCACCCGTTTTTCATGTACAAACGGTACATGAGATGGAGATGGAGAGTCGTAGAGCAGGAGCTATCATTAGTTTATGTTTAGTCTTTTCAAAGGCTTGTTGGCACCCAGGTGTCCACAGCAGAGGCTCCCTTCCTTTTCCTTTTAATGCCTCATACAGAGGTTTTGCGATTAGTCCGTACCCTGGTATCCAAGTGTGACAGAACCCTTCCATTCCTAGAAACCCCTGTAGTTGTGGCTTACTTGTTGGGAACTTCACTTGGACAATTGCTTCCCTCTTATGAGGCGAAAGATCTCTTTGTTCTTGGGAAATCGGGCATCTCAGTTACTTGAGGTTGTGAAATTTGAGTTTTTCTCTTGGAGAGCTTATAACCACATTCAGCTAGATAATTTAAAACACATATAGTGTTTCGGTCTGAGTTCTCTTTAGTTTCACTGGCCACCAGCATATCATCTACATATTGTAAGATGATTCTTCCTTTCAGTTCTAAGGCCCTCAAGTCCTGTGCCAGAATTTCTCCAAATATTGTAGGGGAATTCTTAAGTCCTTGTACCCAAACCGGCCAAGTCAGATGTCTCTTTGTTCCAGTTTTAACATCTGTCCATACAAAGGCAAACAAAGGCTGTGACTCTGGGTGTAAAGGTATGCAAAAAAATGCATATTTTAAGTCCAGCACTGAAAACCATGCACAGTTCCCAGGGATGGTGACTGGGAGGGTATATGGATTGGGTATCACTGGATGAGTGTCCTCCACAGTCTGATTGATTTTTTTAAATCTTGTACAAACTAATATTCTTGGGTGCCTGGTTTTAAGCACAGGCAAAATGGGGGTATTGTAAGGAGACTGGCAATATCTTAAAAGTCCTTCTTTCAAATATTGTTGAACCAGAAGTGTGAGGCTTTCTAGGGCTTCTTTTCAAATTGGGTGCTGTTTTTGGTTTACTCTGGGGCCCCCAGGTTCAGAATAATTTTTGCTGGTGCCGCCGACATTGCCTGCCCCAGCTGGCCTGCTGCCCAATACATTGAGGAATGTTTTTGCCTTGCTAGGTGGCATTGTTTCATCATGTAGCAGAGCAGCCTGCAATGCACATGCTGCATGAGGAGGGATTTGTAAAGTACTTTAGGGAGATTGAAAACAACTTATGCCCCCAGCTTTGAGAAGAGGTCCCTTCCAAGAAGGGGCACTGGGTACTGAGGCATATAGAGAAATTCATGATAAAGCAGTTTACTTCCCAACTCACAATTCACTGGCTGCAAGGTTGAGTTGCAAGTTTTCCAGTGGTTCCAATACATGGTGTTCTCTTAGGGCTCAAAGGAGATTCAGCTGTATTCAATACTGAGAAGGTTGCACCTGTATCAATAATAAAGTCAATTGGTCGTCCTGCCACCACTAGGGTTACCTGGTGTTCTTGGTGGGAGGTGGGGAAGGTGGTCTCTGGCCCTGGGCCCCTTCAATGTTAGGATCCTCCTGGAGTGCCTATAATTTGTCCTGTGGGGGACTGTGCTCAGGGCATTCCTGCTTCCAGTGTCCCAGCTTTTCACAGTAGGCACACTGATGTGTCTGTAAAGACTGCCCTTGAAGCAGCTTTGCTTGTGTAGGGATTGCACCCAGCCCTCATTTTCCATGTTCGTCTCTTATCCCCTGTTTCTCAGGTGGGAAAAGAGCGGCTGTTAACAGTGCTGCCTTTTGTTTTTGTTTCTGTTTTTCATTCTTTTCAGCAGCCTGGTCCTGAGAATTAAAAACCTTAAAGGCTATCTCAAGCAACTGTTCTATAAGCACCTGAAGACCCCCTTCAAGTTTCTGTAATTTTTTTCAAACACTGGGGCACTCTGAGTTATGAAGGTCATATTCAGCAATCTAGTATTATTGGGATCTTCAGGGTTAATATCAGGATATTGGTGAAATGCCTCAGTGACTCTCTCAAGAATGGTTGAAGGATCCTCCTTGTCTTCCTGTGCAACCTCCCTAATTTTATTTAAACTTTTTGGCTTTGGAGCCCCTTTTTTTAACCTAAAAGTAATACAGTCCCCATAGTGCTAAAGCCTAGTCTTTTCTTCCTCAGTGTTATAGTTCCAGGCAGGGTCAGCGACAGGGACTGCTGCCAGGCTGGCTGGGCAGTCCACATTAGTGGGGTCTAAATTCTGTAACCAGTCAGCCTCTTTCTGTGCCTTGTTCCAACACCATGCGGTGCTTCTCAGATGTTAGCAATGTATCGAGGAGAATTTGTACATCTGCCCATGTGGGGCAATGAGTACAGAAAATAGACAAACAGTCCTGCCATTCCATTAGGGTCACTTCTGTAAGGAGGGGAGTAGTTCTTCCAGTTATGTAGATCAGAGGTAGAGAATGGAGTGAACGTTGCAGGCCTCAGATGCCCGTCAGCATCTACCCTAGTTGGTACTTCTCTTAGGGGTATTGCCCTGACAATGATCCCATGACAAGCCAAATTTCCTGATCTCCCAAGATACACTGGGGCCATACATCATTACACAAATGAATCATCTTTTTCTTAGTCATGGGTTCATAACTGTACTTTTTCCATCCAGCTAAGATGCACCCCGAAGGGAAGCCTGATGGAATGGGAGAGACTCCTCCAATGTTAATAGTTGGAGATGGCTGAAGCCCTTCATTCCTTGCCTTTAGAGGGAGCTTTCCTTGTCCTTTTAAGGGACTGTCCCTCTCCTGCTCCCCTAGCCTTTCTGTCAAAAAAATCCTGAATGTATCAGACCTCAGCTTTTTGCTTTACTGCACCAAACAGTCTCTGAACTGTTCTAGGAACTAAGGTCAAACCTGACAGACTGGTTTTGTCAGGCAAACCTGGCTATGGTCCTGGACCAGTTTCTCATGTTACTTTTCTGTAACTTCAATTAGTTCTTTACCTTCAAGGTCCAGCAGTTTGGGGCCACATTCACACAACATCCACCCAGCTCCACTCAAACAGCTGGCTCTTCACGCACACACCTGTTCAGACCACCCAAAAGTGGAATAGTTGGAGGTGATCAGCCTCCCCCAAACCAGGGGTGATTCTCACTCACACGCCTGACCAGGCCCTAGGGACTTCCAGGGGTCCAAACCAGGTAGGTCCCCCTCACAGAACTAGCAATGTTGGAAATAATCCAACCCAGGGATGGATTTTTCCCCCCAAACCTGACATGGTAGTCTGGCCCTGAGTACCACAGGGAGGGGAGCCACAGACCCGGCACCCCGCGGGTATTTCCAGGTCCCAATTTACTCACCTCGATCACAGCAGTTGGTGCCAGCAGTGCTGAGTCGGAGAAGACAGGGCAACACCTCTTCATGGACTGACTAGCCCTGTGGCCGCTAATGGAGCAGGAGTTGTCCAATCCACATCCCATGCCAAGGCCACCGTGACCCAAGCAGCTAAAAGGAGAGGGGAGCTTCCCCGTCTGGGCCACCAGAATTTGTAATTGCAATTGTGGATCCATGCAGCCTGCCCACAAAGTGAGTACTGAGACAGGAGGTAAGGTGATTAAATGAGGCTATTTATTTATTTATTATAATTGAAAATGTACATTCACATATAATTTGCATGCTCACCTATATGCAGCTCCCACTGCTTTTCCTGCCCAGTGACAGCACACTCTCCCTCTCTGCTCCATACATGTCCTATCCTCCTCTCCACCCATTCCCCTTCCTCCAGTAAGAGATCAGCAGGATGATATCCTATAGATGCATAGAACCATAAAGTACTCAAAAAATATGGTCACTCTGCATCACCACGTCCAGTCCATTGCTGTCCGAACAGTTGACTTTCACTATGATTTATGGACAAGGGGAATATCAGGGCCGGAGACTGGGCTCCCAGGGGAACCCCAAAGCCCCTGGACCATCAATTGCAATCTTTTAGTGGAGATCTCAGGGTGCACCCTTATTTATTCTTGCGTTACCAGTGAGACTCAACTTTGTGAGCTTCATTGTGGCTATCACTGGTGGTAGCTGAGCACCATGCAGTTCGTCAGGTCAGAAGTCAATGTAGACACTCAGTCACGTGGGTCTCTCTGTCTTCTGGGATCTCTTCCCCTCATGTCGTTATGGACCTTGGTGATCATCCACTCCTGCTGATTTGGGCCCATTTGCTGTACCCTCAGATGGCAGCTTGGCAGCTTTTACGACCACAGATGCCACTTACCAATGTGGGATGCAAAGAGTAAATGAGGATATTTATTGAGTGCTGACACACAAGAAGCAAGGGGGAATCAGTTCCTCCAAAGCTTGCCTGAATGCATAGGCTGAGCCTGGAGGTTATATAGGTTGATTAAGGGAGAGTGGAGGGATGCTATTTAATATTTTTCCCAGGCCCATGCAAGTAACTCTTTTGATGTTTCAACAATATTCTTTGTGGTGGTCTGCATGGCTCCAACAAGTTGGGGCTTGATAATCATCCAAACTACCTGGTGATTTGGTACAGTAGTCTTAGAGAATAACTGAAAGGGGATAAATGGAACAATTAATCAATGTTCCTAAGAGGAAAGAATAGCCATGTGACTTATAACCAGTACAAGGTGAATTCTTACGGATGGGGGAAAAGCGAGTCCTCAGGACTTAATGTTTATAATGTAGTTGTCTTAACTACTGTTTGTAGCAAGATGGAGGTGGGCTGGCCAATGGCCTCCTTTTCAGCTCCCTCACCCTTTCTTTGTTCTGTTGGAGGGAAAACTACCATCTGTCCAGGGCCTGCTTTGTTAAGTGGTATGTATGTGGTGACCTCCTGCCAGGGAACACCATCCGCATTTGGGCAGCTCCCCACCTGCCTCCTGCCAAGCCTGTGTGTATTTTCCTGAATGCTCATGACACTCTCCTGTTGGAGGTGGACCAGCAGCAGCCCTCCTCCTCTCAGTTATGTATTCTCTTTTTCGTATGTTTGTAATTTCACAATTCCTGAGCAAGTCATGGCCCCTTCCTGTGTGCACTCTGCAAAGCCCCACTCTCATCTCTGTCCCAGATAAGGTAAGAAGCCTGGGGACTGGTGCCTGATTCCAGCTTTGTTAAATGTGTAATCAGTTTTCAACATCACAGTCGTGGTGTTGGAACCAAAAATTCACCTTATTACTCCTGTGTTCGTTCAAGGCTTCCCACTGGGTGGGGTGAGGAGTTACCTAGCCACCTTCTGAACTTGGTGAGTACGGGGGGATCTTGAGTGATATAACACATGTGCTGAATCCAGCTGCCAGTGAAGGAGAGTCCAAAGGGAACCTCCTCTTATACTGAGTACTATACACCTGGTATTGACGTTGGCATGAGGATTTTCTTTGCAGATGTTGTGTCATCCCCACCTTCACGGTTTGACACCAGGTATCTCATCATGATGGAATTAGGGCATGAGTGTGCTTTCAGTTTCTTTAAAATGGTTATAAGGTGAAACTAAGGCTTTCCAGAGGCTGTGTTGTCTGTTGGTAGAGCTGAGGAATTAGAAAAGGGCGGTGTTTTCCTCTGTGGCTAAAGGACCAAGTCATACAGAAGGAATTAGATTGAGGTAGTCCTTGCTGGGCTCATGGAGCCTAAGGACTGTGATGTGGTGTCAGTAACTGCCTAACTGCCTTCAGGGAGTAGCACATTTTGGGAAGATGAGATCTGGCTCCACTATTTGTGCAGACAGTAAAATCCTGGTCTTCTGTTGTTAGCTGCCTTACAGTTGGCCTTCAACTCATGACAACACTATATGTTACAGGGCAGAACTGCTCCGGAGGCTTTTCTTGGCCATAATCTTTACAGAGCACCCTTGGGGGCACAGTAGTCAGGCACTCGGCTGGTAACTGAACAGTTGGTGGTTGGAACCCACCAGCTACTCTACAGGTGAAAGATGTAGCAGTCTTGTTCTATGAAGAACAAGCCTTAGAAACCCTATGGGAGCAGTTCTACTCTGTCCTATAGGGTCGCTATGAGTCAAAATCAACTTGATAGAAGTAAGTTTGGTGAGTTTCTCTCTCTCTATCTCTCTTTCTCTCTCTTTTTTTTTGTTTAATCTTTATGGAAGCAGTTCACTAAACCTTTCTTCTGAAGAGCTTCTAGGTGGGTTTGAACTATCAGACTTTGGGTTAGCACCTGCTTGCAGACTGCTTGCACCACCCAGGGACCTGTCCTGCCTATCTAGAGTCGGAGTAATCAATGTTTTCTTTTCATTCTGTACTCAACTTTTAAAAGGGAGATAATAAAGAAACTGATAAATTCTTAGCATTATCTTAAAATAATTGTGGGATCAATATTCTGTCCAGTTTCATACCCTATTAAACATGAATTTTTGGTGGTATGTTTTTCAAATACAAGATACATCTTTAGTTTTAGTTTCAGTATACCTGTCAGAACGCAGCAGGGCCAGGAAGGTCACCTTTTTTCTGTGTCAGACACTCACCAGTAAATCATGTAGCAGTGTTTCCTGGCTTGGGATTGGTGAGTGCGTCAGTCTCCGGAAGTCACTGAAACATCTGGATCTTCTAGCGCCAGGCAACTGTCAGTGAGACCAGGCCTGTGCAAATGTTGTGAATTACTTCAGGCATAATAATGAGATTATGATTATACTGTTTAAGAAGAACCTCTAAAATATACTGGGGGTGTATGGTGAGATTGGGTTGTCTGAGATTTGCTTCAGCTACTAGCGGAGTAGGGAGGAAGGGCAGGTGGTGGATGGAACAAGGTCTACCACAAGTTGAGATTGCTGCAGCAGTGAGAAGGTGGACAAAAGTCATTGAACTGTTCTGTACACTTTCATGTATGTTTGAAATTTTCCATAATAAAATATTTCATTTAAAAAGCCTTTGTCTTATATGAAAGAAAATGATACTGGACAGTGTTGAGTTTTGATCATTTCTTTTGGCTTCATAAGAGCCTATAAAATCAAAGAAAGACAAATCACTTTAAACACTGTATTAGGAATAACAGGACCATAGAGTAATATGTTTTAGAAGTACAGTCAATAAAGATCAAAGTATTTCTTGCTTTTCTTGATATACTAAAATTAATTGTACCACTCTAGGGGAATTTATGTACAGTAATGAACCTTTTCCTATATGCATTAATGATTTTAGAAGGATAATTACAGTGATCATGGAAAATGTCCAAAAATGTATTGCTTCACATTTTTAATATCATAGGTGTCTTAGTTACCAAATACTGCTGCAACAGAAATACCACAAGTGGATGACTTCAGCAAAGATGAATTTATTCTCTCATAGTCTAGTAGGCTTCAAATCCAAATTGACGGCATCATCACCAGCGGAAGGCTTTCTTTCTCTGTAACTCTACAGGAAGATTCTCATCATCAGTCTTCCCTTGGTCTGGGAGTTTCTTAGGTTCAGGGACCTTGGGTCAAAAAGACATGCTCTGCTATAGGGCCTCAAGATGTGGTCCCCACTCTCTGCTTGTGTTCCTTTCCTTTTATCTCTTATAAGATAAAAAGTGGCTCACCACATCGCAGGGAAAGGATCAGGGATGTGACCTCACTGATGGTGTTACAGTCCCATCCTCATTCTCTTTAACATAATCCAATCCTGCTGTAGTAACCACAAGCAGAGATTAGGATTTACAACATAGCAGAGAGTCACAGAGTGGAGGACAACTGTATAATACGGGAAATCATGGCCCACCCAAATTGACAACACATTTTGGGACACAATTCAGTTCATGACAAGAGGTCACATGTTAGGAAAGTAAGTAGAACAAACAAGCAAAGAACCTGTGGGACACAAATGAAAGTGAAATAGCCGAGCTTTTTTTTTTTGGTAGAATTCTAACTGGTGGTCATGGGTGCAATGCAAAGACAGACACATGCAGCCCATTGTGTGTTTCATCTGCAGCATGAAGACTTGGAGAGAGAGATGGTACATCAACTCTTACTTGTCACACTAAACTGTAAGGATCCAGCACACGGTTTCCAACTGCTTTTTTGACACAGTTGCGGGCGCAAGCATTTCTTTCTCTGTTCCCATTCACAGGAAGGAAGTCAGCACTCACATGTTAAAGGGCAGTGTTCTAGGTACTGAGGCTGACCACAACCCCACATGCAGCTACAGGCTTGCAGCTCTGAAAATACTATTATTTCTGACCTGTTGGCTGTGAATTCAATGGTTTCCACTACCGGTACAAGATGTAAGTCATAAGCTTAAGGGTCCCTAGCCTCACTCACTTCTGATCTGCTGATTCCCGTTACAACCTAAGGTTTGATAATTCACTAAAAAGTCTCACTGCTTTTAGAAAACACTACATTTATGATTAGAGTAACATTATAGCAGAACAGTACAACTCAGAACCCATACAAAGATGAGACATGCAGGACAAGTCTGGGAGGGTTCCCAGTGCTGAACTTCCATATCTCAAAAGGAGCTGTACTATTGCTGCCCGTCCCCAGCACATGCATCCATGTATATCACCAACCAGGAAGCCCATGGAACTTCTCTGTCCATAACCTTTATTGGTGCCTCATTACATGGTCATAGTTGATTTAGTCATCCCTGCTTATACTGTTTCGCCCTGGCCAGCCCTCACCTGAGTCAGCTAATTACCATAAACTCTCAGGTGTGGTCTGGAGACCTATAGATTAAAAAGGTACCTCAGTTACTCAGGAAATTCTAAGGGTTTAGCGTTCTCTCTCGGGAGCCACGGCCAGAGGTCCAATTACTTTGGGTAAAATTAATTATTTTCACTATAGGCCACCTTCTGGTCTTTTAGCCATATAACCAAAAAAAAAAAAAAAAAAACAAACCCATTTACAGGATCCCTCTTCCCTCTAACCCCTGAAACCAAACCCAGACTGAACCTAGTGCCGTTGAGTCAATTCCAACTCATAGCTACTGTGTAGGGCAGAGTAGAATTGATCCATGGAGTTTCCAGGGAGTGCCTGGCAGATTCAAACTGCTAACCGTTTTGGTTAGCAGACGTATCACTCACCTACTACACCACCAGAGTTTAATTTATGGCTATTTCTATGGTTATCCAGATACAGTTCATCCTTAGGCCAGTCACTTACTGAGTTCCAAGGAGGCTTTAACTCAACTTCTCAATTTTTCTCACCGTCAAAAGATGCTGACATACTATTAGTCCTAGTCAGGCATTAGAAATTACTCCAGTCCATCATCAGATCTTATAAATAAAACTTCTCCCAGGGCAAGGCCACCCAGATTTGCTTCAGGCATCCATCCAATCTTGTCAGATTCCAAAAAGCAGGAGTAGTCTCAGCAGTGTATGGTTCTCTAGAGAAGCAAAACCAGTGAACTGTGTATATAGTAAGAGAGAGAGATTTATCTCAAGGAAAAGGCTCATAAAATTGTAGAGGGTGGTATGTCCCAAGTCCATGGGTCAGGCATTGGGCTGGAGGCGTCTCTTGACTCACATAGCTACAGGGGCTGACATCCTAAGACTGGCAGGTCAGGCTGCTGGATCATAGGGTGCACAGGCTGAGGAATCCTGAGACTGGCAAATAAGCTGCTAGCTCAAGTGCTAAGAACCAGAAATCAGATGATGATGAGCTTGATGCAGGATCTAGAGTGAGAATCTTGCTGGGACATCCATCTGTATACTGGAGGCAGGCTGCATCCCAAAGGAATCTAATCTCCTTTTCAACTGATAGCTGCTGAGGCTTTAATACGAGGTCTGTCAATTAAGTACATAAACTCATCCTAGAAAAAGTGCTGCACACCTCATTGCTGAATATCGCTACGGTCACCTTTGAAGTACTCTCCTAGGGAAGCTATGCACCAGTCCTAGCACCTAATCTGTACTTCAAAGCAATTTTGAAACTCTCTTTTTCTGGAATGGGCATTAGAGCTGTCATACTGCCCTTGATATCCTGAATGTCATCAAAATGTCTTCCTTTTGATATTTCCTATATCTTCAGGTAAAGGAAAAAGTTCTTGGGGGCCAGATCAGGTGAGTAGGGAGGGTGTTCCAATACAGTTATTTGTTTGCTGGCTAAAAACTCCCTCATAGACAGTGCCATGTGAGCTGGAGCATTGTCATGATGCATGAGCCATGAGTTGTTGGCAAAAAGTTAAGATCCTTTTTGTCTAACTTTTTCAAACAGTCTTTTCAGTGCTTCCAAATAGTAAGCTTGGTTAACTGTTTGTCCAGTTTGTACAAATTCATAATGAATAATCCCTCTGGTATCAAAAAAGGTTAGCAACATCCTGTTGATTGGACTCATGGACCTTTTTTGGTGGTAGAGAATTGGCTGACTTCCATCATGCACTTTGACCCTTTGTTTCTGGGTCCTGTTGGTATACCCATGTTTTATCGCCTGTGATAACATGGCCCAAAACATTGTCTTGCCTCTCCAGAAGGTCTTGGCAAACTTTGACTCTTCTTTGTTTTTTGTTCCTTGGTGAGCTCCTTCAAGACCATTTTTACATACAACTTTCTTATGCTAAGACATTCAGTTAAGATTTTACTGTCCATAAACTTGGGGTAACATGTCTGTGATTTCATTTCCACTCTTGCAAAGTTGAACGAATTTAATATTTGTTTGTTGTTCTAATTCAAGCTCCAATATTCTCATGGCAGCACACAAAAACATGCAACAACAATTCAGCAAGACACCACCACACTGAACGAACATAGCTGTGAGACACTGATATACCAGTGATGAACCTTACTGAGTTGTTTGTACAGTGCTGCCAATGTAAGTGCATAGTGGCAAGTTTGTGGACTTAATTGTCAGACCTCGTCTACCCATTTATTCATTACTTTACCTTCAGGTACTATTTTCCTTTTCTCCATTTATACACAGACTTTTTCACCTTTAATTTTGGCTGCTGTGCTGTTCTGTAATCTTGCAAGCAGCACTATTAGTCTAGTAAGTGCGCACTGCCAGTGGTGCACATGATTAAAGCACTCAGTTGCTAACTGAAAGGTTGGGATTGAGTCAGAGATAACTCAGAAGAAACCCCCTCCCTCCCCCAGAAAAACAAACCCACTTTCACTGAGTTAATTCTTACTCATAGTGCCCCTAAAAAACAGAGTAAAACTGCCTCGTAGAGTTTCCAAGGAGCACTTGGTGGATTTGAACTGCAGGCTTTTTGGTTAGCAGATGTAGCCCTTAACCATTACGCCACCAGGGTATCCGCTTATGAGAAAACCTGGCAGTCTGCTCCCTCTTCCCGGCCCCCAAAAGCAGCTACTGGAAACCCTGTGAGACACAGTTTTACTCTGATACACAGGGGTTGCCATGATTTGGAATCTATTCAAAAGCAACTGGTTTATTTTTTAAGTTCCTGCTGCCCTTACTCCAGTCACAGCGTGCTCAAGTGTAGCCTGGTCTTGGCCCCACTGCATCAGGGAGGAAAAAAGTTTAGGTGATGTAGAGGAAAAAAAATGTAAACTTGAGATAATATGGGAAAGTCACGTAGTCATACCAGCATCTTCCCCCAGTCCTTTTTCCCCGGATCTTGCAGAAAATCACAGACTTTGTCCAGTGGGGATCCTCCCTGGGCTGTCCTCACATTGAGTGTGAGCACATGCTCATGAAGACAGGTAAGCCAGCCCTTCCTGCCTTTCCTTCCCTACACCCACTCTTCGTTTGAGACAACTAGTGTTTCAGTTACCTGTTCCAATTCTCTGTCAAGCTGTTACTCCGAGGATAAAAGTGTGTCCCTTAGTCTGCAGAAATATGACTCAACAGTCCAAAGTGATGCAGAATCTTCTGTTACGGTGCTCTGAGCATTTGGGTCTACCACTGAGTAAGCAAAAATCTGGCCGTTCCTTGCAGATAAGACATATTTGTAGCTTCCTGAGACTGCTAACCTTTCAAATCCACCCGGCACTCCTTGGAAAATCTATAGCACAGTTCCACTATGTCCTATATGGTTGCTGTAAGTCAAGATTGGGCAGCACTGAGTTTAGTTTTAAGGGCTCTTAGCAGAAGTCTGACTTACTACCTATGTGCAGAGCTTCCCTGGCAGTATCCCATGGCCATCTGTAGTCTCTGTCTCTTGCTGGCAGATAGAGCAGTTCTTGCTGACACTTCATGCTTCAGAGTGTGCAAGAAGACTATGTCTAGATTCAGTCCATCAGTGCATTGCCTTAGCTCCACTATTTCCATCCGTTTCATGGACTGTGGTGATCCATCATCTCAAGTGAGCATACCAGGATATCTGCTGCATCATTTAGTAAGCTTCCAGTCCTAGAAGAGAGTCCTTCAGATGGGCATTACCATGTCCTGCTTTAATACGTCCCTCAAATTCCCCTAGTGATTTCCATAGAGTGTCCGTCTAGTCATCCCTTTAATGTGCTAAGTTCCATCACCTATCTGTCTTACTATAAGTCAGTAAAAACCCAAACATAGATGCAAACAATATGCAGTTCAACCTGCCAAGCTGATTTATTCTTTCCATCTTCAGTCAGAGTGGCAGCCTTGCAAACAAGCTGTTGTCCGTTCATCTTGGAATTGCTTTCTATAAATCAAGCATCTCTCTGGCTACTCAGGAACTGCTTCTAGAACACCACTCCACTAGCTATAGGGTCCACCAGCTTGGATCTTTAAAATATGAAGAAGATGGGGTAATAAAAATGAAGTATTCTCCTATCTGTGGGTGGTATCATTAAATTATAATATTCTTTCAAAGAGGTTTTTGCTGGTAGGCTTAGTGATGAATAATGGCTTATATAAATTAAGTGATTCCATGTGTCTGTTAGTTTGTCATACTGTGGGGGCTTGTGTGTTGCTCTGATGCTGTAAGCTATGCCACCAGTATTCGGATTCCTGCAGGGTCACCCTTGGCAGACAGCTTTCAGCTGAGCTTCCAGACTGAGACAGACTAGAAAGAAAGACCTGGCAGTCTCCTTCTGAAAATAATTAGTGAAAAGCTTATGAATTACAGCAGAACATTATCTGAGATAGTGCTGAAAGATGAACTCCCCAAGGTTGGAAGGCACTCCAAACTGGGGAAGAGCTGCCTCCTCAAAGTAGTTGACCTTAATGACATGGGTGGAGTCAAGCTTTTGAGACCTCGTTTGCTGATATGACATGTTTCAAAAATGAAAGCAATAGCTGCAAACATCCATTAATAATTGGAATGTGGAAAGTTCAATGGATAAGTGTCAGAAAATTGGAAATCATCAAAAATGTAGTGGAATGCATAAACAGTGATATCCTAGGAATTAGTAAGTAGAAGTGGACTGGCATTGGTCATTTTGAATAGGACAGTCATACGTGGTCTGCTGTGCCAGGAATGGCTTTGCGTTTGTCATCATATCATCAAAAAGAACAGCTCAAGATCTATCCTGAAGTACAACACTGTCAGTGATGGGATAATAGCCATATGACCAGTTAATATGACTATTATTCAAATTTATATACCAGCCACTAAGGCCAATTGATTGAACATGCAATCAGGATGCACTGATAATTACTGGTGATTAGAATACAAAAGTTAAAAACAAAGAAGGGACAGTTGTTGGAAAATACAACCTTGGTGCTAGAAATCAGATGATGAAATTTTTCAAGACCAGTGACTTCTTCATTCCAGTTATCTTTTTTCACTAATATGCATACACAAGACTATACATGCATATATATGACTATACATGTGGACCTTACCAAAGAAAATATACAAGAATCAAATCAGTTACATATGTTGAAAGAGGTGATGGAAAAACTCAGTATCAGCAGTAAGAACAAGGCCAGGGGCTGACAGTGGAACTGACCATCGATTGCTTGTACACAAGTTCAAATTAAAACTGAAGAAAATTAGAACAAGTCCATGAGAGCCAAGTATGGCCTTGAGTGTATCCCCACCTGAGTTTAAAGACCATCTCAGGAATAGAGTTGATGCATTGAAAACTGTCATGGATTGAACGTGTTCCCTAAAAAGTCTGTAACAGTGTGCTGTGCCATAATTCATGGTATTGTGGGATGTTCCTCCATGTTGGAATTCCTGCCTCTATGATGTTAATGAGGGTGGATGGGCAACAGTTGTATTGGTAGAGCAAGCTTCAATGTGTAAGTTTGTTTTGTGCCTTGAGGTGGTCTCTTGAGCTATAAAGGAAAAAATCTCGGAGAGAGAATTGGGACTCTCACACCATCAAGAAAGCAGCACCTGGAAAAGAGCACCAAGATGCTCCCTGAACAAAGAATGATGCAACACCAAGGACTCTCCTCCAGAGCTAATAAGGGGATAGCTTTGCCCTGGAGTAGACATCCTAATACTAGACTAAAAATAAACCTTCATTTGTCAAAGCCATCTGCTTTGTGATATTTCTGTTGGAGCAGCACTAGATGACTAAAACAAACACTAATGACTGAAGACCAAATGAGTTGTGGAATGATGGCATCACACATGAAGAAAGTAAGAGGTCATTTAAAAAGACAGAGAAGAAAGAAAAGACCAGATGGGATGCCAGAAGAGACTCTGAAACTTGCTGTTGAATGTTGAGTGGCTAAGGCAAAAGGAAGAAATGCAGTGAAAGAGCTGAGCAGAAGATTTCAAACAGTAGCTTAAGAAGACAAAGTATTATGACTTGTGCAAAGAGCTGGAGAGAGAAAGCCAAAAGAGAAGAATAGACTTCAAAAAACCTCTTTCAAGTATGCTAAGACGTCACCTTGAATCTGTTATATTTTCAGTGCAATCATATGCATGTGAAAGCTGGAGAGTAAATAAGGAAGAAAGAAAAAGAATGGATGCCACTGAATTGTGTTGGAGGAGACTATTGAAAAGACATACCCACGGACAGCCAAATGAACAGAGATTTGTCCCAAATGAAGTACAACCAGAGTGTTCTTTAGAAGCAAGGATGGTGAGACTGTGTCTTATATACTTTGGACATGTTGTCACAAGGGATCAGTCCCTGGAGAAGGGCATCATGCTTGATAAAGTGGAGGGTCAGCAAAACAGAGGAGGACCCTGAATGTGATGGATTGACATAGTAGCTTCAACAGTGAGCTCAAGCATAACAACAGTTGCGGGCATCGTGCAGGACCAAGCGGTGTTTTGTCTGCTGTACATAGAGTCACTGAGAGTAGATGCCAACTCAGTGGCACCTAGCAACAACTGTAGTCTCAGAAATTAATTAATGTGAATTCATTCTGGCAAATGGTTTTGTTTTGTAGCATGTCAGTTTTTAAAAGTAGTTTCCAAAATATTTTTTAATAACAAAAGTCAGATTAAATATATGGAATGTGTGGTTTTGTTAAGGGAAAAAAAAGAATAATTTTGACCTAAAGTAAAAGAGACTGGTTGTTCCAGAATAGAAAAATAAAAGCATATGTCCAATAACCTAGACAAAAATAAAAGTTTGTTTTTGTTTAAAAAAAAAGAAGAAGGATGGTTTGAAAGGCTAACTAAAATTTGATGGCTTTATCTGGAAAACTGTTAAAGAAAAGGTACTACTGCAGGCTGACCTGCTTACCAAGAGAAGAGTTAAAAAAAAAAAAAAAAAAAAAAGCCCTGCTGGACTAGTTAGCAAATCGTTTAGTTAGGACCCTACTTTTCCTTACCCACCCAAAACTGCTAGTGGGTGATTTTTCTAAGGAATCTAAAAGAATCTGTGATCAGTGTAGTGTCTTCGAAACCTACTTCTACTTTCTGGGCCTCAGTTTTCCTGTCAGAAATTGGGCGTTTGGCAGCTTCTACTTGAATGTAATACATTAAGTTATTAGCCACGTGCCAACTCAGTTTAAAGCCTTAAACCAGAGCAGTAGTTGTTTGTGCAGTTGACTGTCCGTCTCCACAACTCCTGGTTTCCCCTCAGTTGTCTGCAGCTGACTGAGGCTGAAAAGCATCAAGTCTGCTGCCCAAAGGTGCATGGCTACCCTTTTGTTCTGTCCATCTACGTACTGTGTATTCTACTGAGATGGATGAATGTCAGTGATAGCGGGAACCCATGATGGACACGTCCGAGAAGGAGAAATGTGCACTATGATTATCCACACATCCCCAATCAGGTGTCCATGGAAAGATGAGTTAGCAGGGTGCAGAGCAGTAGCCTCTAATCCTCGGGGAGCCACAACTGAATCTTGTGAACCTCTCAAAAGATTTTTGTTGGAGGCATAGATGTAGCTATAGTGACGGCCTCCAAGAGGAACAGATGCAGAACAGTCTGTCCTCAGACAAGACTGTGCTCCTAAGGGGCTCCCCTGTCCCACTTTTCTGGGCAAGCCCCATAAGGACACCTGGAGTGGAATGCTTTCACCTCCATCAGTGCCCTGGCCCCTGACCTTGAACTGTTGATACCATGACTGGGTCTTACTGATTCTTATCCTGAGATCCTGGCACAAATTTAGGACCAAGTAGCTGATCAGTTCGTGTATAGTAAATAAATACCAGGTCTACTTGTTCTTTCCTCTTACGTCACTTGGCACATGTGTATTCTTTCCCTGACGTTGAATCCTGCTAGCAACAACTTCTAACTTCCTTTCCCAACAGCAAATCTTACACATACATGTGTATGTATATATATTTGTTGTCAAACCTGTAATCTCAGAAGAAACATTAAAAATTAATACGCTTTACCATTGCCTCTACCATTGCAGTGGCAGTCAATTTCTGTCAATGTTAGGGCCTTGGAAATCCTGTGGTGCAGTTTTGCTCTATCCTATTAAAGAAAAAAACAAAAAGCACCCCACTGCCATCAAGTTGATTCTAACTCATAATGACCTTATGGGACAGAGTTGAACAGCTCCATAGAGTTTTCCAAGGAGCACCTGGGGGATTCCAACTGCTGATCTTTTGGATAGCTGACATAGTATTTAACCACTATGCCACCAGGGTCTCTCAAGTCAGAATCAACTCTGTCAGCAGTAGGTTTGATGGATCTTTTGTTAGCTCTAGAAAGGACATTGCTTTATTGGTGGAGAAAAGGCCTATAAAGTTCTTCCAAGAGATTGGATTAAAGTGTGCTAAATAGTTTAGCGTGTCCTACGTGTATTCATATACTCTAAACTTCCATCAGAAAGGATTAGAAACACTAGAGATATTTTGCAGATTGAAACTAGAGAAGAAATTATAGAGAGATTAAATAAGCAGTTACCAAAACAAGGGGCTCTTGACTTCCAGCCAACATGGTTTCATAAATAGAAGCACCATGCCATCCCACTACAGCACAGACCCAAAAAACTCAGTGAAACACAGACAAACGTCAGTCCTGGAACCCAGAGGGTCAAATGAGGAAATCAAGGTCTCAGCTAAACAGTGAAAGGCACATGAAATTGACAGAATAGATAATGAGAAGACATACAAGAGGAAATCCACTATTAGCTAAACCAGCTGGGAATCAGTTGGAGACTGGCAGAGAGCAGAGGAGAATGCCAAGTGTCATCAAGAGGAGAATAGTTTCACTGAAATCCTAGTGGGAGACCAAGTCACTGGTGACCAATGATACATGCCCCCCACGTCCCCTTAACTGCCATCGTCTCCCTGCTGCTGCACCTGTGATGCCTCCTGGCTAGCTGTGGTGGTTCCAGTGTCCATGCTTCTTGGGTTCTACCCCCCCACATCAGAGATAAGCAGACAGGGAGTATGAGAAGGCAGGAGCCCCCAACAGGACACAGGTCACCTAGTGACCAGTCATAACTGCTTTCCTAACCTCCCCCTTCCTCTACTTGCCACCAGCTGTAGTCTCTTGGCAGGGAGGAAACTCCTTTTGTCTGTAGTTGCTGTTGCTTTTTTCCACTTCTTTTGGTTTCCTGTGTGCCCCCCACCATCTCCCATTCATTTGTCGTGAACACCTGGCTCCATGTGCCATCTTTGCCTCTCTTTGAAAGGCTATGAAGCTCTGCTCAGCTAGGGAACCATTCCCCTGGCCTGTGATGCCATGCTGGTGGAATCTTGGGCTTTTTTGTGTTTTTTGTTATAATTGAATGAAAATGTGCATTCCCGTATAAATTTGTGTGTTCACCTATGTGCAGCTTCCATTGCTCTCCCCGCGCAATGACAACACACTCTTCTTGTCTGCTCCATACTTGTCCTATCCTGAACAGTCTCCTATCCCCTCGTCTCCACCCACTCCACTTCCTCCAGTAAGAGGTCAGCAGGATGATATCCTGTAAATGCATAGAACCATAAAGTGCCCACAACATATGGTCACTCTGCATCGCCAAGTCCAGTACATTGCTTTCTGAAGAGTTGACCTCCATTATGACTTATGGATAGGGGCAGCATGAGGGCCAGGGGTCATGCTCCCAGGGGAACCCTGACGCCCCTGGACCATCAATTGTGATCTTTTAGTGGAGATCTCAGGGTGCACCCCTATTTATTCTTGTGTTGCCAGTGAGACTCAATTTTGTAAGCTCCATTGTGGCTATTGCTTGCAGTGGCCAGGCACTACCCGATTCTTCCAGTCACGAGTTGATGTAGACAGCCAGTCACGTGGGTCTCTCTGTCTTCGGTGTTCTCTTTCCCTCGTGTCATTTTGGTCCTCGGTGATCATCTGTTCCTGCTGAGTTGTGCCCATTTGCTGTACCCTCAGATGGCAGCTGGGCAGCTTTTAAGACCCCAGATGTCACTCACCAATGTGGGGTGCAGAGAGCCCTCATTAGCAAAATGCCAGCTGTGCCAGTTGGCCTTGATTTCTCCTGAGAGCATGGTCCTCACCCCTGGCCCCAACTACTCTGTCCTTGCAACATTGGCTTAAGACGGGAGGAGTACTCAAGTTGTGTTGAAGTCCGGTTAATATTGATCTTCTTTCTGATGTGTGCTGTCACCGATTTCACCCAACCAAATTTTATCAGCTATCTAATCTAAACCCTCCCCCCGTCGCCCTGCCTTCCCACCTTTGCAGCTGTTAAAGAGTCTTTTCTTCTGTGCATGAGTCTGTTTTTAAGTTGTTATCGTAGGGGTCTCATACCGTATTTATCCGTGTCGTAGGGCTCACTACGTGACCAGAAGTCTCCATTTAATTATCAATTCAGGTCTTGGTTTCCAGAGGGATTTAGGGAAACATGTGCCTAGTCTACCATCTTGACTCCACCTCCGAATCTTGGGTTTTCAATTTTTTTTTTTTTTGCCTTGTTTTATTTTGCCTTATTGTGTTTTGTTTTGTCTTTTTGTTCCACTTTTTTCCTCTCATGGCTTAGGACTCCTGCTAGCCATTCTATACTGCATGGCTTAGGACCTTGCCCACTTGTGTCGGTGGGATCCCTGGGGGCATTTCTTTTTTTGTTCTTTATTCTCTTTTTGCTCCCCTTCATTCATTTTTTGCTCCCTGTATTTCTTCATTTCCCAGTTCTCACCTCTCTATATTTTTACTTTTCCTGTCTCTCGAATACCTGACACTGTGGTATCTATAGCTTTTTGACCCAGGCTGCTTGGCACAGCCTGGTAAACACTTCCCTGGTCTTTGCAGCAGCATTGGTGTGACCTCTGGGTGCCTTTCATTTTGTTTCTTGTTTCCTCAAATTTCTAACTAGTTTTTTTTTTTAGACCTTATTTGCTTTATTTTGTTTTTCTCCATTTATTGGTCCCTCATCTTTCCACTCCAACAGCAATCTTCCTTAGCACTCCTTTTGATTTGTTTTTATTTTTGTCTGCCATTTCACTCTTCCCTACCATACCCATTTTAGCTCCACATATCACAACTGTCTGACTCCTTCCTGCCTGCATGCATGCACCATGTGCTGAACGTCACATTTCCTAGCAGCACAGGAATGGCTTACTGGAACCTGTCCAGCACTGATTCCTGGCCCACCCTGTCAGCCCTACTGTATGCCTCAAACAACCCATCCCAGCCTCTCCTCTTCTGCTGATCCTGCCCTGGTGCACCATAGCTGAGTAAGTAGCACTGCCTGTTGGACAAGGAGGTAAAAACTATCATGACCACAGACAAGCAAACAACAAAGAATGTACAGCCTGTTTGCTATGACATAACCAAAGAAAACAAAACAAAACCAAAAAACAGGATGAAAGAAACAGATCTACAATTGAGAAATGAAGAAAATAACTACTAAACACCCTTAAGACATCAGAAAGTATCAAAACTTATTTAAAAAAACAACAGGACAGGATTGTTCCAGTAGGCTTCTAAATTAAAATATGAGATGACTTCCCAGCAGAAGACAAGGCACTAGAACTACTTGACAGGGAATTCAAAACTAGAATATTCAGAGCTATCCAAGAGTTGAAGAACCCAGATGTAAATTCAGTCACTTATGGTCACCTGATCTTTGACAAGAGCCACAAACCCATCAAGTGGGGAAACACAGTCTTTTAAACAAGTGATACTGGCAAAACTGGATGTCCATTTGCAAAAGATTGAAATAAGACCCATACCTCACACCATATACAAAAATGAATTCAAAATGGAGCAAAGACATAAATACAAAGCCAAAACTATAATGTTCTGTAAACTTTATAGTTCTGTGAACTTTACAGAAAAAATTTTTGCCTATTGTGAATCAAAGCCCTAATCTCTAAAATCTAAACAAAAGTCCAACACCCCTACAACAAAAAGATAATCCAGTTATAAAATGGGCAAAGAAAATGAACAGACACTTGATCAAAGTGCATCCAAGCAGCCAACAGACAAGTGAAGAAATGCTTGAGATCACTAGCCGTTAGAGAAATGCAGATCAAAACCACAATGAGATGCCATCTAACTTTAGCATCACTGGCCCAAATCATCAAAACACGAAATAACAAATGTTAGACTTGCTGCAGGGAGACTGGACTTCTTATGCCCTGCTGGTGCATATGCAAAATGATACAACCATCTTGGAAAACAATATGGCACTTCCTTGGAAAGCTAAAAATAGAAATACCATATTATCCATCAGTCCCCCTACTAGAAATATATCCTAAAGCAATGTCATTGCACAAATTGACATGTTTACCCTCATGTTCATTACAGCATTGTTCACAATAGCAAGAAGTTGAAAACAACCTAAATTCCCATCAGCAGATGAATGGATAAACTACGGTATGCACACGTAAAGGAGTATTAGGCAACAATAGATAACAGGGATGAAACTGAGCATCTCACAACATGGAGGACATGCTGAATGAAATGAGTCAATCCCCAAAGAGCAAATATTTTATGAGATTACTACTGTAAAAATTCATGAATATGTTTACACAAAGAAACGATCTTTGATGGTTGCCAGGGAGAAGAGGGATGGGGATGGAAAAACACTGAATAGACAACAGATAAGACAGTACACGGTACTGGGCATGTCAGCACAGCTTGTACAAGGAAAGGTCGTGGAAGCTCCACAGACACAACCAGACTCTCTGAAGGACCAGATTGTTGGGCTTAGGGGCTGTGGAGACTATGGTCTTGGGGAACATCTAGCTCAGTTGGCATAACAGAGTTTATAAAGAAAATGTTCTACATTCTACTTGGATGTGTACTCTCTGGGATCTTAAAAGCCTGTGAGCAGCTGTCTAGGATACTCCACTGGTCTTACCCCTTTGGTAGCAAGGAAGAATGAGGAAAACTGAAGAAACAAAAGAAAGATTAGTTCAAAAGGCTGATGAACCATATTTACAATCCTTGAATACTCTGGGGGTCAGTTTTACCCTGGTCCCCAGGGTCACCATGAGTCAGATCCAACTCGACGGCACTTGGCTGGCTCTACCAGTCTGAATCCAATACAACTAGATGGTTCCCAGCTACCACCACTTGACTGCTCTGACAAGAATCACAACAGAGGGTCCTTGACAGAGCTGGAGAAAAAGGTAGAAGAAAATTCTAACTCAAAAAGAAAGACCAGACCTGCTGACATGACAGACTTGAGAAACCCTGAAAATATGGCCCACAGACACTCATTCAGCTCAGTAATAGAGTAACTCCTGAAGTTCACTCTTCAGCCAAAGCTTGGACAGGCCCTGTTAGAGCAGAAATACCCCAGAGTGGATGGCTTTAACAAAGGAAGATTTATTCTTACACAGTCCAGTAGGTTACAAGTCCATATTCTGGGTGTCTGCTCCAGGGAAAGGATTTCCCCTTGTCAGCTCTGGAGGAAAGTCCGGTATTGCATCAGTCTTTGTCCAGGGAGCGTCTTGGAGCAGGAACCTCAGGTCTCAAGAACGGCACTCTTCTCCAGGTTCTGCTTTGTTGATGGTAACAAGGCTCCCAATTCTCCTTGTTTCTTTTTCCCTTTTTATCTCTTGCAAGCTGAAAGCATTAAGGGTGGGGCAAGCCACACTCCAGGGAAACACCCTCTACTGCAGAGCAAGGAAGTAATTCTATGCAGGAATTTACAGCCCCTTTAACGTACAGTTTAGCGAAACCACACAGTGGAGGACAGTCCCATGATACTGGGAACCATATCCCAGCCACTTGGCTACACGTATTTTGGGGGGGACACAATTCAACCCATGACAGGCCCATAAAACAAAACAAGACCAAAGGGGCACACCACCCCAGAGGCAAGGGCTGGAAGGCAGGAGGGGACAAGAAAGCTGGTAATAGAAAACTCAGGGTTGAAAAGGGAAAGAGTTGACCTGTTGTGGGGTTGTTATCCAGTGTCATAAAACAGTATTTGTACTGTTACTCTTTAATGAGTAACTACTTTGTTATATAAACCTTAATCTGAAGTACCATAAAAATAAATAAATTTTAAAAAAAGAAGGGGCTTTTACTGAATAAATACTTGCTGGATGCTCTGTGGCCACTGTTATTCCAGGTATCACCAGTATTGGACTTTCTTGTTGAGGTAGAAATGCTATCAGGTTGTAAATAGTGTTGGATAAAGTGACAGTAGAATTTGAAAGCTCTATAGCTTGGCTTGGCAAAGCAATTGAAGCTATTTCTGAAGAAGTATCTGTGCTTTAAGTTGTGGCTTTACGAAATAGACTAGCATTGGATTGTTTTGTTACTCTCCCAAGGAGGAGTCTGTGCCATAAGTGAATGTTGTTATATCTATATTAATAATAGACAATCTGAGATTCCCCATGATATAACCCCTGAGGCACATGTAAGAGCAGCTGCTAATGCTGCTCACATATACCCAAATACCTCATGGGGTTTGTTTTCTTGGTTCAGAGGTCTAAGTTCATGGTTTCATGGGTTATTTCAGTTAATTGGCTTGACGTTGCTTTTAGTGTTTCTGTTCTCTCTCCTAGTTTGTCATTTAGTGCCTGAGATCTTAAAAGCTTTTGAGCAGCCATCCAGTATGCAACAATGAGATTTTGTTTGCCATCAGCAGCCAGGAAGAAGGAGAGGCAGAAATTGGAATAGGAACTAAACTATACCATATGCGTGATTGCTTCTGTTAATAGCCATCTCCTTTGCCTTAAGACCAGAAGAAATTGGATGGTGCCTGGCTACTATTACTGAATGTTTTGATCAAAGATTTTATAGCAGAATCCAGATAAAAAGGGGGGATGAGAAGCAGAGTCTTCAGCTCTGGAATTGAGATTTCTGGGATTTGTTGAGTTAGAGTGACACGTCCAAACCATTGCCCTAAGATCGTCTTTTGAACAGTAATCCTTGAAGAAACTGGTTTCCTAATGTCTTCTTTAAGTCAAACAATAACCTGGTAAGGAGCTTAGTGAGTCCATTTTGCCTTATGCATATTGGGCTTTTTTGCGGGATTATGTATGTGCAGCCAGTTTGGAGGTCAGACTAGACTCATTGTTTTAGGATAAACTGATTATGTAAACATGGTTCTGGCCCCATTTCCATGCCCGTGTTGATGAGATAGGGTATAAGAATCTTAGGCATTCTCTCGTCTCTGGAACAGTTTGATTTTATAGTCAAAAATGTTGCCTGATTTGCGAATGATACATTAAATAAATATCAAAGCAATGTATATTACTGGCTTAACATAATTTTAATACTCTTTAAATAATTTCCATTTTATTGTGTACCTCTTCTAGCATCACTCTCTCTATTAGAGCATTTCTCTGACATCACCCAAGATATATGGGTATTATAGCTTTCAAGGTTATTTTATGTCTTCAGTTTCAGTCCCAGTCCCAGTATTCAGCTAATCTCTGGAATAGAAATGTTGCAGTCCACAATTGCAGCTGTCATGGCTAGGTGGTACCCTCAGGCTTTCACCATAAGCCCCTGTCTATGCTTTATGTATGACTACCAGTGGTACCAGCAATCCAGCTTCTAATCTATACTGTTTCAAATTAATTGCCTGTGTGGGCTCGGGCAGTCTTACTAGTTCGCAGAGGCTTCAGTTACTTGAAAACATAGACTCAAATACTGATCACTAAATTAAAGTTGATGGGCAGATATGGAAAGCAGTGAGATATTATTGCTACAAAGTACATGAAGGAAAGGAAAAAAAAAGAACTGTACCGAAACTCACTAATTTTCTGACTAGAAATGCCATCCCCAGTCCCAGGGGTTATCCAGATGATCTAGAACCTTCCACAAGTGGAGTTGAAACCCCTGAATGACACCCCTTCTCCTCCTCTCTTTGTCTTGCTATCCACAAGCTTGTTTTGAGCAAAATTTTTCAGGAAGTCACAGCAGGTAATAGCTCTGTCCACTACACCAGTCCAAGCTAGACCTTGGACTAAGGATACTGAGCTCTTCACCTGACCCCAGACCCAATTATCACTAGAAAGGAAGATGTTTCCCAGGCCATAGATTTATCCAAGGTCACTTAGGAAGCAAGAGGTCCCATCACATGATGTCCAGTGTGAGACAGTGCAGCATCCAAACCTCCAAATAATGGACATGGGAGGGCTAAGGGCTGAGACTTTTGGATATCAAACCAACCCCCAGGTGCCACTGGAAATAAAAATTCCCCAGTCCCCTCAGACAGGGAGCACACAGACTTCTGGTTGCCAGATCCTAAATTGTTCCTTGTCTGCGAAGACAATAAACTTGCCACGTTCCATTTCCCTAGTAGTTAGTGCCCTCCTTATTTTGATCAGCTAATAGGACAGGACAGGATCCTGAGTGGCCTTCAGTTACAGATTTTTCTACCACAAATTACAAAATGCTAACATCATACAGCTACTCTTGTCAGTAAGTTATGATTTGTTCTTTTTTATGCATGTATGTATGTATTAAAATACCTGTAAATTCATACATATACTCATAATAAGATGCGATAATAATGAAAACATTGAAGTATTTCCCTTATATCAGAACCGACTTATAACAGAGTCATCTCAGTGGAACTCCATCATGAATTAGGGACTACCTGTACTGGGTAGGGAAGTTGTTTCCTTATCAAACATATTATGCATCTCCACAGTTAATCCTCAGATTAGGACTTAATCCCATTGACCATTGCAATTCTGTATTTTCCCAATTTAAATGTAGCCAACAGTACATCTTTATCAATGTGTTTGGTTTTGCAATGTCAAACAAAGAAATTAATAACAGACATCCTACTTCGATTGTAAGGTTGTTGGTTTTTTTAATTTTACCTAGAAAACCAAGAATTAACCATTAAAAAGATCTGACCAAACTGAAAAAGCACTGATTCCCCACCCCCCAGAGTTGCTCTGCTACAAAAGAGTAGTCAGTAATGAAACCATTATATCATAGTTAGTGGAAATAAAATTCTCTTAGCTTTCTTAGGAAACCCTGGTGCCATAGTGGTTAAGTGCTGTGTTTGTTAACCAAAAGGTCCACAGTTCAAATCCATCAGGTGCTTCTCAGAAACTCTGTGGACAGTTCTACTCCAACCTATGAGATTTCTTAATTTAAATTTCAAGAGGATATATGGCTGCAGATGGGTGGAGGGCCAAATTTTTCAAAAATTAACTTTTTAGTGTTAACTTAGTAACTATTAAGTACAGTAAAACTTGTAGAAGACTCTTGGCCAGCATGGTGTCATAGACAGAAACACCACACCATCCCTCCACAGCAAAAACCTGAAAAAAACAAAGTAAAAAAGAGACAAACATCAATCCTGGAATGCTGAGTGTCAAATGAAGAGATAAAGGTCCAGCCAAAAATAAGTGAAATGAGAAACTGACAGAAAACAGAGAGTGAGATATGAGAGAACGTTCCCTATCAGGTAACACAGCTTGGATTCACCATCTTGAATTCCTTTTGGAGACAGGCAGACAAGGAACATGGGAGAACAGACTCTGGAAATCTCAGCAGAACACAAAGCACTTGGTAAGATGCAAGACACACTTTCCCTCCTCTCCCCCTACCTTCTCCTAACTGCTCTACCTCCAAACCTCCGGGCTAGCTGTAGTACCAGGAAAAGTAAAGTGTCTGTGCTACTTAGATTTGCCACACTCACACAGGAGACTAGCAGATGGACAGTATGCAAAATCATCCAACAGCATACAGATTACCTGCTGGACCTGCCCTCCCATACCGTGGGTGTGTGACTGGCCTGGCTATTGACAAGGAAGTATGAAGTATGACCACAGACAAGCAAAAAACAAAGACCTGCAACCTGCTTGCTCTGACATAAATCAAACAAAAGAACAGAATGAAACAAACATATTTACAATCAATAAACAATGAAAATATTGAATGACCCAAAGACCTCAGACAAGATCAAAAAACAGATTAAAAAAAAGGGCAGGAAGATTCCAGTAGGTGTCCAAAATAAAGATAATTCTCCAGTAGAAGAAAAAGTACTAGAATTACTTTATAGGCATTCAAATCTCTAATATTTAGAGCTATCCAAGCAAAAAGCAGATAAAAAAGGAAAAATAGACAAATACATGAGAAAGACAGACAATTTCATGGACTAATTCATGAAATAATACAGAAAAACAATGCCAAAGTAAGTTCACAACTAGGAATCATATAAAAACAATTAGAAATCCAAAAGATAAACAATAAGATTTCAGAAATGGGCAATGTCACAAAAGGGCTGAGAAGGTTTGAAATCATGGAACACAGGATCAGTGAAGCTGAAGATAAACGCTTGGCTACATCTCTGAGGAAAAATCAGAAAAAAGAACAAAGATAAATGAAGAATCCCTGAGAATTATGTGGGATACCATTAAAAGCAAAATTCTGCAAGTGATTAGAGTTCCAGAACAGGGGGAGAGAATGGAAAACAAGGAGAAGATCATTGCAGAGTTGCTGGCAGAAAACTTCCCTAATATTATGAAAAATGAAAAGCTGTCCATTTAAGAACCACAACAAACCCCATGTAGGATTGACTCTAAAAGAAAATCACCAAGGAATATCATAATTACATTCACTAAAACCAAAGACAGAAATAAAATTCTATGAGCAGCTTGAAAACAACAAAAAGTCACATACAGAGGTGATACAAATTTAAGCTCTGATTACTTGGCAGAAACCATGCAGGCAAGAAGGCAATGGGATGATATATGTAAAACATTGAAAGAAAAAAAATTTCCAACCAAGAATAATATATCCTGTAAACCTTGCATTCAAATATGCATGCAAATATGATGAAATCAGGACATTTTCAGATAAACAAAGAAATTAAAAAAATAGACTTAAAAGAGCTTTTAAAGGAAGTCTTTTGGTCTGAGAATAAACCACATCAGACCACAGTCTGAACCTAGGATGCAAGATAGTGTTGGCCAACCTAGGATATAAACTCTCATGGACTATCCAAAACCAAAAGAATTACAGTAGGGAACCAGAGAGGTTAATCAATAAACAACAACCACAGAACAATAGATGAGGGATTAAATTGTCTAGATATAGAGCTTTCTAATGGAGTTAAAGGCAAGGCACTACTAAGTAGGGATAGACCAATTCAAACCTAGGAAGATAGGGGTAAATCTCAAAGTAACTACAAAGAAAGCTAATAAACCTGATAAAGAAGTAAGTATAAAGTTTCAGTAAAAACTACAAAGACGAAAGGAATGATAAAGAAGTCTACAAGCCAAAGGAATTCAGCACAGGACAGTAAGAGGAACAAAGAAAATGTTGGCCCCAGAAGAAAAAACACTACAAAATGACAGCAGTAAACTCATAGTCTGTCAATTGCACTAAATGTAAATGACCTAAATGTACCCATGAAGAGTGATAGAACAGATACAAAAACAGGATTCATCACTATGCTGTTTGCAAGAGACATTCCTTAGAAACAAAGTCACTTGGTAGTAAAGACAATGACAGATACATTGACTGGTGGAACAGAATTGAGAAACTGAATGTAAATGCATCCATCTGTGGTCACCAGATCCTGGATGATGGCTGAAAATCCATCAAATGAGAAAAGGATAGTCTTTTAGTAGATGGTGCTGGCAAAACTGGATGCAGTCTCATAACATGGAGCAAACTGGAGGGCATCATGCTGAGTGCAGTCAGGTATAGAGGGACAAGTATTGTGCGAGACCATTACTATGAAAATTCATGAAAAGGTTTACACATAGAAATAATTTTTTATGTTTACCAGGGAGAGGGAGGATGAGGGTGAAAAAAAATTGGAAACTTTCTGATAACACAAATAATGAGTCTCAATAAACCCACTGCCATCAAGTCAATTCGGACTTACAGTGACCCTATAGGACAGAGAAGAACTACTCCATAGAGTTTCCAAGGAGCACCTGGTGGACTTTAACTCCTGGCTTTATAGTTGGTAGACATGGCACTTAACCACTACACCACCAGGGTTTGCACCAAGTCATTTGTTGGTGATTAGCACATTTCTCCAGTGAGAGTTCATATTGCTTTCAACCATATTGTATGCGTTGTACAGAACACATATGCATGAATATTGTATGAGTCCACCAATATGAAATATCCAGGGGCTGTGGGGATGGGATAGGAAAAAGAAGAAAAACTTGTATTCCATAAGGAAAAAACTTGAGGACTTCTAGGAATTCTCTAATCCCAGCAAACCTTCTTTTTCATTTTTTCTTCGTGCATGAGATTCAACAGTTTGCAGATTGTTTATACAGTTATGAAACAGTCAAATAGTATTATTCTGAGCTAATTCAAACATTTTTAACAATTTTAACTTTAGGTAATATCCCTTGCTTTTATCATTTTAAAACCACTTGACTACACTTACAGGTTTGTACAAATGAATGCCAGAAGGGGCATTCTGGCCAGAGACCTCTTAGAAACCTGTTATAAGCTGATCTCAGTAAGGAGGTTGGGGAGCAGGGCTCAATCATTAATGTTAAGATTAACCAGTGGTTGATCTACTCTCTCTTCTCCTTATAAATTGCATTGTCACTGGCCTTTTTTTTTTTCTTTAGTGATCAGAATTGTCTCCATCTGTGCATATAGAGTAACGGCTCATAATAAACCTTATGTTTCAGTTTTTTTAAGTCTTGATTATTTTTTTAACACCCTATGAAGTTACTTTGAGTAGGAATCAACTCAGTGGAAGCAGGAAATGTTAGGGGACTAGCCGGGACTGCTATTGATCCACCAAACCTCTGATTGTACTATATTAAGACTTTTATTTCAACCCAATCAATGTCTGCCTTATTATCCGACTTCTTGCTAACTTTCTTAACATTTCTGCTCAGGTCCTGGGATGAGTTCTTTGATTCTCTCCTCTGTTTTTCCTCATTCGTCTCCTGGGAATCAGCCTGGTATCTTCATCATCTGTTGTTTCAGCATAACTTTTCCCTTTGGAAATGACTCTGAGTTGGTACCTAAGGCCCACCAAGATTATAAACTTAGCCCAGCATCAGACTTTTCCTCAACACATTCTTTTTGTAGGGGACCTGAGAGTAAACGCTCTAGTTTGGACAGACCAGAACATAAGCTTGGCTCATCTCTTGTTTTCATTTTAGCAATTGTCGGTAACAGTAACTAAGGAATTGTGTATTTAGCTTTTTTATTATTACTTTGCATTGCTTTATGTATCCTGTTGAAACCAATCCAATGACTCTATGCCCAGCGTGCAAGAAACCAAACTCTCAGGTGCTGGGTTTGAGAGGAAGAAAGTTTATCTTATAGGCTAGCAAGCAGGAACCCAGTGGTATCAACCTCAGATGGAGTTCCCTGAACTATATGAGCAATTATAATTTTATACTTACCTATATTCATTTAAGGGTGAAGGAAGGCAGTGGGCAAGATTAGAAAGTTTTTACTATTCACAGTTGCTTCTGATTATTTGTTACAAGATGTGACTAAGACTTGGCAGAAGTGATCCACTAGCCTCTGCTTCTAAAATGGACTCAGCTACAGCCAGTGATGTATATCTGGTGATTTTTGGTTTCTTAGCATTGTCTTTTGGTTCTTGATGTGAATTCTCTTGCATTATTGAGCATGCTCAGGGTAATTTTCACTGTTGTCTGTTCTGTGCATGTCTGGCTACTATGAGCCAGTCAGATCTAACTTCATTCAGGGCACTCTAGAGTCTGCAAAACAAAAGAAGTGAATGACGTGGTAGGGGAGATAACTAGAAGTGGCCTGCTAACTAGAGTACTAATTAATTAGGCATCCCAAATTCTGACCTCCCCTAACAACCTCTGTCTATGATTTGAGCCATTGTCAATCATGGGAATGGGGACAACAACACATCCTGGCTGCTTCCTGCTGAAGGGGTCACTGTTGGATGAACATTTTAGCATAGGTTTGAATTTGAGAGCTATGATCTACAAGCTGGAGAGGTCGGTACTCTTCTTTCTAGGGAAGGGTTCAGAGGACAAAAATTTCAGATCTTTAACCTATTTTCTGTCTTTCTTTTTAAAAAATATATTTTATTGTGGAAACCCTGGTGTAGTGGTTGAGGGCTAGGGCTAGGGCTGCTAATCAAAAAGACTGCAATTTGAATCCACCAGGCATTCCATGGAAATTCTGTAGAACAGTTCTACTCTGTCACTATGAGTTGGAAGACTTCATGACACTGGGTTTGTTTTTTGGTTTTTGTAGTTTATTGTGATTTTTTTTTTTTTTAATGATTAAGTAAAAGTACACGGCCAAGTCAATTTTGCATGCCTGCCTCTGTGCAACTCTGTTCTTCTCACCCTGTGGCAGCACACTCCTTTTCATTTTTTATATCTAATGTCCTTCTAACAAACACCTGTCCCCTCCTCTCCACCCTCACCTATCCTGTCTAGAAAGAAACCAGTAGGACAGTCTCCTATAAGTATATAAAACCATAAAGCACACACACCACATGCTCACTCTGTGTCCCCAAGTCCAGACCATTTTATGTCTGAAGTGTTGACCTCAGTACTGGTTTCAGGTCTCAGCCAGCAGCAAGTCTGGGGGCCGTGTTCCCTTGGGACACTCCAGGTTGTCAGACCATCAGTTCTGGTCTTTATTAGTAGAATTCTTGATCTGCATACCTCTTTTTTGTGTGTGCTGCATCAGGGACTGTACTTTGTGTCCCCTATCAAGGCTGTCTTTGCTTGTGGCTAGGCACCATTGGGTTCTTTTGGTCTCATGCTGAAATAGTCTCCCAATTACATGGGTCCCTCTGTCTTTCATGCTCTTGGTCATCATCTATTCCATGTGGGTTGAAACTAATTGATATTCCTCACATGGTAGCCAGCTGGCTTTCAAGACCCCAAACACCGCTTATCAATATGGGATGAAGAAGACTCTCTTACCAAAAGACTAGTTATGCCAGTTGGACTCAAAGTCCCCTGAAAACATGGTGCCCAGACCCCCATTCCTGCTACTGTGTCCTTTGAAATGTCAAGTTGAATTTAGAAAACTTTTAATTTATGGTATAATGCAGTAATGCTGACCTGCCTTATACTGAGCCCCTTCGCCTTACCGAATTCCTGTCAACTATCTAATCTATGAACAACCCTCTCTGTCTCCCTTCCCTTGTAGTCATCAGAGTCTTTTCTTCTGTGCATTAAGTCCTTTTTTAAGTCCTTATAATAATGATATCATACAATACCTGTCTTTTTGCAGCTGACTGATTTCGCTCAGCGTATCATCTAGTTGACACCAGGTTATGAGATGCTTCCTAAAATCATTTTGCACAGAGTTCCATTGTGTATATATACTGTAGTTTGTTTATCCACTCATCTGTGGATGGGCTCCTAGGTTGATTCCATTTTTTTGCTACTGTGGACTATACTGCAGTAAACATTTGTGTGCATGTATCTGTGGGATAGCCCTTATTTCTGTAGGATATATTCCAAGCAGTGAGATTGCTAGATCATATGGTATTTCTATTTCTAGCTTTTCAAGAAAGAGCCAAATTACTTTCCAAAGAAATTGAACCATTTTGCATTCCCAACAGCAATGTAGAAGAATTCCAATCTCTTCACAGCCTCTCCAACATCTGTTGTTTTGTGGTTTTGGATTATTGCCAAACTCACTTGGGTGATATGGTATCTCATTGTAGTTTTGATTTGGATTTCTCTAATAGCTGATGATCATGAGCATTTCCTCATGTGTCCATTGGCTGCCTGAACGCCTTCTTTAGTGAACTGTCTGTCCATCACATTTGCCCACTGTTTGTTTGTTTGTTTTTCTCTTTTCTTTGCCAATATTTTTCAATACCCTGTAGGTAATGGAAATTAGACGTTGATTCGATACATAGTTGGCAAATATTTTTTCCCATTCTGTAGGTAGTCTTTTAACTCCCTTGATAAAGTCTTTGGTTGAGCATTAAGTGTTTAATTTTTAGTAATTCCCATTTATCTGTTTTCACTTCTGTTGTTTGTACATTGTTGGTAATAATTTTCAGTCTGTCTAAACCATGTGTTAGAACTTCCATCATTGGCCATATTTTTTCTTCCATAATCTTTTGGATTTGCTATGTAGGTCTTTGATCAATTTTGAGTTAGTTTTTGTGTAAGGTGTGAGATAATGGATCTTGTTTCAGTTTATTGCAGGTGGATATCCAATTTTGCCAACACCTTTGTTAAAGAGACTGTTTTTAAAACAGTTTCCAACCTTTGGGCCTTTGTCAAATGTCAACTGTTCATAGAAGGGTGGTGATATTTCTGGGTTCTCTATTCTGTTCCATTCATCTTATCTGTCTGTTTTCGTATCAGTTGTATTAGTCACCAGCTGTTGTGACTAATGTGGCAGTACAATAGGTTCTAAAGTCAGGTAGTGTGAGAACTTCCACTGTTTTCTTCTTCCGTAGTAGTATATTTATCTGTATTTATCCATTTCCAAACAAAGTTGGTGATTTGTTTCTACATCTCATTAAAATCAACATTGGAATTTGTATTTGGATTGCACTGTATATGCAGATTGCTTTGGGTAGATTAGGTTTCTTCACTTAAATGTAAGTCTGTTTTGATTTCTTGCAGTAAGGTCTTACAAGTTTCTGTGTATAGGTCTCTTACATCTCTGGTTAGATTTATTCCTAGTATTTTATCATCTTGGAGGCTATTGCAAATGGTATTAATTTGGTGATTTCCTCTTCAATGATCTCTTTGTTGGTGTAAAGGAATTCTACTGATTTATTTATGTTTATCTTATATCCTGATACTTTGCTGAACTCCTATTAGTTCCAGTAGTTTATTTATGGATTCTCTAGGGTTTTCTGCATATATGATCATATCATCTACAAATAATGATACTTTTACTTCTTTACTGTTGTGGATGCCCTTTATTTCTTTGTCTTGTCTGCTTGCTCTGGCCAGAACCTCTAGCACACTGCTGAATAGAAATGGTGACAGTGGGCATCCTTGTCTAGTTCTCGTTCTCAGGGGGAATTCGTTCAATCTTTCTCCATTCAGGATGATGTTGGAGGTTGGTTTTGTATACATGCCCCTTATTGCAGTGAAGAATTTCCCTTCTATTCCTATTTTGCTGACAGACTTTAACAAGAATGGGTGTTGGACTTTGTCAAATACCTTTTCTACATCAATTGATAAGATCAGGTAATTTTTATCTTTTGTGTTATTCGTGTGGTTGATCACATTAATTGTTTTTCTGATACTGAGCCAACCATGCATCCCTGGTATAAATCCTGCTTGGTCATGGTGAGTTATTTTTTTGATATGTTGTTGAATTCTATTGGCTAGGATTTTGTTGAAGATTTTTGCATCTAGGTTCATGACTGATTTGGGTCTGTAATTTTCTTTTTTTGTGGGACCTTTACATGGCTTTGGTATCAGCATTATGCTAGTTTCATAGAATGAATTAGTGAATAGTCCATCTTTTTCTTTGTTGTGAAATAGTTTCACTAGTATTGGAATTCACTCCTCTTTAAAAGTTTGGTAAAATGCTCCGTTGAAGCCCTCTGAGCCAGGACTGTATTTGGGTTGGTAGTTTTTTTTAATTACATTTTCAATCTCTTTTTTTTTGTGATGGGTTTATTAAGTTTTTCTACTTCTCTTTGTGATAATTTTCATAAGTGGTGTGATTCTAGAAATTTGTTCCTTTCCTCTAGGTTTTCAAATCTGTTCAAGTACAATTTTTCATAGTACTCTGGTATGATGCTTTTAATTTTTGGTTGGGTTTGTTGTGATGTCTCCCACCTCATTTCTTATTTGGATCATTTGTTTCCTGTCCTATTTTTCTTTTGTGAGCTTACCAGTTGTTTTTTGTTTTTTTTTTTATCTTTTCAAAAACCAGTTTTTGGTTTTGTTAATTCTTTCACTTGTTTTTCTGTTCTTTAATTCATTTAGTTCTGCTCTAATTTTTACTATCTGTTTTCATTTGGTGCCTGATGGGTTCTTTTGTTGTTCTCTTTCTACTTGTTCAACTTGTAAGGTTCTTTGGTTTGGACCCTGTCTTTATTCCAGATGTGTGCATTTATAGAGATAAATGGACCTCGGAGCACCTCTTTTGCTGTATCCCATAGGTTCTGGTAGAATATCTTTTCATTCTCATTTGTTTCCATGAATTTACTTATTGCATCCTTGATTTCCATTATAACCCATGAATTTTTGAGCAAGGTGTTGGTGAGTTCCCATGAGTCTGAATTTCTACCCATGTTTTTTTCTGCTATTGATTTCAGCTTTTATGACTTTATGGTTGAGAAGGTGCTTGCAATAATTCAATGGTCGGATTTTGTTGAGACTTGGTTTGTGGCCTAATACATGGTCTATTTTTGAAAATGTTCCTTGTGTGATGGAAAAGAAGGTGTACTTGTCTATTGTTGAGTGAAGAGTTCTATATATGTCTAGGAGATTGAATTGGTTGATTGTCAAAATAAAATCTTCTGTATCTTTACTGAGCTTTTTCTGGATGATCTATTACTGAAAACAGAGTGTTGAAGTTTCCTACTATTATTGTGAAGCGATCTATCTCATTTTTCAATGTTGTCACCATTTGTTCAGTATATTTAGATGCTCTGGTATTGGGTGCATAAACATTTGATATTGTTATATCCTGCTTATGTATTGAATCTTTCAGCAATAAATAGTGACCATCCTTGTCCATGATAGTGGATTTTAGTGTAAAATCTATTTTATTGGAGATTAATATTGCCACTCCTACTCTTCTTTGCATGTTGTTAGCTTGGCATATATTTTTCCATCCTTTGATTTTCAGTTTGTTCGTATCTTGGAGTCTAAGGTGTGTTTCTTGTAAGCAGCATATAGATGAGTCTTGTTTTTTGATCCAACCTGTTATTCTCTGTCTTTTTATTGTAGCATTCAATCCATTTACAGTCAGTGTAACTGTTGATAATTATGTATTTAGTGCTGTCATTTGGGTACCTTTACTTTTATATTGTTGACATTGTCTTTGTTCCACTTAATATTTTGTTTTGGTTTGGTTTTCTTCATGAGTTTTCACCCTTTTCGCTGTTGGCTTCTGTCTGTTGTTTTTGTTGTGTTTCTTGTTTTGATGTGTAATATTGTAAATTTGCTTTGTGGCTACCCCTCTGTTCCCCCCTGGTGTTCTAAGTGTAAACCAGTCTTTAGCTTCTTTATATCTCCTTAACTCTCTCTCCAGCTGAAAGGTCTGTGAATACTATACTATGTTCCTCTTTGTAGTGTAATGTCATAGTTTACATACTGAGATCTCTGTTTCCCTAATTTTAGCAGTTTACCTTTGATTGAGCTTTGTGACTTCCCTAACCAGTTAGGACTCTGGATGCTGTGTCCTGCATTGCATCACTGAGTATACATCTGGAGTTACTGATTTTCTAATTAGATAACTTCCTTCAATATTTCTTGTAATTTTGGTTTGGTTTTTGCAGTCTCTAAGCTTCTCTTTATCTGAAAATGTCCTAATTTCACTGTCATATTTGAGAGACAATTTTGCAGGATATACAATTCTTGGTTGGAAACTTCTTTCCTTTGTATGTGTCATCCCACTGGTTTCTTACCAACATGGCTTTGGCTTAAAAATTGGAGGTCACCTTTGTACATTAGTATTGGTTTATTAAGCCTAGCTGCCTCTAAAGAACATCTCCTTATGTTTCATTTTATTAAGCTTGATTATAATATGTCTTTTGAGATCTACCTTTTGTGGAATTTGATGAGCATCTTGATTGTCCATCTTCTCTTCTTTCATGATGTCAGGGAAGTTTTCTATCAGCAACTCTTCAACAGTTCTCTCTGTATTTTCTGCTATGTCTCCCTATTCTGGAACTCTAGTATCTCATAAATTGTTCCTCTTGATGGAGTCCCACGTGATTCATAAAGATTCTTCATTTTTCTTGATTCTTTTATCTGATATCTCCTCATAAATGCTGACGTCAGTTGCTTTATCTTCAGGTTTGCTAACTTTGCATTCCATTTCCTCAGTTCTGCTCCATTGATTTTCAGTGGAATTGTCTATCTCTGTAATTTTATTGTCTGCTGAATTTCAGTTCAGTGTTCTAGCAGTTCCTATAGCTTGTTTATTTTTTTATTTTGTTCTGCTGCACTTTGTCTATTCTCCATCCTAAAATCTAGGTGGGCTGTATACATAATTCTTTTGTATTCTACCTTTGTTAATTTGAGGAAGGCTTCTTTGCCTAGAAAGTTTTTTCATTATTTTGGGAGTTTTCTGAACCATGATGGTCTGCTTCTTAAATGGGTAGATAGTGATTGTTGTCTTCAAGCCATCAGAAAGCTGTTCAGTTTCTTTGGTGCCATGCCATAAGAATCTATGGTGTAGCTCACAGAAGAGAAGGAGGAAGAGCACTGCTGCACTTGGTTGCCAGGTGCCACTGCATTCTCTAGGTGCAGCTGTTTTAAGTATAGTTTCTTTGCTGAGATAGATGCTGTCCAGTCAGGCGGTGCTGCTCAGCTTGGCAGCTGAATCCAGCTGGGCTCTCAGGATTGGCAGGCCCTGCCTCCTGGCTGACAGAGATGGTGACCTACTTGTGCAGAGTCTCTGGAGTCACGTCAGCAAATGCTATGGTTTATCTGAAAGAAGGGAGGGGGAAAAGGTTTTCCCACACCCAGCTGCTAGCTGCTTGTGCTCTCTCTACGTGTGACTGTGTTAAGAACACATTCTCTGCTGAGAGACAATATTCAATCAGGTGCTGCTGTTCAGTGTGGCAGGCAGTCCCATCTGGGCCCTCAGGCTCACCTGACTCAATCTCCCAGCTGACAAAGATGGCAATGCCAGCAGATGCTATGGCACAGCTCAGAGAATAGATGGGGTAAGAGTGCCTCTGCTCTTGGGTGCCAGCCTCTGCTGTGTTCCCTAGGTGTGGTTTTCTTAAAAACAGCTTATCAAAAACAGTCTCTTTAAACAAATGATGTTGGCAAAATTGAATCTCCACTTGCAACAAACTAAGTAAGACCCACATCTAACACCTTAGGCAAAAACTAACTTAAAATGAATCAGAGACCTGGATATCAAACCTAAAACAAGAAAGATTATGGAAGAAAAAATAGGAGCAATAATGGAAGTTCTACTGGATAGCTTAAACAGTCTATGAAATCTTACCAACAATGCATAAACAACAGAAGTGAAAATAGATAAATGGGAACTACTAAAAGTCAAAAACTTTTCTCATCCAAAGACTTCATCTAAAGAATTAAGACTGCCTACAGAACAGGTAAAAATATTTGCCAACTACATATCAGACTGATGTTTAATTTCCATAATTTACAAGGTACTGCAAAATATCAACAAGAAAAAGAAAAATAACCCAATTAAGAAATGGGCGAAGGACACGGACAGACAGTGCACAAAAGAAGACATCCAGGTAGCCAAAACACACATGAAGAAATGCTCATGATCATTAGCTATTAGGGAAATCCAAATCAAAACTACAGTGGATAACATCTCACCACAATGAGGTTGGCTGTAATCCAAAAAGATGCAAAACGACAAATGCTGTAGAGGCTATGAAGAGATTGGAATTCTTCTACACTGCTAGTGGAAATGCAAAATGGTTCAACTTCTTTGGAAAGCAATTTGACTCTTTCTTAAAATGCTAGAAATTGGAATACCTTATGATACAGGTATCCCACTGCTTGGAATGTATTCTACACAAATAAGGGCTGTCACATAAACAGATACCTGTACATAAGTGTTTATAGCAGCACAGTCCACAACAGCAAAAAGATGGAATCAACATAGGTACCCATCAACAGATGAATGGATAAACAAACTATGATATATATACACGATGATACAGAACAATGATGATTTTAGGAAGCATCTCCTAACCTGGTATCAAGTAGAGGGCATTATGCTGAGTAAAATCATTAAGCTATGAAAGGACAAGTATTGTTTGAGACCGCAATTATAAGGACTTAAAAAAAGGCACGCACAGAAGAACAGACCCTTTGATGGCTGCAAGGGTGGGGAGAGTGAAAGAGAGTTGTTCATAGATTAGTCAGTAGGAATTCTGTTGGGTGAAGAGAGTGACAGCATACTGTAGAAGACAGGTCAGCATAGCTGCACTATATACTATGACCTAAAAGGTTTTCTAAATTTAATCCAACATCTCAAAGGATAGAGTAGCAGGGACAGGGGTCTGGGACCATGTTTCCAGGGGGCATCAAGGTCAATTGGCATAACTAGTCTTTTTCTAAGAAAGTCTTCTGCACCCCGTATTGGTAAGTAACATCTGAGGTCTTAAAAGCCAGCAAGTTGCCATCTCAAGAGCATCAGTTGGTCCCAGTCCACCTGGAACAAGTGATGACTGAGAACATTGACAACATGAGGAAAAATGAGCCCAGGAGACCAAAGGACCCGTACATCAGCACGAGACCAGAAGAGCCAGGTAGTGCCTGGCCACCACCAAAGACAGCCTTGACAGGGGACACAATGTAGAGTCTCTGACGTAGTAGGAGAAAAAGAGATATGTAGATCAAGAACTTTACTAAAATACCAGAACTGATGGTCTGGTGACCCAGAGGGTCACCTGGGAACATGGTCCTTAGACTTGCTGCTGCCCCAGACCTGAAACCAGTACTGAGGTCAACGGCTCAGACAAAGAATGGACTGGACTTGGGGACAGAGAGTGAGCATGTGGCATGCGTACTTTATGGTTTTATACATTTACAGTAGGCTGTCCTATGGGTTTCTTTCTAGAGGGGAGAGGAGAACATGGAAAGTAGAGGACAACTATTTTCGGGGGGAGAACACTAGAAGTAAAGAGTGAAAAGGAGGAATGTGCTGTCATAGAGTTGTAGAGAGACAGGTATGCAAATTGACTTAGATTGTATACTTGCATTTAATCCTGAAACAAATTTAAAAGAAAAAAAAAGCAGCCTCTTTGCTAAGAGAGGATTTTTCCAGTCAGGTGCTGCTGTTTCAGGTGGTGGTCAGCCCCAGCCAGGCCTTGAGGTATTGCTGACCCTGTCTCTCAGCTCACTAAGATGGCATCCCACCTGTGCTGCTTCTCCTGTGCTCTGCCAGCAGAATCTGTGGCATAGCTCAGAGAAGAGGGGGGTAAGGGCATTGCTGCACTTGGCCACCAGCCAATGCTGGGTTCTCTAGACGTGACTGTTGTAAGTACAGCATCTCTTCTCACAGAGATGCTGTCCACTCAGACTCCCAGCCCTCAGGTGCAGCAGCCCCAGTCCCAGTCTCCTGGTTGACAGATGTACCTGAAAGCCTCTCCACTGCTATGCTAGGAGAAGTAGGATCCTTTGTGCTACCAACCCACTTCCAAAAAAGGTAGTTTTCCACTCTGTATCGCCCAGTCTGATCTCACAACTTTCCGCATGATCTTGAGGCTCCTAAAATATCCACTTTGTTCCCTTCAGTTGTTTTTTAGGCCTTACTTCTCAGAGGGAATCGAAGAAATGTGAGACTAGTCAGCCATCTTAGACTCACTTCCTTTACTGTGATTTAAGAACAATTTTACAATCTATATCATTTTGCCATATAACACTGGGAACTTTCACTGCTGTTCTATTCTAGGTGCACCCCTCCCCCATCCACCCCATGACAGCATGCTTCTTGTTTTGTCCAGAACTTCTCATGATATTAAACTGAGATCTGGCCCCCCTCACCCAGCATCTTGCCTCCAGTGATAAGCCTCTCAGACAGCCCTGTGTACATATTTAAGTCCAAAGATATGTTTGTCACCAGCCTTACTCTGTGTTTTGCATAGTCCAGTTCATTCCCTGTCTGGTGAGCTGGCCCCAGTGCTGGATGCAGTTTGAGGTTAGAGATCCCAAGGGACATTCTCCCAGTGGGCCCTAAAGTCAGAAGAACCATCGTGTGTGGTCTTTTGGTAGAGTTCAAGCTCTGCCCTCTACTATTTCTCCTGCTGTGTCCAGGGCTCTCCTCCATGTATCCCATTCAGGCTGTCATTAGTGGTGGCCAGGCACCATCTAGTTCTTGTGGTCTTATGCTGAAGTGGACTCTGGCTCACATGGCCCCTTTCATTTGGTGGGCTCATATTTTCCTCCTGTTCTCAATGTCCACCATTTACTTCTGATCGAGGTGAGTTGGAACTGTTTGGCCCTATTTAGATGGCAGCTTGCTAGCTTTTAAGACCCCAGACACCACTCAGCCAGGTGGTATGCAGAGCATTTTCTTATAAAAGAGAGAGAGGAAAAGCTTGGGTATCCCGATTAGTCTGGATGTCCTGAGAGCATGGTACCCCAATTCCACACCCTATTTCTGTGTCTTCCCAAAGAGGTAGGCCACATTAAGTGGTCGATTTGGCTTTGAAATTGAACAAGTGTGGGTACCCTACTTTTAATACATGCTGTCGCATCCTACACCCAACCCTAATCCTAACCACTATCTAATTTGTAAAAAATCCCTTTCCCCTCTTCTCACTCTTGTAACCATCATAGATTGATTTCTTCCTTGCTTAAATGATTTGTTGTATCTTTATAATAATGTTTGTTTTTTTTTTTACAAAATTTGTCCTTTTGTGTCTGGATAATTTTGTTCAGCATAATGTCCTCTAGATGGTCCACATTGACAGGTATTTCTCTAGGCCATCATTATGTTGTTTTTTAATCATTTCATAATATTCCATTGTATGAATATACCATAGTTTATTTAACCATTCGTCTGTTGATGGGGATCTAGGTTGCGTCCATCTTTTTGCTATTGTGGAGAGAGCTGCAATAAACATTGGCATGCGTGTATCTGTTTGAGTGTTGGCCATAATTTTTCTGGGATATATTCCAAGGAATGTGATTGCTGGATCATTTGATATTTCTGTTTCTAGTTTTCTAAGAAAGCATGAAATCATTTTCCATAGTGGTGATACCATTTCTCAGTCCTACCAACAGTGTAGAAGGATTCCAATCTCTCCACATCCTCTCCAGCATTTATTATTTTGTATTTCTTGGATTATTGCCAGCTTTGTTGGGGTGTGATGATTTCTCATTGTGGTTTTGATTTCAATTTCTCTGATGGCTATGATAATGAACATTTCCTTATGTATCTGCTGGCAACTTGTATCTCTTCTTTGGTGAAGTGCCTGTTTATGTCTTTTGCCCATTATTCATTTTGGGTTACTTGTCTTTTTCTTGTTGAGGTTTTACAGTATCTTGTAGATTAGAGAGATTAAGTGTCAGGTGCAAACGTGGTGAGCCAATATTTATTCTCACTCTGTAGGCAGTCCTTTTATTCTTTTGATGAAGGCTATGGACGAATATAAGTGTTCGATTTTTAAGAGTTCTCAATTATCTAAATTCATTTCTGATGACTGATTGTTGGTCATTTTTTGTAGACTGTTGATGTCATGGGTTAGGGCCTCCAGCATCTTCTCAACTTTTTCTTCCAAGAGTATTATTGTTTTAGTTTTTATGTTTAGGTCTTTGATCCATTTTGAGTTAGTTTTTGTGCATGCTTTGAGATCAGGGTCTTGTTTCATTTTTTTGCAGATGGGTAACCAGTTATGCCAATGCCATTTGCTGAAGAGATTGTCTTTTCCCCAGTTCACAGCCTTTGGGCCATTATATCAGCTGTTCATAGAAGAATGAAATTATATTTGGATTCTCAATTCTGGTCCATTGGTCTATGTGTCTGTTTTTGTGCCAGTACCATGATGTCTTTGATTACCATGGCAGTGTAGTAGGTTTTAAGGTCTGGTAGAGTGAGGCCTCCCACTTTGTTGTTCTTTAGTAATAATTTACTTATCCAGAGCTTCCTCTCTTCCTGTATGAAGTTGGTGATTTGTTTCTCTATCTCATTAAAAAAATGTCATTAGATTAGATTAGATAGTTGGTAGAAATCTGGTTGGGGGAAATCGGTGATAGCACACGTTAGAAATAAGAACAATATTAAGTGGACTTCAGCATAACTTGAATGCTCCTTCCATCTTAACCCAATATTGCAAGGATAGAGTAGCAGGGGCAGGGGGCAGGGAACCATGCTCTTAGGCAAAATTGAGGCCAATTGGCACAACTAGAGTTTTCCTAAGAGGGCTCTCTGCACCCCACATTGGTGAGTGGCGTCTGGGGTCTTAAAAGCTGCCAAGCTGCCATCTGAGGGCACAGCAAATGGTCCCAATTCAGCAGGATCGGACGCTCACCAAGGACCAAAATGACATGGGAGAAAGACAACCCAGAAGATAGAGAGACCAACATGAGTGGGTGCCTACATCGACTTGGGACCGGAAGAACTGGATGGTGCCCAGCCATCACCAGTGATAGCCATGATGGAGCTCACAGAGAGGAGTCTCACTGGCAACACAAGAATAAAAAGGGGTGCACCCTGAGATCTCCACTAAAAGACCACAATTGATGGTCGAGTGGCTTCGGGGTCCCCCTGGGAGCATGGCCCTTGGCCCTGATTCAGCCCTCTACCCATAAATCATAACAAAGGTCCACTCTTCGGACACAAATGAATTGGACTTGGCAATGCAGAGTGACCGTATATTGGATGCATTTTATGGTTCTGTACATCTATAGGGTATTATCCTTTTGACCTCTGGCTGGAAGAAGGAGAGTGGGTGGAGAGGAGGGAAAGGAGACTGTTGGGAGGATGAGACATGTATAGAGCAGAGAGGAATAGTGTGCTGTCACCGGGCACGGAGAGCAGTGGAAGCTGTAAATTTATATGGGAATGTACATTTTCAGTAAGTCAAAATATCATTAGAATTTGAATTGGGATTGCATTGTATGTATAGATCTCTTTGGGAAGTATAGACATCTTCACAATGTTAAGTCTTCCTATCCAAGAACAAGGTAGGTTTCTCCACTTACGTCAGTCAGTCACAGTTTCTTGTAGTAGGGTCTTTTACATCTCTGGTTAGATTTATTCCTAGGTATTATATCATCTTTGGGCTATAGTAAATGGTAATGATTTTCAGATTTCTTCTTTGTCTCTTTGTTGGCATAAAGGAATGCCACTGATTTGTGTATGTTTATCTTGTAACCTGAAAATTGGCTGAAGTCATCTATTAGATCCAATAGTTTTTTGGTAGATTCTGTAGGGTTTTCTGTGTATAAGATCAGGTCATCTATAAATAGGGATATTTTAACTTCTTTAGGAATCTGAATGGCCCTTATTTCCTTAATTATGCCTGATTGCTTGGCTAAGACCTCCAAAACAATACTGAATAGAAGTGGTGACAATGGACATCTGTGTCTGGTACCTGTTCTTAAAGGGAGTATTTTCAACTTCTCTCCATTAAATATGATGTTAGCTGTTGCTTTTGTGTAGATGGGCTTTGTTATGTTGAGGAATTTCCTTTCTATTCCTATTTTGCTGAGAGTTTTTTTAACATGAATAGGCGGGTTTTATTAAATGCCTTTTCTGCATTTATTGATAGAATCAGGTGGTTCTTGTCTGTTTTTGTTTAAGTGATTGATTAGGTTGTTTTTCTAATGTTGAACCATCTATACATGCCTGGTACGAATCCTAGTTGGTAATAGTAAACTACCTTTTTTGATGTGTTGTTGAATTCTGTTAGGTAGGATTTTGTTAAGGATTTTTAACTCTAAGTCCACGAGCGATACTGGTCTGTAATTTTCCTTTTTTGTGCTGTCTTTACCTGGTTTGGGTATCAGGGTTATACTAGCTTCATAGAATGAACCTGGGAGTATTCTGTCCTTTTCTGTGCTCTGGAATACCTTTAGAAGTATTGGTATTAACTTGTCTCTGAATGTTTGATAGAATTCCCCAGTGAAGCCATCAGGCCAGAGCTTTTTTTGGATGGAAGTTTTTAAACTACCTTTTCAATCTCTTCTTTTCTGATGAGTCTCTTTAGTTATTCTGTCTCTGTTTTTGTGAATTCAGGTAGGTGGTGGTTTTCCAGAAAATTCTTCATTTCCCCTAAGTTTTCTCATTTATTAGAGTACAGTTTTCCATAGTTTTCTGTTACAACTGTTTTAATTTCATTTGGGTCTGTTGTGGTATCATGCATCTTATTTCTTATTCAGATTATTTGGGTCTTCTCCTGTTTTTCTTCTGTTGCTTTGGCCAATGGCTTATCAATCTTGTTGATCTTTTTAAAAGAAAACAGTTTTGGTCTTGTCAACTCTTTTAATCATTTTTCTATTTCATTCATTTCTGCTTTAATTTTAATAATTTGCTTTCTTCTGGAGCCTGAGGGGTTCTTTTGCTGGGATCTTTCCAATTGTTCAAGTTGAAGAGTTCATTCTTTTATCTTTTTGGATGTGTACATTTACTGAGGTGAGTTGACCTGCAATTACTGCTTTTGCTGTGTCCCATAGAGTTTTGGTAGGATGTGTCTTCATTCTTGTTTGAGTCTATGAATTTCTTTATTGCATCTTTGATGTCTTCTATCACCCAGTAATTCTTGAGCAAAATGTTTTCCGTTTCCACGATTTTGACTTTATGTCCATCTTTTATCTGGTTGTTGATTTCTAGTTTTATGGCTTTGTGGTCTGAAAAGAAGCTTTGTATTATTTCAGTATTTTGAGTTTTGTTGAGAATTGCTCTGTGGCCTAATATGTGGTCAATCCTGGAGAATGTTCCATGTGTTTTGGAAAAGAAAGTATACTTCACTGCTGTTGGATGAAGTGTTCTGAATATGTCCGTGAGGTCAAGTTGGTTGACTGTGGCACTTCGATCTTCCTTGTGTTTACTGTTTAAAGTCTATTTTGTTAGAGATTAGTATTGCCACTCCTGTTATTTTTTTGAAAGTTATTAGCCTGATATATTTTTTCCAACCTTTGAGTTGTAGTTTGTGTCTTTGAGTCTAATGTGTGTCTTCTGGGTTTTTTTGTTTGTTTGTTTTTTATACAGTGTACTACTCTTCTCTTTATTGGTGCATTTAGTCCATTTACATTCATTGTGATTGTTGATATATGTGATGTTAGTGCTGTCATTTTGTTGCCTTTTGGGGGGGGTGTTGTGGAGAGTTCCTCTGTTGCATTCAGTTTTCCATGCTGAGTTTTTCTCCTTTATGTGTTTTATTTTCATGGCTTTCAGTGATTTGGTGTTGTTTTTTTTTTTTTTTTTATTGCTGTAATTTTGTGTTCTGCTTGTTTTATTAATTTGCCCATCATCAAAATGGAGGCATTTTACTCTGCCCACCTCACCTTCAGCACACAGGGTCTCCTTGTCTGGTGCCACCTTGTTTCCTCTGTGGTGGCTTAGTGCCCTGTGATCTTCCTGTCATGAGTCCATTCGTAGATTTTTCTACCAGGTGTTTAGGCTTCCTGGAATGCTCGAAGTGGTCAGTTTAATTGATTCTGTAATTCTTTGTTCATAGAGGGTTCAGCAAAGTCTGTGCTGCCTTCTTGACTCCACCTCCTTTTAACCTATTTTCAATAAATCAGGTGAGAGAGTACGGAGAAGACAGGGACCAAAAACCAGGAGCAGTGTAAGGATGACTAACAGTCCTAGGGGAACCAAACTGTGGGAGGAAACATTTGTTAACAGTGTTTCAAATGGCAGTTGAATCTGGGCCCTGACTAGATTTTTGTAGACACTTAGCCTCCTTATAAATCTTTTATACATTCATTTTTAACCTCCATAAAGAGTTGATGTAAGTTGAGGTGTTAGTTACTACATAAACCTCCCTTTGTTCAGCAAATAGATATTCTAGGACAATGTAGAACAAGAACTGGTAGAAAGATATTGGAAAGTAAGAAAGGGTTACATTGAAACCCCAAATTAAGAGAATTACTGATTATCTGAGCAATCTAACCTGTTTAAGTATAGAGCATACAGGTATAGGAAACAGAATACTAACACCAAGGTCTCTAGCAGTGTTAAGAGTCTTTGGAGGATCTGCCCTGTGTAGGAGGGTGCTGGGAAAGCAAGTACTCAAAGTTCTGGACTGACCCTCAAGTCTAGTTCTCACAGTTCTGGCATGTTGGAGGGGAGAGAAGTACTTGGAGCAGGGAATGTGGTTAAGTCCAGCAGTGTGGATACACAAAAGCATACAAGCCTAGAAACTGACAACCAGTATGCTAAGTAGAGGCTCAGTAAGTCAACAACTGTATGTATCCTTAGGATGCATTGGGTCTAGTGCATGGAAAATGTCAGTGAATAAAAGCTGGGGCTATTTAGCTGTTAGGAGCTTCTTTTTAAACGGGACTTTTAGTTCATCAGTAGTTGTAATATCATATTCTGTTTTTCTGGATTGGTGTAACTGGCTTAGATGAGGGTAATGGGCCCCTCAATTCATCCCCAGTGTTGTAGGGATGAATGGTCTAGTTTATCTGAGGAGGATCAGTCTCATACAAGAACACAAGTTTGAGTCTGGAGTGACGTATCCAAGGTCAAGGGTCCCGTGGATACATTGGCCAGGGAGTGGGTGACCAGGAGAACTTCATAAGGTCCTTCCCATCAGCCTGTGGTTATTGACTAGGGTTTGGTTGTTCCAATTCTTGAGCAGTGCCCAGTCTCCAGGGCACAAGTTGTGGAGCAGGTTATCTGTGGGAAAGATAAAGCCGCTGGCTGCATAATAGTTAACAGTCTTCAAAGTAATAGAGTTTGTACATACCTGACTTTATCTAGTTCCCTGGTCACAGGCAAATCTCCATGACTCCAGTGCCCAGGGTCCCAGGGTTTGAGGAAGTATTCCTTATATAACACTATGTAACATTTCTTACAGACTGAGTTGGAGTCAGCTTCTAGGAGGCTACCTTAATTCTGAGAAGACTAATGAGAAGAACCTGAAGCCATATAAGGCTGGTTGGTTTTGTGACAGATTGTGGCCATTGTTTCCTTTAAGGTGTGATTCATCTTTTCATATGATCATGGCCTCCAGGAGGCGTGTGGCCTCCAGTGAATTCTTAAAAGTCCTGAAACCTGTTGAACTCCTTAGGCCATAAAGCCTTCTCCATTGTCACTCTGAATGGAGACAGGCAAACCAAACTTTGGGGTGATTTCTTTCAGTAAGGTTTTACTTTAGCAGCCTTCTCTGTTCTGCAAGGGAATGCCTCTATCCAGTTAGTGAACGTGTCTACAAAAACAAGTAAGAATTTAATCCCTCCAGTGATGGTGAAAGAAACCTTTCGGGCTGCTAACCAAAAAGTCAGTAGTTCAAATTCACCAGGAGCTTCTTGGAAACTTTATGAGGGTAGTTATGCTCTGTCCTTTGGTGTCACTATGATTCTGAGTTGACGTGACAGCAGTGGGTTTTTTTTTTGTGTAGTGATGGTGACAGTGAAGGGTGTATGTCAGTCTTCTCCAGGTCCCATACCTCTGGTTTGCACTCTACCGTAGATGGGGGTGGTCCTGTTTTAGGGTTATTTTTAGCACAGAGTATGCACTGTAGAGTGACAAGTTAGGACATTTTTACACAAGTTGGACCCTACTGTCAGCTTTTATAGCCAAGTGACCATGGCATCCCTTCCATAACAGGTAGTGTGGTTAGTAGCTTGTACTAATGTGTGCTGGTACTAATATTTATCCATTATCATTACACAGCCACCCATCTTTTGTTTTGTCTTCTGAGAAGTATATCCATCATCCTCCTTTATTGTGTTGAGGTATGTATCAAGCAAAAGGGCCAAAGCCTGTGCTGGAGTTTTGGCTTTTGTGGCTTCCTTAGCTTCTTAATGAGGCAGTTTCCTCTGGCTAAGGTACCTTCCCCAGCTTCATGGCATGGACAGTGTATTGTAGGATTGCTTGTAATAACTTTAAAATTTCAGTCCCATATTTAACTTCTTTATTGGCTGCTTTTAATAATCGTCCTCTTTCCATATGGCCCCATGGGCGTATAAAATAGAAAAAGTGTGCCTTGAATCCTTGTAAATGTTCATCCTTTTACCTCTTCCCAGTTCTGATGCTCTGGTCACTGTGATCAGTTTGGTGTTCTGGGCTGAAGCTCCAGGATGAAGGGCTTCTGAATCTAGGGTCTCATGAATGGACATACAGTGTACTGAGCTTGTCATATGCCTTGGTCCATGAATCTTTTGCCACCTGAAAAAGCTTCAAGGTCTGGGTTAGCAACTAGAGGATCTTGAAGATTTGGTCTGATGGACATAACTTCATCTATTATTTTACTTGGTTTCACAGTCAACATCCGTGAAAGCAGCAGTCAAGAGATCAAAAGATGTATTACATTGGTAAAATCTGCTGCAAATGACCTCTTTAAAGTGTTGAATAGCAAAGATGTCACCTTGAAGACTAATGTGTGCCTGACCCAAACCATGGTATTTTCAATCATATAAATATGCATGCAAAAGCTGAACAGTGAATAAGGAAGACAGAAGGAGAATTGATGCCTTTAAATTATGGTTTTGGAGAATACCGAATATACCATGGATTGCCAAAAGAACAAAACAAATCTGTCCTGGAAGTAGTATATCCAGAGTGCTCCTTAGAAGCAAGGATGGTGAGACTACATCTTACCTACTGTGAACAGAAGGGATCAATCCCTGGAGAAGGACGTCATGCTTGGTGAAGTAGAAGGCCAGTGAAAAAGTAGACCTTCAACAAGATGGACTTACACCGTGGCTACAACAGTGGGCTCAGGCATAATTGTGGGCATGGTGCAGAACCAGGCAGAGTTTCATTCTGTTGTGCATAGGCTCATTATCAGTCAGAACTGGCTTGACAACACCTAGAGACAACATTGACATTATTTGCATGTGTGTTCTGGTCCTTCTTTTTCCTCTGTCCTTGGTAAGAGGGATGTGGGTTTCAGGGTTAATGGTTAAGATTGCTTTAAGTTGAAGTTGGGATTATCAAACATAGCCTGATCTTTCCAAATCTTTCCACAGTGAACCACTGCCCCCCTTTTGTTCAAGGACTATGATGGCTGAATGAGGGATGTGTATAGTAGTGAGCTGACTAAGGGTAAACTCAGCCTCCTATACAATGTCACCACCCACAAACAGAGACCAGCCTTTTGCTCTCTGATCTCATTCCTTTAAGAAGTAGGTGATCCGTCTTTGTCATGGCCCCAAATGTTGGATAATGACTCCTGAATTTATCCCTTGTCTCTCATATACATATAAATCAAATGGTTTCCTCAGATTAGGTAGTTCAGGAGCTAGGATACTCATCAGTTTGGACTTAATAGTTAGGAAAGCTTGCTGACACTCTGGAGTCCATTCTAGAGGGTCAGAGTCTACCCGTTGAATGGCCTGGTACATGGGCTTAGCAATTAGTCTGAAGTTGATTATCTCAATTTTCCAGAACCTAGCCAGTCCCGGCAACCCACAGAGTTGTCTTTTTGTTTTAGGAGCTGCTGTTTGGCTAATGGCAAGTCACCTTTGTGGTAAAAGATCCTTTTGTCCTTTCCATAGACGGTATCTCAGATATTTAACTTGCTGTTAGGAGAGTTGAGCCTTTTGTTAGCACATTTTATATTCCCATTTTGTAAAGAAATTTATTTTAACTGTCTTACCCAAGATGTCTGTAACAGCGAGTGTCTTTGGGGACAGTGGGACTAGTGAGCATATTTAGCACAGAATGGGTAGCCCCATTGTCCTCCAGGAAGTCTATAAATAGCTAACCCACTTTTAGCTGTACCTTGGGGATTTTCATTGGTGATGGCAATCATCAGCCCCAGTAAGGAGTGGAACCTGTGGGCCCATGACTTTTGAACCTTACCTATTCTGCTTTCCTGGAGCGTCTGGTGCACCCACCCCTCAGATGGGCACTCCTTCCAACTTCTAGTCAGTTATGATATTCTTGTTTCTGGTGGCTTCTTGTTTGTGATAGGCACACTGCTGGGGCCCCACCTTTGCTCAGCACACCTAGTTCTGAGGTGAGACCAGAGACTTAGGGCTGGGAGTGCTTACCTTTCCAAATGTAGAGGGACTCCTCAGCTCACCCGAGAGCAACAGCCACACGCTAACTTGTGTCATTTCCTGGTATTTCTTCTCCTGTTTTCTGTACTAATTGTGAGGTAGTCATATCTAGCCCTTCTCTAATTTTCTGTAGTTTGCACCTTACGTCAGGCATTGCTCTGAGAGAGAAAGTCAAGTTAACAACTTTCCAGAAAGTAAAATCATCAGGATTTACACCGGCTGTTTTTTATAGGCTCCTAATTGGCTGGAGTTTCAAGTAAGGCAGAGGGATTCTCATCTGGCTTTTCGTGAACCTCCTGAATTCTGTTAAGGTTTTGGGGCTTGGGAGCCCCCTACTGGAACTCCTCTAGAACACATCCTCAATAATGTGAGAAAACTTGATCATGAGCCTGGTGTGGATCCCACTTGGGGCTTTTAGGGGGCTCAGCCACATATGTAGGTTATTTGGTGAGATTTTTCCCTCCCTCGTGAAGCCTCTCCACCTCCTGTGTAACCTTTTCTGAAACCATACTTCTTTCCTCCTAAATTAGCAGGACTTGGAGAAGGGCTTGTGTATCTGCTGATGTTGGCTGATGCCTATCAAAGGTACTGTAAAAGAATTCTGCTATCTGGCTAGGGTCTTATTGATAACTGGCCATTGATCTCTTCCAGTTCAGTAAGTTAGGAGAAGTAAAAGAAGCATGCACCCACACAAAGTGGCAAAGTACACCTTGATCATCTGTGCTTGCCGGAACCTGCGCTTGTACCTTATCGGAAGCATGTGGAGCGGGGGAAAGGCTGACGTAGACTGGCCATATTGAACACACTGTGGGTGTGAGGAGGCGAAGCCACTTCCCTAACTAGGGAGATAAGTTTCCTGCTGTTTTCTTAGCCTCCCTTTCTGGTTCCTGACCCTTGCTGGGTCCCATAGTCATGGCCAAAGGGGTCACAGCGACTAGAGCACCCAGTACATAATGGGGGTCGTACTACTGGGAAAGTGTAGGTTCCCAAGGCTCTCTTTCTTCTACTATCTCCTCTTTTTCTTTCTGGTCTCATAGTTTCTCTCCCCTCTGAACAATCCATTTACACTGTTTCTGTAAACTTTTGTTTTGATATAAGTCCATGAAGGCAAAGGCCTGTAGATAAGGAATTTCATCCCATTTTTCCTCCCATTTCCAAAGCAACATTAACTGTGAGATGGTATCATACTGTAAAGGGATGTTGTACCCAATCCTGATGACTTTCCTTTTTATGGAAACGCTGGCAGCATAATGGTTAAGTGTTATGTCTGCTAACCAAAAAGTTGGCAGTTTAAATCCACCAGATGCTCCTTGGAAACTGAATGGGGCAGTTCTACTCTCTACTATTGTTAGGGTTTGGGATTCAAGAAGCGATGCAGATTCTCTTTAAAGGTTAAGTTTTACTAAAAACGTGCCTAATAGGACGCACTGCAAAATGTACAGAGCAAGGAGGCAACCCCAAGTTTTCTTAGCACCCAGTATGTAATCTGTAAAATTGCAAGGTAGGGAGGGGGAACTGACCTTTGCATTGATTGGCTGAGGTTGGCTGAGGCCATATGGAATTTCTGCAAGTTGCAAAATTTAGCTGTGGGTGAATGTGTTAACCACATTGGTGAACGTTTAGGTTGTAAAATATAACCGGGAGTGGATGTTTTACTAGGCTGGCTCCAGAGGTTATTTGCGAGGCTGTCTCCCCAGACCCTATTTGTTTCGGTGTAATTACCCTATGGTATCTGTTGTTATTTCCTACTAAATTAGTTCCTGGAGCTTATTATCTGAATTTTTACTGCACTCTTCCTCTAAATGGAGTTACTTATGTCTCATTTCAACACTATAGGGTCTCTATGAGCTGGAGTAACTCAACAGCAGTGGGTTTGGTTTTTTGGTTCCTTTTCATATCCCCATAGTTGAACTATTTCCAGTTCTTTTAAATACAACCCAGTGAGGAACACTGAGGGATCAGTGGCACGCCTTCCATTCTCTGCACAACAGGTGCACACACACATGTTCACACACACAGAGTGACCAGGACATGAGATGACGGAGATAATCTTGGCAGCCACAACCTTCCAGCCAGCCAGCCAGGTAACAGAGGTAATTCTGTTTGCCTTAACCTCCCAGATAGCCCCAGTGACACACACACACACACACACACACACACACACACACACACACAGAGGGAACTCATATCAGACCTGAGGATGGAGTCTCAGGACCCAACAGTTAATGGGAATTAACGGCAGAGGTGTCTAGGTGAGCCACTTTCATCCCTGGTTGATCATGAACCTTGAAGCAGAATTCATGTCAGGGAGGGGTCTCAGCAGACTCTGTTTCAACCTGCCTGTCCCCTCCTGACTGTATCTGGAGAATGGACTTACCCACCTAGTGACTTCAGACCATACCAGATTTGTTTCTTCCTCTCAGATTTGGGCTTGCACCATAACTAGGAACACTACTGCCTGGACTTGAGCTTACTTGCATCCTCTAGGTCAAAAAATGACCCAAGTACATGTTGAGAGGACACTAGCAACAAAGCAAGCTGAATCTGGAGGATGACTGTTTCACAGAAAGCAGTTGACCTTGTCTTGTAACTAGTGGCAATGCTGCTGTTCCCTCATTATTCAGCAGATAAAGCCCTGATTTCTATTCAGCAGTGAATATTTGACATTGTGGGTGTGTCCACTCTCTGGGTGAAGAGTACAAAGAACTCCTGAGTACGCATCCCCCACATTCAACTATGTTAATATTTCCCCCTTCTGTATTATCGTTTGCATTGTATCTGTGAATGTGCAGGTATAAGTGTAGAAATGTGATTTATTTGTGTGCATTTGAGAGTTATATACAGACATCAGTGCCCTTTACCTCCAAATACTTGAGTGTATATTTCCTAAGAACAGGGATGTTGTCTCATACAGCCACAGTATCATTATCAACTGCAGTTAAGGTGAACATTAATACAAAAATTATATCCAATTTGTGTATATTCTCGCTGACGCTGGGTTTGGGATCTGTATTCTAGTTTTACCAGTTGATCCACATATGTCTTTTAGAGTTCTTTTTCTTCCAGTGTAGGACTTGGGGTTTAGTATTGCATTGGCTTGTCATACCACTTTAGCTAAAACCAAACACACTGCCATCAAGTCAAGTCCAGACTCATAGTGACTCTTTGGACAGTGCAGAACTGCCCCATAGAGTTTCTAACGAATGCTAGTGGATTTGAACTGCTGACCTTTTGGTTAGCAGCTATAGCACTTAACCACTATGCTAAATCAGAAACATTTCTTCAGTGTTTTTAGTCTTTTATGTATTGGTGTTTTTGAAAAATACAGCCCCCTCCTTTTTTTCCTTTCAATTTTAGGTTTGCCTGATGTTTTGTCAAGATTTAAATTCAGGTTATACCTACCTGGCCAGAATGTTACTGCTAAGACAAAAATTATATTAAGCCAATAATAGAAACTGAAGTTTATGTAACATATGATTTGTAAATCAGGGAAAGATTTCATCTAGAGACTCAAAAATTTTTTGAAGATGAAAAGAAATTGCAAAATTCTTATACCACATCTTATCAGCATTGCTATGGAAACAAGCCCAGAACATTGTTTATGTAATAGCCAAACCAAAAATCCATTGACATCCAGTCAAATTCCAACTTACAGTGACCCTATAGGACAGAGTAAAACTACCCCACAGAGTTTCCAAGGAACTCCTGGTGGAGTTTACCGTAAAACACAGCTCCTGGTCTGACCTAGAAGTTTATGTTACTGGAAACTGACTGCACAGCGATAATTCTTCATAACAGCCAATTCCTAAGGTAAGCCGTCTCCACTGCTTTGTCTAGGTCACCTGTGACTCAAATATGACTTAAAAACCATTTGATTCTGAGGTCAAGGTTCACCTAATGGGTTGTGGCATTGTGGGTCATCCCAACTGCATGAAGCCCAGAAATCTGGATTCTGGAAGCATTAAAAACATCTGTTACCATAAAAATGCTTTGAATCTTTTTCAGGTCTCACACCTAGGAGCATCACCATGCCTGATATTCATCCCTTACCCTAATTGTGGTGCTAATTGTGATTATCCAGATTGTTATTTAGTGTCTTCACTGTATAGTTACTGTTTTTTGCTTTGCAACTAGTAAATCATCCTTGGGGAGACACTTTAAGGTCACATTAATGTCCCCCGCCAGGTCTAAACCTCACTGCAGTGGCGCCAAAGGCAAGTTGTTATTTGGGAAGAGCCTTCCCCTTGCCTCCATTTAGTGTTATCTCTGTTATTGATGTGGACAGATAGATTCCTGTAATTTTCAGTGGTTTATAATTCATTGTTGTACTCACATATTCTGGTTCTCCAGTAATCTCAGAGTTAACTACACCAGAGCCCCTGCCCTCTGGCTGCCCACTATATTCTCCTGACAGACCTTGTCATGGTTTGAATTGTGTCCCCCCAAAAATGTGTGCAGCCATGTGGCTGGGATATGGTTCCCAGTATCTTGGAAATGTCCTCCATTGTGTGGTTTTGCTAACCTGTATGTTAAAGGATTAAGGTGGGGCTGTGGATTCCTGCTGTGGGGGGAGTTTCCCTGGAGTATGGCTTGCCCCACCCTTAATGCTTTTAGCTTGCAAGGAATAAAAGGAAAAAGAACCAAGGACAATTTGAGAACCTCGCTACCATCAAGCAAGCAGTACCGGGAGCAGAGCGCGTCGTTCAGACCAGAGGTTCTTGCGTGAGGACGCTCCCTGGACAATGACTGATGCAACACCGGACTTTCCTCCAGAGCCATCAAGGGGAAAGCCTTCCCCTGGAGCGGACACCCTGAATATGGACTTGCAACCTACCGGACTGTGTAAGAATAAATCTTTCTTTGTTAAAGCCATCCACTCTGTGGTATTTCTGTTAGAGCAGCCCTAGCTGACTAAAACAGACCTCTAACATTTTTTTAAAGCACTTCCTTACCTTCTGGCATAGCAGTGTTCCAGGCTTACTTTGTAGCTAGCATGGACCATTTAAATGGTTACTAACAGTAAAGCCCAAGAGCTGAGCAGTGAGTGTGGTGGTTGCTCCTGAGGTGTCTTTCCTTCCTGGTCTTTTTAGCAGACAGAGCTAGGAAAATATGCATGTATGTGTACATATACATACAAGTACGCATACACTTTTGCACAGAAACATGAATGTATACGTATCTATTTTAGATATCATGACTTCATACTGATTCCTATAAATCCCAGGCAAACCTCACGGGGGTTTTTGTTGTCGTCCTGTATCCCATACTGCATGTTCTTTTGTCCTCTGAGAATTCTGATTCTCAATAAGAGCACCAACACATTTCTTCATCTTCTTAATCTTGTAATACATATAAAATTGTCTGTAATTAAAGAATCCCTTTTGAATGTCCATCTTTAATTTATCCGTAGTTAACTCCACTGACTCCTGTGCAATGATAAATATAAACAAATTTTAAACTATAGCTCCTTTACTTCTTGTTAACGGCACTGCCAGTTTCAGAATGAGCCATTCTAGCTTTTGTAAGAAATGCACATCCCAACTGTGACAAAACTAGTTTGTGTTCCAGTGAATTTCATACATAATTTTATAGTCTATTATAAGTAATAATGTTGCTTTAAACTTTGCAACTAAGCTTAAGTCTTAAGACAAAAAAAAAAAAAAAAAACAGTTACTAAAGCAACCAGACTAAGAATTAATTCATCAGTCATATGCAGATTAACCTGCCTATTGGCATTAGAAAGTGGTAAATTTGTTGGATTTTCCTTTTGTAATTAGTGAAAGATAGAGTGCTGAGATTTTCTTTTTTAATCTGAAAGGCACCTTTGCATTTTTCCTGGAAAGAACATCACTTTAAAATCAGACAGATAAGGGAACAACTCCCCACTCCACAACTCTCTGGCTTGTGTGACCTTCAGAACCAGGGTCTCATCTGCCAGATGCTGGTAATAATGCACCTGGTGTAGGGTGCTGTGATGATCAAATGAGACAATGAAAATAAAGCACCTTTCAGTGTCTTTCAAAGATTGAAGGGTGACTTATAACGCTTAGAATAAATTTCTGTAGGAAACTATTTCTGTGCTTTGCTTTTAGAGCCAGCTGACCACATACTTCCATGTGCTCCTACTGGGTCCTCTACAGAGTTCTGTGAGAGAACTCAATTGCATTCACTAGATTGCATGTCTCTCCTTCTCTAAAAAAATAATCATCTTGTGACACTCATGGTGACCCCATGGGTAGCAGAATAGAAATGTATTCCATAACATTTTCTGTGACTGGTTTTGGGGAGATAGATTGCCAGGACTTTATTCTGAGGTGCTTCTGGGCGGACTCCAGCCTCTGTGACTTCAATTTGCGCTCAGCTTCCTTTCTGTTACACTGTCACACTGCTTGAAATCAGGGACAATGTCTTCTTCATCCTTGTAGTCTCAAGGCCCAGCAAGTTAGCAGATATATGAAGAAACAAACCTGTTGCCATCAAGTTGATTACAACTCATGACAACACTGTAGGGACAGAGTGTAACTACCCCATAGGGTTTCTGAGGAACTGCCTGCACACCTTTTAATTAGCATCTGAGCTCTTAGGCCAAGCTCTTAACCATTGCACCACCGGCGCCCTTGCCAGATATATAGGAGATATTAAAAAATAAAATAAAACCTTATGATAAATGAAAAATGAGCTGCTTCAAGAAAATATCCTTGGAGGCTTGGTGGTGCAGTGATTAAGAAAGAGCTCAGAAGCTGACCGAAAGGGTCTGCAGTTTGAATCTGCCAGCTGCACCTCGGACATCCTATTTGGTAGTTCTAGTCTGTCTTATAGGGGTTTCTTGGAATTGGAATCGACTCTGCTGTAATGAGTTCTTTTGGTTCTGAGTCAGCATCAGCTCAGCAACAGTGGGCTTGGGTTTTAGAAAGCATCCTCATAGCCTCCACTTTCCTTTGGGTCTACATTGTCACCTACTGGCTAAAAAAAAAAAAGTACTTGCAGTAAGTATTTCTCAGAACAATATAGTTTCATTTAACTATAATCAGAAGTCAGAAAAATATCATGAAACCACAAATGTGTGTTGTCAACCCCCAGAAGATTTGTGTCTTCTGTCATAGTTACGCCAGAGATTCCATATGTATGTTGTTTAGGAAGAAATGTAAGGAGCATGCTACTTAGAAGCAAGGATGCTGAGACTTCAGCTTGCTGGCTTTGGACACATCAGGAAAGACCAATCGCTTAGAGAAGGCCATCATGACTGGTAAACAGAAGCTCAGTGAAAATGAGGCACACCCTCAGGGATAGATGGGGTGACAGCAGCAATGGACTCCCAAAATACCAAAGATCCTTCAGCTGGCACAAGACCAGGCAACATTCCTTTCTGTGACACATGGACTCTCAGTGGGTCGATGCAAACTTGACAGCAGTTCACAACAGTGTGTCTTATTACCGTTATGTCACCAGCCAGTGACCAGTACTTTGCTCAGTCTCATGTGTCTTAGAAAATCTTTGTTGAATGTAGTCTGGTTCACTGTCTGTGTCTGCCTATTAGAAAATCATGAGTTCCTCAAGGGTAACAACATGCAGCCTCACTTGAAGGACAAATGAATATGCATTTCTCACGTTAATCTTGAATGATAAGAATAATTATGCATTTGTTGAGAGCCTGCCACTTGCCAAGCGTTATGATAAGGTGAATTGATTCACATAATTCTCACCACCATCCTGCCAGGTGAATGCCGTTATCCTCACCAGTTTACAGAGAAGGAGAGAGTAACACAGCAGAAGACATTCTTACTTAACAGCCCATGCCCTTAACCACTGTACTGCATACTTCTTGTGAAAGGCTCTGTCTTAGGAGATTTCCCTAACAAGGATGTGTACTTCCTGTGACTTATCACAGGAAGTGATAAGTCTACCTCTACCTCTGATAGTGAATTGTTAGTCTTTGTCCAGTGCAGTTCTAGTTCCCTTTTCAAGCAGTTTCCCTAAGCTGAGATGTGCAGCTGTTCTCCCCAAGTCCTGACCTCCTCATGTCCTGACCTCACCATTCTTCTAGATATGCCTCGGATCCCTTCTCCTCATGAAACTTTTTCTAGTTCCTTGGACCATACTTTGCAGCCTTTGGTTGCACATATACTTTGTCCTGTGGATGACTGAAGTATATTAGTCCCATTTTTCCAGCTGTTCAAGAATTTAAGAATTTGGTATCATTTTTATTTTTTAAAAAATAGATCTCTATAGATGATGGCCTATGGGTTGAAACAGATATGTGTTCAATTATATGAATCTGTGTTGTGTAGAGAGGACATTAATGATTTAGTGGTAGAATTCTTGCCTTGCAAGTGATATAGTTTCAGTTCCTGGTGTGTGCACCTCATGTGCAGCCAGTACCCATCTATCAATAAAATGTTGCTAGATGTTTAATAGGTTCAGACTAAGATAGACAAGGAAGAAAGGCCTGGTGATCTACTTCTGAAAATCAGCCAGTGAAAATGCCATGGAGCACAATAGTCTGATCCATAACTGATCAGGATAGCACAGGGTCAGACACTTTTTTCTTCATTTTTCACAGAGAAACGACTGGGAGTAGGGGAGGCAACTAAGAACAACAATGTTGTGTAAATATTGCATCTATTAACTACCTTTCCGTACAGTATATTGTTATGTAACTTGCTTAAATAAGAAAAGAGTGGTGAGGCAGATGGGCATTCCTGAAGTTCAGCACTAAATCTCTGTTTTAAGAATGGGATTCCTGCTACTTTACCTCTTACAGCACTTATATCCCGCGGCCATCTCAACTGATACCAAGAAAATATTTTTCGGCATTTTAGATGCATACCACATTGGTTGCTATTCTTTAGCTCCAAATAAGTGACCCTATGGGGTCTGATTCACTTTATGTGAAAATATGTTACTGAATTTAGTTATTTGAGCATAAAAGACTCGTGTATGACCATCATGTCATAAGTTAAGTTTTCTAGAGAAGCAAAACCAGTGAAGGATGTGTATGTATATGTATGTATATGCATATATGTATGTATATGTATACACACACACAGAGAGAGAGAAAAAGAGATTTATCTCAAGGAGATGGCTGTAGAGGCTGGCAAGTTCCAAGTCCATGGGTAAGGCATCAGGCTGGAGGCTTCTCCTGACTTAGGAGGAGAAGGGGTTGAGGAGCCCAAGATCAGCAACAATACAACAGGCCACTGGCTCAGGACCCAACAGCTGGAGGTCAGATGATGACTAATGAGATGCAAGATTCAGTGAAAGCAAACACGCAGCAATCTTTACTGGAATGTCTATATATATTGATGCAAGCCACACCTCCAAGGAAGCTCTTCTTACAACTGATTGGCTGACCGCATCAGGTCACATCACAGAGGATTAGATTATAGCGCGAAATGGAGGATGCTGCATCATTACATAACTTCTAAATGACATCATTACATAATTTCCACACTTCATCACTGAGAATCATGGTTCCATCCATGATTCACATCCATCAGAGTCCACTCCTTGTGACCTTGGCATCTACACACACACACAAAAGCAAAACAAACTCATTGCTGCTGAGTCAAGTCCAACTCATATAGACCCGATAGGACAGAGTAGAACTGTACCAAAGTGTTTCTGAGGAGCAACTGGTGGATTCAAACTGCTGACCTTTTGGTTAACAGCTGAGCACGTAAGCACTGTGCCACCAGCACATCTGTTACACATCTCCTTGCACCATACAAAGTCTCTAAATAGAGTTACTAAAGTATAAAGCCAAGTGCCGTTGAGTCGTATGCTTGTCCCTAAAAAGATACAAATAACATGAATACAACAGAAAACTCACTACCTATATTTATATCTTGTATTGTAAGTAAACAAAAATATCTGAGGCACACATGAGAGGAAAACCCTGGTGGTGTAGTGGGTTAAGTACTACCACTGCTAACCACAAGGTTGGCAGTTCAAATCCACCAGGCGCTCCTTGAATACTCTAGAGGGCAGTTCTACTCTGGCCTCTAGGGTTGCCATGAGTCAGATCCCACTCGACAGCACTTGGCTTTTGGCTGGCACACATAAGAAAAAAATGCTTGTAACAATTACAGTCATTCTTTCTGCAACTGGTCATGTGGTCATAGCTGGTATTCAGAACTACCTTCTTCCACTATCCATTCCATACTTCCTTTACCCCTGGCAAGCACCTCAGCTGGTTGTGGCTCTTTGTCTGGTAGGGTGACCCAAACCTTCATTTTTAAAAGGTATGGCCCATTAGCAGTCATGTCAGAAGTGGATTTCTGTAGTTCTCCATTGACTTTAGTCACATGGCGTGGTACTCTTTCAGACATACTTTACCTCCATTATGAAACATCAATTTGATTTACCCTTGGTAATAGACATCAATCACAGCAGCTAACATAGGAACTTCAGGATGATGGGGACTATGTTAAGACCAGTGAGCCCACTGCTACACTTCATTTGCTGTGATGTGAGCCCATTGATATGAGGCAATGCTGTGTGGGATACCATAGTGGAATAAGATGTTCTATAAGTCCACAGCTGGCAGTTTGGGCAGAAGTATAGCATGCAAGGAAGTTAAACCTGTATCCAGAGTTAGTGTCTGTTCCAGTAAGAACAAAATACAGTCATTTCTGTTATGGAGGTGGTCCAGTTTAATTGATCTGCCAACAGGTTGCTGGTTGATCACTTTGAGGAATGATCTCATATCAGGGTCTCACTGTTGGTTTCTGCTGCTGGCAGATTGGGCACAGAGCAGTGGCTGAAGCCAAGTCGTCCTTGGCAAGTGGATGTCCAAGTTACTGAGCCCATAAATAACCTCAATTTCTGCTACCATGGCCTCTTTGTTCATGAGTTCACTGGGCAATGGCAGGAGTGACTTAGGAGGGGGGGGTGATTGATTTCTACAGAATGCATCATCCTGTCCACTTCATTGTCAAAATCCTCCCCTGCTAAGGTAACCCTTGGATTTGCATTCACACGAGACACAAATATCTCCATTTATTTGGCCCATTTAGAGAACTCTGACCACATTCTTTTGCCCTACACTTCCTTGTCTCCAATTTTCTAGTTATGTTCCTTCCAAGTTACTGACCATCCAACCAAACCGTTGGCTACAGCCCGTGAATCAGTATACAATCACACATCTCACCACTTCTCTTTCTACAAAGATTGAACAACTGCATGCACTGCTTGATGTTTTACCCATTCAGATGATTTCCCTTTACCACTGTCCTTTATTTGAGTGATACTTGTAATATAGTGTAGAAATCAAATTGATGTTTCATAATGGAGGTAAAGTATGTGTGAAATACTTACTACCATGCTGTTTTAGTCAGCTAGGGCTGCTCTAACAGAAATACCACAGAGTGGATGGCTTCAACAAAGGAAGGTTTATTCTTACACAGTCTGGTAGGCTACAAGTCCATATTCAGGGTATCCGCTCCAGGGGAAGGCTTTCCCCTTGTCAGCTCTGGAGGAAAGTCCAGTATTGCATCAGTCTTTGTCCAGGGAGTGTCCTGGCACAGGAACCTCAGGTCTCAAGGACGAGCTCTTCTCCCGGTGCACATTTCTTGATGGTGCAAGGCTCCCAATTGTCGTTTGTTTCTCTTTCCCTTTTATCTCTTGCAAGCTGAAAGCATCAAGGGTGGGACAAGCCATACTCCGGGGAAACTCCCCCTACATCAGGGCAGAGAAGTAATTCTATGCAGGAATCTACATCCCCACCCTAATCCTTTAACATACAGTTTAGCGAAACCGCACAATGGAGGAGAGTCCCAGGATACTGAGAATCATATCCCAGCCACGTGGCTACACATATTTTTGGGGAGACACAATTCAAACGATGACATCCCTAGTGACTAAGTCAGTAGAGAACTACGGAAATCCAATTCTGACATGACTGCTAATGTGGCAAAGAGCCACAACCAGTAATATAGTGCCACTTGTAAAACCAGTATGAGTTTTCTCTTCTCCAGCCAGCTAATCATGAGGATCATAAGGCCATAGGTGCAGACTGGGATCAGGTGGTTAACATGACAGGAGTGGAGACAGTGGGCATTCATACTACTTTCTCATACAACTTACTTGTGCTTTCAGGTCCTGCCCAAGCCGGATCTTGTCTTACACCACTTCCATTTAATGATGAAGTGCTGCTCTGTACATCTGACTTCATGACAATGTGAGTCAGACAACACCTGGTTCGTAGTTGGCAGCTTAGGCCACGTGGTGGCTTAGTGACTCATGGTTAAGTGTCAGTCTCTGCTAAGGCCAAGTAACAAACTAAAAAGCTGTTTCTCGAAAGGAGACTGATTATATGCAGAGGATGACAGCTTTGCTACAAAATACTAATGATTTGTGCTGTAGTTCACCACTTGGGGCCTGCCAAAGACTCCAAAGAGCATCTCTATCTGCCACTGACATTTCAGGTGGCAGAGGAACTTGCATAGCAGGCTGAACCTGTTGCAAAGCCTTCTTGTATTCTATGCTCCACTAAAAATTAGTGATTTGGGGGCTCATTTAATAAGTAGGCCAGAGTAGCAAACCCAAATGAAGGATATGTTGCCTCCAGTATCCAGAAAGGCCCACCAGGCATCATGCCTCCTTTTTAGTTCACTTTGGAAGGACTACCTTGCCATACCTCATGCCAGTGGACTTCTAGCAATTTTAGTGAGATAGAAAGTGCCTAAATTTCTGTGGAATTAATTTCCCATACTCTAGCACACAAATTTTTACCAAGGAGTCCAGAGTCATTAACACTTCTGCCTTACTATGTCCAATCAGCATGATGCCATCGATGTGAAGGACTTCCCATGACATCTTATGGAAGGAAAAGTGATCAAGGTCTCTGCAGACTAAATTATGACATAGGGCCAGAGAGTTGATGGGCATCTAAGGTAGGAGTGTAAAGATATATTGCTGGCCTTGCCAGCTTAAGGCAGACTGCCTCTAACCAGAATTCAGAAAAAAAGGCATTGGCTGGATCAATAGTTAGGTCAATAGCTAGATCATACTCAAGCAGCGATGAAACTATATTTGGAAGAACAGCTGCAACCGGAGTTGCCACCTGCTTGTGCTTACGATACTCTACTGTCATTGTCTAAGATCTATCTGTTTTTTGCACAGGCCAAATAGTCAAGTTGAATGGAGGTGTGGTGGGAGTCACCACGCCTACATCCTTTAAATCCTTGAGGGTGACAGTAATCTCTGTAGTCCCACCAGGAAAGCAGTACTGTTTTTGGTTTACCATTTTCGTAGATAGGGGCACTTCTAGTGGATTTCACTTGGCTTTTCTTACTGTCATAGCCCTTACTTCACTTGTTAGGGATCCAATATGGGTGTTCTGCCAGCTGCGGAGTGTATCACTTCCAGGTGTTTATTCTGGAACTGGGGCAGTCACTACAGGATAAGTTTAGGGACTCACTGGACCCACTATGAGATAAACTTAAGCTAAGATTTCATTAGGAGCCTGACCTCCATACACCCCCTACTCTGACTGGTGGGCCATAGTGATGTTCTGGGTCTCCTGGAATTAGTGTCAGTTTAGAACCAGTATCCCGTAATCCCCTAAGTCTGATGATTTCCTTTCCTCAGTGAATAATCACTCTCGTAAAAGGCTACTGATACCTTTGGGGAAGGCTGGGAGAAAAATTAACCGATCAGTTTTGGGCAATATAGTGAGGTCTTTCTTCAAGGGGACCTGGCCTCTCCTTCATTCCAGGGGTTGTGGGTCTGTAAACTGGCTGACATCTAGGAATTGACTGAGGGGCTGTGTCTTAGTTATCTGGTGCTGCTATAACATAAATACCACAAATGGATGGCTTAAGGAAACAGAAATATATTCTCTCATAGTCTAGGAAACCAAAAGTCCAAATTCAGGGTGCCAGTTTCCAGGGAGGGCTTTCTCTCTCTCAGTGCTAGGGGAAGGTTCTTTTCATCAATCTTCCCTTGGCCTAGGAGCTTCTTAGAGCTGGGACCCAGGGTCCAAATGATATACTCCTCTTCTGACCCTTTTTCTTAGTAGTCTGAGGTCCCTAGCTCTGTACTCCCTTCTCTTTCTGTATCATGTAAGATAAAAGGTGATACAGGCCACAGTCCAGGGAAACTCCCTTTATGTCAGATTAGGGCTGGCACTTGCGTAAGTGTGTTGCATCTCACTATTGCAGAAAGGAAAAACAAGGCCCAAAGGAGAGAAAGAATCACCCAAACACTTGTGCTTAAAGAGGAAGGGCTTCATTCCAGCCGACAGAGCTGCTGTGGACTAATGTCCAAAATGGCCAAGCTCCCCAATCAGCTTTGTCTCTGTTCTTTTATAAGACCCACAAGAAGGTGGACAAAGGAATTACCATACTGCCTTCTTATTGGCATTAGCAGGTTTACAGAAGTGGAAGTTAGCATTAGTTTCAAGTTTCTAGTCTCAGGTTTCTAGGAAGTGAAGTTCTTATAAATTCCTAAGAGTTGGGTCACCATTGTGGGGATTTCACTGGGAGTGCCCTTGGTATCTGTGAGAGACCTCTGGCACTTCATATTGGAATGTAACTTTTCAGGGGTTTCTCTCTCATTCCCCCCTTTGAGACTCTATATAAAGCCAAGCTTTTTGAGACCCTATGTATATCTTCTTAATTTGGGGTCTCACCATTTGTCTGTTCTTGTAGGAGCTGGTAATGTTTTACATAGAACATATGTGATGTTGCCTTCTGATTAACAACTGTCTCAGTCATAGAGCATATAGCCCATACTGTTATAGGAGGAGGCAAGGAATGATTAAACACAGTCCACTGATGATTAGTACACCACTTGCCAGCGTTTTAAATCTGCCAAAGGCTGAGAACCAGCCTCTCCATTGGCTTTGAGGGCTCTATCCATTCTAGGTTTGTACCAGGACGTGAGCTAATGTCTGGATTTTTTTTTTATTTACTATATTTTTTATGACGTGTCCCTGGTCATCTGTATCTCAAAGGTGGTGCTCACCGGGGGTTCAGTTGGGTTATAGCAGATATATGACAAATTATTCCCTGGGTCACACACAGCATACTGAGTTTGGGTATAAGTGTAGGTTCCCTTGTGGACACCCTCACACTCATAAAGCTGTAGAAGAGCAATGTGGTTGTCACTTTCTGTCCCACCTTAGTAGTGTGAGTGCAGAGATCACACTTTTCTTATCCTGTCCCCACGGTTCAAAGTCTAATTAAGATAAGTCTCATGACGGACGTCCGCAGGCTTCGGCCCTGCATAAACCAGCCAGATCCCAGTTTGTGGCTGGAGCAGGACATGTTGACCTTCTCAGTGCCACTTTGTAGGGGTTGATTGGTTCATCTTTATTTTTTACTGTGATGGTGAAGCCCTCTTCAGCCTGCTGTGATGGATCCAGGTGGGGATCCCTTCCACCTTTGCTGCTGTAGGTGTGGTCAGGATGATGGTGTAGGGGCCCTCCCTGTTGGGCTGTAAAGTGAGGTCTTTGTGTGTCTAGAGAAGTACCTGATTTCCTGGCTGGAAAGAATGTGCAGCTGTCTCAAGAGGAAACTTCTGTCAAATCTGCACTGCCCAATATAACTGGGAGAGAATTTTGGTTAGAGAAAGTAAACTTTTAAACATTTTTACATTCGGAGGCTGGATCCAAGAGGTTAGAGAGAGTTATATGGTCTTGTCTCCCACTAAGTATTTTAAAGGACTAATTTTAAGTTTTCCCAAGGGTACAATACAGACTCAGAGGAGGGCTACTGCAGAATATCTATTTAGGGCAGTCCTGGCTCTTGGCACAATTTATGAAGATGACATTTTATAGTATAATTTATTCTTTCACTCTTTTTACCAAGTTGAAATCTGTGTTGTGTGGAGTTTTTACTTTATTTTTAAGACAGCTGAAAATTGTTATACTATTCTCTCTAGTTGTCTCAGCCCAGTAGGGTAAAGTCTCTATCCATCTTGAAAAAGAATTTATACACATCTCAGTAAATGTTTCATTCAATGTTCCTCCTCAAACAGTTCACTGAATTTGATTTTAATAAATTTGATTTTACTAAAAGCTGGGTTTTTCATAAAACCTTGGGCTGTGGCTTTCATCACCTGGAACTTGAATCACAAAACAATTGTTGACTCTTAGGAGTCCATGTCAGAGAATCTGTCTCTTTCCCCCTAGTCTGACAGGAAAGTTAGTTTGTGACTTTCTTAGACACTTGATATTTAGCTTTGACCAAAAGATTAGAAACAGTTATAGTATTTGTAATAGAGTCTTCCTCAGACTTGTTCTCTGTCAGAAGGTCTACATATTGCAGGACCTCTTCTTTGGTTGAAGGGAGGTAATACGTTCTAGATCTGGGGTCAGAGCTGCTCTAAAAACAGTAGAGGAGTTCTTAAACTGTTCAGTTAGTATGATTTAACAGAGTTATTTCTTTTCCTTGTCCCCTTTTTCACTTAAAAGTAAAGATCAAGTCTCTCAGCGGCCAGCAAGATACAAAAGAAGTGTCTTCTAAATTTAAAAAAGTAAAATGATTACAGGAAGGTGGAAGAGCCAATATTAGGGTCTTCACAACTTTGTTAACAGCATGTGATCTTGAACAAAACGATACTTACCAGTTAGTGTTTTCTTTCCCCAAAGGACAGTCTGAGCTCTTCTTGGTCAGCCACTGGCCCAAACTCATGGGGCTACAGCATCAACCACTCTTTGGACCATGGAAAAGACAGATATTGGGGATAGCACCCGTGCTGTGAGAGCTATGAGAGCTGTTTACACTTTCCAGGCATTTGCTGGCAGTGCTACCAGAGACAAGTGGATTTTCATCAAAAGAGATTTTAGCACACACTTTACTTAGGAAATTCCACCCCTAAGAGCAACCAGGCATTCTGGCTTGTATAGCAGCTGGTGAGATAGCTTAGTTTTTCTTTTTTCCCAGCTCATTGGCTGTAAGATAGGTCTAGTCACATCTTTTCTAGTCACCCCAACAACTTGAGTACTGTTAATCAAGGCAGTCCCTTAGGCTTCTGGGTGAGTACAAAGAAGTCTCTTCTAGTCTCAACTAAAAAGTCTGTTATCTTCTTACTGTGACTGTCACTGGAGTGGATTGGTAGGAGGGAAATTAAAAGTTAACTCTATGATCTGTTACAAACATAACAGATCCTATTCTTTTTTAATTCCTTGAAAACACTTCTCTCCTCTTTCAATTTTGGCTGGCCCTTTTCTAGTTTTCCTTTTGGGGCACTCATTTTTAGAGTCCCTCCTTTGCAAAATCTGTATTGATTTCCATTTAGCAGGGCCCATCCTTACCTGTGTCTCCCCATCTTCTTCTGAATGATTTCAGAACAGAGGCCAATAGATGAGCCTGTTTCTTCAGATCCCCATCTCTTTTTCCTTTTCTTTCTCTTGTTATTTTATCCTTTCACTTTGTTCTCTGCATTTTCTTTCTGCCTTTTTTATTTTCCTCTAGCTCTCTAGCCTTCCATCTTCTCTCTCTTTCTACATCATCTTCACCTTCTTTTATTTGTTTTTCTTTCTCTACGTTCTCCACATTTACTACATTCAGGGTCCCACACTGACTTCATCTGCCAATATTTTAGCTATGGCTCCTTCTTCAGTGGGCACTGGCACCTCCTGGAGTAAGTAAAGCCCTTCCAAGAAGTCAAGCCAAATTGTACCTATTCCTAGTGGGGGTGGTGAGACTGTATCCATCCCATCTCCTCTAGCCCTTTTTCTGCCTTCCCAACCTGACACTATCAGGTTGCGATCACAAATGAGTGTCAAGGGACTTTTTCTTTTGTTTTTCCCCAGGGTGGGAGGAGAAGAAGTATTTATTACTCACCCTGTCATCATCATTTACCTACACAAGAAGGGCTAAAACAGAGACGTTACCCTTTTTCCAGGCCATAAAGTCATAAAGCATGTCACATAGTTTAACCTCAGAATTTTTTTTTTCCATTGGCACCACACACACAGACGTACACTTACTTCAGAGCTCCCTTGTTAGTAGCAGATCAAACTTCATAATGGTACCAAGATTTCTAGAATAATTTACAGGTCACACTTGATAGTACAAAATTTAAAGACATCTCTTACTCAGGGGATCCGTTTTTAAATTAAGTCTAGTTTCCAGTGCACTCTCAGTCAGAACCTTACCTTCCTGGATATCCTTTTGTAATCAGGGAACTTCACCAGTCTCTCATCCAGCCTCACAGGACCTAGTCATCCATTCTTGGAAGGAATCTATGAGAGCTCATGCCCTCTATGGGTTTTACAGAGGACTTACTACTCAATGTCTGATTCCCTACCATGGCCACCAAAAGTGTTCTCCCTCTCTCTCGAGCTTGCTGCCATGGCGTACCCCCCATCGCTTCACCTCTTGACCACCACAGGTTGAGAGACCTCCGCAGTTCAAGGAGGCGTGCACCTTCTCTCTTCCTGCGTCCATCTAGGGGCTCAGTCTTCAGGGAGATGGAACTGGGACATGAAAAATTCAAGCCCACCAGCCTGACGTTGGAGGCCTAAATTTGTTGCCTGATTTGGATCTGTGTCCTGGAGCAGTCGAGCTGTCAAACATACTCCAAGTTAGAAAGAGTAAGGTTTATTAGGCAGTGTATGATACCACTGGATACTCGACAGTCATGCAGGCTGTTCTGCATGGAGTCTCAAAAGACAATTTTTACATTAGAGTTTATGCATCATTTTAACAAGAAATACTTTATGTTTTTAAGCAAGTAGCCCACAGATAACTATACATCACAAAATAGTGGCAAGAACGTGTTCATTAAACTACAGATATATATGTCAGACACCTGGACTTTAATCTGCATGTTTGTGATAGGCAACAACAAAACTTACGTAAAAATCCCTTAGCTAGCGAAACTAGCCTACTGAGTTTACTCTGAGATAACGAGCAAGAAAGAAAGTTGTGGATACACAAAAGGCAGCCTTCTTAGCTACTGTTTTCCAGGCTGAAGGCCATCTCCTAGGAGAGCAGGAAAAGGAGGGAGACCAAAGTCACAGGAGCTGAGAAGGCTCTGCATTCCTTTGGAAAGAGGCCAGGGCAACGGGTGTGGTAAAAAAAGCAGTTAACAGATTATATTCGGCATCATTATGGCATTGCTTATGTGAAACTCTCAATTAGACGTTTTGAAAAGGGGAAAACATGTTGCAAGGCATTAGGGTCTGCAGAAATTTTATAATCTGCATTTGTGTCTTTCATATTTCACAGTTTTACACATTAATCTAAGTTGATGTTCCCTCTAGTTTGATAAGGCTTCCATACCATTTAAATAGGAATATACTATTTCCAGATCCTGGGGGCTCCTCTTGGTGGGGCTCTTCATCACTGGTTGGCAGAAGCTGTTATTTAAGTAGAACGCCATCTCCCCCCTCCCACGGGTCCTTCTGGGGTGCTTCTGCCCCCTTACCAGCCTCTGCCTGGCCCAGTGTAGCCACCGCCTCAGCCCTGCACTCTCTTCCATCATGCCCAAGGCTAATGAGCCCAACCTCGGTGGCTGCGCTGGGGAGGCTTCCTAGCATGCCAGCTCCCTTCTGGCCTCCCCCAGCTGTGTCTGGAGACAGTGGCTGCTGCTTTGGGCCCCAGCAGGCCAAGTTATTTCGGGCGCTAGGAGCACGGTGGTGAGAGGAAGGACTGCAGGCAGGCGGGGCCTCCACTCCCTCCTGCGCAGAGGTTGCTCCCTACTCTCAGAGGCTCCCACCGCAGCCCAGGGGTTTCCAGAAGCAATTGGCACTCCCATGCCTCATGGCCTGTTTCAGTCAGTTTCTAAACAGTCACACGCACACAGTGTCACCCTATGTCCTATCCTGGGCAGTCTCGGTTTCCTGCTTGCACTTTTCTAAGTGGTACTAAGGAGATGCCCGGGAGGTGGCCAAACTCCCCTCCGCGGAGTGAATCCTTTCCAGTTTAACCTGTACTTTATCCTAGGCAGTCTCCGTTTCCTGTTCACGCAATCCTGAACAGTACTAGTGAGGTGCTGGGGTTGGTGGTGATCAGTCACCCCCCACCCCTGCTGCTCTTTGGAGCAGAACCTTTGTAGCTGTCCCAGACCAGTCCTACCATGATTCAGATGTCTCCCAGTGCCAATTTCTCTCAGACACCTCCCAATGTCTGTTCTTCTCAGTGTTTGACTCCTCAAGAACCTACCGGCGAGGCACTCTTCTGTCCTATCGAGGCGTCCACATAGAGATGCTAAATTAACCACCCTTGGCATGCTCAGTGGCCCATGTCACCTGGGCTGATTGGGGCTCCCGCATGGGTCCCCAGAGGGAGGTCACCAAGTGAGTCAGCTCTCCACAGGCAGGCTCGCTTCCAGGTCAGGGAACTAGGAATGCTGCAGGAAGGAAAAAGAGGCCCGAAGGAGAGAAAGAATCACCCAAACACTTGTGCTTAAAGAGGAAGGGGCTTTATTCCAGCCAGCGGAGCTACAGTGGACTAATGTACAAAATCACCGAGTTCCTGGATCAGCTTTGTTTCTGTTCTTTTATAAGACCCACAAGAAGATAGACAAAGGAATTATCATACTATCTTCTTATTGGCGTTAGCAGGTTTACAGAAGCGGAACTAAAAATTAGTCTCATGCTTCTAGTCTCAGGTTTCTAGGAAGTGAAGTTCTTACAAATTCCTAAGAGTTGGGTCACCATTGTGGGGATTTCACTGGGAGTGTCCTTGGTATCTGTGAGAGACCTCTGGCATTTCATATTGGAATGTAACTTTTCAGGGGTTTCTCTCTCATCACCTTAATCCTCTTTAACATAATGTAATTTCTCCTCATTAACCCCAGGCAGAGATTAGGATTTACAACATAGGAAAATTATATCTAATCACAAACTAGAGGACAACTTTAGAATGCTGGAAATTGTGGCCAGCAAGTTGACATACATTTGGGGGGGATACAATTCAATCCATGATAGTTGGTGACTCTCTAGTCTGGAGGTTTGAGTTATACATGACCTATAATTCTTCTGCTTGTTTAGTTCAAATAAAAGTTTAGCAGATTTCTCATCTGTTTCACTGATGACATTGTAAGTGACTAGCCAATCCCTTAAGTCCATATGAATCAGACTTTCTGATTACTGCTATAACTCTGCTATCCAATACCATAACTATGGCTACCTTGTCTTTTCTTGATTAAGTACTACCACTTAGCCCCTACTAGTACAGGATCCAATCAGCTCCATTGTATTTAAGCATCATACTTCCCTTAGGGAGATTTGTACTGTCAAATCTGACATACTGCAGTCAAAGCAGTCTTCATGGATGTTGAACCTCCATTCACAAATTTGTTCTTAACCATTATGGTAAAAGGTGTGTCCTCTGGGCATTCTATGTGTGGATTTATGGGTCTAACCTGATAAATGCACTCTAACATGCCAATTTCCCTAAGACTTTGGATACCTTCCACAGTATACCAAGAGAGGTTGGTACTTGCCTTAGTGTAGGTACCTCATAATCCATGCTTCAGCAACCAGTTAAACAGACTATTAGATCCTTTCTTCTTGAGCTGATGCACTGAAAGAAGAATCCATGCTTAGTGGGCCCACATTGATAAACCTAGATTGACCTAATATGTTCCTTGTACCATTGTCCAACAACCTTTATAGGCATTCCTACATATTTTTCCCAGGCTTCTATTTTTAAATATGAGAAAAGTCAAGCAATTTTTTTTAGAGTGTAGCATACCTCCTTCTCGGTCATACTTTGAACTTCACTTTTGGGGGCTCTCTTGGATTTAAGTCTAGCTATAGATCTAGAAGCAAAAATGGGTGGTGAGGATGTTCTCTGAGAACATTTACCAAGACGTTCAGTAATGTCTTACAAGGCATCTGTCTCCCACAATGTCCCAGGTAATGATTCAGATGGCTTCTCAGGTGATGACTCACATACTGCCCCAGACTGTCTTGGGTGAAGGCTCGTCAGACACGGTTTGGTTAATTTGATTAGATGATGATGGTGGGGACTGATGGTTCTACTGGAAAAGGTGATTTAGCAAACAGAGATGGAATAATCTCTTCAGATGGAAGAGAGCAGGTTCTGTTGACAGGAGTGATTCAATGGAATTTAGGGGCTCAGCTTCCTATGTCCCCATACCAAGTTTCCAGAGCCTACGTCTTCCCAATCAGTTTCCCTACTTTATCTTCAGACAGAAATATTGTGGTACTTAACATGGAGAGGGAAAGGGGTTGGGGGAATGGTACTATGACTTACCGCAATGGGTGACACCAGTTCTGTTGATGCCAACAAATACACTGGTAGTTTCATTCTGTATGCAGATTTCACGTGTTCTGCTTTATGGCTTTTTATATTTTTCTTTCTTTTTTTTAAGTGTATTTGGTAGCAAATTTTAATATAATAATTGAAGTCTTATCTGTGACACTGAGCATAATATTCTAATGTTAGCAGATCCAGAACTTAACAAATGTCTAGATTCCAGCCTCTGTCCTGTTATCATGCTCCAAAACCAGATCAACTGGATTGCATTCCTCTCCCTGTCTCTGGGGTAGTAAATCAATTGTTTCTGAACTTCAGGGAGGTCATGACATTGTTCAATAAGATGTAAAGGAATCTTGTGACTCTCTGTTCTATCCTATGGCAAGGTTTGACATTTTCCAGATGTAAATCCCTTTGTCCTCTGGCTATAAAAGTTGCTGGAATTGTAACCCAAGTGGGACAGTCTTGGAGAAATTCTTCTCACTGTCTCCCAAACTTGTATGCTTGTCTGTTAACAAAGCATACGTGAACCTTTTTCATCTCTGAATTTGGCTGCAGCGCTAGGTGCAGTGATCTTGCTTTTGGTTTGGCAACACTACTGGTGTTATTTCAGTCCCAGGTTTTAGGTATGGGGTGTCAAGATCCTGCAACTGATCAGACCCCAAGCAGCCTGGTTTGGGTTTGGGAGATCAAGCTAGCAAGTATGGTCTCTTGGTGGGAGGACAAATCAGGCTTCTCCTTTCCCCCAAGGCACCAGTGCTCCCATCCCCCTGGGCAAGAGCATGAAGCCTTTCAGTGGCAAATAGCAGAGAAGTTATATAAAGTGTAACTACGTTCCAAAGAGGGAACGGTCAGTCTCCATAAATGGAGAAAGACCCTATAAAGGTTTGGAGCCCTTTTGTACATTGGTAAAGGAGGGGTAATGGTATGGTTGCGGTGATGATGTAGCTCCAGGATCGAATTTTGGGTTATACATCAGCAACTGCATGATGGGCCCCCTCACAAGGAGTATGATAATGATATGAAGATAGGATGGAAATAGGGTTAGGTCATTTCTAGGTCGTCCTTGGCAGGTGTCTACAGGTGTGGCTGTGACTCAACTTCTAGGGAAATGGTTATATCTGCATCACAACTGTCAGGAAAGAACTGTTATATTTGCAGGAACAAACTATTGTATCTGTAACTATCCTTCTCAAGTAGCAGCATCAGACTTGATAGCTAACCTTGACATGGGGCAGAATCACAGATTCTTAATCTACCTTTCCTCTTGATCCACTGTCAGCTGGTGTTGAGAGCTGTCAGTTAATGAAACCATCATCCCTGTCTTTTATGGAATGCACTTCTGAAAGTTCCTTAATATTACTTTGGTTGAAAGAGTATTTCATGGATTGAATTATGTCATTTCCTGCCCCCTTCTCCCCAGATATGTGTCAGTTTGGCTAGGCCATGATTCCAGTATTGTGTAGTGGTTCTCCTTTTTGTGATTGGATTATCCTCTATTTTGTGCTTTGTAAATAGTGAATTCTGTATGTTAATGAGTGTTTTAGTCACATGGTGCTGAAAGGTTCCCGAGAGGGGAGTTCCCTCCCCAAGTCACAGGCAACGACGCAAACCCCAATCAGTCACGAAGTTTGCAGCTTGATGCAAACAGCAAGAGGCTTTATTGAAAGAACCAGCGCGCTGGGGCCCAGCTTCCGACTCTCCCAGGAGTTGAGAGGCTGGCACCCCGGGCAAAGGAAGGGGTTGGGTATTTAAGGGCTAAATTTGTAGGCGGGACTTTCGCTCAGTAGCCTGTAACATCTTTGAGAACTCAGGAAGTTAGGGGGAAGGGTTGTTCTCTGCGGTGGGAAAAGGTTGCTCCCTGAAACAGAGCAGTTTGGTGGGAAAAGGTTGCTCTCTGGAACAAAGAAACAGTTTAGGCTTGCTAAAATTTTCCATTACAGTGCTGCTATAACAGAAATGCTACAAGCTTTAAAAAGAGAAATTTTATTCTGTCACAGTCTAATAGGCTACAAGTCCACATTCAAGGCATGGGCTCCAAGGGAAGGCTTTCTGTATTGGCTCTGGAGGTAAGTCCTTACCAGGACTTACAAGGCGTGTTTCAAGGCCCATCTTCCTCTGGATTGGAGCTTCTGAGGCATAGGGACCCTGGGTCCTTTCCAAAGGACATACTCTGCTCCTGGCACTGCTTCCTGATGGTACAAAGTCCCCTTCTCTCCTGCTTGCTTCCTTTATATTCTAAAAGATTGCCCCAAGGCACGAAACAATCCTACGCACAGAGTCCTGTTGCCCATCTTACTTCCTTAACATTATAGAGGCAGGATTTACAACATATGGGAATATCACACAATACCTGGAATGATGGCTCAGTCATATTGCTACACACATTTGGAGGGGAGAGGCACAGTTCAACCCAGGACAATGAGGTAGGATTAGTTTATGTTAATGAGGATTAGGTTATCTTTGTTATGTTAATGAAGCAGAATCAGTTACACCTTTTATCTTACAAGAGATGATAGAGAGGAGAGCAGAGAGAGGGACCTCTTCCACCAACAGCCAGGAGTGGACCTCATTCTTTGGATTGCTTGGTCTCTCTGCTGAGAACCTTTTAGCCACCGGGGAAGACTGATTCCCAGGTGCATGGAGATCTCCAAGGAACTCTGGGCCCACAGATGTGGAAGGAGGCAAGGACCTTCCCCCAAAACTAATAGAAACAGAAAGCCTTCCCCTAGAACTGGCACCCTGAATTTGGGCTTCTAATCTCCTAAACTGTCAGAGAATAAATTCCTGTTTGTTGAAGCCATGCACTTGCAGCACTAAATAACCAAGACAGAGTAGGTTACTTGGTAGCCACCAAGCCAAGTGCCGTCCGACACAAATGGTTTATGCTCAGCTACTAACTAAAAGCTTGGTACTTTGGATCTACCTAGCTGTGCTGCGGAAGAAAGCCCTGCTGATCTACTTCTATAAGATCTATAAGAGAACCTTATGTATTGAAATTGTACTCTGGAATTTTATGGGGTTTACATGAGTCAAAATTGAATCAGTGATACCAGGTTTTTTGGTTGCTTGAAAGCCTAAGAAAAAATGGGATAAATTATTTCAATAAATTCCAAAATATTTAATTATAGCACATTGTATATAGAAAGGAGAAAATTAAACAATTTTCCTGCTCTTTTTTAAAATCGACAGTGTTGACTGTAGTATTTTTAATTTCTGTTGTAATTAGATCATGGAGCAGTCTCTGTCGCTAAAAGTAAAAACAATCCACAGAGATCATTTTTACGAAGCTCTGAGAAGGAAAGAAGACAGAAGCAGAGCAAGCTGTCTAGAGTGACAGGAACTGAAGGAACAGCCAAAATCGAAGCCAAGGTGTGTTTCAAGGCCCAGGCTAGAGAAAGACCAAATGATTGGCTTTTTAAATTTTTTTTTTTAAAGCATCTTGTACTGCTGCCTGATAATAGACTAAGTGAATGCCAGCACTGCATTTTTCCTAAGGAAAGCACTGTTCTGTTTTTAAGTGGTTAGGAGTGATTTTGGAGCACTGTGGGTATATAGTGGTTATTAGAGCTAGATTTCCAGGGCTCCTGATACACCACTCACTGGCCCCTCTAAGCTTCTGTAAAAGCATGTTAACAATGGTTCCTGTATAACATGAGTATTGTAAATAGTAAATATTGCATGTAAAGGATTTAGCACACTGTCAGTAATTGCTCAATGACTATAAGCTATTTCACATTATGTATGTTGTTATTGGTGTGTTAATTTGTTGTTGTGTCATTGCTAGGTGCCATTAGTCAGCTGCAACTTATAGAAACCCTGTGAACAAAGAATGAAACACTTCCTGGTCCAGTTGCATCCTCACAATTGCTGCTATGCTTGAGCCAATTGTTGCAGCCATTGTGTTATTCCATCTGATTGAGAGTCTTCCTCTTTTTTGCTGACCCTTGCTTTAGCAAGCATGATGTCCTCGAGGGACTGATTCCTGCTAATAACACATCCAAAATACAATGTGAGTTGATGTCTCGCCATCCTTGCATTCAAGGTGTGCTTCTTTCGGGACAGATTTTTTCCTTCTTTTGGCAGTACATGGTATATTCAGTGTTCTTCAGCAACATATAAATCAAAGGCATCAAATCTTCTTCAGTCTTCCTTATTCATTCTCCAGCTTGTGTATGCATATAAGATGACTGAAAATACTGCAGCTTGGGTTAAGTGCATGTTAGTCCTTAAAGTGACATCTTTACCTGATTAATTTACTGGGTATATTGTGGTATGTTTCTCATCATATCTGTATATCAAATCTTTGTTAAGTTCCAAATATTAAAAAATTATCTTTAAACCTAATCACATGATCTGAACAAGGGTAAATCTTCTGCTCTGTTTTCACACTAAGTATCATAGTTTTTTCAGGAAAATTGTTTTGTACTGTTTGGTTCCCCCTACCAACTTATAAAAACCTTGGCATAAAATTTTTGAAAAATTCTTATAAATATCTCACTATAATGACTTCTTTTAATATCTTTTTCTCACCTTCCGACTGCCCATTAGCCAGAGTGCAGGCTAGGTCAGTATTGCTCTGTGTATTATGGGGTAGCACATTCATGAGGTGTCAGGTTTGATGACTGTGTTAAACAGTCTTCCACAAAGCTCAGAATAGTGTGACAATGATTGTTTGCTTCTGCCTATGTCAAAACAGTAATTTATTGCTTTTGTTTTTAAAAAGTATTTGCATTTGCAATATAGCACTATATGGAACAAATATTTTATGACCCTAAAACTTGGTTATGAAATTCTTTTCATGAGGCTCCATACCTTGAGCAGGTTGTATCTTTGGCATTCCTGAGTTCGTTCACCTATGTGACAAATATTGGCAGAGCACCTTCTGTACCCCAAGCTCTGAACTGAGCTCAGACCAGCCGTTGGTGATCCCACAAGTGAGCAGTGTTTTGACAGAGCAGTAAGCAAACTATTACTGCCTGAGTGATGAGCAAAAAGGTAGTGTGCACTGCGGTTCTGTTGACACTGGGAAGGGGTGCCCAGCGTCAGCTATGGAGGGACTGGGGATCACTTTGGGGCTGTAAAGGAGCTAGACATGTGAAGAAAAGACTGTGGCCTAGAGAGAGGAGCAGCATGCACTGCACCCCAGGCTGGATCTAGGGTATTCAGGGAACTGCAGGTAGTTGGAAGGGGGCCACTGGAAAGAAGGGAGCTATGAGAGCTAAAGCTGGGAGCTTTACAGTCACCCACTCTTGAAGGACCATGTAGGCAGTGTGTAGATGGTAGGGATAGTGAAGTGGCTGGATTGGTAATGTCACTGGCAACACTGCACAGGAGGCCACTGCCAACATCTAGGTTAGAAGTAGTGAGCTTAGGCCAGATGGAGGCAGGTGGGTGGAGAGGACAAGCTAAGTACTCAGGAATAGATCTAATGGGGCATGTAACTGAATGTGCTAGAGAAAACAGAGTCTAGGATGACTCCATGGTTCAGGTTTAAAAACTGGGACCCGGTTGACAAACAGAGCAAAGATACCAGGCAGGTTGAAGTTGGGGAAATGAAGGTCAAGCTCATCCCCCGGCACGCTTTATTTCAGTACCCTTAGAGACACAGTGGCAGAGGTTTGTGTGGTGGCCACAGGGTGGATAGGAAGGTGAGTTGGCCTGGAGGTCTGAAGTGGGTATAGTAAAGCTGTGAGTAGAGGAGTAGGAGTGAGTACACAGCCCCCCGGAAAAGCTGGGCTGTGAAGAAAGGCTATGTGGAACTGGGAGTACCGCAAATCCATCAGCCAGAGGGGGAACAGAACAGTTGAGGAAGGCTGTGGCAACCAGAGATGAGGATCTCAGGAAGGTATCTGGGCTTTTCCACAGAGCTCAGGTGGGTGAAGGCCACAGCTCGCTGACAGACCTATCCTCTGGAAGAGGACTTACAGTGTCCTTTGTGGGTCCAAGCCAGGTTGCCTCATGGAGGTGGGAATAGGAGGTTAGGAAATACAGGCCGCTGCTGATGGCCTTTGCCTTTTGACTGCGTGGGCAATGGGCATCAGAGGCATTTGTTTGCTGTAGGAAAACAAGGCAGTAGAAAAGAAGAGGCTGCAGGCAAGGGTTAACTAGAGGAAGCAGGAGAACAGCAATGTGGGCCCTGAGTGACTGCAACCCAAGAGCAGGTGGTGGGACTCCCTTAGAGAAAGTTTCTGGAGCTGAGTGGTCTCCGGGAAGACCAAAGGTGGACCTTAGCTAAACATAAAGCAAGAAGCTGGTGTTTGGAGGAAGGCAGAATGAAAACAGTACTGGGGAGAAGGCCTCTACACAATGGTGGGCATGCTGAATGCCTGAGGAGCACAGAGACCACCCACTGTGCAACAGCAATCCATTATGAAAGAACGACTTTTTCCATTGCTCAGCTTCCACAACTTCAGCGTCATCCTTTGTTCTTCTCGGATTCCAGCACAGAAATCAAGTTCCCTTGCAGAGGCCGCCCACGTACTTAGCCTGACAGCAGTGGCTGTCACTGGACAAGTGACCACCCAGTAGTGACAACTGGGGACAGGCGCTAACCTGTTGCTTGTACTGCACTCCACCAAAGCGACTCGTTGGAGGCCACAGCGGCTTCTAGAAAGAAATGGAACTGTTCAGAAAACTAAGACGGGAAAGCAGAGGCTGGAGGTGAAGACCGGAGGCTAAGGGAGGTGGTGGTGTGGGCGAGCTGCAATCATCAGACAAAATTATCAGAACAAAGGCGGAGTGACTGGCGAACCTCTTACCGAGCCTCCTACCTTGCAGAATATGCATGACCCTCGAGCGCCCTCACCTGCTGGTGCGGAGGCAGCGCCGGGAACTCAGTGGAGCCTGAAGCACCCGGGTCAACGCCATTGCCCGGGTCGGCAGACTCTCGGGACTGGCAGCCACCCGGCGGCTGGTTCCCCCGGCGCCGTGGTTCACAGCGGGAGGAGAAGGTGCAGAGCCTGGCTGTGGGTGGTGCGGGGCGGGCGGAGGCGCGCAGAGGCGCGCGGGGCGGGCGGGAGCAGCGCAGGAGTGGAGAGAGCCGCCGCCTGCCTGCTCCGCAGAGCCCGGCGCGCTTGCCCGCGTTTCTGTCGCTGTGCCTAACGGTCCAGCGGGTTTATTAAAAATTCGTCTTCCTGACGGGTTTCCCTGGGCATCTTCCTTCCACTCCGCGTCGAGAGTTTGGGGCAGGAAGGGGAGGGCAAGGAGGGAACGCCTGTTGTGATCCAAAAGCGCCCAGAGACTGGAGCATCTCTTTCAGTAGCAAGGAGAGACACACGGGGACCCACAGATCTCCACTGATCTGTTGCACTTTGGTGCCTGACGTCCGACTCAGAAGGCAGATATGGGATGTTTGGGCAACAGCAAGACAACAGAAGACCAGGGTGTCGACGAAAAGGAGCGGCGGGAGGCCAACAAAAAGATTGAGAAGCAGCTGCAGAAAGAGAGACTGGCTTATAAAGCGACCCACCGACTGTTGCTGCTGGGTAAGGTGGGGGTGCAGACCAGACCCGCATCCAGAGTGCAGCACGGGCATTTAGGGCACAGCGTGCATACTGGGAGCGGGACCAGCACCTGGGAGAAGTGAGCCTGGGAGGGACAGCTGGTACCCGGCTGCTGCGAGTTTCCCAAATGAAGAATTAGTGCTAACTATGTATATGCAATGTGTCAACAGCCTGAAATTGGGGTAGGATGTTACTGGGCTGGGAAACCCTGGTGGCGTAGCAGTTAAGTTCTACGACTACTAACGGGAAAGTCAGCGGTTCGAATCTGCCAGGTGCTCCTTGGAAACTCCGTGGAGCAGTTCTACCTTGCTCAGTAGGGCCACTAGGAGTCAGAATCGACTCGACAGCACTGTTTTTTGGTTTTTGTGTTTCTTGAACTGTTGGGTTTGGGTTGCGAGTGAGGAGTGAGCGGTGGAAACTGGAAACGGGGTGGAGATACAGATTGCAGCGTTTGTTTTGTTTGTGTATTTGTTCTTTTCCCCAGGGGCCGGTGAGTCTGGGAAGAGCACTATCGTCAAACAAATGAGGATTCTGCATGTCAACGGATTCAACCCAGAGTAAGGAATGCTGTGTTGGTTTTGCTTCCAAACTGCACACACGTTTGTTACTTTTCTCCTCATCCTTCCCAAAAGGGCTTTCTCCAAACAGTGAATTTCACGGCTGAATAGACCTTTGGTGGAAGCAGGGGGATGGGTGTGGGGAGTTATTGTTGAATTCATGAATAGACCTTTGGGGAAAGGGGGGGATTACTGTTGAATTCGATATTTAGACAGATCCCTGTTTTGGTAGTGACTAGCCCTTCCCCAACTTCCCCTTCTATATGATTTATTAAATATACTTGGGGTATTGGTCCTGCTCTGGATACACGTTTCTAATACCACAACATAGACTTTTTCCTGTATCATTTGTTCGCTTGTATTTCAGTTCATGACTTATCAACATGTCAAGAAACACACTGCCATGGAGTCAATTCCGACTCATAGCAACCCTACAGGACACAGTAGAACTGCCCATAGAGTTTGCAAGGGGCATCTGGTAGATTTGAACTGCCAACTTTGGTTTGCAACCGTAGCACTTAAACCACTAGGCAACCAGAGTTTCCAGCAACATATGGATATATTAAAGTATATTTTTGAGTATTACTTTATAGTTGTTTTTCTGGGAAAGGGTTACCTTGTAGTTGTTTTTACAGGAAGTATTCATAACAGTTTCAGCATGTTTATGTGTAAACTGTGTGGTTCCTTAAAACTTTAGATTATATGTACATTCATCTTTTTTAAGCTATGCTCATAATAAAGCCTGTGAACATATGCTCTGGAGATAAATGAGTACAAATCAGAAAAGATGATGTTTTCCTGTTCCAGATAAAAACTTTGCAGATGTTGACATGGGGGGTGTGTTGACCTCATATGAAGCCAGTATAGCCCATTCCTGCAGCGGGAGATGTTAAGATCCCACTCAGTTGATTGAAGTCCATGCTAAAGGTAAATTAATAAAGTTCTTTTCTAATACAGGGAAAAGAAGCAGAAAATTCTGGACATACGGAAAAACGTTAAGGATGCAATTGTGGTAAGGACTTTTGTTTTTAATGTTCGTTTACTAAAAAGATTAAGTAGTTTGTGCTGTAAAACTGTACAGGCAGAACTTATGTATTTTTTAGATTATCATAGGTAGAACCTAAATGTTATCTGAATACATATTTTCTCTTTCTTCTATTTTAGACAATTGTTTCAGCAATGAGTACTATAATACCGCCTGTTCCCCTGGCCAATCCTGAGAACCAGTTTCGATCAGACTATATCAAGAGCATAGCTCCTATCACTGACTTTGAATATTCCCAGGTAAGTAAATCCTCACAGAAAGATTTTGGAACCTTTTCTGATGAAACTGCTTGCTAAGAATCAATGCTAATACTAATTCATTGTTAACTTTCCTTGAAATCTAGCTCTCTAAATGCTCAAAAGAATTGTTTCTTCCATGCCAAAATATTGTCATTTGTTAAAGACCGCTAAAAGCAGTAGGATTGTAAGAAATGCTTTTGTAAATTTATTGTTGAGGTTGATAATCAGTAAGACAGCATATGTTTAAGAAGTATTGAGAGTGCTTTTTCCCATATAGTCTTCAAATTAGCAGTCAGTTTCTCAGATAATAAAGCCGTAGAAATTACATCAGTGGAGAAAAATACTTGTGTTGTATAATTGCCACCATGGGAATAATACCAATAACAGAATTAGTTTATTCATACCTTGCACACAGTAAAGAAGAGGTGCATGCTATAATAATACAAACCCCTTTTTGATGTTTAGTATATAATGGTAAAATGCAGTTTTAGTCACACCTGCCTTATTTAGGGCCATTTTCCTAATCTGTTGGATGCTGGTAGGGCTTATGCAGAAGGAAAAAATACATGGTTTCTCTTGAGTGGTAAATGTATATTTTTAAATATTGTTATTTAGTAACTTGATAAGGCATTTTTAAAGGAAAACACATTTTTAAATTTCTTAGAAAATCATTTTTGTAACAGTTGTCTCAGAAGTTGATATTTGTACATGTGTATATGTGCACCTGTTATTATCATTATTTCAGAGTTGTTATTGCCTTACATGGTGGTTTTTGGACAATGTCTGTTCTCAGACTTCTCTTTTTAAACAAAAATTTATGTACAGACAGGTAGGTACTGTCGCTGCTTCAACCAAAGGGCAGTCACCAGCTGCTCACCCTCCTCTCTCTGCAGCAGCCCGGGGTTGTCCAGTGGGTCTGCATTAGAATAACAGACAAAGAATTGATATTTAGAAAAAGCTTTATTTGTGTCCTCTAATGGGGTTTTGCTTCTGAAATGCATTCCAGTGCAGCTAGAATTTCTAATTTCTAGAATACCTGAAAAGGAGGGGTCGGGAGTAGCAAGCTGGTTAGAAGAGGAGCCAGGCAGGTAGTTTGGCATGATACTGGCCCAGTGGGTGAACTGTTTTTACTAAACTATGTTGGATCTCTAGTGGTGCCGTAGTTAAAGAGTTCAGCTGCTAACCAGAAGACTTGGAGTTCAAATCCACCAGCCGCTCCTTGGAAATCATGTAGGGGAGGAGTTCTATCCTGTCTCATATTGTTGCTCTGAGTCAGAATCCACTCAAAGGCTGTGGGGGTCAGGGGAGCACGTGTATATGTGTGTATGTATAACTGGAGAGATTTGGAGGAGGATAAAGCGATAATTCGAGGCTGGGGAAGGGCAGGTGAGCTCAGCAGTCTCTACAACAGAGCTGTGTGGGAGTGAGATTTTACTTGTTGGGGAAGTCATGCAAAACACAGAGTCCCGGTTAAAACCAGGAATGGCAGCCTCATTTGGTTTCAGATGTGGACATTTTTACAGTATATCTCTGAACTCACAGATGGGTTATATTTACCCCCAAATTCCTATAAAAACATCTCATGTGTAGGTCTGATTTAGGCAAAGTTATTCGTAGCATATAGTAAGAAATTAGAATTAATATGTTTTAATTAGTCCCATAGGAGTCCTGATAGTATAGTGGTTAAACACTAGACTGCTAACCAAAAAGTCCATGGTTCAAACCCACCAGCTGCTCTGTGGGGAGAAGATGTGGCAGTCTGCTTCCTTAAAGATTTACACCTTTGAAAACCATATGGGGCAGTTCTACTCTCTCCCATAGCATTGCTATGAGTCAAACTCAACTCAGTGGCAACTGTTTGATTTTTATTTTAATTAGTCCCGTATCATTGTTCATGACAGATTCACAGGTGATAAGGAATCCTATATTCAATCAAAAATTCTAAAACACTCCTACTAGTTTATTACCTAAGTGATCTTAAACCACCTACTTAATCATGAATTTTTTAAATGAAAAATTGAAACTCAAGAAATCATTTCCTATGGATGTACATATTTTCATAGATATGTATCAGACACTATAATGATCGGTAAAATAAAATTGGGCATCAGCAGATACAACTATGAAAATAATGTTTTTTTAGAGATAATACTTTTTTTGAAGTTTTATTGGTATTCTTCAAGCATAACAATCTGTTGTCTTATGCACCTTTGTTCATGTCAAGTGAGAACACAGCCTAGAGTTATAGAAGAATTTTAATGTCTAAATGTAATCTTCCTTCTGAAATGCACACAATTTTCAGTGACTGTTTGTGCACTGTAATATTCTTATATTATCAAATGATAATATTATCTTCTCATGATAATATTATGACATAGTAATATAATGTTGTTGTTAGTTACCATCAGTTGATTCTGACTCTTGGCAACCCCATGTGTGTTGAGTAGAATTGCTTCATAGGTTTTTTCAAGACTGTCAGCTTTTGAAAAGAGATCGCCAGGCCTGTCTTTTGAGGCCCCCTTGCGTAGGTTTGAAGTCTAGCATTTTAACCATCTGAGCCACTTGGGAACTCCTAGAGTTACATAGATACATCTATATAGGGTGGCATAGTGGGTATGTGCTACATCTGCTAACAAAAAGGTCTGCAGTTTGAATCCACCAGGTGCTCCTTGGAAACTCTGTGGGACAGTTCTACTGTGCCTTATAGGGTCGCTATAAGGTCACTAGAATCGACTTGATGGCACTGGGTTTTTTTGTTTGTTTGTTTTTAGGTTTATAGGTATATAACTATCTCAGAATATAGACACACACACACAGTGAGCACTGCCAGTTAGGCTTGTAAACTCATCCTAGAAGAAGTGCTTCACACCTCATTGCTGAATATCACTACGGTTATCTTCAATGTACTTCCCTTGGGAAACTATACGTTGACACCAGCACCTAGTCCACCCTTCAAAGCAATTTTGGAGCACTTTTTCTGGAATGGCCATCAGAGCTGTTGTTCTGTTAATTCTTGATGTACTGAATGTCATCCAAATGTCTTCCTTTCAGTATTTTCTTTGTCTTTCGGTAAAGGTAAAAGTCACTGCGGGCCAGGTCAGGTGAGTAGGGAGGGTGTTCCAATGCAGTTTATTTGTTTGCTGCCTAAAAACTCCCTCACAGATGACTATACAGTTAAGTTTGCGAATTTGCACCATGCTAGTGTGTGCAGTGGCCATTCCAGAAAGAGTTCCAAAATTGCTTTAAAGGGTGGACTAGGCACTGGCATCAGTATGTATCTTCCCAAGGGGAGTACTTTGAAGGTGACTGTAGCAATAATTCAGCAGTGAGGTATGTGGGGGGGGGTGGGGGGGTGTGTGTATACATAGCCAAGAGAATTGAAAGTTCATGTTCACACAGAAAATTGTAGATGGCTGGATTTGAACTGCCAACCTTTGGCTGGTAGTCAAGCACTTAACTGTGCTATGCTATGCCAGGGGCCAGCCCCGACAACTTTTTCGGGCCCACGAAGGGAGGGTACAGCATCGGCGGAGGAAATGAGACTGAGACAGGAAAGAGTTTTGGAGAATGGCAGCCCAGTAAGGTCTGTCTTTCTTTATTTTTATAATCAATGAGGTAACCGTACTTTGACCACCTAAGCGATTGGCTAGCAAGAAGTGGATACCTCGTGGTCTCCTTTCATGTTAATCATTAGGGTCTTCTAAATAATGGCCCGAGACAGTGGTCTCTTTTCATGTTAATTATTAGGGTCCTCTCTGTTGGCTAGTAAAGAACTGATACCTGTAGTCCTTTTTCATGTTAATCATTAGGGCCCTCTAAATAGTGGTTCGAGACCAGTATATTGTGATTATAATCAACAGTGGGAACAAGGCTAATCCGGGAACTCTATTAACTCTACCTATGCCTCGAGGTCAAAGGTGCAGGAAGAGAGAACAGACTCATCTTAAAAAAGTTATAGTCTGACAGTCTCTATTTGTTCCTTCTTTGTTCCTTTTTATCTCTTCCTGTGGGCACAATAAGTGTCCACCGTCCCTCCCTCTAAGCCTCTCTTAAACTGTTCTAAGAAGAGTACTACTTTAGTATTTGTCTATTTGCCATACCAAATATAATAAACTTGGGAGCCTATTTGTCTTCCTGATGCGAGGAGTGGAATGTTCATTTCTAAGAGCTGAGGTGGGGGGGGGGGCGTCCCTGGGGAGCCTCCCAATGCCGTCCTGCAATCTGCTTATCACCTGTGAAGGGGGATGTGCAGTTGGGAGAAGCCAGTGGGGTTGGGCCGGCCTCAGTGCTCTCAGGCAGGGCGTGCTGTATTGGATTCATTCCTTAGAGCTCTTTCCTCTAGGAGTTCCCAGTCGGGTTTTCCCAATACTATTTCATAAGCCGAGGGGGTCATAAAGCCCCTCTTAGAAGGCATCTTCCTTGATCCTTGTGCCGGGAGAGGAGGGGGTATTTTCTGAGGAGGATTTAATTAGGAGGCAAAATACTATCAGGGACAGTAGGCCAAAAATATGTCACCGGTGAGATGCCTCCGCCTGTCATCACATAGGCTTGTAACTTTGTTCATAGGGCCCTTTGTGGGTGACAGGCCTTGGCAACCCTGGATAAAATAATAATATAAAACTGTATCATATAACTATTATTATTGGATTTACAGTTTTGTTGTCTTAACTCAAAATGCTATGAAGACAAATCTGACGTTATATACTAGATGATATGAGTACATTTGGAAAAAATTACTTTTATTTAAAAGAAATATAAGTTTTTTGGTCAATACAAGAACTAAATCAGGTATTTTAATTGTAAACATAATACTAATTTACTAAATATGCTACATTTTTGAGATGGACTCCGTAAGAAAATGTTTGAATATCACAATCAAATTCTTTGAGGGACTTAAGTTTTTTTCTATAGACATGAAATAACTTTTTGAACCCAATGTTTCTTTTTTTTTTTCTTTGTTATTTAACATGACTGAGTGAAAATGTACATTCCCATATAAATTTACATGCCCACCTATGTGCAACTTCCACTGCTCTCCCTGTCCGGTGACAGCACACTATTCCTCTCTGCTCCATACATGTCTCATCCTCCTAACAGCCTCCTTTCCCCTCCTCTCCACCCATTCTCCTTCCTCCAGCCAGAGGTCAGCAGGATGATATCCTATAGATGTATAGAACCATGAAGTGCAACCAATATATGGTCACTGTGCATTGCCAAGTCCAATCCATTCCTGTCCAAAGAGTGGACTTTTGTTATAATTTATGGGTAAGGACAGCATTAGGGCCGGGGGCCATGGTCTCAGAGGAACCCCAAAACCGCTGGACCATCAATTGAGGTCTTTTAGTGGAGATCTCAGGATGCACCTCTTTATATTCTTGTGCTGCCAGTGAGACTCAACCTAGTGAGCTCCATCGTGGCTATCAGTGGTGGTGACCAGGCGCCATCGGTTCTTCTGGTCCCAAGTCGATGTAGGCACCCACTGTTGCGAGTCTCTCTGTCTTGTAGGTTGTCTTTACTGCATGTCATTTTGGTCCTTGGTGAGCATCCGTTCCTGCTGAGTTGGTCCCATTTGCTGTGTACTCAGATGGCAGCTTGGCAGCTTTTAAGACCCCAGACACCACTCACCAATGTGGGGTGCAGAGAGCCCTCTTAGCAAAACACTAGTTGTGCCAGTTGGCCTTGATTTTGCCTAAGAGCGTGGTCCCCTGCCCCCTGCCCCAGCTACTCTATCCTTGCAATTGGGGGTTAAGATGGAAGGAGTACTCAAGTTATGCTGAAGTCTGCTTAATGTTCTTGTTTCTCATGTGTGCTATCACTTCTTTCTCCCAATCAGATTTCTAGCAACTATCTAAACTAAACCCTCCCCCCCTTGTCCTCCCTCCCTCCCTCCCCTCCCTTGCAGCTGTCAAAGAGTCTTTTCTTCTATACACAAGTCTGTTTTTGAGATCTTATCGTAGAGGTCTCATACAGTATTTGTCCCTTTGTCGCTGACTACTTTCACTCAACATAATGTCTTCCAGTTGAAACCAGGTTAGGAGATGTTTCCTGGAATCATCGTTATTCTTTATCATTGCGTAGTGCTCCATTGAGTATATGTACCATAGTTTACCTATCCATTCTTCTGTCGTTGGGCATCTGGGTTGATTCCATCTTTTTGCTATCATGGACTGTGCTGCGATAAACATTCTCATGCATGTGTCCGTTGGTGTGAAAGGCCTTGATTCTGTAGGATATATTCCAAGTAGTGGAATTACTGGGTCAAATGGTATATCGACGTCCATTTTTTTAAGGAAATGCCAGATTGCTTTCCAAAGAGGCTGGACCATTTTGCAACCCTACCAACAGTGTAGGAGGGTTCCACTTTCTCGACAGCCTCTCCAGCATTTGTTGTTTTGTGTTTTCTGGATCATGGCCAATCTTGTTGGTGAACCCAATATTTCTTAACATTAAATTTTAATTTCAGAGTTCTTCGAGTTAAGAAGAAAAAATGAGAAGAACACTAATTTAGAATTCTAAATAAGACGGCTCATTATTAAAAAGAAAAACAGTAAATTTATCTTAAGAATTTACTTGATGAACACCACTCAGGTGGTAGATAGGTGGCACTGTCTGGCCAGAGGGGTGGTGTGATTGGTGGGGGCATCTGCCAGGACCTCAAGTCTGCATGGCCCTGAGCAGCCATCTGGGGCCTGGAACCAGTTCTGTCAGTTAAGTAAATAATTCTGTTGCTGTCTTTTCATCTGTAAGCAGATTTGATAGTGCCTGCTTCATAAGGTAGTTGTGAGGAAGAACCATGTTAAACCTAAAGCAGATACAGGCCCCAGCAGTGCTTGTTGAAGTCGTAATCCTCTGTGGAGGAAAGCAGAGTGCACAGAGCAGCCCCCTACCTTCTCACCCCTGTGCTGACTCTACCCACCCAAGCCTCCCCTAGTCTGTCTACCCAAGACCCTTTGGGTCTAAGGTAAACGCCAGCCAGTCACATAGAATGCTCCTTCTGGGTCCATACCAACCTGGTGGGGGCCATGCTATACCCCTGTCTCAAAATCTAGCATTACAATAATATGTTTTAGTCCATGCCTAAGAGCTGAAATTCCGTAACACCTCCAACATTCCTGGTGGGAGTATCCGGTTATCTGAAACAGAGGCCACCATCAACTGCCCCCAGTGGGAACCTTGCAGTCTTTTTGCCTCTCAGATGTCACGTCCCAGGTGAGAGCTCTGCTGGATGTGTGGGCTAGCTGACTTGGACCCGGTCTCTGGCAGCAGCAGCACCCATGTTAGGCCCTCTTCCTCTTTCTCTTCTTGTTTTCAGTCAGATTTTCTTACAGTAGCCTTGGTCATCTCATTGCACCTGTCCTTGCTGATCCTTGTCTCACCCTTTTGACGTTTTGATTTGCTTAGCACAGATGCTCCGATGCTGTCTAGAGCTAAGCTGGATTTGCTAGATCTTTTGTTAGATTTTTTTTTTCTTTTTTTCGCTTGCTCCCTGGGGCTTGAAGTTTTTCTGCCCCAATTTTGCCCCAAATTCCAGCATTTCTCTGCCATGTAGCAGTGAGCTGTATCTTGAAACCCTTCACCCAAGAGGAGTTGACGCTGGAACACTTCACATTTCAAGAAATGTCTTCTCAGGAAGATTATCAGCATTTTGAATTTTTATAAATACAATATTTTAAATGTCCTAGGATATGTTCTCTGGTTTAAAAAAAAAAAAAAAGTCCTAGGAAAGATGTTTTTTTCTAATTTGCACCTCTAGTTTCTTTTGTTTGTTTCTTTTTAAGGTCTGCTGGTAGTGGAGAGTGCCTGTTTTAGACTCAGAACTGCCATGTTGGTTCTGCAGGGCATTGTGAAAGCGATGCAAAGATGAGAGCGTTGATGTGTGTTGGAAACAGACTGCCAGTGAGGCCCTGGAGGCCGTTTAGCCTGGCAGCCACTGAGGAACTACTGTCGCAGGAGTCTAGTTACTGCGGGGCTAAGGGAAAAAATAGAGAAGTTTAACTTCAAGGCACATTTGTGGAGTACTTAGGCGCTAGATAGAGGTGTGAAATGGCCTTCCTGGGTATTTCTTTCAGATGAAAGATGTTTGTAACCTACCCCTCAACCCCCCCAAAATCCACTGCTATCAATTCTACTCAGACTCATAGCTACCCTGTATGACAATAAAATAACCCCATAGGGTTTCCAAGACTATAATCTCTGCAGAAGCCCACTGCCACACCTTTCTCTCGTGGATAGGCTGGTGGGTTTGAACTGCTGACTTTTCAGTTAGCAACTGAGCGTTTAACCACTGTGCCACTGGGACTCCTTGGTTTTCATAACAAAACCAAAAAACCAAACCTACTGTAGTGAAGTCATTTCTGACTTTGTGATCTTTGTGAGTTACTTTTTATAACACCAATGTATCAATAACAGTCTGAATGAAACTGATGACCCCCATCCTAAAACAGAGGGTGAATGTGCTGCTGTGGACAAAGCAAGAAAGCTAGGCTGACTTAAAGGAGGGCCCTTCAGCCTCTCCCGACTGACTTCTTTGGTACTCAGTCTAGCAATTTACTGGGTGTCAGTGGACAGTTAGGTGAGTGGGGAGCAGTACCTTTCCTCCAAGCGCTTATTGTCTGCAGGAGAAATTAGACTCACAAACAAATCAAGGGAAAACCTTTGCATAGTGCTGCATTAAGGGTGTTTACAGGAGCTCTGGGAGCACAGAGGAGAGACACCACCCAAGCAGTTTCATTCTAAGCTGAATCTTACTTGGGTGAGTAGGACAAGTGGACATAAAGATGTGTACAAGCCCTGTGGCAAGGGGAAGGCACCCTCCCATGAGAGGGTGCAGCTGGAGGGACAGCAGGCCGGATTCAGAAGGGCCTGTGTGCCTGGCCTGGGAGTGGGGTCTTGCCCCAAGGCAATGGAGGAGGCACTCAGGTATCTTTCCCAGGGAGTCACACATGCAGTTTGTCTTAGAAAGATAACTCTTAGCTTCCTAAGGAGGCTACTCTTGTATATCTGCCTCTGGAATGGTATTCTGGGCGTTTGTCTGTTTTTGGACAAAGATATTATCTCTGCCAAGAACTTACTTCTGGGATTTACATGGCCAGTGGCAAACTATTGGGGGGAATGAAACCCCATTGACGGTTATTACTGTGTTTATTATTCTGCGCATCTGGTGTACTAATAGGAATATTTTATCATTATAGTAAGATATTTTGAGTCAGGAACATCCACCATACCAGGGCACCAATAAAAATATTTTAAATTCTCCTTTTCTTTCTTTGAAATGTTACTATGATGTTACTAAATTAGTAAGTGTTAACTTTTTATTCTTATTTTATTAACAACAAAAAGATGCAAGAATAATAAAAAGAACTCCCATATATCTTTCACCCAGGTTCATCCATGTGCTACACTGGCTTTCTCATTCTATCTAAACTAGTACATTTTTTTCTTTTTTTTGATGTTATACTCTGGGTGAAAGTATATAGCTCACGTTAGTTTGTCATACAAACATAATGTGACCGTTCATTCCTTCTTTCCATCCTAGATTTCCTATGTTCATTCAGCCAGCTCCTATTGCATTCTGCCTTCTCATCTCACCTCCACACAGGAGCTGCCTGTTTAGTCTCCTGTGTCTACTTGAACTAAGAAGCGCATTCTTCACCAGTATCATTTTATGTCCCATAGTCTAGTCTATTCTTTGAAGACTTCACTTCAGGAATAGTTTCAGGTTGGGTTAACAGTCCAGGAGCCACGTCTTCTGGAATTCTTCCCATCTCAGTCAAACCGTTAAGTCTGGTCTTTTTGCTAGAATTTGAGTTCCATACCCTACTTTTTTCCTACTCCATCAGGGACTCTGTTATGTTCCCTGTCAGGGTATTCCTTGTCAGTGGCCAGGCTGAGTCTAGTTCCTTTGGTCTCAGGCTGATGAAGTCTCTAGTTTATGTGGGCCTTTAAGTCTCTTGAGCTAATATTTTCCTTGTGTCTTTGGTTTTCTTTGTTCCAGGTGCATTGGGACCAATTGATGCTTCTTAGATGTACACTCAATAGCTTTTAAGACCCCAGACACACTCACCAAAGACTAGCATAGTTTTTAATGACTTGTTTGAGAGTCAGTTGTTAGACCTAATGCCCCTTTGCTTCAAAGTACTTCAATGTCTATTTCCTAAGAAAAAAGAGATCCTCCTGTATGACCTTAGTACAACTAATGGAATTATTAACATTAATACAGTACTGTTGTATAATCTACAAATATGTCTCAGATTTTAGCATTTGCTCCAGTAATAATATAGTGGAGTAACAGTAATAAAAATGAAGATGATGTTTCTGGTCAGGGCCTACCTAGTTCCAGATCAGGCACCACATTTAATTCCTCTTTCTGCTTTACCCAAGAATAGCAACCCAACCTTCCTTTCTGCTTCATGACATTGACTTGATATCTCTTTTATAGAATGCCCTCATGATTAGATTCAGGTTCCAGACTTTGACAGGAACAGCATGAAGTGATGTGGTGCCTTACTGGTGTATGTTACATTAATGCAGATTACTTATTTAGGGTGAGGTCTGCAGGTTTTCCTCACCGTAACAGAACATTTTTGCTTTCGATGAGTAAATTTTAGGAATATACTTTGAGACTGTAAATACCTTGTTCTTGTAAGAACTTTTACTTGTCAGTTTTTGAATACTAGTACATTTTAACCACAATAAATACTTCAAGGAGAAAGCTGCTACCCAATTCTTCTGACTATTTCTTAAATGCTGTAATAAAATAAAACGGTGTATCATCATGCTGCTTTACATGTCATTAAAAGTGTATCATTCATACTAAAAAAAAAGGCCTATGAAAGATTAGCCAGGCAACTGTCTCCCATCTTCACCAACACACCAAGAAAGCTGAACTTGAACTACAGAACATTACCTTGTCAGAAATAAAATTTAAGGATCACAAAGTAACTAAAACAACACATTTTTTAATCCTTTGAATGAGATGTTATCAAAATTTCAATCCTTTGGAAATATGAGGCTTAATGACAAAGACTTCTCTCTTGGAAGTTCACTGGAATGTGAGTGTTCTGCATGTCTGTCACACAGTTTGCCAGAGGAGATGTTCACATCCATCTGACACTTGCTCTTTTCTGAGCAACATGACATTAAAAATACGTTAGTATGAGCATTTTATCTAGTTTTATGTAATTCTGAGAGAAATTATCTTGAACTTTTCAGCTCTCTTTTGGAAAGTGGTAGAAACAGCAGTGTGAGGAGACTATTTTTATGCCAAATTAAGGCTTAAATGAGTCAACTCTTGCAGTTTGTGAGAACAATCACTCACATTTCAAGAAGCAGAGATGAAGTTGCTCCTAAGAAGTTTCCTCTGAAATGTTGCCCTTTTTTTTTAAGTTTTTTTACATGAGGATGTCATCCATGAATGTGTTCTATATGTACTTCACCCCTTTAAATCATTCCATACTTCTTTTATCTTGTCATTTATTATGGCATGTAGATCTAATTAAATAACCTCTATGAATAAATTCTGACTGAAGGTAGAGATTTCATTTTTGCACTTCTGTTTGTATTTCTTTAAATAGGAACTATCTGCGTATGACACAAAAGGTAACCATGTGGAAGAGCAGAATGAAGTATATAGCTTCTACTCCTAAGCCCCAGCCCATCAGTTCCCATCCCTCGTGGCTGCCAGTGTGGCATCACAGCTAGCTGAGTCCTTTTTCTTTCTTTTTTTGAAATTGTGCTTTAGGTGAAAGTTTACAGCTGAAGTTAGTTTCTTACACAAAAATTTATATATACACTGTTTTGTGATTCTAGCTGCTATCCCTATAATACAACTCAGCATGTCTCCTGTCCACTGCTGATTCCTGTGTCCATTCAGCCAGCTCCTATCTGCTTCTGCTGTCTCTTCTCACTTCCAGACAGGGGCTGCCCATTTACTCTTATGTGTCTATTTGAACCAATAAGCACTCTCTCCACGACTATCTTTTTATGTCAGATAGTCCAGTTTATTATTTGTGTGAAAAGTTGGCTTTGGGAATGGTTTAGTACCAGGATAACAGAATCTAGGGTTCTTTTCTCCTGGAACGCCTCCAGTCTCAGACTGTTAATTCTGGTCCTTTTATTAGGATTTGAATCCTGCAACCCGCTTTCTCCTTCTCCATCAGGGACTCTCTGTTGTGTTCTCTGTGAGGGTGATATTGTTGGTAGCTGGGTACCATCTAGTTCTCCTGGTCTCAGGCTGATGGACTCTCTGGTTTATCTGGCCCCCTTTGTCTCTTGAAACCCTGGTGGCATAGTAGGTTAAGTACTACGGCTGCGGTTGGCAGTTCAAATCTGCCAAGCACTCTTTGGAAGCTCTATGGAGCAGTTCTACCCTGCCTGGTAGGGTCACTAGGAGTCAGAATCGACTCGCCAGCACTGGGTTTTTTAGGAGGTTTTGTCTCTTGGTCTTATATTTTCCTTGTACTGCAGAGTCCTTAAAGAGTGATCTTTTTAACATATTTTTTATCTCACATTGAAAAGGAGTCGGTTGCGTAAAGTGTCATTGCAGGCAATCTTATTAGTAGGGTGACATTATCTAGCCTGAATTGCCAAGTAAGTATTTCTTAAATAAAATTTGACACTAAAATAAATTGTTTGGAAACTGTTTCAATGCTGAGACAAACTGCTAATGTACTTGATGATGGTAATATGGAATGCTTGTAACTGGCATTGATCATGGCAGTGTGGAATGCTTGTCACTGGCATTGGTCATGGCAGTGTGGAATGCTTGTCACTGGCATTGATCATGGCAGTGTGGAATGCTTGTCACTGGTACTGATCATGGCAGTGTGGAATGCTTGTCACTGGCATTGGTCATGGCAGTGTAGAATGCTTGTCACTGGCATTGATCACGGCAGTGTGGAATGCTTGCAGCAGCTGTCTATTAAGTCTGTGTGCTTTCCGCTGTGAAAGCTCCAGACCTTGTCTCTCTGAGGAGGATCACAAAAGTGTTGTTAACCTGAGCAGCTGACTCATGCTGGGCACTTGAAAATCACATTGACTCTCCAGTTCAATCTGACAGATCTTTGGGAAGATTCTGTTCCCCTTCTTAGTCTACCCTTCCTGCCATCTCTCTCACTTTTTAGGATATTACTAAGAGACTACACACAAGATTCCTGTTGATTCCATATCCATTGTGTATCCTTCCCTGAAGGCTTTAAGCCATTCTGACTCTCCCATTCCTACTCTTACTTTGCAGACCTGCTTGAATTTCTGCATAAGACAGGCATGTGTTTTCCCTCCTAGGCGATACACTTACCTGTACACCATGTCTTTGCCCCTTATATCTGACTCCTGCAAAATCTTGCCCACTACTTCTGCTTCCTCTACCTGAAGAACAAAAATCCCCAATAACACACTAGATAGTGTATTTAAATATTGCCCTTAGTTAAATATTCAATTGTAAAAGGTTATTCTCAAGCACTTAGTAACTACTCAGTTAACGTTGGTTGACTAAAATGACTAAGGAAACAGGTTATTTGTCCTTTTTTTAAGTCCCTCCAATTAGCAAGACTAGATTTGCTTAGAAAGCACATTTATGTGTCATAATTTGAAGTGTTTGTTTTTTATTCTTTTATTCTGCAAGCTTACATCATGATTAATCAGGTTAAACTTTGCTACTAACCACACATTTATTGCCGGTAGGAATCAGCTCTTCATGTTTGGTATGGCATTTGGCATGTAGTTATACTCAACAAATGTGTGTTAAACTCAAGTATTTACCAGATGCACAGCATCGTACTAAGGATAATGAGTTATGCAGAGAGGACAACTTGTGATTACTGGTCTCAAGAAACTCATCACGTAGTGAAAGAGATAAACATGTAGAATTAATGAACAGTAAGCATCTTGTCATTTAATGCTAACCTATGTGATAAAGACTAGAAGTTCTGTAGCTATTTAGAGAGAAGATGGCAGTTAATGTGATAATCTTCTTGGATAAGTAAAGTTTTCATAAGCTAAGCAGCAAGAAATAAGGACCATATGGAAAGAAACCAGCTTATCTAGAGGAGAAGGTAGATATTGGGGAACAGTAAGTTTTGGCAGGAACTCAAGGTAAGCTAATGTTCTGCAAACTCAGTTCCACAGTGTTAGGAAAACAGCGAATGTCATCGTGACCTTAAATTGTGAGTTCACAGTTGTGACAGTTAGTTTGCTGTTCACATACGTAATTGTTGTTGTGAGGTGTCATAGGGTCTGTTCCAACTCATAGTGACCCTATTTACAACAGAAAATAACGTTGCCCAGTCCTGCACCATCCTCACAGTTGTTGTTGTGTTTGAGCCTGTTGTTGAAACCACTGCATCAATCCATCTTATTGAAGGTCTTCCTCTTTTTCTGCTGACTCCCTGCTGTACCAAGCATAATGCCTTCTCCAGGGACTAGTCCTTCATGGTAACATGTCCAAAGTATATGAGATGAAATCTTAACCATCTGTGCTTCTAAGGAGCATTCTAGCTGTACTTCTTCCAAGACAAATGTGCTAATTCTTCTGGCAGTCCATAGTATATTCTATATTCTTCACTAACTCTTTAATTCAAAGGAATCAGTTCCTCTTTGATCTTCCTCACTCGTTGTCCAGCTTTCAAATCCATGTGAGCCAGTTGAAAACATCTTGCCTTGGGTGAGGCACATCTTAGTCCTAGAAGTGATGTCTTTGCTTCTTAACACTTTTAAGAGTTCTTTTGCAGCTGATTTGCTCAATGCAATACATTGTTTTGGTTTCTTGGCTGTTGATGCCATGGGTATTGATTGTAGATCCATGTAAAACGAACTCCTTGGCAACTTTAGTATCCTCCGTGTTGCTTATTGGTCCAGTTGTGAGGATTTTCTTTGTTAAGATGTAACTCATTCTGAAGTTTTTGATCGTCATCAGTAAGTGCTTCAAGTCCTCTTCACTTTCAGCAAGCAAGGTTGTAGTATGTATACCTTCCAGGTTGGTAGATTCTTCCTTCAATCCTGATGTCTCAATCTTCATATAGTCCAGCTTCTTGGATTAGTTACTCAGCATACAGGTTATACATACATAATTACTTAGTGTTAAACTCATTGTTAGTAGAGAAAAATATATTCAGGCCAGTTGTACTTTTTTGTTATTGTTAATCATAAAATCAGGGCAAAAATGTAAACTCAGTGTTAGTAGAGAAAACTATGTTCAGGTTAACTGTATTTTTTTGATGTTGTTAATCATGAAATTAGGGCCAAAACAGATAAACATTTGCTAGTTCATTCATTTCCATTTGTACTTTCTCATCCCAAGGGCATGCACACACACACAGGTTGAATCATGTGCAAAATGTTATTTAAATTATAAACAGTGTTTTTTAAGAACTACCCAAATACTATACTTTAGTTCATTGACTATTCTTCAAAAATACCTAAAAAGAGTGAAAGATTGTTTTCATAGCAAAAGCTGTTTTTAGAATCATCTTCAAAAAAGAAAAAAGGGAAGATATTTTCCATTACTGTTGTTCTGCTACTGCCACCCACCCATCAGCTGTAAGAATAGTTTTCAAGTTCTGAACTGAGTTTTACTGTCCATTGATCTCCACCCTTTCTTTTAGGTAAAGGATTACAAGAGCAGATTAGTTTCCCATTCAATAGTTTGCACACAAACTGTTCCTCCCACGGCATAGGCTGCGCTCCCTGCAGTGTGTCAGCATCCCCACTACCCCCAACTTACATTCTGAGTTTCACATTTCCATTTGTCTGGTTTTCTTGCCCCTTTCTGCCTTCTTGTTTTTGTTTTCAGGCATATGTTTTCCTTTGGGTCTCATGTAGATGATTTTTCTAAGAAGCACTTTCCTCATGTGTGTTATTATTTAATAAGCCTGTCTTTTATTTGGCTGAAAGGTAAGCTCTTGGAATCAGATAAGTTCCAGGTTAAAAGAGTATCCAAGGACTGAAGTCTAAGGGGTTCTTACAGTTTCTTTCCTACCAGTAAGTCTGATCTTTTTTATGTATTTGAATTTTTTTCTACATTTTTCTCCCCTTCTCTAATCAAGATCTTCTTTTGTGATCCTGGTCAGAGCAGTTGGTACTGGTAGCTGGGCACCATCTAGTTTCTGGTTTCAGGCTGTTGAAGGCTGTGATTCCTATGGTCCATTAGTCCGTTGGACTGATTGTTTCCTTGCGTGATTTTCTTCACTCTCCTTTGCTCTGAATGGAAAGAGACCAATAGTTGTATCTTAAATCACCATTTACAATCTTTTAAGACCACAAATGCTACTCACCACAGTACCTGCTTATTATTCTTGCTTTGTTTTTAGAACCATGTTTACAATCACAGTTAGATGAGTAATTTTTAACCAGCATATTTATAGAAAAATGACAACTGTTACTTGAAATTTCATTTTTATCAAAATATGCTATGAAATGTTTTATGGATAGAAGTATTTCTTTTTGTCCATATCAGTGGATTCATTACCATAAGGAATACCTTTTTCAGGAATACTATGGTTAATTGATTTGAGAATGTATTGGGAGGCCCCTCTTTGTTTCTCCAGTTCCTACTGGTAACACAAGTCCCTAACAGTTCAGACGTTATCACATTCTTTTGCTCTTTGTATTAAATAATGACATATCCTTTCTAGGTGTATGGGTTTAAATTTCTGATGGTTGTTTTTACTAGTTCTTGAATCATTGTATTTTTGTTTTTTGTTGGACTGCATAGGTGCCTATAAAAGAAACTAAAGTGTCAGCAGTGGATACCTTTAATTGCCTGAAACAGTTAAACCAATAAAGATTTTCATGTTCCTTATTTCTTCTCCTGAAAAGTTATACTTAATAAAGTAGTAGTACACCATATCATGTGAATTTCTATAGCTTATTGGAAGGTAATATATTCCTAAAGAATTGTTACCAGTTTTGTATGAATAGACATTAAATCAAGTTTGGAAAGAACAGTTACCTGGCAGGTTAAGAATTACATTAATCATTGGAAATACCAGAATTTGTGTCCCTTGCCCACAAGGAGTGCTAACAGGGAACCCAGAGCTTAATTTGTTATAGCAGGTCATAACAAAGGTGCTAACCTCCCCTCTGAGAGCAAGTGGTTACACTTCCTCTGAAAAGAAAGTCTTTACCTCATCTTTGAAGAGGGAATACAGACAGTGGATAGACCAGAATCAGATGGAGGGCAGCACAGCCAGAGGATAAAAACCAAAACACCAAAACTATTGTGAGTTGATTTTGACTCACGTTCACCCCATGTGTTACAGAGCACTGGTGAGCTCCATAGAGTTTTTTGGCTGTAATCTTCATGGAAGCAGATCTCTAGGCCTTTCTTTCAGTTAATAGACAAGAACAAACTGCACCACCCTGGGACCCACCAGAGGAGCACCTGGTGCTAATTGTGGTGCCTCACAAGATCTTTTTCAGAACCCCGTAATCTTTGTGGAGAAGATAGAAAGGAGCCTTGCCCTCCAAAAAATAACAGAGAGACAGTCGTAGAGTCAAACTCTGTGAAGCTAATTTTTGGGTAATTCACCTGGAGTCTCTGACACTACAGTGTGAAAGTTTGTGGTGTGAATTCAGTATGAATCTTATGGTAGAAATAAGCAAAAGCACCAGCACAGAGTACAGAAGAGTTACAAGAAATTCTGAAGATTTGTGGGCACTAGGTAAAAAGATTGCTTTAAATTGTCCTAGTTTTGTTTCAATCATGGTAAGTTTGAAACTACTTAGTATTTAAGTCAAATTACTATCCGTGCTTCTCTTGTGGCTCACTTTAGCTCGAGAAACCAGAGAAGCTAATTTGTTATAGCAGAAACCAGAGAAACCAGAAAAGCTAAACATATGGTACCGGACAAACCTCCAGATTCTCATTACCTGTCCCAAAAAGCCAATCTCTGAGACAGGTATTTTGGGTGAATGACCGAAAAGTTTATTAACTATGTTCTACCAGCAAGAACACAGGGGCAGACATTCAAATCTCCAGGGTTGTCTGAATTGGTCAGGCCAAACGCACAGCTTACATAGGGAAAAGAGCATGTGTGCACAGAGCATGTGTGCACAGAGGTCTAGGGAGAACAGTGGGGCAGTTGGGAGGGCGCTGTCTCCCAAGAGTAGGTTGGTGGAGTCTGCATATCAAAGGTCCGGACCTGTACACTCCCTCCTCTTGGAAAAGCAGGCCTCCATGTCTTCTTTGTCTCTCCAACTTTTTTGACAGAGCTAAGGAAGTTGTCAGAAGCTACGAAGACTGTTATCTCGGTAGTTCCTGTCAGTTAATAAGTGACCTTCTCAGCCCAACCCCAGGCTGAGATGAGGAATATCAGGAATCTTTAAGACAGGAGAAAAGACAAGTGGGAAAATGTTTAATCCTGGCTGTCTATTTTAATTTTTCATTTTAAAATCGAGGTGTCTAAAGCTTCTCCCCTGTTTCACTTATACAGGTTTTATGCCTCAAGTGTTGTCTCTTGGCCCATCGGTTTGCCCTAGCCATGCCTGTTTCAGTGGGTCACATACACTAGAACTTCTTCACCTACAGTCCTGAGCCTCAGCATTTCAACTGGAAATAGATCCAGTGTGTCCGGTCCCAGGCTTGCTTTACAGATGAGAGGGTTGTCTAGGGCTGTCCAGTAGCTACAGGGCAAGTCAGGGCTAGAACCCAGGGTCTCCTAATTCCTTGTCTAGTTCACATGTGTCATTTTAACCCATATATGGTTCATATCCATAATTACATACAGGAATTTTACTAACTGTGAGGTTGGACTGTAGGAATTTGTCAGCATTTGGCTATTTTTTTTCCCTTACAATTTTTTTTTTTGTGACTGAATGAAAATGTACATTCCTGTATAAATGTACATGCCCACCTATATGCAGCTTCCACTGCTCTCCCTGTCCGGTGACAGCACACTATTCCTCTCTGCTCCATACATGTCTCATCCTCCCAACAGTCTCCTTTCCCCTCCTCTCCACCCACTCTCCTTCCTCCAGCCAGAGGTCAGCAGGATGATATCCTATAGATGCATAGAACCATAGGGTGCATCCAATATATGGTCACTCTGCATCGCCAAGTAGCATCTAGCTATTTTTAACTTACAATACAGCAGTTCTGTGTGGCACACCTTGAGATTCTATGTCCCTTGTCAACCTTTTGTGACAGTCTCTGCATCCCTGTTTCTGGCAGACTGCCTGGCATTTGCGTGAGGTATTGGTGAAGCACCCCTGCTGTCACCACTGGAGCTGTACTCACCTTCCCATCTGACTTCACAGGTTCCATCTCTTTTGACCTGCCTGTCTACCTCATTTTGATCCCCGAAGATTTACGGGACCCTTGCTGCTGACCCTCACACCTCTGAGACCTTTTGCCTCATCCCCTCATCCCCTTCATATTTGTGCACAGACCTTACAACAAGACATTTCTGCTGGGCAAGCTTCCCACCCGTGAGATGAGAGGAGTTAAATTCTACTCAAGCCACTTGCTGACCGTGGGCAGAATCTTGTTCAGCCCCACGGCAGTCACCTGCCACTTGCCTCTCCCACTCCTAGAGTTTATCCTATTTCTGTGCCCCTCCAGTGCTTTGGTAGTGAGTGATGCGTCGTCAGTGACTGGGAATCTCATTTGCTTATTTATCTACAGTTGTAATGACTACAAGTCCAAACGGTCTGTCGAAAGGTTTTGTGTGAAATACCGAGCATATGTGAGGGGGAGGGAGACAAACATGGTGACACTGTATGTGACAAGCCTCTGAAATGTATCCTATAGTCTGCTTGATACTGTTTCTTGGGAATTTTTTTTTTTTTAAGGAAAGAAACAGTGCTGAAAATCTAATAGTTTCACACATGTAATTACATAAAAATAATTATATCTGGGTAATTCTGGTGGCTAGAATAAAAGTTCTTTAACATTATAGTTAAGAGTTCAAGTTGTATAGTCCTAGTCTCAGTTCTACCTCTTACTCGTGTTATCACTAAAGTAAGATAATTGATACCCTGTAGGCTCAGTTTCTTTTATCTGTGAGATGGTAACCACCTGTCACATGAAGTTGTTACTGGAAGTGAATAATTTCAAAATGATTGTAAAAATTCGAAGCATTTCAAGTACTTAGGTAGCACTGTGTCTGGTACACTGTAAATATCTAATAAATATTAGCTGTCATTATTATCACTTTAACATGATGTTAATAAAGGTGGATGTACTGCTTTCTTGTATTTTACCAAGTGCTGCTTAGTCTCACTTTGTTGTCCCTATTCAGTCAGGAGCAAGCTCAGCTCTCAGTACAGGTCCTGGTTTAGGCTGGGTCAGGTTCAAGGTTAGGCTGTGGTGCTGGAGGGACTTGCCTCACCCTCTGAGTCTGGGTGAGTCATAAGTACCGTATTCTCCTGGAATGTTTTCCTATTTGGATGTTTCTTCAGGCCTTGTAACAGGTATTCAAAAACTAATATTGATTTAGTATCATAATGCTGCATGTTCAGAATACTGCCTGCTCCCTGTCGTGAGAACTGGATAAGAGGCATGCAAACAGAGAGATACTAGTCCTAGCAGCAGTATCTTCATTTGAACTGTGTAGGTGGAATGTAAAGAGGATGCTGATGAAAAGAGATTTCAAATCTTAATAAAGATTATGAGATACGGGAATAGCTTATCTTTATGTCTGTAATATAATTAGGACCTTAAATTGTTGTACTTTATGCCTTTTTTCATGTTCTGTGAGTTGTTTAGACAGAATCAAGTGGATAAGCTAGGTGGACACCCACATGTGGTTGAAGGTTGCCAAGGATTCCAACCTCCGCAGAGAATAGACATACAGCATCTGCCCCTACTGCATGCTTCAGAAGGATGAGCTCACTAACCCTCTAGCAACCCATCCAGCGGAAATGTGAGCCCCTCTCCCATAAGAGGAAGCCACAGTGCATAGATGCAACTCACAGAATTAGCAGGGGCCAATGCTGCTTGTTTCGAGCCCCGTTTTCCAACTCAGGCGTGTGCAGCCTCAGAGCACAGAGTCCAAGCCATCCTGATAGCTAAACAGGGTGCCTAAAATTTCCATTACTGAGTTTTTTCCCACCGAGCCTGTGTTGCCTCCAAACACGGGTTATTTGGGAAGGGAGTCTTGCACTACATGTGTGAATAGTGGCTGTTGAGGCAGGAAGGAATGACAGCTGTTTGGTGACTGTTTTAATCACCTAGTGCTGCTTTAACAGAAATACCACAAAGTGGATGGCTTTAACAAGGGAAAGCTTACTCTTACATAGTCTGGTAGGCAACAAGTCTGAATTCAGGGTGTCTGCTCCAGGGGAAGGCTTTCTCTCTTGTTGGCTCTGGAGGAAAGTCCTTGTGTTACGTACGTCTTTGTTCAAGGAGCACCTTGGTGCAGAAACCTCAGGTCTGAAGGGTGCGCTCGACTCCCAGTGCTGCTGTCTTGATGGTGTGAAGTTCCCATATCTCTCTGCCAGATTTTTTCCTTTATAGCTCAAGAGACCTGCTCAATGCACAAAACCAACTTACACGTTGAATCTTGGTCTACCAACACAACTGCTGCTCATCCACCCTTAAGAAATTCCAACTTGGAGGAACATCACACAGTATCAGAAATTATGGCACAGCCAAATTGTTACAGACTTCTTAGGGAACACATTCAAGCCATGGCAATGACCTGCCTTAAGAATTAAGAAGTTTTTCTTTGGTCTCTTATGAGTTTTGCCCCTGGAACAAATGGCCGTAGTTGAAGACCACAGAATAAGTAATGTCTTTGGAATATAGGAACCATGACCCATTCACGGTTTTGTGGGTAAGGTTGCTTGTATGCCCATGTTAAATTTTATTTATTTCTCTTATTTTACTTTTTTCTTCCAAAATGCTTTTTTTTTTATTATGACTGAGTGAAAATGTACATTCCCATATATATTTACATGCCCACCTATATGCAGCTTCCACTGCTTTCCCTGCCTGGTGACAGCACACTATTCCTCTCTGCTCCATACATGTCTCATCCTCCCAGCAGTCTCTTTTCCCCTCGTCTCCACCCACTCCCCTTACTCCAGCCAGAGGTCATCAGGATGATATCCTATAGATGCATGGAACCATAAAGTGCCCCCAATATATGGTCACTCTGCATCACCAAGTCCAATCCATTCATGTCCAAAGAGTGGACCTTCATTATGATTTATAGGCAAGGGCAGCATCAGGGCCAGGGGCCATGCTCCCAGGGGAACCCCGAAGCCGCTGGACCATCAGTTGCAGTCTCTTAGTGGAGATCTCAGGGTGCACCCCCTTTTTATTCTTGTGTTGCCAGTGAGAGTCAAGTTAGTGAGCTCCATCATGGCTATCACTGGTGGTGGCCGGGCACCATCCGGTTCTTCCGGTCCCAAGTCTATGTAGGCACCCACTCGTGTGGCCAGAATGCTTTTAACTGCAGACTGAGTGAGCATACTTAGAGCATCATAAATCTTCAGAGTCTGGGGTAAAATCTAACAAAGTATGTGTTGTTACAGAAGAAATACTGCAAGAGTCCTGGTTTTACCTTACCTTGCTGCGTACTCATGGTGGAACCTTGGGAAATGTCATCCAGTGTCTGGGGCTCTAGTTGCACCATCTGTAAAAATGAGTGCTAGGCAAGATGATCTCTGAAATAATTATGACATCACTGTTATTGAACAAATGCAGTGGGTGTGTTGCTGAACATTGTACATAAAGCAAAAATTCTCTTCAAGAACCTGTTTTGCTGTCAGTTCCTATTGTAGGCAGATACATTCTAGTAGGAACAGTCGGAGACTGTTGAAACAACCACAAATAGCATAGAGAGGCAAGAGAGGGACCAACTGCTCCTAGTCCTGTCACAGTGGAGAAAAGCATACTGTAGTTTGGAGGATGAGCCTCCTAGCATTACAAATATATTGCAAGAGATCGTAAGCAGTAGAGGTGATGGAAGTAACTCTCTTGTTGACCAAATCTGTGCCTTCCTCCTAGTTTGTTATTGTACCTAAGTTTCCTTTATTAGCTTTCTTTCCGTGGGTTGCAGGGTTTCTTCCTAACGTGCTATTTGGAAAGAATATTGCATAATTGCAGTTAGGTACATTTGGTGATAGTGCCTGTTGAGGCAGGGTGGAATCACAGTTGTTTGATTACCCTACCATGAGACTGATGGATAGGCTTGCTTACACAGGAGAGGAGTCCGCTGATGGGAGCTTTTGTGGCAGTGGTTAACTTGTGCAGAAGAGACAGAGAAGGGATATACCTCTGACCTGGACTTTTAGGAGATTCTTTCAATATGCTGTGATCATTCTCCATAATATCCTAAAATACAATTAGATTAAATGGAAGTGTGGGAGTTAATTGGATTATTCACTCATTCAAGCAGAATTTCTGGAACATCTACTGTGTCCTAAGAGTGGCCAGAACTGGAGTTCCTGATGAACAAGGAACAGGCCTGCCCTGATAAGTGGTTTTAAACCAAACCTGTGCTGAGAGTCAGCCTTTTCACTTGAATATGTTTACATTTTATGCGTTTCCTTCCCTCACACTAAAGAAATAGAGGGGTGCAGCCATTAACAAAACTCAACACAGGCTGTATTAACCTGGGGTTGTTTTTTCTGCTCATGTCAAGAAGACGCCTGCCGCTGGCTGGGTCAGTGAGAGGCATCTTCAGTGGTGTGTTGTTTTAGTGGTATGTATGCCTTTAGAACATGGTAGTATTGTTTTACGGCTTTTGCTTTTGAAGAGCTTGACTGCTGAGCAAAAGGTCTGCAATTGGAATCTACCAACCGCTTCTTAGAAACCCTGTGGGCATGTTCCACCCTGTCCTATAGAGTCACTATGCACTGGAATCAATTTGAAGGCAGTGATTTCTTTTTTTATAGTTTTTCAGGTGGTTTCCGTTACAATTCTGAGCCATAATATAAAGGGGTCTCTGTGAGAGTTTTACTTCTTATTTTTTTAACCTCTTTGTGTGTACTGTTGCTTAGAACCATTTCATAGGGACTTGAAAGTGATACCTGGAGTAGAGCATGTATATTTTTAATCAAATTTAAAGCCTGCCAACTCTGGATCTTTAAATGGTTTGAGATATTCAGAAAGTTAATGTTCACAGTTTTATTGCAGGAACATCTCTGGCTTATTAAAATAGAAGTATTTCAGCTATAGGTTGGAAGATGAGTCCTGTGCATAAATAGCTGTTCAGAATGATTCCATGCAGCTCCAGTGAAGTGTGATGCAATGGAATACGTCACTGCTTAGCCAGACAGAGTCTCTCGGCCAATCTGGCTTTCAGTTTTCTGATCTGTAAAATGGGAATGTTAATATCTATCTAGTGGAGTTGCTGTGGGGAATTAATTAGATTCGGTAAGTTAAAATTTAAACACACAAAAAGTGAATTATTGTTATTACAGGTGGCTAAATTCAAATGTAATAAAACAGGACTTGAATTACAGTGAAACGCTGAAGACTTTTGTGTACACATTCCTGATTACTGTGTTCCTAACCCTACCTAAATCACTAAAACCCAAACCAAACCCACTGCTATCTAGTTGATTCCGACTCATAGTGATACTGTAGGTCAGAGTAGAACTGTCCCCATAGAGTTTTCAACGATTGTCTTGTCAGATTTCAACTGCCAGCTTTCTGGTTAGCAGCCATAGCGCGTAAGCACTATGCCACCAGCTTTCCCACGTAAGTCACATTAAGGTGTAAATGACTAACAATAGACAAGTGACTCACCCTACCAGGTATATTTGCAGTTTAATGAACTCAAAGCTTTTGACAAAGAATGAATATTCTACAGGTTAAATTTTAAATATTAACCTGTAAATAAGGAGTTAGGACATAAAATATTTTGGGGCCATTTCAAATTAAGACTTTGAGTATAGAGAAGATATGTTTTATTTTTCTTATCTACATTTACCCTTACATGTGTCTTCTAAACAGGCTATATGTTTGTTAACTGCAAAAAAAGCATTCTACAACTTACAAATAAAAAAAAAAAAAAATGGACTTAAAAACCCTAAACACTGGCCTACAGCTCTGAACAACTCTTAAAGTTCCTTTGTATTACCCAAGCCAAGGGATCTGAGCCTCAGGTTGAAAGAGTCTTCATTACAACATTTAGAATATCTGAAATTGGGACATAATAGGGCTTCATATCTTAAAATAGATATGCACGTTTAATAAGATAGCATTTCTCCTGCCATACACCTCCACACTTTCAAAAATCTATTATTAGTGTTAACATCTATAGCCTGGAGCCTTTTAGATGGGAAGATATACAGCATTTTGTAGAAAATTAAATATCATATTGCTTCAAAAAGAAAAAAGAGCCATTGTAGACATTTCCTTGGCTATTTGCAAAATTCTTACAAAATGACATTTTGTATAAATGACTGACTTCTTTGAAGATAAACCTTGGCTTTGTGAGAATTATAAACTTCTGTGGGTATTTAATTATTATATACATATTTATAAAATAATAGTTTGAAAGGCTGAAAAATTGTGTTTAAGTATGCCATGGAAAGGAAACTCTAAATTGCATATAATAGAATCATCCAGTAACTGTGTCTTTATTCCAGGACATTTGAAGAAAACCTGGGAGATTCTACTCCAGAAGGGTAGGGGTTACAATGGATTTCAAAATGAAATTTGTTAAAATAAGTTTTGCTATTAGAAATATGTAATAGGAGGCATTCTCAAGAATACTCATAGTGGTACTGTTTTGAAAAGCAAAAACTGCAAGCAACCCAAATGTCCATCAACAGGAAAATGGATGGATACCGACTGTTCACACGGTAGGGTGTGATGGGGCAGTGAGATGAATCCATGCCCAACACCATGGATGCAGTTTAGTGCCAGAATATTCAGTGACAAACTCAAGTGCAACAGAATACTCTTTTGTAAAGTTCAGAAAATGTAAAATTAAATACTGTATTGTTTAAGTATACATTTATTTATGATGAACTTTTAAAAAAGATACCAATATTAAGGCTGGTGAGCTGAAAGGGAGGCAGGAGAGAACATGGGTAAATGTCAGTTATGGATAATGTCCAGACTGTGGGAAGGAAGGCTGCTTGTGGATAATTTGTTACATTAGTAAGCAAATAAATAATAAGACTGCAAGTACTGAGGAGGACCATATGTTGTCATCCACCTGCTCACAGGCAGTCCACATTAAACAGAAATTAGTGTTTTCTGATTCATTAACATAACTATACAGCTTTTTTGTGTCACATCTTAAGAAAAATTTAGGTAAAATTGAAGGAGCTATGTAAGCATACCAAAAAAATCAAACCCACTGCCATCAAGTTGATTCCAATTCATAGCAAACGTATAGAACTGCCCGATAGAGTTTCCAAGGAGTACCTGGAAGATTTGAACTGCTCACATTTTGGTTATCAGCATTAGCACTTAATCACTACGCCAGCAAGATTTCCTATATAAGCACAGTACATAATAAAGACATGCATAAATCTCAAGAATTTTATTTAAGATTTATATTTATTGTGATAAATAATCCTTTAAAATTTGCTGTGAGAAAGTTACTGGGTTTATTACCTCCATGAACACAGATTCTGATAATGCAAAAGCATAATAGAAATCCAGAAACATTTGTGAAATTAGTTAGCACTATTAACAAGATAGATTGCCAGTGGCTGCTACAGTGGTCTCAAATATAGCAAGAATTGTGAGTCTGGCACGGGACCGGGCAGTGTTACATTTTCTTGTACATGAGATCGCTATGAGTTGGAACCAAGTACAGCAGCAACATTATTTTGTAAATTTCATATCACATTCTAGCAGTTATTTTGTGTGTATGTGTGTGTGCTCGAGAAAAAAGTTTACAGCTCAAGTTAATTTCTCGTGCAAAGATTTGTACACATATTTGTGAAATTAATTGCAATCCCCACAATGTGACAGCACACTTCCCCTTTCCACTCCAAGTTTCTTATGTGGGTTCAACTAGTTCCAGTCCCTTTCTGCCTCTCACCCAGCCTCCAGATAGGAGCTGCCCATTTATCTGATTGAACTAAGAAGCACATTCTTCAGAAGTATTAATTTCTGTTTTAGAGTCCAGCCTAATCTCTGTCTGAATAGTGAGCTTCGTAGCTTTAACTCTGGGTTGACAGAGCATCCGGGGGCCCTAGTTTCAGAAGTTCGGTGATACCATTTTTTGTCTTTTTGTGTGGATTTGAGTTTTGCTCCACACTTTTCTACTGGTGCCAGTTCATCAAGGACCCTCTGTTGTGTTCCCTGTCAGGGTAGTTATTGATGGCAGCAAGGCAGCATCTACTTCTTCTGGTCTGAAGCTGATGGAATCTGGTTTATGGGGCACTTTGGTCTCTTCAACTGGTAGTTTCCTTTTATCTTCATTCTCCTTTGCTCCAAAAGGCTTGGGACCAGTTGATGCATGTCCGATGGTCACTTAAAAGCTTTTCAGATCCCAGATGCCACTCACCAAAGTTGAATGCAAAACATTTTCTTAATAAACTTTGTTATGCCAGTTGACCTAGATACCCATGAAACTATGGTTCTGGGCCCCAGCTCAAGCTGCTCTGCCCCTCAAAGTGTTTGGCATTTCAGAAACAACCTAGTTTTTGCTTTTGTCCAGCTCTGCCAACTTTCCATATGTTCTATGTTGTCCTTCCTTTTACCTAAAATGATTTTTAACCTCACATCTAGTTAATGATTTCCTTTTCCCCTCCCTTTCCATCTTTGTAAGTAACTATTAGAGAATATTTTCTACTGTTTGAAACCTTTCTTGAGTTCTTGTAATAGTGGTCTCATGCAGTATTTGTCCTTTTGAGACTAATATCACTCAGCATAATGCCCTCTAGATTCATTTATGTTATCAGGTATTTCACAGATTCATCATAGTTTTCTACTGTGTACAGTTCCATTGTGTGTATTTATCATAATTTGTTTATTCATTCATCTGTTCATGAGCACTATGCTGTTTCCATCTTTCTGCTACTGTGAACAATGCTGCTTATGTCTACTTTTGTGACAACTCTCATTTCTCTAGGATATATTCCAAGGAGTGGGATTGCTATGTCATATGGTACTTCTGTTTTTAACTTTTTAAGGAAGCACCAGACCAATTTCCAAAGTGGTTGCACCATTTTATATTCCCACTAGTGGTGTGTAAGTCTTCCACCCTCTCCCAAACCTGGTCAGCATTTATTATTTTGTGGTTTTTGGATCAGTGCCAGCTCTGTTGGGGTGTGATGATGTCTCATTGTAATTTTGATTTGTGTTTCTCTAAGGGCTGATGATCATGACCATTCCCTCATATGTCTGTTAGTCACCAGAATGTCTTCTTTGGTGAAGTGTCTATTCCTATTCTTTGCCCATTTTTATTGGGTAATTTATTTTTTGTTGTTGAGGTGTTGAAGTATCTTATGGATTTTACAGACTATATCCTTATTAGCTATGTCATAACTAAATTCTTTTTCCCGGTCTGTGGGTTCTCTTTCTATTCTTTTAGTGAAGTCTTTTGATGAGCATAAATATTTGCTTCATTTATGTTGTCAGATATTTCACAGATTCATCATCGTTTTCTACTGTGTACAGTTCCATTGTGTGTATTTATCGTAATTTGTTTATTCATTCATCTGTTATCTAGTTTCTTTTCTGGTTTTTGTGTACTGTTGTTGTCCTTATATCTCTTCTATAAAATTTATCATTTTAGATTTTGTATTTGGGTCTTTGATCTATTTTTGAGTTAGTTTTTGTACATGATGTGAGGTATGTGTCTTGTTTCATTTTTTGCAGATGGATATCCAGTTAGCCACTATTTGTTAAAAGGACTGTCTTTTCCCCATTTAATGGACTTTAAGCCTTTGTCAAGTATCAGCTGCTCATAGATGGATGAGTTCGTGTCTGAATTCTCAATTCTGTTCCATTGGTTTATGTATCTGTTGTAACATGTAACAGTACCAGGCTGTCTTGACTACCATGGGAGCATAAACCTACTGCCATTGAGTCAATTCTGACTTATGGCAAGCAACCCTATGGGACAGAGTAGAACTGCTGCATAGTTATCGGGGAGCACCTGGTAGACTGAATTACTGACCTTTGGTTGGCAGACATAGCTCTTAACCATTATGCCACCAGGATTTCCCCATGCCAGTATAATAGGTGCTAAAATCAGGTATTGTGAGTACTCCCACTGTGTTTTTCTTCTTCAGTAATACTTGCCTCATCCAGAGCCTCTTCCTTTTCCATATGAAGTTGGCGATTTGTTTCTCTTATCTTGTTAAAAAATGTTATTGGAATTTGGATTGAGATTGCGTTGTATATGTAGATCACTTTGGGTAGAATTAACATTTTCACAATGTTGAGTCTTGCTATCCACAGGCTTGGTATGTTTTTCCACTTACATAGGTCTCTTTTAGTTTCTTGCAGTAGTGGTCTTGTAGTTTTCTTTGTGTAGATCTTTTATGTCTCTGGTTACATTTATTCCCAAGTATTTTACCTTCTTGGGGCTCTTATAAATAGTATTGATTTGGTGATTTCCTTTTCAGAGTTCTCTTTGTTGGTGTAGAAGAATCCAACTGATTTTTGTATGTTTATCCTGTGTCCTAATACTGTGCTGAAATCTTGTATTAGTTCCAATAGTTTTCTTATGAATTTTTATGGTTTTCTGTGTATGAGATCATATCATCTGCCAGTAGTGATACTTTTATTACTTATTCCTTACCAGTTTGAATTTCCTTTATTTCTTTTTCTTGCATTATTACTCTGGCTGGGATAGTACAGTAGTGAATAAGACTGGTGATAAAAGGACATCCTTGTCTGGTTCCTTTTCTCAAGGAGAATGCTTTCAGACTATCTCCATTTAGGATAGTATGAGCTGTTAGCTTTGTATAAATGCACTTTATCATGTTGACGAATTTCCTGTCTGTTCTTACTTTGCTGAGAGTTTTTATCCTGAATGGTGTTTGAGTTTATCAGATGCCTTTTCTGCACCAATTAAGATTATGTGGTTCTTTTGTTTTATTTATGTTATGGCTTGCATTGATTGTTTTTCTAATATTGAAACATCCCTGCATACTTGATATGAATCCCACTTGGTCATGATGAATTATTTTTTTGATACTGTTTTTCTCTTCTCTTTTTGTTTCTCGGCTTATCTTTATTATTCCCTTTCTTCTGGTACCCAAGGGTTTCTTTGCTCCTGTCTTTCTGTTTGATTGAGTAGTAGGTCTGATATTTTTGTTTTAGCCCTTTCTTCTTTTTGTATTATGTGTGTTTATTGCTATAAGTTGACCTCTGAGGACTTATAGCATTTATTCTTGGAATTAATCAGACTGTAATTCCAGAGATGGGGTCATCGCCCATTTCTGTCATATTATGACTGTAATCCAGATTAATTTTAAAGTGTTTGTTGACTGCCTTGCATTTGGAACCCTGGTGGTATCATAGGTAAGAGCTCAGCTGCTAATCAAAAGGTAAGTGGTTCAAATCCACCAGCTATTCCACGGGAACACTCTAGGTCAGTTTTACTCTGTCCTGTAAGGTTGCTGTGAATCAGAAATGACTTGATAGCCGTGGAGCACCTTATATTCAGCATAAATGAGTGTGGAAGGAGGGTTGCTCCCTGGAACCAGGCTGCCCAAGTTCAGATTCCAGATCTACCCTCACAGGTGGCAGCACTTGATAATGGTACCTACTTCACAGACTTGTTACAAGAGTTACTATATGGATGATAAGGAGCCCTGGTGGGTGCAACAGTTAAGGTCAGCAGTTCAAACCTACTCCACTGCTCCACAGGAGAAAGGCCTGGCAATCTGTTCCAGTAAAGATTGCAGCCTAGAAAACCCTGTTGAGCAGTTCTACTCTGTCACATTGGGATGCTGAGAGTTGACACTGACTCAGTGACAACTAAAACAACAGCATGTGTGAAGATGTTAGGCTCCATGTTTGCTCCAAGTAAGTACTTTCTGCTGTCTAGTGGAATAATGAAAATTTTTAATCGCATTTTTATGTTGTACTCGGAAAGCTGAGACAATGTACTGATTTTAAAGTGGCTGTGTCAGTGTAGGAAACTGTGACTAGTACTTTGTAATGAAAAAATTCTCTTGACCAGTGCTAACCAAATATAAGGGAAGAGGTGATTGTCCTTAAAGAGCCACTCTAGCAACTGCTGTCTAGGGGACCAGCCAGCCCTCCTGCATACCCAAGGCCACCAAGTGAGGGTGATATCTGAGGGGGTCTGAAGCTGCCTCTACCAGCCCACAGTGGGCGTTGTGCTACTGGGCATCCGTGTCTCCCTCTCATGGGACCCAGGCTTGTTTCTCCTTTGCCTCTCCCATGCTGATGACGGCCATCACTCTTCTAGACCCTTCTCTGCAACTCTTTTCTGTCTTTGGGTCAGAATCGTTTGAATAGGCATGACCTTTGATCCAAATGATGACTCCTGTATCTCCCGTCTCGTTCAGTGAGGCTTGAACATGGGACCTAAGTCCACATACATGGCCCTTTTCTGTCTTTATAGGATCTAAACAACCATGTTATTTGTATGTGCAGCAGGTGTGACTGAGGAGACCTTACCTCCACAACTCCTTAAAGTTACCCAGATAGTTGTTGGAACCACCTGGAGTCTAACGCTCTCAGCACGGTGCTTTTCAAACATCTTCTTGATGCCTTTGCTTGCAAAGGGCCGTGTGATCATGAATGGCTCAAGCAGGGACAGATGATTTAATTTTGTTCTTTTATTTTCTTTTGTACCTGCACTTTTTAAGGCATTTTGTAATTCACTGGAAACATACAAATTAATTTTTACTTCTCAGCCTGGAAATTGGCACTGACCTGTGTGTATTTAAAAGGATCATATTATTGACCCTGAGCAGAATATGTGAAGTAGCATTCTCTTTCATCCTCAGTGGAATTCAAAAAAACCAAACCCATGATTTCCTGAGCCTCAGATAAAAGGACTCACTGTCTATGTTCTTCTGGATTGCAAGAAAGCTGTGTAGGCTGGTTGTCCTGTGTAGAAGATAGTCAGAAAAGTGGGAGAACTCATAAGAGTCATGGTATATGAAGAAGTCAAGTTTAGAAAAGGGGGATATACAAGGATCTACTTAGTTCCTACTATTTAAAACTGAAAATCAGAAGAGGATTAACACAAGTGTTTGAAGAGAGAAAGTTCCAGATACTATACTAACATCTTCACTTTTTCCCAAATCTGAATTCCTGTGATTCATACTTTTTGTCAGCCCTGCTGTCAGGCTTCACCCCCTGACCCCTGGCCCTTGAAGCAAGTTCTGCCCCATCCCCACCCCCGAATTAGTCAAACATCTACATAGTGTTTTATAGGAATTTGAAAATGAATCTGGAAAGCTGAAGGTTGAGAGATGCATGAAAGTGGAGCTAAAACTGTGGCAGACAGATCTGGATTTTTCACCATTTCCCGTAATATCAGCTGTTCAGAGAATCCCTGAAAACATGGAGTCAGTATTTGTGCTAAAAAAGTATAGGATACTGTATAAACTGTTCAGTAAGAGTACATGCCTTAAAGCCCCCCCCCCAAGGTCCTTGGAGAACATATCTTGACCTTTTTAAGGGTTTTGTTTCTTTTCTCCCCAGCTTTGGTGGCACTGTAGTTATGAGCTTGGCTGCTAACTAAAAACTCAGCCGTTCAAATCTACTGGCTGCTCTTTGGAAAACTGTATCATAGCAGTTGTAACTGCTATGAATTAGAGTGGACTCAATGACAATGGAATTTTGAGGTTAGCATATGAAATAGTTAATATTCCAGGTAAAGGAAATCAGTGCTGGTAAATTGTAAAGTGAATTGCAATTGCTTTTTGTTTTCTTTGTGATAGGGTGTCTTTCCTAGATTAAGATAAGGTTGCTGTGTGAGGCCAAAGGGGATCATTCTGTACAGAGACCAAGTTCAAGTCTTCTTCTCCGAGAAAATATCTGAAAGTGTTTTGGCTCTGAATGGGTTACATCACAAGCTCCTCTAGCTCAGTTCTGTGTCAAACTGTTATTGAAGGTCTTTAAAGATTTCCACCCACTTTCTTCCCACTCTGCTGGCAAGTGAAAGACACATGAATTCATCTCTTAAGGGAGAAAATTATCAAAGTGAAAGAAGATGACTGTTCCCTGTTTTAAAAAGGAGAGAGAGAATAGTGAGGCCTGCGCCTCCTTTTTCATGCCTTACCTGTGAAGGAGTGTTATTAGAAACAGGGTGAAGAATTGACTGCAAGGAAGCAGGAGAAGGAATGTTTGCCCATCTACCTTTTCTATGTTAAGTTCATCTTCTAAATTAATGTCCTGAAATGCAAAGAATATTCCAAAACGGAGTATGTGCTAGCACTGGAGGAAGTAACAATGATTAATTGGATTATGTTCTCACAGAGCCTGTTCACTCAATGCTCCAAAATAACTGAAGTATACAGAAAAATATGAAAGGGGAGTATGTATAAAGTCAGCTTGGTTTTTTCATCTCTTTGAGCACTAGAATGTCCACTGGGATGAATCTACATTGGGGAGGTAGGTGTGCATGAACAGTAGTGTCTGCCACAACTCTTCAACACATGTCTGAAGAAGTAAAATGCAATGGATTCTGATGAATTTCCAGTTGTCCTTTTATATTCTTCAAGCATCATTTCATAATTTCCGTGTTAATTCATCTTTGTGTTTCCCATGCTAATGAAACTGTTTGTTTACTATCACTCAGCAGCACCTTTGGGCAGGGCATTGGAAAGGTTGCTAAAAAGGAATCCCTGTCTGGGATTTGTTTATGGCCTAATTAGGATGATAGGATCAACATTCGTGGAAAGCTTTAGCTTTTTGCCAGCATCGTAATGCAGATACATCAATTCTTCTTCAGTCTTTCTTATTCATTGGGCAGTTGTCACATGCATGCAGATTTCATCATAGAATTTAACTAAGTCCTTTTTTAAAAATTGTCTCTACTTCCATAACTATAAATGCACACAAGAATCTGACGCCGGCAAAGATCTGTTTGATACAGGTTTCAGGACAGTGTCTTTTATGTCTCTTTAAGACATGCAGGTATGAGAATGAAACTCTGAAACAAACAACTCACTTTTTTAGCAACAGCTGTGCTCTACTTCTTTTGGCATATAGCTTTCAGTATAGATTATACTGCGTCATAAAGAAAACAAATAACCTCCCAGTGGACTAACAAATAACAACATGAAAACCGGGGAAAAGACTGAAGTCGTCAAGGATTTCATTTTATTCGATCTACAGTCAACACCCATGGAAAGATCAGTCAAGAAATCAAATGACTTAATTGCATTAGGGAAATCTGCTGTAAAAGATTTCTTTAAAGTGTTAAGAAAAAAAAAAAGGTTGTCACCTTGGGCACTAGGGTGCACCTGACCCAAGCCATAGTGTTTGCAGCCATCCCACATACCTGTGAAAACCGGTCAGCGAATAAGAAAGACCGAAGCAGAGTTGATGCATTTGAATTATGATGTCGGCAAAGAATATTGAATAAAGTCTAGACTGCCAAAAGAGGGAACAAATTTGTCTCAGAAGAAGTATAACCAGAATGTTCCTTAGAGGTGAGCATGGCAAAAATTGGTCTCGTGTATTTTGGACATTGCTATCAGAAGGATGTCATGCTTGGTAAAGTAGAGGGTCCGTGAAAAAATGATGAAGAGTCTCAATGAAATGGATTGACGCAGTGGCTGCAACAGTCAGCCCAAGCATAAGGAGGACAGTGAGGATGTTGTTATGCATAGGGTTGCTATGAGTCAGAACCTACTCAAGGGCACCTAACAACAACTGTGCCTGGAAAGAGTGATAGGCTATTTAGTGGTATGCCTGAAGGTGGGCTGCAGCTGTTCTGCACAGCTACCTTACTGCTGTTTTATCACTGACGGCTGTTGGTGGCATTAATGTTTAGCTTGGATGCAAAGCATTTGACATGTGTGCTATTGTTTGGCAACTTTATTGCTCTAGAAGAGTTAAGCCTGACTGGATGATTACCTGTGATCTCCCTGCCTCAGTGAGTTTTATTTCATGAGGTTTTAGTGTGTATTCAGGAAACATCTTAGTAGGATTGTGGGCAAAGCACACTGGACTGGCTGATAATAAAGAGCCATGCCACGTATTTGGGCACTAGATTCCATTGAGATTGCCACTTTCCTGCTTCAGACTTCCCTTCCCAATTTCCTGCTGTCTCAAGTAAATTAATCTTTGACTGTGCCTGGAACCATGAACACAATGATGCCCTCTTAGTCTTAGGCAACCCTGAGAACTCCTTAGCCATGAATATTTGTGTTATTCCCATGTTGGGCTGTAACTCAGAGTCACCTGGAAATGGTCTTTTCAAACAAGATCCTCAGCCCTGTCCTCAAAGAGATTTTGATTCCAGAATTCTCAGTGGACGATTTGAGGAATTTGCCTATTTTTAAATGTCCCTAGGAGTTTCTAATGTACCATCAGGTATGGCAGTAAGGACAGAGCACCTGGTATGGCACTTATCTTAGTTGAAGGGAGATGTGTACATAAAGGCACAGTGAAGCCCTGTAATTACCAGTGATCTACTTTGAATGCAGCCGGAACCTGCTTTCTCTGTAGTTACCCTGCACAGTCATATTGTAATAACTGTCCTTTCCTATAGGATTTTTGATATTTACCATGCAGAATAAATCTTGATCTTGATCCATTAAAAGTTATTTATGAATTTTTGCTTAAAAACAGAATGTATGTCAAGGACTTGGTGCCACAAATACCATCTCTAGATCTTTCTTGGTTTAGGCACCTGTCCCCACTGCTGACGGGGCCTTCCGTCTTAGAAGCCAGTTATTTCAGCTTCCCCCCCAAGCTATCCCCTTTCCCCTAGAGACTCCAGTTAGCCCTATGGGGCACTGGGTCTGGTGAAGCAGGATTTGGCTTGGAAGCTTTAAACCATGTGGCATTGTTTTGGATTGCTAAAAGTTAGTCACAGCTTGCCCAGGTGAAATCATGGAGTCCATGAAAAAATGGCCCAACACCTCTTTTCTTCTAGTTAATCATATAGTTAAGCCTGTGTATAATAATGAGTGATGAAAGAAACCTGAAATGGCTTTTAAAATTCTGGCACCAGCAATTTTCTCCAGTTTTATATACACTGAGTGATAGAATTCCTCCTGCCAGCAGTGTGTGAAGGTCAATTTGCAGACCTACTTTTGTGTGTGAGAAAACATGTCTAACATAAAATTGGTCACTGTAAGCATTTTAATTGTGTAATTCACTGGTACTAGTTATACTCAGAACTGACTCAATGGCACCTAGCAACAATAAATTATAGTGTTATACAAAGATCATCACTATTTCCAAGTAATGTATTTCCAAAACTTTTTTTCGTCAACCCAAACAGAACCTCTGCATCATGAAACAACAACTTCCCGTTGGTTACCCCAGCCTCTGGTCACCAGTATTTTGCCTTCTATCTCTATGACTTTACCTATTCTAGATATTTTTTATGAGTGGTATTACATAAAATTTGTCCCCCTGTGTCTGATTTACTTCACTCAGCGTAATGTTTTCAAGGTTCCTCCTTGAAGTTGCAGTACTTATCAGAACTTCATTTTTGTTTAGATCTGAATAATATTCCGTTGTGTGATGTACGACATTTTATTTATCCATTCATCTGTTGATAGACACTTCGGTAGTTTCCACCTTTTGGCTACTGTGAATAATGCTGCCATGAACACGGAGGACGTGTCTGTTATTGTTCCTGCTTTCAGTTGGTTCCGTTATATAACCTAGGAGTGGAATTGCTGGGTCATATGGTAGTTCTTTGTTTGACTTTTTGAAGAATGGCCACAGGTTTCCACAGTGTCTGCACCATTTTAAATTCTCGCCAGCAGTGGTTGAGGATTCAGATTTCTCCACATCCTCAACACTAGTTTTCCATTCTTTGATTGTAGCCATCTAGTGGGTTTGGACTTAGATTTCTCCAATGACTGGTGATGTTGAGTATCTTTTCATGTGCTTATTGGTCATCTGTATATCTTCTTTGAAGAAGTATTTATTTGTTCATCTTTTAAGTAGAGTGTGTTTCTTTGCTGTTGAGCTTTAATTGCTCTTTATATATTTTGGATTTTTAACCCGTAGGGGATGTGTGATTTACAAATATTTTATCCTTTTTTTTTTGTATTCTTTTCAATTTCTTGATACTGTCCTTTGATGTACAAGTTGTAACTTTAATGAAGTATAGTTTATATATATTTTTTCTTTGTTGTTCATACTTTTGGTATCTTATGTAAGAGTCCATTGCCAGATACAAGATCCTTCAGATTTACCCTTATGTTTTCTTCTAGGAGTTACATATTTTTTAGCTCTTAGGTTTAGGTGGTTGATCCACTTTGAGTTAATTTTCAGATATGAGGACTGCCAATTAAGTTTGCCAACTTATCCTAGAAAAAGTGCCACATACCTCATTGCTGAATATTGCCATGGTCACCTTTGAAGTATTCCCCTTGGGATGCTATGCACTGACACCAGCACCTAGTCCACCCTTCAAAGCAATTTTGGAGCTCTTTTTCTGGAATGGGCGTGAGAACTGTTGTCTTATTATCCTTGATGTCCTGAATGTCATCAAAATGTCTTCCTTTCAGTATTTCCTTTATCTTTGAGTAAAGAAAAAAGTTGTTGGGGCCAAATCAGGTGAGCATGGAAGGTGTTCCAATACAGTTATTTGTTTACTGGCTAAAAACTTGCTCAAAGACAGCTATACAGTTCAGTTCTCAAACTTGACATGCCCCCATGCACAACAGGCATTCCAGAAAGAGTTGCAAAACTGCTTTGACAGATGGAAAAGGTGCTGGAATTGGTGCATAGTTTCCCAAGGGGAGTACTTCAAAGATAACAGTAGTGATGTATCAGCAGTGAGGTACGTAGCATGTAGAACGATTAAGTTTGTGAACTTAGTTGTCACTCTTCGTATGGTGTAAGTCTCCAATTTCTTTCTTCTGCATGTGATCAGACCCACTTTAGGCATTTTCTCACAATTATCTTGGAAACTCTAGTGGGTAAGTGCTATGGCTGCTAACCGTCATACCCACCAGGTGCACCTTGGAAACTCTATACAGAAGTTCCGCTCTGTCCTATGGGGTCACTATGAGGTGGAGTTGACTCAATAGCAATAGATTTGTTTCGGTGTTGGTTGACTTAAACATATACTTATATACACATGCCCATATAACTTAAGGTTTTGGTACCTGTGCAACATATTCTGTTGGCAAGATCATAACCTGTGGAGAAACTTGACCCCTCATACCCATTGCCATTAAGTGAATTCCTACCTAAGTGACTGAGGAGGAGAGAGTAGAGGTGCCCTACAGGACTTCCAAGGAGCAGCTGGTAGATTCAAACTGCCAGTTTTTTGGATAGCTGTCAAGCTGTTAACCACTGCACCACCAGGGCTCCAACACCCCGTAGATCATGTAATAAAATTAGCATTTTATGGATTACAAACATAGACAAAGGTACTCTTATTTTTTATGACATTCTCTGGGTTTCTGTTTTTATCCTATGTAAGTTATACTTCTAGTTTTATCTTGGCACTTGCTGTTGTAATTTGGAAACAATAAGAGACTGCCATAGTTTTACTTGCTGCTTACACAAATAATTCTTATGTGACTTTCATAGGAAACACACAAAAATTTGTCCTCAGAAGTGTAAAAGGCCTTATTATTAAATGCCAGTGTGATAAGATGTAGCTTATTGACATTAATGTTTCAAATAAGAAGTCTCAGATAAAAGTAAATATTTTGTTTGAATTAGAATACATTAGAAATTTGATTACTTGTAATACTTCATGTGGATATTGAAAGAAGGAAAGGCTAAAGTCACTGATGATGTAAATGTGAAGCTTCCAAGAAACCATGTGAAAGGCCTCAGTTTTCTAAATGTCTTCGATGGCCCAGGAAAAGTTTTCTTCTTATCTTAATAGTGAGATATCAAGTATTGTCAAAGTGAAAATTAAAATGGAAGAATGGTTTCTAGTAGTTTGGACATAAGTCATGCAAATCATTCTTCAGTTAGGAGTTGATGTCTCTGTCAGTACTTGTAGGGGCCAGGGGGTCCTATAGCATGCTCAGAGCCCTGTGTTGTACATCTGAGGTCAGGGGATCCTAGGGTACACTGAGAGCCCTGTACTGTCTGTGTGAGGAGTGGGGGGTCTTGGGGTACACTCAGAGCCCAGTACTATATGTGTGAAGGGTGGGGGATCCCAGAATATATTCAAGCCCAGTACTGTATGTGAAGGGAGATTCTGGGCTTCATTCAGCCCCACAGTGTATGTGAGTGTGGTAGGAGATCCTGGGGTAGCTCAGAGATCCATATTGCCAGCAATGGGGGCTCCTGGGATATGCTTAGAGCTGTATATTGTGTCACTTTCACTAGGACATTATAGCAAGATTGAAGAGACTAAAGAACTCTAAGGAATTCTCCTGGGTGTTGATTAGCTAACCAGACCCTGAGCTTTGTGACATCATTGTGTCCTTAGGGATAGGTTGTTTACAAAAATGTGGCATTGAACTCAAAAGTTAGGCTTCATCTTTAATGAAGATTGATGAAGTTTTTTTTAACATTTTTTTACAGAGCAATTCTTAACCCCAAAGTGAGGCTCAGGGTACCTGATACAGGAATGAATCTGTTTGCAGCTATGATTTTATATTTCTCTGATATCTTTGCATGGCACTTAACATCGTGAAAAATCCTGTGGTTTGCTGCAGCCTGGCTACTGATTTCTCTGTCAAACCTCTTTTAATACCTGGAATTTATAGGGCAGGAGGCTGTGATTTGTGGGGAGAAGGGGTCACCAGCTGTGAGAGTTCTCTAGGCCTGATAGTTGCAATTGCAGGTGGTGTGTGTGGATTCCTGAGTACCTTCTAGGACCTAATGAAGGATTCCACGAGAGTGGTATTGAAAATCTAGAGAGACTTGGTGACCACAGTCATTGTTACAGTTCTCTACCTGTTTGTGCCTTTGTGGCCTGCCACAAGACTGGGGACGACCAAGTGTTTTTTGCTAGCCATAGCAGAGCAGCCTCCCTTGCTGAGCCACAGGGACACCTGGCCAGGAGCGCTGAGAGATGGGGAAGCCACAGGGACAGACACTATTTGCCTTCTAAACAGAAGACTGATTATCCAGAGATCATGCTTGTTTGTTTGAAATAAATGAACTGAGTTTTTCTCCTGGGTGTTTCTCGTGGTAAGACATTTTAAAAGCTTCTAACAAGAGAAGAGGAAAACTATAACCATCTCCACCATATCTAAGTAATATCCTAAGCTGGTATAGTATACACAGAAACACAGACAGATATTTACCTACTAATGCTGGCAATACATCTGGATAAGACATTTTTACTATAAAATATTGAGGTTGGCTTATGGGTGTGATCGCTTGGACTGGTCAGCTACGTCAGTGTAGTGCAACTGTGAAGCAGTGCTCCACTCGATTTGATGACAAGGGTGCAAAGACATAAAAGCCCAAGGACTGTGACTCCAGTGCCTTCCTCACAAGTATCTCTGCTGTCATCTAGGTGTGCAAAAACTCACATGGCCTCGCCTGTTCTCACCGTTAGCTCTCATCCATGGCTCCCACTTAATCCAGTCTGTTCAAAGGCTTCTTCAGTTATACTATTTCTTTGAGTTCAAGCCTATCTCCTTTTGAGGCCTTGCCAATGGGTTCTGATAACTCCATTTCTAGAATTCCTCGTGGCTTTCCCTTCCTGTGGTTCATAACTGGCACCATACCTTCAGCTCCCATATGATGTTCTGTGTTCTGTTTATTGGCATTGCTTTATATACTTTAGTTGTGATCCCTCCTGGGGAATGGAACTGCAGCTTACATTTGTGGTCTGTCTACATAGAGCCCACCTTGTGCTGGTACATGATCTGTAGCACAGGCACCTCTTCTTTCTCACTTGGTGTATATCTACAGCACCTAACACAGTGCCTAGTACAGCATTGGCAAGCGTAAGTATATGCTGAATAATTGGTATTGTTACACTTAGAGAATACTTGGGATTGATAAGTTTTGGTCACACAACATGGTGAATATACTAAATGCCACTGAATTGTATACTTTAAAATAGCTAATTTTATGTTCTATGAATTTCACCTCAGTGAAAAGAAGCATTAAAAAAAGACAAACATAAACAGACAACTTACATTGTTTATGCCCATCATTAGTAAAAAATGGAATTGTTCAATTTCTGTTTTCTGGAAAGCAGATTATAAGTGTTGCAACTTTACCAAGTGCTATTCATGCTAGATTATTGGCATAAGGATAAAAAGGCAGATATAAATGGAAACAAAAGGTTTCGTGTGGTTATGACACTGCAAAAGCTCATGTTGAGAAGTGTTTGGCTGGGACCTTCTGTAGGTAGATACTTCCTTCACACGAGTGGTGTGCTCTTTGAGTTCCTGAACCACATGTCTGGTCTCCCAGCCAAGTCACAGCAAGATGCTAGCAGACTCTAATGCTGTTGTTCAGGCCTCTGGTACCCCGGATACGTGTGCCTGCGTGTGTCAGAGTTTCCTCCAGTTCCTGGTATCTAATCAGGCTGCACTAAGGAGAACAGCCTTGTCTAAGGAGAAGTGGCCTTCTTGTGGCTTCAGGATCAGAAGTTCTCATTTCATCAACTCCAAGTGACTGGGGACAGGACTCCCACAGACAGAAGCAAGGAAGGGTACACTTACAAGGTTTGTCAAACCTGGGCTCAGCTATAGGAGGCAAAACCTTCATCCATTCTGTTTTATCCCATTAAATACTTCTATACAAATATGCCATATGTCCAGAGATTTGCATAATAAGCATGAAGTTAGTGAAAGCTGACCTGGGGCACGAAGACGCAGATTACACATGATTGTTGTTATTGCTCTTGATGTTAGCTGTCATGAAGTCAGCCCTGACATATGGTAACCTTGTGCACAATGAAACTAAGCCTTTTTTTGTCCTGCACTAAACTCATGATCAGCTGTGAATCGGACCATTGTACTCCACAGGGGTTTGCTGTCTGATTTTCAGAAGTGTATCACCAGGACTTCCTTCGTAGTCCATCCTAGTCTGGAAGCTCTGCTGAAACCTGTTCAGTATCATAACAACTAGAAAGCCTCCACAGACAGATGTAGTTAGGCAAAAGGTCAATTGCACAAGAACAAAACCGGGTCTCCCTCATGGAAGGTGAGAGTTCTGCCACTGAATCACCAGTGCCTCACAATGTGACAGTTGTTGTTGGGTGCTGTTGGGTCAGTTCTGACTCACAGTGAAGCTGTGTACAACAGAACAAAACACTGCCGCATCCTGTGCCATCCTTACAGCTGTTGCTGTGTTATGAACCTGTCTCATTGAGGGTCTTTCTGTCTTTTCTGACCTTTACTTTACAAGCATGATGTCCTTTTCCAGGGACTGGTTCCTTCTGATACCACATCCAAAGTATATGGCACTAGTCCTGCCATTCTAGATTCTAAGGAGCATTCTGGCTGTACTTCCAAGACAGATGTGTTTGTTCTTCCAGCAGTCCATGTTCAATATTCTTTGCCATCATAGTTAAAATGCATCAGTTCTTTGGTCTTCCTTACAGATTGTCCATTTTTTTGCATATGGATGAGGTGGTTGAAAATGGCATGGCTTGGGTCCCACTGCCGTTGAATTGATTCTGATACATAGTGATCTCATATGGTTTCCAAGGCTATAAATCTCCATGAAGGCAGAATGCCACATCTTTCTCCCATGTTACTCGTCTGGTTTTGAGCCACTAACCTTTCAGTTAGCAGTCTTACGACTTTAACCATGGTGCCACCAGCTTTTCTTATGGCTTGAGTCAGGCGTGCCTTAGCCTTTAAAGTGATGTCTTTGCTTTTGTAACACTTTAAAGAGACATTTTGCAGATTTATCAACTGTAATTGTTGTTGGATGCTATCAAGTTGGTTCTGACTCATAGCGACCCTGTGCACAACAGAACGAAATACTGCCACAGTCCTGTGCCATGCCCACAATCATTTATAAAAATGATTAACCCATTGTTGCAGCCACTGTGTCAGTCCATCTTGTTGAGGGTCTCCCTGTTTTTTGCTGATCCTCTATTTTACCAAGCATAGTGTCCTTCTCCAGAGACTGATACCTCCTGACAATGTGTCCAAAGTGTATAAGATGTAGTCTCACCATCTTTGCTTCCAAGAAGTACTCTGGTTGTACGTCTTCCAAAACAGATCTGTTTGTTCTTTTGGCAGTTTATGGTACATTCAGTAGTCTTCTTCCACACCAGCACTCAAAAGCATCAAGTCTTCTTCTGTTTCTCTTTTTCGCTGTCTAGCTTTTGTATGCGTCTGATGCTATTGAAAATACTGTGGCTTGAGTCAGGCCCACTGTAGTCTTCAAGGTGACATCTTCACCTGTCAACACTTTAAAGAGGTCCTTTCCAGCAGATTTTCCCACTGCAATGCATCATCTGATTTCTTGGCTGCTGCTTCCGTGGACATTGAGTATAGATACAAGTAATATGTAGTCCTTGACAACTCCAGTCTTTTCTCCATTTGTTATATTGTTTATTGGTTGAGTTTTGAGGATTGTGTGTGTGTGTTGAGGTGTAATCCATACTGAAGGCTGTAGTCTTTGATTTTCATCAATAAGTGCTTTAGGTCTTCTTTGCTTTCAGCAAGGATTGTTGTGTTATCTGCATATCACAGATTTCTAATGAGTGTTCCTTCAATCTTGATGCCACTTTCTTCATATACAGTCCAGCTTCTCAGATTAGTTGCTCAACATACAAATTGAATGCATGTGGTCAAAGGACACAACTTTGACATACACCTTTCCTAATTTTAAACCATGCAGTGTCCCCTTGTTCTCTTAGTCTTTGTACAGGTTCTGCATGAGTGCAATTAAGTGTTCTGAAATTACCCTTCTTTGCAATGTTACCTATAATTTGTTATAATCCATCCATACTTTTGCATAATCAATAAAACACTGGTAAACATCTTTCTGGTATTCTCTGCTTTCAGCAAAGATCCATCTATCATCAGCAAAGATACGCCTCATTCGACATCCTCTTATACATCCAACTTAAATTGCTGGCAGTTCCATGTTTATGAACTACTGCAACCATTTTTTAATTATTTGCAGCAAAGTTGTGCATGTTATTAATATCACTGATAATTTCTGCATCCCACTGGATCACTTTCCTTTGGGATAGGCACAAATACGGATCTCTTCCAGTCATTTGGCCAGGTAGCTTTCTTCCAAATTTCATGGCGTAGACAAGTGAGTGCTTTCAGTGTTACATCTATTTGTGAAACATCTAGTTGGTATTCCTTTGATTCTTCTAGCCCAGCTTTTCACCTGTGCCTTCAGGGTGGCGTGGATGTCTTCTGTTGACAACACTGGTTTTTGTTCATATGGGCCTCCAGATACAATACCTCTATGTATTCCTCCCATCTTTTCATGTTTCTTGCATCGTTCAGTATTTTGCCCATAATATCTTTCAGAATTGCAACTCATGGCTTGACTTCTTTCTTTAGTTCTTTCAGCTTGAGAAATGCTGAGTGTGGCCTTCACTCTTGATTTTTCTGTCTCTAGGTCTTTATATGTTGTGTTACAATGCTTTGCTTTGTATTCTTGATTGGCTTTTTGAAATCTGTTCAGCTCTTTTACTTTATAATTTCTTCTACTCACTTTCTCTGCTCATTGTTCAAGAGCAAGTTTCAAAGTCATTGTTCAGGAGCAAGTTTCAAAGTCTCTTCTGATGTCGATTTTGGTCTTTGTTTCCTCTCTTTTTAACGACCTTTTGCCTTCATATGTGATGTCTTTGGTGACATCCCATAAGTTGTCTTGTCTTCAGTCATTAGTGTTCAGTGTATCAGATCTTTTCTTAAGATGGGCTCTAAATTCAGGTAGGATATACTCAAGGTTCTGCTTTACCTGTTGTGGACTTGTTTTAATTTTCTACAGCTTCAACTTGAACTTGCGTATGTACGCTTGAGGTGTATTCCACAATTGGCCCCTGGCCTTGTTCTGATGATTACACTGAGCTTTTCCATCTTCTTGTAACACAGATATAGTTGATTTGATTCATATATTTTCCATCCAGTGAGGTCCACATGTAGAGTCATTTATGTTGTTGGAAAAAGAAATTTGCAGTAAGTCTTTGGTCTTGCAAGACTTGATCATGTTATCTCCAGGTTGTTTCTGTCCCTAAGGCCTTATTTTCTAACTTCTAATCCTTATTCTTTGCTTCTAACTTTCTTATTCCAATCACCAGTAATTATCAAAGCATCTTGATTGCATGTTTGATGAATTTCAAACTGCAGAAGTTGGTAAACATCTTTAGTCTCTTCATCTTTGGTATTAATGGTTGGTGGGTAAGTTTGAATAACAGTCTAACTGGTCTTCATTGTAGGTGTATGGATATTAGCCTATGACTGACAGTGTTTTAGTTCAGGATAGATCTTGAAACATTCTTTTCGATGGTAAATGCAATGCCATTCATCTTCATTTTGTCATTCACAGCATAGTAGATCACATGACTGTCACATTCACAAGTTGCCAGTATCAGTCCCTTTCATCTCAGTAATGCCAAGGATATGGATCTTTATGTATTCTGTTTCATTTTTGATGACTTCCAGTTTCCTAGCTCTGTACTTTTTAATTGCACATTATGATTAGTAATACAGCTGTTTCTTCCCCTTTCGAGTTGTGTCACATTAACAAATGGAGATTCTGAAAGCTTGATTCAATCCACATCATCAAGGTCAGCTCTACTTTCAGGAGGCTGCTCCTCCCTAGTTGTATTTTGAGTGACTTCGAATTTGAGAGGCTTATCTTTCAGCACTGTGTCAAACAGTGTTTCACTGCTATTCATAAGGTTTTCACTGACCAATGTTTTAAGTAGATTCAGATCCTTTTACCTAGTCTGTCTTAGGCTGGAAGCTCTGCTGCAACCTGTCTACTGTGTGTGACTCTGCTGGTATTTGAAATACCAGTGTCATAGCTTCCAGCATCACAACGCAGTCATCACCGTATAACAAACTGACAGATGAATGATGTAACCATATTACATGTTTATTGTGATTTTTTTTTAAATGTAGTGCCATGAAGGAACATAAATAATCTCATAGGCCAAATAAATACTGTAAACATTTGGTAATTTTCTTGCATTAAGTATCTGAAGAATAAGAGTTGAGTTATTATGTTGTTTTCTTGGGATGACCCAATTTTAACTCTTCTTTATAGTCATAGGGTCACCATGAGTTGGATCTGACTCGACAGCACTTAGCTTGGCAAAATGTTTCATCTCTTGATTGCTTGATTATATAGTATTCACTTTTCATAACTGTTGTGGGCAATGTCATTATAAAAATAAGATTTCTGTTGAGTCCAGAAATGAATTGGTCAGGATCTGATACATATTTTTTGGTACATATGCAGAAAGAGCACAAAAAGGTCACAGTGGTTTCCCATAATGTTATTGCACAGAGTGGGAGAAAAAGAGTAAGATAGTGAATCTCACAATGCTAGGATGCACATTGTACGTTAAATGAATAAATTATATTTTGTACAGCAAACATATTCCAACAAGTACCTTCCTATAGAAAAGATATAATGAGCAAATAGTCTTCTAGAGCAAACATATAAAACACTGGTATTCGTATTCATGGGCTAAGTGTTACAGTTTCTTGAGCATGACTATGAAGTCTTTATAATTAACAACAGGCTATCATGGGAATACTTCTCATCCTTCTCATTAAACAGACTAAAGAAAACTTCAGTTTCATGGTGACAAGATACACAAACAAGAGTAGATTTAACCTCCCCACCAAGCTAACTAGTGCTGTTTAGTTTTTGTGCCTTTGAAGTAATTAGTGATTAATTGTTCTCCAGCCTTTTTCTTATCTTTGCAGTAAAAGGCAAACACAGTCCACTTCATCAAAGAGAAATGAATTATAGTTGTAGAGGTGATATTGATGTGTATAATGGCTTGTTAACATTTGTCGCATTCAGAATTATATTAGTTTGGTGTTAAATGCTTCATGGATCTGAGAGACATTTTTGTTATCTTTTAACGCCACTTATAAAATAGAAACTCTGGTAGCACAGTGGTTAAGTACTATGGTTGCTAACCAAAGAGTCAGAAGTTTGAATCAACCAAGCATCCCTTGGAAACACTATGGGGAAGTTGGAATTGATTTGATAGCAATGAGTGTGGTTTTATATCTGTGTGTGTATATGTATACGTAATGGAATGTTTATAATAAAATATGGATGCTGAATCATAACCTGTAAACACTTACATAGTTTAACATGTTTTAAATAAATATCTCCTCTCTAACAACATCTTCAGAAATTAACCTCAAACTAATGAGCCCCAAGATCCTACTCTTGTATCCCTAGCAACAGAAACATCTGTGCTTTGGGTTCTGTGTCCCTGGGGCTTTATTCCTGAAAGAGAATATAATATCCTTAGCCCAGAAATACTTTGGATACTCTGCTACCTTGTTATCTTAGGACAGTTTTAAATGCCTTTCATGAAGTCTTTTAATTGCTCTTTCTTGAACATGAGGAATCCCTGGGTGGTAGAAATAGTTAACATATTCAAATGCTAACCGAAAAGTTGGGAGTTCAAGTCTACTCAGAGGCATCTTGGAATAAAGTCCTGGTGATATGTTTCTGAAAAACCAGCCACTGAAATCCCTGTGGAGCAGAGTTCAACTCTGACACGCGTGGAGTCGCCATTTGTCCAGTTGACTTGCTGACAGCTAGTTTGGTTTGTATTAGTTGCTGGTTCCAATTCATGGCAGCTCTTTTTGTGCAGAATAGAGCTGTTCCATAGGATTGTCAAAGCTGTGAATTTTCAGAAAAACATCACCAGGCTTGTCTTCCTAAGTGTCTGTGGATGGATTTGAAATGCCAACCATTCGGCTAGTAGTCAAGCTCTTAACTGTTTGTGCCACACAGGATTCCTTTGGCTAAATATAAGCCAAGTGCCATCGAGTCGGATCCAAAGGTTCTGTTATTTTTTCATAGTGGGAAATAACACTTCATTTCATTATCTTTTTGCAGTAACAAAATGATGAAATGGGATTCATCTTTAGTCCAGTGGCATTCTGCAGTCTTCAGTTTGTTTACAACCAGCCACCCATAGATCACTACTTTCGCCTACAGCTTTAAAACAAACAAAAAGCACTACTTGTAGTTTCAGTTTATAATGAAGCAATGTGCAATGCTCCCTTCATCCTTTGTGTCAGGTGAGCATGTACATGGATGTCCAAATATTCATTTCCCAGGACTACCGTAAAATGTACCACAACTGAACGGCTTATAAAACCAACAACAAAGAAAAACCTAGTGCCATCAAGTCAATTCCGACTCATAGCAACCCTATAGGGCAGAGTAGAAGTGCTCCATATAGTTTCCAAGGAGCACCCCATAGATTCAAACTGCTGAACTTTGGGTTAGCAGATGTAGCACTTAACCACTACACCACTGGAGTTTCTGAATGGCTTATAGGAACAAAAACTTATTTCCTCACAGTTTTATGGCTTCAGTATATTAGCTGTATTGATTACTTCTGAGGGAGAAGCCGTTGTCCACACCTCTCTTGACTTCTTGACATTCCTTGACTTCTAGGATGTATTGCTTTAATCTCTGGTTCTGTTTTACATGACCATCTTCCCTGTGTTCTTGTCTGTGTCTCTTCTTTTATAAGGACATGACTCATTGAATTAGGAACCATCCTGTTCCATCGTAACCGTATGTTAACTGATAACATCTTCAGAGACCCTATTTCAAAACAAAATCATGTTCGTGGATATTGGGTATTAGGACTTCAACACCTTTTTGGAGAACACAATTTAATTCATGATAGTCTGATCTCTGACACCTGAAATTGTATATCCTTTCCACATGCAAAATATATTCATCCCATCATAGCGTGCCCTGAAGTCTAAACCCAACTCTCAAAATCTCACCTACTAAATGAGATACAAAGTTCATCCTGGAGCAAAATTCCTCTCCATCTGTACAATTTTGAAAACAGGTTCCAGAATGCAGTGGCAGGGTAGGCACAGCATAGACATTCCCGTTCTGAATGGGAGAAACTGGAAGTAAATGGGTCATGGAACCCAAGTGTCATGAATTGAATGTGTTCCCTAAAAAATCTGTAACAGTTTGGCTATGCCGCAATTCCTGGTGTTGTGTGATGTTCCTCCGTGCTGGAATTCCCGCCTCTGTGATGTTAATGAGGGTGGATGGGCAGCAGTTGTGCTGGTTGAGCAAGATTCAATGTGCAAGTTTGTTTTGTGCCTTGAGGTGATCTCTTGAGCTATAAAGGAAAAAATCTGGGAGAGAGAATTGGGAACCTCACACCATGAAGAAGGCAACACCTGGAGAACAAGAGCACAGCCCTCAGACCTGAGATTCCTCTGACAAGATGCTCCCTGAACAAAGACTGATACAACACAAAGACTTTCCTCCAGAGCCGAAAGAGGGAAAGCCTTCCACTGGAGTGGATACCCTGAATTTGGATTTGTAGCCTACCAGACTATGTAAGATAAACTTTCCTTTGTAAAAGCTATCTGCTGGTGGTGTCTCTGTTAGAGCAGCACTAGCTGACTAAAACATCAACCTTCAGGAGGCAGCCCATGGGGCAGCCAAGGAGCTGTTTTTAGCCTATTAGCTCTTTAGGCCTGTTTCCTGTCTGTGGAATTCCAAGAGCCAGACTGTCTTCCATCATTTTGTCCTGTCTCTGTCCCCTTTAGTCCCAGCTGTTCTGCTAATTAATTATTTGCCTCCATAAAATAAATGCCTAAACTCTTTAGCAAAAAATTGCCTAGAATCCTTGATATTCTTTCTGGAGCATACTTTGTCAATATTTACAATATAGACAGCCCAAGAACTTCACAGATCTCCAAGTTATGGTTCTTTTTTTCTCAGTTTAGCCTACAATTTATCCCTTTCTTTTCATAGCTTATGTAAGCAGCAAAATGAAGCCAGCCTGTACTTTCTATGTTTTCCTTAGAAATCTCAGCTAAATAGCAAAGTTCATCACTTACAGTTTCTACTTTCCACAAAACATGAGAACATAATCCAGACAAATTCTTTACTACTGTAACAAGGATTACCTTTCCTCCAGTGTCCAATAACATGCTCATCATTTTAAACATCACCAAAAGCCCACTTAATGTCTGCATTTCTAGCAACATTTTATTCATGATGATATATATAAAGTTCGTGGTTCAGCAGTAAAATTTTCACCTCCGAGGCAGGAGACTTGGGCTCATTTCCTAGCCAGTGTACTTATATGTAACTACCTGTCATCTGTCAGTGGAGGCTTGTGTGTTACTGTGATTTCTGAGTAGGTTTCAGCTGAGCTTCCAGACTAAAAAGGTCTGGCAATCTATGTCCAAAAATTAGCCGGTGAAAATCCTTTGGATGTAACAGTCTTTCCCATTGTGCGTGGGTTGCCATGAGTCAGGGGTCAATTCAGTGACAGCTAACAGCAGCAACAATAAAACATGTGTGACAGAAGTTTTGTTTTATACTCTTCTCACTCCTTTTTGAGTCTTCACCAAAATCACTTTTAACATCCATAATTCAACTAACTTCTCGAATCAGTCGAAGGTTGTGCTATGAAGCAACTAAAAACATTTCCACCCTCTATGGATGACCTTATTCCAGAGTTATGTCCACATTTTCAGGTATTCCTAACAGCAGCACCCTGCAATTGCTCACATCAACACAGAAAGTCATCCTTCACACTCATCTTTCTTCCACAAGACACAGCTAATGTGTTGACATGAGCAATGGAAAGGACAGAGTGACTCAGTGCTGAGATGGCAAAGGCTGGAGGTAGAACACATCTAGAGATCAAGAGTTCACCTCAAGCCGTGTTGAGTTTAAACATATGCAGAGAGGCATCATTGCCTGTTATTCTCTATCTTTAAATAACATTTTATTTGGAGGAAGACACTTCAAAAATGTAGGAGGACTTTTCTCAGATAACAAGTGGTAAATACCAAAACAATACTAGGCAGGTCTTTAGAACAATGATACTAATAATCAGTGCAACACATAGCTGTCATGTGCAGCTTTTATTTCACTGAAACTTTTTCAAATATGAATTCATTTATCTGTTATCCTGAAAGCGTGGAAGAAAATTGGATTTTAGGAAGGAATATAAGGAAAGTATTTCTCTCTGTAATCTGTCAGCTGCCTTAATTCCTTCTTGGCAGACTACCACTGCTCATTTTATTGCTAGTATAGTCAAGTTGGCAAGAAACTGATAAGAGCATGCTTCTTGTAGCTTCTGCTCCTCTTCACCTCGAATTCTGTCTCTGCCCACTGATTTTATTGTTTAGCTCTAAAGCATTGATGAGAGAGTCGGAACTCAAACCATCCTGTTAATCAAGTCTGTTGTGCCATGGACAGCCCCTGGAAGTTGTTTTTAGATTTTAGTGGGAGAGCTGGACTAGCTAGAAGGCAGCCGTCTATGGCAACTTTTATTCCTGTGGGCTTTCAATTTTACCCTGATAGTATTGTTGTGTTTCATCTCAGCTATTGCCTTGCCCCCACGGTGACTTCTCGCTTCATGTTGGTGTTCTTCTCCAAACTCTCCCATGACTCCTCCAACCCTCTAACCTGCAAGTACAAGTGTTACCTGTGGTCCTGTCCTGTCCCTCTTCTGTTTTCTCACCGCAACTGTCTTAGGCATATTCAGTGTATGACATCCCTCATCAGCTCACTGTACCTGTCCTAACGCCAATGTGCTCTCCAGTTCTGTCCTGAACTGAATTCAGCCCTGCATCCTAGGTGTGTCCCAGTCGTCCCAGCAGTCACCCAGCCTGTATAAATTAAACTTGCTGTCCCTTTCTGAACACTTGTTACGACATTATCCTTCAGACTGCTCTCACTCCATGTGGTATCTTGTCCCACTAGTCCGTAGTCTATCATCTCTGGATTTACTTTCCTAAAGCAGAGCTTGCTGACTCTCTTGGTCAGAAACATCCACTGCCTTTCCATGTATTTTATTATTTATTGACTATTCATAAGTCAGGCATAATTCTAGGTACTGTGGGTATAAGACAGGGGAAACTCATGGAGCCCACATTCTGGTAAGGTAAGTGAGGTGACAGCTGGTGAATAAGTAGGCAGAGTCTATCAGCGACTGTCAGGGGAGTGAAGAGGAATAGGGGGGTAGAGCCTGCCGGGGGAGCTGGAGGTGCTGCTCTGCAGAGGGGAAGACATGGGTGATAGGCCCAAGAGTCCAAGTTCTTGGCATGTTCAGGAAACAGCCAGGCTACTGTGACTGCAGACAAGCAAGCAGGGGCAGAGGGGGTGGGAGACAAGGTCGGAGTGTTAGGCTGGGTTCTCTAAAGAAGCAAAGCCAGTGAAGTGTATTATGTGAGAGAAGGTCACCTCTAAGAAATGACTGACACAGCTGGGGAGACTGGCAACTCCCAAATCTAGGGGTCAGGTATCAGGCTAGAGGCTGCTCCTGATTCGTGTGGTATGGCAGGTCAGATGACAGCCTTTTGCCTCACGGGGCTACAGAAGCTGATGAATCTCAGAACTGTCAGTCAGACAGCAAGCTGCTGGCTCACAGAACTGCTAAAGCTGATGACTTCTAAGATCTGCAGGTCCAGAAGAAGCCTACTGGCTCACATCCCATGAGCTGGAGCTCAGAGAAGAATGAGTTGTATGTAGGATCCAGAGCAACTGAGGAGTGACCTTTGCCAGAAAGTCCGTATATATATTGAATGCAGGTTATACCCTCAAGGAAAGTCCTCTTACAAGTAGTTGGCTGGTCACATCAGATCATATCGTGGGGGATGATTACATCATGACACCACTGCCAAACTACAGTCATGGCCCAGCCGAGCTGACCATCGTAGTCAGGGCAGTAACGGAGATGGTCAGATAATGTAAACACATTTATTCTAAGATGGAAAACACCGGACTATTTTGAACAGAAGTGTCACATAGCCTGACATATTTTAAGAGTTCAGTAGACTGGTAAAGAAGGGTAGAAACAGAGCAGGGAGGAGGCAATGACTTCAATTGGGAAAGTTACAGTAGCAGGGGTGAGAAATGATCAGGTGTATTTTGAAGACACCCCACTGACACACACCAAAAATAAAACAAATCCATTGCTGTTGAGTTAATTCTGACTCATGGCAACCCCACATGTGCCGAGTACAACTGCTCCATGGGACTTTTCTTGGCTGTAATCTGTATGGAAGCAGATCACCAGGCTTTTCTTCAGCAGTACTACCCAGTGGGTTTAAACTGTCAACCTTTTGATTAGTAATTGAGTAAAAACCATTTGTGCCACCCGAAAGGTACAGCCAAGAGGATTTTCTTAAGAATCATGTGGGTTGAGTGCAAGAGAAGTGTTAAGGAGCCTGAAAAACTGAGTAGTGGAGTTGCCATTTACTAGGGAAAATTTCGAGTAAAGCAGGTTTTGGTGGGAGGGGCAGGAGCTCCACTTTGGATCTGTAGAGTCGCAGATGCTCCCTGGGATTCAAGTGCTCCATCAGCTTAGTCCCAGGTGTGGGGAGAGGTCTGAGCAGGAGACGAGATTTTGAGTCACTCGTCTACTCCGTAGATTTAGTCACAAAATGAAAAGGGTCACCAATAAATGGGGCTTCTACAGAAAAGGTGCCCCAGGACTAAGCAGTGAGGGCATCCATCATTAGGGGCTAGGAAAAGAGAAGGACCCTGGAATGAACACTGAAAACAAGGGTCCGTGCTAAAAGGAAAACCAAGAGAGAGGGATAACTTAAAAGCAAAGAACAGAAAGTGCTGCAAGGAGAAGCGAGTGTTCAGTGGGGCTAGGTGCTGCTGGTAGGTCAGATAAAGTCAGAACTGAGAACTAACATTGGATTCAGCAGCCTAGGTAGGTCGTTGGTGACCTTAACTGCTACCCACAGACGTCCACACCTCCTTGCCTGGCCCAGCCTCTTTTTTATTCTTAAACTTCATTTGCCACTACTCTGCCCCTCACAGAGTTATCCATATCAGGCCTTCCATAAATATGTACTAAATGAATAAATGGATAACTAGCCTTATTTTGATTGAATCTGCTATGAGATAGCCCCTTACCCTATTACAGGTGCATACAGTACTTCACACTTGTTCCATGAAGTTCAGAAAAGAACTTTCTCTGCATTTTTCTGATGTCTCCTTTTCTAGCACAGTGTGGGGCTCACAGGTGATTGCTCAGGGAGTGGCTGGTGCTTGGACCAGAGAGCAAATTTGAGGGCCAGTAGAGAAGCTGGGCAATGATATTACCCTTGAGCTTTCTGATTGCTTGGAATTTTCAGGAATCCTAAGAATGTCAGGTCTGTCTGCATTCAGATTTTTTTAACATGATTTTATTTATTTAATTTGCTGTTGTTGAGGCTATATCTAGCAAACACATACTAAATCAACAGTTTTTGCATTTAATGCTATTGATTACATTCTTCAAGTTGCATAACCATTCTCGTCCTGCTTTTCTGAGTTGTTTGTCTTGTATTAAGAGAAATTCACTGTCCCCTGAGGCTGCTGTCTAATTTACTGAATTGCCCTTGTCAATTTGATCCCATATACTTAGTTCTTGAAAGAGCATCATACTCAAGGCCGACCTTTTTCACTAGTCAGTCTAAACTATTGTTTGGTTTTAAGATTGCTTCAGAGGATATTTTTAGATTAAGGTTTAAAAATAAATCTTCAAAGGACAGTAGTTTCAAAGGTTCATCCAGCATTCATGGCTTCAGAAAGTCTAGAGTCCATAAGACTTTCAAAATCTGTTCTGCGTTTTCCCCCTTTTTGACTAGAGTTCTTAAATAGAATCTTTGCTCAAAATGTTCAGTACTGGTAGCTAGACTCCATCCAGTTCTAGTCTCATGGCTAAGGAGGCAGTTTTCCATAGAGCCAATTAGCTACACATTTCATTTTCTCTACCTATTCCTGACGGGTTTTTTTTTGTAGTTACAAATGAATAGAGACCAATTGTGCCTTGGATAGCCTCTTGCAAGCTTTTAAGACCTGAGGCACAACGCGTCAAACTAGGAGGTAGAACAGAAACACTAAATGTGTTATTAGACCAATTAACTGGCATGCCCCGTATGAAACCAAACCAAGGAACCAAATCCCATGAGGTGTTTGTTTTTTGATCGCTGTTGTAAATATATCACACACCTTTTGCCAGCTCAACTTTTTACAGGTGTACAATTTAGTGACATCAGTTGCGGTAACCAGCCATGTGTACCTACCCTTAATGTGATGTTTGCATTACTGCTACCCTACTTTTCCTCTTCCATCCTGTACCTAGTAACTGTAATAAACTTTGGTCTCTGTACATTTGCCTTTTCTTCTGTATATGTATGTGTGTGTGTGTGTGTGTGTGTGTGTGTGTATATACACATACACATATGTATGTATATACATATATATAAATATTTATATTTTATATATAACATAAATATATATACAAAAAATAGTCAGGAATAGGTAGGGAAAATGAAATGTGTGGCTGATTGCCTCTGTGGACAACTGTCCTAGCCATGAGACCAGAAGAACTAGATGGTGTCTAGCTATCAGTGCTGAATATATATGTATATACATACATATATATATTTATGTATATGTATATATGTGTGTTTTTATATGTATATAGGTACACAGACATATACATGTATATAGCCAAAAAATAAAGGATAACAAATGTGAAGCTGTATAGAAACTGGAATTCTTACCAAAAGGTATATAAAATATATATATATATATATACCAAAAGGTATATAGTATATATATATACTTACGTGTGTGTATCTGAGTGAGTGAGGTCATACAGTATTTGTTGTTTTGTAGTTGGCTTATTTCAGCATAGTGTCTTCATACCCCATCCATACTGTAGCATGTACCACGTTTTGTCTCTCCATTTATCCATTGATGACCATACAGCTTGTTTCTACCTTTTGGCTATTGTAAATAGTGCTGCAGTGAACATTAGTGTGAAAGTCTTAGTTTGAGTCAACCGTCTAGTCTTTTGGATATATCCCTAGGAGTGGAATTGCTGAGTCATCTGCTAGTTCGACTTTTAGTTTTTTGAAGAGCTGCCATACTGTTTTGCATAATAGCTGTACCATCTTGCATTCCCACCAGCAATGGGTAAGAATTCCAGCTTCCCTACATCCCCATCAATATTTGTTATCTTTTTTCCTTTCTTTTTTATCATCCTAGTAGGAGTGAAATGGTATCTCATTTCAGTTTTTATTTACATCTCTCTGATGGCTAATGATGCTGAGCATCTTTTTACTTGTGTAACAGCCATTTGAATGTCCTTCTTGGTGAAATATTTATTCATGTGTCTTGCCCATTTTGTAACTGGGCTGTCTTTCTGTTGTTAGGTTGTTGAAGTTTTATATATATTTTGATTATTAGATTCTTGCCAGATACATGGTTTCTGAAGATGTTTAGCCAGCCAGTAGCTTGTCTTTCCACTTTTTTGGTAAAGTCTTTTGGTAAACAAAAGTTTTTGTTTTTTATGAGGTCCCATTTACCGCTTTTGTCCTTTATTGTTGTGCTTTTGTTATTTGATAATCCATTGTTGAAAACTAGGCCTGACAGCCTTGCCCCTGCCTTTTCTAAAAATTTAATGGTTTAATTTGCACGTTTGGGTCCTCATTCCATTTTGAATTTGTTTGTGTGTATGGTGTCAGGCATAATTCCTGTTTCATTTTTTGGGATGTAGAACTCTAGTTTTCCCAGCACCATTTGTTGAAGAGACTCCTCTTTCCTCATCAAATGGACTTAGCACCCTTATCAAAAGTCATTTGACCATAGATGTGTCAGTTTATTTCTAGACCATCAGTTCTATTTCATTGGTCTGTGTGTCTATTGTTATACAGTACCATATTCTTTTGATTTCTGTGGCTGTAATATATGTTTTAAAATCTGGAAGTGTGAGTCTTCCTGCTTTGTTCTTCTCTTTCAACATTGTTTCATCTATTCATGGACTCTTTGTGATTCCATGTAAAGTTGAAGATTGGCTTTTTAAAAATTTCTTTAAGAAGGCTTTTGGAATCTTTATCAAGATTACACTGTGTCTGTAGATTACTGACATCTAAATAATATGAAGTCTTCTGATCCATGAACAATGGAACATTTTTCTGTTTACTTAAGTCTTCTTTAATCTCTTTCAATAGTGTTTTATAGTTTTTGTTGTATAAGGCCTTTACTTCTCTGGTTAGATTTTGTCCTAAACATGTTATTCTCCTAGATGTTATTGTAAATGGAAGTGTTTTCCTAATTTTCCTTTCAGGTTTCTCATTGCTGGTATACAGACACCCAGCTGATTTGTGATTGTTGACATGTACTCTACAACTCTGCTAAATTCCTCTATTAGCTCTAGAAGTTTTCTTGTGGATTCTTTGGAATTTTCTATATATATATATGATCACATTATTCACAAGTAGAGATAATTTTACTTTTGGATACATTTCGTTTCTTGTTATTTCTTCTAAGAACTATCTGTATGCTATCAAATTGACAACAAAAACTCAAAAGAGAGAGAGGCAGGGCTAACATGGTGGAATAGCCAGACATGTCCTGCAATCCTTCCAACAGCAAAGACTCAGAAAACAAATTAATGGATTATACAGGACATTCCAGGAGCCCTGAATATCAGGGGGAAAAGCTAGAAGAACAAACTGGACAACAGGGAGGGGAGAGTAGGTCTAGAAGAACCCAGACAGGCCAGGGCAGGCTGGCAATAATTCACACCCTGCTGGAGGACCCCTGCTGCCAGCACAGTAAATAAGGTCACATTCAGAGAGCATCTTTCTCAGCAGAGAAGCAGAGCTTTGAATAGTCACACCTACAGAATTGCAGAGGTCTCACATTTGAACATCAAAAGATAAGTTCTTGCAGATGCATGTAGATCAGAACTTCTCTGTAGGATAAAACCCTTCTTTTCCCCCAGCTCTCCCTTCTCCCCTCTCCCTTCTCTGCACTGTACCAGGTGCCAAATTCTGATGCTGTATCTGGACCAGAAGTGAGACCCCTTATGTGTGCCCTAAGCTATTCTCCTGGACTTGTAGAGTGAACAGTTTAACAACAGGGGAAGAAAATAAAATAGTTCTGCCAGCTCCCCTGAGCCAGGAACTGAGGGCAGAAGTAGGTCCTTTCCGTAGACTCAGGGCTGGCACCCCCTAGCTTTTTCAGCATGCACACAACCAGCAACCAGATCCAACACTATCACCTTCCTAGCAGGCACTACACACTTGGGGGTCAACTAACTGAGCTCCCAGACTGAATATATACAAGAAAAGTAACTGACACCTAGGCGCACATGACTAGCAACAGTTCTGACTCAAAGACAGGGTGTTAGTATTTCTAAAGCTCCAATAATCAAACTAGCTCATGGGTCTAGTCTATTTGGACACTTAAAAATTAAGTAAAAAATATATGTATACACATACATGCACACATTAGAACACAATAGCCAAATACAAGTAAACTGAAAAGCTCTGATAGCTTGTGGACAGGTCACCTTCAGATCATTTAAAGAACCAGACCATGATGGGTTCAGAAAACTCCCAAAACAAAGAAACAAAAAATTTTCCAAAAGAAGAAAACTTCCTGTGATTATCAAAGGTAGAAGACAAAATATTAATATTTAGAGCTCTTCAACATATCAGGAAGGAGATTAGGCAAAGTGCAGCAGAGCATAATGAAAACGTAAGCGGTCTGCAAGAAATACTTGAGTAGTAGTGATCTGAAATTCAGCAGATTAGCAATAAGATTACAGAATTAAACTATTTAATAGAAAGCCAAAGGAGCAGAATTGAGGCAATGTGATGTAGAATCAGCAAGATTGAAGATAAACCAATTGGCACCCAGCATATTGGCAGGAAAAAAAAAAAAACAGATGAAATAATGTTTTTCAAAAAAAAGAATCACTAAGTTATGTGGGACCCTATGAAGAGGAATAATTGATGAGTAATTGGAGTATTAGAATGGGAGGGGTATAACAGAAAATATGGAGAGAATTGTTGAAAATATGTTGACAGAAAACTTACCAGATATCATGAAAAATGAGAAGATATCTATCAAACATACTTGTCAAACACCAGACAATGTAGATCCCAAGTGGAAGACACCAAGACATATTGTAATCAAGCTTGCCAAAACTAAAGAGAAGGAGAAGCTTTAAAAGCATCTAGGACTAAACAAAAAATAACCTATAAAAGAGAGTCAATGATACTAAGCTTATACTATTCAGCAAGAGCCATGCTGGCAAGAAGCAGTGGGGTGACATACACAAAGCCTTGAAGGAAAAAAAGTCTTCTGCCAAGGATTACATATCATGCAAAACTGTCTCTCAAATATGATGGCACAATTAGGACATTCTCAGATAAACAGAAGTTTAGAAAATTTTCAAAAACTGAAAGAAAATTACTGGAAACACTGGGGGAAATTCTTCAGTTAGAAAATCAATAGCATCGGATACATATTCAAGGGTACAACACAGGTTAGAGCATCCAAATATCAACACAGATAGAGAAACCATGAAAAATAAAATAAAGCTAAAACACTAAAACTAAGGAAAAAGATCTCGGTATGTAAATGATGACACCATTATTCCAAAAATACAGGCTAAATGTATTCCTACATCATACGGAGAGCAAGTCAAGGTGATACAAACAAATTAACAACTAGTTTAAACTTAAACCATTAGGGATTAATATTAAGGTAGCCACAAAAGAAATTAACACTCCTACACATCAAAGTAAGAAACAAAATCAAGAAACCTCAGAAAATGTAAAGCCAACAACAATGAAAAAGATGAAACGAAAACCCATAAACGACTCAGCACAGAAAATTATGTGAAATAAAGAAACTGTCAACAGCACACAAAAAGAGACATCAAAGTGACAGCCCAGAACTGAAACCAGTACTGAAGCCAGCACTTTGGACAAAGAATAGACTGGAGTTGTGGACACAAAGTGATGCATGTGATGTATGTACTTTATGGTTTCACGTAAATGTATATGTATGAGGCTGTCCTACTGGTTTCTTTGTAGAGGGGAGAGGAGAGGGTGGAGAGGAGGGGACAAGTATTGGTTGAGTGGATATTAGAAATAATGAGTAAAAAAGAAGAGTGTGCTGTCACAGGGTGAGGAGAGCAGATATAGTTGTAGAGTGGCAGGTGCTCTAGGTTTTATGTGGTAAATTGACTTGAACTGTAAACTTCACTTAATCATAATAGAAAATTTTTCAAAAGGAGCGGGTGTGGCAATATTAATTTTTAAAAAATAGACTTTAAAGTAAAATCCACCAGAACATGAAAAGGTCACCAAAACATGAACATGAAAGGTCACTGTATATTGATTAAAGGGTCAGTACATAATGAGGACATAGCCATATCAAATATTTACATACCAAGTGACAGGGCTTCTCAGTACATCAGACAAAGTAACAGCATTGAAAAGGGAAATTACTCCACAATAATGTCGCCACCCTACACCACTTTGGGTAAGGTACAGAACATCCAGAAAGAAGCTCAATGATGACACAGAAGATGTAAATACCACAGTCAACCAACTTGACCTTGTAGCCATATGAGGTCTGACAGTAAGAAATGAGATGGGCAATACCACAGCGTACGTAACTGAAATTAAAAGAATCATATCAGAATACTATGGAAAACTGTACTAACAAATTGAAAAGCCTAGAGGAAATGGACAAATTTCTAGAAACATACTAGCTACCAAAACTAACACAAGCAGAGGTAGCACAACCTAATAAACCCATCCCACAAGAAAAGACTGAAAAGGTAATTTAAAAATTCCCCAACCAGGCGAGGGACCATGCTCTTAGGCGAATTCCAGCCCAAATGGCACAACTAGCGTTTTGCTAAGAGAGCTCTCTGCACCCCACATTGGTGAGTGGCGTCTGGGGTTTTAAAAGCTGCCAAGCTGCCATCCGAGGACACAGCAAATGGTCCGAACTCAGCAGGAACGGATGCTCACCGAGGGCCAAAATGGCATGCGGTAAAGACAACCGAGAAGACAGAGAGACCCACAAGAGTGGGTGCCTACATCGACCTGGGACCAGAAGAACTGGATGGTGCCCGGCCACCACCAGTGATAGCCATGACAGAGCTCACAGAGAGGAGCCTCACTGGCAGCACAAGAATAAAAAGAGGTGCATCATGAGATCTCCACTAAAAGACCTCAATTGATGGTCCAGCAGTTTTGGGGTTTCTCTGAGAGCATGGCCCCTGGCCCTGATGCTGCCCGTTCCCATAAATTATAACAAAGGTCCACTCTTTGGACAGGAATGGATTGGACTTGGCAATGCAGAGTAACCATATATTGGAAGCACTTTATGGTTCTATACAGCTATAGGATATCATCTTACTGACCTCTGGCTGGAGGAAGGGGAGTGGACGGAGAGGAGGCGAAAGGAGACTGTTGGGAGGATGAGACATGTATGGAGCAGAGAGGAATAGTGTGCAGTCACCGGACAGGGAGAGCAGTGGAAGCTGCATATAGGGGGGCATGTAAATATACATGTGAATGTACATTTTCACTCAGTTATGTTAAATAAAAATAAATAAAAAATAAAAAAATTCCCCAACCAAACAAAGCCCAGGCCCTGAGAGCTTCACTCAAGTATTCTACCAAACTTTTAGATAAGAATTTACATCACTGTTTCTAAGGTATTTCAGAGCATGAAAATGATGGAATACTCCCAAATTCAGTCTATGAAGCCAGGATAACCCTGATACCAAAATCAGATAGACACCACAGAAAAGAGAAATTACAGACTAATATCTCTCATGAACTTAAATGCAAAAAGTTCTCCACAGAATTCTTGCCAATAGAATTCAACAATGTATTTAAAAAAAAAAAAAAAAGAAATAATTCACCATGAGCAAGTTGGATTCTTAGCAGAGATGGTTCAACATTAGAAAAACAATTAACAGCAACATAAATAAAACTAAAGCATCACTTGATTTTATCAATTGATGCAGAAAAGGCATTTGACAAAGTCCAACAACCAGTCACGTTACAAACTCAGCAGAACAGGAATAGAAGGGGAATTCCTTGAGATAATAAGTAAAGGATATTTACGGAAAGCCAGCAGCCAACATCATCCTAAATCAAGAGAAACTGAAAGCATTCCCCTTGAGAACAGGACTCTGAAAAGGATGCCCATTGTCAGTCACCATGTTTTTTCAGCATTGTGCTGGAGGTTCCAACTAGAGCAATCAGGCAGTAAAAGAAAGAGAAGGCATCCAAATTGGTAAGGAAGATGTACTAGTATCTTTGTTTGCAGATGATACAATCTTATATACAGAAAATGCTAAAGAAGCCGTGAAAACTGCTAGAACTCATAGAAGACTTCAGCAAAGTATCAGGATATAAGATAAACATCAGTTGGTCAGATTCCTTTACACCAACAAAGAGACATCAAAGAAGAAATCACCACATGAATATCATTTACGATAGCCCCAAAGAAGATAAAATACATAGGAATAAATCTAATCAGAGGTCTGAAAGACTTCTACAAAGAGAATTACAAGACTTTAAGAAACCAAAAAGAGACCTACATAAATGGAGAAACCCACCTTGCTCATGGATAGGAAGACATAACATTATAAATGTCTGTTCCTCCCAAACAGATCCGTAGATACATTGCAATATCAATGGCATCCTTTAATGAGATGGAGAAACAAATTGCCAACTTCATATGGGAGAGGAAGAAGCCTCAGATACATGAAGCATTACTGAAGAGCAAAGTTGGAGACCTCATATTACTTGACTTTAGAACCTATTATGCTGCCACAGTAGTCCAAACAGCCTGGTACTGGTACAAAAACAGATACATAGATAGACCAAGGAAACAGAATTGAGAAGCTAGATGTAACATCATCCGCCTATGAGCAGCTGATATTTGACAAAGGCCCAAAGTCTATGAATGAAAGAGATGGCACCTAGGTTCTTAAGAAAGACATTCTTGGGCTGTAAAACTGCAAATAACCATGTTTAGACTTTCTAATATAGATTTTAACAGAAAGAAAAGTTTACAAGTTTTTTGTATTCTAAGAACTCCATTGTGAGTGCTGTTGTAAGTCAAATCCTTTTTTTTTTCATTATTGCTGCATTTTATTTTCAGTATCTTTATACTTCTGATCTTTGTCTTTGAGAGTTGGAAAGATTGCATGTAAGCTTATAGATGTATTTTTAATAATACATACATTAAAATGATACACATCATAAAAATGTACCCCGACTGTGAAGAAGAGTTGGAGAACATTGGCATTTTATCAGTTTCAGTAATAATTCCACCTGTGAAAGGTTCTGGGTCACTGAATTATCCCTGGGAACCAGGATGGTATTTTTCTAGTCAGAAAACGGGTAAGAGTTGTCTGTATGATCTGTTTCTTTTTTTCTTCATATATTCCACAATAACCTCTCACTGCTTCCTGAATTGGCCTTTTGAATTTAGCAAAGCAGTTAGTGTTTGGGTCCTTGTTTGCAAGCAACTGAAGACCCTGACTTAGTTTAGAAAGCCAGCCAAGTGCTGTCGAGTCGGATCGGACTCATGGCGACCCTAGGGGCCAGGGTAGAACTGACCACCAGGCGCTCCTTGAATAGTTTAGAAAAGTAATCCTATATTGCAGTGTTTTGAATAATAAATCATAAAACTGAATGTCTGCAAGTGAGCATCTGAGAATTATAACATCCAAAAATCACATGCTGCAACATTATGTGTAGTGCGTGTTGCTAACAATCCAAACCAAACCCCTTGCCATCAAGGTTATTCCCACTCAAAACAATCCTGTAAGACTCAGTAGAACTGCCCCGTAGAGTTTCTAAGGCTGTAAATCTTCATGGAAGCAGATTGCCACATCGTTCTTTTGAGGAGCGGCGTGTAGGTTTGAACCCCCTGACATTTTTGTTGACATCGGAAGACTAACCACCATGCCACCAAAGCTCCATTACTAACAAAAGTACACCAGAAAGCCTTGGTGATGGTAAATGTGGTTTCCCCTAACCTTGCATTTTGGTAAATTGCAGACTACCTATAAATGATCTAAGAAAAGGGGAGGGTGGAGTCACTTTCATGTTTTGGACCACAGAATAAAAGTTTTTCCATTTGTGTTTGACCTTACCTCAGGCAAGCAGCTGCCCCAGAATCTGGGTGGAGCCAATGGCAGCCCTTGAAATCTTTTCTGTATGTATGGAAACTTGAATCTCCGTATCCCTCTGGTTAGTGCTAGGTGTTAAGTTTCTTGTAGCTGTGGTTTACACAAGGTGAGCCACAGAGCCAAGGAGACTGTGCTTTCACCATACAACCTTGTTTCTTTTGTACCCACTGAGGACACCATTTGTCAGGTATCCGTGATGTAACCCCCCTGGCAGTGGGCTGTGAGGCAGCTGTACGCTGGGGTCGCCGAAGTGGCAGGCAAGGCTTTGTCAGCTCTGCCTTCCCTGGCCCAGCTAAGGACACAGCTGCCCTCCTGGATCCCTGCCTGCATCCTTTCCTCTGCCTACCAGGAAGCTACCCTGTGAGTCATGGCAAATGCTGCAGGGTGTTTCCCTAGTAATCTCACTCTGTTCAGCCCACTTGCCCCTCACTAGCAACCAAGTACGTAACTCTGGGCGTTAGCTGGAGGGCCTTTCCTGCGAGAGGTCTATGGCAGATGAAGGAATTGAAGGGGGTGGTTAGAAGCTGACAAGCTTAGCCAGGATTGTTTTGAGTGGGTATCACCTTGATGGCAAGGGCTTTGGTTTGGATTGTTAGCCATGTGTGATAGCCCTGCCCCTTCCCCCTGGAGTTACTGCCAGGCCGTGTTCTGCCTTGCGCCACAGCACCCTGGTCCTCAGAGGCCTGTGCTCTGGGACAGAGCCCCAGCACCTGCTGTGGTGCTCTGTGCTCAGCAGGTATCCTGCAGATGTTTCTGTAACTGAGTTCCGAGGCTTACACGGTGACTGTTTTCTCACCATGTATTTCCCTTTGGGCCTGGGAAGAGCTGGCCAGCCTGGTCACAGTTTTACTAACACTGCAATGTTTTGTCCCAGGTACCTGCCTTCATCTAGAGCCAAAGGACCCTTTCCTGGGCGGCTATCCATTAGCTGGCAGCTGCACCCTGTACCCCGTACTGTTGATCCCACCACTGACTGTGTCGAACCTTCAGTTTTGACATTGCCCCTGTGGGTTTTCATCTTGTCTTTCACTACCTCTCACTGTCCCCTCGGCTCTCCCCCTCTGCCTGTCCCCTGTGTGCTTTTGTACTCACCTGCCTTCAGCGGTCGCCTGCATACTGGTCCCTTCTATCCATGGCTTCACCCTCTGCCCTGAAGGACTGTTAGGAGCCCTTAGAACAGAAGAGAAAGCTGCACCTTAGTGGTCCTACTTAAGAAGCTGCATAGCTGGCATTTGAATCAGGACTCCCATAGCAAAGTCTATGTTCAAGCCACTGTGAATATTGTTTTGTGATTATTCAGTAGGCATTTTTAGTGTGTTTTACACTAAAATTTGCCCAAATAATTATGTGTCTAATTCTACAAATCATCAATATGAATATAGTGAACCTACTTGTGCAGACATTCGTCCCCAGAGAGGACTCTCCTTTCTCCTTGTTGCCTTTCAACTCGTAAAGCAGAAGGGATGCAGAATGACTAAAAAAGAATAACACCTTAAAATGCTCAGGATTTCGAGGAGAAGTATGGTCAGATAACATGCAGCCTTGTCCAGAAGCAAGTCTAAAGTCATGATTCTTTGAGTCTTTTTTCCCTAATGAAAATACCCGATTACTTTCTCTCTGTTGCCCCACAAATGAGTTTCTCTTGTGAATCTCTGGTGTGCTCCAAATGCACAAGTTTCTCTGAGAATTGAGATTTTTACAGAGAGACTCAGGAATAGGAGTGGGAGTGCTGTGAAGAGAAAAAAACTAAAAAACTTGATTTTGCAAAGAAAAAAAAGCTTGAAAATTATATGTTCCCATTCCTGTGGGGTAGATTTATGTAATTCTCTAGTGTGGCTTATCACAGTTGTTTGGTGAGATTATAATTTGAAAATAAAAGATGAAATCGCTGTACAAGTCTTATGGTATCTTTAAAAAAAATCCAAAGTTTAAGAGCAGCAAAGCCGTGAAACATGACTGCAGAAGGCACATGGACTCTGACTCAGCCCCTGACCTTGAAATGCTGGGCAGTTTCACTCTGCCCCAAACCCTCTGTGTATCATGCAGTAATGATAGAATGGCCAAAGCCACAGAGCAGTGATACAGCTGCCTGGGAAAGAGGTAAAAGCTGCCCGAACTGGTAAGTGAAATTAGCAAAGCTGCGAGATACAAGATCAAAACATAGAAATCAGTTGTATTTCTACGTACTACGCCACTGCCATCAAATCACTTCCAACTTAAGTAACCCTGTACTACAGAGTAGAACTGTCCCATACGGTTTCCAGGGAACATCTGGTGGATTTGAAATGCTCATGTTTTGGTTAACAGCCAAGCTTTTAATGCTGTGCCGTCAAGACTCCAATGTACTAGCAGTGAAAAATACCAAAAATAATTTATTTAAAAACCACATGCAAGGACTAAAACAATGAAGTTCAAGAACTCACCCTAGAAAAAGTGCTACATACCTCATTGCTGAGCATCACTACGGTCACCTGCAAAGTATGGCCCTTGAGAGGCTGTGCACTGGCAGCAGCATCTAGTCCACCCTTCAAAACAGTTTCGGAATTCTCCTTCTGGAATGGCCACCAGAGCTGTCGTCATATTACCCCTGGTGTCTTGAATGTTGTCAAAATGTCTTCCTTTCAATATTTATCTTCAGGTAAAGAACAAAGTCGTTGGGGTCCAATTCAGGTGAGTAAGAGGGTGTTACAATACAGTTATTTGTTTACTGGCTAAAAAATCCCTCATAGGCTACTACACAATTAAGTTTGCAAATTTGCCACCGTGCCACCGTGTACAATGATCATTCCAGAAAGAGTTCTACAATTGCTTTAAAGGGTAGATTAGGTGCTGGTGTTGGTGCATAGCTTCCCAAGGGAGTGCTTCAAAAGTGACCATAGTGATATTCAGCAATGAGGTGTGTAGTAGTTAGAACAACTAGTTCACAGACTTAATTGTTGGACCTCATATATTCTTTTTTTTTTATTATGACTGAGTGAAAATGTACATTCCCATATAAATTTACATGCCCACCTATATGCAACTTCCACTGCTCTCCCTGCCCAGTGACAGCACACTACTCCTCTCCACTCCATACATGTCTCATCCTCCCAACAGTCTCCTTTCCCTCCTCTCGACCCACTCTCCTTCCTCCAGCCAGAGGTCAGCAGGATGATATCCTATAGATGCATAGAACCATAAAGTGCATCCAATATGGTCATTCTGCATCACCAAGTGCAATCCATTTGTGTCTGAAGAGTAGACTTTCGTTATGATTTATAGGCAAGGGCAGTATCAGAGCCAGGGGCCATGCTCCCAGGGGAACCCTGAAACCGCTGGACCATCAGTTGAGGTCTTTTAAAAGTGGAGATCTCAGGGTGCACCCCTTTTTATTCTTGTATTGCCAGTGAGACTCAACTTAGTGAGCTCCATCGTGGCTATCACTGGTGGTGGCCTGGACCTCATATGTTCTAATTCACATCCAAAAAACTACTTAGGGAAAGGTCTGTACCATGAAAACTATGAAACATTATTGAGATAATTTAAATAAATCCAAAATAGAGAAGTCTCAGTATCATTAAGATGGCAGTTCTCCCTAAAGTGACATATAAATTCAATACAGTCCCAACCACAATACCAGCAAGATTTTGTTTTAGAAACTGCTAAGCTAATTCTAAAATGTATGTGGAAACTCAAAAGGCCCAGAACAACCAAAATAATATTGGAAAAGAAGAGCAAAGTTTGAACACTTAACACTACCTAAATTTTAGTCTTGTAAAAACTGTATTAATCAAGATGGTGTGGTACTGGCATATTGAGTGTCCAAAAACAGACTTACACAGATATGGTGAATTTCAACAAAGGTCCCAACATAAATCAGTGGAGAAAGGATGTTGTTAGATGCCATCCAAGCTGGCTCCAACACATAGCAACTGTATCTCAGAACAAAGTGTTGGCTGGTCCTGTGTAATCTCTCCAATAGTGGTTAAGTTTGAGCCTGTTGTTGCAGACCCTCCAGTCTCATTGGGGGTCTTCCTCTTTTTCACTGAGCCTGTGCTTCACCAAGCATGATGTCTTTTTCTATTGATTGATCCTTCTCAATGGTGTGTCCAAAGTAATTGAGATAAAGTCTTGCCATTCTCCTTTATAAGGAGGATTCTGGCTGTACTTCAAGACAGATTCTGTTTTTAATTATTATTCTGGTAGTCCATGGTATATTCAATATTCTTTGCCAGCACTGTAATTCAAAGGTGTCAATTCTTCATTCTTCCATTTTCATCGTCCAGCTTTCGTATGCATATGAAAACCAAAACTCCTAACCTGTTGTCATCGCAAAGCAGTTTTGGCTAATAGGCATAATTCAGGACAGAGTTCAGCTGTCCCATGGGATTTTCAAGGCTGTAATCTTTACTGAAGCATACTTCTCACCTTGTTCCATTGGAGTATCTGGTGGGTTCAAACCTCTAACCTTTCATTTGGCAGCCAAGTGCTTAACCACTGTGCAACCAGAGTTTCTTGCATGCATATGAGGCAGTTGAAAACACCATGGCTTGTGTCAGGTGTACCTTAGTCATCAAAGAGACATCTTTGCTTTTTAATATTGAAAGAGGTCTTTTGAAGCAGGCTTGCCCAGGGAGGTAGATCATTTGGTTTCTTCACTGCTGTTTTCATGGGCATTGATTTTTGATCCAAGTAAAATGAAATCCTTGAGAACTTCAATATTTTCTCTATTTATCATAATGTTGCTTATTGGTCCAGTTGTAAGAATTTTTGGTTTCTTTATATGAAGGTATAATCCACACTATAATCCATGAAGTCTTAGATAGTTGTCAATAAGTGTATCAAGTAGTCCTTCGCTTTCAGCAAACTAGGTTGTGTCATATGTCCATCACAAGTTGTCAGTAGTCTTCCCCCAGTCCTGATGTGGTGTTCTTCATGTAGTTCAACTTCTTGTGTTATTCATTCGGTATATAGACTGAATAAGTATGGTGAAAAAATGGTTTTCTCAATAAATGTGCTGGAAAAGCTACATGTGCTTAGGAGAAGTGAACCTTGACCCTTGCCTTAATGAAAAGTTAATGAATCATATTCCTAAATATAAGAGTTAAAATTAAACTACTTTCATAAGAATACTTGGAGGTCAGATTTCAGCTTGGAAGAGGCCTAGGTACAACTTTCTGTGGTCATCGCACATCTGGATTCATCCAACACAAGCTATCTCCACCACGCAGCTGAAGTTCGATCCCAAAGAGATCAAAGTCATGTATCTGAGGTGCACAGGTGGGGAAGTCAGTGCCATGTCTGCTCTGGTCCCCAAGATCGGCTCCTGGGTCTGTCTCCAAAAAAGGTTGATGATAACACTGCCAAAGTAACTGGTAACTGGAATGGTCTGGATTACAGTGAAATTGACCATTCAGAAGGTCCAGACTGAAGCAGTGCCTTCTGCCTCTGCCCTGACCATCAAAGCTCTCAAAGAGCCACTCACAGACAAAAAGAAGCAGAAGAATGTTAAGCACAGTGGAAATAACACTTTTGATGAGATTATCAGCATTGCCCCTGCCAGATACAACACTGATCTTTAGCCAGAGAGCTCTCTGGAACTATCCTGGGGACTTTGCTCAAACTGTGGGCTGCAGTGTTGATGTCCACCACACTCCTGACATCAGTAGTGGTGCTGTGGAATCCCCAGCTAGCTGAGAACTGCAAATGAAAAGGCTTCCATAAAGGATCATATGATTTAAAAAAAAGAAGACTTGGAAGAAATACTTTTGTCTTTAGGTTAGGCAAAGATTTTGTAAAACATACACAGAAATGTACCTAAAAAGAAACAATTAATTAATTGGATATCATCAAAATTTAAAACTTTGCTCATTGAAAAACGGTAGAAAATTAAACTTTCGAGGAAGTCTTGCATACCAAACTAGCTTCTTATTAAACAATAAGTGCACATATTGTTTTGTGACATTGGTTGCTAACCCTATGACATATCAAAACTCTCCCCTTTTGGACCTTGGGTTCTCCATTACCAGTTTTCCCATCCCCTCCTGCCTTCATGTCCTTGCCTCTTGACTGGTGTGCCCATTTAGTCTCATATACGTGTATTATTGTTCGTTTTATAGGCCTGTCTAATCCTTGGCTAAAGGGTGAACCTCAAGAGGGACTTCAGCACTGAGTTAAAAGAGTGTCAGGGTACATACTCCTTCTGGGACCCTCTGTTGTAATCCCTGTCAAAGCAGCCAGTGGTTGTAGTCAGACACCGTCTTCCTGTGCTGGACTCAGTCTGGTGGAAACTGTGGCAGTTGGGGTGGTCCATTAGTCATTTGGACTAATCTTTCCCTGAATCTTTGGTTTTCTTCATTTTTCCTTGCTCTGGGTAGGAGGGGAGGAGGCCCGTTGGACACACCTTGGGTGGCTGTCCTCAAGCTTTTAAGATCCCAAATGCTACTCACCAAGATGCAGAACATTTTATTTATAAATTGTGCTGTGCCAGTTGAGCTCCACGTGCCCTGAGACCATGGTCCCCAGCCCTCAGCCCCAGTAACTTAATTCCTCAGGGAGTTTGGATGTGTCTGTGACGTTCCTGTGACTTTGCCTTGGTCAGGAGGTGTTGACTTCCCCAGTGTTGCTCACTGTCTTACCCTTCACCAAAGTAACCACTTATCTATGGCCTACTTAATATTTTTTCATCTCACTCCCCTCCCTTGTAACCATCAAAGATGGTTTCTTTCTGTATGTAAATGTTTTCATGAGATTTTGTAGTAGGGGTCTCATACAGTATTTGTCCTTTTGTTATTGACTTATTTCTCTCAGCATAATGTCTCCAGATTCATCTGTGTTGTGAGATGTTTCTCAGACTTGTCATTTTTCTTTATTGTTGCATAGAATTCCATTGTGTATATGTGTCATAGTGTGTGTATCCACTCAGTATAGGAATTTAACACAAAATGAGTTAGAATAGGGTATTGTGAAGAAAAGAAAAAAACAGCAGGAGTGAAAAGAGGGAGACCAAGGCCCAAGGAGTACTGAAAAACAAGGAGGAATTTTAACTTGGTGTTTATACAAGAGGAAGGGTACCCGATAAATATACCTGTGCCTGAAGTTCCTGCTGTACCACCCATCATTGACCTTGGGCAGGTAGTACACAGGTAGTTAACACAGTTCCTGCTACCCTCCTCCCTGTTTAGTTCTCTGCACTGCACCTAGCAACCACCATTGTCATCTTCCCCCTGCCCTCACCCTCGCCTCAGCCTCTGATTCTAAAATAACTTGAAAAGCAAAGACTTCTACTCAAGCCTCGTTTCCTTGTATGTGGGGGAGATGAAAATATCTGGGTGGCACGGTCGGCAGCAGGATCTCATCCTGGTGGCACAGAGGCTTCTCTGCAGGCCTGATCTCCAGCTCTGCTCCAGAGCCGTGTTGGCCACAGGCTGGCTGAGCAACGGCCCCATGCTGAGGTTCACTCCTACAGGCCTGCGAGCCAGTGGTGACCAGGCGTGTGCTTACCTGTCCTCAGCCCGCTGTGACATCACATAAACACTTACTGTCTAAGGACTTGTGTTTCTTTTTCCTTCTCTAATATTGACATGTCTTTTCATCATTCTTAGAAACCACAAAAAGGAGCTCAGTGCTCTCTAACCTTGATTATTATTTTTTAATTGCTATTTATAAACTATTACAATGGATAATTCCTACATGAACTGTATAAAATGTAGCATCTTTTGTCCCCATATTTCATTAAAACTGGCAAAATTTCTTTCAGTGTATACTAAATCTGTCACATTGGAGAGAAAGTCTACACTCCAGGGATAGCAACGTGTAGGCATGAGATGTGTGTGAGGGGGTGTCAGTGTATCTGTATGTGTCTTGGTCTGGCTCTTAGAAGAAAGTAATTTAAAGTAAGAGAAAATAATTGTTAAGAAAGTCTGTAAACTCCTCTAAGGGAATGGTGGAAGCCACAGTGGGAGCTTCCATAAGGAAACTTAAATCTTGGGAACAAGATTAAAAACTGAAGCTCTCAGCCACCCTTCTTCATGTAAGATTGTTCTCTTATTTTTCAGCTGAGGGAGTCTGGATTTTATAATGATGATGATTAATTGATAGACGCAGAGATAGACATACGCCATAAGTTTGAGGATGGTTTCTAATACAGAGAATTCAGAATGGAATTAATTGAGAAACTAATAAAGCTAAGCTCAGGCTCCTCCCTTCTACCCACCTCCCAAGGCCTTGTACTGAATTGTATGTTCATAACTTTTATCCTTTTTTCAAAGAAGCTACTCAGATTATATAAACATGAAGACCACAGTACTTGAACCTGCTTCCATATGGGCTTGTGAATCTGAAAGAAAAGATACCAACCCTTAAGTTTTTTTCTCCAAATAATCTCAGATGATTCTTAGGAAATATGGTAGTTACAGTAAATTTAAAGGCAAGAATCTGCTGCCAACCAGTTATGTGGCTGGAGAATCCTTATGTGCATTTCATAGATGGAAATCGGGGCTTCCTGCATCGTCGTGAGAAAAAGCAACTAATGTGGAGAGGTGTACAAATATCCTAACAAAATATTTTGTGGAAACTTATGTACCTCTTATTAAGTTTAGCAGCTAATGTATAATCATTTGCTTCCACATCACTGTTGCTACATTTTGGTAATTGGAGACATAATTCACCTTTTCCTTTGAGATGAGGAAATTTCAAGTTTCAGATGATGTAATCAAGCCCTGTGATCTCTTGGCTATTGAATGAGCCAACAAGTATGGTTCTCACTTAACTCAAGTTTTTTAAAATGCCAGAAAAATAATGTTATTATTTTAACACATACAATACTAAGGCTTTCTTTTCTAAACCAAATTTTATTTTCTCAGCCATATCTATTCATAATCATGGCTCACACAGAAAATTTAAATATAGCAGCTAAGACAGAACTTAGTGCTGTAATGTGTGTTTTTAGTTGCTAAGATAGTAGTTCTACTAGTTACCGAGTGCTAAGAAATTTTACACTGTGCTGTTAGTTGCATTTCCAGTAAATGAATATCACTAATTTTTGACAGAATTTTTACTTTGGAGAACTTTCTGGAGTGGTAAAAAAATACTTTATAACTTGGTTTGAGTGCTGATAATACACATATTTACATTTTTCATCAAATTTAACCTGAAACCTGTGTACTTACTGTGTCAACTGTACATTTACAAGGAAAAGAAAATTACCTGCTACTTGAAAATCTTTGAAAGATTATTGCACTTATGTTTTTTTTTTTATTTGTAACTTTTTTAAATTTTAGGAATTCTTTGACCATGTGAAAAAGCTGTGGGATGATGAAGGTGTGAAGGCTTGCTTTGAGAGATCAAATGAGTACCAGCTGATCGACTGTGCACAATAGTGAGTTTGTCCTTGTGTGCATTACACATCTCTTTAAGGGGTATGTTTGTGTTTATGATGATGCACTTCTCCCAGTATTATGAATGTAACTTAAATGAAAGGAGCAAATAATTAACATTTTATCACATTTAACATTAATCAGCTTTAAAAGTGAGACACATTTAGTAGACAAAGAATTAAAAATCCAGTGGGAGCAAAGTTTCAGGGAAGAACCAGAGCCCTTTTATTCATCTCATACTGATTATTATTTTCAGCTCTGTTCTTTTTTCTGGGAGGAGGAACTTTATATAGTGTCAGAGCCCTGGTAGTGCTGTGTTTAACAGCTTAGCTGCTAACCGAAAGGTCAGCAGTATGAATCCACCAGCCACTCCTTGGAAACTCTATAGGGCAATTTTACTCTGTTCTGTAGGGTTGCTATGAGTCAGAATCTACTGAACAGCAGTAGGCTTTTTTTTTTTTAGATAGAGTCTAGGCATATTTGTATATAATAATGTACTTAAATATTCATTATTGTATTTTAATTTTGGAATTTATCATTAGACACTTCAAGGTGATTTAGACTTGTGTTAACCCAGTGTCATGGATTAGATTGCGTCCCAGAAAATATGTGTATTAATTTGGCTAGGTCTTGGTTCCTGGGATTGTGTGGTGTTCCTTTGTATTGTAAACCTTGCTATGTGATGCTAATGATGGAGGATGGGCAGCAGTTGTATAGGTGGGGCAGGACTAAATTTGGAGATTTATTGTGCCTTGAGGCAATCTTTTGGGATATAAAGAAAAGGGAAGCAAGCAGAGTTGGGGACCGCATACCACCAGGAAAGAGATAGTACCACGAGCTGATCGTGTCCTTTGGAAAGACCTGGGTCCCCACGTCCAGGGGAAAATTGACAACAAAGACCTTCCTCTAGAGCCAACAGAGACAGCGTCCTCTGGAGCTGACACATGAATGTGGACTTTTAGCGTACAACCTGTGACAAGATAAAATTGCTCTTTTTAAAGCCATCCACATGTGGTAATTCTGTTCAAGCAGCACTGTGTAACCAGAACACCTGGTATGACAGAGTAGAACTTCCCCACAGAGTTTTCTGGACTGTAAACTTTACAGGAGCTAATTGCCAAGTATTTCTTTCTCAGAACCATTGGTAAGTTCAAAATACTAACCCTTTGGTCAGCAGTGAAATACTTAACCATTGCACAACCAGAACGCCTTAATTTTGGAGCAAGGAACCCCAGATTAAAAAAAAATTAAATAATATTAGTATTGCATTCAAATCCAGGCTCGTATTTAAAGTAATAAGTGAGTGTGCAATACATAATAGAAGTAGACTGGATCCTTGAAGATACAAGGTAATTAATAAATTAATGTTTGATTAAAAAGTTTAATAAATAGAAAGAAAAGGAGTCTGGTGCATAAGTTGGCTCATTGTTTTTCTATGAAATATGTATTTTTCTGTTTTAGTCTATTGCTATTAGGGAATAGTGGAACCCAGAAGAATATCAAATAACCAATACATTTACTGTTTTTGGTTATAAAAAACTATGTTTAACAAGTTTTACAAACTCTTTGATAGCAAGTCTGTTAACTCTAAAAGTGCATACTTACGGAAAAGATGCTATATGCATAACATCTGAGAATTCACATATTTGTCACTAATAGAGCTACATGATGATTACCCAATCAGGAAAAGAAGGCAGCCTTTCCCCTTCTCCTGATTCCTCTCTGGGCCTGACCCCTTCACCGGAGTTGGCCAGAGAAAGGCATCCACTGCATATTTGGCAGGACAGACCATACTGGGATGGTAGATAAAGGGAGGAGTGGCCCTGATGGACTCAGAGTAGTGAGGCCAGTTACTGTAAGTGCTGAAGGCTATGCAAGGAGCTGGGATCAGGTGGTGCACACTAGGTGTAGAGGTGGCCCTAGCCACTGTTGGAGGGATGACAGGAGGGGGCAGGGCTGGCGGTTGGGGATACGGGAGAGGAGCTGGGGACCAAAGTGGATGAGGGGGCCAAGGATGACAATCAGGTTGGTAATGGCACTTTTATGGAGATGAGAGAGCAGGGAGATGATAGCTTCATTGGGTGATGAGGTAGAATATTTGAGCAGAGATACATGCAGGCAGTTAGTTAATGGGCAGCTTGGGTCCTAGAGAGAGGGATGACACCAGTGTAGATGTTGTCAGCCCACTGTTGGTGTGCAGCTGTTGTGTGCTGCATTTGATTGTGAATCATGGCAACCTTATAGAACAGAGTAGAAGTGCCCCCATAGAGTTTCCAAGGCTATAAATCTTCAGAGAAGTATATTGCCACTTCATTCTCCAGTGGAGCTACTGGTAGGTTCCAGCCACCAACCATCTAGTTAGCAGCCACTGCCAACCAGGGCTCCTTGTGGAATATGCCAAAGGAAAAACATTGCTGTGAAGTCAATTCTGACTCACAGTGACCCTGTAGGACAGAGTAGAACTGCCCCATAACGTTTCAGGGAGTGTCTGGTGGATTTGGACTGCTGACCTTTTGGTTAGCAGCCGTAGCACTTAAGCACTATGCTACCAGGGTTTCCTGTAGTGTGTAGAGCCCTGGAAGTAGACCAGTCCACTAAGGGTGAGTGTAGAGGGAGGAAAGGGTCTTGGGCCCAGACAGTACAGTCTTCAGAGGTTGGTTTCAGAAGGAAGAGGAGCCTAAAATCACATCAGAGAGGAAGATAGGAAGAGAGAGGTATCCTGGGAGACAAAAAGGGTAGTCAGGGAGGAGCCTGGAGAGAGGCAAGGAGGAGGGGACTGCCGGCTATTAGTAAAGTGTAACCTAACCTATTGCCATCCACTGGATTCTGACTCATAGCTACTCTATAGAACAGAGTAGAACTGCCCCATAGGGTTTCCAAAGGACCGATGGAGGATTCAAACTGCTGACCTTTGGTTAGCAGCCAAACTTACTGCACCACAGGGCTTCTGTTGTTGATAAGAGTGCCCTTAACATCCTCCAATGGCTCTCCTAACAGGCTGCAGGACCGTGGTCAGCTCATTCAGTCCACAATGCAAACTATACCAGGCAGACTATAGTACACATTAAAAATGTGTTAGAGAACAACATTTTTAACACAGACTTGTTTCAGACACCTGAAAATCAGCACAGAAAGTTTTGAGGACCCTGTGTTGTACATGCTAAGGAGCCTATTTCCTTAGAAAAACTTTAATCAACTAGAAAAATATTTTGAAACTTGTAATTTCCTGCCATGTTTAACAGTTCTTTCAAGACTTGCCTTAAAGCAACATTCTGTCTTTAAAATGGCCATACCTTTTACTTTACATTGGTGAAGACATATTCATGGTGAGCACTCATGTCATTTAATACTTACTTTGCTTTCATTCCACATCATGTCAACTAACTCTTCCAGAACGCGATCTGCTTAGACTGGGAGTGTGGTTCCTAATGGCACGGAGCAGGCTGGAGCAAGAGCCACTAATTCGGGCCTCTTGCTGTCACTCTTGTGCTGACATTTCCTTTTGTAATCATGTAAGTCATGACAGAATTTGGATTTTATTTTATTTTCAACTTTTTTTATTTTTTATTAATTACAGTAAAAGAATAAAATTGCTAACATCTATCAATTATCTATAATACACTGTCAGCGCCCCCCTCCCCCCCATGTAACCAACACAGTCATTTTCTTCTGTGGGTAATTCTCTTGTTAAGTCCTTATAAAAGGGGTCTTATACAAAATTGGACCTTTGGGTTTTAAATCACAGTGTCATGTGGTGGCTGGGGGAATGGAGACAAGCTGCTTAATGGCGAAGGGGCTTTACTTTGGAGTAATAGAAATATTTTGGAACTAGGATGCACAGCTGTACTAAATGCCACTGACTCATTGACTTCAAGATGGTCCAATTTTATATGAATTTCACCTCAGAAACTTTTTAAAATCATATTGAAGGATGTATCAGGAAAATGCTAGCAACTAGAATCTGTAGAACAGTTTTCAGTAATATTAAAAAGTATATGTTTGCATTTCAATTTGATATGGAATGTGTGCTTTCCAGTATTTCATCAGCAAAGGTTAGTCTTGGGGATTACCACAGTGCTTTTCAGTGCTGTATTACAAGTTTCTCTTTTTCAAAGAAAAAAAAGCAGCAGACTTTTCTGATTTTTATTGTCACATCACCAGGTGATTAAAACTAAAGATTTAAGTTAAAATAGGAGTATACAAAAATAAATTTCAAAAGAAGGAATATCAGCATGAGCTTTGACAAAAGTGAGATTAGAGTTCAGATAGTAGCTGTGCATTGACTATGTGTGAATCCGAGGCAAATTGCTTTAATGGGAAAAATAACAGGAGCTCGTCTCATGTGGTTGTAGGATTTAAGCAAAAAACAAAACAGATATCCTCACTACAAGACATAGTAAGCACGAGAGAAGAGTTAGCTATGATTACCATTTCACCAGAGAAGTTGAGCTCCAAGAGAAACCCTGGTGGTGGCATAGGCCACAGTTCACATCTGCCAGGTGCTCCCTGGAAACTCTATGGAGCAGACCTACTCTGTCCTATAAGGTTGCTATGAGTCAGAAAAAATTCAGAAGCAATGGGTTTCAAGATCTGCTTTTTTTTTTTTCAGTGACATCCTTTCAAAGTACAGAGAGTCACTGATAAAAAAAAAAACTGCTGTATAAGTAGGCATAATGGGGCATAGTGTCAGGACTCCGGTGTGTTGGGAATAAGAACCCTAGCCCTTTGTCAGGGCTTTCTTAGTGCACTACCTGCTGGAATTCAGGAGACAGTTTACCCTTTACAGCACACTCGTCTAGGTTTAGTTGTAACTTCTCCAATCTACTTAATTTATCCATTGTAATACACAAGAGAATCATATTGAATCAGTAGCCTTTGTCTCTTGGTAGCTATTGTGACTTTCTCCTTCAATCACATTCTTGGGTTTGGGGAAAGGGCTTTCAAAAACAAGTAACATGTTTATAAAATTTATTAGGTCTTCATTTGGTTGCCATATTTTTTTTTATGTTACCAAATAAGATGTTAAAATATAAGTTGCTTTCATGTCTCATCAACATCACTTTATAAAGAAAGGACATTCAGCACCAAACAAGTGTAAGGGCATATGTCAGAATAAAGTACTCAGATTTGAGGCTGTGTTATCTGGATCAAACCAAACTAAAACCAGACCCACTACTGTGGGGTTGATTCTGACTCTACAGAACTGCCTCGTAGAGTTTCCAAGGAGGACCTGGTTTTTTGAACTGCTGACCTTCTGGTTAGCAAACATAGCACTTAACCACAAAGCCACACAAAGGAATGGATAAAACCAGAGTCCTATGTTTGATCTGGTGCTAATAAGAAAAGCTCAGCCTTGTCTCCTTTTTCTGAGTCCACACACACATTCCGCAAGTCTTTCGTACTTAGCCACTTCTCTTTTTTGCCCTTTTCAAATACGCAGTTGTGTAGCAAACATTCTTTATTCCCCTTTTCAGAGTTGCTCTCAGAAAAGGGTCTGATTTACGTATTGGTGTGACTGTATGTCACTGTGTCACCTTGCTCTACCACGTTACATTGGGAAGCTCAGTACAGGAAGGAGTAATTCCAAACCCTATTAAAGTGATTTCTTTCATGGCAAAAATAGTGGTATGTTTGGGAGAGGAGGAGCTTTTCAGTGATACTAAAATTTTGTTGGGGCCTCAGACATCTAAGCTACCCATTAAAAATCTGAGGGAAGTTTGGCAGGTCCTCAAAAAGGCAAACAGAGTTGCCATATGACACAGCAATTCAACACATAGGTCTGTGCCCAAGAAAAGTGGAAACACATGTCCATGTCAGAGCAGCATTCCTCATAATAGCCAAAAAATAGAAACATGTCTCTCAAATGAAGAGTGGAAGATTAGAATGTGATATGTCTGTACAATGGAATATTATTTAGCCCTAAAAATGAAGTTCTCTTATATGCTACAAAGAAGATAAACCTTGAAAATATTATGCTATGTGGAAGAATCCAGACATTAAAATCGTATCATATAATTCCATTTATGTGGAAGATCCCGAATAGGCAAATCCATTGAGACAGAAGTAGATAAGTGACTTCTAGAGTCTGAGGGGAGGAGAAATTACAAATGACTGTTAATGGCTGCCAGGTTTCTCTTTGTGGTAGTGAAAATGTTCTGGAATTGGACAGTATTGATGGTCACTCAACCTTGAGATACTAAAAACCACTGAATTATATGCTTCAAAATGAATTTTATGTTATATGAATTGTAGTATATCTCAATTTAAAAAATAGGAAAGAGTAGGAGAGGGTGGGGAAAAAAATCTAGGCAACAGAAGCAGAAGTTGCAGCCAAGATGGGGCATGAGGACAGCCTTGGTGGGAACTCTGAAGACAACGAAGCTGGCTTGCCCGTCAGTCCTCCTTGCTGAGTAGAGGCCCTCTGCTTAGCCACAGACTAAAGTCTAAGGAATATTATGAGGCCTTCTTCTTCATACTCAACCAACAAACCACATGCCATTGCTCCACACAGCCTGGCTTGCGAACCATATTTTCCCAGGAGACTTTCAAACCATATTTTCCCGGGAGACTTCCAAAATGACAAACCACATGTGGCATAAGGGTAAAAAAACTGAGTAAGATCTGTGTTATGCCATTCAGTTTGTGAAGAACTTGCTGAGGCAACCTCCAAAAAAGGCTGTTTATTACCAGGATCCCTGAGAGGTATTTTTCAGACAGGCTTCTGGTGACTGACTCTGCTGTGTCTTGAGCTCTTGGCCTTGGACTGTGCCTTACCTAGCTCCTCTACTCTGTGCTTGCTGCAGCAGAAAGTTCCTGCATAACCCGACTCCACAGGAGCTGGGAGGGCTGGCTTTGCTAATGGTCAGGGCTTCGGTACAGCCCCAGTCCCCAGGACAGCTCTTGGCCGCTGTCGCATACTGATCAGAGGCCATGGGTAAGACAAGGCCTGCCACAGGACTGATGTGATCAAAGGAGTAATGCTATCTAGTTAGTCCCAACTCACAGCTACCCTTTGTGTGTCAGAGGAGAACTATGCTCCATACGGTTTTCAATGGCTGATTTTTCACAACCAGATCACCAGACCTTTCTTCAAGGGTGCCTCTGTGCTGCTCAAACTGCCAACCAACAGGCACAGTAAACACAATGCTTGCTTTCCTTACCACATCATTTATAACATAAAATTTCACATTTTTTTCCACCAGGTCAAAGATTCTGTGTGTAGGTGTGGCTGGCATCTGTCTTTCTTCCACCCTCACAAGCACCTTTCTACATAAGCAAAGCCTCTCTGCAAATGTACAGTCCCTGACGGGGATAAATGACCCCAGAAGCAATTGTAAGCACAGGCTTACTTGTGCTTACTAACTTGTAGTGAACAATTTCATAAGATATAGTAAAAACCATGTGAAATTGTCCACTATAGGTGGTCTGGTAAGCACTGTGTTTACCTTACCTATTGGAGTTACCAGAGATTATATTTTATACAGAACTTCCTAGTCCCAGCTGTAAAAATTAAAAAAACATCTCCACTAAATTACACCCCAAAATGTATTTCCTGTCAGTCCTAATAATAAGTGATTGCATAACTATAGAAACAGCTATTTTGGGAGAAGAAAATCAGAGAAAACTGAATCTTTAGAATAGCGTTATAAAACCCGACTTTGCTTAGTATAACTTTGAACTCTGCTGCACAGAGAGCACAGGTTCTTTTACACTTTGTGCACAATGCTTCCATGGTCAACTCCTGTAGGATCGCATTCCTTTGAATAATTGATTTTAGAATACTCTTGAAGAGAGAGAATACCCCAGAAAAAGAGAAAGGCAGTGAGGAAGGGTGGTGAATCTCCACTGCCACGTGTTTGCCTTTTGTCACCTGTGGGGTGGCCGTGACGCACATCACACCTGCCAGCACTTGAGTTCTCATGTCCTGGAAGGGTAGCTTTCAGAATCATGTGGAAATTATTCGCAAAATGAAGTTTCAACTTTAAAGTTGACTTTCGGCTGGTCATTTTTAACATAAAAGAAACTAAAATATTACTGTATGCTGTTAACATTAACTGTATACACTTACCACTTTGATGCGTACAAGCGTTCTTCCTACCTCTCATTTTGACCTTGTTGCCAAAATTACTGGTAGTCTTCTTTCTTAGGCCTGCAGACTATAGGAAAAGGCAGCAGGAAGGCATCTAACAGATCTGCTACTAAAGCCCTGTTTTTAACAGTTTCACTGAAACCAAAAACCAAACTGACTGCTGTCAAGTAAATTCATACTCATAGTGGCGTTCTCGGACAGAGTGGAACTACCCAATAGGATTTTCAAGGAGTGGCTAGCGGATTCAAAGTGCTGACCTTCTCGTTAGCGCTTCAGCTCTTTAACCACTGCACTGCCAGGGTTCTGTAGTTTTACCAGATGAGGTTAAAAGACCTTTGTTTCCAAGCCATTCCAAAATCATGAACTATTCCATGTGCATATTTCAAATCTGTAAAAAAATTGCCATGGACTATCCCTTCAGCCAATTTACATGCTCAGCGAAGTGCGGTAAGTTTGGCTTGTTGAAGCAGAGTGATTTTGGAGAGTAACTGGCTTTCAAGGACTTTGGTAGAAGCTGTAACAGCATAGTCAGCTAGATAGTGAGAACTAGGAGTTGGTTTCAAATACGGGTCATCTACAAATAACAACATATCAAAGTTTGCCAAAGGGCTCTCTTTTAAATCACTCTGCGTAGTCAGAAGCTACCTGGTTTAAGTGCAGACAGTTATAGGACAGGCATCTTCATCAGCTATAGAGAGAAGGGTAACCGAAACCAAACCCACTGCCACCAAGTCAATTCTGACTTATGGCAACCTTGCAGGGCAACGTAGAACTGCCCCATAGGTTTCCCAGGGGGTAGCTGTTAGATTTGAACTACCAACTTTTTGGTTAGCAAGTGAGCTCTTAACCTTTGTGCCACCAGGTCTGTAACCCAGTATTATTGATACCAAAAGGAGCACTTCGTAAGTGCTTCCTAGCAGATATATGTTCAGTTAAAGCAGACTTAAGTAATGTAGGTACAGTATGGGATGCATATACATTTAAGAGGTTTCCCAAGACTGTATCTGCCATGTTTTCCACTGACTTTGCTGTAGTGGCCGCTACACTAAGACATGGAGAGAGAGCTCTGGCTATTGATCGGGTCTAGCTATAGGCTGATGTTGTTACTGGACAAAACTCCAGATTCTTGTTACCTGCCCCAAATAGCTAATCTCTGAGACAGGTTTTTGGGTGGGTAATTAAAGAGCAAGTTTATTTACTGTGCCCTATTGGACACAGGTATCAGGAAAATACTACATCAAGGTCCTGCTCAAATTGTGTCAGGCAAGGTCAAAGTATTTAAAGGAGGGGGGAGTTGCATGCAAAATGTAAATACAGGTATTGATGCTGGCATTAGGGAAACAATGTGCTTGATTAGGAGTGAAGACCGGTATCTGTCTGTGGGGCTCAAGAGTCTTTGAAGACAAGTCGAAAGCCAGAATGCAGACTGCAGAAGCCAGAGTGGCACCTGCATCTTCCACTGACTCTTTTATCTGTTCTCATGTTTATAACAAGCTGTGGAAAACTGTAAAGACATATTTCCATAGCCCCTATCAGTGACTTTGTGTCATGGCCAGTAATTTTTTTTTTTTTTTTGCTTTAACAAGAGAAATTTATTTCCTCACAGTAAGGTAGGCTAAAAGTCTAAATCCAGGACCTTCTCCAGCAGGGAACTCAGGTCCAAAGGGCAGCTCTGCTCCTGACATTGCTTTCTTTTTTTTAATTTTTATTTAACATGACTGAGTGAAAATATACATTCATGTATAAATGTACATGCCCACCTATATGCAGCTTCCACTGCTCTCCCTGTCCGGTGACAGCACACTATTCCTCTCTGCTCCATACATGTCTCAGCCTCCCAACAGCCTCCTTTCCCCTCCTCTCCGTCCACTCCCCTTCCTCCAGCCAGAGGTCAGCAAGATGATATCCTATAGATGCATAGAACCATAAAGTGCTTCCAGTATATGGTTACTCTGCATTGCATGGCCAGTAATTTTTAAGACAGGAGAAAAGACAAGTCAGTTTTATAAAGAGAATTAAATCTTTACTGTCTATTTGGACTTCCCTTTTTAAGATTGGTTTGTCTAAAGGCTTCCCTCCTGTTTCAGTGTAACCCATAGATCTCTTTTGTCACCGGTGTTTCTGAGTGTCTTGGTTATTTAGTGCTGCTTTAACAGAAATACCACAAGTAGATTGGTTTAGCAAACAGAAGTTTATTCTCTGACAGTCTAGTAGACTAGAAGTTCAAAATCAGGGCATCGACCGCAGGGGAAGACCTTTTCTCTCTGTCAACTCTGGAAAAACATTTTTATCATCAGTCTTCTCCTTGGACCAGGAGCTTCTCAGTGCTTGAACTGGGGTCCGAAGGACACACTTTTCCTGGTACTATTTTCGTGGTGTGTGAGGCCCCCATGTTTCTCTACTTCTTTTTTATAGCTCAAAAGATTAGCACAAGACACAGTCCAATCTTGTATATTGAGTCCTGCCTCATTAACATAACTTCCACTAATCTCATCAACATCATGGAGAAAGGACTTAGAACACAAAGAAAGTCACATCAGATGACAAGACGGTAGGCAGTCTCACAATCTGGGAATCATGACCTAGCCAAGTGGACAGATATTTAGAGGGTACACAATTCAATCCATGACACTGGATAACAGTATTGAATGCATTAACCAAAACTTCATGGACAGAAAGTGCAGAGTCTAAGTGATAATTAGGAAATCCTAAAGCATATGTTTTAATCAAAGCTTCTTTAAATTTAATTATTGCCTCTTGATCTTCAAGGGTAAGATGGAATGACCAGGCTTAGAAGCTTTCAAGTATGTGAAGGCTGTGTTGTTAAAGGGTTAATTAGGTATTCCAGCTCCCCAATAACCACAAAGACCCTGAAATCCCATTAGTTGTTACTTTGTCTTAAGCACAGAAAAAGCAGTGATAGCAAATGCCTTCTGCAGAGATTGCATGGCCTAGCTATTTGACAGAAGGCTGAGCTAGTTGCAATTTTTCCTTTGAAACTATGTTCACCAAGGGCTGAAAGTTTTAACAATTCAATACTATTTCTAAAGAAACCTGCTAAGATACTGAGCTCACCAGCAGATAATCCACGTACTATAACAATGAGATTTATTTGGAAATTGCAAAAGTTGTAAATCTGCATGAAAATTCTGAGAAAAATAGCTGGGAGACTCTGTATACCCCTGGGGCATGACATGCCAAGTACGGTGTTAATATCCCAAGTAAAAGCAACCAGGTATCTGCTTTCAGGATCAGCAAGAATGCTGAAAAATGCACTAGAAAGATCTTTAGGAGTAAAGTAATGGCTTCAGAGGAAACATTAAAAAGTAGCAGGTGTAAATTAGGGACAATGGGTTACTTAGAAATAATAATAGAGCTTATTGCATATAGGTCATGAACAACTATCCAGACCCTTCCATGACATTTTTTAACTGGGGCTAGCGCAGGGGACAAGAAAGTCTTCTCTTGTTCTTTCTTTCTTCTTTTATTTTTTATTTTTTAATTTAATTCTATTTTAGATGAAGGTTTACAGAGCAAACTAGTTTCTCACTGAATAATTAGTATATATATTGTTTTCTGATAATGGTTAACAACCCCACAACATGTCAGCACTGTCCCTCTGAACCTTGGTTCACTATCCCCTCCCGCCTTCCGTTCTTTGCCCTTGGGCAGCCGGGCCCCTTTAGTCTTGTTTTGTTTGGTGGTCCTGTCCAGTCTTTGGCTTACGGGTGAATCTCAGAAGTGACTTCATTACTGAGCTGTAGAGGTGTATGGGGGCCATACTCTCAGGGTTTCTCTGGTCTGTGTAGGCCAGCAAGTCTGGTCTTTCTTACTGAGTTAGAATTTTGTTCTACGTTTTGCTCCATCTCCATCCCAGCCGTCTGTAGTGATGTCTTTCAGAGCAGTGGCAGTAGCCCAGCACCATGCACTTGCACTGGCTTCAGTCTGGTGGAGGCTGTTGGGATGTGGTGCATTAGCTCCTTAGGCTAACCTGCCCCTTACAACTTGAGTTTTCTTCATCCTTCATTGCTCCCAAAGGAGTGAGACCAGTGAAGAATCCTACATGGCCACTCACAGGCCTTTAAGATCCCAGATGCTAGCTACTCACCAAAGTAGAATGTAAAACATTTTCTTTATAAACTATGTTATGCCTGTTAAGCTGGATGTTGTTAAGCTGGATGTTCCTCGCGACCATGGTCCCCAGCGCCCTCAGCTCAGCAGTTCAGTCCCTCAGGGAGTTTGAATGTATCTATGGAGCTTCTATGACTTTGCCTTGTACAAATGGTGCTGACTTCCCCAGGAGTGCATATTGTCGTACTTTTCACCAAAGTTACCGCTTATCTACTGTCTAGTTAGTGTTTTTTCCATCTATACCCTTCCCCTCCCTGGTAACCATCAGACCTTGTTTCTTTTGGGGGGGTTAACCTTTTCTTGAGTCTTAGCAGTAGTGGTCTCCTATAATATTTGCTCTTTTGTGATGGACTTATTTCACTCAGCATAATGCCCTCCGGTTTCCTCCATGGTATATTTCGCAGATTCATTGTTGTTCTTTAGTGTTGTGTAATACTCTACTGCGCGTGTGTACGAACCGCCGTTTGTTTATCCATTCATCTGTTACTAGGCATCTAGATTGCGTCCGTCCTTCTGCTATTGTGAGCAGTGCTGCAGTGAGCGGGAGTGTCCGTGTGTCTGTCCTGTGACAGCACTTACTTCTGTAGGATATATTCTTAGTAGTGGGATTGCTGGATCATACTGTTGCAGGAAAGACAGGAGATAACCGTTAAACAAAGCTCCGGGGAGCAAGATCACTCCGAACACCGTTTGTTGTTAGAGGAAGGGGCTTTACTGGCTGCAGAACGCAGTGGACTGACGCCGAAGTCGCTGCCTTCCCCGTCCCGCCAAGTTCCGGAGTTTATATACCTCTGCGGAAAGTTCAGACAAAGAAATCTTCATACAGCATTTCTATTCGTATCAGTAGTTTTACAAATTATCTGTACTTTCTAACTGGTGTTAACATGGTTACAAAGATGAAGATCAGCTAATTCTTAAGTTGTGAGGAGGGGGCTCTCCTTTCTCTGGGGGTCGAACTGCTCACGAGAGACACCTGTGTCGGGCGCCTGGTGCTTTTAACAAAGCTGTAACTCTTCGGGTTTGAGGCGTTCAGGCTTCCGGTGTTTTTAGGAAAGGCTCCAGTTCTTCAGGCTTTCCTGTCTCAAGATGGTATTTCTATTTCTGGCTTTGTAAGGAACTGCCAGTTTGTTTTCCAAAACGGTTGAATCATTTTGCATTCCTACCGACAGTACATAACAGTATCTCTCTCCCTACAGCCCATCCAGTATTTGTTATTTTCTGTGCTTTTCATTCATGCCAGTAATGCCAGCTTGAGACAGCATTGCACTGTGGTTTTGATTTGCATTTTTCTAGTGACTAGTGGAAACCCTGGTGGCATACTAATTAAGTATGCTAATGAAAAGGTCAGCAGTTCAAATCCACCAGGCATTCCTTGGAAACCGTTTGGGGCAGTTCTCCTCTGTCCTTCAGGGCCACTGTGAGTCAGAATTGACTCTATGACAACAACGATTTGATTTTTTGGTTTAGTGGCTAGTGATCACAAGATTGCCTCATGTGTCACTTAGCCACTTGAATGCCACTTGAGTGTCTTCATGGGTGAAGTGTCTGCTCATTCTTAGTTAGATTGTCTTTTTGTTGTAAAAGTGTTAGATTTTCTTGTAGATTTTAGAGATTAGACCTTTGTCTGATTTGTAATAGCCAAAACTTTTTTTCCCCAGCTTATAGGTTCTCTTTTTACTCTTTACTGAATTCTTTGGATGCACATGTTGAATTTTTAGAAGAGCCCAGTTACCAAGCTTATCTTCTGGAGTTTGCATGCTGTTGGTTATAGTTTATATCCTATTAATGCCACGTCTTAGGGCCTCTAGCATTGCTTCTTTCTTTTCTTCAATGAACTTCAGAGTTTGGGGGCTTATATTTAGATCTTTGATCCATGTCGAATTAGTTTTTTGGATGTGGTATGAGGTATGGGTCCCGTTTCTTTGTCCTGCAGATGGACATTCAGCGTTGCCAGCACCATTTATTAAAAAGACCAGCTTTCTCCCATGTGATGGACTTTGGGCGCTGGTCAAAGATCAGATGACCACAGGTGAATGGATTTGTGTCTGCATTCTCAATTCTGTTGCATTAGTCAATGTGTTTGTCATTGTACCAATGCCAGGCTGTTTTGACTACCATAGCTATATAACAGGTTTTTTATAATGAGTCCTCCTACTTTATTCTTCTTTAGAAAGAAATTATTTTGCTTCTCGTTCAAGGGGATATTGTGGGACCTTAGTTAAAGGCTTAGATGTGTCCACTTAAATTTTAGTTGTTTCAGCAGACAAAACGTTACCAACATCTGTGTGATTTATGGCCCACGAAGTTTTGGGGAGGTGAGAAATAACTTCAGGGAGAAGAGGATTTATTGGAACAGAAATTTTGAAGAGATAGTATAAGGGTTTGCATAGGCAAACAGCCTCTTCCTTTTGAATGCTGTCCGTTCCTAAGTTTTGATTAATAATATTTCCCCTTTTTAATTAAATTATAGATGGAAATTCCATTAGATAAAATATCTCTTCCTAATAAATTAACAGGTTTCAGGGCTCAGCAGGAAGAGATGAAAATCTTGCATGGAGCAAAGAGACATTGGTACAGGTTGAGAATGAAATAATGTTTGTTCTTTATTTATAACTCCCACTATAACTGGTCTTCTTACTCCAGAGCAGAGACTTCTTAAACATGTGGGATTTATCGCAGATCTGATAGCTCTGAATCAATTAAAGATTGCAAAGTTCTCCATTAATATACGTAATTGTTTCTCCTTGAGAGTTTAGAGATACCCTAAGAAAAGTCCCTGTTTTGTCTCCACAGTTCTTTCATTCTGAATCAGGGGAAGAAAAAGCAGCTGAGATGGGAACATTCTATTTATTCTTTCACTTAAAGCGTTTTTGGCTTGTCTTAAAGCGTTTGCTTTTCTAATGTCTAGGGTTTTTACAGTAGTTGCAGAAACTAGTCTTTTTAGGTCTAGTGTAGAGTTTAAAACCATTTTTTCTGGGTAGATCCATGTAGCTCTTGTAGCTTGAGAGCAACTAGTTTATTTGTCAGTTTGAGCAGTCTGTTCTGTCTGAAAGTCTGGGCAAGCTCATGAGCTGAAGTAGTTAATTCGTCAGTGGAAGCTGCTTTCCAGCCTAAACTATGCCTCCTAACTAATGTAGAAATTTCAGATTGGAGGCCAGAAATAAATACCACATTAAAACCTCCTGTCTTTCTTCCTTTCATCTGGTGAGTCTAACCCAGAATGTTATGAGAGCTTCTGAAATAATCTGGATTGGTAATCGTAAACACTTCAATTTCTGTGTTGTAAGAATGGACTTTTTCCAGCCTACTTTTGGAGGGAAGGCCTTAAAGATTATGTCGTGCAGCTCACTGACTTTCTGAGAAGGACAGTGGCCATTCTGCCTGTACCTAAAGCTAAATCATTTTAAGATCTTTCTATTCAGCACATTCTAGCCATAATTTTGTTTCCCCAGGGTGAACTATTATAGATTAATTGGTATAAATCAGCCAAACTATGCTAATAAGCATTAATAAAACAACAACAACAAAAAAAAAACAGTGTCATCGAGTCAATTCCAACTCATAGCCACACTGTAGGGCAGAGTAGAACTGTTCCATAGGGTTTCCAAGGACTGCCTGGTGGATTCAACCGGCCAACCTTTTGGTTAGCAGATGTAGCACTTATGCCACCAGGGTTTCCATAAGCTTTTATAAGGACCCTGAATTCTTTGGCAAGTCAAGTCTATCAGGATCCTAACAGAAATTTGGGAGATCTTTGGCAATACTGTATAGTTCTGTATGAGTTCAGGGAACAAAAGTACTAAGAGGACTCTTTGGATTTTCTCTAATGTTCACTCTAGGTTCTGCAGAGCAAATAGTAAAAGGCATTTTAAAGATAGGTTCTAAACTTTCTGACCTTGACCTGGCTAGTTTAGGGGTCTTTGATACTACATTCTCTGATGTAGAAATTTCATAAATAGCATCTTCTGTCTTTGAATCTTTAGTAGATTCTCTCAAAAAGAAAGTTCAGGCAGAGAATTCTAAGAAGGACAGGAAGACAGAGGAGGTTACAGAGCAGAGGTTGCTGTCAAGGGGCAGAGAGAGCTGAATCAAGGGGTGTAAATACAGCGGAGCTCTGGCTTTCTAATTATTTTTCTTAGTTAATTCAGAAACTGAATTCTGCAATTCTTTATTCTGGTGCAGTTGGTTTGGAAACAGAATTTCACAGTGAAGGTACTGTACTCTTTTGTTGGCTCTCCGTGGCTTCAAATTGCCAGTTGGAAAAACGTTCTGTTGCAATTTTTTTTTTTTTTAATCTAGGACTTCCTCTGTTTAACTTACTGCATGAATGACTTAACCTTGAAAGTTCAAAAGTTCCATCATTTGGCCGTTCATCCAATTTGCTTATAGTAAAATCATGCCAAGTAAACAAAAATAAACATTGCCAGCCAAGCCAAGTGCCATCGAGTCAGATCCTACTGATGGCAACGCTAGGGGCCAGGGTAGAACTGACCCGCAGAGTATTCAAGGAGCGCCTGGTAGATTTGAACTGCCAACATTGGGAAGAACTATAATGTTTTGTCATATAATAATCAGGAGTTTTTGGAGGAAACTCCGTCTTGCTCTTCAGATTGGCATTACCCATGTTTTCAGAGACAATGTAAGTTAGCTTCAGAAGCTCTTCAAACAGAAGATCAGAGCTCCCAGCTTCTCAGAACCAGCTAGTTTCTTTAACAGGAGTGCTATAAAATTTGGAAATACAGCTTCTCATGGTTCTGAGGTCCCTAAGCAGTGACCCTGAGGTAGCTGAAACAAAAGAATTTATGTTCTGTTCAAAAGATGGAAGAGAAATACAAATCCTTCCATAAAGTTGAAGAGCCTCTATACAAAGTGAGGCTTGGACCCAAGAGCTCTCTAGCTGCTGCAACTCCTTAGGATCCCAGTAAAAAGCAGACAGGCCCAAGAGATCTTGCTCATGCCAGAAGCTCTAATTTCTTGTTGTTCCAGATACTACGGAGGTAAGTCTGTTCGTGATTGCCAGATAATGTCCTAGTGAAGTCACTGGGCCAATATTCCAGTTTGATGTGAAAAATCAAAAATTATTCAGCAATGAACTGCAGGATAGCATGTATTTAGTTTAGCTATAATGATATGCTCTATGATACAGGCAAAACAGAAATACTTAACAAGTAGAGTGAGCACATCAATGCAATGGAAAAAAAAAGGAGATGAGATTTACAGAGGCGGTAGTTAACTGTGAAACTTTGTTTACGTACATTTCTAGTCTAACACAAATCTCTCATGCTCCATGCAATTTAACTAAGGCAGTATTTCTAAAATGAAAAGTATAAACAACTTCAACATGAAAGTTGAGTAATATGGAAGCTTAGTGGTACATTTGTAGCTGGACTAACTTAACTGGATCTTTGGATACAGAACTATTAGTTAAAACAAGACAAAAATAACCGTTGCCATAAAGTCAATTCCAGTTCATAGTGATCCTGTAGGAGAGAGTAGAACTGTCCTATAGGGTTTACAGGGAGCAGCTGGTAGACTCGAACTGCTGACCTTTTGGTTAGCTTCTGTGGCACTTAATCGCTGTGCCACCAAAGTTTCCAGACTATCAGTTAGGAACGTGTAAATAGACTCTGCTTATTTAACTGAGAGAAGAGACCATGCGTGGATGCTTCCTGAGGAACTTCTTTATGGTAGTTGAAACAGCAAATTTACCTATAGGCTCTAATTTACTTTAACAATTCAGTGAAGCCTTCTATAAGGCCAGCTTCAGGAACACTCTTAACATAACAAGTATGACTGAATTGTTTTTCAAACAATAAGCTTCACTAGAAGCTTAATGGTTATCAGGAGTGTAGAAATAATAGCCTCAGTTTAATTTCAGAGTAGAATGCTTAATTTTAAATCTGAAATCCCCTCAGTTAGACCTTACAGCACCTCAAAGTTTAAAAGTTAGTCACACGTTGTTTATGGGCAGTATTGTAATTTTTTAACATATTGAAGAACAAATTTAGAGGAGGGGCAAAGTAAGAGGATAGTAGTCTTGATATGACTTGGTCAGCCCTAGCTTCTTCATTTTTACAACCCTTCATTTTTACAACCCTTCATTTTTACAACCCTTCATTTTACAACCTCTGCTCTGAGGCTCCAGAAGAAGTATAGGACGACTTCACACATATTTTGACCTAAAAGTTTTTTTGTAATCTCTTAATACAAGTACTCCTTGTGTGGAAGCCACTGTGCATAAGAAAAGTCCACTGGGCCTGTCCTGATTTGACTCAACTCTCATTGTTTCTGTCAAAGAGTGTCTCTGTGCTTCAACCCAGCCCTAACACTAGTTTCTGCTGAAGTTTCACTGTATATCATAGATTCATTTTGAAGGCTGTCTGAATCAGCCCCTTTGATTTATAGTTTAAAAAAAAAAAATTCCAATTTTTTAATGCCATCAGGAGGCATAGAGGTTGATTCTGACTTACAGCCACGCTACAGAAGAGAGTAGAAGTGCTCCATAGAGTTTCCAAGGAGTGCCTGCTGGGTTCAAACTGCCATCCTTTTGGTTAGCAGTCATAGCATTTAATTGTGCCACCAAGATTTCCTTTAATGCCTTAGAGCTGTGATTTTCAAATGATTTCTTAGAAATGTAATACTTTGTCAGACAGAATCTCAAGTGGATGCCAGTATAAAAAGAGGTAAAGCTAGGCCTCTCTTCTTCAGTGGCAGCTACCATTATCTTTCCAAATCCCCTGGAGCACTGGACTCCCCAAAGCCTGGGTAAAGCTAGGACCTGTTTCAAAGTTTTTAGCAGCAGAATTATTTATCTAAATGAAGTTTATATCAAATAACAACTCAAAGACACTTATTAGGATAAAAGATCAAACTAAACTGATATCGTATTGTTGTTAAGCTGCTGTCAAGTCAGTTCTGACTCATAGTGCCCCTATATACAACTGTTTTAGTCAGCTAGGGTTGCTGTAACAGAAATACCACAGGTGGATGGCTTTAACAAAGGAAGATTTAGTCTTACACAGTCCAGTAGCTACAAGTCCAAATTCAGGATGTCCACTCCAGAGGAAGGCTTTCCCCTTTGTTGGCTCTGAAGGAAAGTCTGGTATTGCATCAGTCTTTGTCCAGGGAGCATCTTGGAGCAGGAACCTCAGATCTGAAGGACGCACTCTTCTCCCGATGCTGCTTTCTTGATGGTACAAGGTTCCCAATTCTCTGCCTGCTTCTCTTTCTTTTTATCTCTTGCAGAATGAAAGGATTAAGGATGGGGCAAGTCACACTCCAGGGAAACTCCCTTTACAGTGGAGCAGGGAGGTGATCTTCTGAAGGGATTCACAGCCCCACCCTAATCTTTAACATACAGTACAGGAAAACCACAAAGTGGAGGACAGTCACAAGATGCTGGGAATCATGGTCCAGCCACGTGGCTACACCTATTTTGGGGGGGACACAATTCAACCCATGACAACAACAGAACAAAGCACTGCACCATGCTCACAATCTTTGTTATGCTTGAGCCCATTGTTGCAGCGGTCCATCTCATCGAGAATCTTCCTCTTTTCTGTTGACCCTTGACTTTGCCAAGCCTTGTGTCATTCTGGGTATACTTCTTCCAAGATAGATTTCTTTGTTCTTTGCTATATTCAATATTCTTCACCAACATGACAATTCAAAGGCATCAGTTCTTCTTTGGTTCTCTTTATCTTCCAGCTTTTACATGTGTATCAGATGACTGAAAATACCATGGCTTGAGTCAGGCACACCTTAGTCTTCAAGGTGACATTTTTGCTTTTCAGCACTTCACATATTTCTTTTGCACAGATTTGCCCAATGCAGTGCATCTTTGTCTTCTCAACTGCTGCTTCCGTAAGTATTGATTGTAGATCCAAGGAAAATGAAATTCTTGACAACTTCAGTCTTTTCTCCATTTATTGTGTTGTTGCTTATTGGTCTATTTGTGAGGATTTTTGTTTTATTTATGTTGAGATGTAACCTGTATTGAAGATTATGGTCCTTGATTTTCGTCAGTAAGTGCTTTAAGTCCTCTTCACTTTCAGCAAGGAAGGTGTGTCATCCATATAACACAGGCTTTTAATGAATATTCCTCGAATCCTGATGCCTTGTTCTCCTTCATATAGTCCAGCCTTTTGGATTAGTTGCTTGACATAGAGGTTGAAAAGGTATGATAAAAGGATAGAACCCTGATGCACACCTTTCTAGGTGGCACACAGACAACAGACCACAGCTAGACCATTTAAAGAAGCAGTCTACCATGGCTCAGGAGAACTCCCCAAATAAAGAATCAAAAAGCTTCCCAGGTGAAGAAGCCTTTCTGAAACTATTGGAGGTCAAGTACAAAGCAGTTATATATAGAGCCCTCCTAGAGATTAAACAGAATGCAGTGGAACCAAATGAAAAATTAAGTAAGCTATTTGAACTGACAGAACATCAACAATCTGAAATACAGCAGATCAGTTACAAGATTACAGAATTGGGTGATTCAGTCCAAAGCCAAAAGAGCAGAACTGAGGAGATAGAAGTCAGACTGAGTGACCTTGAGGACAGAGCAACTGACACCAGCATTCATGAAGAGAAATCAGAGAAAAGAAATAAGAAAAATGAAGAAGTATTATGAAACATGTAGGATTCTATTAAGAGGAATAACTTACAAATTACTGGAGTTCCTGAACAAGGAGCAATAGATAAAAATACAGAGAATGTTGCTGTAGAGTTGCTGACATAAAACATCCCTGAAATTGTGAAAGAAGAGAACATAACTATCCAAGACATGTATTGAACTCCACAAAAACTAGACCCCAAAGAAAGATACCAAGACATATTCTAATGAAAGTTAATGAAATGAACATAAGCGGATACTCTTAAAGGCAGTGAGACTCAAAGCAAAGCTAACATTTAGGGGGAAATCCTGTAGGCTTTCATCTGACTTCTCTGAAGAAACGATGTTGGCAAGAAAGCAGCGGGATGACATATTCAGAGCCCTGAAGGAGAAAAACTTCCAAACAAGAATTATATATCCTGTAAAATTGTCTCTTAAATATGACAGAGAAATTAAGACATTCACAGATATACAGAAGCTTAGAGACTTTGCAAAAATGAAACCAAAACTACAAGAAACACTGAAAGAAGCTCTTTGCTTAGAAAAACAAAAACATTAAGTGTATACTTAAGCAGGCAATGGAGGACACAGCATCCAGAATCCTACTCACTTCGGGAAGTCAATAAACTCTGTCAAAACTACATTATTAAAAGAAGGGAACCAGTGATCATAACACTATAACTGTGATATCACCACACTAAACAGAGGGATATATTCTGGTAGGTATAACACTTTCAAATGGAGACGAACTTAAAAATATATGTAGAAGTTAAAGTCTGGTTTAAACTTAGAAGAGTAGAAAAATATTAGGGGTAGCCACAAAGCAAAATAACAGTGTGAAATATCAAAACAACAAGCATACTACTGGAGTCTCAACAAACACAAAACCAACACTGTAAAAGATGATAAGGCAACTCATAAGGAATGACCCAGAACAGAATATTAAGAAAAACAGAAAACATCAACAATGCAAAAATAAATGCATCAAAATGACAGCACTAAACACATACCTATCAATAATTAACACTGAATGTAAATGGACTGAACACTCCAATAAAGAAATGATGACTGACATCATGGATAAAAATATATGACCTGCCCTTATGTTGCTTACAAGAAACATACCTAAGACTCAACAAACTGAAAATCAAAGGATGGAAAAATATATACCAAGCCAACAACATAGAAGAAGAGCAGGAGTAGCAACACTGATCTCAGATTAAATAAACTTTTATGTAAAATCAACCATGGTGGACAAAGATGGTCACTATGTATTGCTGAAAGTTTCAATACATAAGCAGGATATAACAATATTAAATATTTATGCACCAGATAACCCCCCCAAAGACTAAACCCAGTGCTATTGATTCGATTCTGACTCATAGTGACCCTATGGAACAGTGTAGAAATGCCTATAGAGTTGCCAAGGAGTGTTTCATGAAACTGCCAACCTTTGGATTAGCAGATGTAGCACTTAACCACTATGCCACCAGGGTTTCCTGCACTCAATACCAGAGCATCTAAATACATTGAACAAACACTGACTACATTGAAAAATGAGATAGATCACTCCACAATAATAGCTGGAGACTTCAACACTCAATAGTTGGAGACTTCAACACTCCACTCTCAGCACTCCATAGATCATCTAGACAAAAGCTCAGTAAAGATGCAATAGTAGATCTTATTGGAACAATCAGCCAGCTAGACCTTATTGACATACAGAAAACTTTTCACCCATCAACAGACAGATAAATACACCTTCTCCAATGCACATGAAACATTTTCCAGAATAGACCATGTGTTAGGACATAAAGCAAGTCTCAACAAAATCTAAACCATTGAATTATTGCAAAGCATCTTCTTGGACCATAAAGCCATAAAAGTTGAAATCAATAGCAGAAAAATCATATGTAGAAATTCAAACTCATGGGAACTGAACACCTTGCTCAAAAATCCACAGGTTATAGAAGAAATCAACGATGAAATAAAGAAATTTATGGAATCAAATGAGAATGAGAACACATCCTGTGAGAACCTATAGGATACAGCAACAGCAGTTCTCAGAGGTCAGTTTATCCTATAAATGTACACATCGAGAATGAAGAAAAAGAGCTGAAAGCAAGGAATTAACGCAACAGCTTGAACAAGCAGGAAGAGAGCAACAGAGGAACCCCTCAGCCACCAGAAGAAAACAGACAATAAAGATTAGAGCAGGACTAAATGAATTAGAGAATAGAAGAACAAATGAAACAATCAACAAAACCAAAAGCTGGTTCTTTGAAAAGATCCAGAAAAACAGGAGAGGAAACAAATAACCTGAATAAAAAATGAGATGGGAGATATCACAACAGACCCAACTGAAATCAAAAGTATCATAACAGAATACTACAAAGATGGTACTCTTAACAGATTTGAAAACCTAGAGGAAAAGGACAAATTTCTAGATTCTTTACTGCTTACCAAAATTATCACATGGAGGAGTGGAACAACTTAATAAACCCATTACAAAGGAACAGATTGAAAAAGTCATCAGAAAACTACCAACCAAAAAAGTCCTGGCCCAGGTGGCTTCACTAGAGAATTCTTTTTAGAGATGAGTTAACTCCAGTACTACTGAGGCTATTTCACAGTATAGAAAAGGATGGAATACTCCTAAATTCATTCTGTAAAGCCAGCATAATGCTGATACCAAAGCCAGGGAAAGATTCCACAAAAAAAGAAAATTACAGACCAACATCACTCATGAACCTAGATGCAAAAATATTCAACTGAATCCTAGCCCATAGAAGTCAACAGCATATCAAAAAAATAATTCACCATGATGAAGTTGGATTCACACCAGGGTTGCAAGTTTGGTTTAACATCAGAAAAACAATTAATGTGATCAACTGCATAATTAGCACAAAGGATAAGAATCACCTGATTTTGTCAATTGATGCAGAAAAGCATTTGACAAAGTCCAACACCCTTTCATGCTAAAAACTCTCAGCAAAATAGGAACAAAGGGGAAATTCTGTAATGCAAGAAGGGGCATCTATGCAAAGCTAACCACCTATAGCATCCTGAATGGTGAGACACGGAGGGTTTCACTTTCTCCACATTCTTGCCCACACTTGCATTTATCTGTTTTTGTGATTACAGCCACGTAATAGGTGTGAAATGGTATTTCAATGTGGTTTTGATTTGCATTTTGCTGATGGTTAATGCCACCATCCATGTATCAGTTTGCCTCCTTGCTGTGACTCATGTGCGGCTACGATGCTGGAAGCTATGCCACTGGGAATGTGAACTAGACAAGGATCCCCACTCTCACTGCTTCTGTTTAACATTGTACTAGAGATTCTAGCCAGAGCAATTATACAGCACAGAGAAATAAAGGGCATCTGCATCAGCAGAGAAAAAGTAAAAATCTCCCTATTCACAGATGATATGATTGCATATACAGAGAATCCTAAAGAATCCATAAGTAAACTACTGGAACTAACAGGAGTTCAGTGAAGTATCAGAATGTAAGATAAACGTTAAGTAAATCAGTAGGATTCCTTTATACCAATAAGGAGATCATCAAAGAAGAAATCATCAAATCAGTACCTTTTACTATAGCCCCCAAGAAGAAAATTATCTAGGAATAAATCTAACTAGAGAAATAAGAGACCTATACAGGGAGAACTACCTTGCTGCAAGAAACTAAAGGAGACTTAGATAAATGGAGAAACTTACCCTGCTCATGGATACGAAGACTTAACATTGTGAAAATGCTTATTTTATCTAAAGTGATCGGTATATACAGTGCAATCCCAGTACAAATTCCAGTGTCAATTTTTTTAATGAGACGAAGAAGCAATTTACCAACTTTTGAAAGGAAAGAAACCAAGGGTAACTAAAGCACTACTGAAGAAGAGGAACAGTGGGAGGCCTCACACTACCTGACCTTAGAACCTGTTACACTGCCACAGTAGTCAAAACATCCTGGTACTGGTACAAAAAGAGACCTATAGACCAGATGCTACCAGATGCTAAAAGAATGGTGAGCATGGCCCTGAGCATCTGAGAAAGTGACTTGTCACAGAGATTTGTATTTTTCAGATTCTGAAGTCACTATTATGAACTTTTCCATTTCCACCCAGTTCTTGTCTTGGACATAGTTTTCAAATGCAAGCCAGAATTTTTTTTTTTTTTTTTAACAAAGTTCCTGATTTGTAAAAAGTGAGTGGTTCAAGAAAGCAAAAAGAATGGGGGAAATATTTTTAAACCATATGTCTAGTATAAGAACCTTCTATCTACAATACATAAAGAACCCTTTAATATCAATAATAATAAAAAAGGAAATAACCCAATTGAAACGTGTGAAGAATCTGAATAGATATTTCTCCATAGGAGATATACACATGGCCAATAAGTACCCTAAAAGATGTTCAGCGTTGTTAGTCACTGTTGTTGTTGTTATTAGTTGCTATCAAGTGGCTCCAACTCATGGTGTCCCCCGCTCCCATGTACAACATAACCAGATGTTGACCAGACCTGTGCCATCTTTGTAACCATTGACATGTTTGATGCCATTATTGTGGCCATTGCATAGTACCTTCTGATGCAGGGGTTCCTCTTGCAACATTTTATCAAACCATGTTTTGTTATGATTGGCTGATTTTTGGAAATAGATTGCCAGGGCTTTCTTCTTCCTGATCTTTCAGAATCTGGCAGCTCTGCTGGAACCTGACCCCATTGGAACTCTGCTGGTATTTGAAATATCAGTGGCATAGCTTCCAGCATCGTAGCCGCACATGAGTCACAGCAAGGAGGCAAATTGATACTCTGATGGTGGCATTAACCATTAGCAAAATGCAAATCAAAGCCACATTGAAATACCATTTCACACCTACTATGTGACTGTAATCACAAAAACAGATAAATGCAAGTGTTGGAAAGAATGTGGAGAAATTGAAACCCTCATACATTACCAGCAGGAATGTAAAATGGTACAACCACTGTGGAAAATAATTTGTAGTTACTCAGAAAATTAAACATATAATTAATGTACTCACTGCCATATCTAATGTACTCACTGACTCATATCTACCCTATAGAACAGAGGAGAACTTCCCATAGAGTTTCCAAAGAGCATCTGGTAGATTTGAACTGCCAACCTTTTGGTTAGCAGCCATAGCTCTTAACCACTGCACCACCAGGGTTCCCAAAGTTGATACATAATCCAGCAGTTCAACCCAAGGTATATACTAAGAGAACTGAAAATTTACTCCGACACAAGAACTTTTACCCCACTGTTGATTGCAACATTATTCAGAATGGCCAAAAGGTAGAAACAACCCAAGCATCCATCAAGAGGTGAACAGATAGCCAAAATGTGGTAGACAGTGTAATGGAGTATTATTCAACCATAAAAGGGAATGGAGTTCTGATACATACGGCAGTGTGGACAAGCCTTGAAAAGAAGCCAGACGCAAAAGCACAAATACAGTTTGGCTCCCTGTAGGTGAAATATCCAGAACCGGCAAACCCACTGGAACAGAAAATGGATTCGAGTTGCACAGGACCGAAAGGGGCTCAGGGACTATGAGAAATAACTTCTTGGAATGGTGTATCTTTTGGGTGTGTGAAAGTGTCCTATAAGTGATTGTGGGGATGGTGGTACAACTCTGTAACCATGAATAACAGTTAATTGTGCACTTTAAGTGATGTTTTAGTCAGCTAGTGATCCTCCAGCAGAAATACCACAGAGTAGATGGTTTTAACAAAGGAAAGTTAATTCTTACACAGTCCAGTAGGCTACAAGTCCAAATTTAGGATGTCCACTCCAGGGGAAGGTTCTCCTCCTTGTCAGCTCTGGAGGAAAGTCCAGTATTGTATCAGTCATTGTCTAGGGAGCATGTTGGCGCAAGAACCTTGGGTCTGAAGGACGCATTTCTCTCCTGATGCTACTTGCTTGATGGTGTGAGGTTCCCAGTCCTCTGCCTGCTTCCCTTTCCTTTTATCTCTTGCAGGATGAAAGGATTAAAGGTGAGGCAAGCCATTCTCCGGGGAAACTCCTTTTACAGTGGAGCAGGGAGGTGATCTTATAAAGGGATTTACAGTCCCATCCTAATCTTTGAACATACAGCATAGGAAAACCACAAAATTGAGAACAGTCACAAGATACTGGGAGCTGTGGCCCAGCCACGTGGCTACACATTTTTGGGGGACACAATTCAATCCATGACACCCCCAAAACCAAACCTGCTGCCGTTCAGTCAATTCCAGCTCATAGAGGCTACCCCATAGGGTTTCCAAGGAGCACCTGGTAGATTCAGACTGCTGACTTTGTGGTTAGCAGCTGTAACGCTTAACCACTATACCACCAGGGTTTCTGTGAGCTGATATTACGCCATGAGGTAGTCTTTCTGTCCTGACCAGTCCCCCACTCTTTAGTATAAATCCTAGGTGTATTCCTTAGACCTACGTAAACAATTACTCAGGAAATTCCTAAAATTATCTCTCAGGAATCAAGGACAAAGACCAAATTACACTCTGTAAGGTAGTTCATTACCTCACAAATACCAAGTAAACAAATGGAAAGAGAGCCTGGATTCAAAAATGCTGAGCCAGTTTTCAGTAGAAGTTAAATTTTCCTTAGCTATAAAATGAATGCTATCTTGCCGGTTTGCTGACTCTCTCAGCACTGTGACAGTATAGGTATGCAGCTATGTCAAAGCTACAGAATGTCACGTTCTACATAGTTTTACTTTCTCTTTTATATCAGTTTAAGAGTAAAAGGGGAAGAAATAGAAAGAAAAGTGCCAACTCAGAATAGAGTTCCAGTCTTGTGAAAGTTAGCACATGATTTTATAAGGGGTTATTTGCTCAAGGATTTTAAGGTGTTCTTCTACTTACAGAGCCTGGTAGAATAACAGCTCATTAAATGATTGTTAAATCAATAAGTCAATCTAATTAAGCTTATAAAACTCAGTACTGGATGGATTGATGGGCCACTGCTGAGTACTGACATAGGCAATTATTTACCACCGTGCCAGGGACAATGCCTGGCACATAGTATGTGTTCAGGAAATGTTTGTTAAATGAACAGATTTTGTACTGTAACTATTCTTTTTTGTTTTGTTTTGTTTTCTGTACTATTCATAGTAAACCATCTTCAAGATTACAAAACTAATTTTTTATAAAGGTCAGCTAGTTAAAAGCAAAATACGTTAATCATTTCTTCCCTCCTTCTAGTAAATGATGAGAGGGTATGTTCACAGCATCAAAAATGTAACTAAAAATTTAAAAATAAGACTTAGAGAATAACATTCAAAAAAAGGAGGAAGAAAAACATTCCTTAGAACAATTCACACATCAGTGGATAGAATTATGTATCCTTATTACACCAAACTCCATTGATCACATAATATCTGAAATTCATGACATCAACAAAAAACTGTCATTGAAATATAAATTTTACTGTAGTATTTCATTAACTTACTTCAGGACATATAAGTACAGGTAGAATTTCTGTTTGGTTATTAACAGTTTTGTTCATATAGCAGCAGTTAAGTGCATGGCAGGCCCCTGTGTTTTATTTTCTTTGGCAGTAATGCTTTGGCTTGGCAGTGTAAATCATGTGTCACACACTGTTTCTGCAAAAGGGAATAAAGATCCCTTATCCTTTATACAAAAAATCCCTTGATGGCACTTGAGATGCACTGTCAATTCTGACTCATAGCAATCCTATGAGTCAGACAGAGTAGAACTGCCCCATAGAGTTTTCAGGGAGTGCCCAGTGGATGCATACTGCTGAGATTTGGTTAACTTAACTGCTGTGCCACCAGAGTTTCTGCAAAAAGGAATAGATGATCCCTTATACCAGTTACCTGACATGTACACCTAAGAAAGAGATTGCTTTGCTGTGACTTTCTGTTAAGATACTTGCACTGACTAAATATACTTTCATGTAAAATAGACAAGATTTAGTAGATCAGATTTCCAGAGAAGGAGATTTTTTTTTAATTATCCTCAGTTGAATATGTTTAATGATATTTCTGATATCTCTAAAACAAGGAATTCAGCATAAAGTGAATGTAGATTTGGAGGTCAGTTTCTCACTGCATTCCTCTTCTGACACATGGCATGCTCTCAACAATTCACATGCCTGGTGTTGAGAAGAGAGTAGAGCAGGGTCCCCTCTTCACCTAGGAGCCCTTGAGCTGCCTTCTCCTTTATTAACCATGTGCTTCTCTTAAGGATCTAGGGGAAATCTTGGGGACCTACCTGGAAAATGATCACTAAGACATATAAATATGGACAGTGGCAGAGAAGAGAAAAAACTAGAACTCATCCAAGAACAAGAAATGTTGAATGCAGCATTCTTGTTTCTCTGTTTTATTTCATTTAAATGACATCAAGGAATCTGCAAAATTTTGTACATGGTTGTAGGTTAGTATACAGTTAGTTTTAATTCTTTTAATCACTAAAACATATGAACCAGTTGCCTTCAAGCAACCTGTTTTAGTCAGCTAGGACTGCTCTAATAGAAATACCACAGAGTGGATGCCTGTAACAAAGGAAGGTTTATTCTTACACAGTCTGGTAGGCTGCAAGTCCATATTCAGGATGTCTGCTCCAGGGGAAGGCTTTCCCTTTGTCGGCTCCAGAAGAAAGTCCAGTATTGCATCAGTCTTTGTCCAGGGAGCATCTTGGCGCAGGAACCTCAGGTCTGAAGGATGCAGTCTTCTCCCAGTGCTGCTTGCTTGATGGTGTGAGGTTCCCAACTCTCTGCCTGCTTCTCTCTCCTTTTATCTCTGGTAGGATGAAAGGATTAAGGGTGGAGCAAGCCATACTCCAGGGATACTCCCTTTACAGTGGAGCAGGGAGGTGATCCTATGAAGGGATTTACAGCTCCACCCTAATCCTTTAACATACAGCATAAGAAAACCACAAAATAGAGAACAGTCACAAGATACTGGGAATCACGACCAAGCCACATGGCAACACCTATTTTGGGGGGGACAGAAGTCAATCCATGACAAAACTACTCTAAAAATCCATTTTCTTTCTTCTGAAATGTGCTAAGGTTTACTATTAAATATTATTTTTCAGATTTCAGTCTTGTCTGAGATTTATTATATTTAGGACGTGGTTAGTAATGGTTATTTACAGGCACCCTATTTGCTCCTTAAAAAGAAATACCTGCCAGATACTTCTGTGCCGCAATTGTGGAGAAGAATCCATGAGACGGAACTAGAGGGACTAAAGGGTGTCGAGCTTTATAGAACATCATGTGATGCGCCATGTTTGCCCATTACCGACCCCTCTGCTCATACTGCTTGTCCCCTAGCCATGAACTCAGTAACTATGTGCGGGGGACATGCGAGAACTGGAGAATTCAAATGACAGAGCAAAAAAGGCTGTTGGTTCTATTTTCCCTGAGTTAGTTCATTTCTGATGATTTAATTTAGTCATTTTAAAGTTAACACTTTTCTTTAATATTGCAGGACTTTTAATGGTCTTAAAAAATTGCAAGTGAACTGGTACATTATCTAAGTGTACAAACCATGAGAAATGCTCTGCTTTGCGAGAGAATATTTTTATGTTCTAAAAATTATTTCTGGTAGGACTTAAAAAGCATCTCTGTAATGACTAAGGACTTTGAGCATCTTTTCATACGTTTGGTGGCCATTTGAATGTCTTCAGTTAAATGTCTACTCCAGTCCTTTACCCATCTTATAATTGGGTTGTCTTTTTGTTGTTAGTCTGACAAAGTTTTACATATATTTATGCACACACACATACATATATATACATGTGTGTGTATATGCGCCGACTCGATGGCACTTGGCTGGCTGGCATGGAAACCCTGGTGGCATAGTTGGTTAAATGCTACGTCTACTAACCAAAAGGTCGGCAGTTCAAATCCTCCAGACATTCCTAGGAAACTCTATAGGTCAGTTCTACTTTCACATCCAGGGTCACTATGAGTGGGACCCAACTTGATGGCAGTAGGCTTTTGGGGGAGGGCGTTATATATGTTTATATATATAGAACACATGATCCTGGACTTTGGGACTTACCAGCATCCAGTCATGTGAGCCGTTTCCTTAAGATAAATCTCTCTCTGTGTGTGTGTACACACACAGCACGCATATGCAGATAAAAACATGTATGTATGTATATACATACAGGTTCCAAGGAACCAGGAACATATATATATGTTATTAGATTCTTATCGGATATATGGTGGTATGGATTGAATTGTCTCTCCCAAAAATACATGTTGTAAATCCTGACATGCATGTCTGTGGTTATACTTCCATTTGTGGATGAGTTGTCTTATATTGATGAGAAAGGATTACTCAAGAGTATATCTTAAGTCAATCTCTTTTGAGATATAAGAGATTAAACAAGCAATCAAGTGAGCAGAGATGGGAAAATAGTGATTCTGTCTTAGTTTTGTAAGTGGCTATAACAAACTGAAATTTGTTTTTTCTCGGTTTAGGAGGCTAGAAGTCCAAATTCAGAGTGGCTTGTGAGGAAGGCCTTCTCTTTCTTGGTCCACGTTGATCAGGACAGCCTCTTCTCACCCATGTGCAAAAGCAGGCCTCTCTCCGGCTCTGGCCCCTCTTTACCTCAGCCTGGCCTCTACCCTGTTAGAGGAAGTGCTACAAGTTCTTTAGCCCTGCAAATAAGTAACTAGAAACACCCTACTCATCCAGGAAATACCTTGCCTGAAGGCACTCAGCTCTCTCTTGCTCTAGATTCATCTGTCTCACCATTCTAACCTCTGGTTGTTAGGATTTGAGCCATCAGCCTATCCTCTGATCTGCCAACTTTGGGCTTCAGCAGCTTCTAGAGCAGTTAGTGTAGCAGCCTTTCTGCCAGTTCCGTGAGTCAATATCCTGTTGTCTGACTTGGAATCACTAACTCCTGCAAACACATGAGTCAAGGGAAGCCTCCAGCCTGACACTTGACCCTGGACTTTAGGACTTAGAAGCATCTAATCATGTGAGCCATTTCCTTAAGATAAATCTCTGTGAGTATGTGTGTGTGTGTGTGTGTGTACACACAAGCGTGCATATGCAGATAAAAACATGTATGTATGTATATACATCAGGTTTCAAGGAACCAGGAAAGAACATGAAGACCCAAGGACCTTCCCCAAGAGCCGACAGAGAGAGAAATCCTTCCCCTATCACCAGCGTCCTATATTTAGACTTCTAGCCTTCTAAACTGAGAGAAAATAAATTTCTGTTTGTTAAAGCCACCCACTTGTTCTGTTATAGCAACACTAGATAACTGAGCCATATGGTTTCCAAAGATATTTTCCCATTTAGCAGCTTGTCTTTTCATTTTTTTTAGTAAAGTCTTTTGATGAACAAAATTTTTAATTTTCATGAGAGCCCACTTACTTATTTTGTCTTTTTTTATTTGTACTTATGTCATTATGTTAGACAACCCATTGTTAAAAGCTAGGTCCTTAAGCTTTGCTCCGTGTGTTTTCTTCTAAGAATTTTATGGTTTGCACATTTAGATCTTTAATCCATTTTGAATTTGTTTTTATGTATGGTATGAGGCATGGGTCTCTTTTATTTTTCTGCATGTGGAAATCTAGTTTTCATAACACCATTCATTGAAGTGACTTCCTTCCTCATCAAATGGACTTAGCAACCTGTGTCAAAAATCAGGTGACCATAGATGTATGAATTTATTTCTGGACTCTCAATTCTATTCTGTTGGTCTATGTGTGTATTGTTATATTGGAACAGGCTGTTTTAATTACTGTAGCTGTATAATGTGTTTTAAATTCAGGAAGTGTAAGTCCTCCAACTTTGTTCTTCTCTTTCAACATTGTTTTAGATATTCAGGGCCTCTTGTAATTCCATGTAAAGTTGAGGATTGTTTTTTCCATTTCTGTTAAAAAGGTTGTTGGGTTTTTCATCAGGATTACACTGAATTTATAGATTGCTTTTAGTAATACTGACATTTTAACAATATTAACTCTTCTAATCAATGGCCATATATTTAAGTCTTCCAGTTTTTCAGCATTGTTTTATAACTTTTACTTTACAAGTCCTTCATGTCTCTGATTAAATTTATTCCTAAGTATTTTACTCTCTTAGTCTAGTGACAGGACATATTTAGATTTAATTGTTCATCCTGTCATGAAATGGTTGAGTTATTCAATGCAGAAAAGGAGAAAAAAGAATCCCTGTGAATACATTTTTATATTCCATATTAGAATATCAGCGAATACAGAAGTTACGGTTCTCATAACACTGTTGATCACCACATGACACACAAGAAGTATAAACCATACTCTTAACTACATATGGAGTAATTCAGAATTCTGTTTATGTGCTACTTTTCTGTTTCCTTCTCTTTCCTGTTTTCATTTTTAAACCTTGACATCTTGTCAACATATGTTGTGATATACTCAATGTAGTCCTTGAAATAATAACCGAGTGCACATGTATATATCCAGTGCCATTTCCTGTGGATACTTAGATGTCCAGCAGGCATTTTTTGAAGCTCCATTGCATTCCAGAGAGAGAGTAGTACCAGCTACAAAGTCGTGAACCAAAATGTCACATTCCAGACCTATCTGATGGGACAGGCTGCTACCTAGTGAATCAGCACAAATCAGTACACAGATACAAAATTGAGAGAAAATCTCTGAAAGAAAATTTGAGGTATAACATTCCAAAACTATGAAGACATACCTACTGCTGTTGCGTTGGGTCCAACTCATAGCATATTTCATTTGAACAAAGAGTTATACTTCCAGGGGCAAAAAGCAGCAGCAGCTTGGCTAAACTGTCACCAGATTAACATCCTAGTCCTCAGCAATGACTGACACAGGAAAAAAGGAAGAAGAATGCTCTGCTTTTAAGTGCACCACATTGTAACAGGTGTCAAGGACACTGTGCCAGGCTGCACGTGCTATTCTCTACTATGGTAGAAATGCTAAATACAGCAGCAGCATAGCACAGAGAAGGAGGGTTCTGGGAAGGCGTATTCAAGAAGGTGGCTTTTGAAGGCTGGTTGAGATTGCCAGAGGAGAGACGCAGGGAACCCGAACGGTGCACACAAGGTGGGATCGTGTACTTCATTCTCTGTTTCAGTCAGGTGACTCAGGTGATGCCTGGTTTAAATGCTTCTGTCTGTCTGTCTGTCTGGAGCCCAGCTCCAGCAGCTTGGCTGCCATGGGAAATAAATGCCCAGTTTTGAGGAGGAGTGTGATATAGTCAGAACTGGGTTTGAGGAAGATGAGTGTGACATACCGCATTCCCATTATGTGTGGTACGAAACCGTGTTGCAGCTATCCTAGAGGCACAGAGTCTGAATTTAAATGATCTATAAACATTTTTTAAATAGTATTGAGTTGTAGTCAAAGAATGGGTCAAAAAGGAAAGCGTTGAATGCTTATGGCTGAAGTTTGAAAGTCTGCACTTCTGAAGGGAGTGGTATGAATTGTAGACTTATTGACAGCTTTATGAATGAGAGTATGGCTCCCTGTACTTCATTCTCTCTGCGCAACGTAGAATTACAACATAGCCTGTCAGGCTTAAATGTGACTGAAGTTCCTTGGATAGCCATAAAATATCAAACAGAATCATATCAGCAAACTATGAGTCTTATTTTATTAAGCCACAGGAGAGAATTTACAGATCGAAAGTGCTAGCAGCTGCCCTGTGGACTGAACTCTCATCTACAGATAAAGCCTGCTGGCACCCTGGTTTTGAAAGTATTTTCCCCCACTGCAATAAAAGGGTATTTACAGAAGACCAGCCCAGACTCGACGGCACTTGGCTTTGGCTTAGCCCAGACTGTAGTTTAAGATACAGACAAGTCAGTTATAAAATCTTGTCTCTTTAGCATTATTAACTACCCAAGGTTTCAGGTTCCCTGGAGTAAGTGCAGATCTCCCTGGCAAGTAAAGGACGCTTTAGGGCTCTGACGTAGTCTGTGGGAGCTTGTTATGAGCCCTCTGGCCAGACAAGCTTAAACCTGCCAGGTTTGGAGTTTGGATATTTTAATACGTGCAGAAACAGAGTTAGTACGTCCTGTCTATTTCACTAGATATAAAAATGTGCAGCTACAATTTTTTGTGACTTTAATAATGCTTTAAATATTCTAGAAACGACTCTTGATTTTAAAAAAGCGGGCGGAAAGCTGCTCCCATAGGGAGTGGCAGCTTCACTGCGCCGACCCCGCCCCGGTTCCGGCCGGGCGCCGGGCTCTGACGTCACCGCCCGCGCCGCGCGGCAGAAACAGGAAGTGGAATAAAAACAAAGGAACGGCGCCCGGGAGGGGAGCTGCTTCCTCGTCTCTCTCGGCAGTGCTGATCTCAGCCCCTTCCGCAGACCCCAAGGAACCGCCGGACCATGGCCAACATGGAGAAACACCTGTTCAACCTCAAATTCGCGGCCAAAGAAATGAGCAGGAGCGCCAAGAAATGCGATAAGGAGGAAAAGGCCGAAAAGGCCAAGATTAAGAAGGCTATTCAGAAGGGGAACATGGAAGTTGCGAGGATACACGCCGAAAACGCCATCCGCCAGAAGAACCAAGCGGTGAATTTCCTGAGAATGAGTGCGCGAGTAGACGCAGTGGCTGCCCGAGTCCAGACGGCAGTGACAATGGGAAAGGTGACCAAATCGATGGCCGGAGTGGTGAAGTCAATGGACGTGACATTGAAAACCATGAATCTAGAGAAGATCTCTGCCTTGATGGATAAATTTGAACACCAATTTGAGACACTGGACGTCCAGACGCAGCAAATGGAAGACACAATGAGCAGTACGACGACGCTGACCACTCCTCAGAATCAAGTGGATATGCTGCTCCAGGAGATGGCAGACGAGGCCGGCCTCGACCTCAACATGGAGCTGCCGCAGGGCCAGACGGGTTCGGTGGGCACGAGCGTAGCGTCTGCGGAGCAGGACGAACTGTCCCAGAGACTGGCCCGCCTGCGGGATCAAGTGTGATTGCCGAACCTGTTCTGCGGCTTAGGGGCCCTAACCGCCTTCTGGAATGCTGTAGTATGTTAGAAGGATACTCTTCACTGGAAACTGAGTATACCAGAATGCTGAAATGCTCTATATTTAAGATGCGTCTACCTTTGAGCTTAACAGCGCTGCCCGAAATAACAGGCTTTCTTCACTCTCGGCTGAATTTTTATAACTCGATGTAACTTGTGATGATGTGTATTTTTCTAGCTGCCTTTTGACGTAACTAAATTTAAGGTATATGAATCTTTCTTTAAAATTTGGTCAGAATTTTAGTTCCTGTGTACTCAGTCTTGTGTCCAGAATTATCAACTAGAAGAATTTTTTAAAATTTTGTGTAATTGGTTGACAGGTGGTGCAAAAAAAGAGAACAGAATGATAACTTATTTTGATTAAATGACTGTAAACACCGCTTTAAGCATATCTAATGGATAGTGCTATTTTTGTGTATCTTTTGCTTTTTGCTTTTTTTGCCACCAAAGTGAGATTGCAATTGACTAGTAATGTTGCTCATAATATATACTAAAACTATCGTAGCACACTTTTGCATATTAATCTCTTACTGTTTACATCCTATGATTTTTTTTCATGTGATAAGGTCTTTAACTGGAAAAAATGCCACATAACTTCACTTATGTTATTTTGCTCATTTTCTGTCTGTGGGAGTTTTTAAAAGACAGAACTTTTAGCATTTCTTTGACATGAGCTTCTACACCTTTTGAGTTACTTTCCTGTTTCAATCTATTTAATTAGGTTTCTTGTAAAGTATGTTAATTAGCATGTCAATCACATTACTCACCCTAACATTGCCAAAGAAATGTTGATTGGTTTGGAAAACTAGGACTGTGTGTGTAGATTTTGTTTTGTTTCTAACAGCCAAAAACAGAAATAAAATTAGAATTCCATTTTAAGTTCTGATTTTGGGCATTAATTATTTGGTCTGTATCAACAACCTTTGAAGAACATTAGAAATAAGATGAAATGATTTGCTTATGTCACGCAAATAAATGTACATCCAGCCAGCTGAAAGCGTGGGAAAAAGGAAAGAGGCAGGATTGGACAGCAAGCTCGTTTTTAAGGCTAGATGGAGCCCGACTGGTACCTTTCATCATCCTGGGAATGGCAGCGGCTTCCCTGGCTGAAAAGTGCTGCCTGCTGCCCACTGCTTTCTCATGGCCCCAAAAGACCCAGAACAGCAGCTTGCTTTGCCATGGCACATATGTTAATCTAAGTTAAATACTTAAAGGTGTTTTCATAATTCCTTCTTTTCCCTCACTGAAGATTTCTCCATGAGAGAATTCCAGTGTTTCGGAAAAATAATTCTAGCCTTGGAAAGATGTGACAGCCAGGTATTTACCACGAGAGTTTCCCAATGTGAACGACTATGCTTTTTTAAAAAAAAAAAAAAGAAGAAGAATTAACAGGTGTCTGCAGATTAGGTGGGAGCCTTGAATTTAAGTTACTTTAAATTTGTTTGATGTTGGTCAGAAGTTTTCCACCAGGGACATCTGTTGGGTATCTGCCCCTCATCTGTTTTCTAGAGTCCACCCCCACCATGCCTTCTCTTGTCCACATGGCTGCCCCAGAACCAGCCGTGTGTGAGTACAAGATGCCCTCTGTAAACTGAAAATAATAATAATAATAATTACAGCTGAAAAATAGCCTAGTGTTGAATCCTTGGGCAAATTAAACACCCTGTTTTTAGTGCAGATGTTCCCAACAAAATTTATATATTTTGTGAGATTAAATGATGTTTGTATATGCTTAAACTTTCTTTAAAATGTGTTCATTTCAAACTATCTGTACATTTTTATGAGCCATAAATATTATTTTCAAAACCACACCAGACCCATGAGTTATTTCCTCACCATTATCTTTACCACTCAGGTTTTTGTTTGGTTAGAATGATAATGTATATTTCTGGAAATCTTGGCTGTTTGTTTCCTACTGTAACTGTTCATGTTAACAAGGTTTTTTCTCATTTTGAGACATGTAGGCCAAAGATAGACTTTACAAAAGGATCCAAGTGAAACATACCAGGGGGATGTGTAAGCCTCCATGCGCCTATACTATTACTGTTCCTTCATCCTCCCCCCTTACCCCCTTTTTTTCCCTGCATTAAGTGTGCACAGTTTCTAACAAGAATTGAGAGTTAATTTTAAAAAAAGAGAGTATATTGATAAAGCAAGCTAACATTCCGCTCCCCACTTCTGGTTTATTTCAGTTGAGGAACCTAGATGACGGGTGCATGCACTATTCAAGAGCTTTTTTATTAAAACTGTTTATGTGGTTGTGTCGGGATAAGCCCTCTGTGAAGGAGTGTTAATGAAGGCACATGTCAGTGCAATACAGGTGTGCCATGAGGTGTGGACCGTATGGTGTGCTGCCTTGTCTCCTTTGATTTGGAAAAGAGCCCCTAAAATAAGCACTAGTCAGATATGCTTGCTCGAACATAGTGTCAGGGTCAGCCAGATAATTGCCATACTTGTAAGCTAGACTGAGGAACCTAGTTTTCTGCAGATTTCTCCTCTGCAGAAAACATGACACCCACTTGGGGGCATTGTTGTGGCCAGAATCCAAAGCTCAAAACCTCTGTACAGTGTGCAAAAAGTTGCAAGCCAGTGGATGTGAAACAAACAACTGAGCAGATCCCTGTAATTTCTCTTTTAAATCAACTGACTGGAATTAGCAAAATGCCTGCCTAGTACACCAAGTTAATTTTTCTACAATTAGATTGTAAATTCCATTCAGGTCAAGACCACAGCATGTGACTTGGTTACAATTATATTCCTCAGACCTGATGTGGTGTCTGGCACAGCATGGGCTTGTGGTAGACTTCTCTAAAGTGAACAAATGCCTAGAGCACTGTGGTGACAGCGTGCACAGGAGGTCATATAGAGACAGAAACCAAGGTATCCCCAGAAGCACGGCATCCTGTTCTTCTTAGCGTGTATCCAAATTGAAATGTTGACTCTCCAGGGTTTGTATATCTTGTCTCCGTCCTAAGCAGCGTCAGGACAAACAGTGCAGCACAGCTCATTCACAGTGACTGAACACCAGAAGTTGAACAAAAGCATCTCAGGTGCTGGCTGGGTGGGATTTCTTTCTAGAAATAAAAGGCATGTTCTGCCCTTAAATAGTATTCAGATAGGACAAACACAGGAAATGTAAGTGGATACAAATGTAAAACAGTAACAAAGCTGCATATTTAAGATTAATGCACTTAGCAAACTTTATGCATTTTATACTTCAGTTTATAAAAGGGGTTTATCATGTTAGAAAGCAGCACAGACAGGATAATCCAACCATGAAACAATCAGTACAGGGGAAGGGGTTACTGGGTTCATGGCAGAACTGGCTTCTTACAGGAGGTGGGGTTTGATACATAGTTTAAAGGGGAAAAAAAGTGATTTACAGGGTCTGAGAGGCCAAAAACTACTGTGAAGGATTTGGAAGCCCAATTAAAAATGTAGACTATTCTCCAAGGGAAGAAAGAGAAGGGTGAGTCATCAGGAACTATTGCCTGAGTGAAAAGACCTTTGAACCTAGATCAGAAGGCTGGGAAACAAGGAAAAAAGGTGTACTTCAACTTCAGCAGGCACATAACTCATTGAAGTGCCTGGGGATGTTGCTCAGTCAGTGGCTGATCTGAGGACTGCCCCTTAATAATGTGGATCTCTGCCCTGGCCACACTTTATCACTGCGTAGGTAATGTTTTTCTGCACCAGGATTTTTATATCATGTAGGTATCACTAACAAAATCTCAATTACATGCTGAGATATTTTACTTGCCTTGGCAGGGTTCCAACTTGCCGTATTTTGCACAAAAGAAGATAATTTTAAATACATTTTGATTAAATTTATTTGGTGCTTTTCCTCCAATCCGTTTGTTACTTATAGAGGCATTGAACAGAATAGTTTTTATGACTGCTTGTCCTTTTTCATCATATACTCCATGGTCATAGGAATGCTGACATTCAAGTTTGTGTAGTACTGTAACTTAACAGATGTGATCAATGACTTGTTCTTTAGTGCCACCGCTAAACATAAGGGAGATCTAAATGATGAGAATAAAAATCCTTCCGCCAGTGTAGATAAACTAGCAGGCAATATTGAAAAAAAGCAAAGCGAATTTCTTTTTAATTACTTCTTTAATGTTTAGTATTGTTTAGTAACTCTGTGTCAGTTGTCCAAGTGACTAGTCTTCAAGGAATCTCAACTCGGCATAATTTTTCTACATATCTTAAAGTGTTACTAAAGAGACAGCATTACTAACCATTTAAAATGTTGCCATGTGCAGAGTTCCATGTATGTTTTGAAAAGCCCTTTTAAATCATCTCTTCATGTATAATGTTAGCTGTCAAGTTGGCCTCTGACTCATGGTGTGTCCACGTAAACAAGAGTGGATCATCGTCATCCACTGGGTTTTTATTAATGGAAACCGTGGTGGCATGTGTAGAGTTAACTATTAAGTCTGTTAACATCAAAGTCACCAGTTCAAATCTGCCAGGCACTCCTTGGAAACTGTGGGGCAGTTCTACTCTGATCTGTAGAGTCACTGTGAGTCAGAATTGACTTGACTGCAGTGGCTTTGGCTTTGACTTGGGTTTTTATTGGCTGATTTTTGGAAGTAAATGGCTGGGTCTTTCTTCTACTGTGTATTAGTCTGAATACTATTCACCATGTTAAAGCATTCAGCTGCTAACAGAAAAGTCACCAGTTCATACCCACCAGCCACTTCATGGGGAAAAGATGTGACAGTCTGCTTCTGTAAAGATTATAGCGTTGGAAATCCTATGGGCTCTGTACTGTAGGGTCACTATGAGTCAGAACTGAGTCAAAGGCAACTGGGTATAATATTAGGAGCCCCAGTTCCAACAGACTACTTCTACAACGTGCTTGGACTGTACAGATGGAAAGATCAAAGCAAAAGGCTGAAAGTGCAGAAATGAAGCCCCTCTGCTGGAAATCCTCCACTCCGCTCTTTATTCCTTAGAGTCTGTCAAAGAACGGGGAACACGTTCACACACAGTACAATTTTTATATTTTATTTTCATTGCATAAACTTGGAAATCCATGGAGTCAAGTTATACCACCGAATATCAGTAACAACGGAGAACATGCTGTTGGAGATGTTCATTGCTCCCTCTCAGGTCTCACTTAGACATTGTCAGCTCGAGAGGGAACTTTGTCTGGCAATCAGGAGCTCAAGGATGGAAAAGATCCTTAGCACCTGACTTCTCTGCCTTTATCATTGGCCTCTCAAAACCACTGATTTCTAACAGCATTATGGAAGATACTACTCCCACCACTTCTGCTGGAAGGCAGCTTCTAGTCACATTTTTTGAGAACTTGAGTGTATTTCTGGTTAACCATATCACATTCTTTCTACTTATACTTGTTATTACCATCTGAGTAAATTCACCCAGCTGCCTTCATCATATTTGCATCCTAATTAAAGTTGTTGCTTCCCAAACCCTAACCACAGGCAGATTTCACATTGTTTACTTTTCAGCTCCTTCAGGCCCTTTAATCTGAGATGATTTTCTGTGTCACTGCTCTCTCCAGAGGTCTGAACCATTCTGAAGTAATTCAGCACTACACCTGCAGTCCCAGGTGTCCTCTTGGCCTCTCAGCTCCTTTCTGCTAGATGGTTAAGACTCGGTGTGCACCTTGATGGTACCCCGACTCCACCAGATCCCAGGGCAGCCACGGCTGAACCCACCTGAGATCTCATTTCCCACCATGCTCACACAGCCCTGGCTCCTTTCTAGCCTGCTTTGTCTCAGCTTGAACTGCACAAGGCTGCCCCGTACCTGGCTCCCCTCCTTTGGTCCATACTGTGGGGGGTGCCAGCCAGCTGGGCAGTGCCTGGACCATTGGGGCCACCAGCAGATATAGGAACTGTGTGGTATCTCAGCCAGCCGTGTCCTGTGGGTCACAGACTGCAGTTTTCTCTCCAGGATCAGCCAACTGTCTTTAACAAATGTGTCAGATGGTGCAGGCTGACCTTCACGCCACCCTCCCAGTGTGTCAGGTGCTTCAGACACAGAACCCCTACAGGTACCCTCATGGGTGTCAGTGGTGCAGACACAAAACTGCCCTCCCAGTTTGTCAGAAGGTACAGACACAAACTCCCACAAGCCACCTCCTGGGTGTGTCAGGTAGCGCAGACACACCTCCACTGCCACCTCCTGGGTGTGTCAGGTAGCGCAGACACACCTCCACTGCCATCTCCTGGGTGTGTCCAGTGGTGCAGACACACCTCCATAGCCACTTCCCAGTGTGTCTGGTGGTAAGACAGACCCCCCAGTTGCCCTCCCAAGTATGGGGATATAGAGACACCATAGTCACCCTCCCAGGTGTGTCAGGTATACAGACAGACACCCCCCCCCCCCAGCCACCTACTGAGTGAGTCCAGTGGTGAAGACACAGACCGCCACAGCTGTCCTCCTGGCTGGGTAGTTACCTGGTCATTTTTCACATTTCTGAGGAGCTGTGGTCCTCCAGTTGACGTGACCCCCATTCGTGACAGCTGAGATCTGGCTGCCTTTGTAAAAGACCACCTCTCAAACAGCTGCAGGTCCTCATACACTCTTGCTCTTGTTTCAACTCTTAAGACACGTTCTTATTTTGGAGCAACTGAGTCTGGGCTAGACTAAAGGACCATGAACGGATATAACCCCACATGTAACTACAGGTCACCAGAGATTAGCTTTCCAAGAGAAAGGAGTTAAGATAGCCAAGAGAATTAATTGCTCTTAATGTCTCTCTCCTCTCCCTTCTCAAAAAAAAAAGCAAAAACAAAACACTCTGCCATGGAGTCAATTCCAACTCATAGCAACCCTATAGGACAGAGCAGCATTGTCCCAAGAGAGTTTCCAGAGAGCAGCTAGTAGATTGACAATGCTGACCTCTTGCTAGGCAGCCAAGCTCTTGATGACCTTGTCAATGGCCCCATGCCAAAGCATCACAAGGGCTTGCAATACGGCTGGCATGGAGGCACATGGGTGTAGCCTCTTTGCTGTGCAAGATGCCAGAAGGTGAGGTCATTTCCTTATTTCAGATGCCTCGTCAGTCCAAGTCTCACAGTGCTTGGGCCAGGAGTGCAGCTGAGTACTTCCTTACCACCCATCCATTAGCGGTACAGGTGCACACCTTACCCTCATACGTATTCACACGTGGACACTTTATGGCTGAGAGAGTGGGCCACACAGACACCGTCTCTTCTTCATACGCTTTCCTTCTCCATTGCAGAGCCCTCTGCCTCCCCTCTTCCCCTATCCTTCACAGGAAGCAGTCCCCATCTCCTTCTGGGACTTAGATCTATCTCAGAAGCCTCCACTGTGGGCCAGGCGTCTCACCACTTCCTCTTGTACTTCAAGATCCTGGAGGAGGAAAGGGGAGAGGGGACATGCATACATTCAAGGAATATTTGCTGGGTCCAGAGCTTTGAGTGGGGGTTGCTGGACTTCTGAGGTCAACAGGACAAGGGCCTGCTGTGGAGGGGACAGACAGAAAATCAACAGATACACACAGACCATGCAGAGAAAGAGTGAAGTCAGTGTACAGGGGACGCAGACAAGCAAGGCTTCTTGCTGTGGAGGTCACCTTCAAGGTAGAAAGAGTAAGAGTAAGAGTGTTTTATACACAGCCGCAGTAGTAGGAAGAGTCTGACACGTGAGACAAAGCAAGAACTGGGATCGTCACACATCAGATTCGATGTGGTTTCCCTTTAGTTGATTCTCCCTCCCTGTATTTTCTCCTGAGTTTCTCAAGAAAATCTAACATATCAGATGCTGGGGTTAATCGTTCACAGTGTGCAGAATTAAGTCTGCTAACACACTCAGAGACTCAGAAGCACATAAGTTTTGGATCTCATTAAAGCCAAGTGCCAAGTGCGGAACGTCTTAAACTGAAGGAGTAGCTTCTATTTCTTCCTTATTTTACAATGCCGCCTTCTGCTATTGTAGTCTTGGAAGTCTCATGCCCCTTCCCGGTTCCTGAGTAGCCCCCTCCCCAGGCATAAGACAGCACATAAAAAGGAAGCCAACATTAGCAGAGTTAATAAAAATAAAGGAATCCAGTCATCTGCCCCTTGGTAAAGCACAGGAATTATGTGCTGTCCAGGCAGGTGCTGATTCAGGGAAGAAAGCGGGAATCACTCAGCTTCTCTCCCTGACCCCACTCAGCAAGATGTCCTTGAACCACGCACTCAGCTACGTTTGTGTGAGTACCCCATTAACATATACAGCACCTCCAAGACAACGTCTCACAGTGTGCTAATTTTCTTTTCAGCTTCCTTGAAAGGATCGACAGTGTCAGTTTGGTTGACTACACACCCACAGACCAGGTACGTGGTTATTTGAAAGAAGATTAAGGAAATTTTTCTTTAAACAACTACTTGCAAATTCTTTGTGCTACCCCACGTGTGAATATGGTGTGTTTGCCAAACCCTGTGGCATTGTTCTTACTGTGTCCTAAAACTTTTCACCAAAACACCAAAATCAAAACCCACTGCCACTGAGTAGTGTTTCATTCAGCTGGTACTGCTCTAACAGAAAATGGCATGAGTGGAAGGCTTTCTGAAGAGAAGTTTATTGTCCAGTAAGCCACAAATCCATTCGCGAGTTGTAAGTACATTCAATAAGAGAAAGTATCATAGTCCAGTAGGTTGAGTCCAAATTCAAGGAGAGCATCTTGGCACAGGAGCCTCAGGTCCAAAGGACGTGCTCTGCTCCCAGTGCTGCTCCCTTGGTGGCGTGAGGCTCCCACCCTCTCCATGCTCACTTCTCTCCCTTGTATCCCACAGCTGGTAACTTGCGTCCTGCCTCTCCAGCACAACCGCTGCCCATTCTTTGTCATCACATCACAGGGGTGGCACTCACAACACGTGGGAGGAATTGCACCATATTGGGACTCATAGCCAAGTCAAATCAATACATGTGTTTTGGACAGGTGGGGTGGGGTGGGCGGGGACACAATGCAATCCATGACAAGTAGATTCCACCTCATAGTGACCCTGTAGGACAGAGTAGAACTGTTCCATGGAGTTTCCAAAGCTGTCATCTTTACAGAAGCAGACTGCTGTATCTTTCTCCCACAGAGTGGCTGGTGGTTTTCAGCCACCAACCTTTAGCTAATAGCCAAGCACTTAACGACTGCACCACCAGGGCTCCTCATCTGAAATTTAGTAGGTATCTGAAATTGTCAATACCAAAACATTTTGTCTGTAGAATATTGTTAGGTGCTTTTAGGTAGGTTCCCAGCTCATGATGACTTTATGTATAACAAACTGCTGCCTGGCCCTACACCAGCCCTAAGATTATTTGCAGATTAAACCATTGTACTCCCGGGTTTCCACTGGCTGCTTTTTGGAATATATTGCCAAGCCTTTCTTCCTAGTCTGTCTTAGTCTGGAAGTTCCTCTGAAATCCATTCAACATCGTAACAACACACAAGCCTCCACTGGCAGATAGGTGGTGGCTGCACACGAGATGCACTGGCCAGAATCAAACCCCGGTCTCGTATAAGAAGGTAACAAGCCTACCGCTGAACTACCACTGCTGTTGTCTGCAGATCAGGTCACTGCCATTGTTCCTAGAGCTGTCAACAGAACCGCTGAGCCTTCACTTGCCAGCTTTGAGAGCTATGCCCTGCGTCTCTTGGTCCCATCCTGGCTCAGGTCTCATAAGCAGTGCCCATGGTGATCCACCCCACTGCACATTTGCTAAAGCAGAGAGGGATGCTCTGTGCTGCACCAGAACCACTGACCCTCAGCATCTTCAGAAACTTGCTCAGTCAGGGAGCCCACAGCTCCTTCTAGAGCTCATGAACTCCAGGGAAGTCAGTGGGTCTCCATTCCAACTGAACCCTACAATACTTCCCCAGCATCCATACCCACAGAGGGCAGTCTTGGGGTTGGGCCTCCCAGGAGGCTCACTTTCTGCCTGTCTACCCTGACAGTGTGTTCTCTGCAATCCTCTCTCTGAGGCTGACTTCAGGAGCATAAAATCATCTGATGAACTTAGAGGCTTCCTAGTCTAAAGTCAGTTGTTCCAGGGTGTCATAGCTACTTCCTCTCCTCTCCCCTTTGCAGAAAAAATGCCTAGTGGCTGCGTCAGTCAGCATCATAATGGTCAGAAGGCCACCTTGATTCTTGACAAACCCTCCAGATGTGAGTGTTGTATGCTCATGCCTCATCTTTTGTGTTGGCTTTTTTATCCCAGCATCCATTATTTTGGAGAGAAGAGAGTATCAACTAGCATGTGGTCCAGGAGACCCATGATTTATGAATGCAGAGCTGTTTCCTTTGGTTTCTCATCGTGTGATTCTGAATTCAGACAAACAGTAAATACCAGCCATTCCAACTATGATGCTGTCAGCACTGTGGTGTAGCCATTAGGCACTTGTAAATAACAATTATTCTTCTTTTACAATTGTAGGAAATTGTTATTTAAAAAACTCAGTTATTTTCATCACACTCAGGCCTTTAATTCTGAAAGAAAACACAGATGTGACTTGGACTGTTCTCTTTTCTTGCCTTTAGGACCTTCTCCGATGCAGAGTTCTGACATCAGGGATTTTTGAGACACGGTTCCAAGTGGACAAAGTGAACTTTCAGTGAGTCTAAGGTTAAGAGTGTGACCCTATGTAGAGTGGGGGTATGAGCCCCCTCTGCTGTGCCGTGTGCCCACAAAGCTGCAGAGAATTGGGCTTGAAGGCAGTCAGTGCCATGGTCTGCAACACTAGTAAGCAATAATGGGAGCTTGGACTGAGTTCTGAACTTCAGAAAGGGTCAGAATGTTCAGTTCTGCCATTTGCTTTAAAGTAGAAAAGAGAACACCTAAAGGAAAGCAGTATTTTTATCCCAGGTGTAGATCTGGCTAGGACTTCTGTCAGTCAGGAGTCCCATCAAATTAATTCTTCCAACATTCATCTTTGGGATACACAGTCACAGTTAGAGAACCAAAAATAGCAACTTGTTTTTCTCTCCAGTGGGGCTGACCCAGCACAGACTCCAGTGAATGCGCTTACTTAATTTTCTAATTAGTAATAAAAAGGTTAGTCCTCCCTCTTCTGCCGCCACCACCACCACCCCCACTGCCATTGCCCCGGCTCCCACCTGTTCCTTCCTGCAGATCATGGCTGCCCATCTTCCGACTTACCCAGTCCAGTCTACCCTACTCACTGCCCTAAATAAGTCTTCCCAAAGCACAGCTCAGATCCTGTTATTCCTCCACTGAAGGAGGTCCAGGGATCCACCACTGCCTCCTCACCCCAGATCCCAGCCTTCTAGCCACATGACCCAGACCTTCTCCTCAGCCTCCTCAGCCCCTGTGCCTGCATCAGCCTCACCAGACTGGTGACAGAAGGGATCCAAACCACACAGCTTCTCCCACCCCTGAGCTGTGCTCATCCTGTTCTCCCAGCCCCATTGCTGCCCTGGCTTAGCCACAGCCCACACATCTACACATCTGCCAGAACATTAGCTCTCTCCCCCAGGAGCTTTTTGGAGTTTCTGTAGCACCTACTATACAATCCAGCACTTGATTTGTTGCTTCCTGCTTTTCCCAAGTTACTTCTGGCCTGTTTCATCTCAGCAAGCAGACAGTGAGGTCCTGTAGAGCAGGAGTCCCCTTAGTGTTCCACTTGATTTGAAACCACACAGTTCTAGCACCTGCTGCAGAACACAGGTAGTTCACAACTACTTCTTGAATTATGGCGAGCCTTCCATAGTGCCGTGTTCAGGATGCCTGGCAGGGAGGCAAGCCAGCAACCCTAGCACTGTTGCAAGCTATGGAGTTTGCATGGCACTTGGTTTTACTCACATTATGACCAAATCTTTGATGTTATAGAGCTGTTAATGATGAAATTTCACTCTGTGGTACTGCTTTTGTTTAAGTAATTTCCCTTATCACTTCATAAGTTTTTATCAGGCACGTCATGTGTGTCTTGCACAGCCCAGACTAAAATCGGGTGGGATCATCACTTGCCTACCTGGGCTAATTAAGTACAGATGGGTGGTTCTGAAGCTCACATAGTGAGTTTAGGGGTGGGAGAAACCTGAGTGCCAGAGACACGAGCAAGATAAAAGGGCCAGGAAGAATCTGAGGGGGTGCAGAGGAGAATGGCCCCCAACAGAGGGAAATGGCTCAGCAAGGGATACCCTAAGCCAGCAGCATAAAAGAGGGGCAAAAGCTGGGATGAGAACCCTAGAGAAGCCTCTGGGGGTGCCTCTCTAGAATGCAGGGTAGGGTTAAGAGAATCCCTGGCAGGTTTCTGAGCAGAGGTGAGTCGGAACCACCAGGGATACAGAGGTCAGCAGGCCACCTAGGAGCCTTTTCTCAGTAGACTAAGAGACAAGCAAGAGGCAATCACAGAGGCACTCCATTTGGTATCCTGGGCCTGGGACACACCTTCAGGGATCTTTCCCAAGACAGGGACTTGACATGTACTCAGACAGGCATGGTATAGTTTAAACTAGTCACAACTACATTTATTAAGTGCCTACTCTATAACCCAGGACAGAGGCAGCTGCTCTATCTCTGATACTTACACCCACCTTGCAGACTAATAATGAGGGGACTGAGGCTGGGAAAAGCTGAGCAACTGGCGGCCCCAGCTCACACTGTGTGGTTCCAGTCCAGGCTGGGGGCTAAGCCCTAACACCCACATGTAGCCTTTTGACAGCAAATTAGAGAAGCAAAAAGTATGCAGTGGTACCTTGGTTTCCTCAAATTAACGTAAAGACCTTCCGGTTGCTCTTCCAGCATGTTCGATGTTGGTGGCCAGAGGGATGAGAGAAGAAAGTGGATCCAGTGCTTTAATGGTAAGCTGTAAGCTGTGAGGAAGGCAGCTCCGGGTTTCCACTCAGCACTGCTGCTGCACTGAATGGCTGAATGCACTGTGCTGCAGTCTAGTTAGCACATAAAATGTCGCTTTCTGCAGAACGTTGTCACACCCCGCTCTAAAGTTAAATGTCATGAACAAGGAATTTAAGCATCTCAGATTCACCTTTTTCTTTGCTAATATGTGCGGCCTCCTCCTCATGTACACTTAGGAACAAGCCAAAGATAGATGCCATTCTTATGCAAGTCACTCTTATGGTCACTGAGTGGTGGTTTCCACAGAAAGGAGTGGCTATTGGGAGTACTTCATCAGTCTCCCGGTAACCATCTGTTGTGTAACTAAAATGCTTCCTTCTCTCTTGGTCCCATTCCAGATGTCACTGCCATCATCTACGTCGCAGCCTGTAGCAGCTACAACATGGTTATTCGTGAAGACAACAATACCAACAGGCTGAGAGAGTCCCTGGACCTTTTTGAAAGCATCTGGAACAACAGGTTATGCACATAATAAATCCAGTCTCTCTACCAGATTGCCGGTTTGCTTTTACTAAAAATGTCACTTAGCTCATGGTCATCTTCACATCGTGTCTTTCCTTACTGATGAAACCCAGACCACAAAAGGCATCTCAGGCTGTCTGCTGCAGACACACTTAGAGCAGGATCCATTCCTGGTGATGCTCTTAGGAGTACTTTGCCAAGAACACGTCTTTGTTTTGAAAGCCTTAGGATTCAAAACTGGTTTTATTTGATGCTTCAAGTTTAGACAGGGCCAGTGTAATCCAGTAATAGCAAGATGGTCTCTAAAGGTTCCTTATAAAATTACAGAATAATCATGTTTGAGACTGCTTATATTGTGAAGTAGCAGGGGAAGTGATTATTTCAGAAAGGAATGTCCATCAAAACACACACACACATACAACACATACAGGTACATATATACTTTAAAATGATGTGTCTTTTTTCCTGAACCACTTAGACAATATCACCAAAGACAGGAACATGAACTGGTCTTTCAAAAGGTTTATGTAATCAGTAAAAGTAGTTCTTTATCAAGTGTTCACCAGCCTGTCTCAGTTATACAGTGCGAAGATAGTTATTAGGAAAGAAAAAGGGGCAGGAAGAAATGACAAATACTAGGTATACAGAGTAATAATATAGTGTCATAAAATTTATTGTTGTCGGTTCTAACTCATGGGACCCTGTGTACAACAGGACAAAACACTGCCCAAGTCTTGCTCTGTGCTCACAGTCACTGTTATGTCTGAGCCCGTTGTTGCAGCCACTGTGCTGCTCCGTCTTGTTGCGGGTCCTTCCTCTTTTTCACTGACCCTGTACCTTACCAAGCATGATGTCCTTTTCCTGGGACTGGTCCCTCCTGACAACATGTCCAAAGTAGGTCAGCCTTACCACCCTTCTGAGGAGCACTCTGGTTATACCTCTTCCAAGACAGATCTGTTCACTCTTTTTGCATTCCACGGTATATTCAATATTCTTCTTCAACACCACGATTCAAAGGCATCAATTCTTTTTGTCTTCCGTATTCATTGTCCAGTTTTCACATGCATATTATGTGATTTAAAAGACCATGGCTTGGGTCAGGCCATGGTATACTTATGTATGTGTAAATACACATACACAAACACACACACACACACATCACATGAGACAGTACCACTCAATAAAAAAACATAAAAAACACCATGATCTTAATTTTATAAATATGTATGAAGATAGAATAAAACCTAGGAGTAAAAACATAAAAATTTTTACAGTAATTGTTGCTGGATAAATTTCATTAGATTTTCTTCTATATCTATTTCTATAAGGATTGTGTATTTTATAATTACACCTACCCCTCATTTATCGACTGTGTCAATTATCCAACATTTCACATTTATAACAATAGTAAAAAATGTATTACTCAACTATTTGTCACATTAGCTATGTACATACAGCACTAATTAATGCTGAGGTGAGAGGCAAGAGTAACACGGGCTATGATGGTTAAGGTTATGGTTCAATCTAGCTGAGCCATTATTCTTGGTGGTTTGGCAACTATGCGGTGATGTAAGTTGGGGTTGTAATGATGGAGTCATCCTTCATTTTTGCATAACAATGATTTTCACATTACAACCTGGTCTTTGGAAACGAACAGTGTTGATGAGTGAGGAGCAGGTGTAAAGGAAACAGAGATGCTATTTCCATTGGAGAGGAAACGGATTGTGTTTTCAGATTATATTAAGATTCCTGAGTAGTCAGTCAGTTTGTTTCCTTTGAAGCGATGTTATTTCCAAAGGCTTTGCTGATTTGCAGTTAAACAAGTTCTAAGCCAGTCTTCTTCTCCTATTTAATAAACAAAGACAGAAAAAGCAGAGACATGTCTGCGTTTCACTATAAAGGTGTGCTTGTTATGGAAAATGCAGTGACTCTAGATCTCATGCACATCGTATCTGGATCTGGAGATCCTTACAGTAGGGGGAGAGGACCTTTACAGAGAAGGCCAGAGAAGGCCATGCAGAACCAATCCAGCCCCAAATTAAGTTCTGTCTGACCGAGAAGTGAAGCATTAGATTAAGTATTCCAAGCCTTACAATTACACCACAAAAATCCCAGTGTATTCAGAGTGACCATATCATGTGTGCACTTTATGGTTCTATGCATCTATAGGATGCCATTCGACTGGCCTCTTACTGGAGGGAAGTAGAGAGGGTGAACAGGAGGGGACAGGAGATTATTAAGAGGTTATAACATGTATAGAATGGAAAAGAGGAGTGTGCTGTCACCGGGCAAGGAGAGCAGAGGGAGCTGCAGATAGGCGGGCATGCAAATTTAAATTGGATTGTACACTTTCACTCAATCACAATAAAAGAATAAAAATTAAAAAAATTAAAAAATCCAAGTATATTTATTACAAAGTAAATCTTAGCTTTGGTACCAACAAATCTATATCCACAGAAGGGCTGAATCAGAAAGTGTGAAACTGCTAAATTAAACTAGCTATGTTGGTTTACTATTACAAGAATGTCTTGCTTACTACAGATGGAATGGAGGACTGAAGTACTGGTCAAACATTTCAAAATCCCGTACATTTCAGGATGATGACAACATTCTTTTAACTTAATATGCATGCTAGAGGAACCTTCAGACCATAGTGCTTGTGAAATGTGCATGTTTGCTTCTTTTCAGGTGGCTGCGGACCATTTCCATTATCTTGTTCTTAAACAAGCAAGACATGCTGGCAGAAAAAGTCTTGGCAGGGAAATCAAAAATCGAAGATTACTTTCCAGAGTATGCAAACTATACTGTACCTGAAGATGGTAAGATTTCCAAACAAGTTTCTCCTGGATTAAGAAATAAAACTAATGTTGTTGTGTTTTTTCCCCAGTAGTCCTGTGACTGTAACTCAGACAGTTCTGATGAGTCCATCAAGCACTTTAGTTCATTTAGTCTTTTAATACCCCAGTCTGGTCCTGTTGTACATAGGATTGCTATGGATCAGAACCAACTCATCAGCACATAACAACACCAGCAATCCTAAAATATCAGAGTATTGCTTATGTACACCCAAATGCCTCATGGGATTTGGTTCTTTACTTTGGAGGTTTAGGGTTATGGTTTCATGGGACATCCCAGTTAACTGACATAGTAATGTGTTTAGTGCCTCTCTTCTGCCTTCAGTATTTCACAGTGCCTGAGGTCTTAAAAGCTTGCAAGTGGCCTTCTAGAGCACAAGAACTGGCTCTATGCACCTGGAGCAGCAGCAGCAGCAGGAGAGTCAGGAATAGGAGGAAGATATGCAATGTGTGGCTAATTGTCTCCACTGCCATGAGACCAGAAGTGCATGATGCCTAAGTTACCATTAGTGAACATTCTTATCAAAGATTCCATAAAAGAATCTTGATCAAAAGGAAGAAAATGCAGAACATAATTTAATATCCTCACAGATGCTAGACTTTCTAGAGCCAGTGAGGATGAATGAACTCCTAAAACTACTGCCCTGAGATAATCTTTAAACCTTGAACCAAAAATATTCCCTGAAGTCTTCTTAAAACCAAAGAATAGGTTAGCTTACCTAGTGCAAAAGGTTCCAAGTCGACGGCACTTGGCTTGGCTTGAACATTATGCTCTTTTAAGACTTATCTATATGGGATCTAACTGACAACAGCAATTCAGAAGATTAGCTAGGAACCTAAGGGGGCAGTGAATTTATGTTAACAGAGAGGAACAACTCAGAAAAGGAAGGTGAGAATGGTTGTACAACTCAGAATGTAATCACTGTCACTAAATTAGACATATAGAAACTGGTGAATTGGTTTATGTTTTGCTGTATGTATTCTCACAACCACAACAAAATAAACTATGGGGGAAGGTCGTATTTAGGGTTCCAGTAAAGAAATCTGGGGATGAAGGTGTCGGTTCTCTGCCTCTTCTGTGTCTCTATGTATGTACTGTGACCTGGGCACCTTGTTATGCCCCTTACATAGATTTTTCTCATTCAGTCCTGGTTTTAGTAGCCCAAGATGGTCATTTTTATTATTCTTATATTTCCTAGGAAACCCTTGGTGGTGTAGTAATTAAGTGCTACATCTGCTAACCAAAAGGTCCACAGTTCTGATCTTCCAGGCCCTCCTTGGAAACTATCGGGCAGTTCTACTCTGACCTATAGGGTCACTGTGAGTCAGAATCAACTCAACAGCCCTGGGTTTTGTTTTGTTTTTTTAATTTTTCCTAAGAAAATGAGGCTTTCAGAGATAAAGTGACTTTTCCAAAGGCACCCAGGTAGAGATTATGAGTAGAACACAAACTTGAACCCGTCCATTGTTCCAAGGCCATGCTTCTTATCCAGCAGATTGCTGGCTCTTGTTTGCAGCTTGCCCTTCAGCTACAACAGCAGTGGTTTGCAGTGAGGGGGACCACTGTCTTAATTTGTGGGAGGCTAAGGGGTCCCATGACATAGGACTTGTAGTGCTAAAGCCAGAGAAGTCTCAGGAAGCCAAGAGGAGCTGGTCACCTTATTTCACACTGATACCCTTTAGTTTTTCAGTGTACACAAGGTCAACCAGGATAGAAGTGGTATTTTTAACATAACACCATTTCTTCATAAGTTTTTTGTCCCAAACTAGATAAAGTTCAGTGAACTTCAGTAAAACTTAAATAAAAACTACAGGAATTTCTTTTTTATTAATCTAAGAAGGAAAAAATAAAGATGTGAGACATTTAATTAAACTTCTTAATCCTTATATCCAATTTCCTTTTCTTCACAATGGTAGAAGCTTCATATATTCATACTGAAAGCCCGAATTTGTTGGAGCTTTTAACAAAGCCTTGCTGCTAACTATTTTCCTCATTCCTATTAAAAGGTGAAAATTTGTTTGTGTGCTAGCTCTTCACTAAAACCCCATACTCATAATCTACCTGTACAGTATATAATTGACAACAAAGCAAGCCATAGTGTAGTCAACAAGAAGTATAAGTCTGGGCTCTTTCTGAGGGTGAAAATCATTCATAAATCCCATGGAAGTTTATCATAGTCTCTATAGTGACCTGCGTTAGCCTGGTGATGTGCTACATGAGACTAAGGTAGGTGCCCCTTACCTCACAGAAGTCTTCCCTGTTACTGGCATTCCTGTTAGCTTTTCCCAGTCACCACCTCTTCTACCACCCGATTCTGTCACCAACTCAGAATGCCCACTTTGCCAGGCTCTTCTTTCTTCTCCCGCCTCACAGCCATGGTCCTGACCCACCTTCTGGTCATCACAGCTGCTACTGCAGCTCCGTCCTGACCACTGTGTGTCTGGTCACTCATCATAACATTGTCTGAATTTCTGTCAAAGTCATCTTTGTGGCCCACAGCCACATTCTTTCATCTTTCTAACATAAACACAGGACAGTGTGGGCTACAGGGGTATTAAAGGTGCTCACTCCAAGTCAGTGGCTTAGGGGCCACATTGCTGGCCATGTTGACAGGCCTAGTGACTGAGCACTTGCCCAGTGTTCCCCCGCAGGACCGCAGGATATGGGACAGTACACCTGCTCATGTTCCCTTAGGGGCTGTAGTATGGGGGCTGTTCCCAGACCCCTTGGTATCACTACTGGGGACACACCCATTGCATCCATGACACCAAACCCCCTGCTGCAACCTGGAACTACGTCCCACTCAATATTCCTCAACTCTGAACAAGTGAGCAATAAAAATGAGAGAGTTACTGGTCATTATAACAACATAGGTGAATTCACAGTCATTAAGTTGAGTAGTCATTATTCATCTGTTAGTTTCTCGTACTGAATATTGCTGTGATCACTTGTACTACTATGCTTGGAATGAGAAATTAAAGAGGAATGGTGGAGTTGCCAAGTTGACACAATCTTGAGTACCACAAATGCCTTATCCACCATCATGGTATCCCACACTGCATTGCCTCTGATCAAGGGACTCACTTCACAGCAAGTGAAGTGCAGCAGTGGGGCCATGATCATGGAGTGCACTGGTCTTACCATGTTCCCCATCATCCTGAACAGCTGGCTTGACAGAAAAATGGAATGGCCTTCTGAAAACACAATAACGCCACCAGCTAGGTGGCAATACCTTGCAAGGTTGGGGAAATGTTCTCCAGGAAGCTGTATATCCTCTAAACCAGCATCCAATATATGGTGCTGTTTCTCCCATAGCAAGGACTCATGGGTACAGGAATCAAGGGGTGGAAACAGGAGTGGCACCACTCACTGTTACCCCTAGTGACTCGTAAGATTTTTGCTTCTTGTCTCCACAACATTATGCTCTGCATGTCTAAATGTCTTAGTTCCAAAGGGAGGAGACACATTAACAATTCCACTGAACTAGAAGCTAGAACTGCCACCAGACCATTTTGGGCTCCTGGTGCCTCTGGATCAACAGACAAAGAAGGGGGTTACAATACTGGCTGGTATGATTGATCCTGACTGTGAAAATCAAATTGGATTGACATCACATAACAGAGGTAAAGCAGCGTATGTTTGGAATGCAGAGGATCCCTTAGGACGCCTCCTAGTACCGCCATGTCATGTGATTAAGGTCAATGGAAAACTACAGCAACCCAACTCCAGAACGACTGCTAACAGCTCAGACCCTGCAGGAATGAAGATTTGGGTCACCTCACCAGGCACAGAACCACACAACCAGCTGAGGTGTTTGTTGAGGGCAAAGGCAATACAAAATGGGTTGTAGAGGTAGTTCTAAATTATCAGTTGTGGCCACATGACCAGTTGCAGAAATGAGGACTGTAATTGTTACAAGTATTTCTGCTTTGTGTGTATCAGATATATTTGTTTATTTATGAAACATAAGATGTAAATGGGCTAATGCATTTTCAGTTGTCCATGTGTTAGTTATGTCATGTTAGACATAAGTATGACTTTGTAATTATATTCCTTCAGAGACTATGGATGGTAAGTGGAAATGTGTGCAGATACCAAGTTGACAAGGGGTAGACTGTGGCGGTCAGGATTGTGTCAACTTGGCAACTCCGTGTTTGGCTGCTGTATCAAGTGACAGGGCGGGGCCTGTGGTGGCTTCCCTCCCCTCAGCTCTCATCTCTCTGCCTTCCACCACCTACTTCCTATCTGCTCACATTGCCAGCAGCTCCTGCTCTCTTTTCCATCTGGTTCCTGGACCTGAACTAGCAACTGTTGGATTCATCAACCTTTACAGCCAGTGCTTACAAGTCCTGTTCTCTGACCTGCCGATCCTGGGTTCACCAGCCTCTGCAGCTCTATGAGTCAGGAGACACCGCACAATCTTGCTGCCAGCTCGGGATCCACCAACCTACACAACTGATGATCTAGAACTCTGGTCTCTGACCTACTGATCGTGGGTCACCAGCTCCTGTGGCCATGTGAGGCTTGTGCCAGGACTTGGGATGTTCGGCTTCTACAATTACGTGAGCTGTTTCCTTTATATATAAATCTTTCCTTGTACATATACATGTTACTGGTTTTGCTTCCCTAGAAAACCTAGCCTAAGACAATTGGCATCACATTCATCATCAAAAAGAACACTTCAAGATCTGTCCTGAAGTACAGCAATATCAATAGGGCAATATCCATACACTTACAAGGAAGACCAAGTAAGAAAACTGTTACTCAAATTTATGCACCAACCACACCTACCAAAGGTGAAGAAACTGACAATTTTTACCAACTTCTGCAGTCTGAAATTGATCAAACATGCTAATCAAGACACATTGATAATTACTGATGATTGGAATGTGAAATTTGGTAAAAAGAAGGATCAGAGGTTGGAAAATGTGGCCTTGGTGATGCTAGAGATGACATAATAGAGTTTTGCAAGAAAAATGACTTCTTTGTTGCAAATGCATTCTTTTCAACAATGTACATTGCAGCAACATATGAACCTCACCAGATGGAACACACAGGAGTCAAATCAGTAATATCTATGGAAAGAGATGATGGAAGAAATTCTTACCAGTCAGAACAAGGCCAGGGGCTGACTGCAGAACATACCATCAGTTGCTCGTATGCAAGTTCAGGCTGAGCTGAAGAAAATTAAAACAAGTCCATGAAAGCCAAAGTGTGACCTTGTACATCTCCCACCTGAATTTAGAGATCATTTCAAGAATAGATTAGACACACTGAACACTAATGACCAAGACCAGCCAAGCTGTGGGACGCCATCAAGGACCTCATACATGAACAAATTAAAAAGTCATTAAAAAGACAAGAAAGAAATAAAAGACCAAAATGGGTATCAGCAGAGACTCTGAAACTTGCTCTCAAATATACAGTAGCTAAAATGTCTGGAAGAAATGTTGAAGTAGAAGAGTTGAACAGAAATGTGCGAGGACCTGGAGTTCAAAAACCAAAAAGGAAGAACATTTTCAGCATTTTGCAAGCTGAAAGAACTGAAGAAAAGTTCAAGCATAGACTTGCAAAGTGAAGGATTCTGTGGGGAGATACTGAATATCACAGTATCAAGAAAGATTGAAGGAATACACACCATCACTGTACCAAAAAGAAATGATGTTACTACAGGAAGGACTGCAAGCGGCATTGAAGGCACTGGCAAAAAGCAGAGCTCCAGGAATTGAAGAAATACCGATTGAGGTGTTTCAGCAAACAGATACAATACTGGAGGTCCTCACTTGTTTGTGCTTAGAAATTTGGAAGGCAGCTACTTGGCCAACTGACTGGAAAAGATCCACTTTGTGTCCACTTCAAAGAAAGGTCGCCATCAGTCAGATCTGACTCGACAGCACTTGGCTTTGGCTTGGCTCAAAGAAAGGTGATACAACAGACTGCAAGAATTATCCAACAATGTCATTAATACCACATGCAAGTAAAATTTTGCTAAAGATTACTCAGAAATGATTGCAGCAGTGCAGGTTGACAGGAACTGCCGGAAATTCAAGTCCGATTCACAAGATGAAGTGGAACAAGGGAAATCATTACTAATATAACATGGATCTTGGCTAAAAGAGAATACCAGAAAGATGTTTACTTATGTTTTGTAACTATGGAAAGGCATTTGACTTTGTGGATCATAAATAAGTCAGATAACACCGCAAAGAATGAGAATTCAAGAACACTTAATTACGTCCATGAGGAACATGTACACAGAACAAGCGGATAGTGTATTGCTTAAAATCAGGAAATGTGTGCTTCAGGGTTGTAACCCTCTACCACATTTATCTAGTTTGTATGCTAAGCAAATAATGTAAGAAGCTGAACTTTGTGAAGAAGAATGAGGCATCAGGATTGGAGGAAGATTCATTAAAAATCTATGATATGCAAATGACACAGTCTTGCTTGCTGAACGTGATGAGGATTTAAAGCACTCTCTGATGAAGATCAAAGACTACAGCCTTCAGTATGGGTTACATTTCAATATAAAGAAAACAAAAATCCTTACAGCATGGTAACTCAAGACAAGACTGAAGTTGTCTAAGATTTCATTTTCCTTGAATCCACAATCAGTGCCCATGGAAACAGTAATCAAGAAATCAAAGGACATATTGCATCAGGCAAATCTGCAGGACATCCCTGGGAAGTGTTAAAAAAAAACAAACAAACACAAATGTGTCACTGTGAGTACTAGAGGTACCTGACCCAGGGCATGGTATCTTCAGTCACCATGCATGCATGTGACAGCTGGGCCGTGAGTAAGAAAGACCCAAGAATAATTACTGCCTTTGAATTGTGGTGTTACAGAAGAGTATTGAATATACGACAGACTGCCAGAACTAACAAATCTGTCTTGGAAGAAGTACAGCCAGAATGCTCTTTGGAAGCAAAGATGCCAAAACTTTATCCACATATTTTTGGACATCTTATCAGGAGGGGCCAGTCCCTGGAGAAGGACATCATCCTTGGTAGATGGTCAGTTAAAAAGTGGAAGACCATCAAGAAGATAGACTGACTCTGTGGTTGCAACAGTAGGCTCAAACATAGCAATGGTTTTGAGGATGATGCAGGACCAGGTCGTGTTTGGTTCTGTTGTACATAGGGTCACAATCTTGAACAACTCTGTAGCACCTAACAACAACACGCTGAGTGAAAGGAGCCTTAATGGAGCAACAGTTAAGCCCTTGGCTACCGACCAGAAGGTTGGCAGTTGGAACCCACTCAGCAGCATCGAGGGAAAAATACGTGACAGTCTGCTCCTACAAAGACTATGACCAATAAAACCCTATGGGAGCAGTTCTACTCTGTAACTCTGTGAGTCTTGGTTTCCTTCACTTGTGCTGTTGTGTTAGGAGCAAAAAAGCCAAGGCAGCCAGTTGCTTGAGTCAACTCCAAACCATGGTGACCCATGTTGTCAGAGAACTGCGCTCCACAAAATTTCATATGGCTGATACTTTAGAAGTATTACCAGGCCCTTGTTCTCCAGAGGTTCCCCTGGGTTTATTCAGCAGCTGAGGGTGTCAACCTTTGCACCATCCAGGGACTCCAAGCAAAAAAGCCTACATGCTATTCCAGCTTATTTCTATACAATTCTAGAAAATGCAGGCTAAGAAATGGAAAAACACCGAAATGTTTGCTATTTGGATCCTTGTAATGATTTCATTAGTGGAATTCCAATGTTGAAATTCATCAAATTGTACTATTTCAAAAATATTCTGTTTATTGTGTGTCAGTTATACTTCTGTAAGTGCCAGTACCTAATTCTTTCACTAGATGGGTCAATTGAGATGCTCTAGAGGCCCAGTACTTCAAATCTCCCCACCTACGCATCTGCCCTGTGATTCTAGCAATTCCAGCAAGCAGCCCAAGCTGAAAACCAAAGGTCTTGTGCCCTGGCACACTCAGTGGATACTGAGCTGCTCCCTACAGCTCATACCTCTTCCCCTAGTCCATCCCTCCTGCCACAGCCTACACCTCTTCCCCCCACACTTCCCTCCTCACCATACCTGCCTCTTCTCCTATGGCCTCTCCCTCCCTCCCGCAGCCTGTCCTTCCTCCCCTCAGCCTGCCATTCCTCCCCTCAGCCAGTCCCTCTTCCCCGTAGCCTCTCTTCCCACAGCCTGGCCTTGCTCCCATAACCTGTCCCTTCTGCCCTCTGCATGTCCCTCCTCCCACAGACTGGCCTTCCTCCCCTGCAGCCTGAGTCTCCTTTTGAGTGCCTGTACTTCTTCCCCACTGTTTGCAAAAGACCTGCCCAGTTTCTGCTCTTGGGGCCATGTGACAGGTCCCATGTGAGACCTAACAACACTGGCCAAGGCCCCACCCTCCTATACCTCTGTGAGCAACTGTGTCATCATGGAAAGTACAATTAATGGAAGAGGGTCATCAGAAAACTCAGACATGGTGCCAAATTTCAGGAAAACAGATTTCGTGAGGTCACAGAAAACATAGGAATGATCCCATGAACTCTGCCAGGGAACCTGAGTCTGAATGGGTGGGCTGGTCCAGCAGTTTTTCACGAGGGATGTCAGCACCTGAGTCTGCAGAAAAAACTGGGAGAGGGATCTTCCTAAGAACTAGGCTCATGGAACCAAGAGAGCACAGTGCAGGTTAGCAAGCTGGGGGATGAGCCAGCTCTGGTGGTCACAAGAAAAAATATCAGCTAGCTGTGAAGGTGAAGACTCAGCAAGTTTGCCGTAGTCCCTTTATAATGAGTTGTTTTTGTTTTGAGTGGATGTTATCCCTCCAAAAATAAGTTTTATCAGTGCTATACATACAGAAATAAAATTATTTGAGAGAAGCGGGGAATGAAACTTAACTTTTGCCGTGTATTTTACTGCTAACAATATACATATAGTAGTCTATTTTAATTCCTTTTATGTCTCCCATAGAGTTGTATCTTTGTTTTACATTGCTTAAATAAAATTCCATCTTTAATCTCCACAGCAACACCAGACGCTGGAGAGGATCCCAAAGTGACAAGAGCCAAGTTCTTTATCCGGGATCTGTTTTTGGTAAGTAATTTTGTTACCTTTTCTCTTCCTGCCACGTACAAGTGGTATTACTCTTTGTAAATCTGCACATTTCTTAACTTTACCTGATCTCGGTTTATCTTCCCCCAAAACTCTGAGAGATGAGAGAAGGTAGCGTCACCTTTATCTCATCGCTGAGCAGACAGGTCCACAGAGGGTAGGTGTCCTACTCAGGCAACACACCCTCCAGGTGACAGACACGGCCCAGGGCTCACTGGGAGGACCAGAGCACCACAGGCCTGGATCACTTGTGTCTTCCAAGATTGTTCGGCACATTCTGTGGTATAAGCCCCACATGGGGACATGCCTGCTCCAGGCAGAAACTGTCACAGGTCATGTTAAAGTGTGCCAGCTCATATTCAACATTTTCCCCTTCTTCAGCTTTTTACTGGGAAGTAATTTCAAATTTATATAAAAAGTGAAAGATCAGTACAAATAACTCCCAAATAACTTCACTCAAGTAGGCCGGTTGTTAAGATGCTGTCACCTGTGCTCCACCTATGTGTGTGTATGTATGTTTTAATCAGGTAGTGCTGCTCGAACAGAGATACCACAAGTGGGTGGCCTTTAAAAAAAAAAGAAGAAAAGTTTATTCTTACACAGTCCAGTAGGTTATAAGTCCAAATTCAGGATGTCTACTCCATGGGAAGGCTTTCCCTCTGTTGACTCTGGAGGAAAGTCCTTGTGTTGCATCAGTCTTTGGTCAGGGAGCATCTGGGTACAGGAACCTCAGGTCTGCAGGACGTGGTCTATTCCCAGTACTACTTTGTTGGTGGTATGAGATTCCCCATTCTCTGCTTGCTTCCCTCTCTTTGTCTCTCCTGTAGGATGCAAGGATAAAAAGTAGTGCAAGGCACACTCCGGGTAAACTCCCTTAGCAGCTTCAGTCACACCCTGATCTTTTTTTACATAATCATGCTATCAGCCACAGGCAGAGATGAGGATGCATAGCATAGGAAATCACAAAATATTGGGAATGACCGCCCAGCCAAATGGCTACATGTATTTTTGTGGTGGGGGACACAGTTCAATCAATGACAGTGTGTATATGTACATATATATATGTCTGTATGTATGTATTTCTTTTTTAAAATAACCTAGAGTGTGTGACTGCCCGCGAATTGTTGCTAGCTTGAGACAACAGGTGACAACATACGGCCAAGGGCATCTTCCTGGTAAGACCAGAGCTGGCTGCTCCTGGGGACAGAAGCTTTGTGCCCAGGCCTATGGGAGGCACCTGGTCAGTGCCAGAGGTCAGACCAGAGCCACCCTGTCCTGCAATCTGGGGCCCCAAGGCTGATCAGACCCTCATGGCCACTTTCAGGAGCTCCTCTCCTGCCTTCTCCTCAATGCAAAGGCCCTGTGGGCTACCTTTTGGTCCCGTATTGTTAGAATGTAGCAATGATGAGAAATTGAGTCTCTCTGACATATTCCCTGGAAGTCAGGTAGTAGTAGGAAAGGGTTCTGCTGGTAGGTAGATTTGGGAAATGATGTTTTAAATGATGACACTGGTCTTCTTAGCACAAAGCTTCTCAGAAGTTTCACTGCCCTGCTGCACAGAGTCTTTCAGTACAGGAGCTTAGTCTAGAGTGTCTTCGGAATCCCTTTCTAGAGGAGCATCTTGCAGGACTAAAACAACAAAAAAAGCCAAACCCTTTGACACTGAATCAGTTCTGACTGATGGTGACCATGTGTGTTACAGAGGAAACTGCTTCATAGGGTTTTCTTGGCTGTAATCTTTTTTGGAATCAGATTGCCAGGCCTTTCTTCCATGGCACTGGTGGGATGTTTCCAACTGCCAACCTTCAGATTAACAGACAAAGGTTTTTGTCTTGGGTTTGAATGGTGACAACAGGACCATTCATTTTGGCATGATGGAGTGTGGGTCAGATTCTTTTACCTAAATTTTTTTACCTATTATCTAATTCACATTGCTTCTCAGTACTGAGCTGTGTAATTATGGGCACTTAGATCAAAGATTAGAATCTGAGCCGCAAGCTCTGCCAAAAATGAGTAGTCCATGCCACCACTATTCAAACCCTAGAAAGAAACCTTTCGTCCAGTTAACAATGGACAAAACCTGATTTGTGCAGCCTGCAAATCTGGAAAACAAAGGTGTAGCAGGAGGCATCCACCTACACTGAACTGTGGGATTTGCCTGGTGCAACAAGCATGTTCTGAGAAGTTTAGTGATGGAATATGTCACTCCAGACTTAGAGACAGCCAAGCATGTAGCAGACGATGTTTACCAGCACTGAATCTGCACAGGAGCAAGTCTTGGGTAAAACAATAGTTTGATGACACACATGGACGTTGGACAGAGGTTACACATGGAAATGGAGAGGGACAGTGGCAAGACAGGCTGCTCTGAGGCAGAGAAGCAGGTGCTGCTGGGAGGGGGTATACTGAGAAGCCCATTCTCTCCATGATCAGTATCCTTAAATAGACGTCACAGCCACAGCTTAAGAAATGCACTGAGCAGCAGGGAGCTAGTCACAGAGAGGGCCACCTCCCTACGGGTAGCAATAGCTATCTCTAAGACAGACCTCAACGCCTGGCTGAGCAGGAGGGGGATGACTCAAGTCACCTAAAGCCTGCGAGTCCCTAGCACCAGCCACGTCCCTCAAGCTGGACAGTGGCTGCTGGCCAGATCTCAGAACTGGGGCACCTTCCCAAAGGTGGGCATGCTAAACCTTTTAAAGCAGAGGGTAGTGATCGTGAGGCCTCAGCTGTGCGGGGAAACCACCGTGTGTCAGAGGTCTTCATCATGTTCCTGGCTGGCTTCTGAATATTTTAAGAGAGGATACCTTTTACCTTAAACACTACCTCCTATGGGAGGGCCACAGGGAATCTGAGGCTGCCCAGTTTTCCTACCCAAGTTTATTTCTATCCTTTTTTTTAAATGAAAATCAGTGACAAAGTAGGTGTGATTAAAGATTTAAACTGTGTGAAGTTTGCAGATTGTGCCAGACGGCAGTGACTCCATTCCCTACATGTTCATTGCCCCAGGCAGGGCTCAACTGTCAGGTTATTACAAAAGAAAGCCTGTCTTCATCCATTCACTAAGCACCTACTGTATGTGCACCAAATGTCGTACCTGGTATAGGATTAAAAAGAAATGTAACTCATAAATGTCTGTGTCTGAAAGATTAAATGAGGGGAAAAAACACAAAGCTCAAGAGAAGTCCAACTATTGCCGAAAACTGGTCTGCCCTTCTGTGGTGTTTCATCAGCTGATGAGAATGTTATAGCTCCTTTCTAGTATGTCAGTGTTTCTTCAAAGCACGGGGTGCTTTACAGGGAAAGGAAAAAAACAGAAAACAAATGGTGCTTTCAAGAAAAAGGGGCCAGAGTGGAGGGGGTAGGAGGAGGTCCAGGGACTTCTGGAGTCAAGTAGAAGGGAAGTACCACCTCATACTTCAGCCTCACACTGCAGCCGGGCATACTACCCCAATGTAAAACGAACCAGAGGACAACAAGCCCTCGAGTCTCTGGTCCAGGCATTGCCCGAGTTCTGCAGACTCGCGGCGGGCGGGTCGGGGCTCCCGGCTGTAGATGGCCCTTTATTGCAGAGGATCAGCACGGCGACCGGCGACGGCAAGCACTACTGCTACCCGCACTTCACCTGCGCTGTGGACACGGAGAACATCCGCCGAGTGTTCAACGACTGCCGCGACATCATCCAGAGAATGCACCTCAAGCAGTATGAGCTCCTGTGACACCTCTCAGCGCCGCCGCCCGGCTCTTCTCTCTCCACAGAACTGCCTGTCGGCCCCACACCAGGTAGAAGTAGAGCACCTTGCATCGTCCTGCTGCTGTCCAACCTGATGTGTCTGTGCCCAGAGTGACTACCAGGCCTCTGGCTATTGCTGTTCCCCTCATTTTCCATTTTGTGGCTTTTGTTTCCAAAACATCCTCAAACCCCACCAACTTGTGTCCCGACAGATATCACCTCCCCTTTGGCAACAGTGGGTGGGGAATCCTTAGTCATCCATTCATTTACCTGTGGACTCATCAGGGAGAAGTCAGCAGATGGGGAGAAAGCACTTTGCTTCCAGTAGAGCTTGAGTGCAGAAGCATAGCAACAACATAGTGAGATCTTAGCTTCATGTTGCTGCAGGCTCACTGCCACACAGCCTGCCACTGGACCCAAGAAGACAGTAAAGGAAAACTTACCAGTTACACTTAAGAGTCCCTGCCAGCCTCACACACTGTGTTAGGTTATGCAGAAAATCTACCCCATTCACTGCTGCAAAATGTGTCCTGTCTAAAAATGATTCTCCAAACCTTCACTGTACTAGGACAACGGTCTTCTTTCCAGTCTTTGTTGTTTTGTTGACAGTTTAACATACTGTGCTGACACAAAATGTAATACTACTTTGTGTAATCACTGAAGAAAACTCCTTGTAGATCTTTGTGCCTTGATTTTGGCTGTACCTGTAAAAGAAATGTTTTAATTTGCTAACAGCATAATGTTAACACTACCTACTGCTTGCTATGTAAAAGGAAATGTTATCTGTAGAACGTAGGGTTTTTTATTAGGTTGATACTTTTGTTTTCAGAAATACTCTTTGGTTCATATATATATACACACACACATAAGATACTCCCATAACACCCACACCTTCCCACACAGAGCTTTTGCAGCCACTTGCGTTGCTTACCTGAGCCTCCTCTTTAAAAACTAACATCAACTCAAGTATACCAACAGTAATCTCATCTGTTTCCAGGAAGCCAAGGGTTATTTTCTCACCAATGTTTCTTTCTTACTTTGCTATTTAAAAAAATATTATACACATACCCTGAGTGGAAACAGGTCTCATCCCTTTAGTCAATGTTTTGAGACCCTTCACTCAACCACAGATTCTACTGCACAATTAAACAAACAGCGAGAACAGCTAAATTGTATCAAAATTTGTGTCTGCTTTTGAGAGTGCTGGTGGCACAGTGGCTGCAAACCAAAAGCTCAGCAGTTCAACCTGCTCCTTGGAAACTCTGTGTGGCAGTTCTCTCTCACAGGGTCATTATGAGTTAGAGTTGACCAGATGGCAACAGCTGTGGTTTCTAGTTTGGTGAGATAATTTAAGGATGGCCTCTTCATTGTTCTTCTGAAAACAAAATAATAGAAAACATTTGAATATAAAGTCAAAATATATAGCTGGGTCTCATGCTTGAAAAAGCTATGCAAATGCAGTCTCAGTAGGGTGGAATACCTAGAAAGCAAGAATCTTGTCAGAGGTAAGGCTTCATGTTCTGTCCAGATCCACAGCCTTCAAGGACTTTTCTAAGTCTGCAGTAGCCTGTACAGATGTCCAAAATTACATTTCAGTAGATCCAGAGAAGGGACAAATGACACTATTTCATTCATTTGCTTTTAGTCTCTTTGTTTAATGTCTTAAAGGTTTAAAATCAGCATTTTGCAAGTCCTTATAAACTTATTACTGTCTTACTATTCCTCTCATTCTTACCTGTTTTATGAAACTCTCAGTTGCACTGACACATACACAAAGAAATTTTCAATTCCCCTTACACTTTCAGTGTAAAACATGGAAACTGAAGACACCTCCCCTCCTAAAAAACTAAGCTGTATGCTGTGATACACATTACTACTCAACATTTGATTAAAGTCTGAACACTTAGAAAGACTAACAAAAGTGCATTTTATCTGCCATAGAATTATCAGACATGTTTAGTTTTACAAATCAAGGACCATTTCCTCCTGTTTTTTGAGTGTCCTGATCATTCCAGCACTCAGTTCAGATTTAACAAGGTGGTCTTCTGGAAAGAAAACAACACACCTATTTAACAATCTAATACTCTTAATTTAACACAGATAAGCATCTGTAAAACAATGTTCTTGCTCATAGTATCTGTATCTACTAAGTATATAGCTTTGTAACACACTGGGATTTGTGCATTTTCACAGGAGGGCAGAGCAAACCCAACATTCCTATAGACACATCATCCCCCAGGTATGTCAGTGCAAAAGACTCCTCAAGGGGCATCCAGACCGTGTAGTGCATGCAAATGATGAATTAACATTTACATACTATTCAAATACATCTTTAATTAAACATATATTTGATAAAAATGACAAAACAGATTTCTTGTAGAATACATGTTCCACTTTTATAGCATGAGAAAAGTTCAGTCAGTGATTTATTCTGCAGTGATTGACATCAGTGATTGAGAATACCTCTGATATCCACAAAGATGGCCTATGTGTTGATTCATCAGCTACTGGAGTCTACATGAGAACTGCCCCAAGTTCAGTTTCTTTGGCTTTGACATTAATTACTACATGCAAAAGTCTCCCGATTTTCATATCACCTTATGCTTCCTAAGCAGGTTCCAGCCAACAAGGAAAGGCAAAGCTAAAACCTCAAAGTAAGCCAGTGTGAGGGCCAGGAGGACCACAGCTGCTGTACAGTAGGTGGCCAGGACTGTGCCCTCCAAGGGAAGGTGGCACTTGGAAAGGGAGTAATCTGTGGCTGTTATGCTGCCCTGGAAAAGAAAGGAGGCAGTCAGTATCAAGCACAGCTTGGACAGGACTTACTTCCTGTCCCCTCCCACACACGTACTCACTTACACACACATGCACACACACATACATACTCATACATCTAACATCTGAGGGCACTGGATTCCCCATGGAAGACAAAACACCCTCTGTAAGCTCCTTCCCCCTTACTGCCCAGTTAATCATTCCAGGAATAACTATGTGTGTTCCCCAAAAAGGTTTCAAAGGGGGGCAGTGGGGCAGGGAGAGGAGGGTTAGTTTATGTACGGCTTTGGTATACTATTAAAGATTGCTGTAATTAAATAGCTGATTACTGGTGTTGACTTAATTATTTATGAATGCTTTCAGACAAAAATAAACTTGAATGTTACCAAGATGAAACTGGGGTTGTTTCTGTTCCTCCAGCTGAAGGACGGGATGCTGACCTCGGGCACCCCTCCATCGTGGATCACATGGCAGGCGCTGTGGGTGTGGCCACTGAGCACCAGGCGGGGCTGCAGCCACCACAGCAGCTGCAGGGGTGGGAATGCTAAACTGTGATTCTGTAGGTCTGGTTTTTTTTTTTGCTTAGAAATCATTTCATTTATTTATGCAATATGAAAGGTAGGTTCAGCCTCTTTGAATCTATTCTCCAAAATTATATATATATTGCATTACATATATATGAAAGCATATAGTAAGTCCCTAAAAATTTAATTTCCAGTGACATTCACACTTCAAAATATACTTAAATTGATGACAAAAAGTCTGAGTAAAGAATAGCTGAGAATATTCTTGACCTGCTGTTGACAAACGGAAGTGGATTTACTGAGGAAAAAAAGAAAAGGATGAAAATCAGAGATACTGCCAAAACCTTGCCATCCATCTTCCAGCTGATAATCTTGAAGTTTTCTATCCTTAAATTAAAATCTACTCTGTTCTTGTCAAAATAGCAATCAATGAAATTTATACTGTGACATCAACTAACATCATGGTGCACTGGCAAACCTTGTGTGAAGCCTCCTTAGAAAGCACGTCATATTTTTCCTTGAATGGGAGGTACTTTTCCTCCAGGGGTGCAGCATCTTCCCCGGAACAATTGGCATCACTTCTGCGGTAGAGTGGATAATGCTGTTTAAAGAGAGGCAGAGATGACTGCATACAACCCCAGACTGTTCTCCCAGACCCCCAGAGGCGCCCTGTCCCCTCACCTGCAGAAGGATGGGGGCTGAGGCTGGGACCTGCTGCCCTGCTGCACACTGGCTGGCAGGCGACACCTGCTGCTGATGAGAAAGCAAGCCGTTAACCCTGAGCCCAACACTCACTAAGTGGGGGGACACGGCAATGTTCAGTGTCGCCTACCTTTCGGGAGCAGTTCAGTTTGTGAGAAATGTCAACGAGTTTGGCTTCTGTTTCAGAGCAAATGCCGCAGCCATCCCCCTCCAGAGCAATGCTGTTCACCATCACGAAACTGAGGTGGGAGCAAAACAGAAGCTCATGGCTGCTGGACTCCATGCATTACCTTGTACTAAAGGGTCTCTACGAGTACAAATCAACTCGAGGGCAATGCGTTTGGTTTTTGTGGTAATTTACACCCATAAAATGAAAACTAAGAAACCACAATGTGAATACACAAGGCCCAGAACAGCTATGAATCTCAACTAGGCTAATTTTCTATTTTTTTAAGTACAAGGGGATATGACAAAATAGCCCTACTAGGAGTTAAGTCTAAGATATGGTAAAAGGAATTGAAACCTAAACTTGTGAGAAATCCCAGATGACACAGCACACTAGGGTCGGGCCACAGCACTGACACTTAGAATCATGTGTCTTTGAGCCCATAATCTCCTCACGTCTCATCTACAAAACTGCGGGTAACAGCACACCCTTATCCCAGGCTTACTGTGTGGACTAAATGAAATACCAGAGCAGTGTGCTGAGAATAGAGCCCCCACTACAGAGGACTCAAAGGAGGTCAGGTACCACTGTTACTGTGCAGCCTGAGCCACAGTGAGGATTCAGGAATGTACTACAGCCTACAATGGATATGGGTAATCTCAAACTAACAACAAAATCAACTATGGTTATTCTTTTCAGCCACTGTACCTTGCCAAGCCAAGTGCTGTATCTTAGACTTCCCATTAAATATGCTTGCATTTCCTCAGCACATATCAACTAAGCATGAAGAAGGCACTTGCCAGTGAAGTACCTGCCTGGAATTTAAACCGTTTAAGGAATAGGGAGCGACTCAATGAAATGATCTGAAGATGGTGACTGCATTTAAAGTTTCTGAAACTCTACACTTGGGCGTCAACAACTCAAAACTGCCTCAGAAAAGGGAGCTTAAGTTGCTAGATACAGTTCCCCAGAGGCTACAGAGGGGTGGAATCACGCCCATAGAATCTTTGTTTCTAAAGTTTTACATATGTGATCTCACTATGAGCTGCTGTGGCCAAAAAACCTATTCTCATGCCTCTTTTTGGCCACTTATGTCACAACTAGAATAATGTGGACAGTCCTGTCCAGCATGATGTAAGCACAAACACAGACCAGAAGGGGTCCACAGCCCAGGGGACTGGTGCTCTGGGTAGGTGGATTCTTTTTTGAATCAAAGCTGACTGGGGTACAGCAGGAGTGCCACTCCAAGGGCACATTACAAGCACGTACCAACAAACTCTGGAGCACAACTACAGGCCATCCTGCATAACGTAGAATCAGAAAACTGTGAATAATAAAACATACCACTTTACACAGAGGCAGACGGCACGCACATCATCCAGAGCCAGCACACGCACAAATGATGGCATCTCAGTACCTGGGAACAGGCTGACTGATGGTTCACCCTGGCTGTCACTAAAAATCAGGGTGGTCCAGGGTTCCCATTTGCAGCGTCCTGTGATGACCACCGATGAGGACAGCTAAAGATGGTCAACTGGCCACAGAGGGCAGGGTTCTGACCCAGTCTGGCAGTCAGTCCTTTAAAAATCTAAGTTTCTAAGGACTGAAGGCCTTCGTAAGAATGCACAAATAATACTCACTTAATTCCTTTCCAAGAAAACAGCTTTTCAGAGTTGAAAACTTTCTCAAATCGTTTTATTTTGTATGTGTCCATCCTACATTCAATTGTAAAAAAGCATCTTTCAGAACGAGACATTTTAAAACCTCTTAGAGTTATGAACACAGAAAATACTTTTTAGGACTTAAACATAGATGACCATCATTAGTTTAGAGGTCCTGATTCCCAGCTCTACTGCTAACTATGAGACCCACTACAAGTTAATTAGCCTTCCTAGGCCTCAGTTTCCCCATTAGTTAAAAAAAAGAAAAACCCATCACTGATAAGTCAGTTCAGACTCATAGTGACCTTATAGGACAAAGTAGAACTAACTACCTCATAAGCGTTTCCAAGGAGCACCTCGTATGTTAGAACTGCCAACCTTCTGGTTAGCAGCCATAGCACTTAACCACCACACCACCGGAGTTTCCCCCTATTGGTATAAGAGAAATAAAATAACAGGATTATGATGAGGATTATATGAGTTAACACATAAAAGTAAGTGCTTAAACTAGGCTGGCCATTCATCAGCACTATATAAAAGTTATCAAAGTCTGAGTACTGTTGTTTGCTTCTGACTCCCAAATAAAATAATTGGTGTGAAATGGCAGTTTCAAGTTACATATCTCCCAAGAGCACATACAATTCATTCATTCAGCACATAGTTCCAGCAAGACAAAATCCTTGCCTTCCTGAAGTCTATAGCCCAAAATTTGTATTTTTTGAGGAAAATACTGACTCAGGACAGCCTGACTACGACTTTCCCAAGTTTTAACAAATCTAAAATGAGAGTAGATGCCTTTGAATTGTACTGCTGCAGAATACTGAATGTACCACGGACTGCCAAAAGAACAAACGGATCCATTCTGGAAGAATTACAACCAGAGTGCTCCTTGGAAGCAAAGGTGGCATGACTGTGTCTTACATGCTTTGGACATGTCATCAGGAGGGATCAATCCCAGGAGAAGGACATCATGCTTGGTAAGACAGAGGATTAATGAAAGAGAGGAAGACACCGACATAGTGGCCGCAACAATGGGCTTAAGCACAAAAACAAGTGTAGGCCTGGCGCAGGACTGGGCAGTGTTTCGTTCTGTTGCATGTAGGGCCTCTATGAGTTGGAATCAACTCGATGGCACCTAACAACAACACAGTGAGAGTTAGCAAGAGCCCTCATGTGCAACAGGAGCCCTGGGAGCACCGCAGTGAAGTGCTCTCAACTGCTAACTGAATGTCTGGGTTCAAGGCGGAGAGATGGCAATTTGCTTCTAAGAGAAAGATGTGGTATTCTGTTTCTGTAGAGAGTACAGCCTTGGAAACCCTATGGGACAGTTCTACCCTGTCCTGTAAGGAGTCTGAATCCACTCAGTGGCACTGGGTTCACAGTTTAATACTTCAGGGAACTACTTACTGGTAATGGAAGCCAATGTCGTGGTTTCCAGCAACCACTTTCAGCTGCACATGTGGTGGGTGTCTGAACATTTTTTGAAACCGCTCCACATCATCAGCCCAGGCCTATGAGGAAAGAAGGGTCACACTGCTGAAAGCCACAGAGCTTTCTCTTCCTTGTGACTAAAACTACAATCCCTCTTTTTGATGACGAGAAGTTAACTCCCCTGTACTAAATCAGATACTCAAAAAGCTAATGTAGAACCTAGAATTTTTAACTCTGTTTAATAGTTTTTTTCACCAGAGACTATATTTAATACCTTATTTAATCTGATACCAAATTTTGAGTAACGGCATCCCCTGAATTTTAAAATATTTGGTTCATACACCTAGTTTAGGACCCCCTTAAGGGTATGCTTGGAGCTAGGATAAGAATCACTTCAGATCTGGACATGCTGTACGAATAGGTTCTAGAAAATGCCAGGTAAAGTCCTCTTGTGTCTAAGCCAAGATAAGCATGACACCATCCTTCAGACTACATTCTCTCTGTAGCAGTAACTGTGGAAATGAGAACTGGTAAGATGTGGGAGGAAAAACAGGACAATAAGGTAAATAAATTCAACAAATATTTCAAGATTATTCAAATACTGTCTTTAAGTTTGAGAAGTGTGTGAGTACAATTCCTACTTTCATTAAGCCTAAAAATGACAACTAGACAAACACTCGAGTAAGCAATCAACCTCTTTTCTGAATACTAATTAACTATCCTACAAGTTGTAAATATGGCTCAACCTAGGAAAATATTCTGGGTAGAAAGTCCTTCAATGTATGCACAAAGACTTCACTTTAACAAATAACCAAAAGGAAAAAAAAAAACAAAACCCACTGCTGTCAAGTCAATTCCAACTTATAGCGAAGGACACAGGAGAACTGCTCCACGGAGTTTCCCAGGACCATGTGACGGATTGAAACTGCCAGCCTTTTGGTTAGCACACATAGCACTTAAACCACTACACCACCAGGGTTTCCACCCACTTTAACAAATATCATTTAAAATCAGAATATCATAAAGTCAGGACCTCACTTTACAAAAGTAACAGAGACATACAACCTCACTGTACAACCAGTTACTTCTTTTTTTTTTTTTTTATTTAATATGACTGAGTGAAAATGTACATTCCCGTATAAATTTACATGCCCACCTATATGCAGCTTCCACTGCTCTCCCTGCCCGGTGACAGCACACTATTCCTCTCTGCTCCATACATGTCTCATCCTCCCAACAGCCTTGATTCCCCTCCTCTCCGCCCACTCTCCTTCCTCCAGCCAGAGGTCAGCAGGATGATATCCTATAGATTTATAGAACCATAAGGTGCATCCAATATATGGTCACTCTGCATTGCCAAGTCCAATCCATTCGTGTCCAAAGAGTGGGTCTTCATTATGATTTATGGGCAAGGGGAGCATCAGGGCCAGGGGCCATGCTCTCAGGGGAACCCTGAAACCACTGGACCATCAACTGAGTTCTTTTAGTGGAGATCTGAGGATGCACTCCTTTTTATTCTTGTGTTGCCAGTGAGAATCAACCGAGTGAGCTCCATCGCAGCTATCACTGGTGGTGGCCAGGCACCATCCGGTTCTTCCGGTCCCAAGTCAATGTAGGCACCCACTCATGTGGGTCTATTTTCTAGGTTGTCTTTACCGCATGTCGTTTTGGTCCTCGGTGAGCATCCATTCTTGCTGAGTTGGGACCATTTGCTGTGTCCTCGGATAGCAGCTTGGCAGCTTTGAAGACCCCAGATGCCACCACCAACATGGGTTGCAGAGAGCCCTCTTGGCAAAACGCTAGTTGTGCCCACTGGCCTCGATTTCACCTAAGAGCATGGTCCCCTGCCCCCTGCCCCAGCTACTCTATCGTTGCAATATTGGGTTAAGATGGAAGGAGTACTCAAGTTATGCTGAACTCCACTTAATGTTGTTCTTGTTCCTAATGTGTGCCATCACCGCTTTCTCCCAACCAGATTTCTAGCAACTATCTAATCTAAACCCTCCCCTCTTCTTTCCTCCCTCCCCTCCCTTGCAGCTTTCAAAGAGTCTTCTATACACAAGTCTGCTTTTGAGATCTTATCGTAGAGATCTCATACAATATTTGTCCTTTTGTCACTGACTACTTTCACTCAACATCATGTCTTCCAGTTGAAACCAGGTTATAAGCTGTTTCCTGGAATCATCGTTATTCTTTATCATTGTGTAGTGCTCCATTGAGTATATGTACCATATTTACCTATCCATTCTTCTGTTGTTGGGCATCTGGGTTGATTCCATCTTTTTGCTATCGTGGACTGTGCTGCGGTAAACATTCTGGTGCATGTGTCCGTTGCTGTGAAAGGCCTTGATTCTGTCGGATATATTCCAAGTAGTGGAATGACTGGGTCAAATGGTTATCAATATCCATTTTCTTAAGGAAGCGCAAGATTGCTTTCCAAAGAGGCTGGACCATTTTGCAACCCCACCAACAGTGTAGGAGGGTTCCACTTCTCCACAGCCTCTCCAGCATTTGTTGTTTTGTGTTTTCTGGATCATGGCCAATCTTGTTGGGGTGAGATAGTATCTCATTGTCGTCTTGATTTGAATTTCTTTAGTAACTAGAGATTGTGAACATGTCCACATATGCTTTTTGGCTGCCTGAATCTCCTCTTTAGTGAAATGTCTGTCCATCTCCTTTGCCCATCGCTTAACTGGATGATTTATCTTCTTTTTATTGATATTTTGTAGTATCTCATAGATTATGGAGGTCAGGCATCGGTCTGACCTAGAGTTGCCAAATATTTTTTCCCATTCTGTGGGTGTTCTTTTAATTCTATTAATAAAGTCTTTGGATGAACAAAAGTGTTTGATTCTTAAGAGTTCCCATTTATCTATTTTCTCTTCTGTTGACTGCGGTTTCTTTGACAGATTTTGGAGTCTGTCCTCATTGTGTATTAAAACTTCCATTGTTGTTCCTACCTTTTCTTGGATGAGCTTTATCGTTTTAGGTTTGATATTTAGGTCTTTTATCCAGTTGGAGTTGGTCTTTGCATAAGGTGTACGATATAGATCTTGATTCAGTTTATTGTAGATGGATAACTAATTTTGCCAGCACCATTTGTTGAAGATACTGTTTTTACCCCAGTTTAATGTTTTAGGGCCTGTGCCGAATATCAACTGTTCATAAGCAGATAGTGTCATCTCTGGGGTCTCAGTTCTGTTCCATTGATCCATCTGTCTGTTCTTGTACCAGTACCAGGCTGTTTTGACCACTGTGGCAGTGTAGTATGTTCTAAGGTCAGGTAATGAGAGGCCTCCCAGTGTGTTCTTCTTCTTTAGTAGTACCTTACTTATCCGGGGCTTCTTCCCTTTCCAAACAAAATTGGTGATTTGTTTCTCCATCTCATTAAAAAATGACGCTGGAACTTGTATTGGGATTGCAGTATATAAATAGATTGCTTTGGGTAAAATAGACATTTTCACAATGTTAAGCCTTCCTATCCATGAGCAGGGTAGGTTTTTCCATTTATCTAAGTCTCTCTTAGTTTCTTGTAGTAGGGGCTTGTAGTTCTCTTTGTAAAGGTCTGTTGTTTCTCTGGTTAGATTAATTCCTAGGTACTTTATCTTCTTAGGGGCTATCATAAATGGTAGTGATTTGACAATTTCTTCCTTAACAGTCTCATTGTTGGTATAAAGGAATCCTACTGATTTACTTATGTTTATCTTGTATCCTGAAACTTTGCTGAACTCTTCTATCAGTTTGAGTAGTTTACTTATAGATTCCTTGGGATTCTCTGCATATACAATCATATCACCTGCAAACAGGGAGATTTGAACTTCCTCTTTGCCAATGCAGATGCCCTTTATTTCTTGATCTTGTCTAATTGCTCTGGCTAAAACTTCTAGCACAATGTTAAATAGAAGAGGTGAGAGTGGGCATCCTTGTCTAATTCCTGATCTCAAGGGAAAGTCTTTCAGTCTCTCTCCATTCAGGATGACACGGGCAATTGGCTTTGTATAAATGGCCCTTGTTGTGTTGAGGAATTTGCCATCTATGCCCATTTTGCTAAGAGTTTTTAGCATGAATGGGTGTTGGACTTTATCAAATGCCTTTTCTGCATCAATGGACAACATCAGGTGATCCTTGTCTTTTGTGTTATGTGGTTAATCACATTGATTGTTTCTCTGATGTTGAACCAGCCTTGCATCCCTGGTATGAATCCCACTTGGTCTTGATGGATTATTTTCTTGATATGTTGTTGTGTTCTATTGGCAAGAATTTTGTTGAAGATTTTTCCATCTAGTTTCATGAGTGATATCAGTCTGTAGTTCTCTTTCTTTGTTGGGTCTTTCCCTGGCTTAGGTATCAGGGTTATGCTGGCTTCATAGAATGAGTTTGGGAGTACTCTATCCCTTTCTATGCTGTGAAATAGTCTCAGTAGTATTGGAGATAACGCTTCTCTAAATGCTTGGTAGAATTCTGCAGTGAAGCCATCTGGGCCCAGACTTTTTTTGGTTGGCAGTGTTCTGATGACATTTTCAATCTCTTCCTTTGTGATGGGTTTATTAAGTTGTTCTGCTTCACATTGTGATAATTTGGGTAGGTGGTATGAGTCAAGGAATTGGTCCATTTCCCCTAGGTTTTCAAATTTGTTAGAGTACAGTCTTTCATAGTATTCTGTTATGATATCTTTGATTTCTGTTGGATCTGTGGTGACAACTCCCCTCTCATTTCTAATTTGGGTTATTTGTTTCCTTTCCTGCTTTTCTTTAGTAAGTTTAGCCAGTGGTTTCCCAATTTTGTTGATCTTCTCAAAAAACCAGCGTTTGGTCTTTTCAATTTTTTCAATTGTTTTTCTATTCTCTAATTCATTTAGCTCTGCTCTAATCTTTATGATCTCGTTTCTTTTGGTGCCTGAGGGGTTCCTCTGTTGTTCTCTTTCTACTTGTTCAAGCTGTAGGGTTAGTTCCTTGAGTTGGTTTCCTTCTTCCTTCCAGATATGTGCATTTATGGAGATAAACAGACCTCTGAGCACCGCTTTGGCTGTATCCCATAGGTTCTGGTAGGAAGTGTTTTCATTCTCATTGCAATCCATGAATTTCTTTATTTCATCCTTGATTTCCTCTATAACCCATGTTTTTTTGAGCAAGATGTTGTTCAGTTTCCACGAGTTCCACTTTCTATCTATGTTTTTTCTGCTATTGATTTCAACTTTTATGGCTTTATGATCTGAGAAGATGCTCTGCAGTAATTCAATGGTATGGATTTTGTTGAGCATTGCATTATGGCCTATCACATGGTTAATTCTGGAGAATGTTCCATGTGCACTGGAGAAGAAGGTGTAGTTGTCTGCTGATGGGTGGAAAGTTCTGTATATATCAGTGAGGTTTAGTTGGTTAATTGTGGCAATGAGGTCTTCTGTATCTTTACTGAGCTTTTTCCTAGATGATCTGTCTAGTATTGAGAGTGGAGTGTTGAAGTCTCCCACTATTATTGTGCAGTCATCTAACTCTCTTTTGAGTGTAGTCAGTGTTTCTGCAACGTATTTAGGTGCTCTGATATTAGGTCCATAACTTTAATATAGGTAAGTCTTGCTTGTGTACTGAACCTTTCAGCAACAAACAGTGTCCATCTTTGTCCACGATGGTGGATTTGGCATTAAAATTGATTTTGTCTGAGAATAGAATTGCCACCCCTGCTCTTCTTTGTTCATTCTTAGCTTGCTATATATTCTTCTATCCTTTAATTTTCAGTTTGTTCCTATCTTTAGGTCTCAAGTGAGTTTCTTGTAGACAACATATGGATGGGTCATGTCTTTTGATCCAAGATGACACTCGCTGTCTCTTTACTGGAGCATCCAGTCCATTCACATTCAATGTATTTATTTATAGGTATGTATTCACTGCTGCCATTGTGATATGTTTAATTTTATGTTGATGTTTTCTCTGTTGTTCTTACTAGTCTGTTCTGGGACATTCTTTTTTGTGAGTTGATTTTTCACCTTTTTCAGAGCTGGTTTTGTAGTTGTTGAGACTCCTGTGTTACATTTCTTGAAATGGTATGATACATCTTTGTTGTGCTTTACAGCCGCCCCTGTGATCCCCCTTAATAAACTATATATAAACCCAATTTTAACTACTACCAGTCTTGTCATGTTCCTCTCCATCTGGAAGGACTATAACAATTGTAGTACATCCCTCTTTTTAATATAACACCATAGTTTTCATGATGATCACTGGATTGCTTCTTTCCATATGGAAGCTGTGATTGACTTTGGAGCTTTCCCTAACTGAGTATTTTGAGTAGTGTGTCGTTCTAAAATATAAAGTTAGTGGTTTCATTCTTCTAAGCCAGAGCCAAGAACTTCTTTCAGTATTTCTTGTAGTTTTGGTTTGGTTTTTACAAAGTCTGAGTTTCTGTTTATCTGGGGATGTCTTAATTTCATTTTCATATTTGAAAGACAGTTTTGCAGGATATATAATTCTTGGTTGGAAGTTCTTCTCCTTCAAGGCTTTGAATGTGTTATGCCAGTGTCTCCGTGCCAGCATGGTTTCTGCTGAGAAATCTGACGAGGGCCTACAGGGTTTCCCTCTGAATGTTAGCTTTGCTTTGAGTCTTGCTGCCTTTAAGAGTTGCTGCTTATGTTTCATTTTGTTAAGCTTAATTAGAATATGTCTTGGAGTCTTTCTTTTGAGACCTATATTGGGTGGCATACAATATGCATGTGAGATGTCAATATTCTCTTCCTTCATGATTTCTGGGAAGTTTTCTGTCAGCAGCTCAGCAACGATACTCTCTGTGTTCTCAGATGTCTCACCCTGTTCAGGGACTCCAATTAATCGAAAGTTGTTCCTCTTAATAGAGTCCCACATGCTTCTTAATGTTTCTTCATTTTTCTTGTTTCTTTTTTCTGATTTCTGCTCATAGAGGCTAGCATCAGTAGCTCTGTCTTCCAAGTCAGAAATTCTTTTCTCTATTTGTTCCATTCTGTTTTCTTGGCTTTGCATGGCAGTTTCTATGTCTTTGATTTTGTTCTTGATCTTCAGTCCGTGAGAGCCAGGGCTAGCCAGGGGCGGGAATCAGCGAAAGAGAGGAGGTTTTTCGCTCAGTGGTACGAAGTCCAAAGTAACGGCCCTGTGCAGTGTCCTGGGGCTGATTAGGTGATCAGAAGGCTCCATTTGATTATCAATTCAGGTCTTGGTTTCCAGAGGGATATAAGGAAACGTGTGCTTGACTCCATCCCCCGGTTACTTCTTACATACAGGATTTTCTATTTCCTCATATTTGATTATAGCCTGGATTTTAACAAACATCACAGCACAATAAATACTAGGGTCCTACCATGTCTGGACCAAAACTTTATTTTTACATCTTCTGGATTGTTCTAGGAAGTGCCAATGAATTTTTTTTTAATATTCCTTTCCTCTAAACTACTAGGGGCTGAACATTTTTACCTAAACAGCAAGAATAGCTTTTTTTCATTCATTCTGGGAAGGTAATAAGCAAAGTATCCCAACAGCTAAGGTGAGACCCACCTTCCTTTGAGGTCTTTGGACTGGCTTATGTCACCGGAATACTCAGTCAGGGACCTCAGCCCCTTAAAGACAGACGAATTTCACATCAAAAGATACAAAATAAGAGGAGATAAGCAAGCAACTTGAAAAACACAAAATAAGAGGAGAGGAGCAAGTAACTTTCCCAGCACAATTTTTGTAATTTAATGCTAAAACAAGTGTGAAATTAACTGTACTTCAATGTAGTCTGCCATTCTGGTGACAACTGAAATAGCATCAATCAGGACTGTTTTCCTTCATGGGTTTCACAGGAAACTGTTACACCATTCCAGTATGTCTGATTAACTGACATATTTGCTACAGACACAAATGTAACGGCGGCCAACCTTACTGATACAGATCCCAGAAGTCTTCAAGGCAGACTACTCATTTGTAACACCATTACTAAGCAAAATTTCTAGTCCAAGCTGATGTTGTTCTATGAGTCCCCCCAGAGTGCCTACATTGGGCCCTCAGAGCAGAATTAGGGTGCTGGTATCACAGGTCCTACCTGGGAGGAGCTCCACTTTCCTTCATCAAAGATATCCCCCAGAATGAAGACCACTTCAGGCTGCAACAACCACAGAGCTGTCTGGAAGGCCCTCTCCATTTGCCATTCCCTACAAGCAAACAAAACAGAACAAAACAAAAAACCAGATTGTTAATTGAGTAGAGACTGGTCTGAAAAACCAAAACCAAAAACAAACTAACTGATGTTGAGTTGATTCTCATTCCTGGAGAATCTATCTGTACAGAGTAGAACGGTGCTCCAAAGGGTTTCGAAAACCTTTAGGCAGCAGATCACTAGGCTCTTTCTCCTGAGGCACCCCTTGTTTATGCAACCCAGGGACTCCAACATCTATCTTAGAGGTTGTTTAAACAGTACACTACATGGTCCTACTCTTTTTCCATGTCCTACCCTTCTATTCTCTTTACACTTGGAAGGGCCAAAGAGTCTGGCCTGATCAAATGTGAAATAAAGGCCCCACAGGAGCTGGGGACCTCCCATGTACCTCACTCACTCTAACTTCCTCCACAGTGCCTGGAAACCATGAGACACTCAGGAGGACCCTAGTGGTCTTAAGTAGTATGATGCAATCCCCTAAGATGCTCCGTTTCAACTAACACTGCACTATGCAAAGAAAAATAAGAGTTTGGCTGGAGTCTCACTTCTGGAAGGGGCCCATGTCCTCCCTTGATTCAGAGTTAGAGGTAGTAAAAGAAATAGCCAATACAAAAACAGCAAATTCTCTAGATTTCACACAGACAGGAATCACTCCAAAGGTAAAACAAATGAAGTCAGGCTCTAGAATCTGGTGGGCAACAGTTTACGGCCCCATCTCTGCCCATGACCAATGTTTGGTCTACAGAAAGCTACTTGCCCTCCACATTCACAGGACAGTTATAGAATCCATGATGACAGTGTTGGTAAGGTGCTTGGTACAACACACAAAAGGTATTCAAGATGATGCTGTCCTCCCCCAGCCAGCCTGATACATGTCATTTTCAGAGCCCCAATTTTGTCCCTACTTCTAAGGCACTATTGTGGCTGCTTACTTCCTACAAAGGGGAATGATGTGTCCTGAGGCATATAAACAGTGCTGCTAACCAAAAGGTCAGCACCTCTGCAGGGGAAAAGATTTGGCAATCTGCCCCGGTAAAGATTACAGCCCAGAAAACCTATGGGGTAGTTCTGCTTTGTCACATGGGTTGCTATGAGTTGGATCAACTTGACTGCAACAACATGCTAGGTAGAGGGCTGGGCTGGAGAAACAGGACTTGACCCATCTGTAGTTTGAAAGCCACAGTCTGTTTCCACTCTTTCTCTTGCCCAGAGGGCAAAACCAAGTAGGCTCAAAACTGCATCCTGGTGAAAGTGAGAAGGGCATCAGTCCCTGCCCAGGGGTGGGGCACTCACCTTCACGGAGCTCCACTTTGCCCCCTGCATCAGCCTGTGAGACTGCCAGTGTTACCCCACGGACAAGTGAGGAGGTAGGAGCTCAGAGGGACTGGCTTGTGTGGGGTCATAAAGCTAATAAGTATAACCAGTAAGTTCAAGGAAAAGTCAAATACACCAAATGTCCTTCTTTGAGAGGAACATAACTAATACGTGCTTAAAACCGTTGAGCTGAGCTCTGAGAAGATTCTTAGCTTTACCCCTTACCTTCGTAACTTATCCAGCCAGTGGCCTCTCACTTCCCCAAGCAAGTGGGTATCTGCCAAGAATATGGCTTTCAGTATGGGATCAGGAGTCCCCTGATCCCTGTTATGGGCTGGAGTTTTTACTTCGGGCCAGTTACACTGGAAAATCACTAAGTAATAGATTAAAAATTCACAAAAGACGAGTACAGCAAAGACAACAGCTGTAAGCTTCAATACCAAAAAACTCCTCCTCTTTAATGGGTGAAAATTCTTCCTCCCAAACTCCAGTCTGATTGTTACCATTTCTCCTGTCTAGGAGTTACCAGCAACAAAGAGTCAAATCTATCAAGAATTCACCAGGAGAAAAGGTGGAATCCTGGATAAGGTGATGGTAGTTTCTGGTCTTAGCTGTGTACCTGAAGGAAAAGGGAAAGGCTCAAAGTGAATTCTTTAATAATGTCAGTATCATTTTAGCTCCCTTTATTAAGAACTAATGAGTTCCAGAATCCTACCAACATTTCCAAATTAACTAGTGTCCCAGTAGTTTTACACTGCTAACAGATTTATCAGTGAGGAAGAAACACTATTAACTAGGTCTCTACAACTCCATATGCCAGAAAAATGGTATTCAAATGATCTCCCCACTATGATAATAACAATTACTAACACTCTGGTAACCATTAAATGGAAATACACTAGAAAGATATTTGTTAACGTAAGAGACATAAAAGTAAAAATCAACATACATTATGTAAGTATCATTTAATTCAAAGGATTCACCCCCTCGCCCCTATGACCTTAAAAATCAATAGACCATAAGTTCCCTTTAATGAGTTGCCTTTTGTGTAAACATATCATTTTTTCACTCCATTTTTCAACAAAAGGAGTATTCATAGACAAGGTGCTTTGAAGATCCAAACAATGGAAGAGCCAAGATCTGAAGATCCAAGGCCTGGATGTGAGGTCAGAAGCTGTGAGAGTTAAGCTTGAATTCTGCAATCTAAATTCTGTGTGTGTTTTCATAGGAAAAAAAAAAAAAGGTTATCCTTTACAAACTAGCCTCAAAAGTCTGGCTGACATCTGATGAGATATTTAATGTGCTGTGGCTTCTCTAGGGAACAAATTTTTATAGATTGTCTTGAACGTTAGATGAATTTTGAATCCTAGAAAGGATGTGTTTTGATACACCTGAAGAGTATAGATGGGCATAGATGGGCTACAAGAGGGGATTTGGCTTCCCAGTTCCTCACCATGGTGATTAAGATCTAAATGGCTGATAACCTGGAGGCTATGGAGAATGTGGAGAAAAAGCTCCTGCAAGTCTTGTGAGTGCTTAGAAACATGGAGACTCTGACCATAGATTCTAATTAAGCTGAAAAATAATGAAATTCCTTTTGGAGGAGATGACTTCCTAAGATGAAGCTAGAATCTTAACATGGCTGATATGCAAGTAATCAGGAACACTCTCATTTCGATAGCATCTAAGATAAGCTCTGTGAAATTCAGTCTTCATAACAGGACACATTTGCACAGAGAAATTAAGAATAAGCCCCAAAACAAAACCAAGCCCACCGTCATTGAGTGTTTTCCAACTCACAGCAACCTCATAAGACAGTAGAACTGCTCCACATGGTTTCCAAAGAGTGGCTGGTGGATTCGAAATAGTGACCTTTTAGTTAGTAGCCAGACACTTCACCCACCATGCCACCAGGGCTTACTCAGGCACAGTGGGGAAGAAGTCGCAATGTTTTTGTTGCTGTTTTGCTGTCTTCTACTTTATCAATAATCAACCTTTAGAATGATCATATAAATTCACCAGTGTGGCTACGGGCATTTCTATTTAGATGATACTGGTAAAACAGAAAAACACACAGACTCAAGGAATGATTAAAAACAGTCCTTAAAACCACCCAATCTCCTTTGTTTTCATTCCAAATACATCAAAAACAACCACTTGGTCTTAAGATTTCATTTTCTTTCAAAAAGCCTAGAAACTCCTAAAATTCTAAAAGTTAAGGTCAACAAAGCAGCTGACATTTCCTAAAACTTTATGTTTCCCCAGACTGTAAAAGATTAAGAGAGAAGGAATCTTCCAGGGTTGGGCTTAAATCTTTCTAATATATCAGCCTTTGCTGTGTTATTGGTTCCAAGTTTCACAAGAGATGAAATACCAGAATGGCAACTTGATAATTGTTCTTCTACTCCCCTTTATTTTAATCAGAGAAAATTTTGTTTGAGCAGTTATGATTAATAAGGGCAAGAAACACAACAAGGAGGGGTGAGAATGCAGACAACATGGAAGCCCAATGCTGACCACACAGGGCACCCCAAAACATGGTTCAAGGATCTGAAGGAGACATGAGACGATGGTTCTCACAGCTGCACTAGGCCACCAACAGCACAACAATGATATAGAGACAGCACATGAATCTGTATTCAGAGTCAGGAGGCAACATAAGCTCTCCCTGACCCTAATGCACATTATGTTGGTTGCCCTGAGCTCACTTAGCCTGACCCTGCTCCAGATACAATACCTGACAAGAACACCAGTGATGGGGACAACCACAACACAAAGCCAATCAAAGGCACGGAGAATGGGTCCTTCCACATCTATCCATGTTTTTTTTTTTTCCACAAAGAAATAAGAAGCATCCTACACAGAGCCATTCTGCCTGAGAAGAACTTAGAAGGAAAAAGAGGAGGGAGAGAGGGAGGTAAAAAGAAAATGAAAGAACAGAAAGGAAAGAGAAAAGGGGAAGAAAGGAAGAACAGAGGGGGCAACAAGCTAGCTCATGCTGTCACATATCTTCCAGAGAAAACCCTAATACCACGTGAATCATCTTTCTGGTATAACTGGATCACTATATTTAAAAAATAAACTATCGTAAGAGTGAAAATCCTATTTGGATACCTTCTGACTCTAAATCCTCAAACAGGATTCTTTTTACTCAAATCTTGGAAAATTCCTTTTCATTCTGTACTCAAAACTTGTAATATTCATCAAGTTAGTATCCCCAAGACTGTTTTTAGTGTTATGACCGCAGCAACTCCCCTTTCTCCTTCTGAAACAAAGACACAGAGTCATCTGTAGAGCTAAAGACGTGGCCTCGGAGGGATCCATTCTCTCCCAGAAATGGCCCAGCCAGGCTGCAGCAGCTGCTTTTCTCTGTAGCCCACCAGCAGCGTTCAAAGCAGGTAATGTAGAGTTGCTCCAACTGCCTGCTCATCTTTCAGCACAGCTGAAGGAGACCACTGACTGGCCATCTGCAAGAGAGAGTAATGTAGGAATTCTGCTGGGGCACTCAAGATGCAGGGGGAGCCCACCTTGCTTGATACGAAAAGGAAAACTTAACAGCTCTATGGTATTAGCCTTGTACTGCTTACGATATCCCCTCCTATGTGCTGGGAATATACACGAGCAGAGACAACAGCCATTTTGATCAGCAAGAACACACCTTACTCTGCTCTGTGCCCTTGGGCAGGCCACTGACTCTTCTTCAGCCTCACTGGAAAAATAAGGCCAAAGGACCCATGAAATAGTGCATGGAAATGTGCTTTGTCAAAGGAAATCCCTCAGTAAGGCAGGAACACCAGTATCAGATTAGAGGGTAAACCTCAGGAGCCAATGAATCCCAATAGGCTCAACTCAGTGATCCTAGATCACTGCACCTGAGAAAAGGAAAAGACAGCAAAAAGAGATGGAGGGCACTTAGAGACAGGTGGCATCCAGAGATACTTACAGACTAGGGAATGAGAAACAGTGGCAGCAAGACACGGAGGGCAGCTGGTAGCCTTGCCACTGGGGCTGACACCCAGCCTTTCTGATTTCTAGCACACGAGCACTTCTTATTCCTAGATAGTGACTCTAAAAGTAACAACTACTATCCCAGAATCTCTCAAAAAGCTAGAAAAGACTCATTATTGACCCATGGAACCAGTTTGGTGAGTTATAATAAAATTTTTAAAAATAAAAGAGAAGAATACATAGAAACTAATGTTCATTAGTGGTTATCAGGGATGAAGAGGCAGGGGGAGAGGTAGCTTCTGCAGATAGCACCCATTGTCATCAAGTCCATTCGAACTCATACTGCCTTACAGGACAGAGGAGAACTGCCACATAAGGTTTCCAAGGGATGGCTAGTGGATTCAAACTGCTAACCTTTACCTTAGCAGCTAAGTTCTTAACCATTCACTGCACCACCTGGGCTAGATAATAGACACTTGTTATTTCTGGTGATGGAACAGATAACACCAAATGAGGATGAAATATAACACAGCTTGATGAAGGTAAACAATGGCACTAAAAAGTATACAAGGAAAAGAACAAAAGGGACCTGCTGTGATTACGATGGCATATATAATTTTCAAACAACAAAAACAACCAAAAAAAATATGTAGGCATATATATGTGTAGACTTGTTGCTGTCAAGCTGATTCTGATTCATAGGGTTCAACTCTATAGGGTTTCCAAAGACTGGTATGTCTGAACTGCCAACATTTTGGTAAGCAGCCATCAATGATACACCTATTGGTCTCTGCTCATTCAGAGCAAAAGAAGAGAATAAAACCAAAGATTCAAAGAAGAACAAACAGTCTACATGAACCACACAGACTCATCTACCCTGAAACCAGAAGACCTAGATGGTGCCTGGCTACCACATCAGCCATTCTAATCTGGGCCACAACAGATGAACCCCGATAGAATGGTAGAAAAATGTGGAAGAGAATGTCTAATTCCTTAAACAAATAAATAAGCACATACACACAAAACAATAACACCAACAAAGAAAAAAACAGACCTACTCAACTAATGCCCTGAAATACTGTTCAAACCTTGAACTAAAACAAGTCCCTGAAGTCCTTTTGTAGCTAAATAACAAAGTGGCTCAAAACACAATGAATATCACCTGTAAGTACTGTGCAACTATATGAGACCAAACCATCGACACCTACTTTAAAACAAAGAGGAGAACATAATGGGGCTGGGAAACTTAGCTGATGGAAAGGCAACAACCAGAACAGAAATAATAGAATGTTCAGGTGTTGTGAAGACTGTCACTGGATAACTTGTGTAGAAATTGTTGAGTGGGAACCTAAACTCCCGTGTAAGCCCTCACCAAAAGCACAACACCTAAAAACAAAAACCAGCAGAATGTATCAGCCTGTACCACACAAAGACAAAGGTTACTTCATGAAACTTCTGTTTCCACGTTCATATATACGTTTATCTATGTGTACTTGCCACGATATAAACTGTACTTCTTATTGCACTGCGCTGTGAGTTCTCTCAAGACAGCGATGTTGTCTTGTTCATTTTTATATCCTCAAGGCCAGCAAGATGCTGCGCATTGTAAATGTTCAACAACATCAGCTGAATGAATGACTTACATTTAATCTCATGTTCCCAAACATTTTAAAATCACAAACATAACATACTCTCATTCGTTTGTCTTAGTACTTATCCAGAAATTAAGTCACAGTGACAGGAAGACAGAATGCTGAGTTGTTCCTGTTTACCTCTGGCAGGAGTTTAAAGACTGACAAACAGGTATCCAGAACACATTTCCTCACCAGTCCCTACATGGAACTCTCACAAAAGGAGAAGCTCTGTTTACTCTCTGGTTAGACAGAAGTTACAATGATCTTTCCTTGAGTGTCTGTGGAGAAAACAGTTTTCTCTTTAAAAGGGTAATAGTGTACACAAACCTGTTCAGTGGCTCCTCAGTTCTCCCCCTAAGCTTCCTGGGGTTGATATATCTAGGTAGCCTGAAATGTCTACATCCCAGTTCTGAGGACATTTACACTCTAGCTCTGTTATAGTTGGATAACACAGGCAAGCAACTCAAAAGAAGAAAAAAATACATAAAGATAATCAATACTCAATAGCTATATCCTATCTTAGTCCAGGTTTTCTAGAGGAGCAAAACCAGTGAAGCACATATAAATACACAGAGCGAGGAGGTGGCTTCAGGGAAACGGCTCATGCAATTTGGAGGGCTGGCAAGTTCCAAATCCATGGGTCACACAGCAGGCTGAAGATCTCTCCTGGCTCATACACTTGTAGGGACTGATGAACCCAAAATTCTCAAGTAGGCAGCAAGCTAGAGGTTTCTGCTGGCTCACAGTGTTGCCAGGCTGTGAAATCCAAAATCTGCAGGTCAGGTAACAGGCCAGACACTTCTGCAGGCTTACATCCCAAGAACCAGAGGTAAGTGGACAAGAAGAGTACAGGGCTCAGAAAAAGTCAGCTTTGCGAGAACATCCATGTATACACTGGAGGCTGGCCACAATCCCAAGGAAAATCCACCTTCAGCTGATTGGCTGTTCAAAATGAATCACAATGGAAAATAATTACATATTATCTGCCAAACACTGGAGAATTACAGTCTAGCCAAATTGACACATTACAGAAGCCACGAAATCCTGTAACAGTTTTAGGACTGATACCTCACCTCACCTTTTAGAGAATGCTTGCTGGCACATGAAAGCCATACTAGTGTCTAAGTCAGCATTTACTCCCCAATTCAGAGTATGTTCATCTGAAATAAAGCAGAAAATGGGTAATTTGCTTCTTAAAGATCCTTCAGTTGGTTAGCTATTATTCACAGGGAAAATGCACCACTTCTGCAAGGTTTACTCACTGCTGCTGCCTGCAGTTCACAGACAAGGACTCTGGCCTTGAAGATTAAAAAAGCTGTAAAAGCATCAAGATATAAAATAAACCTAAATAAATCAGTAGGATTCCTTGACACCAACAAAGACACCATCAAAGAGGAAATCACCAAATCAATACCATCTACAGTAGCCCCCAAGAAGATAAAACACCTAGGAATAAATCTAACCAGAGATGTAAGAGACCTGTACAAAGAAAATTATGAGACCCTACTGCAAGAAACCAAAAGAAACTTATATAAGTGGAGAAATCTACCTTTTTCATGGATAGGAAGACTTAACATCATGAAAATGTCTATTCTACCCAAAGAGATATATCCAGACAAAGCAATCCCAATACAAATTCCAATGTCATTTTTTTAAAGAGATAGAGAAAGAAATCATCAGCTTTGTTTAGAAAGAGAAGATACCTCAGAAAAGTAAAACACTGCTGAAGAACAACACAGTGGGAGGCCTGCCACTACTCAACCTTAAAACCTATTACATTGCCACAGTAGTCAAAACAGCCTGGTACTGGTACAAGAACAGATACATAGACCAGTGGAACAGAGCAGAGAATCCAGAAATAACACGATCCACCTATGAACAGCTGATATTTGACCATGAACTGGGGAAAAAAACAGTCTCTCTAACAAATGGTGCTGGCAAAACTAGATATCTATCTGCAAAAAAATTAAACAAGACCCATATCTCACATCTTTCACAAAAACTAACTGAAAATGGATCAAAGACCTAAATATCAAATCTGAAACACTCTGTCAGTGGACGCTTGCTTGTTGCTGTGATGCAGGAAGCTATACCACTGGTATTTAGGTACCAGCAGGGTCACCCATGATAGATAAGTTTCAGCTGAGCTTCTAGACTAAGAAAGACTAGGAAGATGGATCTGGTAGTCTACTTCTGAAGGAATTAGCCAGGGAAAACCTTATGAATGCAGCCAAACATTGTCAGGTACGGTGCCGGAAGGTAAGCCCCCCGCAGTTGGAAGACACTCAGAAGACAACTGGGGAAGAGCTGCCGCCTCAAAGTAGAGTTGACCCTAATGATGTGGATGGAGTAAGGCCTTTGGGATCTTCATTTGCTGATGCGACACGACTCAAAATGAGACAAAATACCTGCAAACATTCATCAATAATTGAGACATAAAATGTACAAGGTATGAATCTACGAAAACTGGAAATTGTCAAAAATGAAATGGAACACAGAAACACTGACATCCTAAGCATTAGTGAGCTGAAATGGACCAGTTTCACCCATTCTGAATCCAACAATCATATGGTCTACTATGCTGGGAATGAAAACATGAAGAGGAATGGTGTTATGTTCATCATCAAAAAGAACATTTCAAGATCTGTCCTGAAGGACAGTGCTGTCAGTGATAGGATAATATCCATAGGCCTACAAGGAAAGCCAGTTAATATAACTATTATTCAAATTAACACACCAACCACTAAGGCCAAAGATGAAGAGGCTGAAGATTTGTACCAGCTTCTACAGTCAGAAATTGATCGAACATGCAATCAGGATGCACTGATAATTACGGGTGACTGGAATGCAAAAGTTGGAAACAAAGAAGAAGGATCGGTAGCTTGAAAATATGGCCTTGGTGATAGAAATAATGCCAGAGATCGCATTATAGAATTTTGCAAGGCTGACGCCTTTTTCATTGCAAATACCTTTCTTACCAACCCAAACGGTGAGTGTACATATGGACCTGACTGGATGCAATACACAGAAACCAAATTGACTACATTTGTGGAAAAACATGATGGAAAAGCGCCCTATCAGCAGTTAGAACAAGACCAGGTGCTGACTGCAGCATGGATCATCAACTGCTCATATGCAAATTCAAACTGAAACTCAAGAAAATTAGAACATGTCCACAAGAGCCAAAGTATGACCTTGAGTGTATCCCTTCTGAGTTTACAGACCATCTCAAGAACAGATTTGATATGCTGATCACTAATGACTGAAGACCAGATAAATTGTGGAATGGCATCCAAGACATCATCCATGAAGAGAGCAATAGGTCTTTAAAAAGATAGGGAAGGAAGAAAACACCAAACTGAATAGCAGAAAAGACTCTGAAACTTGTTCTCAAACATCAAGCAGCTAAAGTGAAAGGAAGGAATGGAGACATAAAAGACCTAAAACAGAAGATTTCAAAGAGCAGCTCAAGAAGACAAAAGAAAATGTTATAATGACACGTGCAAAGAGCTGGAAATGGAAAACCAGAAGGGAAGAACATATTCTGCATTTCTCAGGCTGAAAAAACTGAAGAAAAAAATTCAAACCTTGCATTGCAATGGTGAAGGATTCTACTGGGAAACTATTAAACAACTCTGGAAGCATCAAAAGAAGATGGAAGAAATACACAGTTATTATACCAGAAAGAACTGGTTGATGTCCAGCCATTTGAAGAGGCAGCATATGATCAGGAACCAGTGGTACTGAAGGAAGAAGTCAAAGCTGCACTGAAGGCACTGGCAAAAAACAAGGCTCCAGGAATTGATGGAGTATCAATTGAGATATTTCAACAAACAGATGCAACACTGGAAGTGCTCACTCATCTATGCCAAGAAATTTGGAGGACAGCTACCTGGCCAACTGACTGGAAGAGATCTGTATTTAAGCCCATTCCAAAGCAAGGTGATCCAACCAAATGTGGAAATTACCAAACAATATTTACATCACATGCAAGTAAAATTTTCCTCAAAAAGTGACTGCAACAGTATATTTTCAAAGAACTGACAGAAATTCAAACTGGATTCAGAAGAGGATGTGGCACAAGGGATATCATCACTGATGTCAGACGGATCTTGGCTGAAAGCAAAGAATACCACAAAGATGTTTGCTTGTGTTTCACTGACTATGCAAAAGCATTCAACTGTGTGGATCATACTAAATTATGGCTAATGTTTCGGACAATGGGAATTCCAGAACACCTAATTGTTCTGTTAAGGAATTTGTATATGGATCAAGAGGTGGTTATGTGAACAGAACAAGGGGACACTGCATGGTTTAAAGTCAGGAAAGGTATGTGTCAGGGTTGTAACCTTTCAGCATACCTTTTTAATCTGTACGCCAAGCAGACAATCTGAGAATCTGTATTCCATGAAGAAGAACGAGGCATCACGATTGGAGGACGACTCATTAATAACCTGCGTTACGCAGACAATACCATCTTACTTGCTGGAAGTGAAGAATGCTTGAGACACTTACTCATGAAGATCAAGGACCATAGCCTTCAGTATGGATTGCACTTCAACATCAGGAAAACAAAAATCCTCACAAATGGACCAGTAAGCAACACTGTCATAAATGAGAAAAGATAGAGGTTGTCAAAGATTTCATTTTACTTGAGTCCACAATCACTACCAATGGAAGCAGCAGTCAAGACATCAAAAGATGCACTGCATTGGGAAAATCTGCTGCAAAGGGCCTTTTTAAAGTATTGAAATTGAAGATGTCACCTTGAAGACTAAAGTGCGCCTGACCCAAGCCATGGTGTTTTCAATTGCATCATATGCTTGCAAAAGCTGGACCATGAACAAAGAAAACAGAAGAAGAACTGATGCCTTTGAACTGCAATGTTGGAGAAGAATATCGAATGTGCCTTGGACTGCCAAAAGAACAAACAGATTTGTTCTGGAAGAAGTACAACCAATGTGCTCCTTGGAAGCCAAGATGGCAAGACTGCATTTTACATACTTTGGACATGTTGTAAGGAAAGATCAGTCCCCAGAGAAGAACATCATGGCTGGTAGAGTGAAGGGTCAGCAACAAAGGAGAAGACCCCTGACGAGATGGATTGACACAGTAGTGGCAACAATGGGCGTAGACATAAAAACAATTGTGGACATGGCACAAGACCGGGCAGTGTTTTGTTCAGTTGTTTGTAGGGTCACAATGGGTCAGAACTGACTTGATGGCACCTAACAGAACAACAACAGAACAATAAAGATTACTGAATAAAAAATAGGGACATTAGAAGTTCTAATACATGGCTTACACAGACTACAAAAATCTTACTGACAGTGCACAAACAGCAGAAGAGAAAATAAATAGGAACTACTGAAAATTAAATACTTTTGCTCATCCAAAGACTTTATCAAGAGAGTAAAGAGACTGCCTACAGAATGGGAAAAATATTTGACAACCATGAATCTGATGGATGTCCAGTCTCCATGATCTAAAAAGTATCAAGAAAAAGACAGACAACCCAATTAAACAATGGGCAAAGGATACAGACAGACACTTCTCCAAAGAAGACATCCAGGCAGCCAAAAGAGGAAATGCTCACAATCATTATCCATGAGAGAAATCCAAATCAAAAGTACAATGAGATACTATCTCACAGCAACAAGGTTGGCAATGATTAAAAAAAAAATAAAACAAATGTTGGAGAAGCTGTGGAGAGATTAGAACTTTTCTACACTGCTGGTAAGAATGCAGAATGGTACAACCTCATTGGAAAGCAATTTGTGCTTTCTTAAAAAGCTAGAAATAGAAATACCATACGATCCAGTAATCCCACTGCTTGAAATATATCCTACAGAAATAAGGGCTGTAACACAAACAGATACATGCACACAAATGTTTATTGCGCACTGTTCACAACAGCAAAAAGATGGACTTGACCTAGGTGCCCATCACCAGATGAGTGGATAAACAAACTATGATATATATACACAACGGAAGATTATGCAATGATAAAGAACAATGAGGATTTTAGGAAACATCTCATAACCTGGAAGGCATATGGAGTGAAATCAGTCACTGGCAAAAGGACAAATACTGTATGTGACCACTATTATAAGATCTTAGGAAAAGACTTATGCACAAAAGACTTTGATGGCTACAAGGGTGAGGAAGGAGGGAGGAAGTTACTCAGATTATATAGTCCAGACAAATTTGATTAGGTGAAGGGAGTGAGAGCACACAGAAGAAGGCAGGTCAGCATAACCTCAAGCTCAAAAGTTTCTAAATTCAACACAACATTTCAAAGGACAGAGTAGCAGGGATGGGGGTCTGGGAACCATGTTTGCAGGGGACACTGAGGTCAAGTGGCATATCTAGTCTTTTTCAAAGAGAGTCTTCTGCACCCCATATTGCTGAGTGGCATCTGGGGTCTTAAAAGCCAGCGAGCTGCCATTTGAGGAACATCAGTTGGTCCTAACTCTCCTGGAACAGATGACAATGGAAAACATCAAAGACACAGAAGAAAAACAACCCAGAAGACAGAAGGACACATATAATTGGGAGGTTACATCAGCAGGAGAACAGAAGAACTAGATGGTGCCTGACCACCACCAAAGACAGCCCTGACAGGAAACATAATGTAGAGTCTCTGATGCAGCGTGAGAAAAACAGGTGTACAGATCAAGAGCTCTATTAACAGCCAGAACTGATGATTCAACAACCTGGAGCGTCCCCTGAGAACATGGCCCCTACACTTGCTGATAGCCCAGAACTGAAATCGGTACTGAAGGCAACATTTCACGCATAGAATAGGCTGGACCTGGGGACAAAGAGTGGTGCAGGTGGTGTGTGTACTTTATGGTTTAATATATATATCAGGCTGTCCTACTGATTTCTTCTTAGAGGGGAGAGGTGAAGGTAGAGAGGAAGGGTCAAGCGTTGGTTGAGTGGATACTGTAAGAACGACAAAGAGTGTGCTGTCACAGGGTGAGGAAAGCAGACAGTTCCAGAGAGGCGATCACTAGGAGTTTTATATGGAAAACTCACTTGGATTGTAAACTTTAACTTAATCATAATAAAAGAAGAAGAAGAAGTTCAGAACCACACAACTAAGAAAAATAAGTGGCATTATGGTATTAATAAAAAATCTTTTAAATTGCAATATATATGTATCTATACAATGTCATTCTGTACTGCCCCACACATAGGAATAACAGCTGCAATCTATCTTTGGGAACAAAAGACTTTTTCCACTAACTGATTTTTATAACTCTAAAGCTATCAGTAAACATCAAAATTTCTCCCCCCAAAAGAATTAATGTTTAATATACATTGGCCTGTAGTTCTTTATTTCACCTGTTAAAGATATTACCACGGACCTCTGGCTGGAGGAAGGGGAGTGGACGGAGAGGAGGGGAAAGGAGACTGTTGGGAGGATGAGACATGTATGGAGCAGAGAGGAATAGTGTGCAGTCACCGGACGGGGAGAGCAGTGGAAGCTGCATATAGGGGGGCATGTAAATTTACATGTGCATGTACATTTTCACTCAGTTATGTTAAATAAAAAAAAATAGACCTAGCTTTAAAAATAAATAAATAAATAAATAATAAATTTAAAAAAAGATATTACCACGATCTCATCAATGGCTTTTCCATTTAAAATGGATTTTTTTTTTCAGTCTACATGAGTAAATTAGCAAGCAGGCCGCTGTAACTTAACACGTGAGCTTTAGGTAATCGTGATTTTACAGCCGATAACTTCCAAAATACTGTTTCTTTTTAATACAGTAACTACAAAATATCGTGCTTTAAAAGAAAAAAAAATGCAATGAGATTCCATTTTTCAGTGACAAGAAATTGAAATTATCCTTTAAAAAGTATACTCATTTGGATTGTACACTTTCATTCAATTACAATTTTAAAAAATGTACTCACTGAGCTCCCGGCACGACAAACGGAGATCGAATGACACAGTACACAGGCAAATTAAAACCGACGGGATTTACGCGTTCCTGCTCTCCCAAGGCCCCACTTCTGTCCTCTCAACCACGAAGGAGAACGCAGCGACCGCGAACGCGACGCTGACCGCGGTGGCAAGACTGACAGCTCGCCGCCGCTTCCGGCTTCCGTAGCGCCGACCCCGCCCAGCCGCGCAGGCCCGCGGGGCGGGGCTGCAGGAGTCCCCGCCCCCTGGCCGTGACTTCCGGTCTGCTCTCCGTCACGACTCCTGACAGCCCTGCTCGCTCCAGGTCCCGGGCTGCTGTCGGTGCTCAGCCCCGTCTGCACCTCGCCCCCCGCAACCTGGGGCCCGCACCGGCGCCGGTGGCAGGGCTGCGTCCTCCTGAGAAAGGAGAAAACTTTTCAGAAAATTCCGCTTTAAAATTCACAGAAGCCCCGATGTTTCTCTCCCTGTACCAGCTCAGGGGACACTTCGCCCTCCCCTCAGAGCATTTCTTGAGATAAGCCCTGCTTCTAAGGAAGGAGAATTTCTTCCCTGTAACTTACACTGAATGCTTATCTTTACCTCTGTTAAGTTTGCAGGGGCCAATAGAAAAGCAATATGAAAATCTGTAAACCTGCTAGTGCTAATAAGAAGACGGAAAATTCCATCGTCAGTACTCTGTGCAAAACTTATTAAAAAAAATAAGGAACACAGTAACTCGGGGACCTGGGCCATTTGGGGACGGGAGTCCCCCAAAGCTCCGCAGGCATGGAAATAAAGCCCTTCCTCTAATAATTATTGGTGTTCGAGTGATTGCTGCTCTCTGGGGCCCTGCTAACTTCCATTTGGCAATTCCCTTTGTTCCTGGAACACTGCAAGAAAACCAAAAACCAAAGTGCGGTGGAGTCCATTAGCCCCCTAACCAATGGAGTAGAACTACCCCATAGAGTTTCCCAGATTTGAACTGCCCACCGTTTTGTTAGCAGTCATAGCACCTAACCACTAGGCAACCAGGGTTTCTTCCTCCAAGGAGGAGAGCTATACAACTGAGAATAGCTGGTACTAATAAAGACAAAGCACACTCTTGGCTGTCTCTTTCTCAACTCTAGCCCTTTTGCCATCCTTAAAACCGCTTTTCCATCTCCCTGGGTCCTCCGTGCGGTCGCAGCGTTGGGAAGCTGAGCAGAATCCTCACGCTGTGGGACGCGTGTCCATACAAAGCAGAAAACTCTCCAGCACACGGCCTTAGTGCGTGCCCATGGCCGACCCAGAGAATGCAGCGGGCGCCGCCTGGGCGGAAGAGGGCCGGACCCAACCTTGAACTCTGAACTTCCAAAGCCAAAATGTGCACCTTTAAGACAGAATGAACCCACCAGGCCACAGGAAGCTGAGGGCTCAAAGGTAAACTAGCTACTCTGCCTAGTCTCACCTAGTCTCACCTAGTCGGGTGGTGATGGATCGCTTTGTTCCCACCAGGCTGCACCCCTTGAGGACCAAGACTGTCTTCTCCCTCTCTCAAGAGAAGTAGGGTAGATAAGTGTTACTATCAAAGTAAGTAAATATTCATTGGGGGTTTCCTCTTTTACTAATACTTCCAGTTTGCACAGCATGTTATACTTCTTGAAGTCCTTTCACATCTATTGCTCTCATTAATCCTCAGAAGGTAAACCTATAAATTAAAAAGCAGTAATCATTATCCTACTTTGCAAGAAGTAAACTCAAAGATCAGTAACCCCCAGAGTCCTGTAACCAACCATTTCTATTTTGTTTTTGCAAGCCTAGGAGAAAGGTTAATATACTGAGATGTATGCGAAATCACATGAAAAGCAGTCAGCAAAATGGCTGGTATCGTAAACATTCAGTACCTGGTAGTTATTATTATTAATTAATAATATTGTACCACACACAATAGAGGAGCAGTCACCTCAAATGGAACTAAATCAAAAGCTAAGATGTTTCCTAAATATAACTAAATAGTTGGAATAACAGAGCAGCAGGGACAGAGGGTGGGGGAATCTGGAGGCCAGGGTTTCAGGGGACGTGTAGGTCAATTGGCATCTCCCTAATATTTATGAAGAAAACTCTGTGTTCCACTTTGGTGACTGGTGTCTGAGTCTTAAAAGCTAGCAAGCAGCTATCTCAGAAGCATTCATTGGTCCCAGTCCAACTGGAGCAGAGAAGAATGAAAGACATCAAAGCCAGGTGCCGTCGAGTCGGAGAAAGACATCAAAGACATAAGGAAACTATGAGCCCGAGAGGCCCGTAGGGCTGCATAATCCAGAGACTACCTCAGCCTTAGAACAGAACGACTAGATGGCCCTGACAAAGCAGTAGAAAAATAGTGTGCAGAACTCGAACAATTAGAAAGACCAGACTTGGTCTGACTGACTGCCAGAAGACATGGCATCTGGATTTTCTATTAGCCCAGAACTGAAACTATTCCCAGAGTCAACTCTTCAGACCAAGATTGAACTAGACTATAAGATGTAAAATGATACTAGGAAAAAATGTGCTTCTTGGTTTAAGTAGACACATGAGACTAACTGGTCAACTCCTGACCAGAGGTAAGATGAGAAGGTAGAAGGGAACAGGTACTAGTTGAATGGACACCGGAAATAGAGGGTGAAAACGAATAATGTGCTGTCACAGGGTTGGGAGAGCAGCTAGAGTTACATAGCAATGTTTGTGTGTTTGTATGACAAATCAGTTTAAGTTGTAAACTTTCATTTAAAGCACAATTAAATATTGTCTTAAAAAAAGAATATTTTTGATCTTTTTAAATACTTTCAGGTATAGAGTTTTTTCCTGTTATGATCCATACAGTTTTTTTGTTAGTTTCGTTGGTTGTTTTGTTTTTGGTGTTGAGAATATACACAGCATAACATACACCAATTCTGAGTAGCATCTGGGGTCACCTCTTCGGGAGCAAGGAAGAATGAAGAAAAAGGAAAGAAGGGGAAGATTAGTCCCAAAGACTAATGAACCACATCTACAGCAGCCTCCACCAGACTAATTCCAGTGCAGCTAGATGGTGCCCCGCTACCACCACTGACTGCTCTGACAGGGATCACAACAGAGGACTCCAGACAAAGCTGGTGAAAAACATAGGAAAAATTCTAGCTTATAAAGAAAGACCAAAATTGCTGGTCTGAAAGAAACTGGGTAAACTCTGAGACTACGGCCCCCAGACACCATTTCAGCACAGTAGTGAAGTCACTCCTGAGGTTCACCCATCGTTCACCTAAAGACTGGACAGACCCACAAAATAAAAAAAGACGACATCAGCCTAGTGGCAGGGGCTAGAAGGAAGGAGGGAACAGGAAAGCTGGTAACAGGGTACCCAAGTTGAGAAGTGAGTGTGTTGATTTGTGAGGTTATTAACTAATGTCAGCAATATGTGTACCAACTGTTTGATGAGAAAGTGTTTTTTCTGTAACCCTTCCTCTAAAGTACAATTTAATTTTTTTAAAACTAATACAGCAGTCCCTGTATGTATCATTTAATAACATTAATTACATGCTTTGAATTGTGCAACCATTCTCACCCTCCTTTTCGGAGTTGCTCCGGTTACTGTTATCAGTTTGATCACATATGGATAGTTCTTAAAGGAGCGTAATACTGAAAGAGAGCTTTTTCACTAGTTAAGCTAAACTGTTGTTTGATTGTAAGAAGACTTCAGGGGATATTTTTGGTTTAAGGGTTATAGATTATTTCAGGGCAGTAGTTTCAGGGATTCATTCAGCCTTCATAGCTGCAAGTCTGGAGTCCATAAGAATTTTAAATTCTGTTCTACATTTTTATCCCTTTTGAGCGGGATTCTTCTATGGAATCTTTAATCAAAATGTTCAGTAACTGTACTTGGGCACCATCCAGTTTTTCTGGTGTCATGGCAAAAGGGACAATTGTTCATGGAGGCAATTAACCACACATGTCATGTCCTCCTTCTATTCCTGACTCTCCTTTTTCTGTTGTTCTAGGTAAATGGAGACCACTTTTTGTGCCTTGAATGTCTGCTTGCAAGCTTTTAAAACTGCAGGGACTAAACAATTGTTGGGAGCGGGCCCCCTCTTCCAACATGAGGATCAAGGAGGTACCTCCTAAGAGGGGCTTCACAACCCCCTCGGTTTATGGAATTATACTGGGAAAATCTGACCAGGAACTTCTGAGGTATAGAGATCAGAGGAACGGATTTCACTGCAGCATGCCTAATAGCACTGAGGCCTGCCCAGCTTCACTGGCTTCCCCCTAATTGCATTCCCCCCTCCCTTTCTCCACATACACAGGTTTACAAGCTAACCTTGAAAGGCTTTCCAAGGACAAGTCTCCACACAGCCATTAAAACTACACAAGCATCTCACTCGGTACAGCAAGAAAGAATAAATAAAGTTCTAGATTCTTTATAGTTGATATGGCAAACTGATAAACACTGAAGAAACATCTTTCTTAGTGCAGCTGGGCTTGATTAGGGGAAAGCAGACACTTACTATCTACACAGGAAGATATAAATAAGAACTTAGAGAAACAAATGGAGACAGCCAAATGGTGAAGCCTTGAGAAGTTTACCCCTCAGCACCTTCCACTTTGAGGTACGAATAAAACCATTAATTGTGTTCCCTGACATTTAACACCTCGTTCAAACCATTATCCAAAAAGCCTTGGCAATTAAGTAGAAGAAGAAGACCACGAGGGGTCACTTTCTTGTTAGCCAATAATGTTGGGTCAGTTTCTTGTTAACCAATAGTTTATATGATGAAAAAAATAGGGTGAATAATACGTCACCTCATCTATAAAGAATAAAGACGGACAGCTCTCGACACACAGAAAATCTTTTGCTGGTCGGGCTGCCTTAAACCAGAAAATTCTTTCCTGTCTCCTTTATTCATTTCCCACCGACGTCTTCCCTCCCTCTGTGCGGGACCCTGAAAAGTGTTGGGACTGGCTCCTGGCAAACAATGAAGTAGCAAATAGAACAAAATTATTAAACATATTATTAGGGCCAATTAACTGAGATGTCCTTTGAAACCATGACCCTAAACCAAGAAACGAAATCCCATGAGGTTTTTAGTTGTACATAGGCAGCCTCAGCAGCTACTCTTTTTTGTTGTTGTTGCTTAAATTTATCTCTCTTACAGCTTCTATTGATTCAGCTTTTTACAGATGTACAACTATTGACAGTGATTACAAAAATTGGCTGTGTAACTGTACCCTTCATCAATGTGATATTTTCATCACTCTTAACCCTGCCTTTCCCCCTTCCTCCTGCCTCTGGTAACCACTAATAAACTTTGTTCTCTGCACATTTGTCTTTCCTTTTTATATAAATGATGTCATTACAACATTTGTCCTTTTGTGATGGACTAATTTCACCTAGCATGTTTCCCAGCCCTATCCATGTATCAAGATTACATTTTTCCTATTGGCTAAGTAGTATTCCATTTTATGTATTTACCATATTTTGCTTATACATTTATCTGTTGATGGGCATTAAGGCTGTTTCCACCTTTTGGCTATTGTGCCTAATGCTGCAGTGAACGCTGGCAGTCAAGTTTCTGTCTGAGTCTCTTCTCTCAGGTTTTTTGGGTGTTGTTTAAGTCATCTGGTACTTCTCTAACAGAAATACCACGAGTGGATGGCTTTAGCAAAGCAAAGTTTATTCTTACACAGACCAGTAGGCTGGAATTCTGAATTCAAGGTGCCAGCTCTGGGAGAACAAACTTTCTTTCTGTCGACTCTGAAGGAAGGTCTTTGTGGTCCGTCAGTATTTCTTTGGTCTGAGAGCACCTTGGTGCAGGAACCTGAGGGCTGAAGGATACACTCTGCTCTTGAAGCTGCTTTCTTGATGGTATGAGGTCCCCAACTCTCTGCTTGCTTCCCTTTCCTTTTATCTCTTGTAAGATAAAAGGTGATGCAAGCCACACTCCAGGGAAACTTTTTACAGTGGAGCAGAGAGGTGACCTTAGGAAGGGTGTTACAGTCCCACCTTTATCCTCTTTAACATAATCCAATCTATTAATCACAGGCAGAGATTAGGATTTATAGTATAGCCAAGTGCCGTCAAGTCCTGTAAATCCGACTCCTAGGGTCGCCATGAGTCGGATTTACAGTATAGGAAAACCAAAAAACGGAGGGCAGTTAGAAAGTAGTGGGAATCTTGGCCCAGCCAAATAGTCATGTACATTAATTGATGGACACAATTCAATCCCTGATGGGTATATACCTAGGAGTCGAATTGCTGGGTCCTATGAAAGTTCTGTTTTCACTGTTTTGAGGAACTGCCATACTGTTTTCCACAGTGGCTATCTACACCATTTTGCATTCCTACCAGAAATGGATAAGAATTCCAGGTTCCCCATATCCTTACCAACATTTGTTATTTTCTTAATCTGTTTGCTTATTTGTATTATTTTATCCTAGCCATCTTAAAAACAAAAACAAAAAACAAAAAACTCAAATTATAAAGCCATGAAGTTGATTCCAACTCATAGCAACCTTATAGGACAGAGTAGACCTGTCCCATAGAATTTACAGGAAGAATCTGGTAGATCTGATCTGCTGATTTTTTGATTAGCAGCTGATCTCTTAACCATTACATCACCAGGGTTTTGAATTGGGTTGCTGTCATGGATTGAACTGTGTCCCCCCAAAAATATGTGCAACCACATGGCTAGGCCATGATTCCCAGTATCTTGTGGCTGTCCTCCATTTTGTGGTTTTCCTATGCTGCGTGTTAAAGGATTAGGGTAGGGCTGTAAATTCCTTCATAGGATCACCTCTCTGCTCCACTGTAAAGGGAGTTTCCCTGGAGTATGGCTTGCACCACCCTTAATCCTTTCATCCTGCAAGAAATGAAAGAGAAGCAGGCTGGGAATTGGGAACCTCACACCATCAAACAAATAGCACTGGGAAAAGGGTGCGTCCTTCAGACCTCAGGTTCCTGCACGAAGACGCTCCCTGGACAAAGACTCATACAATACTGGACTTTCCTTCAGAGCTGACAAGGGGGAGAACATTCAGCTGGAGCAAACATCCTGAATTTGGACTTGTAGCCCACCAGACTGTGTAAGAATAAACCTTCCTTTGTTAAAGCCATCCACTCTGTGGTATTTCTGTTACAGCAGCCCTAGCTTACTAAAACAGTTACTAACGAAAGGGTCAGCAGTTCAAGTCTACCATCCAATCTTTAGAAATCCTGTGGGGCAGTCTGTCCTATAGGATTGCTGTTAGTTGGAATTGACTTCATGGCAACAGGTTAGCCATCCTAGTGAGCGTGAAATTGTATCTCATTGTGGTTTTGATTTACATCTATCTGATGGCTAGCAACACTGTGTATCTTTTCGTGTGTTTTATGGCCATTTGAATGTCCACTTTGTTGAAATGTCTGTTGAAGTCCTCCTTAACCCATTTCATGATTAGGTTATTTGTCTTTCTATTGTTAATTTTTCTAATAAATTTATAAATTTTGGTTATTAGATTCTTGTCAGTAATATGGTTTCTGAAGATCACTTTTTTGGTAAAGTCTTTTGATGAACAAAAGTTTTTAATTTTTATGAGGTCTCATTTGTTTTGCCTTTTGGTAGTGCTTTTGTTATTATATTAGATAATCCATTGTAAAAATTAGACCCATGAGGCAGAGTTAAAGTGGCAGACTGGACGTATGTCTCCTTAATTCCCTCTGAAAACTAAGGTCTGGATTGATAATTGAATGGAGCTTTCTGGACACCCAGTGAGCCCTAGTTTTACACAGCATAGGGCTTTCAGTTTGGATTACATGCTACTAAGCAGAAAACTTCCTCTCTCTGCTGAATTCCATTCTTGTTGAGAGGGTGGCTAGCATGGACCCGATGGTATTGCGATTTTAACTTTTATTTCTTTTTGTTGGCTGGTAGGTGGGGTACGGGCATGAGCTGATAGCTAGACAGACTGAAGTGCTGAAGTGAACAGCGTGCACTGCAGCAGAGAGACGGTATGTGTAATAACCATGTTTTGAGAGCCTAGTGACAGACTGGGGGTACCACAGACCCTCCACCCTCCTTTTTCAGAGCTCTGCCATAGATTCGGCTGTTTCCTGGAGGGAGGGTAGCTTGACTGGGCTGGTTTCTTCTTCTGCTGGGAGGGGGAGTTGCCCAACTGGAGGCCTTAGCAGGGGCTGATTCCTGGGCTGGGGGCAGTGCTAATCTGGGGAGCACTTTTCTAGCAGAGGGGCTGTGTTTTGTGTGGTGTTGCCTTGCAGGTGGCACCCAGCGGACAATGACAGCACTGCAACGACCCCTCCCTGCTTTGAACTGCATCAGAGCATTTAGGAACTGCCAAAGAGGTGACCCTGTTATCAGCTGGAAGGAGGGGCCTCCCACAACTGACAGCCTGACTGATTTTGGATAAAGTAGCTTTTAACTTTTTAAAATAAGAGTGCCTGGAGAAATAACTGCTGTGCAGCCTGACCACATCTCTTCCAGCCTTTACTAACCCACATCATAGGGTCAGTTGACACCCCCCCAAGTGACTCCAAAGTCTCCTCCTGCCAGGAAGAGGAGCCTGCCACCCTAGAGAGTCCATTAGGGCCAGTCACTAGAGTACAAAGAGGTGGTTGGTGGCCAACTCCCTTCTAAGATCTATGCCTCACCTCCTGTTGAGGCAACACAGAGAGAAAAGCTAAACAGCTTCTAGAAGTCCCATAAGCAAAAGCCATCACCAGGCATTTGAAAAAACAACCCAGCATGGTTCCAGAAAACTCCCAATATAAAGAATCAAAAAATTCTCAGATGAAGAAGCCTTTCTAAAATTGCCAGTGGTTGAGTACAAAAGAATTATATACACTGAGCTCCTAGAGGTTAAAAAAAATGCAGCAGAACAAAATAAAAAATGAAGCAAGCTATTTGAACTGATGGAACAGCAACATTCTGAAATCTGGCAGATCAATAACAACATTTCAGAATTATATAATTCAATTCAAAGTCAAAAAGAGTAGAATTGACAAATTGGAAATTAGACTTATTGACCTTGAAGACAGAGCTACTGACACCACATTTATGAAGAGAAATCAGAGAAAATAAGAAAAATGAAGAAGAATTAAGAAACATGTGAGACTCTATCTAAAGGAATAATCTACAATTAACTGGAGTTCTTGAACATGGAGAGATAGCTGAAAACATAGAGAGTATTGTTGTTGAGTAGCTGACAGAAAACTTCCCTGAAATTATGAAAAAGAACATAGATATCCAAGACATGTATCAAACACCACAAAAACAAGACTCCAAAAGAAAGACACCAAGATATAATCAAGCTTAACAAAATGAAATATAAGCAGAAACTCTTAAAGGCAGTGAGATTCAAAGCACAGCTAACATTCAGAGAGAAGACTGGAGGGCTTTCGTCTGACTTCTTGGCAGAAATGATGTTGGCACGGAGGCAGTGAGATGACACATTCAAAGCCTTGAAGGAGAAAAACTTCCAACCAAGAATTATATATCCTGCTAAACTGTCTTTCAAATATGAAAATGAAATTGACATTCACAGATAAACAGCAGCTTAGAGACTTTGTGAAAACCAAACCAAAACTACAAGAAATACTGAAAGAAACTCTGATTAGAAAAACAAAACCATTAAGTGTATATTTAAGGAGGCAATACAGGATGCAACACACAGAAACTTACTCAATTAGGAAAGACACAAAATTCAATCATAACTACAACATTAAAAGAAGAGAAACAGTGATCATATCATAGAAACTAAGATACCATCACATTAAAAAGAGCAGTATACTACAATAATTACAGTCCTTTCAGATGGAGAGGAAGTTAATAAGATGAAGGTAAAACTGGGTTTAAACTCAGAATATTAATGGGGGTCACGGTATAGCTGCAAAGCACAATAACAATGTAACACATCAAAACAAGAAATGCAATACAAGAGTCTCAGCTAACACAAAACCAACACTGAAAAAGAGGAAAAGTCAACACACAAAGAAGAATAACCCACAACATAACATTAAGAGCAACAGAGAAAACATCAGTACAAAAATAAACACATCAAAATCACAGCACTAAACCCATAACCCCACTGCCATCAAGAACACATACCTATCAATAATTACACTGAATGTAAACAGTCTAAATGCTCCAGTAAAGGGACAATGAGTGACATCTTGGATCAAAAGACATAGCCTATATATATGTTGCTTACAAGAAACACATGTTAGACTTAAAGATATGAACAAACTGAAAATTAAAAGAGGGAATAATGTATACCAAGCTAATAGTGTACAAAGAAGAGCAGGTGCGGCAATACTAATCTCAGATAAAATAGCTTTTAAAGTAAAATCCACCATTGTGGACAAGGATGGCCACTATTTATAGTTGAAAGGTTCAATACACAAGCACAACTTAACAATATTAAAAATTCATGCACCCAATACTACAGCATCTAAATAGATTGAACAAACACTGACTACATTGAAAAATGACATAGATCACTTCACAGTAGTATTTGGAGACTTCAACACTCCACTTTGAGTAATGGACAGATCATCCAGGAAAAAGCTCAGTAAAGGCACAGATCTTATTGCCACAATTAGCCAAATAGACTTCATCAGTATATACAGAACTTTTTATCCATCAACAGATAAGTACACCTTCTTCTTCAACATACATGGAACATTTTCCAGAATAGACTATACGTTAGGACATAAAGCAACTCTCAACAAAATCTTTTGAGATCATAAAGCCATAAAAGTCAAAATCAATAGCAGAAAACAACATTGACAGAAATTGGAACTCATAGAAACTGAACAACACTTTGCTCAAAAAGCCATGAGTTACAGATGAAATCAAGGATGAAATAAAAAAAAGTTACGGATTCAAATGAGAATGAAAACACATCCTACCAAAACCTCTGGGATACAGCCAAAGCAGTGATCAGGGGTCAGTTTATTTCTACATATGCACATATACAGAAGGAAGAAAGCACCTAAACCAAAGAATTAACCCTACAGCTTGGACAAGTAGAAAGAGAGCAACTGAGGAACCCCTCAGGCACCAGAAGAAAACCAATAATAAAGATTAGAGCAGAACTAAATGAATTAGACAAGAACAATTGAAAAAACTGATTAAAAGCTGGGTTTTTTTTGAAAAGATCAACAAAATTAACAAACTGTTGGCTACATTTACTAAAGAAAAATGGGAGAGAAAACAAACAACCTGAATGAGAAATGAGATGGGAAATGTCACAACAGATCCAACAGAAATCAAATGTATCATAACAGAATACTACAAAAGACTGTACTCTGACACATTTGGAAACCTAGAGGAAATGGACAAATTTCTAAGTTTATATCCCCTACCAAAGCTATCACATGGAGAAGTAGAACAACTTAATAAACCCATCACAAAGAAGAGATTGAGAAAATCATCAAAAACTACAAACCGAAAAAAAGTCCTGGCCCAGAAGGCTTCACCACAGAATTCTACCAAGCTTTTAGAGAAGAGTTAACTCCAGTGCTAACTGAGAGTATTTCACAGCATAGAAAAGGATGGAATACTCCCAAATTCATTCTATGAAACCAGCATAACCCTAATACCAAAGCCAGGGACAGATCCCACAAAAAAGGAAAATTACAGACTAATATCACTCGTGAAACTACGTGCAAAAATCTTCCACAAAATCCTTGCCAATAGAATTCAACAACGTATCAAAAAAGTAATTAATCATAACCTGGTTGGATTCATACCTGGGATGCAAGGTTGAACAACAATTAATGCGATCAATCACATAAATAACACAAAAGATAAGCATGACTTGATTTGTCAATTGATGCAGAAAATGCATTTGATGAAGTCCAACACCCATTCATGCTAAAAACTTTCAGCAAAATAGGAATAGAAGGCAAATTCCTCAACTCAGTAAGAGGCATCTATGCAAAGCCAACCACCTACATCATCCTGAATCGAGAGAAACTGAAAGAATTCCCCTCGAGAATGAGAACTAGACAAGGATGCCCGCTCTCACCACTTCAGTTGAACACTGTGTTAGATGCTCTGGCGACAGCAATCAGACAACACAAAGAAATAAAGGGCACCCACGTCGGCAAAGAAGAAAAAAAATATCCCTGTTTGCAGATGATATGATTGTAAATGCAGAGAATCCTAAAAGAAATCCGTAAGTAAACTACTCAAACTAACAGGAGAGTTCAGCAAAATATCGGGATATAAAATAAACATAAGTAAATCAGTAAGATTCCTTTATACCAGCAAAGAGATCATTGAAGAAGATATCATCAAATCAATACCATTTACAATAATCCCCAAGAAGATAAAATACCTAAGAATAAATCTAACTAAAGAAGAGACCTATACAAAAGAGAACTACAAGACCTTACTGCAGAAACTAAGAGAAACTTACATAAAAGGAGAAATCTACCCTGCTCACAGACAGAAGACTTAACATTGTGAAAATGGCTATTTTACCCAAAGCGATCTGCATATACAATGCAATCTCAATACAAATTCCAGTGACATTTTTTAATGAAATGGAGAAGCAGATCACCAGCTTTGGAAAAGGAAGAAACCTTTGATAAGGAAAGCACTACTGAAGAAGAAAAATGCTGTGGGAGGCCTCTCACTACCCAACCTGAGAACTATTAACACTGTCCCGTAGTCAAAACAGCCTGATACTAGCACAAAGAGAGATATATAGACCAAAGGAACAGAGTTGAGACCCTAGAGATGCCACCATCCTCCTACGAATAGTTGATATTTGACAAGGCCCTAAGATTCTAAACTGGGGTAAAAGCAGTCTCTTTAACAAATGGTTTTGGCAAAATTAGATATCCAGCTGCAAAAAAATTGAAACAAGACCTGCATCTCACACATTATGAAAAACCAACTGAAACTGGATAAAAGACCTAAATATCAAACCTAAAATGATAAAGGTCATGCAAGAAAAAATAGGGTCAACAATCAAAGTTTTAATACACAATTTAGACAGACTTCAAAATCTGACAAACAAAGCTTGATCAACAGAAGAGAAAATAGATAGATGGGAACTACTAAGTATCAAACACTTTTGCTCATTCAAAGACTTTACCAAAAGAATTGAAAGACCAACCTACAGAATGGGAAAAAATACTTGGCAACTACATGTTGGACCAACATCTGATCTTCATAATCTACAAGGTATTGTGAAATATCAATAGAAAGAAGTTAAATAACCCAATTAAGCACTGGACGAAGAAGATGGCCAGACACTTCACTAAAGAGGACATCCAGACAGCCGAAAGACACAAGAGAAAATGCTCATGATCATTTGTTATCAGAGAAATCCAAGTCAAAACTACAATGAGATACCATCTCACTCTAAAAAGGTTGGCCGTGATCCAAAAAACACAAAACGGCAAATGCTGGAGAGGCTATGGAGAAATTGGAACTCTCTTACACTGCTGGTGGGATTGCAGAATGCTACAACCTCTTTGGAAAGCAATCTGGCTCTTCCTTAAAAAGCTGGAAATATGTATACCTTTTGACCCAATGATCCCACTGCTTGGAATATAGCCTACAAGATGCCGTCCTGCAGGCTTCTTACTAGCAGGGAGAGGAGAAGGTGGATAGGAGAGGTCAGGAGATTGTTAAGAGGATATGACATGTATAGAATGGAAAGGAAGTGTGTTGTCACTGAGCAAGAAGAGCAGAAGGAGTTGCAGATAGATGGGCATTCAAATTTAACTTGGATTGTATACTTTCACTCAATCACAATGAAAAAGAAAAAAAAGTTAGACGCGATAGCATTTTCTGATAAGACTTTTATGGTTTTAGTTTGCATATTTGAGTTCTTAACCCATTTTGAATTTGCTTTTGTGTATAATTCAAGACATGGATCTTGTCTCCTTTTTCTGCATGTGGAAATCTAATTTTCCCAGCACCATGTATTGAAGAAACTTATTTCACCATTGAATGCACTTAGCACTCTTGTAAAAAAAATTGGTTGACCACTGATGTGTGGGTTTATTTCTGGACTGTCAGTACTATTCAGTTGATCTCTGTGTCTATTGTTACATGGTTACCAGCTTCTTTTGATTACTGTGGCTATGGGGAACGTTTTAAAATCAGACACTGTGAGTTCTCTTACATTGTTCTTCTAAGTCAAGAACTTCTTTCAGTATTTCTTGTAGCTTTGGACTGGTTTTTACAAAGTCTCTGCGTTTCTGTTTATCTGGGAATGTCTTAATTTCATTTTCACATTTGAAAGATAGTTTTGCAGGATGTATAATTCTTGATTGGAAGTTCTTCTTCAAGGTTTGAATGTGTCATGCCACTATCTCCATGCCAGCATGGTTTCTGCTGAAAAATCTGACGAAAGCCTACAGGGTTTCCCTCTGAATGTTAGCTTTGCTTTGAGTCTTGCTGCCTTTAAGAGTTGCTGCTTATGTTTCATTTTGTTAAGCTTAATTAGAATATGTCTTGGAGTCTTTCTTTTGAGATCTATATTGGGTGGCGTAGATATGCATCTGGGATATATATATTCTCTTCCTTCATGATTTCTGGGAAGTTTTCTGTCAGCAGTTCAGCAATGATACTCTCTGTGTTCTCAGGTGTCTCACCCTGTTCAGGGACTCCAATTAATTGAAGGTTGTTCCTCTTAATAGAGTCCCACATGCTTCTTAATGCTTCTTCATTTTTCTTGTTTCTTTTTTCTGATTTCTGCTCATAGATGCTGGCATTAGTAGCTCTGTCTTCCAAGTCAGAAGTTCTTTTTTCCATTTGTTCCATTCTGTTTTCTTGGCTTTGAATGGAAGTTTCTATGTCTTTGATTTTGTTCTTGATCTGTTGGATTTCAGAGTACTGGTGTTCCATCAGATCAAACAGCTTGCTTAATTTTTCATTTTGTTCTGCTGCATTTTGTATATGGTCTAGAAGGACTCTGTATGTAATCATTTTGTATTCACCTTCCGATGATTTCATAAAAGTTTCTTCATCTGGAAAACTCCTTTATTGTTTTGTTTGTGAGTCTTCTGGGGCCATGGGTGATTTCTTGTATGCCACAAGCATCTGTTGCTTTTTGGGTTTCATGTGAGTAAGTAAAGGCTGGCAGAGATACTGTAAGGATTGACTGCAGATGTTTCTCTAGGCTGTCTTAAAATGTAAAACAAAAGGTATCTGACCACTTCCCAAGTTAGTCAGGTTTTCAGGTGTAGAGGTCCCTCTTCCCAACTGGCAAAGTAAGCACCTCTATATCCAACCCCAGATGATACAAACTAGTTCAAAATACAGCAGTGCTACTGCCCTGTTGGCCTCTGCTGACAGGGCCCAGACTTAGGCGACGCTGTGTAAACTACTGCTTTTCCGTCAGAGAAGCGCTGTCCTGTTTAAAGGTGCTGGCTCCCAGGCTAAGAATTAAGTCCCGCTAAAATCTCCGTATCCAATATGGTGTGCACTGCAGTTCCGTACAAACCACACTGTGGCGGTGATGAAAAGACAGGCCCAAAGTGGCTAGATTAACAGAGTCCTAAGCCCGGCTCTTAAAATATGGCAATTTTGCCTGCCTATCCCATCAGCAGTGCATCTGAATCTAGCCACTAGGCTAGATCCAGCTCCACTTGCCGGCCAAGACAGAGAAAAGAAAGTCAAAATGATGCGTTTACTGTCAGTCTGTGAGAGCCAGAGCTAGCCAGGGGCAGGAGTCAGTGAAAGAGAGGAGGCTTTTCATTCAGTGGTATGAAGTCCAAATTAATAGCCCAGTACCATGGCCTGCAGGCTCGTTAGGTGACCAGAAGGCTCCGTTTGATTATCAATTCACGTCTTGGTTTCCAGAGGGATATGAGGAGACATGTGCTTAGTCCACCATCTTGATTCCACCTATTTTAGTTTTATTTAATCACTTTTAGGAATGTTTTATAATTTTCATTTTGTAAGTCTATAACATCCCTGGTTACATTTCGTCCTAGGCATTTTATTCTCTTAGATGCCTTTGTAAATGGAATTATTTCCCTAATTTCCCTTTAAGATTTCTCGTAGAGCTCTCTGCACCCCACATTGGTGAGTGGCGTCTGGGGTCTTAAAAGCTGCCAAGCTGCCATCCGAGGACGCAGCAAATGGTCCCAACTCAACAGGAATGGATGCTCACCGAGGACCAAAATGACATGCGGTAAAGACAACCGAGAAGACGGAGAGACCCACAAGAGTGGGTGCCTACATTGACTTGGGACCAGAAGAACTGGATGGTGCCTGGCCACCACCAGTGATAGCCACGATGGAGCTCACAGAGAGGAGTCTCACTGGCAACACAAGAATAAAGAGGTGCATCATGAGATCTCCACTAAAAGACCTCAATTGATGGTCCAGCGGTTTTGGGGTTCCTCTGAGAGCATGGCCCCCTGCTCTGATGCTGCCCTTTCCCATAAATTATAACAAAGGTCCACTCTTTGGACAGGAGTGCATTGGACTTGGCAAGGCAGAGTGACCATATATTGGAAGCACTTTATGGTTCTATACATCAATAGGATATCATCTTGCTGACCTCTAGCTGGAGGAAGGGGAGTGGATGGACAGGAGGGGAAAGGAGACTGTTGGGAGGATGAGACATGTATGGAGCAGAGAGGAATAGTGTGCTGTCACCTGACAGGGAGAGCAGTGGAAGCTGCATATAGGGGGGCATGTAAATTTATATGTGAATGTACATTTTCACTCAGTTATGTTAATTAAAAATTAAAAAAAAAAAGATTTCTCATAGCTGTTGTATAGAAACCCATCTGATTTTTTAATTGTTGTTGTTGGTCTTGTACAGTGCAATTTTGCAAAATTCCTCTATTAGCTGTAAGTTTTCTTGTGGACGCTTTGGGATTTTCTACATGTAGTATCATGTCACCCATGAATAGAGTTAATTTTATACCTTCTTTTGTAATCTGTATACCTTTTATTTCTTTTTCTTCTTTTACTGTTCTGGCTAGGACTTCTAATATAATATTCAACAGACGTAGTCAGAGGGGTCATGCTTGTCTTGTTCCTGATTTCAAGAGGAAATCTATCAGTCTTTCTCCATTAAGTATAACGTCGACTGTTGGCTTTTTGTTTATGTCCGCAGTCATATTGAGGAATTTCCCTTCTATTCCAATACTCTTTAGAGTTTTCATCAAGAAGTGGTGTTGAATGATAAAACATAGACCTAACTAAGAAAAGTATTTTTCAAAGTACTACTTCATTTATACCTGAGAAGTCACAGAATCTGATCTAACATAGACTTATATGGTACATTTTAATTTAAAAAAGAATTTTATGCCATAATTTCCTTTTTAAAGCATTTTGAGAGTATAATTATTAAAACAATATTGATTAAAAAATCACAGACATAAAAAGATATGGTGTAGCCTATTTCCAAAGTTAGAATTGGGTTATCGAGGCTAATACTGACATGCCTTCAAGCACGATAACTCTACGAGCCCTAATGCATGCCAAAAATAGCCTATCAAACATAATTAAAATTAAACACCATGCTCAACAACAGACTTCTCCAAAAGACTAAAAGGAGAATTAGGAGGAAAAAAATTGGCTGCAACTCCAACACCTTGGCCACAACAAGAGAAACAATCCAGTTAAAAACTGGGCAAAAGATATGAATAGGCAATTCACCAAAGAAGGCATTCAGGCAGCAGACACGTGAAGAAATGATCAAGATTGTTAGCCATAAGAGAGATGCAAGTGAAAAGCACAGTGAGATGCCATCTCATCCAAACAATTATGACACTATTCAAAGAAAAAGAAAAGAACAAATGCTAGCAAGGTTGTGGGAGATTGGAACTAATACACTGCTGGTGGAACTTTAATATGGTACAACCATTAGGAAAATTGTATGGCAGTTCCTTAAAAATCTAGAAATAAAAATACCATATGATCGAGCAATCTCACTCCTAAGTATTCCCAGGGAAATAAGAGCCATGACACGAATAGACACATGTACTTCCATGTTCATTGCAGCACTCTTCACAAAAGCAAAAAGATAGAAACAACGCAAGTAGCTCTCAATGATGAATGGGTAAGTAAACTGGGTTATATACATGCAGTGCAATACTATGCAACAGTAAAGACCAAGGAGCCCTCAAAATATGCAACATAGATGAACTTAGAGGACATTATGCTGAGTGAAATAATCATGAAGACAAATACTATCTGAGACTACTACTGTAAACAAGAGTTACACACACAGATATACACATTCTTTGATGGTTACCAGGAATGGCAAAGTGAGAGAGGGAAAATTACCAACTAGAAAGAAGAACCATGTTAATACTGGTGAAGGGAAAGACATTACACAAGAGGGGGAAGTCAGCACAATAGGAAGTCAGTACAACAGTGCAGAAGGCAGCACTGAGAGGAATGCAAGAGTGAAGGGTGATCGTGGTAATTACTGTAACACAGACACTACAACATTAGATTTAGTAAATTATAATCTACAAAGCATATAAGGTAGAGAGGTATGCTAAAGAGAAGTGGGAGGGTACAAAGCTGCAGATAGCACTACATAGACATTTGTAGATGTTGTGTGTGTATTAAAATAGACAAAAGAACACGCAAGACACATAGTCATGGAAACTTCTTAGACATAACCAAATACCTCGTAGGATGGAGTTACTAAGCTTGAAGTCTGAGCACTGTAGTCTTGGAGCCCATCTATGTCAACTGGCGTAATGTAGTTCATAAAAGCAACAGCATACGTTGTAGTAATTTAGGGAATAGCATCTGGGGTCTTCAAAGCTTGAAAGTAGCCATCCGTCTAAGATACAACTATTGGTGTTATCTCAGCTGGAGCAAAGAAGAGTGGAGGAAAACAAAGTCTAAAGGATGAGTAGATCACAGGAACCACAGCATATATGATCCTGAGACCAGAATAACTAGATAGTGCCCAGCTACAACTAGCAACCACTCTGACCAGGATCACAATAGAGTGTCCTAGGCAGAACAAGAAAAAAATGTAGAACAAAAATGAAATCTATAAAAAAATACTAGACTTCCTGGTCTGATAGACTGGAGAAAACCCTGAGATTATAGCCCTAAGACATCATCCTAAAATGGAGCTGAAGTCATTACTGTAACACCTTTTGGCCAAACAATAGACCTGCAATGTAAATAATCCCTGAGAGGAATGAACACCTTAGAACAGTCCATTATGTGAAAAAAAGGTTCAAGAGGGCAAAATTTGCCCAAAGCAAAGATGGAAAGGCAGAAAGGCACAGGGAAATTGGACTAAAGGTTCCTTCCCATTGTAAAATTGATGTCTTCAGCAATTAGAGGTACTCCCTTGTCATGTGCCTCCTGCAACACCTGACAGATGCTTCTCCAAGCAGCATCTACTGCTTCAGTTATCTCTGACTTTTTCCAACTCTAATCACTAGACCTGTGTTTAAAGGGCTAATTTGATTACATCATGCCCACCCAGAGTACTCTTCAGTTTGATTATATTAATGTCAGCTTATTACAGACTTTAACTTTTTACATGTAACATAATTTAATCGTGAAATTGATATCGTTGCATAGCCCCAGGTCCAATCCACACTCTAGGGAAGGGAATGAAACTGCTTAAAATATGGCTTAAGTATATACAACAAGGCTGTCTGAGCAGCTCCTGGGCAGAGGTGACATGAGACAGTGAAGACGGACAGGGGTTAGTTGAACTGATTGGGAAAGTACAGGGTAGAAAGGAGGAGTGTGCTGTCACAGGGCGGGGAAAACAGAATTGCATAGAAGTGGGGGGGGGTTATACGGCAAATTGAGTTGAATTATAAACTTTCATTTAAAGCACAATAAAGTATTTAAAAATAAGAAAATACCACGAGTTGAATCAGTCTCACCTTAGGGCTATTATCCCCAAACGTATTGGGATTCTGAGAAGGGGTATATGTGTGCTAACATGTGTGTTATTGGTACATACATTAGCTGTTAACTGCTGCATAATATAACTTAAAGCTGTAACAAACACGTATGATCACAGTTTCTGAGGGACAGGAGTCAGGAGTAGCTTAGCTGGGGGACCTGGTGCAGGATCTCCCGTGAGGTTACAGGTAAGCTGTCAGCTAGGTTGCAGCCATCTGGGGCCCTAAAATCCACTTGGGTATTCATTCTCCTGGGCATTGGGTTCCGATTCCTCCCTGGCTATTGACACTTATTTCAGTTCCCTGCAAAGCAGGGCCCTGCCTTGGCAGCCCAAGTATTTCCAGGGCAGTGTTCCGAGAGTGAGATTCTGAGGTGGAAGCCATGGACTTTTGTAGCCTTGTTTCAGAAGTACAACACCATCACTTCTGCTCTGTTGTGTGTTGCACAGAACAAAGTGATACAGTGTGGGAAGAGACTGCACAGGGTGTGAGCAACAGGGTGAGGGTTCGTTGGGGCCCTCTTAGAGGCTGCCAAATATAGCACCTTCTACAGAAAGAAACCTGAACCAAATGTGCTTCCATAGGTAACATTTATTGAGCACTTGGCTATAGACCTCAGCTGCACTGCCCACAATAGTTAAAACATAGACTCAACCTAGGCATGCTTCAGCAGAAGAAGAGGTAAATAAATGATGAGAAGATCACGCAATGGAATACTATTTAGTGATAAAGAACAACAGCAATCTTTGGAAACACCAGACGATTTTCAATCATATGGAAGATGTTATGCTGTGTGAGATAAGTCAGTCACAAAAGGACAAATACTGTATGAGACCATTATTATGAGGCTTCAGGAAATGGACTAACCACAGAAGAAAATAATATTTGTTGGCTACAGGGGTTATAGGAGAGGGTGATGGATATTTAGAGATTAGGTATCAGACAGGAACTGGATTAAGTGAAGGAAGTGACAGCACACACTAGAAGACAGATCAACACTGTTAAACTATACCAAGAGCTTCCTATACACAACTTCGAAGGTAGAATAGTAGGAGCAAGGTCTGAGGACCGTGCTTTCAGGGGACATTTAGGTCCACTGGCACAACTAAGTTTTTCTTTTCAAGAAAATGGTCTGCATCCCAACCCATTGAGTGGCATCTGAGGTCTTAAAAGCTATCAAGTTGCCATCTAAGGAGCATCAGTTGGTCCCAATCCAACTGGAACAGAGGAGAACAAAGGACATCAAAAACAGGAGGAAAGTGTGATCCCAGGAGAAGAAGGGGCCAAATGATCCAGAGTCTACATCAGCATGAGACCAGAAGAACTAGATGGTGCCCAGCCACCTCTAATGTCTGCCTTGGGTGGCAACGCAATAGCAAACTCCCTGACATAGGGAAAGAAACATAGGGGTGGAGATCTAGAATTCTCTTAAAAGACCAGACTTGATGGTCCGACACCCTGGAGGCTCACACAAGAGCACAGCCCCTGGTCTCGCTCCTATCCCAGAGCTGAAACTATCACCTAAGACAACCCTTTAGACAAAAATTGGGTTGGACTGTAAGACATGAGGCTGTCGGTGCAGCTTCTCAATAGTAATGAGAAGGAAGGGCGGAGAGAAGAGAAGGGGACAGGACTCAGTGCAATGAATATGGGATTTACAGAGTTGAAGGGACAAGTGTGCTGTAACAAGGCTGGGAAAGCAGATGGAGTCACACAGAGGGCTATGTATGGGGTTTGATATGACAAATTGGTTTGTAAATTTTCGCTTAACCATAATAAAATATTATCAAAAAAATAAAAAAGACTGCAGCTGCTAACTGAAAGACCAGCTGTTTGAACCCATCAACCACTCTGCAGGAGAAAGATATGGGCAGTCTGTTTTCATATAAGATTTACAGCATTGGAAATCCTGTGGAGATGTTCTACTGTGCACTATAGAGTCACTATGAATCAGAATTGACTTTATGGCAGTGAGGTTTTTTTATTTGTTTCATATATATTATTTGCCATGTTAAATACCAGTAACATTTAATTTTTCACAACAACACTATGAAATGACTCCTATTATCTCTATTTTCCAGTGAGGAAACTAAAGTTTGAAAGGTCTACCCAAGGGTGAGACCTACCCAGCAAGTCAGGATGAAATTCAGTGCTTCTGATTTATTGTTAAAATGCAGTCCAGGCTTTTCTTCAATGCAATATACTAGCCCCTTGAAATTTCATAAGAGATTCATGCAGGACCCCAAGATTCTTCATGTACATACTTTGCCAACATCAGTTCATAAGCAAGTATTATGTTATGATACCTTTTAAACTTTTGCTTGTGTTATTTGTGTTTGTGATTAACAATAAAAGAATCATGTGTGGTAGGCTTTGGCTATGATACTCTTTGGCCCATCACAGAGAAGACAGAGCATGAGTACAGCTGCCTGCCTATACCCTCGACATCACCTTGAAAGACAGGCTAGAAAAACAGAATGAAGGAAAATCTGAAGAACTCTGAAAACAGAATAGTCTCACTAGAATTTAAAGTTATTTTCTCATAACATTACTAAAAGAAAGATAAGACAGACTATACTTTTTATTCTAACATAGAAATGTCAACTACTAATTGTCTCATACCTGTTAAGAGAGAAGCATAATCATATTGCTTCTGTATTTAGGAACAAGAAAAGGAAAAGGCAACATAAATTTTAGATGGCCCTGTGAGGAATAAATATGTAAGTTCTTTGTAAGGACTACGATCCTAATGCTCATTGTTTCCAATAAATCATCCTGATTAGTTCTTTTATTTTTTTATTGTGATTAAGTGAAACTATACAATCCAAACTAATTTTACATGTCTGCCTGTCTACAAGTTCTGCTCTCCTTGCCCTCCTTACTCCTCCTTTTCATTCTATACATGTCATATCCTCTTAACAATCTCCTGTCCCCTCCTCTCCTCCCTCTTCTTTCTCATCTAGAAAGAGGCCAGTAGGACAGCATCCTATAAATGCATAGAACCATAAAGTACACACATCCTATGGTCACACTGTGTCCCCACATCTAGTCCATTTTTGTCTGAAGAATTGACCTCATCAGTGTTTTTTGGTCAAGGGCAGCAGCAGAGGAGCCACGCTCCAAGGGGATACCCTGGGCTGTCAGACCATCAACTGTGGTCTTTTAGTAGAGTTTTTGGGCTGCACCCCTCTTTTTCTGATGATGCCACAGGGACTTAACATTGTGTGCCCCATCATGGCTGTCTTGGGTGGTAGCCGGGCACCATCTGGTTCTTCTGGTCACGTGTTGATACAGTCTCCCAATCATGGGGGGCGGAGTCAATATGGCAGACTAAGCCCACGTCTCCTTATATCCTTCTGGAAACCAAGACCTGAACTGACAATCAAACAGAGTCTTCTGATCACCTAATCAGCCTCAGGACACGGCACAGAGCTGTTAATTGGGACTTCATACCACTCAGCGAAAAACCTCCTCTCTTTCACTGACCCCCGCTCCGGGCTAGCCCCAGCTCTCACGGTCGGAAGGTAAACGCACCATTTTGACTTTTTTTTCCCTCTGTCCCGGCTGGCGGGCGGAGCTGGGCCTTGCCTGGCAGCTGGACTCAGACGCGCTGCTGGGGGACAGGCAGGCGAAATTCCCATATTTTGAGAGCCAGGCTTAGGACTCTGTTAATCTAGCCACTTTGAGCCTTTCATTTTATATCTGCGTCAGCGGGGTTTGTACGGATTTCTGCAGCCAGTGTGTGGGACACCATGTTGGTACCGAGATTTTAGCGGGACCTAATTCTTAGCCTGGGAGCCAGTGCCTGCAAACAGGACAGCGCTTCTCCAACAGAAAAGCAGTAATTTTCCCAGTGCCGCCTATGTTGCAGGCCCTGCAACAGAAGCAGAGAAATCACTACCTCTCTGCACCTTTAGCCCCCCTGTCTGCTGCCTGTGTGGAGGACGCCATCTTGGATACGGTGGCCACAGCTGGACCTAATTCTTAGCTTGGGAGCCAGAGCCTGCCCACAAGACAGTGCTTTTCTATCAGAAAAGCGGTACTCGACTCAGTGCCGCCTAAGACTAGGCCCTGTCAGCGGAAGCCAACAGGGCAGTAGCATTGCTGTATTCTGAACTAGTTTGTTACCATCTAGGGTTGGATATAGTGGCGCTTACTTTGTCAGATGAGAAGAGGGACCTCTACACCTGAAAACCTAACTGACTTGTGAAGTGCTCAGATATCTTTTGCTTTACATTTTAAGACAGCCTAGAGAAACATTTGCAATCCATCCTCACAGTACCTCTTCCAGCCTCTACATACTCACATGGGACCCAAAAAGCAACAAATTGTGGCATACAAGAAATCACCCATGGCTTCAGAAGGCTCCCAAATAAAGCAACCAAGGAGTTTTCCAGATGAAGAAACTTTTATGAAAGCATCAGAAAGTGAATACAAAATGATTATATACAGAGCCCTTCTAGACCTCATACAAAATGCAGCAGAACAAAATGAAAAATTAAGCACACTGTTTGATCTGATGGAACACCAGTACTCTGAAATCCAACAGATCAAGAACAAAATCAAAGACATAGAAACTTCCATGCAAACCCAAGAAAACAGTCTCCCATTCATGTGGGTCCTTCTGTCCCCTGAGCTCTTTTTTGGTCATTTCTTTGTTGTTATCAGTGATCATCTGTTCCTGATGAATGGGGCCATTTAGCTTTTAAGACACCAGGCGTCACTCATCAGTATCGTGTGCAGAAGACTCTCTTAGAAGGAGGCTAGTTATGCCAGTTAACCTCAATGTCCCCCCAGAGCATGATCCCCAAACCCCATCCCTGCTACTCTGTCCTTGCAATATTGGGTTGAGATTAGAAGGCTTTCAGTTTATGGTGAAGTCCACTTAAGTTGATCTACTTTCTACTGTGTGCTGTCACACCTTTCACATAACCAAATTTCTGTCACCTAATCTATGACCAATCCTCTCCCTCCCTCTCCAACCTTGTAGCGATCAAAGAGTCTTTTCTTCTGTACATAAGTCTGTTTTTAAGTCCTTAGAATAGGGGTGTCATATAGTATTTGTCCAGCATAATATCTTCCAATTGAAACTAAGGGATGGGATGCTTCCTAAAAGCATCATTGTTCTTTATCATTGCATTGCGTTTCATTGAGTATATATATGTACCATAGTTTGTTTATCCACTCACGTGTAGATGGGCATCTAGGTTGATCCCATCTTTTTGCTATTGTGGACTGTGCTGCAATAAACATACATGTGCATACCTGTTTGTGTGACAGTCTTTGTTTCTGTAAGATATATTCTGAGCAGTGGGATTACTGTATCAAACGGTGTATCTATTTCCAGCTTTTTAAGGAACAGCCAAATTGATTTCCATAGAAGTTGTACCATTTTGGAATCCCACCAGCAGTGTAAGAGTTCCAGTCTCTCCACAGCCTCTCCAGCATTTGTTTTGTGTTTCTTGGATCATGATCAATCCTGTTGGGGTGAGATGATATCTCATTGTAGTTTGGATTTGAATTTCTCTGATAGCTAATGATCGTGAGCATTTCCTCCTGTGTCTTTTGGCTGCCTGGATGTCCTCTTTGGTGAAGTGTCTGTCCATCTCCTTTGCCCATCACTTAATTGGGTTATTTACCTTTTTCTTGTTGATGTTTTACAATACCTTGTAGATTATGGAGATCAGACATCGGTCCGACATGTGGCTGCCAGATATATTTTCCCATTCTGTAGGTGATCTGTTAACTCTTGATGTAGTCTTTGGATGAGCAAAAGTGTTTGATTCTTGTTAGTTTCCATTTCTTTATTTTCACTTTTGTTGATCATGCTTTGTCAGATTTTGAAGTCTAAGCTGTATATTAGAACTTCCACTGTTGATCCTATTTTTTTCTTGCATGATCTTTATTGTTTTAGGTTTGATATTTAGGTTGAATGCTTCTTATAAAGAAGCAGATCCAGAGTTTATGAACTTAATTCATCGAGTTTTCAGTTCATAGCAGACAAAGCTATATTCTCAAAATTTTTTGTTAAAAAAAAAAATCATTGAAGCTGTAACTGTGGAAAGGCTGCTGTGACATTCTAAGGAAAACCGAGGATTCAGAGTCATTAACTGTTAGAACAGGGTAGCTGCACTGAGTTTGGAACAGCAGCCAATTCTAGCCAAACAGAGAAGGCAGCACAGCAGGTCTTTACAGCAAGTCAGTGTTCAATCCTTCAGTGTGGAGAGGCAGAGCTGGCTGAGCTCACCCTCAGGCAAGGTCTGGCTAGGGCCCCAGAACTGAGTGTCAGGCAACAGTAGGCCAGAGAGGCAAACAGTAAATACCATCACAACAATGGAGATCCTCCCTGGCACAGGGTTCAGGTTCAGGCTGAGGGATGCAGATGAGGATTAAAGGAGTAGGGAAAGCAAGAGTCAACCTGGTGGCAGAAAGTGCAGGGACTTGGCAGAAAGCAAGCTAGACAGCGGCTGAAGAAACAACTGATACTAAGAACGAGTTATGAGGGCTGAGTTCTGAAACTCGAAGCCAAGGTCCTTGATTCCATCTTCTCTGCTTCTTTAGGGAGCAAATGTCCATTGCCAATCCAAGTAGACTGGTAATGTGATACTCCCAACCTCAACACTCAGGCATCCAAGAACCGTTCATGACTCAACCAATTGTCTTTCCCTAGTGCACATCACAGTCTTCTGTCATGATATAGAACACGGAAGGTTTTCCGCCTGAAGACATACACAGAGCTCTTTCAGCTGCAGCCTTCTGCTGTGGGTGGGTGCCCACAGTATAACTTACAACTTGTCTACCAATAGCACTGTCATGGATTGAATTGTGTCTGCCCTGAACCGCCTGTCAACTTGACTTGGGCCATAATTCACCGTATTGTGTGATTGTCTACAATTTTGTCATCTGATGTGGTTTTCTTGTACTGCTCCTATGATATTAGTGAGGGAGGATTAAATTTACAAGATTAAGTTGTGTCTTAAGTTAATCTCTTCTGAGATATCAAGATAGAAGTGAGCAGAAAGACACGGGGACCCCATACCACCAAGGAACAAGAGCCAGGAGCAACATATCCTTCAGACCTAGGATCCCTGTACTGAGAAGAAGCTCCTTAACCAGGGAAGACTGGTGACAAGGCAGTTTCCCCAAAGCCAACAGAGAGATAAAGCCTTCTGGAGCTGGCACTCTGAATTCAGACTTCTAGCCTCGTAAAGTATGAGAGAGTAAATTTCTCTTTGTTAAAGCCATTCACTTGTGGTTTTTCTGCTATAGAAGCACCAGGTAACTAAGACAAGCAATAAATGTTGTTACCTAGAGAGGGAGTGAGGGAGAGAAGAAAGAAACAGGAGAAAAAGGAAGAAAGAGAAGAATAAGGGAGGGGAGAGGAGAAGAAGGGAGAAGAGGGGAGGGAAGGGGAGGGAAGGGGGGAGGAAGTGAAGGGGGAAGGAATCCAGTGACATGAGTTTGATGGGGAGATGCACATACATGCGCACTTACACAAACATATAGGCCACTATTATTATCATAAAGAAAGTAGCTGCTTTCCAGTCGTGCATATTATCTCAACACTTCCTTGGGGCATCCTTTGAGGTAAAAGCATGTAGTTTGGAATAACTCTGAATGTTTTGGTTTAAAATTATTTTTAAACCATAATTTACCATAAGGGTAGATTATGTTTGATCTTCTCTGAGATATAATCTAAAAGATTCAAGGCAAATAATTTTCAGAAATATTTACAGTGATCAGGCTGTGAACTAACTTGAACTAGGCAGATAAACCTCACGAAATTGTAAAAGGATTACTAATGTTCCCAGCAGATGGCGCAAGTTGCCCTCTGCTGTGATGAAACAGCCACAGAGTGACCAATTTAGTACTGAGGACTTTTGCTTCTTCCCACAATTGAAACAGTAGATGTTAAGCAGGTAGGGCCCTGGCATTAGGACTGAAATAGTTCAACAAGATTCCAGAAGAGTCTAATTAGAGAAGACAGAATCTGGTGGCTTTCTTTTATCTTTCTAATGTTAAACATTTTAAAAATACACGTTCATCATGTTCCATTCCCATCATTTTTGGCTTTAAAAGTCGAGAATTCTTATATGACAGCCTTTCAGACTAAGTCCCAAAGGAAAATAATGTACCCCAAACTAGGAAATCTGAAAATATTTTCATTATCTGGGAGAATAATATTAGTAGGAATAAATATTGGCATAATTAGTAGTGGATATTGGCTACGCGTACTCTGATGAAGAATTTGTATCCAGAGTTGCAAAGAGCTATAAATTAAGGTAAATAAATAGAAAAATGAGCAAGACGTTTGAACAGACAAACTTCACCAGAGGGCAATCGGTTAGAGCCAAATTTCACAAGACCTAAAGACTTGCTTTAGAACAAAGTAGGAAGGAAAGCATGAGATTTCAAGTCATAAAAGGCAGTGCAGCTTCCTCCTTGCTCCATTTCTTGGCTTACACACTCTCTCTCTGGGTGAAGCCAGATGCCATACCATGGACACTCAAGTAGCAGTATGATACAACTCACATGGAGAGAAACTAGAGCCTCCCACCAAGAGCCTCGCAGGAAGCTAACTTGAAGGCAACTCTTCATGTGACTGTAGGTTCACCAAACGTGTTCACCAAGACTGCCTGAAAGATCCAGATCTGGAACACCCAGCCAAGTCACACGAAAATAAGCCGTGACCTGAAAAGGCTGTGAGGTAATGAATTTTTTTAAGCCACAAAGTTGTAAAATAATTTGTTATGTAGAAATAAATAATGTATATTGAGAGGTGGGAAGATTGGTGGTGACATGGTTAAAGTGCTCAGCTGGTAACCGAAAGGTTGGCAGTTTGGATCCACTAGCCAGTACACAGAAGAAAGATGTGATAGTCTGTTTCCATAAAGAATTTCTGTTGTTAGGTGCTCTGAAGTCAGTTCTGATTCATAGGGACCCTATGTGCAACACAGCAAAATGCTGCCCCATCCACTGTTATCTTCATTGCTGTGTTTGAGTCCATTATTTCAGGTACTGTGCCAATCTGTTGCCGAACCAAAACAAGTCCATTCCAGCTATCAGTGCAACCAAAATTCACAGACGAGGAAAGGTTCAAGCAATGCTTTATTAGCAGATCAGCATTTGAATTGGGAGACAGTGACAATAATTTCTCCAAGACTGCCCTGCTTGGGTTACAATTCCAGTGGCTTTTATAGCCAGGTTACAAAGGGATGTGCATCTGGAAAATGTCAAACATTGTCAAAAGATAGAACAGGGAGTCGTAAGTTTCCTTTACATGTTATTGAACAATTATAAATTATCCAAAGTATCATTACTTCCTTGAAGGTTAGAAATAATTTAAGTCTGTTGATCTAATTTGGGACAGGGAATGGAATGTGGTTTGGCAGCCTAGGCGACCTTGATTAAGTCCCAGCTACTAACATTCCCCACTCCTAATCATCAATTTCATATTTATGGAAATAGGTTTTAAATAAAAGTAGCTGCTTTAATTTCTAGCATTAACTTTAGGATCAAATCTCAGATTATGGGCTAGCTATCTACAGCATGTGGTACTGTTAGTCATCAGGCAAGGTATACATACAGCAACAAATAAATAGTCCACAAATAATAATGACTCTGATTCTTGTCTTCAGTATGCACAGCCCACCTAGGTTGGGGAGCCGTGAGAATAATTTGTCAAATCCAGACCAAAGAAGGCTTCCCGCTGTTTGACGTTATTTACAATATCCTTTACCATTTCTAATTTGTTCCCTATCATTTGGGAACTATCAGACAAGCTAAAGTAATACATCCCCTTAAAATCTTCTCATGTATGATTTTATCTGAGAAGTAAATAGTCTATAGCCACCCAGTTTTCCAGAACCACCTCTCTGACTTGTCCCACTTCAGCACCTAAAGTGCTTATGGCCTGCGAGGTAGCATTTAAGGCTTTAACCATGGAGCAGGCTAGCCTATTAATGTCGATATTTAAACATATCACCATGGCAGGCGTGACAAAAAGGGACAAGGATATATATTCAGCCAGATTGAACAGATGTACGTCACTACAGTAATCTTCAGGAAGGTTAATCTCTTATAGTTTGGACATGGTTAGGTCAGATGTCTTTAATCTGGGGCAGGAATGGGGTGAGCCTTCCCAAGAAGCTAGGTTTCCCCATAGCATTGGTGGGGACATATGAAAAAGGTCTGATTTTCACACAGCAAGAACCGTCCTTTAGGTAACTCAGTGCACTCATTAACATAAGGCACCATTATACTTCCGTTACTTTTGAGGATGGGGTTATTAAGAACACAACAGAAGGAAGGGCACACTGAAAATCTGACAGTTTTCACTAGAGGTGACAGTCTCAAGCTGGATCAAGAACATCTCTCCATCCTTTTCTTTTCTAAGTGGTCCCCAATGATAGATATCCCCATAAGTGATGTCCTTAGATCATGTCTGAACAAGGCAAAATTTCTAATCAACTCCAGAGGGGTGCATACACCAATCAAAAATGTGTTTAACATAAGTACCTCCCACTAGATAGAAATCAGAAACATGCATTTCATGCAAGAAAAGTCCATACATTTTCATTTTGTCAGAAAGGGACAATGTCTTGTGAAAGTCCTCGACTCGACGGCACTTGGCTACTTGGCAAAGAAGAGAGAGAGGATTCTGGAAGACAATTCTTGAACTTTACCCTGGTTTCTCTTTGAGGAGTAGTGGTCCACCGCTCGTGGTTGGGATCTGTCATTTCCGTGTCTGCCGAGGTGTATGGTTTCATCCAGGTGTGATGTGTCCACACATTCAGTCTGGCCAATTTCACAGCAGTAGGGGTGATTAGGAGGATTTTTCACAGGCCAGTCCACTCTTCTTTCAGCTGTTCTTCAGACCCCTGCAAGTGTTTTAGTCACCTAGTGCTACTCTAACAGAAATACCACAAAGTGGATGGCTTTAACAAAGGAAGGTTTATTCTTACACAGTCTGGCGGGCTACAAGTCCAAATTCAGGATGTCTGCTCCAGGGGAAGGCTTTCACCCTTGTTGGTTCTGTAGGAAAATCCTTGTGTTTGCACCAGTCTTTGTTTAGGGAGTGTCTTGGCACAGGAACCTCAGGTCTGAAGGATGCACTCTTCTCTCAGTACTACCTTCTCAATGGTATGAGGTTCCCAAGTCTCTGCTTGCTTCCCTTTCCTTGTAGATGAAAGGGTAAAGGATGGTGCAAGCCATACTCCAGGGCAACTACCTTACAGAGGTGCAGGGAGGTGATCTTATGAAGAGATTTACAGTCCCACCCTAATCCTGTGTAACATAATCCATTCTGTTAACCACGGGCAGAGATTAGAATTTACAGCATCAGAAAAATCACAGAATGGAGGGCAATTGCAGAATACAGGGAATCCCGGCCCAGCCAAATTACTATACAAATTTGGGGCGGGGGGATGCAATTCAATCCTTGACACTGAGTTTTTAAAAGAACCTTATCCGCCGGCTAAAAGGAATGTAAATTATCTGAGGCAGAGAGTGAAGACCTGGGAAGAGAAAACTGGTGAATTAAAGACAAAACTTGTTGGAAGCGTTGTACATAGTTCTGAAATTTAGGGTCATTTTCTGCCTATGGGGAAAGCTATACTGAGGCAGCCTGGAAGGGTCTCCCATAGACAATTTCATAGGGGCTCAGTGTGAGCCTACTTCTAGGGGCTACCTGGATTCTAAACAAGGCACTGGGCAAGACCTGATAACAATGTAAATAAGTCTTTTGACACAGCTTGGAGATCGTCTCTTTAAAGTATGGTTCATCCTTTCAACCTTCCCTGATGACTGTGGTCTCCAGGCTGTGTGTAGTGTCCTATCTGATGTCCAGGAATCAGCTCACCTTCTGATCATTGATTTCTCTTGTCCAGTCAGCCTCTACTTCTGGATGCTGAATCAGGAGCTGCCAGGTATTTTCATGAGGCACTTCCATCTGGAGGCTCTTCTCAGGGGAGAAGGTGATCTGGGCACTAAGTTTAGACAATAAATTTCTTCCTAGTAACATGACGAGAAGTCTGGCATCTACAGAAACCGGTGAGTCATTCTGCTTTTCCCCAATCTGACAGTCAAGAGACTGTAGGTAAAACTTATATTCCAATTGCCCCATTATTCCCATCACCAGGACTGAGTAGTCGATCGTGAAATATGTGGCCGCAGAGTCCACTGGAAAATCCACCCTTTGGCCCCCCACTCTTAATTCTACCCGAGGATCCTGGTGGGGGCAGGGTAGTTACAATGCCAGTAATTTAATACGCCGTAGCCTCAGGCCTCTTCAGTCATCTTCCATTCCCGACAGCTCAGCCATTTGGTGGTCTGTTCTACCAGTGGTGGCAGCCTCTTTCTTAGGGCACTTATTTTTCTAGTGCCCTATTTCTTTGCAATATGCACATGGATTCTCACTGGTTGGGGTTTGTCAGCCCCCAAATCCCTGTCAGGTGCTTTTGCATCTCTTGCCATATGTTGCCTCCAAGAATATGGTGGCAGCTTGGGTTTTCTTGAATTCCCCGTTAATAAAATACCTTGAATGCAGCTTTCACTAGCTGGGCAGGGTTCATTCCCAAAGCTTCATCCAACTTTTGTAGCTTTTTCTGAAAGTCTGGTATGCTTTGGGCAATAAAAGCCATGTTTATCATTCTCTTATTTTCAGGCACTTGGGGGCCATATCAGTGTACTTAGGGTAGGCATCGTAGATTCTCTCCAGGAACTTGGATGGATCCTCAGTGAATTTTTGCTGTACTTCTTGCAGCATGTTCAAACTTTTCTGCTTAGGAACCTCATTTGGGAGACTTGCTAAAATACACCTTTTACGATGATTTAGGAGAGGCAAGCCCTGGTCACTGGGGTCCCAATTAGGCTGTGTCACTGGGAAGGCTATTGCTAGGTTGGGAGCATGGTTCGAGCTTTCAGAGTGAAGCCTCTTGGCTTCTTCCTTTGCTTTACCCAGGACCAGGCAACTTTTATCGCTAGTGAGAAGTACATTTAACAAAGCCCAAATATTGGCCCAACTGGGGTTATGAGAGGCAGAGATGGTTGTTATTAATTCTGTCATCTTGTTAGTGTCTTCAGAGGTGGTAAATGGCATGCATGCACGATAATATCCAGCCAGTTGCCGCTGTTGATTTACTCCATTTGGGAGTTGTCAAACAGAGTATTACCCGACCTTGTTGTCCTAGATCCCTGGCTGAATTGAGTTCCTGCCAGATGTGTGATCGCAAGACTTCATCTAAGTTGCCGTCAGCAGGATAATTGGGAGCCTATTCCTCAGGAGACAAGGGGACGGTGGTGTTGAAATTTTAACAGTATTTATAATAATTTAATTATCTAATATCTCCTGTTTTAAAAAGAACATTTCCATTACAAATGGAAGAAGCCACAAGGGAAAGGAGGTACTCCACAGGGCATGAAGTAATTTTACAGAACGCATCATATATTACACAATGGCCCTGTCCTCCAGACTGTAGGTATCAGCTCCTTTCTCCAGATTCTAAGTGGAAGCCCCTCCAGGCCCTGTCCTACAGCTCTGCCTTCCAGGCCCACTGGGACAGTACCTTCCATTCTCTGGGCTTCAGGGACACAATCTTTCAAGCCCAAAGGAGTTCCAACTCCACAGTTAGAAATGTCTGTGGTCAAGGCTCCATTCTTTTCAAACCCTTGAGGTATATCTTTGAAGCTGAGGTGGTTCAGTGTCCAAGCTCAGGTTTTGTTTCCTGACCAGGTCAAACTGACAATTTAAAACTGAATCAAACCTACTGCTTTGGAGCCAATTTTAATTTACAGCAGCCCTATAGGGCAGAATAGAACTGCCCACTGAGCGGCTGGTGGATTTGAACTACAAACCTACCTGTCAGTAAAACATGGCACTCATCACTATGTAACCGAGGTTTTTCCAGTTAGCAATGGAGAGCAATATAATCATGACTTACCATTGTTCATTTGTTAGATAATATTAAGAAGGACAAAAAATATATACATTTTAACCCAAAAAGAACTGGGCATCCTTTCATTGCAATCTGTGCCCAGACCGTTTTCTACTCCTTGTGGCTTAGTTTTGACTCAGGAATTTTATTTTAATGAGAGATCAAATCTTTGCCTTCAAGGAATAAATTAACTGTTTCACTCAGAAGTCAGAAAAATTTTGTTATTTAGCAGAGAAAAACCCAGTTTTCCTGATGTTAGTGTCTTTAGAAATCTCAAGAATCAAATCATTGAATTATTATACAGAAAAAACCTTTAACCAGACCAAATAAACATTTTCAAGAAAACCTTTTTAGCACATTCCTTAAACAGCAAAAGTAAACTTGCTTATTAGGCTTATGTATATACTCAGTATATACTTATGTATATACACAGACATATGTATGTACTCTGGTTGCTTGAAAAGCAAACAGTATACAAATTTACATTATACCAGGTATCTATCGACTCAACCTGAAGTTCAGAGCTGAAATAAAGCTTACTTAAGCATTCTAGGTCTTTAGGATTTGGATCCATCCGATTTCTGATAAAGTAAAGTAGCAATTCTTATCTACTTTTTGTCTTAAAAAGGTCTCCACCCAGTTATAAAGGGTTTTTCAAAAAGCTTCTCTGGAAGTATGACTAGAGGCTGATCCTGCCCTGCCCTCTACTTCTTTTTGGAGGGCAAAAGATCATTAATTTCCCTTTTACTCTTCTGAAATTGTTACTTTCTCTTTAAGACAAAACTATCCCTTCAGCTAAGTGACCTTTAACTGAGGGCTGTAAGGTTAGTTCTTCTCAGCTCCATAACAGTATGTGGATCTACTTGAAATTTGGTTTCTTTATCAACCTTAATTTAAATCAAGCAAGATTCTGACCTTCCATACAAGTTGGTCTCAAAAGAATGAGACCAAGAAATATCTTAAAATTAGATATATTGGCAATGATATGACATTGAACAGGCAAAAACTGTTTTATGAAAACAGATGTTGAATAGGACAACACTGAGTGGCTCAAGGCCAAACTTGTGAAGTCTTGCACAGACATTAAACAGTCCACAAGGATCAGACATTTTTCACAGGAAATTACAAATTTGGGGTCCCCACAAACAGCCTGGTAAGTACAGCAGTGAAAAAGACATTTCTAAGACCTCACAAAGGCAAATACAATACCAAACTATAAATGCATTTATCTCATCAAACACACAAGAGGTCTTACTTACACACACACACACACACACACACACACACACACACAGACAGAGTTTCACTTTACCAGGCATATCTTAATTAAAGTGAGCTTAACGAGCACTTTCCTGATTTTTGACAAAAGAACTCTGATTGCAGGGTGGTAAAATAATTTTATGGATCCATTCAGTTGCTAACTTTCTCTGGAATCTAGCTGGTACATTGGTCAGGCTGTATTACAGTAAAATTTCATTTGATCTTTAGTCACAGGTGGGTAACCATACTGAATCCAGACAGACAGAATCCACCCTGTCAGGCTTTTCTACGGAACAGAGACCTTATTATCCTACATTACAGTGTAACAGTTACAGAGAAAGCTTTCTAGTTAGGACAGACATACCTTTCTTACCAGGCAGATAGAACTGAGACAGAAGTTCGAACCTTAATGAGAACCTGAACTCTCTTCATGCAACCAGCGTAAAGCACTTAAATGTTTTAGATTAGTGATGTAACAGCAGGCACAGATAAGCAAACTTCAAAGGCTCCCAAGGAAAAGGTTCTTGACAGCACTGCTTAGAGCGTTCAGAAGCCACATCTCTGGACCCATCTGTCCAGGTAGACAGAGGGGACTCCTCCAAGCAAGGTCCTTCCTCCCTGCGCTGAACAAAAGAAGGAAGGAGGAAAGGAGAGGAGGCTGAGGAATCTGCCTTCTAGCCTATCAGGGAGATGGAAGTCCAAGGGGATGTGGTTGGCGTTTGCTTGTACCAATATGTTCCTCACAACACAGTTTGTCTTGCAGAGGGCAGACAATTTCCTGATCTGCTCCATGTACTCTCTTATTTTGTCAAAGGAGTCTTCTGGTAACAAGCACCCTACTGGCTCTTAAACACCTAACTCGTGCCCACAAATATTTTATGGACCTCATCCTCGGCCTTTGAATGGAACAAATAGATACCCTCACCTGTACAGGACAGAGTTACTGGGGGTATCAGGAGCAGCCCCGCCTTCAGACCTCACCAGGGAGTGGCCCTGGTCAGAGTTACTCAATCGTTCTGGCAGTCATCCACCTGTTCATTGAGGGTTTTTTTTTTTTTTTTTTTTTTTTTTTTTAATGCTGGAGAGAAAAGTAGGCTCTACCCTGGGTTAAAAAGTTACCAGAGAGGTCCCTGAAGTGCTGCCAGGGTCACCAGAAATGTTGCAGAACCAAAACAAGTTCTCTCCACCTGTCACTACTGTCAAAATTCAGAGACAGGGAAAAGGTTCAAGCAATATTTTATTAACAGATAAGCACGTGAGTCTGGGAGACAGTGAGAATAATTTCTCCAAGACTGTCCACTTGGGTTACAATTCCAACAACTTTTATAGCCAGATTACAAAGAGATGTGCTTCTGGAAAATGTCAAACATTGTCACAGGATAGAACAGGGAGTCACAAGATTCCTTTACATCTTATCAAACAGTTGTAAATTGTCCAAAGTGTCATTACGTACCTGAAGATTGGAAATAATTGATTTACAACCCTGGAGATAGTGAAGGAATGTAAGTCTTTTGATCTAGTTTGGGCAGGGAATGGAATGTAGTTTAGCAGCCTAGGTGACCTTGATTAAGTCCTAGCTACTAACAAATGCATCTCATTGAGGGTTTTCCTGTTTTCCCCTGACTCTGTACTTTACCAAGGATGATCTCCTTCTCTTGGGACTGGATCCTTCTGATAACACGTGCAAAATACTTAAAGTCTCGCCACCATTGCTACTAAGGGACATTCAGGTTGTACTTCTTCCAGAACAGATTTGCTTGTCCCTCTGGCAGTCCACGGTATATTCAAAATTCTTTGCCATCACCACAAAGGCATCAATTCCTCTATGGTCCTCCTTATTGGTTGTTTAGCTTGTGCACGCGTCTAAGGCAACTGAAAATACCATAGCTTGGGTCAGATGCACCTTAGTCTTTAAGTTGATGCCTTTGTTTTTTAGCAGTTTAAAGAGGTCTTTTGAAGCAGATTTGCCTAATACAATGGATCTTTTGATTTCTTAACTACTGCTTTCTTAGGTTTTTACTGTGGATCCAAATAAAATGAAATCCTTGACACCTTCAAACTTTTCTCTATTTATCGTGATGTTTATTAGGCCAGTTGTGAGAATTTTTGTTTTCTTTATGTTGAGGTGTAATCTATACTGAAGGCTGTAGTCTGTGATATTTATCAGCAACTGATTCAAATCTGCTTGGCTTTCAGCATGCAGGCTTGTGTCATCTGCATAACACAGATTGCTAATGAGTCTTCCTCCAATTTTGATGTCCCTTTCTTCTTCACACACACAGTCCAGCTTCTTGGACTGTTTGCTCAGCCTGAGTAATCACGGCGAAAAGATACAACCCTGATGACCATCTTTGCTGATAAGTGTCCCCTTGTTCTGTTCAAATGATTGCCACTATGAACAGCTTCTCTACAAGTGTAATTAAGTGTTCTGTATTCCTGTTTTTCACTGTATTATCTGTAATTTGCTATGATCTACACAGGCAAATGCCTTTACATAGTCAACAAAACATAGATAAACATCTTTCTGGTATTCTCCGCTTTTGGCCAAGATCCACCTGACATCAGCAGTGATATCCCTGGCTTCATATCCTCTTCTGAATCTGGCTTGAATTTCTGGCAGTTCCCTGTTGATATACTGCTACAACCACTTTGAATCATCTTCAGCGAAATTGTACTTGCAAGTAGTATTAATGATATTGTTTGATAATTTCTGCATTTGGTTAGGTCACCTTTCTTGGGAACAGGTATAAATGTTTCTTTTCCAGATGGCTGGACGGGTAGCTTCTTCCAAATTTCTTGGCATAGACAAGTGAGCACTTTCAGCGATGCATCCACTTATGAAATATCTCAGTTGGCATGCCGTCAATTCTTGGAGACTTGTTTTTCTTCAACGTCTTCTGTGCATGTTGGACTTCTTCCTTTCATGCCATCAGTTCTTGACCATGTGCTACTTCCTGAAAGGGTGGATGGTTACTATGCCAATTCTTTTTCATGTAGTAACTCTGTGTATTCTTTCCTGTGTCATTCAATATTTTGTTTATAGAATCTCTCAATATTACAATTAGAGGCCTGAATTTTTTCTTCATTCCTTCAGTTTGAGAAATGCTGAGCATGTTCTTCCCTTTTGTGTTTTATCTCCAGGTCTTTGTACATTTCATTGTAAAACTTTACTTTGTTTTCTTGAGCCACCCTTTCGAAATTTTCTGTTTAGCTCTTTTACTTCATCATGTCTTCCTTTTGCTTTAGCTGCTCTGCACCCAAGAGCAAGGTTCAGAGTCTCTTCTGACTTTCATTTTGGTCTCTTTTTTCTTTTTTGTCTTTTTAATAGACTTTTGCAATCTTTGTTTATAAAGTCCTTGATATAATTCCACAACTCATCTATTCTTTGGTCGTTAGTGTTCATTACGTCAAATCTGTTTTTGAGATGGTCTTTAAGTTCAAGTGGGAATATACACTAGGTCCTACTTTGGCTACTATGGATTTGTTTTAATTCTTTTCAGCTTCAACTTGAAATTGCATATGAGCAATTGATGGTCTGCTCAGCAGTTGGCCTGTACTAACTTATGGTATCGAGCTTTTCCATTGTCTCTTTCCACAGATGTAGTCAATTTGATTACTGGCAAGGTCTACATGTAGAGTCACAGCTGTTGCAAAAACTATTTGCAGTGAATAAGTCTTTGGTTTTGCAAAATTTTATGATGTGATCTCCAGCATAATTTCTGTCACTGAGGCCATCTTTTCCAACTACTGATCCTTGTTTGTTTCCAGTCCTCACATGGCTATCACCAGTAATTATCAATTTACCCTGATTGCATATTTGATCGATTTGAGACTGCAGAATTTGGTAAAAATCTCCAATTTCTTCATCTTTGGCCTTAGTAGTTGATATGCAAATTTGAATTAATTGTCTTATTAACTGGTCTTCCTTGTAGGTACATAAATGTGAATGTTGTCCTGTCACTGACAGTGTTGTATTTCAGGATAGATTTTGAAGTATTCCTTTTAACAGTGAATATGATCCTATTCCTCTTCACTTTTTCATTTCTTGCATAATAGACCACATGATTGTCTGATTCAAAATGGACAGTATCGGTCCCTTTCAGCTAATTGATGCCTAGGATATTGATCATTATGTATTTATTTTCGTCTTCCAGTTTTCCTAGATTCATACTTCATATACACATTATTAATGGATATATCGATGTTAGCTGTTTCTTCTCATGTCGTGTATTCTGGTGCTGTTCCTGGTATCTCAGTAGAGTGGCATGGGCCTGTCTCTGCAAGTATTGGAGAAATTGTAAACTGGATTCAACTACTGCTACAGGTAGGAATTGCCACTGCTGGGGGATAGTCAGAGGAAAGGGAGCCAACAGGAAGCTCACTGCAAGCAGAAAGCTTCATCGTCTCCAGGCTTTCAAATCTCTTTAGTACTGTTAGTGAGTCCAACAGGAACAGCTGGCTGCAGAGCTCCCACCTCCAAGTGTTTTTTTTTTATCGTGATTAAGTGAAAGTATACAATCCAAATTAATTTTGCATGCCCACCTATCTCCAGCTCTTTCTGCTCTCTTTGCCCAGAGACAGCACACTCCTCCTTTTCATTCTATACTTGCTGTATCCTCTTAACAAACTCCTGTTCCCTCCCCTCCACCCTCTTCTCTCCCATCTAGAAAGAGACCAGTAGGATAGCATCTTATAAATGCATAGAACCATAAAGTACACACACCATATGGTCACATTTTGTCCCCAAGTCCTGGCCATTTTTGTCTGAAGAGTTGACCTCAGTAGGGTTTTCCAGACAGAGTAAGCAGTAGATCTAGGGGCCATGCTTGCAGGTGTTCCCCCAGGCCATCAGACCATTAGTTGTGGTCTTTTAGTAGAGTTCTTGAGCTGCAGCCCTTTTTTTCTCATGTTGCCACAGAGACTCAACATTGTGTGTCCCATCACGACTGCCTTTGGGGGTGGCTGGGCATTATCTGGTTCTTATTTGTCACATGGTGATACAGTCTTCCATTCACATGGGTCCTTCTGTCTCCTGAGCTCTTTGTTCCTTGTGTCTTTGCTGTTCTCAATGATCAACTGTTCTGAATGAGTTGGGACCATTTGATGTACCTCAGATGGCACCTTGCTAGCTTTTAAGACCCCACACACCACTCACCAATACAGGGTGCAGAAGACTCTCTTACAAATAGGCTAGTTATGCCAGTTGAACTTGATGTCCCCCAAGACCATGGTTCCCAGACCCGACCCCTGCTATTCTGTCCTTGCAATATTGGGTTGAGATCAGAAGGGCTTTCACTTAATGGTGAAGTCCAGTTAAGTTGATCTACTTTATACTGTGTGCTGTCACTGCTTTCACCTTACCAAATTTCTATCAAATATCTAATTTATGACCAAGCCTCTCCCTCCCTCCTCACCCTTGTAGCCATCAAAGAGTTTTTTCTTCTTTACATAAGTCTATTTTTAAGTCTTTAGAGTAGAAGTCTCATCCAACAGTTGTCCTTTTGCAGCTGATTGATTTCCCTCAGCATAATGTCTTCCAATTGAAACCAGGTTATAATCTGCTTCCTAAAATCATCATTGTTCTTTATCATTGCACAGTATTCCATTAAGTATATATATCGTAGTTTGTATATCCATTCATCTGTTGATGGGCATCTGGGTTGATTCCATCTTTTTGCTATTGTGGACTGTGCTGTAATAAACATTCTTGTGCATCTATCTGTTTGTGTGACGGTCTTTGTTTCTGTATGGTATATTCCAAACAGCGGGATTACTGGATCAAGTGGTGTACCTATTTCCAGCTTTTTAAGGAAGCACCAAATTGATTTCCAAAGATGTACCATTTTCATTTTGTAATCCCATCAGCAATGAGGGAGACTTCTGATCTCTCCACAGTCTCTTCAGCATTTGTTGTTTTGTATTTTTTGGATTATGGCCAACCTTATTGGGATGAGACGGTATCTCACTATAGTTTTGATTTGGATTTCCCTGATAGCTGAGGATCATGAGCATTTCCTCCTCTGTCTTTTGGCTGTCTGAATGTTCTCTTTAGTGAAGTGTCTGTCCATCTCCTTTGCCCATCACTTAACTGGGTTATTAACATTTTACTTGTTGAAATTTTACAGTACATTGTAGATTATGGAAATCAGATGTCTGCCTGACATGTAGTTGCCAAATATTTTTTCCCATTCTGTAGGTGGTCTTTTAATAAAGTCTTTGGATGAGCAATACTGTTTTATTCTTAGTAGGTTCCACTTATCTATTTTCTCTTCTGTTGATCATACTTTGTCAGATTTTGAAGTCCATCTAAACTGTGTAATAGAAATTCTGTTGCTGACCCTATTTCTTTTCTTACGTGATGTTTATCGTTTGGGGTTTGATATTTAGGTCTTTGATCTATTTAGAGTTAGTTTTTGTGTATGGTGTGAGATATGAGTCTTGTTTCAATTTTTGGCAGATGAATATCCAATTTTGCTATCAGCATTTGTTAATCAGACTGTTTTTTATCCCAGTTGACAATCTTAGGGACTTTGTTGAATATCAACTGTTCATAAGAGGATGATGGCATGTCCAGGGTCTCAACTTTGTTCCTTTGGTCTATACGTTTCTTTTTGTACCAGTACCAGGCTGTTTTGACTACCATGGCAGTGTAATAGGTTCTGTAGCTGGGTAGCATGAGGCCTCCCACTGTGTTCCTCTTCTTCAGTAATGCTTTACTTATCCGAGGTTTCTTATCTTTCCAAACTAAGTTGGTGATTTGTTTCTCCATCTCATTAAGAAAAGACATTGTAATTTGTATTTGGATTGCATTGTATATGTTGATTGCTTTGGGTAAAACAGACATTTTCACTATGTTAAGTCTTCCTATTCATAAGCACAGTAGGTTTCTCCACTTATGTAAGTTTCTTTTGCTTTCCTGCAGTAAGTTCTTGCAGTTCTCTCTGTATGGGTTTCTTATGCCTCTAGTGAGATTTATTCCTAGGTTTTTTATCTTCTTAGTGGCTATAGTAAGTGATATTGATTTGATGATTTCTTCTTTGATGATCTCTTTGTTGGTATAAAGGAATCCTACTGAATTACTTATGTTTATCTTATATCCTGATACTTTGCTGAACTCTTCTATTAGTTCAGTAGTTTATGGATTCTTTAGGACTCTGTGTATATAATCATATTATCTGCAGATAGGGAGACTTTTAACTTTTCTTTGTCGATGCAGAGGCCCTTTCTTTCTTTGTCTTGTCTAATTGCTCTGGCTAGAATCTTTAGTAGAATGTTGAATAGAAGTGGCTTGAGTAGGCACCCTTGTCTGGTTCCCATTCTCAAGAGGAATTCTTTCAGTCTCTCTCCGTTAAGGATGATGTAGATAATTGGCTTTGGATAGATGCCCCTTATTGCATTGAGGAATTTCCCCTCTATTCCTATCTTGCTAGAGTTTTTAGCAAGAATGGGTGTTGCACTTTGTCAAATGTCTTTTCCACATCAACTGACAAAATCAGGTGATTTTTATTCTTTGTGATATTTTTGTGGTTGATCACATTAATTGTTTTTTCTCTTGTTGAAGCAACGTTGCATCCCTGGTATGAATCCAAGTTGGTGATGATGAATTATATTTTTGATATGTTGTTGAATTCAATTGGCTAGGATTGAAGATTTTGGCATCTAGGTTGATGAGTGATATTGGTCTGTAATTTTGTTTTTTGGTGGGATCTTTCTCTGGCTTTGGTATCAAGGTTATGCTGGTTTCATAGAATGAGTTTGGGAGGATTTCATCTCTTTCTATGCTGTAGAATTGGAGCAAACTCTTCTCTGAAAGTTTGGTAGAATTCCCTGGTGAAGCCATCTAGTGCAGGACTTTTTTTGTGGGTAGTTTTTTTTTTTATTACTTTTCGGTCTCTTCCTTCGTGATGGGTGTATTAAGTTGTTCTACTTCTCCTTGTGACAATTTTAGTAGATGTTATGAATCTAGAAATTTGTCAATTTCCTCTAGGTTTTCAAATCTGGTAGAGTATAGTCTTTCACAGTAGTCTCTTACTAGATTTTTTATTTCAGTTGAGTTTGTTTGACATCTTCTATCTCATTTCTTATTTGGGTTATTTGTTTTCTCTCCTGCTTTTCTTTTGTAAGCTTAGCTAGTGGTTTATCAATTTTGCTGATATTTTCAAAGAAATTTTAGTTTTGTTAATTTTTTCAATTATGTTCTTATTCTCGAACTCATTTAGTTCTACTTTAATGTTTATGATCTGTTTTCTTCTGGTGCTTGAGGGGTTCCTCTGTTGCTGTCTTTCTACTTGTTCAAGCTGTAGGGTTAATTCTTTGGTTTGGGACTTTTCTTCATTCTGAATGCATGCATTTATAGAGTTAAACTACCTCTGAGCACTGCTTTTGATGTATCCCACAGGTTCTGGTGGGATGTGTTTTCATTCTTGTTTTATTCCATAAATTTCTTTATTTCATCCTTGATTTCATCTATAATCCATGGTTTTTTGAGCAAGGTGTTGTTCAGTTTCTGTGAATTCAAATTTCTACATATGTTTTTCGGCTATGTATTTCAACTTTTATGGCTTTATGCTCTGTGAAGATTCTTTGCTATAATTCAATGGTTTGATTTTGTTGAGACTTACTTTATGTCCTAACACATAGTCCATGCTGGAAAATGTTCCATGTACATTGGAGAAAGTGTACTTATCTGTTGATGGGAAAAAAGTTCTGTATATGTCCATAAGATCTAGTTGGTTGATTGTCACAACAAGATCTTCAGTATCTTTACTAGGCTTTTTTCCGAATCATTTGTCCATTACTAAAAGTGGAGTGTTGAAGTCCCTACCTGTTCTTGTCAAGTGATTTATCTCATTTTCCAATGCTATCAGTGTTTGTTCAATGTATTTAGATGCTCTGGTATCGTGTGCATAAAAATTTAATATTGTTATGTTCTGCTTACGTATTGAACCTTTCATCAATAAATAGTGACCATCCTTGTCCGTGATGATAGATTTTCCATTAAAGTCTATTTTATCTGAGACTTGTATTGCCACTCCTGCTCTTCTTTGTATGTTGTTAGCTTGGTTTACATTTTTCCATCCTTTGATTTTCAGTTTATTCATATCTTTGAGTCTAAGGTGTGTTTTTCGTAAGCAGCGTATAGACGGATCATGTCTTTTGATCCAGGATGTCACTTACTGTCTTTATTGGAGCATTCAGTCCATTTACATTCAGTGTAATTATTGATAGGTACGTATTTAGTGCTGTCATTTTGATGCATTTGTTTTTGTGTTGTTGATGTTTTCTGTGTTGCTCTTAATATTCTATTCTGGGTCTTTGGTTGTGGATTGACTTTTCATTTTTTTCAATGTTGGTTTTGTGTTTGTTGAGACGCCTGTATTATATTTCTTATTTTGATGTGTTGCACTGTTATTTTGCTTTGTGGCTACCCTTATGATCCCCCTTACTGTTCTAAGTTTAAACCAGACTTTAACTTCTGCATATCTTTTTAATTTCCTTTCCATCTGATACTGTAATGTATCCTTCTTTTTAGTGTGGTGATGTCATCGTTTTTGTGTTTTGATCACTGGTTCTCTTCTTTTAATATTATAGCTTTCATTGAGCTTTGTGACTTCCCTAACTGAGTAAGATTCTAGGTGCTGTGTCCTCCATTGCCTCCTTAGGTATACACTTGATATTTTTGTTTTTCTAAGCAAAGAGCTTCTTTTAGTATTTCTAATAGTTTTTTGTTTGGTCTTTACAAAGTCTCTAAGCTTCTGTTTATCTGTGAATGTTTTAATTTCACTGTCGTGTTTGAGAGACAATTTTGCAGAGCATATAATTTTTGGTTGGAAGTTTTTCTCCTTCAAGGCTTTGAATGTGTCATCCCACTGTCTTCCAACCAACATGGTTTCTCCTGAGAAGTCAGATGAAAGCCTACAGGCTTCCCTCTGTATGATAACTTTGCTTTAAGCCTTTGCTTAAAGTCTCTGTTTATGTTTCATTTTATGAAGACTGATTATAACACATCTCAGTGTCTTTCTTTTGGGGTCTAGTGTTCATGACATTCAATAAGCATCTTGGATATCTGTTTTCTTCTTTCACAATTTCAAGGAAGTTTTCTATCAGTAACCATATAACAATACTCTCTGTATTTTGAGCTATCCCTACCTGTTCAGGAACCCCAGTGATTCATAGATTATTCCTCTTAATAGAGTCCCGCATGTTTCATGATCCTTCTTCATTTTTCTTATTTCTTTTCTCTGATTTCTCCTCATAAATGCTGGTGTCAGTTGCTCTGTTGTCAAGCTCACTAATTCTAGCTTCCATTACTTCAATTCTAGTCTTTTGAATTTGGATTGAATTGTCTGATTCTGTAATGTTATTATTGATCTGCTGGATTTTAGATCATTGATGTGCCATCACTTCAAATAGCTTACATAATTTTTCATTTTGTTCTGCCATATTTTGTTTAATCTCTCAGAGTGCTCTACACATAATTTTTTTATACTCAACCTCTGATAGTTTCATAAAGGCTTCTTCATCTGAGAAGTTTTTTTATTATTTATTTTGGGAGTTTTCCAGAGCCATGGTGGACTGCTTCTTTAAATGGTTAGCTATTGATTGTTGCCTTTGCACCATCCAGAAGCTGTTTGATTTCTTTGGTGTCACCTAAACAGTAGCTGAGGCTTAAGAGGGGAGTTGTTCACCAGCTGCTTCTGTGAACTCTAGCGACTGGCCCCAGGTAAACTCTCTGGGGTAGCTCTGCCTCCTGGCTGGCAAGGATGGTGCCTTACTTATGGAGTCACTGGGGAGCTGCCAGCCAGTGCTGTGATGTGGGTCAGGGAAGGGTGGATGAGATTCTGCTGGGCTGCTCAGCAGTCAGTTCTCCAGGTCATCTTATTTTCAAAAGTACTGCTAAGTGAGGAGTTGTCCAACAGCTGCAGAAATTAGTCAGGCCCTGAGGTATGGCAGACCCCACCTTGCAGCGGACAACAAAAGAACCTCATAGGCTGTTCCCAGATGCTATGATATGGTTCAAAGTAGGGAGGGTTTATGGCCTTGCTGCCAGGCCCCACCCATAACTCTATGCACTACCATCCTAAACACAGCTTTTGTGCTGCAAAAGCACATTCCAAACAGGCACTGCTTCTCAGCATGAGAATTAGCCCCAGCTAAGACCTCTGGGTGGGTGATTCCACCTCCCAGCTGACCAAGATGGCATCTCACCCAAGCTATCCTTCTTGCTGTGAAACAGCATAATCTATGGTGCAGCTCAGAAATGATAGGGTAGAGGGGAAATGGTGCTCTCACGCAGCAGCCAGGCTCTCAAAATGTGGCTATCCCAAGCACAATAATTCTGCTGCACTATGTGCTGTTTACTTAAGCACTGCAGTTAGGCGTATTTGCCAGCTCATGCCCAGTCCCTGCTTCCCAGATAACAAAGAAGGAGTCAGTACCTGTAGTACTCCCAAACGGTGAGTCAGCAGAAGCAGGACTCAGCATGCTGCTGTCTCGTGTTAAATGGAGGTAGTTTCCCGGTACTGGCACACAGCCCAATCTGACAACCCAATGCCAGATCCTAGGGCTCCCTGGATGTCCACACTGCTCCATTCAGTTGTCATTCCAGGCCTTAGTTCTCAGAGGGAATTGAGGAGACATGTGTCCAGTCCGCCATCTTGACCCCACCCTTGCAGCCTGCACTTTCTAAAGCAGAGGATATAAAGGTGGATTTGTAGCTCAGAGATCTTGCTAACTGGCACAGAGGCATTCATGAATGTTTAAAACTAAAAACAGCAATTCATGGTGTTATTATCAGAATAGGAAGAGGGTCTAAAGAAAGCTTCTAGCATGCTGTGATTTTTTTGTCTGTTAAACTGGGTGATGGTGTGTGCATGTGCTTATCAGGCTTAGCCTGATATCATGCAGCCTTCTGCTTACAGAATGCAACAAAGATTCTAGAAGGTTAATTCAGTGTGCTAAAACAAGTGTGATGGTTAAGATTGTATGTCAACTTATCTGTGCTGTGATTTGCAGTGTTTATATATGATCACCCCCCATGATGGGATCTACTGTGAGTAGCCAATCAGTTGAAAGGGAGTTTCCTTGGGCCTGTGGCCTGCATTTGCATGTAAGTGGACATTCTGGCTTTTGCCTTGCTGGATCTTGCAGCTGCCTCCTATTCATCTGATCTCAGGTTCTTGAGACTTAAACTAGCAGCTTACCTGCCTACTAGATAAAAATCTTCCAAGGCCCAGGAGCCTATTCTCTTATAATTTAAGATGATGTAGCTGAACTCTGAATTTAGGTGTCCATAAATACTGTTTACTGATGGCCACTTGTCACAGATTGAATTGTGTCCTCCCAAGAATATGTGTAGAAATTTGGTTGGGTCATGATTGCCAGTATTGTATGATTGTACTCCATTTTGTGATTTTTGTATGCTGTATGTTAAAGAGGATTAGGGTGGGACTGTAAATCCATTCCTAAGGTCGCCTCCCTGCTCTGTAAAAGGAGTTTCCCTGGAGTGTGGCTTGTACCACTTTTTATCTTTTTATCCCACAAGGGATGAAAGGAAAGGGAAGCAAGCAGAGAGTTGGAAACCTCATATCATCAAGAAAGCAGCACTGGGAGTAGAGTGTGTTGTTCAGACCTGACGCTCCTGTGCCAAGATGCTCCCTGACCAGAGACTGATGCAACACAAAGACTTTCCTCTAGAGCCAACAAAGAGGGAAATCCCTTCCCCAAGAGTGGACACCCTGAATGCAGACTTGTAACCTACTGGACTGTACAGCAATAAAGTTTTCTTTGCTAAAGACTTCCACTTGTGGTATTTCTGTTAGAGCAGTACCAGATGACCAGCCAGCCAAGCCAAGTGCAGTCGAGTCCAAGACACCACTTTTATATTAACTTGCATGCTAATGTGTTACAATAAGTCCTTATTTGACAACACACAGTATATAAATCTAAGAAAGAGAGTTCTTTTGGATTTCTTGAGATTAAGAGAGGAAACCGAGAAAGGTTCCACAGTGGCCCAAAGCTCAAGCACTCAGCTGCTAACTGAAAGATAGGGCAGTTGAAAGCGTCCAACACACCTTGGCAGAAAGACCTATCTACTCCAGTAAAAATTCAAACAAGTAAACAAAAAGGTGCCCAAGTCAATTTGGATTTACAGGGACCCTATGGACAGAGTAGAACCGCCACATAGGGTTTCCATGGAGTGGCTGGTGAGTTGTGAACTGCTAACCTTTTGGTTAGCAGCCTAGCTCTAAATCATTGCCACCAGGGCTCCTTGGTAAAGATGGTACCCTATAAAACCCTACAGGGCAGTTCTACTGTGTCATACAGGGCCACAATGAGTAGAAAGCAACTCCACTGGAATCTAACAAGATTTTAAAAGGGAAAGCCAGGAGGTGATTCTGTCCTTGCATATTTTTCAAAGGAAAAAAAAAGATTATTTTATTTGAAATTCTTTTTTTCTCTCAACTTTGAAACTGAAAGGACTTAATTGAGTCTTGGTGGAAGCGCAGCATCAGGACCTCCAGAGTAGTCACAGGGAGACACTGGCCCGCCACACGCTATTCTGGGCTCTGACCTTCTGCCCACTTGGAGCAGAGCACCTGCATAGCATGAAGGTGTCCCACCACCCTTTTATCCTCTCCTTCCTTAGTCCTTAGCCTTAGGCTTGGAAGGACACTCGCCACTTGAAGAAAATACTTGCCACCACTGTGTACACATCAGCCAGAGCATTTTTAAAATCCCCTCCAGCAAGATCCCCAAACTGGAACCCACATCTGCGCAGCCTGAAGGAACAGGGACGTCCACTCCCCAGTTCTGCAGGTGGCAGCTCCCCTCGCTCCTCCAAAGCAGCTGCCACCCATCAGAATCCTTGATCCATTAGTGCAGCCTGAGGAGCCCTGTTGGCAGCCAAGCACTGGAACCCTCGCTCTGGGCTTCTCAGCCAGCACCTACGCTGAGGCCCCCGCGTTTGCGTCCTCACCTTCAGTGGGTCCATCTGCTCCGCCCCGGGCTTAGTGCTGGCTTTGCCTGCTGCCAAGCTCGGAACCAACAGCAGCCCCAGCTAGCTGACAACCCCCAGGGTTCTCCTGTTCTGCAACCGTACTGACTCCACACAAAGAACCTTCCAACCTGGCCGGGGCCCCAGGCCCCATCTTGCGTTATGTCCCAAAGTCTACTTGGTATGCAGCTCTTTGGTTAAGAAACTACTAACAATGTGTATTTTTCTAGGGAGAACTGGGTTGTTGAAAGACAAGGGTAGGAGGGAGACTGATTTATATGTTTACTCTTTTTACCTTTAGCTTTTCATGGCATATGCTGAATTATTGTTGTTACTAATATTATTGAAATAAAATCTCTTGTTTTCTAACCTGGGGCTGGTTGCATAGGTGTGTTCAGTTAGTGAAAGTTCAATAAGTTGTGTGTTTAGGACAGACGTACTTCTCTGAATGTATGTTGTACTTCGATAAAAAGTCTTTTAAAAATAAAATAAAGCCAGACTGAGGAGTACCATGTGGCACCATCTGCCTGAAGGTGCACGTGCTTCTGCAGATGCACTCTATATAAAGATCAACCTCCAGTTCCTGGCTCCCCTTTTCTTTCTTTTTGCTGCCTCCTCCCAAAGATCTGTGCACACATTTGGCAGGTTCTTGCTATGACACCAGGAAAGGCTGGAACGTTAACAGTTATATTTTGATGGAAAATCATTTACAGCAACTCAGTTATGCAATATCTACCACTTCCCGGATTCTGCCTTATAGTCCTAAGGCTATTCTCACTGCTAAAAACATTCTGTGCTGCAGCACTCAAATTCAGAGATGATATGCACATTGGAACAAGGGGCCCTTCTTCAACTGTAGAATCTCTTCCTGGAAACAAGCCTGCCCTGCTAGAGTATTTAACGGAGCTACAGTATAGTTTCCAGAAAAGCAGGGTCACTGGTTCCAGAGCAATGAATGAACTAGTGCGTGGCACATACAGGAACTCAAGTACTTGTGGGATTAATGCTGCAAAATGGACTGGGCCAAAGCGATGGGACAAGATTGGACTTGTCTCTCTTTTCCTGCCATTATGGGGATCAGACAAAACGAGAAGACCAAAAGGAAAATGTTGTTGGTATGCAAAATAATATTCATTACTGTTATTTGTAAACTGTTTAATATGCATTCATAATTTGAATGAAGCATCATGTTGATTTTGAGTGTTGTAAGAGGTATTATTCACAACTTTTTCACTGGCTAAGGAAAGAATTGAACATAAGATTTCAAAGGCCAGCTCAAGAAGACAAAGTAAAGTATTATAATGACATATGCAAAGAGCTGGAAATAGAAAACCAAAAGAAAAGACATACTCTGCTTTTTTCAAGCTGAAAGACCTGAAGAGAGCAATTCAAGCCTCGAGTTGCAAAGGATTCTACAGGGAAAACATTAAATGACTCAGAAAGCATCAAAAGAAGATGGAAAGAACACATGGCATTATTATACCATGTATAATGGTATAATGTGTAGGTACAAGGAAAGATTTATAATATATATATAGATAGATAAATACAAATATAAGAAACAGCTCACATAATCACAGAAGCTGAATGTCCCAAGCTCTGGCACAAGCCTCACGTGGCCACAGAAGCTGAGGAACCCAAAGTCAGCAAGTCAGAGACCAGAGTTCTAGATCACCGGTTGTGTAGGTCAGTGGATCCCAAGCTGGTGGTGAGAGGAAGTGACAGAGGCTGGCGAACCCAGGATCGGCAGGTCAGGGAGCAGGACTCTCAAGTGCCGACTGTAAGGACTGATGAGTCCAACAGCTGCTAGTTAAGTCTCGGAACCAGACGCTGGAACAAGAGAGCAGGAGCTCCTGGCCACGTGAGTGACCAGCAGCCGTAGTAAAAGGTCGCGAGATGAGAGCCGAGGGGCAGGGAGCCACCACAAACCCCGCCTTGCCACTTAATACAGCAGCCAAATATGTAGTAGACAGGTTGACATAATCCTGACCACCACATACCAGAAAGAATTGGTTGACTTTCAACCATTACAAGAGGCAGCGTATGATCAGGAACTGATGGTAATAAAGGAAGAAGTCAAAAGTACATTACAAGCATTGGTGAAAATCAAGGCTCCAGAAATCCGCGGTATCAGTTGAGATGTTTCAACAGAAGCAGTGCTGGAAGTGCTCACTCATCTATGCCAGGAAATTTGAAAGACAGCTTCCTGGCCAATCTACTGGAAGAGATCTATATTTATGCCTATTCCCAAGAAAGATGATCCAACCAAATGTCCAAATTATTGAACAATATCACTAATATCACACCCAAGTAAAATTTTACTAAAGATCATTCAAAAGCGACTGCAGCAGTATATGGACAAGCAACAGCCAGAAATTCAAGCTGGATTCTGAAGAGAATGTAGAACCGGGGACATCAACGCTGATGTCGGATGGATCTTGGCTGAAAGCAGAGAATACAGAATGATATTTACTCATGTTTTACTGAGTATGCAAAGGCATTTGACAGGTGGATCATGACAAATTATGGCTAACATTGCAGAGAATGAGAATTCCAGAACACGTAATTATGGACATGAGGAGTCTGTACATGGATCAAGAGGCAGTCATGTGAACAGAACAAGGGGATACTGCATGCTTTGAAGTCAGGAAAGGTGTGCATCAGGGTTGTATCCTTCACCACACCTTTTCAGTCTGTGTGTCAAGCATAAAATCCAAGAAGCTGGACTATGAAGTGGCGAAGAGCCCTGTTCCCTGACCTGCCAATCCTGGGTTCGCCAGCCCCCGGGTTCATAAACCCCTATAGCTCCTTGAGTCAGCAGAAACCTCACATTCTTGCCCTCCAGCTTGGGATCCACCACTCTACACAGCCAGTGATCTAGAACTCTAATCTCTGCCCCGCCGACCTTGGGTTCACCAGCTCCCATAGCCACGTGAAGTTTGAGCCAGGACTTGGGGCATTCAGCTTTCTACAGTTGCCTGAGCTGTTTCCTTTATGTAAATCTTTACTTGTACGTATACGTGTTACTGGTTTTGCTTCCCTAGAAAACCCAGCGTATGACATCCATTAACAACCTGCGCTATGCAGATGATACAACCCTGCTTGCTGAAGTGAAGATGATTTGAAACACTTATTGATGAGGATTAAAGACCACAGCCTTCAGTCTGGATTGCACCTGAATATCAAGAAAACAAAATTCCTTACAACTGGACCAGTAAGTCATCATGATAAATGGAGAAATGGAGAGATGGATTGAGATTGTGAAGGATTTCATTTTGCTTGGTTCCACAATCAATACCCAAATGGAAGCAGCAGTCAAGAAATCAAAAGATGCATTGCACTGGGAAAATCTGCTTCAAAAGGCTTTAAAGACAGGGGTCGAAAAGTAAAGACATCACGTTGAAGACCAAGGTGCACCTGAGCCAAATCATGGTATTTTCAATTGTATCACATGCATGTGAAAGCTGGACAATGAGTGTTTTAGTCAGCTAGGGCTGCTCTAACAGAAATACCACAGAGTGGATGGCTTTAATAAAGAAAGATTTATTCTTACACAGTCCGGTAGGTTGCAAGTCCATATTCAGGGTGTCTGCTCCAGGGAAAGACTTTCCCCTTGTTGGATCTGGAGGAAAGTCCGGTATTGCATCAATCTTTGTCCAGGGAGCGTCCTCACGCAAGAACCTCTGGTCTGAAGGACGCGCTCTGCTCCCGGTGTTGCTTGCTTGATGGTAGCGAGGTTCTCAAATTGTCCTTTGTTTCTTTTTCCTTTTTATCTGAAAGCATTAAGGGTGGGACAAGCCACACTCCGGGGAAACTCCCCCTACAGCAGGACAGGGAAGTAATCCTATGCAGAATTCGTAGCCCCACCCTAATCTTTTAACACACAGTTAGCAAAGCCACACAATGGAGGACATTTCCAAGATACTGGGAACCATATCCCAGCCACGCGGCTGCACACATTTTTGGGGGGATACAGTTCCAACCATGATAATGAGTAAGGAAGAAAGAAGAAAAATTGATGTCTTTGAATTGTGGTATTGGAGAAGAATATTGAATGTACTGTGGACTGCCAACAGAACAAACAGATCTGTTCAGGAAGACATACAACCAGAGTGCTTCTTGGAATCAAGGATAGGCTGCATCTTACATGTTTCGGACGTGTTGTTAGGAGGCATTGGTCTCTGGAAAAGGACATAATGCTCGGTAGAGAGTCAGCAGAAAAGAAAAAGGCCATCAACAAGATGGGTTTGACATGGTGTCTGTAGCAGTTGGTTTAAGCATAAAAATGATTGTGGGCAGGGCACAGGACAAAGCAGTGTCTCGTTCTGTTGTGCACAGCATCACTATGAGTTGGAACTGACTTGATGGGACCTAACAACAACAACAACAAGAGATGTTACAGGATGTTAACCGTCTGTTTTCCAGCTCTGACCCCGTAAGTTCTCGTGTTCTTCAAATGAAATCTCACAGTCACCAATGAGACATAAGAATCTGAAAGACAAAAAGAATGTAAAACTGGCTTGGTGACAGCATGTGACCTCCTCTAACTCCACAAGAGGGAAGGAGGTCCAAGATCAACAGCTCAAGGTTGATTCCTATGAGGCAGAGGTCAACTGTGCCTCCTCTCTCTGACATATTTGCCAGTTCTGATACCGACTCTCCCTCCCATGGCCCTTTCTCCTTCTCTGCTGAGTTCAATAATTCATGCAGAAGGCCACACAGAACTCACAGACAATACTCACACTTATGGGGTTCCTTAGGGAAGTAACAGGTTACAATTCAGGTTCAGGAACTCATGGGATTCAGTTTTCTTCTCAGCTGTGCCCACAGGCATGCCTCTTTCTGACTTTTGGCTTCGCTGTGCTCCAGCAGGTGTTACAAAACTCCTCAGGCTCTTCTGATAAGTGTCCAGAGCCATCTCACTCCACAGTCAGCCTTGGCCTAAAGGCACTCAGCTTTTCATCCCCTGGGCCAGGAGGCCTACTATACCATCTCCTGCTGGTCTGTCTTGCCACTATTTCTCTGCCACCCCTCCCTACCATCTTCACTGTTACAGCCCTCTCTGTTTATCTCTGTCTCCTGATTCCAGAAGTTCTTCTCTTGGCTCTTCTTCCTCAGTGGTTGTGAAGTTCTCCCCACTCCTAGTATGGCTCATTTTAAGCCTATTGGGGTGGCAAAATTGATCAATGCCTTTGGTGGGTTACAATCACCTTATTTACACAGTCCAATGCAGTCACTTGAGTGGGTGTTCCAAGACCTCAGTAAGAAAGACCACACAAAGTCAATCCATCACACTTCCGAGAATGTTAGCTGAAGCTCATGCTAGGGCTCTAAGATCTAAATAGGTGCACATTTGTGTTGTGGAAAGGCTAGATAAGATTTAAATATTTGATTGTGGAAAATAATACCTACCATGAAACATTCAAGTTACTGAAAGTGTATGTCGATGAAAGCTTTGCCAGAAAACAGAGAAATTGGTGGCTTAGAAAAGAGAGAGAAATACAATGAGAATCTTAGAATAGAATCTCCTTAAATAAAAAAGTTTTCAGTTAAGATGAAAGTAGATTAAGTACATAAACATGAACTCATGAAATTTTACTGAAGTGACCTAACTTAGCCCCGCTTTCTCAGGACTTTTAGGCTGCTTCCACAATAGCAGCTGATTCTCCATTCTATTGTTGTTGTTAGGTGCCATCTAGTTAGTTTCGATGCATAGTGACCCTGTGAACAACTGAATGAAGAACACTGCCTGGTCCAGTGCTGTGCCCACAACTGTTACACTTGAGCCAATGGTTGTAGCTGCTGTGTCAGTCCATCTTGTTGAAGGTCTTCCTCTTTTTTGCTGACACTCTACCAAGATTAACTCTCCTGACAACAGGTCCAAAGCATGTAAAAGATAAGCTCACCATCCTTCCTTCTAAGGAGCACTCCAATTGTTGCTTCTTCCAAGACACATCTGCTCGTTCTTTTGGCAGTCCACGGTATATTCAATATTCTTCTCCAGCACCACAATTCAAAGGCATCAATTCTTTGTCTGTCTTCCTTATTCGTCATCCAGCTTTCACATGCATATGATGCAACTGAAAATACCATGGCTTGGTTCAGGTGCACTGTTTTAGTCAGCTAGTGCTGTTCTAACACAAATACCACAAAGTGGATGGCTTTGGCAAAGTAGGTCCAGTAGGTTACAAGTCCAAGTTCAGGAAGTCTGCTCCAGGGGAAGGCTTTCCTCCTTCTTGGCACTGGAGGAAAGTCATTGTGTTACATCAGTCTTTGTCCAGGGAGCATCTTGGCACAGGAACCTCAGGTCTGAAGAACGCACCCTACTCCCAGTGCTGCTTTCTTGATGGTGCCAAGTTCCCAATTCTCTGCTTGCTTCCCTTTCCTTTTGTCTCTTGTAGGATGAAACAATAAAGGGTGGTGCAAGCCATACTCCAGGGAAACTCCCTTTACAGTGGAACAGAGAGGTGATACTATGGAGGGATTTGCAGTCCCACCCTAATCCTTTAACATACAGCATAGGAAAATCACAAAGTGGAGGACAATCATAAAATATTGGAAATCAGGGCCCAACCATGTGGCTACACATATTTTAGGGGGACGCAATTCAATCCACGACACACACTTTAGTCTTCAAGGTGACGTGTTTGCTTTTCAATACTTGAAAAGAAGTCTTTTCCAACAGGTTTTCCCAGTGCAATCCATCTTTTGATTTCTTGACTGCTGCTTCCAGGGCTGTTGATTATGGATCCAAGTAAAATAAAATCCTTGAAAATCTCAGTCTTTTCTGTGTTTATCATGATGTTGTATAGTGAGGATTTGTATTTTCTTAATGTTGGGATAGTGAACTAAAGGCTGTGGTCTTTGATCTTTGATCTTCATCACTAAGTGTTTCAAGTCCTCTTCACTTTTAGCAAGCAGTCCTTCCTCCTGATCTGTCTTAGCCTGTAAACTTAGTGAAAATTTGTCCTCTACAAGTGAACCTGTTGGGACCTGAACACTGGTGGCATAGCTTCCAGCAGCGCAGCAACATGCAAGCAAGCCCCCACAATATGACAAACTGACAGATGCACAGGGGGTCTTCCTTGTAGGCATATGGATATTATCCTGTCAAAGGCAGTTGTATTCAGGATGTTGTTGTTGTTAGGTGCTGTCAAGTCCATTCCAGCTCGTAGCGACCCTATGTATAACAGACTGAAACACTGCCCGGTGCTGCGCTATGTCCACTACCGTTTTTGTGCTTATGCCCATTGTTGCAGCCACTGTGTCAGTTTCTCTTGTCAAGGGTCTTCCTCTTTTCGCTGACCCCCCACTCTACCAAGCATGATGTCCTTCTCCACGGACTGATCCCTCCTGATAACACGTCCAAAGTATGTAAGATGCGGTCTTGCCATCTTTGCTTCCGAGGAGCACTCTGGTTGTACTTCTTCCAAAAAGGATCTGTTCTTTTGGCAGTCTGTGGTACATTCTATATTCTTCTAAAACACCCAAATTCAAAGACATCGATTCTTCTGTCTTCCCTATTCATTGTGCATCTTTTATATGCATATAATGTGATTGAAAATTCGGACAGCAATGGCTTGGACTTGGCGACACAGAGTAACCATATTTTGTGGACACTTTATGGTTCTATGCATCTATAGGATGTCATACTGCTGATCTCATATTGGGAGTGGGTGAAGAGGAAAAGATAGGAGACTGTTGGGAGGATAGGACATGTATGGTGCAGAGAGGAAGAGTGTCCTGTCACCGGGCAGGGAGAGCAGTGGAAGTTGCACATAGGTGAGCATGCAAATTTATATGGGAATGTACATTTTCATTCAATCGTAATTAAAAAAAAAGAAAGAAAGAAAATACCGTGGCATGGATCAGGTGCAACTTAGTCTTCAAGGTGACATCTTTACTTTTCAACACTTTAAAGAGGTCCTTTGCAGCAGATTTTCCTAATGCAATGCATCTATTGATTTCTTGACTGCTGCTTCGATGAGTGTTGGTTGTGGAATCAAGTAAAACAAAATCCTTGACAACTTCAATATTTTCTCCATTTATGACAGTGCTGCTTATTGGTCCAGTTGTGAGGTTTTTTGTTTTCTTGATGCTGAGGTGCAATCCACACTGAAAGTCGTGGTCTTTGATCTTCATCAGTAAGTATTTCAGATCTTCACATCCAGCAAGTAAGGTGGTGTCATCTGTGTAACAAGTTATTAATGAGTTGTCCCCCAAACCTGATGTCTCGTTCTTCTTCATATATTCCAGCTTCTGGGATGATTTGTTCAGCATACAGATTGACTTTAAACCACGCAGTGCCCCCTTGTTCTGTTCCCAGGACTGCCTTTGATTCATGTACAGATTCCTTAAGAGCACAATTAAGTGTTCTGGAATTCCCGTCCTCTGCAATGTTACCCATAATTTATTCTGATCCATCCAGTCAAGTGCCTCTGCACAGTCAGTGAAACACAAGTAAACATCTTTCTGGCATTCTCTACTTTCAGCCAAAATTCATCTAACATCAGCAGTGATATCACTGGTTCTACATCCTCTTCTGAAGCCAGCTTGAATTTCTGACAGCTATTTGTTTGAATGATGTTGAGCAAAATTTTACTTGAGTGTGATATTAATGATATTGTTTGATAATTTCAACGTTTGGTTGGATCACCTTTCTTGGAAATAGGCATAAATATTGATCTCTTTCAGTCAGTGGGCCAGGTAGCTGTCCTCCAAGTTTCCTAGCATAAATGAGTGAGCACTTCCAGTGCTGCCTCTGTTGAAATATCTGAATTGATATTCTGTCAATTTCTGGAGCCTTGTTTTTCACCAGTGCCTTCAGTGCAGCTTCTACTTCTTCCTTCAGTACCGTTGGTTCCTGATCACATGCTGGCTCTTCAAATGGCTGGACATCGACCAGTTCTTTCTGATACAATGGTGCCACGTACTCCTTCCACCTTCTTTTGATGCTCCGTGAGTCTTCAATATTGTCCCTGTAGAAGCCTTCACTATTATAACTCAAAGTATGAATTTTTTTCTTCAGTTCTTTCAGCTCAATGCAGAACATGTTCTTCCCTTTTGGTTTTCTATTTCCACCTCTTCACACATCTCATTATAGTACTTTATTTTGTCTTTTCAAGTTGCCCTTTGAAATCTCCCGTTCAGTTCTTTTACTTCACCATTCCTTCCTTTTACTTTAGCTGCTTGAGGTTCTCCTTTTTAGTGACCTCTTGCTTTCTCCATGAATGACGTCTTTGATGTCATTACACAATTTGTCTGGTCTTCAGTCATTGGTGATCTACACATCAAATCTGCTCTTGAGACGGTCTGTAAACTCAGGAGGGTATACTCAAGGTCATACTTTGGCTTTTGAGGACTTGTTCTAATTTTCTTCTGTTTCAATTTGAATTTGAATATGAACAATTGATGGTCTATGCCACAGTCAGCACCTGGCCTTGTTCAGACTGCTGACGTGAAGCTTTTCCATTGTCTGTTTCCACAGATGTAAGTCGATTTGGTTCCTGTGTATTCCATCTGCTGAGGTCTGTGTGTATAGTTGCCGTTTGTGTCGATTAAAAAGGTTATTTGCAATGAAGTCTTTAGTCTTGCAAAATTTTATCACGCAATCTCCAGCATCATTTATATTAGGAAGGCTCTATTTTCCAACTACCAATCCTTCTTTGTTTCCAACTTTTGCATTCCAATCATCAGTAGTTATCAGTGCATCCTAATTGCATGTTTGATAAATTTCAGACTGCAGTAGCTGGTAAAAATCTTCAAATTTCCTCATCTTTGGCCTTAGTGGTTGGTGCATAAATTTGAGTAATAGTCATATTAACTGGCCTTCCTTTTAGGTATATGGATATTATCTGTCATGGATTGAATTGTGTTTCCCCCAAAATATGTGTAGCTATGTGGCTGGGCCATGATTCCCAGTATCTTGTGACTGTCCTCCATTTTGTGGTTTTCCTATGCTGTATGTTAAAGGATTAGGGTGTGTAAATCCCTTTATAAGATCACCTCCCTGCTCCACTGTAAAGGGAGTTTCCCTGGACTATGGCTTGCCCCACCCTTAATCCTTTCAGCCTGCAAGAGATAAAAGGAAGGAGAAACAAGCAGAGAATTGGGAACCTCACACCATCAAGCAAGCAACACCAAAAGAGCGCGTCCTTCAGACCCAAGGTTTCTGCACCAAAATACTCCTTGGACAGAAACGGATGCAATACCGGACTTTCTTCCAGAGCAGACAAGGGGGAAAGCCTTCCCCTGGAGCGGACATCGTGAATATGGACTTGTAGCCTACCAGACTGTGTAAGAATAAACCTTCCTTTGTTAAAGCCATCCACTCTGTGGTATTTCTGTTAGAGCAGCCCTAGCTGACTAAAACGTTATCCTATCACTGACAGCATTGTACTTCACGACAGATCTTGAAATGTTGTTTTTGATGATGAACACACCACCATTCCCCCCTAAGTTTTCATTCCCAGAGTAGCAGACCATGTGATTGTCAGATTCAAAATGGCCAGTACTGGTCCATTTCAGCTCACTAATGCCTAGGATGTTGATGTTTATACATTCCATTTTCATTTTTGACAATTTCCAATTTTCCTAGATTCATATTTTGTACATTCTGTGCTACAGCGATTAGTGAATGTTTGCAACCGTGTCTTCTCATTTAGAGTCATACCAGATCAGCAAATGAAGATTCTGAAGGCTTTACTCCATCCATATTGTTAAGATCGACTCTACTTTGAGGAGGTAGCTCTTTCCCAGGTATCTTCTGAGTGCCTTTCAACCTGGAGGGCTCATTTTCTGGAACTATATCTGAAACTGTTCTGATGCTGTTTATAAGGTTTTCACCAGCTAACTCTTTTCAAAGGTAGACTGCTGGGTCCTTCTTCCTAGTCTGTCTTAGTCTGGAAGCTCATCTGAAACCTGTCCACCATAGGTGACCCTGCTGGTATTCAGTGGCATAGCTTCCAGCATCACAGCAACACACAAGTCCCCACAGCATGACAAACTGACAGACAAGTGGGGACAGTTGGCTCTACCCTTACTCAGTCTTCCTATTCTGCCTGCTTTTCCTTTACTCGATTTACCTACCCTGCTTGCAGTCTACTCAATCTTCCTAGCATGTTCATTCTTCCTTTACTCAATCCTTCTATCTTGCTTGCTCTCCTTCTACTCACTATTCCTAGTCTGCTTGCTCTCCCTTCAGGATAGATTTTGAAATATTCTTTTGGGTGATGAATGCAACACCATTCCTCATCAAGCTGTCTGTTTTATTCAGCTAGGCTGCTCTAACAGAAATACCACAGAGTGGATGGCTTTAACAAAGAAAGATTTATTCTTATACAGTCCGGTAGATTGCAAGTCCATATTCAGGGTGTCCGCTCCAGGGAAAGACTTTCCCCTTGTTGGCTCTGGAGGAAAGTCCGGTGTTGCATCAGTCTTTGTCCAGGGAGCATCCTCACGCAAGAACCTCTGGTCTGAAGGACGCGCTCTGCTCTCAGTGCTGCTTGCTTGATGGTAGCGAGGTTCTCAAATTGTCCTTTGTTTCTTTTTCCTTTTTATCTGAAAGCATTAAGGGTGGGACAAGCCACACTCCGGGGAAACTCCCCCTACAGCAGGACAGGGAACTAACCCTATGCAGAATTCGTAGCCCCACCCTAATCTTTTAACACACAGTTAGCAAAGCCACACAGTGGAGGACATTTCCAAGATACTGGAAACCATATCCCAGCCACGTGGCTGCACACATTTTTGGGGGGACACAATTCCAACTATGACACTGTCATTCTTGGTATAGCAGACCATAGGATTGCCCAATTTAAAACGACCAATACCAGTCCACATCAGCTCACTAATACCTAGAATATCAATGGTTACACATTCCATTTCATTGCTGACAATTTCCAATTTTCCTAGATTCATACTTCATGCATTCCACATTCCAGTTACTAATGGATGTTTGCAACTGCTTCTTCTTATTTTGAGTAGTGCCACCTCGGCAAATGAAGGTCCCAAAAGCTTGACTCCATCCACGTCATTGAGGTCAACTCTACTTTGATTTTTGAGTGCCTTCCAACCCAAGTGGCTCATCCTCTTGCACCATCTCAGACAATGTTCCACTTCTATTCATAAGGTTTTCATTGTCTAATTCTTTTCAGAAGAAGACTGTTGGGCCCTTTTTCCTAGTCTGTCTTTGTGAGGAAGCTCAGCTGAAACATATCTGCTAAGAGTGACCCTGCTGATATCTGAATATCAATGGCATAGCTTCTGGCACATCACAGCAACCTGCAAGCCCCCACAGTACAACAAAATGGTAGACATCTGGGGATTTCTATGTTTTAGGAAGGAAAAATTAGAAATTGCCCCAACATAAATGACTTGCTGCAAATTCATGGTATATTTCAAAACTACTAAGGAGCCATCTTAAAGAGATTTCTAAAAAGAAAGAAAAAAATCACTCTACAATAGTCACAAATCTGTTATGAGTTTCAAAGGGGTAAACTGCATGAGCTATCTAAAAGTTAACTATATAAAACTTCCAATAAAAAGTTCTAAAAATGGCAAAACAACAAATCCTGGAAAGGCTGTGGAGAAGTTGGAACTCTCCTACACTGTTGGTGGGATTGCAAAATGGTGCAACCTCTTTGGAAAGCAATCTGGCACATCCTTAAAAAACTGGATATAGATATACCACTGACTCAGTAATTTCACTGCTCAGTATATATTCTACAGAATCAAGGCTAGTCACACTGACTGATACATGCACGTGAATGTTTATCACAGCACAGTCTACAATAGCAAAAAGATGGAATCAACTCAGATGTCCAACAACAGAGGAATGGATAGGTAAACCATGGTATATATACTCAGTGGAACACTGTGCAATGTTAAAGAACAACAATGATTTCAGGGAACATCTCATAACCTGGTTTCAACTGGAGGACATTATGTTGAATGAAAGTAGTCAGCAACAAAAGGACAAATATTGTATGAGACCCCTATGATAAGAACTTAAAATCAGACTCATGCATAGAAAAAAAGACTCTTTGACAGCTGCAAGTGTGGGGAGGGTGGAAGGGCGAGGTGGGGAGATTAGATAGTTGTTAGAAATTTGGCTGGCTGAAATCGGTGACAGCACACATTAGTAAGAAGGTCAATATTAACTGGACTTCAACACAACTTGAGTATTCCTCCCATCTTAATCCAGTATTTCAAGGGCAGAGTAGCTGGAGTGGGGGGGAGGTGAGGACCACGCTCTCAAGTGAAATTGAGGCCAGTTGGCACAACTAGCATTTTGCTAATGAGGACTCTCTGCACCCCACATTGGTGAGTGGCATCTGGGGTCTTAAAAGCTGTCAAGCTGCCATCTGAGCGTACAGCAAATGGTTCCAACTAAGCAGAAACAGATGATCACCAAGGTCTACGATGACATGGGGGAAAGAGAACCCAGAAGACAGAGAGACCCACATGAGTGAATGTCTACATCTGCTCGTGACCTGAAGAACCAGATAGTGTCCAGCCACCACCAGTGATAGCCGCGATGGAGCTCACAAAGTTGAGTCTCACTGGCATCGCAAGAATAAACAGGGATGCACCCTGAGGTCTCCAGTAAAAGACTGCACTTGATGGTCCAGGAGCTTCAGGGTTTCCCTGAGAGCATGGCCCCAGCCCTGATGTTGCCCCTGTCCGTAAATCATAATGAAGGTCAACTTTTCGGACAGCAATGGATTGGACTTGGTGACGCAGAGCCACCATATTTTGTGGGCACTTTATGGTTCTATGCATCTATAGGATGTCGTCCTGCCGACCTCGTACTGGAGGAAGGGTAGTGGGTGGAGAGGAGGAGACAGGAGACTGTTGGGGGTATAGGACATGTACGGAGCAGTGAGGAAGAGTGTACTGTCACTGGACAGGGAGAGCAGTGGGAGCTGCATATAGGTGAGCATGCAAATTTATATAGGAATGTACAATTTCATTCAATCATAGTAAAAAAAGTTCTAAAAATGATATGTGTTAGTAAACTAAGTATATGCTCCATTCACATTTTGTTTGGCAGCTAAATTCATGCAACATAAATCAGGGGATTATTTGCAGCCACTGCAAATGCATTGCTGATTCTGGCTTTCTCTTCAGGGGAGAGGGTGGAGTAAGGATGGCTGTGCTGAGAACAGAAAAATGCTAGAGTGAAAAATCAGTTCAAGCACATAGTTGAGTTTCCAGATGGCAACGAATACCAAGGCCTTAGAATTGTGTAGTTGAGCACCCCAGCAGGACACACTACACCCGACTAAAGTCTGAGATTCCTAGCTCCAGTCCCATCTCTGCTCCGAGTCCTATCCCTTAACTGCAGGAGCTGCAGGCTGAGAATGGTGGTAGAACCAGGTTGTGGCGTGGAAATGTGTGTAAGTTATGTTTATGAAGTCATAATAGCAAGCTTTGTAATTGTTTTGCTCTTTCCTGTATGCTTCAGCTGCTATTAGGATGTTTGGTAGAATCAGAAGGTTTTTAAATCTGAATTAATAGATGTACAAAAGCTAAGTACATAGGGAGATTTTTTGCCTCTAGTTACTATAAAGATGCCTAGATTTGCATTTGAAGTGTTTGAAAGAATTAAGTCTTACAGTCATAATTATAGCTTGCAATGTCTATGGTAATTTAATCAAGTTCAGAGCTAACGTTTGGGGAAGCTCAACCTGCCAAATATGAGAAAACTGGGACTTGATTGGAGAATGAGGGACAGTATAGTCTTCTGAGTACTCCAACTACTAGATTGTTAAGTAGTTTAACCAGGTTTATGAAATGAACATAAAGGTTTAAGAAAATTCAGGTTTAAAGTGAGTACCTTTGGCTAACTGGGTATTGTTAAAACACAAGCTCACATCTTCCTCTCATTGCATGCAGCACGTTGCTCCACCAACAAGTCTCTAGCTACCAGTTTAGACAATTGAAGAAAGAAAGAAAGGCAGACACCAGTATCACAGAAAATGCCAAGGCTCTTTTTTCGCATGGTTTTCTGATTAATGAGATTTCTGGAATGTTTATAGAGAAGTGTTTTCCAATAGATCTTTTTTTGTTTCCTTCTTCTCTGAAAGGAGTTGTATGATAAAGTTGCAAGATAGAGTTGTGTATTCATCCTTGTAAAAGCTGGTTGAGTCTTAAAGGCCTGAGAATTCTCACCAGTAACGTGGTTTTCTGCTCTTAGTGAGTGAGAATGAGCAGTGCCCCCTGAATGCCCTTCAGCTTTTCTTCTCTTCTTGTTTAGGAAAAAGACTGGAGAGTCCCCAGACTCCTCGAGTCTGCTCACCAGCAATGACCGAAAAAAAAGTTGTTTTTGTTTTGTCTTTGATGACCTACATAGGTCTGCCAGCCATTTATCCGGCCAAGTGAGAGAGAAACAAAACACCTACCACGTTCACCACAATTATTAAAGAAATTACATTTTAACACTAACATGGAGGAAGGGCATTGTTTTGGCTAAGGACAATTTTTTATACAAAGTAAACTTAACTGAGTGAAAACCTCAGTGGTGTCCATGTGCTGTCATGTTATAAATGTCATTGTGGCTGACCAGTATCCACACTGGGAATCATGACCCCAGAGACCACGACCCCTGGTCAACCTGCCCTGGCTGAGGTGGTGGATGCTGTACTCAAATGGAGTGAGGCCTGTGTGGAGCTGCATTTGTCCCCACTCCCCGTGTTAGACCTGTGCTGCTGGCCCACCTTGCTCTTTTTACTGCTAGAAGGATCAGCCTCATTCTCTTTAAAGCCTTGGGGCCCCTTGATTAGTGTGCCTTTCAAATTAGTATCAAATCAGGATTATTTTGTCTTCCAGAATTGTCACTGGGCCAATGGTGAATCAAAAATAATAATAATTTGAGAACTTCTGTTCTTATGTAAGCAACAGTAAGAAGAAATACTCTCTTCGGAGGAAGAGAACTATCTTGGTGCTATGCAACCTGGGTTTTGTTAGAGGAAATTTACTATTATTTTGCTACTTGTATTATCTCTGATAAAAGAATAACCATCTTTCCTACAGAAAATGTGACAAAAACCTTCCATGTATGAAAATGCATCCTACTTTCAGACCATTGCAAATACGAGATGGACTGACACAGTGACGCAACAATGGGCTCAAACATAGCAACGATTATGAGGACAGTGCAAGACCTGGCAATACTTGGTTCTCTTGTACAAAGGCTTACTTTGAGTAAGAACCAACTCCACAGCACCTAACAACAACTTTCAGACCACTAATATTTATCTATGTTAAGTGTTCTTTTATACAGAGGTGGAAGCTTTTAGACTACTGGAGAATACATGTTGTTGAAAAGCTACCTAGTAAATTTAATTACTTGATGGATGTTATATTATCTTAGAGATTCTACAGACTAGCAAAAAATTATTAAAAAAAACAAAACAAAACGAAGTTCAGATTACTTGATTTTACTTTAAAGATTTTTAACTTGTATATTAATGTTTATATGACATCTTCTAACTAGAATATGAATGCCACAATTTGGCAAACATTTAAGACACATTCATTCATTCAACAAATGCTTTTAAAGTACTTTGTGTGTGCCAACTTCAAAACTGACTTTGGAGACATAGTAATAAAAACGGATTTTTCCAGCTGCATATCGGTGGGCATGTGAATTTATACGGAAATGTAAATTTTCATTCAATCATAATAAAATAAATAAAGAGAGAATAAACTTTCCTTTGTCAAAACAAAAACAGAAAGAGCTTTTTCCATCAGGGGGCTTATGAATTGCAGGGGTGGGCAGACATACTGACACGTAAATTAGTACGTACAGTAGAACATAGAGAGATAACATCAATTCTCCTTAGAGACGAGGAAGAGACTTCACAAGGCAGCAACTCTTTGTGGGGCAGGGAGATAAGCATCAGCGAGGAGGCAGGCTGGTCAGAACCCAGCGCACAGAGGGTGTGTAAGCACCCTAAGGAGCCCAGACTTCCTCCTGTAGACTGTGGGTGGTATGTGGTGATTAAGCCGTTGTTCCTTAGCTCAAAACCACCTGTTACACTCCGTGGTGTGATGGTGAGGCTGAGACAGTACAAACACATTTCTTGTTCGCCAGGCAGCTCCCTGCTAGGAACTCCCAGTAGGTAGTGGTGGAAGATAGGAGAGGAGAGAGGGGACTCATGTCATGGACTATATTGTTCCACCCCAAAAATGTGTATAGCAATTTGGCTGGGCCATGAGTCTCAGAATTGTGAGTAGAGCTATTTGGTGATTATAAGTTTTTGCATATGTTGTAAATCTTAAACTTCGCTGGTGGTTAATGGGGCAAGACTAGATGATGTTAAAGAGAATTTGGGTGGGACTGTAACATCCTTGCTAAGATTACATCCCTGAACCAATGTAAAGGAGGTTTCTCTGGGGTATGTCCTGTGCCGCCTTTTATCTCTCAAGAGATAACAAGGAAATGGGAAGTGAATAGAGAGCTGGGAAACTCTTATTACCAAAAAAGCAGCACCAGGAGTGGAGCACATCCTGTGGATCTGAGGTTCTTTCATTGAGATGATTGCAGATGAAGAGAAGATTGATTACAAGGAACTTACTCCAGAGCTGTCGAAAAAAGAGCTTCCCCCTGGAGCCAGCACCTGGAATTGGGACTTCTACCCTACTAGACAGTGAGAAAATACATTTCTCTCTGTTAAAGCCATTCACTTGTGGTATTTCTGTTTTAGCAGCACTAGATGACTAAGACAACTTGTTTGCCCATTCTTCTTGCCAGCATCACCCTGGCAAATTTCTAGCTTTTCTCCAAATTCCCAAAACCAGTCTTACTGTCCCTTGCAGACACCAGAACCAGCCAGTCAGCGGCTCTACTCAGAGGTCTAAGTATCAGCTGCACAAGGTCCTTCTTAGGAGCAACTCAGGGATCAGCTGTGACAGTGATACTTCCACAGAGATTTGATTTCTGGACCCATGGTGCTTCCCCTCCTGCTTTCAGGTTTTGACAACCTTTGTTACCCCAATCCTAAGGTTGGTAGCTGCTTCCTGTAATTACTGTCTCTCTCACTTCGGCTTTCTGTTTTTGCCTGTGGTTAGTGGAGCAAGATTGGATGATGTTGAAGAGAATTAGGGTGCTACTGTAACATATAATCTAAGGCTACATCCCTGAACCTGCTTAACCAATTTCTTCCATCATATTTTCTCTGTTGAAATGTTTAGGGCTGTTTCTGTTTACCTGGCTGGATCATGATCGATGCCATGCTTGGTAAGAGTATCCAAGAAATGGACTCTCAGATATCAGACTGGGTGACATGAATGTGTCATTGGCCTTGAATACTATGCTGAGCTATTTGATGATGGGAAGCAGGATACTTATAGCCATACCATGTGGTGGCATCGGTCAGCTATCACCTGCACCATCTTGACATGTCTCCTGGCATGTTGTGAAGCACCAAGTGACTGCTGCACCTGGCCATTACTGCAGTAGTGGTGACTACAAGAATGGTGGAATTTGGAAGTGCTCTTTAAACTCTGAACTCAGGTACACTGAAGAGTTCTGAGCAAGGAACTCAGCATTTGAGAGGATGACTAGAGGAGTCGGAGACAGGAATAATATACTAGTAGTCTGCTACAAATTAATAACTATAGTCATATGTCAACAAAACTATACAAGTTCAAGCCAGATTCAGAAAAGGACCTCAGCGTTCATGTCAGATGGATCTTGGCTGAAAGCAGAAAATACCAGAAAGATATCTACCTGTGTTTTACAGACTACGTGAAAGTAAGCAATTGTGTGGGTAATAAAAAATGATGGTAATATATTGAATAATGGGAATTCCAGAACACTTAATTCTGTTCAGGTAGAAACTGTACATTGATCATGAGGCAGTCACCCCAAGAGAACAAAGGAATATTGTGTAGTTTAAAATAAAAAAAACCTGTACAGCAAGGTTGTATCCTTTCATCTTCCTTATTCAGTCTGTATGCTGAACAAATAACCCCCAAAGCTGGACTATACAAAGAATACATGATCAGAATTTGAGGAAGAATCATTAAAAAAAAAGAAAAAGAAAAAGAAAACCAAACCCCATGCCGTTGAGCTGATTCTGACTCGTAGTAATCCCATAGGTGAGAGTAGAACTGCCCCATTCTGGTGGATTTTAACCACCAACCTGTTGATTAGCCAACATAGTACTTAACCACTATGCCACCAGGGTTTCCAAAAACTGCCTGCAATATGCAGTTGGCACAACCTTGCCTGCTCAAAATGAAGAGGACTTGAAGTACTCACCGATGAAGATCAAAGACAATACTCCTCAATATGCATTATGTCTGAACATGAAGAAAATGAAAATTTCCTTAATTGGACTGGTAAACAACATTATGAAAAGTGGTGAAGACACTGAAGTTGTCAAGGACTTCCTGCCATTCTTCTTAGATCAACCATCAATGCCCGTCGAGGCAGTCAAGAAGTCCAACAACATGTAGCACTGGGCAAATCTGCTACAAAAGACCTCTTTAAAGTGTTGAAATGCAAAGCTGTCACTTGGATAACTGAGCAACACCTGACTCAAGCCATGGTCTTTTCAATCATCTCACATGCATGCAGAAGCTAGACAATGAAAAATGAAGGCATAAGAAGAATCAATTCAAATTGTGATGTTGTCAAAAGGTTGACTATACTGTGAACTGCCAAAATAATGAACAAATCAATCTTAGAACAAAATACAACCAAAATAGTCCTTCAAATTGAGGATGGTGAGACTTCAATTTACTTTGTACATGTCGATTAGGATAAACCAATCACTGGGAAAGGATATCATATTTAGAGAATTAGAGTCAGTGAAAACAAGAGAAACTGTCAGTGACATGGATTGATGCAATAACCACAACAATAGACTCAACCATCATGAAGACAGTACAACATTGAGCAATGTTTTGTTCTGTTACACATAAAGTTGACTCACATTGTGAGTCAACATTGGCTAAAGGCAGCTAACAACAACACTGCAAAATAAATTCAGTAACTTTCTACTAGTTTGACAATGTTTGAGAAAAAGCCATTCTGAAATAGTGAAAGCTTTTGAATATGTACTTTTATTACTTTAAAGTCATAAGACAATGTAAACAAAGCTAACAAAGTAACACCTATTTGGACCAGGGTGCCTGCTATAATGTACAGCAAAAAAAAAAAAAGTTTAAAAAAACTTCTACAGCTTAGCTCGGAGATTTTCAGTCCTGGAGTTGGAAGATACCATCTAGTCCCTTTTACAACACCTCTGCATGATTCTTCTGCCCTTACTTGGAGGCTTCTAGTGATGCAATCACCAGTTTTCTGCAGCCTATTCCAATTTTTAATTACTCTGGGAGGGTTTCCAGATCTGGAGCAATATGCTGCCTCACTGCATTTTTCTGCTATGAGTCCTAGTTTTGTCTCAAGAAGCTATGTAGAAAAATTCTAGCTTAGGGGTGGATCCTGGCTTAGTGACACTAACTCTATTGGGGAAACTGCATGTTGCAGTGGTTAAGTGTTTAGTAGCTGTCTAGAAGTTTGATAGTTTGAATCCTATAGTTGCTTCTTGTAAACCCTATAGGGCAGTTCTACTCTGTCCTATAGGGTTGCGATGAGTCACAATGGACTCAGTGGCAACAGGTTTCAGTTCTTTTAGGTTTTGGCTTTTTTTGAAACCTTATTCAATTTGAGGGATATTCTTTAAGAAAACATAACAATTATGAATACAAATTAGGTTGTGGACTTGGAAGAAATCCATAAAAATGACTGGCTCTGAAGTCATTAGAGTTGTACCAAATTCACTCTTGAGAATTCCTTAGCCACCTTACTCTGCAGCAATCCCACGGACTCTTTCTTTCTCCAGGAGAAGCATCCTTAGCCCATTCCATAGACCCTTTGGACATACTCTGGGTTTGTCACAGCACTCTTAAGGCAGGGTGTATAAACAGTAATTTCTGTCTGAGGAGCTAAACGGAGACGTGTGGCCATGTGCCTATATGTAAATATATTTCATTACACACTTAAATAAATATATACTTTTAGAACATGCCTAGAACTGAGCATGATATATTCCGGATGACCTGTCCAGGTAGGGTGCAATGGTTCAAGATGGTTCTAAATACCAGAATATAATACTTACAGATGTTGATTCCTATTTTGTCATTGTTAAGTGCCATAGAGTTGGCTCTAAGTCATAGTGATGTATGTATAACAGATTTAGGGGAGAGGCACAGCTTTCTCATTCTGACCACTAATAATTATCAGTACATCTTAACTGCACATTTGATCAAGTTTGAACTGCAGCAGTTCATAAAAATATTCAGTTTTTCTTTGGTATTTGTAATTGGTACATAAATTAACTGGTCCTCCTTGTAGATGTATGACTATTATTCTATCACTGACAGCAACGTACTTCAGGATAGATCTTGAACTGTTCTTTTTAATGAAGAATGCAGTACTGGTCCTCTTTGCTGTTCCCAGCTTTAGTAGGTCGTATGATCATTGGATTCAAAATGGCAAATACTACTCCATTTAAGCTCACTAAGGCCTAGGTTTTTGATCTTTAAGTGTTCCATTTCATTTTTTGCAACCTCCAGTTTTCCTTAATTTATGCTTTGTATGTTCTATGTTCTGATTACTAATGGATATTTGCAGTTGTTTTTCTCATTTTTAATTACACCACATCAGAAAACGAAGGCCGCAGAGATTGGCTGCTGTAACTGTTCTGCCCCTCTACGGTTACTGTTTTAGACTCAAATAGAGGAGTTTATATTTATCGCATTGAAATTTTAATTTACCAAGCTGTTCACAAAATTTTGTGAAGTCTTTTCTCTCATCCACTGTTAATTACTTCTCTTAGATCTGCCATTTGAAAAACTGAAACATGTTGCCATTCATTCAGTTTTTTTAAAATTTTTATTCAACATGACTGAGTGAAAATATACATTCACATATAAACCTACATGCCTACCTATATGCAGTTTCCACTGCTCTCCCTGTCCAGCGACTGCACACCATTCCTCTCTGCTCCATACATGTCCCATCCTCCCAACAGCCTACTTTCCCCTCCTCCCCATCCACTCCCCTTCCTCCAGCCAGAGGTCAGCAAGATGATATCCTATAGATGTATAGAACCATAAAGTGCTTCCAATATATGGTCACTCTGCATTGCCAAGTCCAATCCATTCCTGTCCAAAGAGTGGACCTTTGTTATAATTTACAGGAAAGGGCAGCATCAGGGCCGGGAGCCATGCTCTCAGAGGAACCCCAAAACTGCTGGACCATCAATTGAGGTCTTCTAGTGGAGATCTCATGATGCACCTCTGTATTCTTGTGTTGCCAGTGAGACTCCTCTCTGTGAGCTCCATCGTGGCTATCGCTGGTGGTGGCCGGGCACCATCTGGTTCTTCTGGTCCCAAGTCGATGTAGGCACCCACTCTTGTGGGTCTCTCTGTCTTCTCGGTTGTCTTCACCACATGTCATTTTGGTCCTCGGTGAGCATCCGTTCCTGCTGAGCTGGGACCATTTGCTGTGTCCTCGGATGTCATTCGGTTTTGAAAACATTAAATGCCTACTTGATTCAAAGACAAAGAAAACCAAAAATTGCATAATATGACTATGTCAAGAGCTGAGCTGGAGAGATCTGAGCTCTCTCTCCAACTCATGACTGAGTGGGGATAGGGTAGGGGGCTGGATGTAGACAAATTCTGAGCATTAAGTCAGAGTGCAGAAAAGGGTCTTCAAGGCTCCCTCTATGCAGTGGTCTCAGGAGAGGTGCCTGAGAAAGGCCGCAATGCACTGGCTGTGTATCAAGTCAGTGGGGGAGCTGCTTCTTCCACAAGTCTGCCGGGTAAAGCCTTGTAATTGCCTCTGGTCACACTTGAAAGATCACACATAGGAGTTCAACCTTGAGCTGTACTCCTCAAACTAGAGTTAAAATAGAGCAGGGTTTTTTTTAACCTCAGCACTACTGATACTTTCCATTGTTGTTAGGTATTATGTTGCTTCTGACTCATAGTAACCCTATGAGCAACAGAACGAAACACTGCCTGGTCTTGTGCCATGTCCACAATCGTTTTATGCTTAAGCCCACTGTTGCAGCCACTGTGTCAGTTCATCTTGTCAAGAGTGTTCCTCTTTTTCATCGACCCTCCACTCCACCGAGCATGATGTCCTTCTCCAGGGACTACTCCTTCCTGACAACATGTCCAAAGTATGCAAGACGCAGTCTCACCATCTTTACTTCCAATGAGCACTCTGGTTGTACTTCTTCCAGAACAGATCTGTTTGTTCCTTTGGCAGTCTATGGTACATTCCACACTCCTCTCCAACACCATAATACAAAGGCATCAATTCTTCTTCTTTCTTCTTTGTTCATGGTCCAGCTTTTGCCAGCATATGATACAACTGAAAATACCGTGGCTTGGGTTAGGTGCACTCTAGTCTTCAAGGTGACATCTTTACTTTTGAATACTTTGAAGAGATCCTTTGCAGCAGATTTTCCCATTTCGGTGTGTCTTTTGATTTCTTGACTGCTGCTTCCATGGGTTGTGGCCCCAAGTAAAATGAAATCCTTGACAACCTCAGTTCTTTCTCCATTTATGACAATGTTGCTTACTAGTCCAGTTGTGAAGATTTTTGTTTTCTTGATGTTGAGGTGCAATTCATAATGAAGGCTGTGGTCCTTGGTCTTCATCAGTGTTTCAGATCTTTACCTCCAGCAAGTAAGATGATGTTGTCTGCGTCACACAGACTGTTAATGAGTCGTCCTCCAATTCTGATGCTCGTTCTTCTTCATGTGATCCAGCTTCTCAGATTATATGCTCAGTATACAAATTAAAAAGATACAGTGAAAGGATACAGCCTTGACACACACCTTTCCTGACTTTAAACCAGGCAGTGTCCCCTTGTTTGTTCATGTGACTGCCTCTTGATTCCTTAACAGCATAATTAGGTGTTCTGGAATTCCCATTCTCCAAAATGTTAGCCATAATTTATTATGATCCACAGTCAAAGGCCTTTGCATGATCGACGAAACACAATAAACATCTTTCTGATATTCTCTGCTTTCAGCCACGATCCACCTGACATGAGCAATGATATTCCTGGTTCCCCATCTTCTTCTGAATCCAGCTTGAATTTCTGACAGTTCCTTGTCAATATACTGTTAGTCACTGCGGAATAATCCTGAGTAAAATTTTACTTCAGTGTGATATTAACACTATTGTTCAGTAATTTCCACATTCGATTGGATCATCACTCTTTGGAATGAGTATGAATATGGATCTCTTCCAGTCAGTTGGCCAGGTAGCTGTCCTCCAAATTTCCTGGCATAGATGGGTGAGCACTTCCAATGCTGCATCTTTTTGTTGAGATATCTCAGCTGATATTTCATCAGTTTCTGGAGCCTTGCTTTTGGGAATGCTTTCAGTGCAACTTTGACTTCTTCCTTCGGTACCATTGGTTCCTGATCATATGCTACCTCTTCAAATGGCTGCACATTGACCAGTTCTTCCTGGTATAATGACTGTGTATTCCATCTATCTTATATTTTCTCAAGCTGAAAGAACTGAAGAAAAAAGTCAAGCCTCAAGTTTCAATACTGAAGGATTCTACAAGGAAACTATTAAACATCTCAGGGAGCACCAACAGAAGATGGAAGGAATACAGAGTCATTAAACCAGAAAGAAGTGGTTGATGTTCAGCTGTTTGAACTGATACTTGAGGCTGGGTAATTTGTTGTGGTGTCTGTCCTATGCATTGGCCTCCACTCACTAGATGCTAGTAACAGCCTGTCACAAGTTAGGAATGTCTCTAGACATTCCTAAATGTCCCCTGGGAGCACAATTATCCCCAGTTGAGAACCACTGAAATAGAGGAAACCCAAAGGTTGGCAGTTCAAATCCACCAGGTGTTCTTTGGAAACCCTATGGGGCAGTTCTACTCTGTCCTGTAGGGTCATTATGAGTCGGAATCAACTCGACAGCACTGGGTTTGGTTGGTTTGGGTTTTGGAAATAGTTGAACATGATATCCTGCAATCTGGAATGCTCAAAATCCTATTCATGCTAATCTACTTCATCTACCTGCCTACAATGACGTTCATCTCTTCAGCTGTTTAGCAGCATGGCCATCCCATCACCTCCGGGAAGCTTTTCCTGACCATGCACCACATTCTCTGAAGGTTTGTTCTCTTTCACACAGGTTTCTTACTAAGAATAGACACTGTATTTTAGTGTTTCATTTGCAATTGCTTTTTGCTCACTGGGCCATGACATCCTTGAGGACAGGGACTGTGTCTTAGCATCTTTGTGTCACATACCTCCACAAAGGTCTGGGATGTGGTAGACATATAGCAAATGCTGAAGAGAATGAACTTGGACCAAAAGGTGAGCAAAGAATGAAGAGTTTTTACAGCCAGGCACAAGAGACTAAAAAAATTCAGCACTGGGTGAAAAATGTACCGCAGAGCCTAATGGGCCTGGAAATAAACAGGAGACAATGTCAAGGAGAAGCAGTCCTCTTTGTGAAACACTATTGAGAACTCCAGTGGGAAAAAGATAGGTGGCCCATGGACAGTGCTGCAGGCTTGAGGAGTGTCATCTGGGAGCACAGTGGGAATGGCTCTGAGCGGAGAGGCTGAGGGATTTCTGTGGTACTGCACAAGTGCAGAACTCATTCAAGAAGCTCAGCTACCAACAGGAATGGGACTGGTCTAAATAGAAGGGGTGCAAGCTTGATGTAGGGAGCTTAAGAAAAGAGACCTCAGCATGTTTACTGTTGAGGAAGAAAGGAAGCAGTCCTCTGAGTTGGATGTAGAGAATAAACATCATGGAGAGAAAGGTGATGGATGAAGTAGGGTCCTTGGGGACAAGGCAAGGATGCATGCAGCACACAAGGGGAAGGAAACTGGCTTAGGCTAGAGGGCTAGAGCACCTCTTGCCCTGCAACAAGAGGAAAACAGGGGCAAGTGTAGTGTGCTGTAAGTCACAGGGTGTTATGGAGTAAATTGTGTCCCCAGAAATGTGTGTCTACTTGGTCAGGGTGTGATTTCCAGTATTGTGCGATTGTCCACCCTTGTGTCATCTGATGAGAATTTCCTGTTGTAAATCCTACCTCTATGATATTAATAAGAACTCAATCTAAAAGGTTATCATAAGTCAATCTCTTGAGATATGAAACAGAGAAGAGGGCAGAGAGATATGGGGACCATATACCACCAAGAATGTAGCACAGGGAGCAAAACACATCCTTTGGACCCAGAGTTCCTGCACTGAGAAGCTCCTAGATGAGGAGAAGGTTGATGGCAAGGACCTTCCCTCAGAACCAACAGAAAGGCACCCAGATTTGGACTTCTAGCCTCCTAAACTGTGAGAGAATAAATTTCCCTTTATTAAAGCCATTTATTTATGGTATTTCTGTTACAGCCACATAAGATAACTATGGTGCAGGGTGACATGAGAAACAGAACAGTACTTTCTGGCATTGGCAAAACATGAAGTAGTATGAAAGGACAGGAAATTTGGACAGTGGATATAGAAGGTTGGGAAATGGAAGGGCAGGGGAAAAGGGAGTTGAACAAGAGAAAACAAATACATTGCTGAGTAGCACTGAGGAATAGAGGTGAGGAAGCAGGAAGCAAGAGCGGCCAACATTGGTGAGAACCTCCTGTGTGCCAGACATTTCATACCTCAGTTCATTTACTTCTCAAAGCAGCTTAGGATGTTGGCATTATACCCACTTATTGGACAAGAAATTAAAGAACGAGAGAGTCACTTGCCTGAGGTCACAGCGAGCAGCACTGCTGGAATTTGAACCAGGTTGATCTGACACTAAAAGCCCACATCCTTCCCAGTATCCACCTGCAGAAACTCCTGGAAGAGTTCAGACGGTGAAATAGGTCCACAAGGGAAGCAAGTATGGGCAGTTGGAATCGGCAGTGGGATATCAGACATCGCAAGAGCGAAGTTCAAGAGGAAGGCCAAGTTTTCAGGGATGGAGATGGACAGGAAAATGCTTTGGAGACAAAGAGGCCAAGAATCTGTGTCTAGAGTGTGAAGCACATCACCCTTTTAAATGGCAGGAACATTTAGAAAAATGGGAGGTATGTTGGGTGGTTTGAAGTGGAATGAAAAATTGTAAGTGAGGAGACAGAATCCTTGGGAAATGTGAACAATGACCTTGAAGTTAACAACTACAGGATATGAAACTGCAGAATGGCATGAGCCTCCCATCAGTATTAGAAGAAGACTCATTAGCAACCTGTGATGTGCGGTGACACAGCCTTCCTTGCTGAAAGTGAAAAGGGCTGGAAGCATTTACTAATGAAGATCAAAGACAATAGCCTCCAGTATGGATTACACTTCAACATACCAAAAAAAAAAGTACTCACAATTACATCAGTAAGCAACATCATGATAAACAGAGAAAAGATTGAAGTTGTCAATGATTTCATTTTACTTGGATCCACAATTAACATTCATGAAAGCAACAGTCAATAAATCTAAATGATGGCTTGCATGGGGCAAATCTGCTGCAAAATACCTCTTTAAAGTGTTGTAAAGCAAAGATGTCTCTTTGAAGACTAAGGCACACCTGACCCAAGCCACGATATTTTCAATCACCTTATGTGCATGTGAAAGATGGACAGAAAATAAGGAAGACCAAAGAAGAACTGACACTTTCAAATCATGATGTTTGCAAAGAATATTGAATATACCATGGACTGCCAAAAAGAACAAATAAATCTGTTTTGGAAGAAGTGCAGCCAGAATACTCCTTAGAAGCAAGGAAAGAGAGACTTCATCAACAGAGACCAGTCCCTGGAGACAGACATCATGCCTGGTGAAGGAGAGGGTCAGTGAAAAAGTGGAGGGCCCTCAACAACATGGATTGGCACAGTGGCTGTAACAACGGCTCAAGCATAAGATCATAGGACTGCAAAGAACTGGGTAGTGTTTCATTTTGTTGGACATAGGGTCCCTGTGAGCTGGAATCAACTCGATGGCACCTAACAACAACATGTGGGCCTCACAGGAGTAGAGGATGATAGCAGTGACGAGAGGGTCCTGACACTCCCATTCCTATCATCCTTATCCAAGACTTTCTGTAAGGGATGCATCTTACTATCATGGATTGAATTATATCCCCCCACAGAATGTGTGTATCAGTTTGATTGATTTCCAGTATTGTGTGATTTTCTTATATGTTGTAAATCCTTACTCTGTGATTAATAAGAGAGGATGGGTGGCAATTGTGTTAGTGAGGGAACTCAATTTATAAGACTGCATTATGTCTTGAGGCAATCTCTTGAGGTAAAAGAAATAAGTAGACAGACAGAGGGACCTCATACTGTCCTTTGGAAGATCCCTTGAGCCCTGCTAGGAGAAGCTTATAGTCTGGGGGAAGATTGATAAGAAGGCCTATAGAGAGAGAAAGCCTTCCCCTAGAGCTGACACCCTGCGTTCAGACTTTTAGCATATGGGACCACAAGAAAATAAATTTCTCTTTGTTAAAGCCCTCCACTTGTGGTTACTTTTGTTATAGCAGCACCACATAACTAAGGTACTTAGTTTCCTAGTGCTACCACAACAAAAATATAACAAATAGGTGGCTTTAATGAACCAAATGTAAATCACAGTTAGGAGACCAGAAGTCCAAATTCAGGGCCCTGGCTATAGGGGAAGACTGTCTGGCCTCTGGGGGAAAACCTTTGTCTCAGCTTCTCTAGTCAGCCATACTTAAGAGTTCCTAGACTTGTAGACTCAGCCTCTGTCTTCATGTAGCATCAGTGTACCCCAGTATTTACTTTCCTCTGCTACTAATCTGCTGTTTTATATCTCAAAACTGATTGGCTTAAGATATACCCTACATTGATAACACCTTGTTAACATAATAATAATAAGAATACATTCTATTCCCAAATGGGATTGCATCCACAGATATAGGGATTAGGATTTACAACATACATTTTGGGGGACACAATTCAATCCATAACAGGAAGCTTTCTTAGTTAGCGGAGATCCACGTTTCATTTAAAGCAAGAAGAGAGAGCCTTGTGAAGAGGCTGAATGTGTGTGTAGGGGGAGCAGGGACACTGCATGGTTTAAAGTCAGGAAAGGTGTATGTCAGGGTTGTATCCTTTTACTGTACCTCTTCAATCTGTATGCCAAGCAGATGACCTGAGAAGCTGTACTGGGTGGAGAAGAATGAGGCGCCAGGATTAGAGGAAGTCTCATTAACAATCTGCATTACACAGATGACACCACACTACTTGCTGAAAGTGAAGAAGATTTGAAACACCTACTGATGAAAATCAGAGACCATAGCCTTCAGTATGGGTTGCACCGCAGCATCAAGAAAACAAAAATCTTCACAAATGGACAAGTAAGCAACATCGTGTTAAATGTAGAAAGGATTGAGGTTGTCAAGGATTTCATTTGATTTGCTTTCACAACCAACAGGCGTGGAAGCAGCAGTCAAGAAATCAACAGATGCACTGTGTTGGGGAGATCTGCTTTAAAAGACCTCTTTAAAGGACCTTGAAGACTAAAGTGTGCCTGACCCAAGCCACGGTATTTTCAGTCACATTGTATGTATGCAAAGCTGCACATGAGCAAGGAAGACAAAAGAATAATTGATGCCTTTGAATTGTGGTATTTGAGAAGAATCTTGAGCATACCATGGACTGTGGAAAGAACAAACAGATCTGTTCTGGCAGAAGTACAACCAGAGTGCTCACTGGAAGCAAAGATGGTGAGACTGTGTCTTACATACTGTGGACATATTGTCAGGAAGAATCAGTGCCTGGAGAAGGACATCATGCTTGGGAGAGTGGGCTGTCAGCGAAAAAGAGGAAGACCCTCAACAGGATATACTGATAAAGTGGCTGCAGGGATGGGCGTAAGCATAAAAGATTGTGGACATGGCATAAGAACAAGCAGTGTTTCGTTCTGTTGCACATGTCGCTAGGAATTAGAACCGACTGGACGGCACCTGACAACAAAGCCCTACCCAGCTCGGGAGTCCCAGTTTTTCCCGGTTTTTATTTTTTTTGTCTCTTACACTTATGATCTTGAATAGTTTGCACTGGACTCCTAACTGAAAGGGCGGTGGTTACAACCCACCCAGCGTTTCTGCGTAAGAAAGGCCTGGCAATTGCTTCTCACTGAGTCATAGCTACAACTCAAAAACAATTTTTTTTAAGTGTACAGCCTTATGTTTTGCCATAAGATATTTCAGCCTTAAGTGTTAACAGACTAAAACTGTGTAAACCCATCATGGAGTTAACTGTGTAAAAGTGTCCCACCTGTGTGCTTGCACGGGGTCCCACTGTTCTCCCAGACTGTCGAGTGCCTCCAGAACAACTGCACGTGGGTCAGCCCCTTTTATAAAAGCGGGAGGCAAGCATTTATGGAACCACACCTCTGCACACTGCATAGTCCTTCTCGGAAATGCCTATGTTTATGTTTAAGTGGTGCCAACAATCACTGTGCCAAAGAACTCAAGGTTAGCCTCATTAGCGAGCCATCAAAATTTGGGCTGCAAGCTCGAATGGAGTAGAGCAGGGTGGGACCACACCCGAGCGGACTGGCGTGGAGCCTGCACCCAGTTGGCTCCCGGAGCCCGCAGCCTGCGCCCAGGTCTCCGCGTTGGCGAAGACCAGGTCACCGTCCGTGCCCTCCCAGAGGAACCTTCCAGCGCCGAACGTGGGAGATTGAGAGAGGCACCCAGGTCGCATTCCCTCCGCTGAAACACGTCGTGCTCCGGGTCCCCAATTCCATTTAAAGTCTGGCCGGCGCGTCCGCCTGGCCTTGGCTGCGCACACCATTCTGGCGGCGGACTTTCGGATACAGCTCCCCTGCACCGCCCAGTGCCCCTATTTTGGGTGTGCCTAAGCAACGCCTTTCGGAGAGCAGCCGACAGACCTGGCCGCTCCACGCGCGGCCGCGGCGCAGCAACGTCCACAGCTGCCGCCGGTCTGCGGCGCACGGGGCGGGGCCTCAGCGCTGAATCTCGCTCCAGGCGGCAGCACGAAAGCGGGCACAGGGCGGGACCCCAGCATGGGGAGGGGCCCGGGCACCGGGGTGGAGGTGCAGGAGGCGGAGTCGGCGCTGGGAGGCAGGGCGGAGTGTCGGTGCAGACGGGCTGGAGGCGCTGCAGGGGTGGGGTGCGGTGGGCTGGGGCTGCGGGGTGGAGGCCCGACGCTGCCGGAACTCTGCGGGCTGCCAGGATCCTCGGCCCCTGTCTGCCAGCACCGCTGTGGGGCCGGCGGGCTGGCGGGGAAGTTTTGAAGCGTGACTTCAGGGGCAGTGGAAGTGGTGGAAACGAGGGTTGTGCGCCCTCCGTCGCCGCTTGCTTTCTCAGCGACCCACAGTTCCGCAACCAGGAGGAAGCTGGAGATCGCCGAGCCCGACCAAGGCAGCAATGAAGCCGTGCCGAGAAGAAGAGGCGGCGGAGGCCGCGAGGGACCCCTGGAAGGAATGTTTTGAGGTGGCCGTGCAGCTAGCGCTCCGGGCAGGACAGGTCAGCGGCTGGCCCAGGCGTTGGGGCGTCCCCACCGCACCTCCTCTGCTCTCTTGCGCTCTCGCCGCCACATTTATTCCTTTCTGACCTGGTCTCCTCTACTCTTTCTGCCCCCACCCCATCTGCTCCTTGTGTGCCCTCTCCGTCCTTTGCGCGCCCCTGTGCCTTCCGGGCCCCCTTATTCCCCTGCCCGCCCCTCTGCCCCTGCGAGACCCCGCGAGCGCAGAGCAAGGAAGCGCCACATTGTAGTTGGCTATTTCCGCTGGTACCCACCGGGGGCAGGTAGGGAAGGGCTGGTTCTGACCAAGTCACGCCCATTGCGAACTTTTTCAAATCGTAAAAAAAAGTAATAAAGTCAGAAGGAAAGGCGAGCTGTCCCCTGCGAAGCTGCAGGGAGCCTGGCTCTGCCAAGTGCGGTGCGGTCAGCTCCCCGCGGGAAGGCCTGGTGGAATGCGTGGCGGCCGGCCTGGGCTTCAGGTGCCCTGGGACCGCGTGCTGTTGCCTTTCGCTCCCCGCAATCCACCCGTGCTGGGTGTGAGACTGAAAGGAGCTCTTGGTGTCTTGTTTCTAGACAACACTTGCCTTTACCTTACTTTTGCCCCGAGGAGCTGAGAGAGGTGTTCGCCTCCTTTGTCCGTGTCCTGTCGCTTTCCCAGGTGGCAGACACAGTCAACACTGAAACTTGTCAGCATTGCGTTTCACCTTAGGCAGTTGAATGGCTAACTGTAGGTTACCCGGCCTTTATGTGAGATAGTAAATGAGAATATATTAACGATGCAAATCCATCTAGGGCTTTTAAAAGGCCTGCGAGGCTAGATACAGCAGTTGTTTGTTTTGTAGGAGTCTTGATGGGTCCAGTGACCCGGCTGCTATGAGTGTGCGTGTCTCTTGAGTTTACTTCCCAGCCGAGGGGGTCCTTCAGTGTTGATGTTTATTTCCCTTTTTTGGAGTATCCCGAGTTTATGCTTACTCTGATGCCGTACAGTGGTTAGTACTGACCGCTCCCTGGGAACTTACACCACTGATGGAGGGACACTGAGCATCAGGACTAAAGAACACCAAAGATAAAGTGAAAAATACAGTACTGCCCAGTCTCCTTTTAATTTTTGTGTTTTGTTGTCTGCATCTTTCTCAGTATTCAGACCAGTACCTGAATCGTAGTAATTACCAATACTAATCTGTGGGGTGAACAGAAGAGCACTGGTACCCCCCAGGTCTGTCAGAGGTAGGTTGGTAGAAGACGTCTTCTTCAGCTGTGCCTTTTGCTTGTTTAGGGAACGTTATTGAGTTCTTTTGAGAGACGAAGATGACCAGAAGGAGTGGTGTGGAAAGAGTGACTTTTTACATATACAAACAGCCTTTTTTTTTTTTTAGGTCTAATTATCTGAAAATGCTGTATGAATTTCCCCTACACTCTAAAATCAGGTCCTTAGGAATTTGAAACTCCCAGTGAGTTCTTACAAAGGGAAGACTGCTTTACCCTAATGTGACTCAGGTAAAACTAGTTGTTGTGGAATCAGCTCCAACTCATGGCGTTTGCATATGTGCCAGAGTAGAACTGTGGAGCATTTCAGTGGCATATTTTTTAGAAGTAGATTTCCAGAACTTTCTTGCTATGTGTGTGTCTTTGAGTGGACTCAAACTCCAGCCTCTTGGTTAGCAGCTGAGCGTTTTAACTGTTTGCCTCACTAGGGACTCCATGACTCCTCTGATCCCCTTTAAAAGTTAATCTTCAACACCGGAAGGCCTTCCTTCTAAGTACAGAAGACTCAGCCTCAAAAGATTGTATGACTTATAAGGTGTGTTGTGAAACTGGACCCTTTGCTTCTATCACCTTCCTTCTAGAGAAAGAAAAGGACCCACCACTCCAGGGCAGTCAGTCAGTAAACAAAGTAAGTAGCTACAGGCAGAGTTGGTCCTGGAGGCAACTCCCTTTTCTGCAGGGAGCCTTACTTTCCCAGTCCCCCTCTTAGCCCACGCCCAGTCCAGAGAAAGCATCATCAGAATGTTTAGGAACTTTAAATCCCACTATAAAATTTCCTTCCTTGAGACTTTCTGGAGAAGCCCCTTAGGATCCGGAAGCTACTATGTAAACTCAGGTAAACTAATTTATGGATACCTTGGCTTTTCAAATTTAGATGCTTAAAGAAACAAAGGGTTTAATGTGGTTTATTTTATACACAAATTCAGAGATTTTGATATGGCAGGCAGAATCTTAAGTGTCTTCTAAGTGTTAATTTATTTAAGAGATGTTGTATACGTTTGCAAATTACCAGCAACAAAAAAGCTTTTTTTTTTTTTTTAAAAGAGGGGAGAAGCAGACTAAAGATTCCTTTAGGACTCAGGTTAGGAATCCTGGGCTCTGGGGCTCTCATCAGCATCATGCTGATACTTCCTGCCTGCTGGGCAGTGGGTGAGAGAATGATCTGCAGGCTGGGGAAAACAGAAGCCACCTGGATTAGAAGGACAGTGACTAGTACTTAAAAATGGTCCTCTGTTAATCAGGGTGCAAAATGGAGAAAATATGGGCTCCAGCCAGGTTGCCCAGTGAGTGAGGAAAAGGTAGTTCATGGTAGTCAGTTTTGAATCCCACATGTCACGGTTTGTGTGACCGTGTTATCCTAATGTTCTCTCTGCCAGTACCCAAGTCCTCTGCTGTTGGGTGTTTGCTGCCCTCAGCTCTGTTGACTCTGTTTCCTTTCTTTCTTTCTTTTTTTAATTAACATAACTGAGTGAAAATGTACATTCACGTATAAATTTACATGCCCACCTATATGCAGTTTCCACTGCTCTCCCTGTCTGGTGACAGCACACTATTCCTCTCTGCTCCATACATGTCTCATCCTCCCAACAGTCTCCTTTCCCCTCCTCTCCGTCCACTCCCCTTCCTCCAGCCAGAGGTCAGCAGGATGATATCCTATAGATGTGTAGAATCATAAAGTGCTTCCAATATATGGTCACTCTGCATTGCCAAGTCCAATCCATTCCTGTCCAAAGAGTGGACCTTTGTTATAATTTATTGGACAGGGCAGCATCAGGGCCGGGGGCCATGCTCTCAGAGGAACCCGAAAACCGCTGGACCATCAATTGAGGTCTTTTAGTGGAGATCTCATGATGCACCCCTTTTTATTCTTGTGTTGCTAGTGAGACTCCTCTCTGTGAGCTCCATCGTGGCTATCACTGGTGGTAGCCGGGCACCATCCGGTTCTTCCGGTCCCAAGTCGATGTAGGCACCCACTCTTGTGGGTCTCTCTGTCTTCTCGTTTGTCTTTACCGCATGTCATTTTGGTCCTCGGTGAGCATCTGTTCCTGCTGAGTTGGGACCATTTGCTGTGTCCTCGGATAGCAGCTTGGCAGCTTTTAAGACCCCAGACGCCACTCACCAATGTGGGGTGCAGAGAGCTCTCTTAACAAAACGCTAGTTGTGCCAGTTGGCCTGGAATTCACCTAAGAGCATGGTCCCCCGCCCCCTGCCCCAGCTACTCTGTCCGTGCAGTATTGAGTTAAGATGGAAGGAGTACTCAAGTTATGCTGAAGTCCACTTAATGTTGTTCTTGTTTCTAATGTGTGCTGTCACCGCTTTGTCCCCAACTAGATTTCTAGTAACTATCTAAACTAAACCCTCCCCCCCTCCCTCTCCCTCACTCCCCTCCCTTGCAGCTGTCAAAGAGTCTTTTCTTCTATACACAAGTCTGTTTTTGAGGTCTTATCGTAGAGGTCTCATACAGTATTTGTCCCCTTGTCGCTGACTACTTTCACTCAACATAATGTCTTCCAGTTGAAACCAGGTTAGGAGATGTTTCCTGGAATCATCGTTATTCTTTATCATTGCGTAGTGCTCCACTGAGTATATGTACCATAGTTTACCTATCCATTCTTCTATTGTTGGGCATCTGGGTTGATTCCATGTATTTGCTGTCGTGGACTGTGCTGCGGTAAACATTCTGGTGCATGTGTCCGTTGGTGTGAAACGCCTTGAATCTGTAGGATATATTCCAACTAGTGAAATTACTGGGCAAAATGGTATATTGATATCCATTTTTTTAAGGAAGCACCGGATTGCCTTCCAAAGAGGCTGGACCATTTTGCAACCCACCAACAGTGTAGGAGGGTTCCACTTTCTCCACAGCATCTCCAGCGTTTGTTGTTTTGTGTTTTCTGGATCATGGCCAATCTTGTTGGGGTGAGATGGTATCTCATTGTTGTCTTGATTTGAATTTCTTTAATAACTAAAGATCGTGAACATGTCCACATGTGTTTTTTGGCTGCCTGGATCTCCTCTTTAGTGAAGTGTCTGTCCATCTCCTTTGCCCATCGCTTAATTGGATGGATTATCTTCTTCTTATTGATATTTTGTAGTATCGTATAGATTATGGAGATCAGGCGTTGATCTGACATAGAGTTGCCAAATATTTTTTCCCACTCTGTGGGTGTTCTTTTAATTCTATTAAGTCTTTGGATGAGCAAAAGTGTTTGATTCTTAATAGTTCCCATTTATCTACTTACTCTTCTGTTGATTGAGGTTTCTTTGACAGATTTTGGAGTCTGTCCTCATTGTGTATTCAAACTTCCATTGTTGTTCCTACCTTTTCTTGGATGAGCTTTATCGTTTTAGGTTTGATATTTAGGTTTTTTATCCAGTTGGAGTTGGTTTTTGTATAAGGTGTAAGATATGGATCTTGATTCAGTTTATTGCAGATGGATAACCAATTTTACCAGCACCATTTGTTGAAGATACTGTTTTTACCCCAGTTTAATGTCTTAGGGCCTTTGTCGAATATCAACTGTTCATAGGCAGATGGTGTCATCTCTGGGGTCTCAATTCTGTTCCATTGATCGATCTGTCTGTTGTTGTACCAGTGCCAGGCTGTTTTGACCACTGTGGCAGTGTAGTATGTTCTAAGGTCGGGTAATGATAGGCTTCCCAGTGTGTTCTTCTTCTTTAGTAGTACCTTACTTATCCGGGGCTTCTTCCCTTTCCAAACAAAATTGGTGATTTCTTTCTTCATCTCATTAAAAAATGATACTGGAACTTGTATTGGGATTGCATTGTGTAAATAAATTGCTTTGGGTAAAATAGACATTTTCACAATGTTAAGTCTTCCTATCCATGAGCAGGGTAGGTTTTTCCATTTATCTAAGTCTCTCTTAGTTTCTTGTAGTAAGGGCTTGTAGTTCTCTTTGTAAAGGTCTGTTGTTTCTCTGGTTAGATTGGTTCCTAGATACTTTATCTTCTCAGGGGCTATCGTAAATGGTATTGATTTGATAATTTCCTCCTTAACAGTCTCATTGTTGGTGTAAAGGAATCCTACTGATTTACCTATGTTTATCTTGTATCCTGAGACTTTGCTGAACTCTTCTATCAGTTTGAGTAGCTTACTTATAGATTCCTTGGGGTTCTCTGCATATACAATCATATCATCTGCAAACAGGGAGATTTTAACTTCCTCTTTGCCGATGCAGATGCCCTGTATTTGTTTGTCTTGTCTAATTGCTCTGGCTAGAACTTCTAGCACAGTGTTGAAAAGGAGAGGTGAGAGTGGGCATCCTTATCTAGTTCTTGATCTCAAGGGAAAGTCTTTCAGTCTCTCTCCATTCAGGATGATGTGGGCAACTGGCTTTGTATAAATGGCCCTTACTGTGTTGAGGAATTTGCCGTCTATGCCCATTTTGCTAAGAGTCTTTAGCATGAATGGGTGTTGGACTTTATCAAATGCCTTTTCTGCATCAATGGACAAAATCAGGTGATCCTTGCCTTTTGTGTTATTTATGTGGTTAATCACATTAATTGTTTTCCTGATGTTGAACCAGCCTTGCATCCCTGGTATGAATCCCACTTGGTCATGATGTATTATTTTCTTGATATGTTGTTGTATTCTGTTGGCAAGAATTTTGTTGAAGATTTTTGCATCTAGGTTCATGAGTGAGAGTTATGCTGGCTTCATAGAATGAGTTTGGGAGTACTCCATCCCTTTCTATACTGTGAAATAGTCTCAGTAGTATTGGGGATAACTCTTCTCTAAATGCTTGGTAGAATTCTGCCGTGAAGCCATCTGGCCCTGGACTTTTTTTGGTTGGCAGTGTTTTGATGACCTTTTCAATCTCTTCCTTTGTGATGGGTTTATTAAGTTGTTCTGCCTCATGTTGTAATAATTTGGGTGGGTGGTATGAGTCAAGGAATTGGTCCATTTCCCCTAGGTTTTCAAATTTGTTAGTGTACAGTCTTTCATAGTATTCTGTTATGATATTTTTGATTTCTGTTGCATCTGTGGTGACAACTCCCCTCTCATTTCTAATTTGGGTTATGTGTTTCCTTTCCTGCTTTTCTTTAGTAAGTTTAGCCAGTGGTTTATCAATTTTGTTGATCTTTTCAAAAAACCAGCTTTTGGTCTTTTCAATTTCTTCAATTGTTTTTCTATTCTGTAATTCATTTAGCTCTGCTCTAATCTTTATGATCTCCTTTCTTCTGGCGCCGAGGGGTTCCTCTGTTGTTCTCTTTCTACTTGTTCAAGCTGTAGAGTTAGTTCCTTGATTTGGTTTCTTTCTTCCTTCCAGATGTGTGCATTTATGGAGATAAACAGACCTCTGAGCACTGCTTTGGCTGTATCCCATAGGTTCTCGTGGGAAGTGTTTTTGTTCTCATTGGAATCCATGAATTTCTTTAATTGATTTCCTCTATAACCCATATTTTTTTGAGCAAGATGTTGTTCAGTTTCCAAGAGTTCCACTTTCCATCTCTGTTTTTTCTGCTATTGATTTCAACTTTGATGGCTTTATGATCTGAGAAGATGCTTTGCAGTAATTCAATGGTATGGATTTTGTTTAGCATTGCATTATGGCCTATCACGTGGTCAATTCTGGAGAATGTTCCATGTGCACTGGAGAAGAAGGTGTAGTTGTCTGCTGATGGGTGGAAGGTTCTGTATATATCAATGAGGTTTAGTGGGTTAATTGTGCCAATGAGGTCTCTGTATCTTTACTGAGCTTTTTTCTAGATGATCTGTCTAGTAATGAGAGTGGAGTGTTGAAGTCTCCCACTATTACTGTGGAGTCATCTAACTCTCTTTTGAGTGTAGTCAGTGTTTCTTTGACATATTTAGGTGCTCTGGCATTAGGTGCATAAATATTTAAGATAGTTAAGTCTGTGTACTGAACCTTTCAGCAGTAAATAGTGACCATCTTTGTCCACGATGGTGGATTTGACATTAAAATTGATTTTGTCTGAGATTAGAACTGCCACCCCTGCTCTTCTTTGTTCATTGTTAGCTTGATATATATTCTTCCGTCCTTTAATTTTCAGTTTGTTCCTGTCTTTAGGTCTCAAGTGAGTTTCTTGTAGACAACATACGGATGGGTCATGTCTTTTGATCCAAGATGACACTCGGTGTCTCTTTACTGGAGCATTCAGTCCATTCACATTCAATGTAATTATTGATAGGTATGTGTTCAGTGCTGCCATTGTGATATGTTTATTTTTATGTTGATGTTTTCTCTGTTGATCTTATTAGTCTGTTCTGGGACACTCTGTTTTGTGAGTTGATTTTTCACCTTTTTCAGAGCTGGTTTTATAGTTGTTGAGACTCGTGTGTTAGATTTCTTGAAATGGTATGATACATCTTTGTTGTGCTTTACAGCTGCCGGTATGAACCCCCTTAATAAACTATTTATAAACCCAATTTTAATTACTACCAGTCTTGTCATCTTCCTCTCCATCTGGAAGGACTATAACGACTGTAGTACATCCCTCTTTTTATTATGATGACACCATAGTTTTCATGATGATTACTGGATTGCTTCTTTCCATATCAAAGCTGTGATTTACTTTGGAGCCTTCCCTAAATGAGTATTGAGTAGTGTGTCGTTCTAAAATATAAAGTTAGTGGTTTTATTCTTCTAAGCCAAAGCCAAGAACTTCTTTCAGTATTTCTTGTAGTTTGGGTTTGGTTTTTACAAAGTCTCTGAGTTTCTGTTTATCTGGGAATGTCTTAATTTCATTTTCGTATTTGAAAGATAGTTTTGCAGGATATATAATTCTTGGTTGGAAGTTCTTCTCCTTCAAGACTTTGAATGTGTCATGCCACTGTCTCTGTGCCAGCATGGTTTCTGCTGAGAAATCTGACGAGAGTCTACAGGGTTTCCCTCTCAATATTAGCTTTACCTTGAGTCTTGCTGCCTTTAAGAGTTGCTACTTGTGTTTCATTTTGTTAAGCTTGATTATAATATGTCTTGGAGTCTTTCTTTTGAGATCTATATTGGGTGGCGTATGATATGCATCTGAGATGTCTATATTCTCTTCCTTCATGATTTCTGGGAAATTTTCAGCAGCTCAGCAACAATACTCTCTGTGTTCTCAGATGTCTCACCCTGTTCAGGGACTCCAATTAATCGAAGGTTGTTCCTCTTAATAGAGTCCCACATGCTTCTTAATGTTTATTCATTTTTCTTGTTTCTTTTTTCTGATTTCTGCTCATAGACGCTGGCATCAGTAGCTCTGTCTTCCAAGTCAGAAATTCTTTTTTCCATTTGTTCCATTCTGTTTTCTTGGCTTTGCATGGAAGTTTCTATGTCTTTGATTTTCTTCTTGATCTATTGGATTTCAGAGTACTGGTGTTCCATCAGATTGAACAAGTTGTTTAATGTTTCACTTTGTTCTGCTGCATTTTGTATAAGGTCTAGAAGGGCTCTGTATATAATCAATTTGTATTCACTTCCTGATGCTTTCATAAAAGTTTCTTCATCTGGAAAACTCCTTGGTTGCTTTGTTTGGCAACCTTCTGAAACCATGAGTGATTGCTTGTATGCCACAATTGTCTGTTGCTTTTTGGGTCCCATGTGAGTATGTAGAGGCTGGAAGAGGTACTGTGAGGATAGACTGCAAATGTTTCTCTAGGCTGTCTTCAAATGTAAAGCAAAAGGTACCTGACCAGTTCACAAGTCAGTTAGGTTTTCAGGTGTAGAGGTCCCTCTTCTCACCTGACAAAGTAAGCGCCAATGTATCCAACCCCAGATGATAACAGACTAGTTCAGAATACAGGAGTGCTACTGCCCTGTTGGCCTCTGCTGACAGGGCGTAGCCTTAGCCAACACTGCGTCGAGTACTGGTTTTGTGATAGAAAAGCGCTCTCCTGTGGGCAGGCTCTGGCTCCCAAGCTAAGAATTATGGCCAGCTGTGGCCACCGTACCCAAGATGACGTTCTCCACACAGGCAGCAGACAGAAGGGCTAAAGGTCCCGAGAGGTAGTGATTCCTCTGCTTCTGTTGCAAGGCTCCCAACCTAGGCAGCACTGTGCAAAATCACTACTTTTCTCTCAGAAAAGTGCTGTCCCGTTTGCAGGCGCTGGCTCCCAGGCTGAGAACGAGGTCCCACTAAAATCTCGGTACCAACATGGCGTCCCGCACCCTGACCACGGAGGTCCGCCCAAACCCCGCTGAGGCAGCTACTAAACGAAAGGCTCAAAATGGCTACATTAACAGAGTCCTGAGCCTGGCTCTCAGAATATGGAAATTTTGCCTGCCTATCCCCCAAGCAGTGCGTCTGAGTCCAGCCGCCAGGCAGGACCCAGCTCCGCCCGCCAGCCAAGACCGAGGAAAAAAAGTCAAAATGGTGCGTTTACCTTCCGTCCGTGAGAGCCGGGGCTAGCCAGGAGCAGGAGTCAGCGAAAGAGAGGAGGTTTTTCACTGAGTGGTATAAAGTCCCAATTAACAGCTCTGTGCCGTGTCCTGAGGCTGATTAGGTGATCAGAGGGCTCTGTTTGATTGTCAGTTCAGGTCTTGGAGTCCAGATGGATAGAAGGAGCCGTGTGCTTAGTCCGCCATCTTGACTCCGCCCCCCTGGACTCTGTTTTCTACATACTGACATTGGTTCAGACAGGTAGGCTTCTCAAGAGAACAGTGTCAGCTGTCATTGGTCATTCAGACATAGGTTTACGTTGGGGCAATCCTAGACCATTTACTTCCACGTTGCCCTACCCATCAGAGCCAAGCCACGTGCTGTTGAGTCTGATCCTACTCATGGCCACCCTAGGGAAGTCTCCACAAAAGTTCCTGTCCAGGCTTCCCTTTCCCAAAGTGCCTCCTTCTCCAGAATGGCTCCCGTATTTTCTTCCTTCTTCTTCCTTCCTCCTTGCTCCTTCACACCATCCTTTAATTGTGTCAGGACTCATCCCTTTCTTCCAGTCCTAACCACCTGCACTGTTGCAATCCAAGGAGCACCGTAGGCTAACTACAGCACCATACCACCCACCTCCAAAACACTAATCAAATTCATTGGTATGGGTGTTAACCATTGCTTTTTCTTATGTGTGTGTACAGAAGTTCTTTTTAACCCTTTTTAAAATATATTTTTGTCTCTTTTTATGGTATATGTTTTTAATATTGGAATGCATGCTTACTAATTGAATACATTTAAATTCATGGTGAGTAATCTGGAGTTTGAGAAATATGATCTGATAATACAAGTCGCCAATGACGTGGATGGCGCTGTGGTGCCACCAGTCTGTTCTATGACAGTATACCAGTGAAAGCTGTACGCATCATTTATTGCAGGTGCCTTTCCATTAGCTTACATGAAGGACCTCCAGTTTTCCAAATATGAAATGGAAAAAACAAATCTATCAGGGCTCCATAACTATAATAGAGGAAAGCCACAATTATGCTTGCAGTCTTTATCTCAGAGAAGTAAAAGGGGAAAAAAATGCAAAAGTTTATAAAAATAACTTATCTAGGAAGCACTGTCTAATAGAATGTTCAGCCTAAACAACAGTGGAGTTCCAACTCAGGTCAGTTGAGTTTCACACATTTCAAAAGAGACCCACCTTGACGCTAAATGCATTAGAAGCAGAATAAGTTCTAACTTTTAAGGTCCAGATGCATCAAAAGTTGCTGGCGTAGTATGAACCCAATGGTAATGGAAAAGTTTAATTTTCCCGCAGGCGTAGATTTAGGCTTTGTTAGGCCTGAAGCTTATAGAATCTGGGGGATCCACTTTAAGAAAAAAAATACAAAAAAATGAATGGAAAGTAAGCTAGAAAAGCTACTACTCACACAGAGTATGAAAAAATCACAACAGTATGAATTTTAAGATGTTAAACAAATAACACAGCACAAAATTTGTTTTAAAAAAACAGTTTCAGTCGAGTTGATTCAGACTCATGGCAGCTTCACGTGTGTCAGAGTAGAACTGTGCTCCATAGGGTTTTCAATGGCTGATTTTTGGGAAGTAGGTCTCCAGGCCTTTCTTTCAAGGCTCCTTTGGGGGTGCTTGAACCTCCAGGCTTTCAGGTAGCAACCAAGTATATTAACTGATGCTCTATCCAAGGATCTTATTTCTTCCCGTGACTTACTCATTTTGAGTGGCGTGGATTACTGCAGTTTGGTAGTTTGCTCTAGATTGGACTTTGCTTGTAGATGCTAATGCTCAGAAGTTCCAACCAAAACAAAGACTTCTCGTATCAAGGAATGTGGTTGTCTCTTCAGAGTACTGGTTTGGTAGACAGACATTGTCTGTCTAAAATGAGGAGATAAAGGCGTGAATTGGCTGGCTTACATGCTTTGGTGGGTGTGGTTCTACTGGAAATGGGGAGGATCATGACTGAAGATTCCTTTTCTTCCTAATAGGTCTGGGGAAGAGAGAGTAGGAGGAGATGCTGGTAGGATTATATTATTCGGTTGTGAGAGCTGATTGTTAATAGAAATAATTGCAGTTATTAAACTGTATTTGTAGAAGCTATAACTGTGGAAGAGTGGACTAAGGGAAAGGCACTGCTGGACTGGAGTACTGTGGCAGACCAAAGTCCCATAAAGGTTTTAATATGCTATTACCTTGTGAGGCACAGAGTAAGGGAATAATCTTCTGACAGTTAATTTTATCAGCTGTCAGAAAGGACAAAGCCAAGACCGCTTTTTGCAAAAGCTAACCAGATCAGGTGGATTCCTACAGCAGACCTGAATGGCTGGTACCCAAGAAACATTTCCTGAGGGACTAATTGTTAATGAGTGATTTGAACTTGAAACCATGCTGGCGTAGTGATTAAGTGCTGTGGCTGCTAACCAAAGGCTGGCAGTTCAAACCTGCTAGGCACTTCTTGGAAACTCTGTGGGGCAGTTCTACTCTGTCCATAGGGTTGCTATGTGTACGCATCAACTTTATGGCAGTGAGTTTGGTTTGTTTTTGTAATTTGGACTGGTAAAATGATTGGGAGGGGGAAGTTAATCCTTGAAGTATGAAAGAACCATGTCTAAAAACGCCAGGTGGTGACCTGCAGTGTCATGGATTGCTTTTATATGGCCTTTCTCACCATGGTCTTGTAACTGCCATCAAATGATTAGTGCAATTTTGCAAAAAGATACTTATAGCCCACCAAGGGGATTGGATGCTTGCCAGTAATGCAAATAAGGTGCATGGTGTCCTTGTGGGGTGGAAACATGCGGATATGGTATATGGAGCCTTAACAAGAGATTGATCAGGTTTACCATCTGATTAAGCTTGAAATGAGCCATCCTAGAGGTGGAAAGGCGGGGGCATTACCACCAAGAAAGAAGAGTTAGGAATGGAATATGCCCTTTGAGTCCTCCTAGACCCAGGAAACAGAGAACTGTAACACTGGAGATGATGAGAAGCAGTGGCAAAGAAATGGCAGTAGCAGAATAAGACTAGCCTGAGAAGGCACCCTAGACTTCCCAGCCCACAGAGCGAGGTGGCTATAGTGGGTGTGCCAATCCACAGAATGAGAGAGCTGAACACCTTCAGACAAAGGCTTACTGGTAGAGTCGAGTCCCTTTGGACCCTTGTTGACAGAGTTAAAGAGCTTTGTAACACTTGCCCAAGCAGGGCAGAGACCAGTCCGAGGGGCTGAGAGAGAAAGCCTTCCCCTAGAGCTAGCACCTTGAGTTTGGACTTCTAGCCTTCTAAACAGTAAGAAAGTAAATTTCTGTTTGTTAAAGCCACCCACTTGTGGTCATTCTATTCTAGGAGAATTAGATAACTGAGAGAAATTGACAGTAAGAAGTAGTGGTGTTACTTTCACAAATACCTAAAATGTGGAAGTGGTTTTGGAATTGGGTAATGGGTGGAGGACAGAAGAGTTTTAAGGTGACTAACAGCCCAGATTGCCTTGAAAGGACTGTGGGTAGAAATACGAATGTCTAATGAGGGCTCAGAAAAAAGTGAGAGCTATAGAAAAAGAGATTGGTCAGAAAAAGTCTGTATCATCTTAGATGATATGTTTGGTGTCAGCCACAGAATGTTGCTAGAAATGTGGATGTTAAGTACGCTTTTGGTGAGGCTTTAATAAATGATGAACTGTGACTGAACAATAGAAGAAGGGTGATGGTTTTTATGCAGTGGCAAAGAACTTATCTAAATTATGTTCATATGTTTGGTGGAAGGTAGAACTTGTAAAGTGATGAACTTAGATATTTGGCTAAGGAGATTTTATTTTTTCACTGTGCTTTAAGTAAAAATTTATAATTCAAGTCAGTTTCTTTTACAAAAATTTATACACACTCTGTTATGTACTAGCTGTACTGTGACAGCACACTCTTCCACTCCACTGTGTATTTCCCATGTCATTCAACCATTCAACCATCTCTTTTCCCCCTGTGCTTTCTCATCTCATGTCTGGACAGGAATTTCCCAGTTAGCCTCTTGTATCTACGTAAGAAAAGAAGCACACTATTCATAAGTATCATTTCATGTCTTATAAACCAGTTCAGTCTTTGCCTGAGGAGTTAGCTTTGGGAATGGTTTCAGTTCTGGGCTAACAGAGTCTGGGGGCCATGCCTCTGGAGACCCTTTAGTCTGTTAGACCATCAAGTCTGGTCTTTTTACTAGAGTTTGAGTTCTGCACCCCACATTTCTCCCACTCCATCAAGGACTGTTTGTTGAGTTCCCTGTAAGGACAGTTATTGGTGATAGCTGTGGACCATCTAGTTCTTCTGAGCTTAGGCTGATGTAGTCTCTGATTTATCTGGTCTATTCTGTCTCTTGAGCTCATATTTTCCTTGTATATTTGATGTTCTTCATTCTCCTTTTATCTAGGTAGGTTGAGACCAATTGATGCTTATCAGATGATCACTTGGTAGCTGTTAAGACCCCAGACACCACTCACCAAAGTGGGATGTGGAACATTTTTGTAATAAACTGTTGTGCCAGTTGACCTAGATGTCCCCTAGACTACCCCTAGATGTCTTTGAACTTCTGCCCCAGCTACTCTGTCACTTAAAGTGTTTGGTTATATTTTTATATTTCAGAAACTTCTTAACTTTTGATACACTCCAGTTGTGCTGATTTCTCATGTAGTGTGTGTTGTTGCTCCCTTCACCTCAAATAATTCTTATCTACTAATTAGTGAGTACCTTTCTCCCTCTCTTTCCACCGTCATAACTGTCAAAGACTGTTTTCTTCTGTGTTTAAATCTTTTCTTGAGTCCTTATAATAGTGGTTTCATACAGTATTTGTCCTTTTGTAACTGACTAATTTCACTCAGTATGTCTTCCAGATTCCTCCGTGTTATGACTTGTTTCTCAAATCCATCATTGTTCTTAAACAGTATGTAATATTTCATTGTGTGAATATACCATAGTTTATCTATTCATCTGCTTCTGGGCACGTAGACTGAGTCCATCTTTTTGCTGTTGTGGGGCAGTGCTGCAGTGAACGTTAGTGTGCGTGTGTCTATTTGTGTGGCAGCTCTTATTTCTCTAGGACATATTCCAACAAGTGGGATTGCTGGAGTATATTGAATTTCTATTTGTAACTTTTTAAGAAAGTATCAAAACAATTTCAAAAGTGGTTGCACCATTTTACATTTCCACCAGTAGTGTTTAAGTGTTCCAGTCTCTCCACAGCCTCTCCAACATTTATTATTTTGTGTTTCCTGGATCACTGCCAGTCTCATTGGGGTGAGGTGACATTTTATTGTAGTTTTAATTTGAATTTATCTAAGGTCTAATGATCATGACCATTTCTACCTGAGGAGATTTTTTCTTGCCACTTATTGTAAAATCTGAGAGGAAGGAGATGGATTTAATGATGAACTGTGCAAAATAAAAACAAAACTAAGAGATTTGGAAAATTCTGCGGTGTGAACTACTGACCTGCATCCTAGAATTTTTCACTGAGGAAGTGGCTACATAATCTTTTGTTAGAGAGATTAAGTCTGCAATTTATGAAGCTAACAAACTATTACAGCAGAAAACCCATCAGCTTAGACTGAAGAGTACAGAGAAAGAACAAAAGAAGGAACGTTTTCTGCCTCTTGAAATTTTACAGGCAGGAAACAGACCAAAATAGCTATGTCTGTTGCCCTCCCTGAAAAGAAATGGACCATCGCTAGAGCAGGCTAGAGTTAAGCAAACTTACTGGAAGGATCCCAGGAAGCAGGACCTTCTCAGTTTCATTAGATGACGCTTGGTCTCCTGGATCTCAAAGAGTAGAGCCGCAGCCTCCTAGGTTTCAAAGAGTCAGCTCTTTGCCAACTCAGTTTCACAGTGGGGGCTGCCGTTAAGGTATGTTGGAGGATAGGGCAACTACCTAAAGCTGAGGGGGTGAGACGTGGCAGAAGAACAGGGCCTGCCACGGCTGAGGGGATGATGTTGCCACTCAGATGGACTGAAAGAATTGTGCTTCCCAAAGCTGAGGAAGCAGGGTCAGTGGGCCTGGATGGTGGAGGTCAAGCCCAGGGCCGGGGTGCCTCCACCCAGAATCCAGAGGGCATGATCAACACTCGGCGAGTTTGGAAGGCAGGGCCATTGCCTACATGGTATCAGAGAACAGAGAATTATTTTCAAGCTTTGAGAGCTAATGTAATTTATTGTGCTAGGTTTTGGATTTGCTTGGTGCTTGTTACCCTTTCTTTATCTCCTGTTTCCCCCATTTGTCATGGGAATGTCTGCTTTGTGCCTGTTCTACCATTATACTTTGGAATCAGATAACTGGTATTGTAGATTTCACAGGTGCACAGATGAAGAGGGGTTTTCCCCAGAATGGAATATGCCTGATACCTCACTCATTTGATTTAGATGCTTCAGAAGATGAGTTTGGGAACTTAGAGTTGATTTAATACTTTTGGGATGATATGATGGGGTATATTCTGCATATGGGAAGAACGTGAATTTGGGGGAGCTTCAAAGGATGGAATGTTGTGGATTGAATTGTACCCCCCAAAATATGTGTTGTAAGTCCTAACCTCTATGTATGTGTTACAGTTCCATCTGGGAGTGGGTCGTCTTTGTTATGTTAGTGAGGCAAGACTTGTTCAGAGTGTTCTGGAGTCAGTTGCATTTGAGATATAGAAGGATAAAACAAGCAAGCCAGCAAGGCGATATGGTGGGAGAGAAATGTTAAGCCATAGGTATGGAAGCTTAGAAGAGAGAAGGACCTCCCTGTAGAGCTGACAGAGACAGGATGGCCTTCCCTAGAACTAGCACCTAAAATTTGGACTTTTAGCTTCCTGAAGTATGAGAAAATAAACGTCTGCTTGTTAAAATGAACTACTTGTGGTATATTTGTTATAGCAAAACTAAATAACTAAGACATTGAACCACCCAAGGACTTTGTTTCTTTCTATGATCTGCATATTTTTAGTACCAGCTGCCGCTGGACTTACTCACCTACTTCTCTACTCTCTTCATTCTTAGGTCTCTGTGCCAGATCAGTAGGCATAGTGGACTGTAGGAGCATTTTTGGGAGCCATTCATGCGTAAGAATGCTAACAGTAACTTGCAAACAGATGTGACTGCAAATCCCACAGATATATCCCATCAAATCCAAAGTCAATGAATTTCCACTGAACTTCTTTTTAACCAGAATTGTTCACATCCATCCCAGTGCCACCTGACACTATATCTAGTGGAAGGGAAGGAGGTGATGGTAGAAAGAGACAGTGGTTAGGTAGACAGTTAAAATAGCTTATTTATGTAAACTTAAAATGTGCTCATGTATAATCATGTGGACACTTTGTTAGGGCCTCTTCGAAAGCCTCATGTAAGTATGGGCCTTGGAGTTTAAGTGTCTTTTACATCACATTAAATTCATCTTTGTTTACTTACAACATAAAATCTTAGGATAAAGTAAAAGAACAAATATCCAGTATTCCACCCTGAGTACTCACAGGTTCACTGCTAGACTCAGCACTCTCAATGCCAGATTAATTTCCACCCTGGCCTTGAGAAGTAGAGGCTGTTATTCTAACCTACTGCCTGTCCCTTTGTCTGCCAGATCCAGCTACACAGAATTTTCAAAACATGGATTTCATTCTCTCGGTTTGCTGAAAACCATCTTCTTGTTCCAAGGCTGGCACTTGTGACCCTCCCTCCTGCTTGGAAATACCAACTGAAAGGGACTTCTCCCCATCTGACCTTCTGCATGTCTCCTGAAACTCTCCCCCTGCCCAGTGACTACCCAGATTTTACTGGTTCTGTCAACTCCTGGGCTGATTCTTTTGAATATAACATCTCTTCACCTCTGGCTCCAAGAACAAAGTGTGCTGTTGATGGGCTCTGCACCTAGGATCACTCACTGGTCTCTCCTGCTTTGCCACCACAGCTTTGTTTTTGATTTGTGATTTTAATTTTTATCTGTTATTCACACTGAGAATTTAATAAGTAAAATAATGCTACAAGGACTAACATGAAAAACAGTGATTCTTGCATAATTTCCCCCATCATTTGTCCTTGTCCACAGAGGTAACTGTTTTCAACTTTCACTCGTTTTCTAAATAATATATACCTCTATTTCTTGGTTCATCTATTTTAGACATTGTTATCTAATGTAGTAGAATAGGGTCAGGCATCTCCTGCAGAACAGACCATCATCTGCTCATATGCAAGTTCAAAATGAAGCCAAAGAAAAGTAAAACAAGTCCATGAGAGCCAAAGTATGTCCTTAATTATATCCAACTGAATTTAGAGACCATCACAAGAACAGATTTGAAGCATTGAACACTAATGACCAACCACCAGATGAGTTGAGGAATGACATGGAGAAAACAAAAATCATTAAAAAAATGGGAAAGAAAGAAAAGACTAAAATGGATGTCCAAAAAGACTGAAATATACTCTTGAATGTAGAGCAGCTAAAGCAAATGCAAGAAAGGATGAAGCAAAAGACAACATAAGATTTCAAAAGGCAGCACAAGAAGACAAAGTAAAATATTATAATGAAATGTGCAAAGCCCTTAAGTTGGATGACCAAAAAGGAAAAACACACTTGGCATATATCAAGCTGAAAGAACTGAAGAAAAAATTAATGCTTTGAGTTGCAATATTTAAGGAATCCCTGGTAGCATAATGGTTAATTGCTAACCAGACAGTTGGCAGTTCAGGTCCACGAGGCACTCCTTTAAAACTCTGTGAGTCAGTTTTACTCTGTCTATAGGGTCTCTATGAGTCAGAATCAACTCAATGGTAGTGTGTTTGGTTTTGCATTTATGAGCAAAATACTGAACGATTCAGGAAGCATCAAAAGAACATGGAAGAAGTATAGTCAATGTACCAAACAAAAGTAATTGGTTGACATGTACTCATTTCATGAGGTAGCATATGATTAAGAACCAATGGTAGTGAAGGAAGAAATCCAAGTTGCACTGAAGGCAATAGCAAAAAACAAGACTCCAGCAATTAGCAGAATGCTGATTAAAGTGCTTGAACAATTGAGTGGATCAGTACACCTTCTCCAATGCACATGGAACACTCTGCAGAATAGACCATGTGTTAGGTCATAAAGCAATTCTCTACAAAATCCAAACCATTGATTTGTTGCAGAGCATCTTCTCTGGACCACAAAGCCATAAAAGTTGAAATCAGTAGCAGAAAAATCACAGGTGGAATTTCTAACTCATGGAAGCTGAACAACATCTTACTCAAAAAGCCATGGTTATAGAAGGAATTAAGGATGAAATAAAGAAATTTATTGAATCAAATGGAGAATGAAAACACATCCTACCACAATATATGGGATACATCAAAAGTGGTGCTCAGAGATCAGTTTATCTGTAAATGCACACATCTGGAAGGAAGAAAGGGTTCAAACCAAAGAATTAACTGTACAGCGTGAACAAGTAGAAAGAGAGGAACAGAGGAAACCCTCAGGCACCAGAAGAAAACAGATGATAAAGATTAGAGTAGAACTAAATGAATTAGAGAAGAGAAAAACAATAGAAAAAAATTAACAAAACCAAAAGCTGGTTCCTTGAAAAGACAAAACAAAATTGATAAACCATTGGCTAAACTTACTAAAGAAAAACAGCAGAAGATACAAATAACCTGATTAAGAAATGAGATGAGAGATGTTACAACAGACCCAGTGGAAATCAAAAGTATCATGACAGGATACTGTGGAAGTCTGTTCTTTAACAGATTTGAAAATCTAGAGGAAATGGACAAATTTCTAGATTCGTATCATCCACCAAGATTATCACAAGGAGAAGGAAATCAACTTAATAAACCTATCACAAAGGAAGAGATTGGAAAAAACCATCAAAAAACTACAAAGCAAAAAAAGTCCTGGCCCACATGGCTTCACCAGAGAATTTTACCAAACTTTTAGAGAAGAATTAACTCTGATACTATTGAGGCTATCTCACACCATAGAGAGGGATGAAATATCCCCAGATTCATTCTATGAAGCCAGCATAACCCTGATACCAAAGCCAGGGAAAGACCCAGCCAAAAAGGAGAACTACAGACCGATATCACTCACGAACCTAGATGTAAAAATCTTCAACAAAATCCTAGCCAACAGAATTCCACATATCAAAAAATAGTTCATCATGACCAAGTTGCTTTCCTTCCAGGGATGCAAGGCTGGTTGAACATCAGAAAAACAACTTGTGATCAACCACTTAAATAGTACAAAAGATAAGAATCACCTGATGTCATTTGATGTACAAAAGGCATTTGACAAAGTCTAACATTCATGCTAAAAGCTCTTCACAAAATAGGAATTAGAGGGGAAATTCCTCAATGCAATTAGTGACATCTGTGCAAAGCCAGCTGCATTCATTGTCCTGGATGGTGAAAGATTGAAAGAATTCCGCTTGAGAATGGGAACTAGACAAGGTTGCTAACTTTCACCACTTCTATTCAACATTGTACCAAAAGTTCTAGCCAGAGTGATTAGAGAAGACAAAGAAATAAAGGGCATCCATATAGGCAATGAAGAAGTAAAAATATCCCTATTCACAGATGATGTGATTGTATATACAGAGAATTCTAAGGAGTCTCTAAGTAAACTACTGGAACTAATAGAGGAGTTCAGCAAAGTATCAGGATACAAGATGAACATAAGTAAATCAGTAGGATTCCTTTATACCAACAGAAAGATTATCAAAGAAGAAATCACTAAATCAATACTTTTTACTGTAGCCCCCAAGAAGATAAAATACTAGGAATAAATCTAACTAGAGAAATAAGAGATGTATACAGAGAAATAAAAGATATATACAGAGAGAACAAGGCCTTACTTCAAGAAACCAAAAAAGAATTAGATAATTGGAAAAACCCTGCTCATGAATAGGAAGAGGCTGTGGAGAGATTGCAGCTCTCCTACACTGCTGGCAGGATTGCAAATTAGTACAGCCTCTTTGGAAAGCAATCTGTTTTTTCCTTAAAAAGCTAGAAATAGATATACCATTTTGTTTTAGTCAGTTAGGGTTGCTCTAACAGAAATACCACAGAGTGGGTGGCTTTAACAAAGGAAAGTTTATTCTTACACAGTCTGGTAGGCTGCAAGTCCAACTTCAGGAAGTCCGCTCCAGGGGAAGGCTTTCCCCCTAGTCAGCTCTGGAGCAAAGTCCGGTATTGCATCAGTCTTTGTCCAGGAAGCATCTTGGCGCAGGAACTTCAGGTCTGAAGGAAGCACTCTTCCGGCGGTTTGCTTTCTTGATGGTGTGAGGTTCCCAACTCTCTGCCTGCTTCCCTTTTATCTCTTCTAGGATGAAAGGATTAAGGGTGGTGCAAGCCATACTCCAGGGAACCCCCTTTAGAGTGGAGCAGGGAGTTGATCCTGTGAAGGGATTTACAGTCCCACCCTAATCCTTTAACACACAGCACAGGAAAATCACAAAATGGAGGACAATCACAAAATATTGGGACTCATGGCCCAGCCACATGGCTACATATATGTTTGGGGGGACAGAATTCAGTCCATGACACATTTGATCCAGTAATCCCACTGCTTGGAATTTATCCTTCAGAATCAAAGGCTGTCACATGAACAGACACATGCACAAGTATGTTTATCGCAGCACAGTCCACACAGCAAAAAATGGAATCATCGCAGGTGCCCATCAACAGATGAGTGGATAAACAAACTATGATTCCAGGAAACATCTCGTAACCTGGTTTCAACTGGAAGACATTATGTTGAGTGAAAGTAGTCAGTGACAAAGGGACAAATATGAGACCTCTACGATAAGATCTCAAAAACAGACTTGTGTATAGAAGAAAAGACTCTGACAGCTGCAAGGGAGGGGGAGGGAGGGAGGGTTTAGTTTAAATAGTTACTAGAAATCTAGTTGGGGAGAAAGCGGTGATAGCACACATTAGAAACAAGAACAACATTAAGTGGACTTCAGCATAAGTTGAGTACTCCTTCCATCTTAACTCAGTACTGCAAGGGTAGAGTAGCTGGGGCGGGTGGTGGGGGACCATGCCCTTAGGCGAATTCCAGGCCAATTGGCACAACTAGCGTTTTGCTAAGAGAGCTCTCTGCACCCCACATTGGTGAGTGGCACCTGGGGTCTTAAAAGCTGCCAAGCTGCCATCCGAGGACACAGCAAATGGTCCCAACTCAGCAGGAACGGATGCTCACCGAGGACCAAAATGACATGCGGTAAAAACAAATGAGAAGACAGAGAGACCCACAAGAGTGGGTGCCTACATCGACTTGGGACCGGAAGAACCGGATGGTGCCCGGCCACCACCAGTGATAGCCACGATGGAGCTCACAGAGAGGAGTCTCAGTGGCAACACAAGAATAAAAAGGGGTGCATCATGAGATCTCCACTAAAAGACCTCAATTGATGGTCCAGTGGCTTTGGGGTTCCTCTGAGCACATGGCCTCCGGCCCTGATGCTGCCCTTTCCCATAAATTATAACAAAGGTCCACTCTTTGGACAGGAATGGATTGGACTTGGCAATGCAGAGTGACCATATATTGGAAGCACTTTATGGTTCTGTACATCTACAGGATATTATCTTGCTGACCTCTGGCTGGAGGAAGGGGAGTGAACGGAGAGGAGAGGAAAGGAGACTGTTGGGAGGATGAGACATGTATGGAGCACAGAGGAATAGTGTGCAGTCACCGGACAGGGAGAGCAGTGGAAGCTGCATATAGGTGGGCATGTAAATTTATGCGTGAATGTACATTTTCACTCAGTTATGTTAAATAAAAATTTAAAAAAAATAAAACAACTGAAATTGGATAAAAGACCTAAATATCAAACCTAAAATGATAAAGATATGCAAGAAAATGTAGCGTCAATAATGGAAGTTCTAATACACAGCTTAAACAGACTTCAAAATCTGACAGACAAAGCACAATCAATGGAAGAGAAAATAGAGAAATGGGAGCTACTGAGAATCAAACACTTTTGCACATTCAAAGACTTTATCGAAAGAGTTAAAAGACCACTTACAGAATGGGACAGATATTTGGCAGCTGCACTTTGAACTGAAGTCTAATCTCCACAGTCTACAAGGTACTGCAAAATATCAAAAAGAAAAAGGTAAATAACCCAGTTAAGCAATAGGCAAAGGAGATGCAGAGACATTTCACCAAAAAGGACATCCAGGCAGCCAGAAAACACATGAGGAAATGCTCACCATCATTAGCTATCAGAGAAATCCAAATCAAAACTACAATGAGATGCCATCTCATGCTACATAATCCAGCCGAATGCTGGAGAGGCTGTGGAGAAATGAGAACTCTGCTATATTGCTGGTGGGGAAGCAAAATGGTACAACCTCTTTGGAAAGCAATTTGATGTTTCCTTAAAAGCTGGAAATAGATATAACATTTGGTCCAGTAATCCCACTGCTCAGAATATATCAAAGGCAGTCACACAAAAAGATACATGCACACAGATATTTATTGCAGCACTGTCCACAATAGCAAAAAGATGGAATCAACCCAGATGCCCAACAACAGGTGAATGAATGGATAAACAAACTATGATACATGTACTCAGTAGAACACTATGCAATGATAAAGAACAATGATGATTTTAAGAAGCATTTTATAACCTGGTTTCAATTGGAAGACATTATACTGAGTGAAATCTTTTAGAGGCACAAGGACAAGTACTGTATGAGACCCCTGGTATAAGGACTTAAAAATAGACTTATATACAGAAGAAAAGGCTCTTTGACGGCTACAAGGGTGAGGAGAGAGCGGATTAGTCATAGATTAGATAGTTGATAGAAATTTGGTTAGATGAAAGCAGTGACAGCATGCAGTAGAAAGTACATCAACTTAACTGGACTTCACCATAAACTGAAAGCTCTCTCACCCCAGTATTGCAAAGATAGAGTAGTAGGGGTGGGGTCTGGGGGACCATGCTTTTTGGGGACATTGAGGCCGATTGGCATAACTAGCCTATCGCTAAGAGAGTCTTCTGCACCCCATATTTTTGAGTAGTTTCCGTGGTTTTAAAAGCTAGCAAGCTGCCAAGTGTTCCCAACTTGTCCAGAACAGATGGTCACCAAGAACATCAAAGGCACAGGCAAAAAAGAGCTTAGGAGACAGAAGGACCCATGTGAATAGGAGACTATCATCATGTAACCAGAAGAACCAGATGGTGCCCGGCCACCACTAGAGACAGCTATGATGGGGCACACAATATTAAGTCTCTGTGGCAACATGAGAAAAAAGAGGTGCAGCTCAAGAACTTGACTCTAAAAGGCTACAACTGATGGTCCGATGACCTGAGGATTCCCTAGGAGTGTGGCCCTAGATCTGCTGCTGCTTATATCCAGAAAACACTACTGAAGTCAACTCTTTTGACAAAAATGGACTGGACTCAGGGACACAGTGTGACCATATGGTGTATGTACCTTATGATTCTATGCATTTGTAGGATGCTGTCCTAGCAGTCTCTTTGTAGGTGGGAGAAAAGAGGATGGAGAGGAGGGGACAAGTGCTTGTTAAGAGGATACCACGAGTATAGAATGTGAAGGAGGAGTGTGCTGCCACCGGCCACAGAGAACAGAAGGAGCTGCAGATAGGGGGCATGCAGAATTCATGTGGATTGTATAGGTTTACTTAATCACAATTTAAAAGAAAAGAAACAAACGAAGAATTTGAACTCGAGCCAGACAGCCTGAATTGGAATTCTTTTTCATGCACTTTCTATTGGGAAACTTTCTCAGTGTTTTAAATTGAGATTAATAATTACCGTAAATGGTGAGAGAAGCAATATCAGTACCTATCTAACTTCAGGTAATACAAATCAAGATCTGCCCAAGGTGGAGGTTAGAAATCCCTCCCCTCTCCAACCAGTTCTGACACCAGTCGTCTGTGTTGTGGCACTCTCTACTCTTGGGTTTGATAATCTATTGGAATGGCCACACAGAACTCATAGACCATTCTTTCACTTAAGTGGTTTATTCAGGAACAGGGAATAACTCGGGATCAGAAAGTAGGATGGCCCTGTTTCCTGTCACCATCAAGTCTGCTGTTTGACCCTTTCTGGGCCTGTTGCCACCTTTAGTGTTACAGCCCTTGATCCATGTTATAGCTCATTTAGGAAGTTCCTTTCCTCTTTCCTCTCTCTGTTTCTTCTGCTTCCTCCTGCTGTTTCTCTTCCTGCTTCCTGCTGTCTCTAAAATCTTAATGTGGGGCTGGCTACTGAATTATACAAACTTCTTGTGACTTTGAAGGCACAGCACACTCCCACCAGGGCCACCTGGTCATGGGGCGCACATTGAGGCCATGAACTGACCAGTGCCCTCTAATAGGCCACAGACACTTCATTTGCACAGTAGGTTACAATTAACTTCATTTGCATAGCCTATTGACCAATCTTTGCACGATGCATACCCATCACAGGGTTGGACAAAAGGTATTTAAATCAAGTTGTTTATGGTTTACCCAAGTAATTTCAGTCAGTCTGGACAAAAGTAACAAACTCTGTGGGGTAGAAAACTCAAGCAAAGGTAACTCCTCAAGGTTTAGGGCGAAAATCTCTCCAGCTGTTTTTCCAAAGAGCCAAGGAAAAAGACCACATAAAGGAGTCTCATTTCACCACAGCTATCCTCAAGGGTCAAGTAAGCTGGTCTGTGTGTACTGCCTAGAACAGTGCTGGAACATAGCCTCAGTAGTAACTATTGGTGGTGACTGATAGTGGTGAAGTAAATGAGACCAACAGAGGACATGTCCGCAGAGGACTTTGAGGAATAGTCTCAGGGAGAAGAGCCCCAAGAGTGCCCAGGGAGCTGGGGAAGAGCAGGAAGAGGAGGACCATGATCCTAAAAGCACCGGGGGGAGAATCAGATGATGGACAAGGCAACTAAGGTAGGGGTGGTAGTGCCTGTTGCAGTACCAAGAAGGAGGGTACTGGATGCTCTAAGAGGAGCTGTATCAGGGGATTGTTGGGGGCACAATTAGAAATACAGTGGGCTGAGAAATGATGAGAGCTTGGAAAGTAGAGACGGCAGTTCTGAAGAAACTTTGAACTCACTGGCTTATGGACCCAGGATAATTCGGAGGACCTTAGAACCACCAACTCCTCTTCTTTCCCATGGCTGAGGTTGTATAGTGACTTGTGATACATCAGTGCATGTGAACTGCTAACTGTGCGTGCCGTTATTGCATGGCATCTGATGAAGGTTGTGGGTTTGGTTGACTGCCGCTGCATCCGTTAGTATTCTAATAAGTGTAGCGTGTTGACCAAGCCTTACACTGTATGGAAGTGTCCTCAGACCACACTCTGAGAGCTGTGCTCTCTCTAGCAATGTTCTTTGTGAGCCCTGCTCCATAAGTAACTGTGTGTGGAGTTAAGAGTAACTCCGTGGTGATGGATAATATCAGTTTATAGCAGACTTGGAGACAGTGTCACAAACCAAGATGCTGTGCAGATAAGAAAAAGGCTTTGGGGCATGTCTGTGAATATGTGGGCTTTTGATGCCTTTGAAGCTAAAGTAGATGTCAGTCTGTTAAATTTGAAATTCAGACTTCAGTGACCTAAGGCCCATGTTTGACATGTTAAACTTTAATGGAATGCTATTTGGAGGCAGAGAGCCAGGGAGGAGTTCTTGGAGATGCATAGTTAATGAATAGTTGAACTCCTTCCTTTGGATGGCACAAAGAATTATGCACTCATCTAGTAAGTGTTCATATCCACTTAGAGGTGTCTTGAAAGAAAGACCTGTCCATCTGCTTTTGAAAGGTCACAGCCATGAAAACCCTGTGGAGTGCGGTTCTACTCTGCACACATGGCGTCAACATGAGTTGTAATCTACTTAGCTGCAACTAGTGTTTTAAACAGAAGATAATGGGTAAAGGATCAGCAGGTGACTTACCTGGCAGTCCCACACACCATCCCACAGTGAGTGCTAATGGAGTTAAAGGGCATGTGGCTGAGTTTAATATTTGCTATTTAAAAGTACAGTAGTTAATTGAAAACATTCTGTCAGCATCTTTCCTCTCCATGGGGGATTATATGAATTAAATGTTTCTTAACCCAGTATGTTAGCATCCTCTTTGAGATCTATACATTACGTATATGGTAAGTCACTGGGTGTTTTTGGTCTTAAGCCATTAAATTTTGTCAGATACATGTTTTTGCAAATAGCTACGTAGGCTTGGGTTATTAGGTGCCATTGAGTCAGTTCTAACTCATAGCGACCTGGTGTACTGGAGAATAAACACACTGCTCAGTCCTGCCTGAGCCTATTGCTGTCAGTGCATCTTGTTGAAGCCTGTGTGTATATATAAATTGCTTTGTATATCAAGTCCTTCACCTACTTTCCTCGTTTAATTCATATCTGAAGGCTCAGATACTATTTTTATTACAGAGGAGGACACTGAGGCTCAGAGAAGCTAAGTGGCTCCACTAAGGCCTTCCAGTGGGATTTGAATTCAGGTTTATCTCATTCTAAAGTATAGCTTTATCCTCTCTATTCACTAGTGATGTTATAATTGGTGAAAATTAGAATTATATTCTAGACACAAACATTTTCCATGTAAATTTTCTTCATAAAGAAGAACTACAGGGTTTTTAACAAGTTTTGGAGATTATCTGACTGCCATAATGCCATGTTGATGGCAGGTAGCTAAGTTATACAACCTTCCATGTGTAGAAGCCAACGTGGTTATGGTTGTTAGGTGCCATCGAGTCAGTTCTGACTCATAGCAACCCTATGAACAACAGAACAAAACACTGCCCAGTCTTGAGCTGTGTCCACAATTGTTTTTATACGTAAGCCCATTGTTACAGCCACTGTATTGATCTATCTCATCGAAGGTCTTCCTCTCTTTTGCTGACCCTCCACTCTACCAAGCATGATGTCCTTCTCCAGGGACTGATCTTTCCTGACAACATGTCCAAAGTATGTAAGATGCAGTCTTGCCATCTTTGCTTCCAAGGAGCACTCTGGTTGCACTTCTTCCAGAACAGATCTATTGGTTCTTTTGGCGGTCACTACAATTCAAAGGCATCAATTCTTGTGTCTTCCTTGTTCATAGTCCAGCTTTCACATGCATATGATGTGATTGAAAATACCATGGCTTGGGTCAGGCATGTTTTAGTCTTCAGGGTGACATCCTTACTTTTGAATTCTTTGAAGAGGTCTTTTGCAGCAGATTTCGTAGTGCAATGCATTGTTTGATTTCTTGACAGCTGCATCCAAGGCCATTGATTGTAGACCCAAGTAAAATGACATCCTTGACAACCTCAATCCTTTTTCCATTTATGACAGTGTTGCTTACTGGTCCCATTGTGAAGGCTTTTCTTTTCTCGATGTTAAGGTACAATTCATAATGAAGGCTGTGGTCCTTGATCTTCATCAGTAAGTGTTTGAAATCTTCTTCATTTCCAGCAAGTAAGGTGGTGTCATCTGCATAACACAGGTTGTTAGTGAGTCTTCCTCCAATCCTGATGCCTTGTCGTTCTTTGTACAATCCAGCTTCTCAAATGATTTGTTTGGCATATAGATTAAGAAGGTATGGTGAAAGGATACAACCCCGACGCACGCCTTTCCTGACTTTAAACTGTGCAGTGTCCCCTTGTTCTGTTCACACAACTGCCTCTTGATCCGTATGCAGATTCCTTAAGAGCACAATTAGGTGTTCTGGAATTCCCATTCTCCACAATATTAGCCGTAGTTTAGTATGATCCACACAGTCGAATGCTTTTGTGTAGTCGATGAAACACAAGTAAACGTCTTTCTGGTATTCTTTGCTTTTAGCCAAGATCCATCTGACATCAGTGAAGATATCCCTTGTTCCACGTCCTCTTCTGAACCTAGCTTGAATTTCTGGCAGTTGCTTGTCAACAGATTGTTGTAGTTGCTTTTGAATGATCTTGAGCAGAATTTTAGTTACATGAGGTATCAATGATATTGTTTGGTAATTTCCACTTTCAATTGGATCACCTTTCTTTGGAATGGGCATAAATATGGATCTCTTCCAGTCAGTTGGCCAGGTAGCTGTCCTCCAAATTTCTTGGCATAGACGAGTGAGCACTTGCAGTGCTGCTTCTGTTTGTTGAAATATCTCAATTGATATTCCATCGATTCTAGGAGCCTTGTTTTTTGCCAGTGCCTTCAATGCAGCTTCAACTTCTTCCTTCAGTACCATTGGCTCCTGATCATGTGCTACCTCTTCAAATGGCTGAACATCGACTAGTTCTTTCTGGTATAATGACTGTGTGTTCCTTCCATCTTCTTGTGATGCTCTCTGAGTTGTGTAATAGTTTCCCTGTAGAATCCTTCACTATTGCAACTTGAGGCTTGAATTTTTTCTTCAGTTCTTTCAGCTTGAGAAATGCAGAACATGCTCTTCCCTTCTGGTTTTCCATTTCCAGCTCCTTGCACATGCCATTGCAGTACTTTCTTTTGTGTTCTTGAGCTACTCTCTGAAACTTCTGTTTAGGTTTTTTACTTCGCCATTCCTTCCTTTTGCTTTAGCTGCTCAGTGTTCAAGAGTGACATCCAATTTGGTCTTTTCTTTCTTTCGTCTTTTCAATGACCTCTTGTTCTCTTTATGAATGATGTCTTTGATGTCATTCCACAGTTCGTCTGGTCTTTGGTCTTTAGTGATCCACACATCAAATCTGTTCTTGAAGTGGTCTTTAAAGTCAGGAGGGATATACTCAAGGTCATACTTTGCCTCTTATGGGCTTGTTCCAATTTTCTTCAGTTTCGGTTTGAATTTGCATATGAGGAAGTGATGATCTGTGCCACAGTCAGCACCTCGTCTTGTTCAGACTGCTGATAAGGAGCTTTTGCCTCATCTTTGTCCACAGTCCGTTTGGTACCTGAGTATGCCATCTGGCAAGGTCCAGGTGTATAGTTGCCATTTGTGTTGGTTAAAAAAGGCATTTCCAATGAAAAAGTTTTTAGTCTTGCAAAATTCTGTCATGTGATTATTGCTATCACTAAGACTATGTTTTCCAACTACCGAGCCTTCTTCATTGCTTCCAACTTTTGCATTCCAGCCACCAGTAATTATCAATGCATCCTGATTGCATGTTTGCTCAATTTCACACTGCAGAAGCTAGTAAAAGTCTTCAGCCTCTTCATCTTTGGCCTTAGTGGTTGGTGTGTAAATTTGAATAATAGTTGTATTAACTGGCCATCCTTTTAGGCATATGGATATTATCCTATCACTGACAGCATTGTACTTAAGGACAGATCTTGAAATATCCTTTTGATGATGAATGCAACACCATTCCTCTTCAAGTTTTCATTCCCAGCATAGTAGACCATGTGATTGTCAGATTCAAAATGGCCAGATGTCAATGTTTATGCATTCTATTCCATTTTTGACAATTTCCAGTTTTCCTAGATTCATACTTTGTACATTCCATGTCCAGTTATTAGTGGATGTTTTCAGTTGTTTCTTGTCCTTTTGAGTCGTGCCACATAAGCAAATGAAGATTCTGGAAGCCTTACTCTATCCACATCATTAAGATCAACTCTGCTTTGAGGAGGCAGCTCTTCCCCAGTCACCTTCTGAGTGCTTTCCAACCTGGAGGGCTCACTTTCTGGCACCATATCTGACAGTGTCCTGCTGCTATTCATTAGTTTCTCTCTGGCTAATTCCTTTCAGAAGTAGACTGTTGGTTCCTTCTTCCTAGTCTATCTTTGTCTGGAAGCTCAGCTGAAAGTTAGTTATCTACCGTGGTTGACTCTGCTGGTACCTAAATACCAGTGGCATGGCTTTCTGCATCGCAAGCAAGCCTCTGCTGACAGAGAAGTGGGGGCTGCTCACTCTCTCCTTGCCTGATGCTGTTACCCTCCTCACCTGATGCTGTTACCCTTCTTACCTGATGCTGACCCTGCTGGTACCTAAATACTAGTGGCATAGCTTCCTGCATCTCAGTAACAAGCAAGCCTCCACTGACAGACAAGTAGGGGCTGCTCACTCACCAGCATGGTAGATTTGGTAAAATCCTGTGACAATGCACACTGCTCCTGTGGGCCAGAAGTCCTCCTGTAGTGTGTAGCATGGAGGTGGTAGAGGGGGAGTTGAGTCTGGGGTTACAGAGATGAAGGCAGAGCTCCTGCCCTCAGGAAACCATCTGGTGGATGAAACAGGACAGGGGTTTGTAGTCACAAAAGGGAGTGTTTGGCACCATGGCAGCCACGGACCAGGAGAAGGGCCCAAACACCTGGGTGAGTGGCTGAGGGGCACACAGACAGTATCCTGGAGAAGGCCTGCTGGAGTTGTATCCTCCAGGACAGATGCACAGGAGTTAAGCAGAGGCCTCGTTCCAGACAGAAGACACAGTAATCAAGCATGGTATGACGGAATGGGGCCCAGGCAGGAAAAGAAACCAAAGGCTGACCAGGTTGGTCTGCCTGGCGAGCCTGGAGAAGGTTGCTTAGTGGATTGCTGTGGGATCTGCCTCCTGCAGAGGCTGCTCTGCTCAGACTGAATGAGACAGAGGCCAACAGAGCTTTGGGAGGCTGTTGTAGCAATCCCATCAGGAAGTGAGTGACCACAGGGAATAGGAAGGGCCACATAGTTTAGGAAAATTAGGCGGAAATAAAATCTAGCCAGCTTGGTGTTCAATTGGATGGAGGGACTTAGGGAGGAGCTAAGAGTGGTCCCAAGTTTCTACTTAGACTTCCAAACAGATGATAATGTCAGGGCCTGAGGAGAAAGTTAGCCAATTAAGAGAGGCCTGGCTAAACACTGTGATTTGGAGGTGGTCATAGAAAGGAGACATGGAAGCCTAGGCATGGTATCTGTAGCAGGAGAAGACAAAGTTTGGCTTTGGTTAGCCACAGGTCAGAAGGGCTGCCCTGCTATTCAAGGTCACAGATTTTCTTGGGACACATGTTCACAAAACAGTAACAATAGTAGTAGCATATATTGATAAAAACTAGTAGAAGAAAGTTTAACTTTAAAAAAGAACATGGTTCAGCATGCTGCTTCTGAACCCATAAATCTTCCCTTCTTTCTATAATTTATAGCTAGGAGATCTATTCCATCTCCAAAATAAACCCAGATTGCATCAGGTGTTCCCTAAACTGCCCACATGGTTTCCTGGCACACATGCTGTCAATATACTAGAGTACTATATATTTTGGATATAGGAAAACAGTTGCATTGATAGTAGTTAGATTAGATATGCTTATCAAGGGGGCTTGTTAAAAGTCTTTTGTATTTTAGTTAAATATAAACCTAGTGTGCAGCTGCCAAGAAATCTTCGTTCATTACGTCAATAAATGCTTATAGAATGTCTCCATTGTGGTGGCCTGTATCAGCTGCAGAACCCACCTGTGGGGGTGGGTACAAAGACAGAACATGATATGATGTGTGATCTCATAGGTGATACGTGCTTTGTGTGTACGGTGTATAGGTGCTGTGGGAGCATAGTTGAAAGACAGATGGCCCATTGCCCACAGAAAATGGGGACTCATTTTATAGGAGGTGATGTCTGAACCAAGTCTCAACAGGAATAAAGCAGATGGGCCAGGCAGAACGAGGCTGGCAGTAGGGATGCAGATGCTAAACCCAAAGATCTGACCTCACTTTGGACATAACTGTTATAGAGGGAGGGAAGGGTGGGGATGAGAAGAAAAAGGCTAGTTAAGATCTGCATTTGTTCGGCTGATGGTTAGGCATCCTTAGCAGAAACTAACAACAAGCAAAAAAAGATTCTTTCTCTTCCACATAGAAGTTAGGTTAGGAAGAAATCTGGACGTAGGGTAGCTCTGCTTCTTGAATCACCAGAGACCCAGGTTCTCTCTCTCATTGTTCTGAGGCATTGTTCTACCACGTAATCTACCACCACATCCCTACATTGCAGCCTGGGAAAAGGGGAAAAGTACGAGAAGAGATGGAGGGCAACAGTATAGATTCAAGGACATGGCCCTGAGGTTATACATTTCACTTCCATTCTGTCCCCTTGGACAGAACTTAGTCACAGGATCACACCTAACTGTAAGAGAGACTCAGAGAAGTAGGCTCTTCATCATGGTCATGTGGCTGGCCAAAACATGGCAGTTATGTTCCTAAAAGAAAGATGAGGGGCTAGATATTTTGGGTCAGATTGTCTCTGCTGTAAGGCCAAACCTTGAAGGCTATTGTATGCCACCTCCAGGATTTTTTACTTTATCCTGATAGTAATAAAAGCCAAGCCAAACTCATTGCTGTTGAGTTGATTCTAATTCAGAGTGACCGTATAGGACAGAGCAGGACAGCCCCATAGAGTTTCCAAGAAGCGCCTGGTGGATTTGACCGCTGACCATTTGGTAAGCAGCTATAGCTTTTAATCACTGTCACCACTGATAGTAATAAGGAGTCAGACCAAACATCCAGAAATAGTTTCAGATAGTGATAAATTCCAGACAGAAGGCCCCAAACTGTCAAGTATGCCTTCTCTCTCCACCATCTTTATCATTTCAGACACTGTCCCTCCCCTGGCACTCTCTGCTGAGTTCAGTAATTCACATCAGTGGCCATAGAGAACTCACAGACAGTGCTTAGGGTTATAGGGTTTATTAGGGAAGTAACAGGGTATAATTCAGGTTCAACACTCAGGATACAGTTCTTCCCTTAGGACAGCCTCTTCCCAGCCAGCAAACCTGTCTCTGGCCCTCAGACTTGGCCCTGCTGAGGCAAATGTTAAAAAACTCTTTTATCTCTGCTGATAAGTATACTCCAAGGTGCCTCATCCCACCAGTAAGCCTTCTGCCCAAAGGCACTCAGCTTTCTTACTCTGTGGGCAGAGATGCCCACTGTGCCATCCCCTGCTGGTCTCTCCTGCTGCAGTTCCCTTGCCACCACTTCTTGACATTGTCATTGTTACATTACTCTTTCTCTCTCGGGCTCCTGATTGCAGGAGCTTCTCAGCACGCTGATCCTGGGTCCTTGTGTTCTGTTCTTGGCTGTTCTTCCCAGTGGTGGTGATAGCTTCCTTTTATGCTTCTCAGGTGACTCATTTTAAGCCTAGCTAGATGACAAAAGTGACCAGTCCCCTCACTGGGGTTCAACATACCTTATTAACATGGTCCCACCCAGTCATTTCATGAGAGTTACAAGGACCATGGGCAAGAAAGGCCACAGAAAAGTGACCCATTGCACTGCAGAGCCGCAAGAAGCCTTTAAACAGCAATGGACTTGGATCTGATCGGTGTTTCCAGATCATCCATCCAGCTCTGCATAGAGAATAGGTTGCAGAGGCTACAAGAGTGGATGGCTGGAATGCATGACCTTGAATGTAAGAATGCTTCCTCTGTGGGGCATAACAAGTGTAAAGTAAGGCTTGTCTTCTCAGCAGTGTGCCTCAAAGTTAGTTCTTCCCCTGATCGTGAGGTCATGGGCCCATTTTAGACCTGCTGAGTCAGAACAGCCCTGTTTCCTGACATCCTTTCTCCCCTTGTACTGAGAATCGGCCATAGCAGGTTATAACCCCTTGGTACCCATGTGTGGTCCTTGGCTTTAGGATTTGCACAGAGTGGGTTAGCAATGCACAATCTCAGACCACACCCAGACCTCCTTCATCAGAATATGCAACACAAGGTCCCCAGGTAGCTCATGTGCTTGTTAGAGTTTGAGAAGGCCAGTGCCATGCACTGTGATCCGGGTGTTTTCCTTCCTCTCCTCAACCACACACATGTGCATACATAATTTGCATACATACTCATGCTGTGGGTACACAGAATGCATGCTCAGTGCCAGTGGTCTGAGGACAGAACGTTTGGGCTAGCTCAGGAGCTAGAGATTCCTGGAGGAGAGGGCAGCTGTGACGTGAGCTAGACCTTAAGATTAAAATCTGTGAACAAGGAACCTGTGGAGATGCATTTGGTGGGAGACTGTGTGCAGACTGAAAATTAGTCTGACAGTGATGGGCAGAATATTGCTAACACAAGCAGGAGGAGGATCCTCAGTATGTGGTGGTCACCTTCAGCACAGCACGATGTGGTGGTCACCTTCAGTGCATGGTGCCTTGTGTTGTGCATTATTCATTACCCTCCACATTCTCCATAGTAAGTGTCTTGTTATTTTGGGAACCAAGATTTAAAAAAGCAAAAATATTATCTGGGCTCAGAGGTGAAAAGCCTGACACTGGATGGACAGTGAGACTAGAAGAAGGACAATCATTAGAAGCATGAAGAGGAGGCCACCAAGCACCTAGGGGCAACTGTTTATTCCTTAAAATTTCATGTGAGCATCCCTTTCTGCTGGGAGACCTCTGGGTAAATGTCCCCTGCCCTCCTCTTCTTGGGCCTCATTAGCACATAGCCTAGTACCTGGCACCAAAAGGCGCTATGCAGACATCTGTCAAAGGCTGAAGGATGTTGAAAAAGAGTAGCTTCGAAGGAGGCTGGGGTTTCTGAGTGGTAGCCAGTTTGGCAAGGAAGGTCTGAAGGTGTTTTAAAGTGTCATGAGTTTGTCACCAAGGCAGGGGCATCTCATTGTTAAAGCAAACAGAAGAAGAAAGGCTGGAGCTAGGAATGAAGATGACTTTTTACTTCACAGAACTAGAACTGATCCCTCTCTGCAGTGTCATGTGGTTATCTATGCTATACCTGTCTTAGTCATCTAGAGCTACTATAAGAGAAATGCCACAAGTGGGTGGCCTTAACAAATAGAAATTCATTCTCTCACAGTCTGACAGGCTGAAAATCTAATTTCAGAAGCTCCTAGTCCAGAGGAAGGGTTGATGAAAAGGCTGATGGAGAAATTGCTCAAGGAAAAGATTTTCTCTTTTAGCCTTTGTCATCAGTCTTCCACTGGGCTGTGAGCTTCTCTGCACAGGGATCCTAGGTCCAAAGGAGTGCTGTGCTGCTAGCACTGCTTTCTTGGTCCTATGACGTCCCTCAGCCTCTGCTCACTTTTCTCTTTTATATCTCGAGATTGCCTCAAGACACAAGCCAATCTTATAGGTTAAGTCCTGTTTCACGAATATAACTGTACCCCTCTTTCCATTAACATTAAAAAAAAAAAAGATAAATCTGTTGCCATCCAGTCATTCCTATTCCTAGTGACCTTGAAGGACAGAGTAGAACTGCCTCACAGGGTTTCCAAGGAGCACCTGTTGGCTTTGAACTGCCGACCTTTTTGGTTAGGAGCCATAGCTCTTAACCACTAGGCCATCAAAGTTTCTCTTTAACACCATAGAAGCAGGATTTGCAACATATGGGAAAATCACACAATACCAGGAGTCGTGATGCAGCCACATTGATAAACACATTTTGGGGGGTGGGGTGGAGTGGGGTGACGTTATTCAATACATGACAGCACTCTTTCCACTGAGGCTGCCAGGGGCTCCTGCAATGAGATTAGGTGGGCTGGTAGACTTGAGGTCTGGCTCAGTCCTGCTCCTGCCCCTCCTTTTGGCTATGGTGGGGTTAGACTGGATGTGTCGACATGGGCAGCTGGCACCTCTGCTGAACCTGTACTTAAGCTCAGCACAGGAGCTGCCAGCAGCTGTTTGGCATCAAAACCAGCTTATTGCTTGTTAGCGATGATCCGACAGAGGACAAGAATACAAGCAAGCCACCAGTTCTTGGAATGCCTACAAGCTTTCCCATATTTCTCAGTTAGGACATTTTTAATCTGAATTCAAAAGTGTATCCCATGTCATTTGATTTAGAAAGTGAAATAGGGAAAAGAAGTTTTGGCTTTACACTGAAAACTCGTGAATTCAAATTCATGGAATTAAATGGGGACAGAATTGTGTTATGTTGTCTGACTCAAGGCAGTTTCTATAAAGGAAACTTCATGCTCTTTGGTAGGAAAAAACTTCAAATGGTGAGACTTTTTATTGCGCAAAAAACAGTGGTTGGATAAAAGGCTCATTAGGTACCAGAGAGGAAGTCTTAGATATGACATCAGCCTAGCAGATCTATCAAGAATGGCAGAAGTTGGTGGGCACAGACCATGCCCTGCATGCTACCCGCACTGACTCCAGAGTGGGCTTCAAATGGGTCAGTGGGGGATGCTTGAAAGTTTGACCCATCTCCTTACCTTTATTTCAGATCATCAGAAAAGCCCTTACTGAAGAAAAACATGTCTCAACAAAAACATCAGCTGCAGACCTTGTGACGGAAACTGATCACCTTGTGGAAGATTTGATTATTTCTGAGCTGCGAACACGGTTTCCTTCACACAGGTGGGTGTATTCTTGGGAAAGACACCTCATAGCACCCTGCCACATGCATAAACAAAGCCAGGGTCCAACAGAGAGAAGCTATGTTGTGAGTTGATGAGGGGTAAACATATAAAACAAAGGTTTATGGTCAGAGACTTGATATGCGACTCGACGGCACTTGGCATTAACCAAACGGACCATAGGTTTTCGCTCTTTGGTTGTTGTCATTGTTGTTAAAGCAGACAGAAGAAGAAAGGCCAGGACTGGGAATGGAGATGACTTTTTATTTCACAGGTCCACTGTGTGGTGTGTGGTCCTTAGCCAGTGGTCAGTGATAAACCCCTGGTGGTGGTTATGGTTGTGTGTCAGTTTGGCTGGACCATGATTCTCAGTGATTTGACAGTTATGTAATGATGTAGTTATCCTCCATTGATGGGATCTGATGTGATCATCCAATCAGTAGTAAAAGTGGTTTCCTCTGGGGTGTGGCCTACATCCAGTATATGTGTGCTTTATCAGAATGTCCATAAATATACATATATACATATATATGCACATATGTGCATATATGGCAGGGTGCAGAAAACAGTGGTTGGATAAAAGGCTCATTAGGTACCAGAGAGGAAGTCTTAGATATGACATCAGCCTAGCAGATCTATCAAGAATGGCAGAAGTTGGTGGGCACAGACCATGCCCTGTGTGCTACCCACACTGACTCCAGAGTGGGCCTCAAATGGGTCAGTGGGGGATACTTGAAAGTTTGACCCACCTCCTTACCTTTAGCAAGCAAGCAAGCAAGCAAGCAAGCAAGCAAGCAAGCTTTATCAGAATGTCCATAAATATACATATATACATACATATGCACATATATATATGTGCATATACATATATATGCACATATATATATATGTATATTTATGGACATTCTGATAAAGCCTTCTTGCTTGCTCTGGATCCTACATCCTGCATCATCAACTGACCTCCACTTCTTGGGACTTGAGCCAGCTGCCTGCTGTATTGCCTGCTGATCTTAGGATGTGTCAGCCTCCACAGGCTGTGAGCCAGTAGCTTGCCCTCGTGCCTACCAATCTTAGATTCATTAGCTCCTGCAACCTGTAAGTCAGCAGCTTTCTATATCACCTGCTGGTCTTGGATTTGTCAGCCCCTGGAACTGGGTGAATCCAGAAAAGCCTCCAGCCGGATGCCTGACCCATGGACTTGGTGCTTGCCAGCCTCTGTAACTACATGAGCCATTTCCTTGAGATAACTCTCTCTCTCTCTTTCTCCCTTCCTCTGTATAAGATCCATTGCCATCAAGTCTATTCTGACTCGTAGCTGCCCTATAGGACAGAGTAGAACTCCCCCACATGGTTTCTAAGGAGCAACTGATAGATTTGAACTGCTGGCGTTTTGGTTAGCAGCTAATGCTTAACTACTGTTCCACGAGGGGCTCCGTGCATGTGCGCGCATGCATATGTGTATGTATACACACTAGTTTTGCTTCTCCAGAGAACCCACTTGTCCAGGTGACAGCTGAGCACAGGACCTGTATTCTCTCCTGGGTGTCAGAGGGCATGTGTAAGGATGCTTCTCTCTCTTCTCTCTGGGGGCTCCTCCTTCCTATGGAGTTCTATAGAACATATTTTGAGAACCACTGCCTTTGAGGCAAGGGGTCATTGTCATTCCTTACTTAGAATTAACTAAAGAGGTTGGATTCCTAAAACTAGAATACCAGTTATTGGATTTCTAGGTATAGACTTTTGTAGCTGTCAGATCCCATGTTTATATGTACTTACGTGGCAGAAATACACAAGGCAGCTGTCCTTGGCACCCATCTGGCAAATGCCAAAGAAGCAATACAGAGATACTGTAGGTTCAGTTACAGACAACTGCAGTAAAGCAAATATTGCAATAAAGGGAGTCACACAGAATTTTTTTGTTTCCTAGCACATGTAAAAGTTATGGTTACACTGTAGTGTCTTCCATTAAGTATGCAATAGCATTCTGTCTTAAAAAACAACATATGCATACTTTAATTAAAAAAACTTTATTGCCAAAAAATGTTAACCATCATCTAACCCTTGAGCGAGTCATAACCTTTTTTTCTAGGGAAGGGTCTTTCCTTGATGTTGATGGCTGCTGACTAATCAACATAGTGGTTGCTGAAGGTTGAGTGGCTGTGGCAATTGTCTAAAATACGGGAACAGTGAAGTTTGCCACATCGCTTGACTTCCTTTCATGAGGAGTTTCTCTGTAGCATGTGGTACTGTTTGATAGCATTTTGCCCACAGTGGAGCTTATTTCAAAACTGGAGTCTGTCCTCTCAAATCCTGCCACTGCTGTATTACCCACGTTTTGTAATAGTCTGATCTGAATCCTTTGTTGTGATCTCAACAGTATTCACAGTATCTTTACCAGGAAGAGATTCTGTCTTAAGAAACCACTTTCTCTCCTTACCCATAAGAAGCAAATCCTCATCCATTAAAGTTTTATCATGAGATTGCAGCAATCCAGTCCCATCTCCGCTTGTAATTCTAGTTCTCCTGCTATTTCACCACATCTGCCATTACTTCTTCCACTGAGCTCTCTTTGGGGGTTGAAATTAACATTTTCCAGACTCCTGTTAATGTCGATATTTTGACCTCCTCCTGTGAGTCACATATATTCTGAACGGCATCTAGAATAGTGAATTCTTTTGAGAAGGCTTTCAACTTCTTTTGACTAGATATATCAGAGAAATCACCGTTGATGGCAGCTATATCCTTACAAAATGTGTTTCTTAAATAATAAAACTTGGAAGTTGAAATTACTGCTTGATCCATGGGCTGCAGAATGAATATTGTGTTAGCAGGCATGAGAATAACATTAATCTCCTTGTTTAGCCCCGTCAGAGCTCTTGGGTAACCAGGTACATTGTCACTGAGCAGTGATATTTTGAAAGGATTTTTTTTTTCTGAGCAGTATGTCTCAACAGTGAGCTTACCATACATATTCAGTACACCGTGTTGTAAACGGATGTGCTGTCATCCAGACTTTGCTGTTCCATTTATAGAGCACAGGCAGAGTAAATTTAGCATAGTTCTTAAGGGCCCTAGGATTTTTGGAATGGTAGATGAGCACTGGCTTCAACTTAGAGTCGTCAGGTACATCAGTCCTTAACAAGGAAGTCAGCCTGTCCTTTGAACCTTTTTAAGCAGTGCCTTCTCCCCTCTGGCTGTGGAAGTCTTAGACGGCATCTTCTTCCAATATAAGGCTGTTCTATCTATACTGAAAATTCTGTTACATAGTGTAGCCGCCTTCATCAGTTATCTTAGCTAGACTCTTTGAATAACTTGTTCCATCTTCTATACTAGTAGCACGTTTTGCTTCTCCTTGCACTTTTATGTTATGGAGATACTTCTTTCCTGAAACATCTTGAAGCAACGTCTGCTAGCTTCAAAATTTTCTGGCCATGTCACCTCCTCTCCATAGAATTAAAGAGAGTGAGGGCCTTGCTCTGGATTAGGCTTTGGCTGAGGTGAATGTTTTGATGATTTGATCTTCTATCCAGACTAATAAAGCTTTCTCCCTGTCAACAATAGGGCTATTTGACTTTCTTAGGCATACGTGTATTCGCTGGAGTAGCGCTTTAATTTTTTGCGAGAACTTTTCCTTTGCGTTCACAATTTGGCTGTTTGATGCAAGAAGCCTACCTATCAGCCTACCTCAGCTTTCAGCCTGCCCGCTTCACTAATAATTTCGAACTTCTGGTTAAAGTGAGAAATGTGTGGTTCAATTCTTCCCTTCATCTGAACACCTAGAGACCATTGTAAGGTTGTTAATTGGCCTAATTTCAACATTGTCATGTTTCAGGGAATGGGAAGGCCCAAGAAGAAGGAGAGAGATGGGGAAGGTCATTCGGTGGAGCAGTCAAAACACACACATTTACCAGTTAAGCTCACCATCTCACATGGGTGCAGTTCCTGGCACCCCAAAGCAGTTACAGTCATAACCTGAAAAATCACTGATCACACATCACTGTATCAGATACGATAATGATAAGAACATTTGAAATATTGTGAGAATTACCAAAGTGTGACGTGGGGACACAAAGTAAGCACATGCTGTTGGAAAAATGATGCTAATAGACATGCTGGACATAGGGTTGCACAAACCTTCAATTTGTGAAGAAAGCAGTATCTGCAAAGTGCGATAAAATGAGGAATGCCTGTACATTTTTCTCCTGTGAATGGTTTAGTGAACTGAAGGTAAGCTTGTATAAGAACACATCCGTTCTTTTTTCTTCTGTTACAAGAACGGCAAGACTTGATCTCGCATACTTTGGACAGGTTATTAGCCCTGGAGAAAGACATCATGCTTGGTAAAGGACGCAGGCAGTGAGATGCCTCAATGAGATGGTCTGCAACAGTGACTGCAACAGTGGGCTCAAGTATAACAATAGTTGTGAGGATGGTGCAGGACCGGGCAGTGTTTCATTCTGTTGGACACAGGGTTGCTATGAGTCAGACCTGACTTGATGGCGCCTCACAACATCCTTCTAACTGCTTCAGTTATCTCAGGGTTATCAATCTCTCTCTTTGAAATTCTCTCTGCCAATGGGTTGTTTTGTTGACAGCCCTTGTGTTTACGTTTCTGTTTTTTCCTGTTTTTTTTTATATCATTTTGAAGTCCGGATCCCTAGTATCTGTTATAATATTTATAAGCTGTGAAATGGTTATGATTTTTTAACTTATTAAAAGTTAAATGGCAACAGCAAAAGAATTTATCACACAACTTGCTTTTATCCTTTAAGGGAAGAAACTTACACTGTCCAACCTGCTATTTATAGGTACTTCATGAACTATTTTGCTACTTGAGGTTACTGTAATAATGATCCTTGTGGATAGGACCAACTAGTAACACCATTTGTGATGGAGTCCACTCCAAGGCAAGGCAACCTGTGTGTGTCAGAGTGGAACTATACGCCATAGGATTATCAGTGGCTAATTTTGGGAAGTATATTACCAGCTCTTTCTTTTTCATTGTGTTTTAAGTGAAAGTTTACAATTCCAGTCAGTTTCTCATACAAAAACTTACACTTTGCCATGTGATCCTGCTGCTGTCCCCTCAATGACAGCATGGTCCTCCCCTCCACTCCATTATTTTCCATGTCTAGGGAACCAGCTGCTGTCCCCCTCTGTCTTCCCATCTCACCTCCAGACAGAAACTGCCCAGTTAGTCTCACGTGTCTACTTAAACCAAGAAGCATACACCTCACTAGTGTCGTTTTATACTTACATACTAGTTCAGTCTTTGTCAGAAGAGTTGACTTCTAGATGGTTTCAGTTCTGGGCTAACAGAGTCTGGGAGCTATGTCTTCTAGGGACCCTCCAGTCTATCAGGCCATCAAGTCTGGTCTTTATTTACTAGAGTTAAAAGTTCTGCAGCCCCCGTTTCTCCCTCTCCATCAGGGAGTCTTTGTTGAGTTCCCTGTAAGGGCAGTCTTTAGTGGTAGCAAGGCACCATCTAGTTCTTTTGGTCTCATCATGATGTGCTCGCTGGCTTATGGAGCCCTTTCTGACTCTTGGGCTCATACTTTCCTTGTGTCTTTGATGCTCTTCTTTCTCATTTACTCCAGATGGACTGAGATCAAATGATGCTTCTTAGATGCTTTTACAACCCTAGATGCCACTCACCAAAGTGGTATGCGGAACATTTTAATAAACTTTGTTATGCCAGTAGACCTAGATGTCCCTTGAAACCATAGTCACCAGACTGCCCACCTGCTGCTCTGTCCCTTGAGGTGTTTGGTTTTATTTAGAATATTTCCAAGCCTTGAGTTCAAGTCCACGTTTGCTGACTTCTCATCTACTGTGTCTTGTCCCTCCCTTCACCTACAATAATTCTTGTCAGTTATCTAACTAGGTCCCTGTTTTTTTTCCATGATCTTGATTGACTACCCCTCTCCTTCATATCCCCCTTGTAAACATCAATGAATGTTTTCTTCTGTATTTAAACCTATTCTTGAGTCCTTATAATAGTGGGCTCATACAATATTAGTCCTTTTTCAGTTGCTGAATTTTCACTCAGCATAATGTCTTCCAGATTCTTTCATGTTATATTTTTCAAATTCATCATTGTTCTTCATCATTACATAATATTCCATTGTCTGAATATACCATAGTTTGTTTATCTGTTCTTCCATTGAAGAACACCTAGGTTCATTCTATCTTTTTGCTGTTGTGGACAGTGCTGTCATGATCATTGTTGTGCATGTGTCTAGTTGTGTGGCAGCTCTTATTTCTCTAGAATATATTCCAAGAAGTAGGATTGCTAGATCATATGGCATTTCCATTCCTAGTTTTTTAAGAAAGCATCAGACCTCTTACTGGAGGAAGGGGAGTGGGTAGAGAGGAGGGGAAAGGAGACTGTTGGAAGGTTGGGACATGTATGGAGCAGAGAAGAAGAGTGTGCTGTCACCGGGTAGGGGAGCAGTGGAAGCTGCACATAGGTTAGCATGTAAATTTATATGGGAATGTACATTTTCATTCAATCATGATAAAAAATAAATAAATAAAATAAAATTTTAAAAAATTAAAAGGAAGCATCAAATTGATTTCCAAAGTGGTTATACCATTTTACAATCCAACCATCAGTGCATTAAGTGTTCCAGCCTCTCCACATCCTCTCCAACACTTATTATTTTGTATTTTTTTTTTGATGAATACTAGCCTTGTTGAGGTAAGATGGTATCTCACTATAGTCTTAATTTGTATTTCTCTAATGGCTAATGATGATGAACATTTTCTCATGTGTCTGTTAGCCACCTGAATGCCTTCTTTGCCAAAATGTTTGTTCGTATCTTTTGCCAATTTTTTAATTGGGTTGTTGGTCTTTTTATTGTTGGGGTTTTGCAGTGGCTTGTAGATTTTAGAGATTAGATGCTGGTAGGATTTGCTGTAGCCAAAATTTTTTCCCCAGCATGTAGGTTGTCTTTTTACTCTTTTGGTACAGTCTTTGGATGAGCATTTAAGTGTATGATATTTTTCCCTGTCTTTGTTTTATTATTATTATGATTGAATGAAAATGTACATTCCCATATAAATTTGCATACTGGCCTACATGCAGCTTCCACTGCTCTCCATGCATGGTGACAGCACACTCGTCCTCTCTGCTCCATACATATCTTATCTTCCCAACAGTCTCCTGTCTTCTTCTCTCCACCCATTCCCCTTCCTCCAGTATGAGGTCAACAGGACAACCTCCTGTAGATGCCTAGAACCATAAAGTGCCCATACAATATGATCACTCTGTGTCACCAAGTCCAGTCCACTGCTGTCTGAAAAGTTGACCTTCATTATGATTTACGGACAGGGGCAGCCTCTGGCCCCTGGACCATCAGTTGTGGTCTTTTAGTGGAGATCTCAGGGTACACCCCTATCTATACTTGTGTTGCCAGTGAGACTCAACTTAGTAAGCTCCATTGTGGCTATCGCTGGTGGTAGCTGGGCACCATCTGGTTCTTCTGGTCACAAGTCGATGTAGGTATCCACTCACATGAGTCTGTCTTCTGGATTCTCTTTCCCCCATGTTGTTATGGACCTTGGTGATCATCCGTTCCTGCTAAGTTGGGACCATTTGCTGTACCCTCAGATGGCAGCTTGGTGGCTTTTAAGACCCCAGATGCCACTCACCAATGTGGGGTATGGAGAGACCTCATTAGCAAAATGCTAGTTATGCCAATTGGCCTTGATTTCCGCTGAGAGCACAATCCCCGGCCCCCAGCCCCAGCTACTCTGTCCTTGCAATATTGGGTTAAGATGGGAGGAGTACATAAGTTTTGTTGAAGTCCCGTTAATACTGATCTTCTTACTAATGTGTGCTGTAACCAATTTCACCCAACCAAATTTCTAACAACTATCCAACCTAAACCCTACCCCCCTTGCCCTCCTGTCCTCCCCACCCTTTCAGCCATTAAAGAGTCTTTTCTGTTATGCATGAGTCTACTTTTAAGTTCTTATCGTAGGGATCTCATACAATATTTGGCCTTCAGTCGCTGACTACTGTCACTCAGCATAATGTCCTCCAGTTGAAACCAGGTTATAAGATGTTTCCTGCTATCATCATTGTTCTTTATCATTGCATAGTGTTCCATTGAGTATATATACCATAGTTTACCTATCCATTCTTCTGTTGTTGGGCATCTTGGTTGATTCCATCTTTTTGCTATTGTGGACTGTGCTGCGGAAAACATTCATGTTCACTATCAGTTGGTGTGAATGGAAGTATTTGATTTTTAGGAGTTCCCAGTTATCTATTTTTCTAGTGTCTGTGCATTGTTAATAATGTTTTGTATTCTGTTTATACTGTACATTAGGGTTCCCAAGAGGTCCCTATTTTTTCTTCTATGATCTTTATTGTTTTAGATTTTATATTTAAGTCTTTTTTCCATTTTGAGTTGGTTTTTGTTTATGGTGTGAGATATGAGCCTTGTGTCATTTTTTTGCAGATAGGTATCCAGTTATATCAATACCATTTGTTAAACAGACTGTCTTTTCTGTGATTTACAGATTTTGGCCTTTTGTCAAATATTGGCTGCTCATAGGTGGGTGATTTTATGTCTGGATTCTCAGTCCTGTTCTCTTGGTCTATGTGTCTGCTGTTATATAATTACCAGACTGTTTTGACTACTGCAGCAGTGTAACCGTTTCTAAAGTCAGGTAGTGTGAGGCCTCCCACTTTGTTCTTCAGTAATGCTTTACTTTCTGAGGCTTCTTCCCTTTCCATATGAAGTTAGTGATTTTTTTCTCCATCTCATTAAAAGATACCATTGGAATTTAGATTGGGATGTCATTGTATTCATAGATCACTTTAGGTAGGATAGACATTTTCATGATATCAGATCTGCTTTTCTGTAAGCAAGATAGGTTTTTCCACTTATATAGATATCTCTTGGTTTCATGCAGTAGTGTCTCATAGTTTTCTTCGATTAGGTTGGTCTTTTACATCTATGGTTAGATTTACTCTTAAGTATTTTATCTTTTGGGGGCTACTGTAAATGGTGTTGATTTGGTAATTTCCTCTTTGATTTTTTTTTTGTTGGTATAACCAACTATTTCTTAAAAGGCATCTCTAGGTGGAATTGAACTGTCATTTGCACCAGCCAGGGAATTCATAACTATTACAGATGAGGGATATTGGTCAAGTTTAGAGGCTCGGTAATGAAGTTCTAAGGCTCCCAAAGTTTCTGTCAGCACATGCTGACATTGCCTACCTGGTTGCAAGTGTTGGCAGCATGTGCTGGTTTTCTGCATTAGATCCACTGCTGTGTAAATGTGTGGAGTGGATTCTATTTGTACAGAGTAGGTTTAAGTATATACTGCTGTGTGTCATGGGATGAAGTTCATGTGCTCTGGAAGTGACCTCAGCTTCCCCCCTCCACTACTACAGTCTCAAGGGTCTCAAGGACCATCAACTTAGAGCAGTCGATTTCATTAGGATATGTATCAGGGTCACCTGGGGAGTTACTCCAAATGCTGAGGCCAGGTTTCCCTCTAAAGAAGGTCTCCAGAGACTCTGATACCCGCACCTAAACAAGAATCAGTAGTTCAGAGCTATGATTTCTGTAATATTAGAGTTGTGTGTCAGCTTGGCTGGGCCATGATTCTCAGTGGTCTGGCAGTTACGATGTAGTTTGGCAGTCATGTATTGATGTAATCACCTCCATGATAACATCAGATATAATGGGATCGCCTCTGTGATGGGTGATCTGCTACAGGTCACCTACTACAGGTAGTCAATAAGTTCAAAGAGCATTTCCTTGACAGTGTAGCTTGCAATGACTATAGGCGGGCTTTCTGGTAAGGCTAGTGGGATTTTGCTCACTCTGGATTCCACAGCTGGCTCCTGTTGGTCTTCTCTCCAATTTTTGGGCCTTGAGCTATCAGCTTACGTGCTGTCTTCCTTGAAGTTTGGGGGTTCATCAATCTTCCTACTCTGTGAGCCATAGTCCTCCTGTTTTAGCTGCTGATGGAAGGTTCACTCGCTCCTGTAGCTACATGAATCATGAGTAGCCTATGTCCTAAGCCACAGATTTAGGCCATTCTAGCCTGTACAACTGTTTGAGCCATTTCCTTGATATAAATCATTTATGTATATGTTTATACACTACACTGGTGTTGCTGTTTTGTTTCCAAATCTATTCCACAAGCAAGGGCTAGTCCAGTCCCTGCTTTCATGAGCTTGCAGCAGAGCACACCAGCATGGGAATATGAGGAGCTGTTAGGACTTGATGGCTCCTCAGTCAGGCACCTCCTCTTTGCCTCATCTGTTTTTGGCTCGGAGGAAAAAGTTGGGATGAGGGCTGGAGGCTACTAAGTTGCTGCTCCATTCTTCTCTCAGTTTTCCTAAAAAATTCAAATTAAAGTGATAATTTTTTTCAGCATGTATATGTAAAACTTTTTGTTTGTTTTTTTTTGCTTATGACTAAGATTAGAATGTATCAGAATCTTGGCCATTTAATTGTATTGTAGTTCATAGAGAAATTTATCGATTTCTGATGAGAAAATATGCATTGTAAAATAATGTGTTGTGATTTCTCTGCATTCAAAGCATTTAAATGTACCATTAAAGACATGGTTGCATAGGAGTGCCTATCACCCTTTCTTGGAAGGACTTTATTAATGTAGATCCTTACATATTCTTAGTCTTTTATGAAGTATTAAAGATAGATTGCAACTGGTTTTTTAAATATTTTTTTTAAATATTTAAATAAATATTTTTTATTTTTAAATATAATATTTAAAACAACTCGGTGTGGGCTCCTTTGTTGTTTTGTTTTACTCCTCTTTGAAATCTGAAGTCTGGTCCCTGGTGTGGGAGACAGGAGCTTTCTAGATCAAAGAACCATGAGGTGTGAACTCACTTCTGAGTGAGAGCTGGCCACAATCTCCTCTGAGGTTCTATGTCAGCTTCAACACATTGTGGTGGTGACAGAAAATGAACCACGACATCAAGGTTAGGATTTCTACAGGCAAAATCTTTGTAGCACTGTGCCAGCACTGGCCACATTAGCCCTGGCTGTGTTGATGCTCAAGCCTGTTTTCAGTTGATAATTTTAAGTTAGTTCTAAGTTGCAAGTCAGTGTCATGCATGTGTGTGCACATCTATGTGTGTAGGGGTGTGAGTGTGTCTATATGTGTGAGTGAACAGGGAAGAGAGGCAGAGTCTTGGCTTTAGATCCTAAGCTGTGTTGACTTGAATCCCTCTGAAATCAACAGACCATGGGACTCTGCTGGTCCCTGCTACTTGCGTTGATTTTGTGAATTCTACAGATATCTGAAGTCAGAAAAGAGATTCTCTACCTCAGAGAACAACTGAGTTGAGGATTTTTGCAAACTTCTGTTTTCTGGGCATGTATGCATTGTTTACCTGAGCTAAAGCGGCCATACTTCTGGGCCTTTGAATTGTACTGGAGCAGTGTTCAGGTATCAGTAGTATTGCTGAAGCTGTGTAAACTCTTCATGTCCGCTTTTGCTAAAAAGCCTTGTTGAAGGTGATCTCAGTTGGCGTAGGTGAAGGGAAGGGGACAGCAGCGGTAGCTGCCTAGCTGGTGCAGCCCCTTCTCTGCCTGGTCTGGGATGGCCAGGGACATGTGGGTTGTCCACCTAGGGAGCCCTGTGCCCTGCACTGAGCCAAGCCTGAAGTGACAATTCTTGAATGAATCAGACAGCATGTCAGCAGAATCTTCATGTGGACACATTGTCTCCCTGCCTTCTAGGTGAATGTTTGCTTCAGTCCTTGCTCCTGCTGTGTGTGGTGAGTTTTCATGCAGCACTGGCCCAGAGGTTGCTGGGAGCTGATGTCTTGTGAAGATGGGGTAGAACTGACATCATCTGTTCTTCATGAACTGAGAGCATAATGGCTCTAGCTACATGTAACAAATTAAATTGATGAGCTAGAAGAAATAAAGTCCTAGATGCAGTTCACTGTCAAAGCTAAAGGGAGTGGTTGGTACAACTATTTAAGTAGGCAGAGTAGAGTTAAAGTATGTATCATTCTAATATGCTACTAAGCTTTTCACCTTAACCCACTCACTCTGTGTTCCTCTTCTACATCACGTAGGCTGTGAAATGTTCTTTGGGTTTCCTAGATTTAGTCACAGGCATTTTTTCCCTTTGTATGGTGAGTTCTATGTAGATAGATCAATGACTTCCATTAAAGACTTCATTATTTCCCACGTTCATCCAAGTGAATGTCTGCAGGGGGAACTTACCTCCCCCTCTGTTGAGAACTGGTAAGTGTTCTCTGTCTTTCCTTAGGGATTCGCTTTCCCCCTGAAGAATATCAGGTGTAAATAGACAAAGGATCCACATCCTTTGCCACGTACCCAGGCAGTACTTTCTGGCACTTCCAGAGGCTGGCTGTGGTGCACGCCTCTATAGCCTCCCACAGGCCCTGCCCAAACTTCTGTCCTAAGAAGGAAGCAGTAGGAAAATGACCCCTGTTTACTCCGTCTGCTTTCTCAGCTGGGCTAATAAGCAGAGTACAGAAGGTGAGTAGAAAGGAGGAGAGCTCCAGGGCACAAATAATCAACTGCAAAAGTTCAGGGTTCATCATAGTAATTGGAGTTATTTCCACCAGAAATGTCATACAAAACAAAAGCTGTTAGCCAGAAGTGTCACGATTGTTGCTGCAAAGACAAGCTCTGTGGCAAGCCCTGTGGACAGTGTTGCAAGTGGCTTTCTTGTGGCAAACAGCCCTTGTGTTCCTAAGGGTCATACAAGCCCACTCAGTGAGTGGACAAGTGGCCTTGTACTGCTCCAGGGTGGCTAGGAGGTGATGCTGCAGACAGGCCTTCCCTCCTTTGCTGCCCAGAGACGCATGTGTTCCTCTTCAGTTTCAGGAGATACCAGCTTATTGCTTCAACTCAAGTCTACAAAGGGAAGTTCTACTTCCTTAGTTTCCTGGGAACTTATCTTTGTACTTGAGTCATTACTATTTCCTTCCAGACTTGAGCGATATCTTTTTGCTTCTTTATGTTAACATTATGTCTGGTTCAGACTTTGGCAGTTATTGCCACTCTGTGTGTTTTACTAGGGAGTGGATCTGTTTTCTTTAAACACAAAACCCCATCTATTTCAGGAAAAGAAAACCATGCAGCCACAGAAGAAAACATTAAAAAAAGATGTAATTCCCTATGTCTTTAGTGAAGAAAAGTGGCAAGCTAGTGCCACTTACTTTACCTTTTAGCAGAGCAGCCCTTTGTACAGTGTTACTACTGGGATAACAAGTTTTCAGTGCCTGCCCAGCATGGCCCATTGCTCATCAGGCCCTTATCTCAGCCTCGGTTCTGTACAGACTTGTTTGGGGAATACCAGCCCCTGGAACAGGACTCTGGCTGCTAGGCTGTGTGTCCAGCCAGCCCACGGTCCAAGATGTCACTCGAAGTGTCTTTACTGGAGCATTCAGTCCATTCACCTTCAATGTCATTATTGATAGGTATGTGTTCAGTGCTGCCATTGTGATATGTTTGTTTTTGAGTTGATGTTTTCTCTGTTGTTCTTATTAATCTGTTCTGCGACCTTCTTCTTTGTGAGTTCATTTTTCACCTTTTTCAGGGTTGGTTTTGTGGTTGTTGAGACTCCTGTATTACATTTCTTGATACGGTATGTTGCTTCTTTATTGTGCTTTACAGCTCCCCCTATGATCCTGCTTAATAAACTATATATAACCCCAATTTTGATTGCTACCAGTCTTGTCAACTTCCTCTCCATCTGGAAGGACTATAATGACTGTAGTATACTCCTCTTTTTAATATGATGATATCATAGTTTACATGATATGATCACTAGATCGTTTCTGTCACTATTATAGCTTTGGTTGTGTTTGGAGCCTTCCCTAACTGTGGAAAGGATTCTGGATAATGTGTCCTTTGAAAATACAAGGTTAACAGTTTTGTTCTTCCAAGCCAAGAGATTCTTTCAGTATTTCTTGTATGTTTGGTTTAGTTTTTACAAAGTCTCTGAGTTCCTGTTTATCTGTGAATGTCTTAATTTCATTTTCATATTTGAAAGATAGTTTTTCAGGATATGTAATTCTTGGTTGGAAGTTCTTATCCTTCAAGGCTTTGAATGTGTCATGCCACTGCCTCCATGCCAGCATGGTTTCTGCTGAGAAATCCGATGAAAGCCTACAAGGTTTCCCTCTGAATGTTAGCTTTGCTTTGAATCTTGCTGCCTTTAAGAGTTTCTGCTTATGTTTCATTTTGTTAAGCTTGATTATAATATGTCTTGGAGTCTTTCTTTTGAGATCTATATTGGGTGGTGTATGATATGCATCTCAGATGTCTATATTCTCTTTATGATTTCTGGGAAGTTTTCTGTCAGCAGCTCAGCCACAATACTCTCTGTGTTCTCAGGTGTCCCACCCTGTTCAGGAACTCCAGTTAATCATAGATTGTTCTTCTTAGTAGAGTCCCACATGCTTCTTAATGCGTCTTCATTTTGCTTGTTTCTTTTTTCTGATTTCTCCTCATAGAGGCCGGAGTCAGTGGCTCTGTCTTCCAAACCAGAAATTCTCTTTTACATTTGTTCCATGGCTTTGAGTTGAAGTTTCTGTGTCTTTGATTTTGTTCTTGATCTGTTGGATTTCCGAGTACTGATGGTCCATCAGATTGAACAGCTTGCGTAATTTTTCGTTTTGCTCTGCTGCATTTTGTATAAGGTCTAGGTCGCCATGAGTCGGATCTGACTCAATGGCACTTGGCTTGGCTGACAGGGCTCTCTATATGATCCTTTTGTATTCACCTTCTGATAGTTTCAGAAAAGCTTCTTCATCTGAGAAGTTCTGAGGTGGTTTCTTTTGGGGGCCTTCTGATGCCATTGGTGACTTTCGGGTTACTGTCCTCTCCAATGTTTGCTGCTTTTGGGGCTTCATGTGGGTCAGCAGAGGCTGGGAGATATGCTGTGAAGGTGTACCACAGTTGTTTCTGTAGGCTGTCTTAAGATGACAAGTAAAAAGTATTTGGCAACTTCCAAAGTCACTCAGGTTTCCAGGTGTATATGTCCCTTTTCCCAGCTGGCAAAGTAAGCACCTCTATATTGAACACCAGATATTATAAACTAGCTCAAAATACAGAAAGGCTATTGGCCTGCTGGCCTCTGCTGTTGGGCCCCAGCTGTAGGCGATACTGTGTAGAATTCTGCTTTTCTATTGAAAAAGCAGTCTCTTCTAGGTAGGAACTGCCTCTCAGCCCAGGAATTAGGTCCAGCTGAGGCTTCCATATGCATGACCCTGCCTCCCAGCAAAACAAGATGGCATCCTGCGTAAGTTCGCCAGCCAGCCGGGACTAGACTCCCGGTGGAAAGAGAGACCAACAATGCCGAAATTCCCAGAGTCCACAGCCTCTGCCGCTGGCCCCTGGCCCCAGGCAACACTGTGCAGAACACCACCTCCCTGCTAGAAAAGCGCTCCCCACCCAGCAGGATCCACCTCCCAACCAAAGAACCAAGTCTGGCCGGGGCCTCTGCCTGGGCTTCTCCATTTCCCGATAGGCCAGAGAAGCCGAGGTGTATAGAGTCTAGAGCCAGGCTCCCAGAACCTGGCAATTACACTTGCTGGTCCCACCAGCAGTGTGTCCAAGACCAGCAGCTAGTCAAGTCCCAGACGGAAGAAGAAAAAATTGAAATGGTGAGTTACCTTTGGTCTGTGCAAGCCTGTGCTTGTCAACAGTGGGGTCAGTGAAAAAGAGGTTTTGCATTCATTGGTATGAAGTCCAAATTAACAGCTCTATGCCACATCCCAGGGCTCACCAGGTGTCCAGAAGCCTCCATTTAACTATCATTTCAAGTCTTGCTTTCCAGATAGATTTAGGGAGATGTGTGCATTTAGTCTGCCATCTTGACATCGCCTCCTCTAGCCGGCCCATGGTAGTGATTTTTGGAATCCTTTACTAACTTCCCACCAGAAGCACATGGAGGGAAGTGATGGTAGACAGGCCATTCTCAGATGGAGAATAGGTTGTGGACAAAGTGGCCTAAGTCCCCCACGTCTTGTAGGCTCTGTCTACCAGCTAGGCTGTGCACTTCCCAGGGGAAGGTTTTGCCTCCAGCACCCCGTAGGCAGAGTGCTGTTTCCAGGGGTGTAGGTCTCAGTTGTGTGCCCAGTGTGACCCATCATCCCACATCTGGTTTTTGCATCCCATTCATGGAAAGCAAGTGAGTGGAATACAGGGAACTGGGGATAAGAGGTAGGGACAGCACCTGAGAGTGATGTATGAACCTCAGTGAACACAGTGGTGTGCTTCTGACAGTTATCTATAAAGTTGAGGCCGGGCACTCTGTGGTGTATCAAGAACCTATGTCCCCTGATCTGTGAAATGGAACAGTGGCCACCATGTTGCTGAGGGATAAAGGTGTATTATATAAGGCACATCTGTGTTGTAGACTGGGACAACTCTGCCTGATACCATGTCCTGCTCTGTCCACTGCAGTAGCCACTCACCACATGGGGCTACTGAGCACCTGGAATGTGACCAATGTGACTGAGAAAATGAATGTTGACTTTCATTTAATTTTAATTACTCTGAGTAGTAGCAGCCACTGCTCTGGGTTCCACTGTGCTTTGATGACACTCACTATGGACTGGAGGAAGAAGGGAAACCAAGAAAGAGTTAAAGAAGACTGCCCCGTTTGGGTCCAAGCCCTTGCTGGGATTGATGCATTAGAGACTATGGGTACTCCCTGTCATGTAGGGTCCTTATACGATGTTGGTTATTCTAGATTCCTAGCAGGAAGGAACTGCACACTCCAATGAGGGTGACTTAAGGAGAGTTTACTTACTGAGGAACTCATGAAGAAGTAGCCAGGCATGTGCACTCCTGCAGGTGATGCAAAGCCTGAGGGGCAGCAGCAGAGCCATTGTGTCCTGGGCCTGAGGGGTAGGGGACAGAACTTGAAGAAGGATGTGTTAGAGGAGGCCCACTTTGCAGGAGTGTGGGGCACCTCAAAAGCAGAGCTGGGAAATAACTATCTCAACCCCACTGTCTCCCTGCTTTCTCACTTCCTGGGGTTCCCCTTGGTCAAATCCAAAGAGATTTGCTGTTGATATCCAGAGGACAGAGGCAGAGTGGAAGCAGCTGGGGGCTGACATGGGAGTTGTTGGCTGAGGCAGTTCTTAGCACCTCAGACTGGTGGAAGTCAGTTGGGCCCTTTTTCCACTGGTGTTTGTGCTTTCTCTGCTGTCCAGTCCTCCAGACTACGTTTAAAACAGGCTGCTGACTCTGCTTTATAAGCTCTATTTCCTGACGTTTTTCACTTCTTTGTTCTCTGTCTGGCCCATTCTGATTTCCATGATGCTTTTCTAAACTCACACGTGCACATGGAGGTGTCACTGTGCTTTCTAAATGCTGCTGCCCAGCAGGTTAGCTGACAGTTTGAAAGCAGATGCCTCTATTCAGAGAAACCATAATGAAATACCTTACTATATCTCCTTCAAAAATAAAAAAGTAGGGGAGACTTAAAGTAATTGGAAACACTCTGAGTTACTGAGAACTTTTCTTGATATTATCTGCTTTCCTAAAATCTTCCACTTCATCCTGTTTGTCACAGGTTCATTGCAGAAGAATCTGCTGCTTCTGGTACAAAATGTGTACTCACTACCAGCCCCACCTGGATCATAGACCCCATTGATGGGACCTGTAACTTTGTACACAGGTAAGCACACCACACATAACCTATACAACAGTATTTTTAATGTCCTTTTCTTTAAGTATTGTGTTTCCAAAAGAGTATTTTTTAGGCAGGAATATGTAAGCAAAAAGAAACCCTGGTAGTGCATTGGTTAAGCAGTGGGCAACCAACCCAAAGTTCAGCAATTTGAAATCACCAGAGGCTCTGCAAGAGAAAAGACCTGGTGCTCTGCTACCCTAAAAGTTACAGCCTGGGAAACCCTATGAAGTAGTTCTACTCTGTCCTATAGTGTTGCTAAGAGTTGGAGTCAGTTTTTACATAACACATAACCAGACCTATAGAAGGTTTATAATTTCATTAAAAAAGCTGATCAAAAAGTTTTCCATTTGTGAGGGACTCAGACTATGTAAAAACTCTCTAATTGTAAAACCATTGTTTATTTGTTTATGCTTAAAATATCTGTGAAGTTTAAGAAGGACCCCTTGAAGAAAGTCTTCTGAAGAAACACATAGGATTAGAAAACAAAACCAGTGAGATGGTGGTGGGGGCTGCAGACTGAGGAGTGCTTTAGCAGACAGGAGCAAACTGAGATGGGATGAGAACCCTGCCTGGAGTTGGCTGGGTGAGCTGGCTGAGCCTGACAGGCCTGGACAGGGCAGATTGCATCTAGAGAGTCTGTTTGGAGGTGGCAGTGCCGTTGGGGGTAAGGAAGGAAGAGTGGCTGAGACAGGAAGCTGCACTGGCTGTGAGGACATGACAAGGATGTGGCTACGGGGAGCTCTTGATGGGGGGAGGAGGATGTCAGACTTGAAGCTTAAAACTATGAGTGAGTGTCTAAGCCATGGATGGCCAAGGCCCCAAGGTCATACTGTTAGTGGTTTCCCAAGAGGTGGTTCTCAGACTTTAACATAGGTAAGAATCCCCGACAGAGTGAGGAAATATGAAATAATATCATATATTTGACGTGCAAGCAAAATTCTGCTGAATATAATTCAAAAGCAGCTGCTACTGTATATCAACAAGGAACTAACAAAAATTCAAGCCAGATTCAGAAGCAGCTGTGGAATTAGGGTTATCACTGCTGATATCAGATGTGCCTTGGCTGACAGCAGAGAATATCGGAAAGATATTTACCTGTGTGTTATTGATTGTGCAAAGGCCTTCAGTTGTGTGGATTATAATAAATTATGGATAACATTACAAAGAATGGGAATTCCCAAACAGTTATATTCATGAGGGGCTGTACATAGACAAAGAGTCAGTCATTTGAACAGAACAGAAGGATAATGCATGGTTTAAACTATGAAAAGGTTGTATCCTTTCGTGCACTTAGTCTGTATGCTGAGTAAATCATCTGAGAAGCTGGACTATGTGAAGAAGAACCAGCATCAGGATTAGAGGAACACCCATTAACAACCTACAGTATGCAGATGACTCAACTTTCCTTGCTGAAAGTGAAGAGGACTTGAAGCTCTTATTCATGAAGATCCAAAAACTATGGTCAGGAGGAGTCAATATGGCGGACTAAACACACACATCTCCCTAAATCTCTCTGGAAACCAAGGCCTGAATTGATAATTAAATGGAGCCTTCTGGACACCTAGTGAGCACTAGGACACAGCATAGGGCTGTCTATCTGGTCTATATGCCATTGAGCGTAAAACTTCTTGTTTGCCGGCTGACGCTTTTTTTTTCTCTGTCTTAGCCAGCAGGAGAGGCTGAGATGTGACTGGCAGCAAGGCTCAGACACACTGCTGATGAGATCAGTGAGCAGATTCGCCACATTTTGAGAGCCTGGCCTTGGAATCTGTCAAACTAGACACCTCTGACCTCTCTCAGCATCTCCGAATCTCCGCATTGAATAGCCTTTTCAAAGCTGGGCGGGGGAGCTTGTGCGAGACGCCATCTGGATTCACTGGGCGGGGGAATTTCCTATACGGAGGCCTCAGCTGGGCCTAATTCCCAAGCTGGGAGGCAGTGCCTGCCTGGAGAGCACTTTTCCGGCTGTAAAGCAGTCTTTGATGTAGAGGTGCTTACTTTGCCAGCTGGGAAGTGGGACTTGCATACCTGAAAGCCTGACTAATTTTGGAAGTTGTCGGATACTTCTTACCTTTGAATAGAGGAGTATCTGTGGTGCATCCAGATGACCTCTCTTCCAGCATTCACTGTCTCACACTATAGGGTCAGCTGATGGTTCCCCAATGACTCTATTAGTGGGGCTGTGTCTTTGCCAATCAGGAGGTGGAGACTGCTACCCCAGAGATTCCACTGAGCCCAGTCACTGGAGTACATAGAGGTGTCTGGTGATCAACTTGCATGTCAGACTGATCTTTAGATCTCGTAAAGATAACACCAGAGAAACAAAACAACCTCTAGATGCCCCAAAAGCAATGAACTTTGGACTGGAACATTAGGAAGAATTCACCGATGGCTTCAGAAGGCCCACAAAAGAAAGATCCAAAGGACTTCCCAGATGAAGAAGCCTTTCTGAAACTATTGGAGGGTGAATGCAGAAGGATTATATAGAGAGCCCTCCTAGACCTTATACAAAATGGAGCAGAGAAAAATGAAAAATTAAGGAAGCTGTTTGATCTGATAGAACACTAGTACTCTGATCAATAGCAAAATCAAAGAGAGAAAATTCAGTTCAAAGCCAAGAAAACAGAATGGAACAAACAGAAAATAGACTTTCTGACTTGAAAGACAGAGCTACTGACTCCAGCCTCTATGAGGAGAAATCAGAATAAAGAAACAAGAAAAATGAAGAAGCATTAAGAAGCATATGGGACTCTATTAAGAGGAATAATCTATGATTAACTGGAGTTCCTGAACAGGGTGGGACACCAGAAAACACAGAGATTATTGTGGCTGAGCAGCTGATAGAAAACTTCCCAGAAATTATGAAAGAAGAGAATATAGATATCCAAGATGCATATCGAACGCCACTCAATGTAGATCCCCAAAGAAAGACGCCAAGACATATCATAATCAAGTTTAGCAATGAAACACAACCAGAAATTCTTAAAGACAGCAAGATGCACAGCAAAGCTAACATTCAGAGGGAAACCTTGTAGCCTTTCATCTGATTTCTCAACAGAAACAATGCTGGCACAGAGACAATGGGAGGACACATTCAAAGCCTTGAAGGAGAAGAACTTCCCATCAGTTACGTATCCTGCAAAGCTATCTTTCAGATCTGAAAATGAAATCAAGACATTTTCAGATAACAGAAACTCAGAGACTTTGTAAAAACGAAACCAAAGCTACAAGAAATACTGAAAGAAGCTCTTGGCTTAGATGAATAAAACCATTAATTTTATATTTTAGGAGGAAATACAGGACACATCATCCAGAAATCTACTCAGTTAGAGAAGGCTTCAAACTCAGTCAAAGCTGTGATATTAAAAGAAGTGATCCAGTGACCATATAATGAAAACTATGATGTAGCACAGTCATTATAGACCTTCCAGGTGGAGAGGAAGTTAATAAGACTTGTAGTAGTTACAACTGGGTTTAAACATAGACTATTAAGGGGGATCACAGGGCAGCCACAAAGCACAGTGAAGATGCAACATATCAAATCAAGAAATGTAATACAGGAATCTCAACAACCACAAACACAACCCTGAAAAAGGTGAAAAATCAACTAACAAAGAAGAATGTCCCAGAACAGAATAAAAAGAACAACAAGCAAAACTTCAATACAAAAGTAAACGTATCACAATGGCAGCACTAAACACATACTTATCAATAATTACATTGAATGTGAATGTGCTGAATGCTCCAGTAAAGAGACAATGAGTAGCATCTCATATCAAAAGACACGACCCATCCATATGTTGCTTACAAGAAACTCACCTTAGACTTAAAGATATGCACAAACTGAAAATCAAAGGATGGAAGAATATATTTCAAGCTAACAATACACAAAGAAGAGCAGGTGTGGCAATACTAATCTCACATAAAACATATTTTAATGTAAAATCCACCATTGTGGACAAGGATGGACACTATTGCTGAAAGGTTCATACATAAGCAGGACTTAACAATATTAAATATTTATGCACCTAGTACTAGAGCATCAAAATACGTCGAAGACACACTGACTACACTTGAAAATGAGATAGATCACAATAATAATGGGAGACTTCAACACTCCACTCTCAATATTGGACAAATTGTCCAGAAAAAACCTCAGGAAAGACACAGAAGATCTTATTGCCACAATTAACCAACTAGACCTTATTGACATATACCGAATTTTCTGTCCATCAGCAGACAACTGCACCTTTTTCTCCAGTGCACATGGAACATTCTCCAGAATAGACCATATGTTAGGACATAAAGCAAATCTCAACAAAATCCATACCATTGAGTTATTGCAAAGTGTCTTCTCACACCACAGAGCCATTAAAGTCAAAATCAATAGCAGAAAACACATAGATAAAAAGTGGAACACATGGAAACTGAACAATGTCTTGCTCAAATACCCATGGATTTTGAAGAATCAAGGATGAAATAAAGAAATGTATGGATTCCAATGACAATGAAAACACTTCTTACCAGAACCTATGGGACACAGCGAAACAAGTGCTCAGCAGTCAGTTTATCTCTATAAATGCACACATCTGGAAGCAAGAAATAATCCAAATCAAAGATCTAACCCTCCAGCTTGAACAGGTAGAGAAAGAGCAACAGAGGAACCCCTCAGGCACCAGAAGAAAACAGATCATAAAGATTAGAGCAGAACTAAATGAATTAGAGAATAGAAGAAGAACTGAAAAAATTGAAAAGACCAAAAGGTAGTTTTCTGAAAAGATCAACAAAATTGACAAACTACTGGCTAAACTGTCTTAAAAAAAAAAAACAAAACAGGAAAGGAAACAAATAACCTGAATAAGAAATGAGAGGGGAAGTGTCACAATGGATCCATCAGAAATCAAAAATATCATAACAGAATACTATGAAAGACTGTACTCTAACAAATTTGAAAACCTAGAGGAAATGGATAAATTCTTAGATTCATATTCCCTACCAAAATTATCACAGGGTGAAGCAGAACAACTTAATAAACCCACCACAAAGGAAGAGATTGAAAAAGTCATCAAAAAACTGCCAACCAAAAAAGCCTGGGTCCAGATGGCTTCACCGCAGAATTCTACCAAGCTTTTAGAGAAGAGTTACCTCCAATACTACTGAGACTGTTTCACAGCATTGAAAGGGATAGAATACTCCCAAATTCATTCTATGAAGCCAACATAACCCTGATACCAAAGCCAGGGAAAGACCCAACAAAAAAGAACTACAGAGCAATATCACTCATGAATCTAGATGCAAAAACATTGAACAAAATTCTTGCCAATAGAATACAACAACATATGAAAAAAATGATTCGTCGCTACCAAGTTGGATTCATACCAGGGATGCAAGGCTGGTTCAGCATCAGAAAAACAATTAATGCGATCAACCAGATAAATAACGCAAAATACAAGAATCACCTGATTCTGTCTGTTGATGCAAGAAAGGCATTTGATAATGTCCAACACCCATTCCTTCTAAAAACTTTCAGCAAAATAGGAACAGACAGCAAGTTCCTCAATGCAGTAAGGGCCATTTATACAAAGCCAACTGCCTCTGTCCTGAGTGGAGAGAGACTGAAACAGTTCCCCTTGAGAACAGGAACTGGACAAGGATGCCCACTCTCACCTCTCCTATTCAACATTGTACTAGAAGTTCTAGCCAGAGCAGTTAGACAAGACCAAGAAATAAAGGGCATCTGCATTGGCAAAGAGAAAGTAAAAACTCCATATTTACAGATGATATGATTGTATATGCAGAGAATCCTAAAGAATCCATAAGTGAGCTACTGAAACTTATAGAAGAGTTCAGCAAGTGTCAGGATACAAGATAAACATAAGTAAAGCAGTAGGATTCTTTTATACCAACAACAATATTATTAAAGAAGAACTCACCAAATGAATACCATTTACTATCGCCCCCAAGAAGATAAAATACCTCAGAATAAATCTAACCAAAGAAATAACAGACCTTTACAAAGAGAACTACAAGACCTTACTAGAAGAAACTAAGAGAGACTTACATACTGAGAAAAACTTACCCTGCTCATGGATACAAAGACTTAACATTGCGAAAATATTTATTTTACCCAAAGTAATCTACTTATATAATGCAATCCCAACACAAATTCCTGTGACATTTTTTAGAGAGATGAAGAAACAAATCACCAACTTTGTTTGAAAAGGGAACAAGCCCTGGATGAGCAAAGTACTGCTGAAGAAGAACACGCTGGAGGCCTTTCACTATTCGACTTTAGAAGCTGTTACACTGCCACAGTTGTCAAAACAGACTGGTACGGGTACAGAAAGAGACAGATAGATCAGTGGAACAGAATTGAGACCCCAGAGATGACACGATCCTCCTGTGAGCAGTTGATATGCGACAAAGGCCCTAAGACATTAAGCTGAGGTAAAAACAATCTGTTCAATCAATGGTGCTAGCAAAATTGGATATCCATCTGCAATAAATTGAAGCAAGACCCATATCTCACATCTTATACAAAAACTTTCTCAAACTGGATAAAAGACCTAAATATCAGATCTAAAACAATAAAGCTCATCCAAGAAAATTAGGATCAACAACAGAGATTTTAATACACAACATAGACAGACTTCAAAGTCTGACAAACCACAATCAATAGAAGAGAAAATAGATAAGTGGAAACTACCAAGAAACAAACACTTTTGCTCATCCAGAGACTTTATTAACAGAATTAAAAGACTACCTACAGGATGGGAAAAAATATTTGGCAATTATATGTCAGACGAACGTCTGATCTCCATAATCTATAAGGTACTACAAAATGTCAGTAAGAAAAAGATAAATAAGCCAATTCAGTGATGGGCAAAGGAGATGGACAGACACTTCTCTTAAGAGGAAATCCAGGCAGCCAAAAATACACATGCAGACATGCTCACAATCATTAGCTATTAAAGAAATTCAAATTAAAACTATAATGAGATGCCATCTCACCCCAATAAGGTTGGCCATCATCCAAAAGACACAAAACAAGAAACGATGGAGAGGCTGTGGAGAAATTGGAACTCTCCTACACTGTTGGTGGGATTACAAAATGGTGCAACATCTTTGGAAAGCAATCTGGCACTTCCTTAAAAAGCTGGATATAAGCCAAGCCAGATATACCATATGACCCAGTGATTCTACTGCTTGGAATATATCCTGCAGAATCAAGGCCATTTACACCAACTGATACATGCACAAGAATGTTTATTGCAGTGCAGTCTACAATAGCAAAAAGATGGAATCAACCCAGATGCCCAACAACAGGAGCGGATAGGTAAACTATGGTATGTATACTCAAGTGAACACTATGTAATGATAAAGAGCAAAGACAATTTTAGGAATTATCTCATAACCTGGTTTCAATTGGAGAACATTCTGTTGAGTAAAAGTAGTCAGCAGCAAAAGGACAAATACTGCATGAGACCCTTACTATGAGAACTTAAAAACAGACTCATGCATAGAAGAAAAGACTCTTTGATGGCTGCAAGAGTGGGGAGGGAGGGATGGACAGGGTTGGGTATTGTGTAGAAAGTTGGTCTGGTGAAATCTGTAACAGCACACATTTAAAAGAAGATCAGTTTTAACTGGACTTCAACATAACATGATTACTCCTCTCATCTTAACCGAATATTGCAAAGACGGAGTAGCTGCTCTGGGGGCCTGGGGACCATGCTTTCAGGGGACATCGAGGCCAATTGACATAACTATTGTTTTGCTAAGAGAGTCTTCTGCACCCCAAATTGGTGAGTGGCATCTTGGGTCTTAAGAACTGCCAGGCTGCCATCTGAGGTACACCAAATGGTCCCAACTCAGCAGGAATGGATGATCTCCAAGGACCAAAACGACATGGGGCAGAGAGAACCCAGAAGACAGAGAGATCCACATGAGCTGCTGACTACATCGACATGTGACCAGAAGAACTGGATGGTGCCTGGCCACCACCAGTGATAGCCGTGATAGGCCTCACAATGTTGACTCTCAATGGCAACATGAACGTGAAAAGGGGTACACCCTGAGATCTCCACTAAAAGACCACAATTGATGGCTCTGGGGTTGTCGGGTTTCCCTGGGAGCATGGTCCCTGGCCCTGATGCTGCTCCTGTCCATAAATCATAATGGGAGGTCAACTCTTCAGACACGAATGGATTCGACTTGATGACACAGAGCGACCATATCATGTGTGCACCTTATGGTTCTATGCATCTATATGATGTCATCTGATGACCTCTTATTGTACATGGGGGAGAGGGTGGAAAGGAGGGGGTAGGAGATTGTTAGGAGGACATGGCATGTACATGTACAGAACAGAGAGGAGCAATGTGCTGTCACCAGGCAGGGAGAGCAGTGGAAGCCACTCATTGGCTGGTAGCAAATTTATATGGGATTGTATACTTTCACTCAATCATAATAAAAAAAAAAGAAATTAAAAAAAGAAAACCTGTGGTCTTCAGTATAGGTTATATCTGAACATAAAAATGAAAATTCTGACAACTGGACTAATGGACATCACCACAATAAATGGCAAAGAAATTGAAGTTGTCAAATATTTCATTCTTCAATCCACAATCAGTTGCCCATGAAAGAAGCAATCAGAAATCAAACAACACGTTACACTGGACAAATCTTCTGCAAAAGACCTCCTTGTTAAAAAGCAAAAATTTCACTTTGAGGACTGAGGTGCACCTGACAAAAGTTCCAGTGTATTCAGCTGCCTCACATGCATGCAGAAGTTAGACAGTGTTGTAAAGAAGACCAAAGAAGAATTGGTGCCTTGGAACTGTGGTCTTCGCAAAGAGTAATGAATGAGCACGTCTGTCTTGGAAGAAGTACAACCAGAGTGCTCCTTAGAAAGGAGTGAAACTTCCATCTCAGTACTTTGGATATGTTATTGGGAGAGACCAGTCCCTAGAAAAAGACATCATGCTTGGTAGAGGCTGAGGAAAAAGAGAAGGACTGTCAGCTATGTTACAACAGTGAGTTACAACAGTGAGCTCAGAGATAGCACCAGTTGTGAGTATGGTGCAGAACCAGGCAAAGGCTGTGAGTCAGAACGGATTTGAAGACACCTGTCGACAACAGATCATTCTCTGGACAGCTGGTTAGGATAGATTCAGACTTCTAGGTCAGGGTGGGCCACTGATTTGCATTCCTAATCAGCTTACAACAATGTGATGCTGCTGGACCACACCAAGAACCATTGCTATTGAAGACAGGAAATGCAGAAGTATGTAATGTTAAGGAGGAAAGTGTAAGGGAGCCAGATTATGGGTCTCCTCACCCTTGGTATTACAATGCTTTATCTTTTCCCTCAAATGTTACATTTATTTGTAAAGTGTGTACAGAATATCATGTTAATAATATTTCTAACTGTGGCTTATTTTGAGAGTTCAGTCCTGCCTACACAAGATAACCCCTTTGGGACAATGGAATAGTGCCATCTGGTGACAGCAACTGTTAACCACAACTATAACTTTAAAGAGTGACCCCATGGAACTTTTGTGTAGAATGTTTCTGTTTAGATATGTTTTGCTGCAGGCAGCACTTGTTACTTCTGTTTCACTCACCTTTGCAGTGCGCTTGTGATGAGTGCACTGGCTGAGATCTGCCTCCTGGGCAAATTTCACAGGTCCACCTGAGAGTCTTCCATGGCTCCTCTTTACCCCAGAGCCAAAGTTGCCAAGGGCTTTGATGTCTGTAGCCCAGCAGGGAATGTGGGTCCGCCAAAAAACAACTTGGAGCACAGCATAGTTTTTAAAACAAGTATCATTGACCGTTATACTTCCAGAACACATTGAGGGTCACAGCCCCCAAAATACTTGAAACCTAAAGGTATCCGAAAGCACTTTGGTAACTGTAGCTCTGATGTGAACTTTTCGTTTTGTATCCCAACAGTGTTGGAGCTAAAGCAAGCGGGAAACACTCTTTTGAGTGCCAGAGGTAGAGGGAGGCTTGTTCACGGCATACTCACCAGCAACCCAGCAGAGCAGCAACCTAACGCACCATGCTTCTGCAAGGCCACGCTCACTCTCTGATTCTTGTGTGACTAAGCTTTTACTTTGCCTATAAGGCAGCAGTACTCAACTTTTCCTTGTTACACTTGTTTTTGAACTCTGATGATCTCCAGATAAAAGAGAGATCACTTTTAAGACACGGAGCAGCAGCAAAGTCACAAAAGAAAGCCCCAGGCAAACTGTAACATGCCAACCAGCCTCCTGCCTCAGTGTCTTGCCCCTGCTGTAGGCTGTGTGGAACTCCTGTGGGAAACAGGGTAAGGGAGGATGTTATTATTATTAGAAGGTGGCCTGTGGTCCGGCCTGCAGTGTTGCCTCTCGGCTGTTCCTTATGCCCAGATGCGAGTCTTGCCTTTTCCAGAGCTCTCTGCTGACCCTCTAGATCTCTGAGAACCATTCTTTAACTGAGCATTAGATGGTTGTGGTTGAATTAGACCAGTCTTATGTGACTTTGAGAATCTGTTTTCTTTGAAGTTAACAAACTAAGCTTGTTTGTCTTGGATAGTTTGTAAAATTGTGGAAAGTAGTCAAAAAAAAAAAAAAAAACCCTCCCTGTAGAAAGGACCTTTTGTCATCCAGGGACTTTGCCACACAGGGACTGCTAAGTCTGCCTGTTGGTCAAGATCGTTTTTGTTTTTCAAGCATCAACCACCCTGTTTCCCTTGCAGATTTCCAACCGTGGCTGTCAGCATCGGGTTTGCTGTGAACCAAGAGGTACCTAGTGTTCACCCTTCCCTCCCTCCTTCCCTGATGGCCCCTCAGTCTGTTGTTCATATCCCTCCTTTTACCTCCAGTTTGGGGCTCCTGTTTTTCTCTCTCATCATGTGCCATTAATCATGACTAGTAAATCCAAGTATATGTTTTTCAATCTTGAAAGATAAGCTCAAGAAAGTAAGCAAATTCAGACTGGTTTGGGTTTGGGTGTGGATGTGGGTATAAGGGTGAATATGATGGGTGTGGGTGCAGGTGTGGGTGTGTAAGTGTAAGTGTGTGAGTATAGATATGACTCTACGTGTAGATACGGGTATAAATGTAGGTGTGAGTGTAGGTGTGGGTTTACATGTGAGTCTGGGTGTAAGTGTACATGTGAGTGGGTATAGCTGTATATGTGAATGTAGGTCTGTGCGTAAAGGTAGGTGTGGATGTGGCTGTACATGTGATTGTAGGCAGGGTGGGGTGTACGTGTGATTGTGGATATACGTGAGTGTGAGAATGGATACATGTGTGGGCGAAGATACGTAAGTGAGAGTAGGGGTGTACCTGGAATAGGTGGGGATGAGAGTGTACACGTGGGTTCGGGTGTGGATATAGACACGAATGTAGATGGGAGTGCGGGTGTATATGTGAGTGTAGGTGGAGATGGGGGTGTACATGTGAGTGAATGTGGGTGAGTATGGTTGTACATGCAAAGGTAAATTTGGGCAGGTCCTGGTGAGTGGGTGCATGTGTGTGTAGGTGTGGGGGCAGGTGGGTGTGGGTGATAGGTGTGAAAGGGTGGGTGGTTTGCAGGCATACATTTTGAGTGTAAGTATGGATGCAGGTAGGTGTGCGGGGGTGTAGGTGTACATGTGGGTGTGGCCTTGTGACCTCTGTGGTTTGGGTACCTCACTGAAGGTGCCTAGAGGGGTCAGTCCTGAGCAAGTAGGACAAGTGAGGTCTTCATGTGACCCCCAAGCATGTGGTCTAGTCACAAACTAAACAAGGTCCGAGTTCGGGAAAGCACTTTTAATCCTGATATTGTATTAATTCTTTATCTTCCTTTAGCTATTAGTGTAAGAGTGTGGCCATCTCAGGATTCCCACAGGCCCTCTGAACTAAGCAACATTATCAGACCACCATAAAAGACTTGGGAGTGAGATTTTTAGCTTTGTGATTCAGTAACCCTTGGAAAAGCTAATTTCCTTGTGCTTCCTGCAGTTTTATTTAAATAGGGATGAGTGCTCTTTGTTTCTCAAAAGCAGCCCTCTTTCAGAACACCATTTTTTTCAGCTTAATCCTCAAATTAGCCTAAGTTTCCGAGCATGGAAATGGAGAGAAGTCTGTACCCACCTAACAGTGTTTAGACTGAAGAAAAATTGATGTCTCAATGCTGGCATTTGGGAACCTGCTCTTCTGCTCAACATGTCACTGAGATGAATGAGTGCAGGTCAAGCAGTTGTCTTCAGAGGGGCCAGAGCCCATAACCACACACCACGGCGGACCCAAGAGGGGCTGACCAGAATTGAGTGGGGGTGGGGGGGCCTGTAGTGCCAGAGCCTCAGTGACACTCCCTTCTGCACAAACTCAGGGCCAGGTGTGGCTGTCCTGGTTCCGCCATGGACGTAGCTACCAGAACAAACACTAAGATACCCCTGGATTTGAGAATTCCTTTAAAGCCAGGGTATTGGCTAAGGGGCGGAAGGAGGGAGTGGTAATTAAACATTGCTGGAAGGTCCTGGGCTTTCAATAAATGTTGATGGAGTGGCCCCTCCAGAAATAAGCCTTGCTCTGCAGGCCGACTGCTCGCTCCTTTGGGGTAGTGTACACCCCAGGGCCAGCTGGGACCTTCCTAGGCATTTGTCCTGGGCCAGTCTCCTCATTTTCCAGAGAGATCAGCACTTAGCCAGCCTTAAAGCCAGTTGAACTCACTGTTCTTAACTCTGAATACTGAACAGCAGGTAGAAAACAGAAGCAAAAGCTCATGGGGGTGAGGCAGCATTATTGCCTCGTCACTGCCTCAGTTCTTCATTTTAGGAGCTGTGTTCTGTTCTTTGGTCCCTTGACTCACACAGTGAGATGGCTCCTCACCTGCTCCTGGATGAACCTCACTTCAGGGAACCATGCTTTCTTCTGGGAGCTTCCTTGGGTATCTGTGATTCTGTTGACTGTGCAGATGCAGTCATAATTCTTCACGTCAGCAATTTTGAAGATTTCCTCTCGGGTTAGATTAGAGCCGCAGCAGCCTTCCCTACCCCTACCCCTACCCCCCAAGAGAAAGAAGGCTTCCTAAAGAATTAACTTTTTAAGTAACTTTTGATTATGAATGTTTGATTATTGTGTTAATTTTTAATGCAGTTTTAAAAACAGTTATTTGCAAAAAGGAAGTTAGCTTTCTTGTCCAGGTTTGATTTTGAACCTAGATCCTGAGTTTTCAGTTCCTTTTTAGAAGGTGACTTCTAGTACATGGTTACTCCATTAGGCTTAACACTTAGGGTAGCCTTCATGTTTGAATGTCCACATTGTTTTGTGCCCAGTAAGTGACCCCATTTGTTTGGTGTCTGCCTCTGTGTTCACAGCTGGAGTTTGGCGTGATCTACCACTGCACAGAGGAACGGCTGTACACAGGCCGGTGTGGCCAGGGTGCCTTCTGTAATGGCCAGCAGCTCCAGGCCTCCAGGGAGACAGGTGGGCATCGCTACCCCAGTGCATTAAATGGAACAATGTGAGTGGAATGTGCCCTGAATCATCATGGTGCCAGACGGCAGTGAAGATCTCTTGCTGGTGCTTGGACCTTGGGCCCTGATGTACCAGATGTTGAGCCACTTCTGTAGTTTTGTTACGTTTGTAAAGCTCTTGTTATTGTACTAGGTATTAGATAATGAATTCACATCTTTTATCTGTAAGGCAAAAAGAAATCCAGTTGCCAGTCATGCTTCCGTCTTAGTTAAGGGCCAAGGACGGAAGGACAGGCATGCCGGGCTCCATGCACGGGTATAGACTCAGCCATGCTCCAGTCCCTACCTGCGGGTGGTGGCACTACAAGGAGTTTCTCTGGTAAGATAACCAATCACACAAATAAGTTGTGTGAGCAAGGAGCGTTTTTTTAGACCCCGGGGAAGTATTGCTGGTATCATGGCTCATCCTTGCCGCTCATTCACACAAGATCTCAGGGACCCCCGGTAGCTTCTCTACAGCCTTCTGTGGCTACTGCTACACCTAAGCTGCATGCAACTGCCTATACCTGCCCATCTTTCGATATGCCAGCTTAGGGTTCCTACTGGCTTTTATAGCCTTTCTCCTACAATGTTTAAACTATTGATAATTTGTAGCATTATTGGACAGGTACAGTACAGGACAAAAAAATACAAGACAGAAATAAAGAGTCCCATACTAGAAGGACTAGGAGTTGTTAACAGCTCTCTAATGTCTGTCTGTTTGGGTTTGGAAAAGTAGAAAGCACAGTTTCTGCTAACTGACCTCCCCCTATACCTATTCCCAACCCCTCTCCCTTTTCAAATTTATTACTGCCATAAAATATATGTGACGAGCAACTTCCATTTGAACCATTTTAAGTGTATCATTCACTGGCATTGCTTTCTCTCATTGTGCAACGATCACCACTGTATATTTCCAAAGTTTTTCATCAACCCAAACTAGAAACCCAGTCCTCCTTAAGCAGTGACTCCCCATTCTCTCCTCCCCAGCCTCTGATAACCACTAATAATCTTTTGGCTCTAAGTATTTTTTTTGATTCTAGATATTTCTTGTAAGTGGGATTATATAGTATCTGCCTTTTCCAACCTCTCTTTTTCATATTCCTTTCATAACTCCCTTTTTTTCCATTGTACCTGTTTATTCTAACATTTCTTCTTCCCTGGAGGTTAGTCGTGTGCCTAGATGGCCTCAGAAGGAATGAAGGGGAATAAGATGTGAGCCCTGCCCTCCACTGCTGTTTCTCTGATGAGCTCTCCCATGCTCCTAGAGAGCACACAGTGATCTTGTGTGATCTCAGTGTAGAATAATCCTGTGTGATCCCAGTGAGCACACAGTGATCCTGTGTGGTCCCGGAGAAATACAGTGGTCCTCTGTGATTCCAGTGACCACTGGAATAGAAGAAATCCTGTGTGATCCCGGAGAGCACGGTGATCCTGTGTGCTCCCGGAGAGCACAGTGATCCCATATGATCCCAGAGAGCACACAGTGATCCCATGTGATTCTAGAGGCAAAGCAGGGAGCCTTGCATGCCCTGGAACAGAGCAGTGATGGTGAAGGGTAGGACTGCAGAGAGACTAGGGTGGGGGAGAAGACACAGAAAACCAAACCAGACCTCTTGCCATCCAGTTGATTCCAACTCATAACAACCCTGTAGGACAGAGTGGAACTGCCCTATAGAGTTTCTGAGGAGCACCTGGTGAATTCAAACTGCCGACCTTTTGGTTAGCAGCCATAGCACTTAACCACTATACCCCCAGAGTTTATGTTGTGCAGACAGTGTGAGCAGTACCCAGAGCAGAGGGGAAAGGAAGATGTTACCAGAGGCTTCAGAGGTAGAAGTCAGCAGCATATATTGCCCATTTATTGTTTCTAAATGCCAAAGAGATTTCAGAGTAGCTTCCAGCCCTAGCCTGTTTCTCCCTCTCCCATAAATCTTTTGTTTGGGCTGTGGAAAAACTAGTGTTAATTATAGTGTTGCCTGCCAAAAGGTAACCACTTAGCCTAGCTGTGTGGTGTAATAGTGAGGAAGCATGTTACTAAGCTTGCTTTAGATGAACTTTGCTCTGTATTCCTTCCATTTGGTTATAACACTACTCCCTATTCATACACTCAAACTTCCTGATTGAGTGCCCACGTAGCTTAGTCATGCGTTACAATGGCACTTCTCCAATAAGCTCTCAGACCTGCTCATGTAAGCCCCATAAAGGCCCGGACTTTGTCTGCTTGTTACAAAAGGCACTTGATAACTGTTTGTTGAATGAAAGGATCTCCTATCCCCACAGGTGTGTTATTCAATCCAGGGCTTAGAACCATTTTGGTCCAATTTGAACTTCTGCTGAGAATTTGCATTTCTAACAAGTTCTCAGGAAGTTATACTAAGAATTACCTGGGGAACTTGTTACAAGTGCAAATTCTCACAGGCATTCAAACCTGGATGAGCCAGTTCCGAGCCCTGATTCAAACACTGTCATGAGACCTGCCCTCTACAAGAGGACATTCTCTTCTTTATACCATTGCTGTACTGATGGTTCTCATTTCTTTCCAAATTGTCCATATTCCAAAACTTACTTGATTTTTACTTTAAAAAAAATTCTGACATATAAGATCCAGTGTGCTTTTCAACTTTGGTCATTTTCTTTTTTCTGATGACTAGATTTCTATAGGAGGTGATATAGTGCACTCCTAGCATGATGTTTAGCTGTCATTTGGTTTGAAGTCCTGATCTTGCCATCAATTTGTATGACTTAGACAAGGCAGTTAAGTCTTCATATATAAAGTAAGGATGATGGTGTTGATGATGATGACTGTGAGAATTAAATCATCAATATCTTGAAGAAGACACCTGAATTCTCACATCTGCTTCTTTATTCAGTCTGTTCTAGTTTATTGTTTGATTGAAGTACGTGAAGAAAATCTGCCATCACTTTATACTTGTTTTCAATTCATATTCATGACTACAGGTTGCTCTACTTTTCTGTCTTGTAACTACATCTCTTCTCCCCATCCTAAAAATCCTAGTTCACAGTCATAACAGAAATGATAAAATTGTGACGTCATTCTTACAGAAGTGCTTTTTTACCTCATCCCACAATACACGTCACTTTCAGAATCACAGTAACAGTACTAGCCCCACTGTCAACAAATGATCACTGAAACTAAGTTTTTTTGTTTTTTGTGTAGCATCCTTCAAATAAACAAACAAACAAAAAAACTGTTGCCATCAAGTTGATTCTGACTTATAACACCCCTATAGGACACAGTAGAACTGCTCCATAGGGTCTTCTAGTGGATTTGAGCTGTCGACCTTTTTGGTTAGCAGCCATAGGCCTTAACTACTACACCAGCAGGGTTTCTGACAGCATCCTTAGTCCCCACTTTTTCATCATATTGTCTACTTATTCTCTCTTATCTGTAATACTAAACTTAGTTTGTAGCGTCACCTTCCCCCTCTTTTTATACCCAAGTCCAGAACAACCCATTGCTATCAAGTTGGTTCCAACTCAGAGTAACCTCGTAAGACTGCCCCTTGGGGTTTCCAAGGCTGTAAATCATTTTTTTCTTCTTTTTTTTTTATTATTGTGATTGAATGAAAATGTACATTCCCACATAAATTTGCATACCCACCTGTATGCAGCTCCCACTGCTCTCCCTGCCTGGTGACACCACACTCTTCTTCTCTGCACCATACATGTCTTATCCTCTCAACTATCTCCTATCCCCTCCTCTCCACCCACATCCCCACCTCTAGTAAGAGGTCAGCAGGACGACATCCTATAGATGCATAGAACCAGTGCACACGTGATAATGGTCACTCTGTGTCACCAAGTCCATTCCATTTCTGTCCGAAGAGTTGACCTCCGTTATGATTTCTGGACAGGGGCAGGATCGGGGCCAGGGGTCATGCTCCCAGGGGAACTCGGAGGCCCCTGGACCATCAATTGCAGTGTTTTAGTGGAGATCTCAGGGTGCACCCCTTTTTATTCTTGTGTTGCTAGTGAGACTCAACTTTGTGAGCTCCTTCACAACTGTCACTAGTGGTGGCCGGGCACCATCCGGTTGTTCTGGTCACAAGTCGATACAGTCACCCACTCACACAGGTCTTTCTGTCTTCTGGGTTCTCTTTCCTCCATGTCATTTTGGTCCTTGTTGGTCATCTGTTCCTGCTGTGTTGGGACCATTTGCTGTACCCTCAGATGGCAGCTTGTTTTAAGACCCCAGACGCCACTCACCAATTTGGGGTGCAGAAGGCTGTCTTAGCAAAACACTAGTTGTGCCAACTAGCCTTGATTTCCCTTGAGAGTGTGGTCCCCAGCCACCTGCCCCTGCTACTCTGTCCTTGCAATATTGGGTTAAGATGGGAGGAGTAATCATGTTATGCTGAAGTCCAGTTATTATTGAACTTCTTTCTAATCTAATGTGTGCTGTCACAGATTTCTCCCAACCAAATTTCCATCAGCTATCTAAACCCTCCTGTCCTTGCTCTTCTTCCCTTCCCACCCTTGTAGCCGTCAAAGAATCTTTTCTTCTATGCATGAGTCTGTTTTTAAGTTCTTATCATATGGGTCTCATACAATATTTGTCCTTTCGTCACTGACTACTTTCACTCAGCATAAAGTCATACAGTTGAAACTAGGTTATAAGATGTTTCCTAAAATCATTGTTGCTCTTTATCATTGCATAGTGTTCCATTGAGTATACATACCATAGTTTACCTATCCATTCCTCTGTTGTTGGGCATCTGGATTGATTCCATCTTTTTGCTGTTGTAGACTGTGCTGCAATAAACATTCTTGTGTATACATCAGTTGGTGTGAGTGGCCTTGATTCTGTAGGATATATTCTGAGCAGTGGAATGACTGGTACAAATAGTATGTCTATATCCAGCTTTTTAAGGAAGTGCCAGATTGCTTTCCAAAGAGCTTGCACCATTTTGTAGTCGCACCAACAGTGTAGGAGAGTTCCAGTTTCTCCACAGCATCTTCAGCATTTGTTATTTTGTGTTTTTTGGATGATGGCCAACCTTATTGGGGTGAGATGGTATCTCATTGTAGTTTTAATTTGAATTTCTTTAATAGCTAATGATCATGAGCATGACTGCAAATGTGTTTTGGCTGCCTCTATCTCATCTTTAGAAAAATGTCTGTCCATCTCCTTTGCCCATCGCTTAATTGGATTATTTATCTTTTTCTTATTGATATTTTGTAGACTATGGAGATCAGGTGTCAGTCTGACATATAGTTGCCAGATATATTTTTCCATTCTGTAGGTAGCCTTTTATTCTATTAATAAAGTCTTTGGAAGAGCAAAAGTGTTTGTTTCTTAGTAGTTCCCATTTATTTTCTGTTGTTTGACAGATGTTGAAGTCTGTCTACATTGTGTATTAAAACTTCCATTGTTGCTCCTACTTTTTCTTGGATGAGCTTTATCATTTTAGATTTGATATTTAGGTCTTTTATCCAGTTCGAGTTGGTTTTAGTATAAGGTGTGAGATATGGGTCTTGTTTCAATCATTTTGCAGATGGATATCCAATTTTGCCAGTGCCATTTGTTGAAGAGATTGTTTTTACCCCAGCTTAATGTCGTAGGGCCTTTGTCGAATATCAACTGTTCAGAGGAAGATGGTGCCATCTCTGGGGTCTCAATTCTGTTCCATTGATCTATCAGTCTCTTTTAGTACCAGTACCAGGCTGTTTTGATAACTATGCCAGTGTAATAGCTTCTAAATTCAGATAGTGACAGCCCCCCCAGTGTGTTCTTCTTCAGTAGTGCTTTACTTATCTGGGACTTCTTCCCTTTCCAAATAAAGTTGGTGATTTGTTTCTCCATCTCATTAAAAAATGTTACTGGAATTTGTGTTGAGATTACATTGTATAAGCAGATTGCTTTGAGTAAAATAGACATTTTTGCAATGTTAAGTGTTCCTATCCATGAGCAGGGTAAGTTTCTCCATTTATGTAAGTCTCTCTTAGTTTCTTGTAGTAAGGACTTGTAGTTCTCTTTGTAAAGGTCTGTTATGTCTCTGGTTAGATTTATTCATAGGTACTTTATCCTTGTAGAGGCTATAGTAAATGATATTGATTTGGTGATTTCTTCATTAATAATCTCATTGTTGGTATAAGGGAATCCTACTGATTTACTTATGTTTATCTTGCATCCTGAGACTTTGCTGAACTCTTCTATCAGTTTGAGTAGTTTACTTATGAACTCTTTAAGATTCTCTACATAACCAATTGTATCATCTGCAAATAGGGAGATTTTTACTTCTTCTTTGCCAGTGCAGATGCCCTTTATTTCTTGGTCTTGTCTAATTGCTCTGGATAGAACTTCTAGTACAGTGTTGAGTAGTAGAGGTGAGAGTGGGTGTCCTTGTCTAGTTCCGATTCTCAAGGGAAATTGTTTCAGTTTCTCTCCATTCAAGATTACGTAGGTGGTTGGCTTTGTATAAATGGCCCTTACTGCATTCAGGAATTTGCTGTCTATTACTATTTTGCTGAGAGTTTTTAGCATGAGTGGGTGTTGGACTTTATCAAATGCCTTTTCTGCATCAGTAGACATAATCAGGTGATTCTTTTTTTTATTTTTATTTAACATAACTGAGTGAAAATGTACATTCACATGAAAATTTACATGCCCCCCTATATGCAGCTTCCACTGCTCTCCCTGTCTGGTGACTGCACACTATTCCTCTCTGCTCCATACATGTCTCATCCTCCCAACAGTCTCCTTTCCCCTCCTCTCCATCCACTCCCCTTCCTCCAGCCAGAGGTCAGCAAGATGATATCCTATAGATGTATAGAACTATAAAGTGCTTCCAACATATGGTTACTCTGCATTGCCAAGTCCATTCCATTCCTGTCCAAAGAGTGGACCTTTGTTATAATTTATGGGAACGGGCAGCATCAGGGCCGGGGGCCATGCTCTCAGAGGAACCCCAAAACCACTGGACCATCAATTGAGGTCTTTTAGTGGAGATCTCATGATGCACCTCTTTTTATTCTTGTGTTGCCACTGAGGCTCCTCTCTGTGAGCTCCGTCATGGCTATCACTGGTGGTAGCTGGGCACCATCCGGTTCTTCCAGTCCCAGGTCGATGTAGGCAACCACTCTTGTGGGTCTCTCTGTCTTCTCAGTTGTCTTTACCGCATGCCATTTTGGCCCTCGGTGAGCATCCATTCCTGCTGAGTTGGGACCATTTGCTGTGTCCTCAGATGGCAGCTTGGCAGCTTTTAAGACCCCCGACACCACTCACCAATGTGGGGTGCAGAAAGCTCTCTTAGCAAAATGCTGGTTGTGCCAATTGGCCTGGAATTCGCCTAAGAGCATGGTCCCCCGCCCCCCGCCCCAACTACTCTATCCTTGCAGTATTGAGTTAAGATGGAAGGAGTACTCAAGTTATGCTGAAGTCCACTTAATGTTGTTCTTGTTCCTAATGTGTGCTGTCACCGCTTTCTCCCAACTAGATTTCTAGTAACTACTTAAACTAAACCCTCCCCCCTTGCCCTCCCTCCCTCCCTCCCCTCCCTTGCAGCTGTCAAAGAGTCTTTTCTTCTATACACAAGTCTGTTTTTGAGATCTTATCGTAGAGGTCTCATACAGTATTTGTCCTTTTGTCGCTGACTACTTTCACTCAACATAATGTCTTCCAGTTGAAACCAGGTTAGGAGATGTTTCCTGGAATCATCGTTATTCTTTATCATTGCGTAGTGCTCCATTGAGTATATGTACCACAGTTTACCTATCCATTCTTCTATTGTTGGGCATCTGGGTTGATTCCACCTTTTTGCTATTGTGGACTGTGCTGCGATAAACATTCTGGTGCATGTGTCCGTTGGTGTAAAAGGCCTTGAATCTGTAGGATATATTCCAAGTAGTGGAATTACTGGGTCAAATGGTATATCAATATCCATTTTTTTAAGGAAGCGCCAGATTGCCTTCCAAAGAGGCTGGGCCATTTTGCAACCCCACCAACAGTGTAGGAGGGTTCCACTTTCTCCACAGCCTCTCCAGCATTTGTTGTTTTGTGTTTTCTGGATCATGGCCAATCTTGTTGGGGTGAGATGGTATCTCATTGTTGTCTTGATTTGAATTTCTTTAATAGCTAAAGATCGTGAACATGTCCGCATGTGTTTTTTGGCTGCCTGGATCTCCTTTTTAGTGAAGTATCTGTCCATCTCCTTTGCCCATCGCTTAATTGGATGGTTTATCTTCTTCTTCTTGATATTTTGTAGTATCTTATAGATTATGGAGATCAGGCGTCGATCTGACATAGAGTTGCCAAATATTTTTTCCCACTCTGTGGGTGTTCTTTTAATTCTATTAATAAAGTCTTTGGATGAGCAAAAGTGTTTGATTCTTAATAGTTCCCATTTATCTACTTTCTCTTCTGTTGATTGAGGTTTCTTTGACAGATTTTGGAATCTGTCCTCATTGTGTATTAAAACTTCCATTGTTGTTCCTCAGGTGATTCTTGTCTTTTGCATTGTTTATGTGGTTGATCGCATTAATTGTTTTTCTGATTTTGAACCAGCCTTGCATCCCTGGTTTGAATCCAACTTGGTCATGATGGATTATTTTTTGGATATGTTGTTGTATTCTATTGGCAAGAGTTTTGTTGAAGATTTTTCATCTAGATTCATGAGTGATATCAGTCTGTAGTTCTCCTTTTTTGTTGGGTCTTTCCCTGGCTTTTGTACCAGGGTTATGCTGTCTTCATAGACTGAATTTGGGAGTATTCCATCCCTTTCTATACTGTGAAATAGCCTCAGTAGTATTGGTGATAACGCTTCTCTAAAAGCTTGGTAGAATTCTGCGGTGAAGCCATTTGGGTCTGGGCTTTTTTTTGTTAGCAGCTTTTGGATGACTTTTTAATCTCTTTCTTTGTGATGGGTTTATTAAATTGTTCTGCTTCACCTTGTGATAATATGGGCAGGTAATATGAATCAAGGAATTTGTCCATTTCCTCTAGGTTTTGAAATTTGTTAGAGTACAGTCTTTCATAGTATTCTGTTATGATATTTCTGATTTCTGTTGGGTCTTTTGTGACAACTCCCCTCTCATTTCTTACTTGGGTTTTTTGTTTCCTTTCCTGTTTTTCTTTAGTAAGGTTAGCCAGTAGTTTGTCAGTTTTGTCGATCTTTTCAAAAAACCAGCTTTTGGTCTTTTCAATTTTTTCAATTGTTCTTCTATTCTCTAATTCTTTTAGTTCTGCTCGGATCTTTATGATCTGTTTTCTTCTGGTTTCTGAGGGGTTCGTCTGTTGTTCTCTCTCTACTTGTTCAAGCTGTAGGGTTAGTTTTTTTATTTGGTTTCTTTTTTCTTTCCTGATGTGTGCATTTATGGAGATAAACTGACCTCTGAGCACTGCTTTGGCTGTATCCCATAGGTTCTGGTAGGAAGTGTTTTCATTCTCATTGGAATCCATAAATGTCTTTATTTCATCCTTGATTCTTCTATAACCCATGGCTTTTTGAGCAAGATGTTGTTCAGTTTCCATGTGTCCCACTTTCTATGTTTTTTCTGCTGTTGATTTCAACTTTTATGGCTTTATGACTTGAGAAGACGCTTTGCATTAATTCAGTGGTATGAGTTTTGTTGAGAATTGCTTTATGTCCTAACATATGGTCTAATCTGGAGAATGTCCCATATGCACTGGAGAAGAAGGTATAGTTGTCCGCTGATAGAAAGTTCTGTATATGTTGATGAGGTCTAGTTGGTTAATTGTGACGGTAAGATCTTCTGTGTCTTTACTGAGCTTTTTTCTAGATGATCTATCCACTATTGAGAGTGGAGTGTTGAAGTCTCCCACTATAATTGTGGAGTGATCTATCACGTTTTGGAGAGTAGTCGGTGTTTCTTTGATGTATTTAGGTGTTCTAATATTAATTGCGTAAATATTGAATATTGTTACATCCTGCTTGTGTATTGAACCTTTCAGCAATAAAGTCCATCCTTGTCCACGATTTTATCTGAAATTAGAGTTGCCACACCTACTCTTCTTTGTGTGTTGTTAGCTTGGTATTTATTCTTCTATCCTTTGATTTTCAGTTTGTTCATATCTTTAAGCCTAAGTTAAGTTTCTTGTAGGCAATGTATGGATGGGTTGTGTCTTTTGATCCAAGATGTCGCTCGATGTCCCTTTACTGGAGTGTTCAGTGCATTCACATTCAGTGTAATTATTGATAGGTATGTGTTTATTGCTGTCATTGTGATATGTTTATTTTTGTGTTGATGTTTTCTCTGTTTTTTTTTTATTAATCTGTTCTGGAACGTTCTTCTTTGTAAGTTGATTTTTCACCTTTTTCAGGGTTGATTTTGTGGTTGTTGAGACTTGTGTTATGTTTCTTGATTTGATATGTTGCATCTTTATTGTGCTTTACAGCTGCCCCAATGATCCCCCTTAATAAACTATGTATAAACTCAATTTTAATTATTACTAGTCTTGTCAACTTCAGAAGGACTCTAATGACTGTAGTGCATCCCTCTTTAATATGATGACATCATGGTTTTCATGATATGATCACTGGATCATTTCTTTCACTATTATAGCTTTGATTGAGTTTGGAGCCTTCCCTAACTGAGTAGGTTTCTGGGTGATGTGTTCTGTATTTGCTTTTAAAATACAAAGTTAGTGGTTTTGTTCTTCTAAGCCAAGAGATTCTTTCAGTATTTGTTGTAGCTTTGGTTTGGTTTTTATAAAGTCTCTGACCTTCTGTTTATCTGCGAATGTTTTAATGTCATTTTCGTATTTGAAAGATAGTTTTGCAGGATGTATAATTCTTGGTTGGAAGTTCTCCTTCAAGACTTTGAATGTGTCATGCCACAGTCATTGTTTCTGCTGAGAATTTTGACAAAAGCCTACAGGGTTTCCCTCTGAATGCTTGCTTTGCTTGGAGTCTTGCTGCCTTTAAGAGTTTCCACTTATGTTTCATTTTGTTAAGCTTGATTATAATATGTCTTGGAGTCTTTCTTTTGCAATCTACATTGAATGGTATTCTATATGCATCTTAGATATCTATATTCTCTTCTTTCATAATTTCTGGGAAGTTTTCTGTCAGCAGCTCAGCAGCTATACTGTCTGTGCTCTCAGGTGTCTCGCCCTGTTCAGGAACTCCAATTAATCATAGGTTGTTCCTCTTAATAGAGTGCCACATGCTTCTTAATGTTTCTTCATTTTTCTTGTTTCTTTTTTCTGATTTCTCCTCCTAGATGCTGGAGTCAGTAGCTCTGTCTTCCAGGTCAAAAAGTCTCTTTTGCCTTTGTTCCATTCTGTTTTTCTGGCTTTGAATTGAAGTTTCTATACCTTTGATTTTGTTCTTGATCTGTTGGATTTCCAAGTACTGATGTGCCATCAGATTGAACAGATTGCTTAATTTTTAATTTTGCTGTGCTGCATTTTTATAAGGTCTAGGAGGACTCTATATATAATCCTTTTGTATTCACCTTCCGATAGTTTCAGGAAGGTTTCTTTGTCTGGAAGCTTCCTTGGTGCTTTCTTTTGGGGCCTTCTGAAGCCATGGGTGATTTCTTCATTACACTTACTCCAGAGTTTGTTGCTTTTTGGGCATCGTGTGAGTCAATAGAGGCTGGGAGAGATACTGTGAGGATGGACCACAGTTTCTCTAGGCTGTCTTAAAATGAACGGTAAAAGTTATCTGACAACTTCCAAAGCCAGTTGTGTTTTCAGGTGTACAGGTCCCTCTTCCCAGCTGGCAATGTAAGCACCTCTATATCCAACCCCAGATGTTATAAACTAGTTCAAAATACAGAAAGGCTACTGCCTTGTTGGCCTCTGCTGTTGAGCCCCAGCCATAGGTGACACTGAATACTGCTTTTCCTAAAAAACTTATTGAGGAAACCCGTATCTATTGATATTTATCTATTTTAGAAATTTTAATTGAGAAATGTTAAGGTTGTTTAGTAATTTCCTTTTTAAATAAACAGCTCATTGCATGTTAACACTAACAATATAGCTTTATGAAAAGTAACTATGTTTTCCTAAACAAAAAAATAAATTATATTTATTCCAAAATTCTTAATGTCTGGCTTATTAAAAGACATCTGTATTCTTACATCTGCTTCTGAACTCAATGAATTGTAATATATTGTTTAGATAGAAATATGTAAAGAAAATCGAGCCTCAAACAAATATATAGTTGAAAAAGGGAAGAGTATTGTAATTGCCTTTTCAGATAGGTAAGGATATTCTTTGATACTACAGCAAAAGTCAACAAGTGATTGTTTCTTAAAGGTTAAATGCAGTGTGAGATCTAATGGTATACTGATTTTTTTTTTTTAATTCAGTTACATCAGAACCCATTAGGTTGTCTGGCATTTTGTATGTATCATTTATCCATGGATAATTTTGTAACATCTATTGGTCATTTGAAGACTATGGCTCACTGAAAATTTTCAAATCTTCTGAACATTATACACATCAGTATGCAATATTTATGAGTCATATTCATTAAAATAACCACTCTTTTCATTAGAAGTTTTTAAGTATTAGGAAAATGTCACGCTTAGAATGGTAAATACTGGTTTTCCCAAATTGTAATTTTTATCTGAAATTCGTCATTGGCAATCTAGGCAATTAGAGTGATGGGCTCATTTCTTTTATTTTAAAAAAAATGCCTTCCAAATATCCAAATTTGAATAACCACAGTTTATCGGTTGATCATCCTTTCAAGTGAAAGTGATATTCCATTTTAAAAAAAGGAAGCAGCAGCAGCAGCTACTTCAGTTTGCAACTTAAACAGTTACACAGGTGCTTTTCCTCAAGACAACCACTGTCTTCAGTATGCAACAACAGTTATCTATGTGTACTTCCGTTGCATTCCACAGAATATTCAAAAAGTGTGTACTCAAGTTTCAACACAACAGTGTTTTTACTGCTTCCTCCTTAAGTAAAAATGGCATTATTTTATTTATCATGCATGTGTAGCACTGACAAATACAAATGATAGTATATAGCTGATGCCACTGCCTTGCTTTGGTTAAGGCAAATTTATCAGCAATTTACACATCATTGCTTTTGCATCACTAATGCAAATATTAACACAGTGAAAAAGACAAATAATATTTTAGTATTATTATGAAAATTGTCTTCACAGATTCTCAAAAGAGTCTTACGAACCGTATTTCAGCACCCTTTTACTCTAGTAGATTACTCCAGGAGGGGTCATAGAAGCAGTATTTCCTGAGTTCTTGCATGCTCATAGCAGCTTATTAGTAGCCATTATACTTCAAAATTAGTATTGTTTCCTGTGCTCCTTTGGAAATCCTGGTGGCGTAGCGGTTAAGTCCTATGTCTGCTGCCCCAAAGGCCGGCAGTTTGAATTTGCCAGGCACTCCTTGGAAACTCTGTGGCACAGTTCTACTCTGTCTTGCAGGGTCTCCATGAGTTGGGATCACCTCGACGGCAGTGGACTTTTTTGGTTTGGTAATAAAATCTATGGCTCATGTTTTCTTGTCTTGAATGTCTTATTAAATTGTCACCATTATCTTCCAGCATTAATGTGTTGTTGAAAAGTCTGAAGACAGTTCAGTTTTGTAAGGGGCTTTAATTTTTTGCCATATGCCCCAAAGGAATTTTTTTTTTCTTTAGAGTCCAATAATTTTATTAGAATGTGTCTCAGTGTTTTCTCTTCTGAGTCAGTTTTCCCAGACATATTGTGTGCCCTTTCAGTATGTAATTTCAAGTCTTTCTTTTTTTTTTTTTTTAATTTCCCAACTCTTCTGTTTTCTGGAATTATGGTTTTTAATATGTATTCTTTTGAAAATTCTATTCACTTTTTTCATCCTTCTGAACCTTCTATTATGTGTGTTTTGGGTCTTCTCTGCTCACCTTCTGTATCTGTCGCTTCCTCTTGAATCCTTTGTATCTTTATCACCAATTTCTAATTTTAAAAATTTCCTCCTTGGTCTCCCTCAGTTTCTTATAAAGCATTATCTATTGTGTTTGTTTATTCTTATGTCACTTATAGTATAGTACCTTTTCTGAAATATTCTCTAATTATGGTGTGATGGTTAAGAGCTGAGCTCCTAACTAACTAAAAGGTCGGCAATATGAATCCAGCAGCTGCTCCTTGGAAATGCTACGGGGAAGTTCTCCTTTGCCCAGTTAGGGTCACTATGGATTGGAATTTGACTCGACAGCAATGGGTATTGTTTCCGAAATTCTGTCTTCAGTTCATATCATCTTTATTCCTTTTATATTATTTTGAAATATTACATAAAGCTTTCTTCTGTGCTGTGGACAAATCTACATTATTATCCTATTGTTCTATTTTTTCGTGTAGTAATTGTGTGTGTGGTTTACTCATAATTCTTTTTGGTTATTTATTTTTACTTGGAATTTGTTTTCCAGAATCTTGATGAGGGGGAGGAGTGTTTAAAGCGTTTTTGTAGTTTCATGGCTCTGGAGCTCCCTCTTGTGTTGGTTTTGTAAACTGTTTAAAAAAAAAATGGGTCTTGTCCTGACAGCCCTGTTGGCACAGTGGTTCAGAGTTCAGCTGCAAACCAAAAAGTCAGAAATTCTAATCCACCAACAGCCCCTTGGAAACTCTATGGAGTGGTTCTACTCTGCCCTATAAGATTACTAAGAGTTGGAATCAACTGGAAGGTAGTGGGTTTGGTTTTGGTTTTGATTTTTTGGTTTAGATTTACAAGTGTTTGGCTGTTAACCAAAAGGTTGGCAGTTCGAATCCACAGACTGCTACTTGGAAACGCTATGGCGCAGCTCTGCTCAGTCCCACAGGGTCACTATATGTCAGAATCGATTTGGCAGCAACAGTTTTTTTGTTTGTTTGTTTGGTTCCTGTCTTAGTTATCTCGGGCTGCTGTAACAGAAATACCACAAGTGGATGGCTGTAACAAAGATGTTTATTCTCTCACAGTCTAGTTGGCTAGAAGGCCCTTGTCATCAGTCTTCCCTTGGCCTGGGATTATCTCAGTGCAGGAAGCTCAGGTCCAAAGGACACGCTGTACTCTGGCACTGCTTTCTTAATGGTGTGAGGTCCTCAGGCCTCTCTGCATGTTTCTTTCTTTAATGTCTCAGAAAAGATTGGCTCAAGACAGTATCTAATCTTGTAGGATAATATAATTGCCAATAATCTATCTCGTTAACATCATAGTGACAGGATTTATGAGCTCTGACAATAAAGTCTACGAACTTAATTGTTCTTAGTGCTGCATGCTTCACTGCTAAATTTTACTACGGTCAACTCTGAAGTACTCCCCTTGGGAAGTTATGCACCAATGCCAGCACCTCGTCTACCCTTCAGAGCAGTTTTAGAACTCCTTTTGGAATGGCCATTGTGCACGGTGGCACAGCAGCAAGTTTGCAAACTTAATTGTATAGTATACAAACTAATTGTATAGTTGTCTGTGAGGGAGTTTTTAACTAGGAAATAAATAGCTGTATTGGAACACCCTCCCTACTCACCTGATCTGGCACCCAATGACTTTTTTCTTTACCCAAAGGGAAAGGTGATATTGAAAGGAAGACATTTTGATGACATTCAGGATATCAAGAGTAATATGATGACAACTCTGATGGTGATTCCAGAAAAAGAGTTCCAGAATTGCTTTGAAGGTTAGACTAGGTGCTGACGTCAGTGCATAGCTTCCTAAGGGGAGTACTTCAAAGGTGACTGTACTGATATTCAGGAAGGAGGTATGTAGCACTTCTTGTAAGACGAGTTCACAAGCTTAATCAACAGTTCTCATATAGCAATCACAAAAGGACAAATATTGTATGAAACCACTACTGTAAAAACTCATGGAAAAGTTCACATATAAAAAAATGTTTTATGGTTACCAGAGACGGGAGGAGTAGGGATGGAAAAATGCTAAATAGACACAAGTGGTAACTTTGATTAAGAGTAAGACAATACTGGGGAAGCCCGCACGACCTGTACAAGGCAAGGTCATGGAACCTCCATAGACATGCCCAAACTCCCTAAGGAACTTGATTGCTAGGCTGAGGGCTCTGGAGACCATGGTCCTAGGAAACATCTTGCTTATCTGACATATCATAATTCATAGAGCAACTTTTCTACATTCTACTTTAGTGAGTAACACCTGGGGTCTTGAAAGCCTTTGCGCAACTATCTAGAATATTCCATGGTTCTTAACTGTTTGGGAGTGAGGAAAAATTAAGAAAACTAAAGAGACATGGGAAAGACTAGTCCAAAGGCCTACGGGACCACATCTAAAATGGCATCCAGCAGACTGCATCTAGCACACCCAGGTGGTGTCCAGCTACCACTGACCACTCTGACAGGGATCAAAACAGAGGATCCTAGACAGAGCTGGAGAAAAATGTAGAGCAAAATTGTAGCTTAGTAAGAAAGACCAGACTTACTGGCCTGACAGACTAGAGAAACCCTGGGAGTATGCCCCCAGAGACCCTTTTAGCTCAGTAATGAAGTCACTCCTGAGGTTCACCCTTCAGCCAAAGATTAGATAGAGATAAGAGAAAAGAGAGAAACGGAGCATGCTAGCCCAGGAACAAGGACTAGAAGACAAAAGCAGACTGGAAAACTGGCATAGGGAACCCAAGATTGAGAAGGGAGAGTGTTGACTTGTTACAGGGTTGTTAACCAATGCTATAAAGTAACATATATACCAATTGTTTAATGAGAAATTAGTTTGTTCTGTAAACCTTCACCTAAATTATAATTTTTTAAAAAAACAGAAAAACTCATTTGAACAGAAGGAACATCAACAAAAAAGTCTGAAAGAATTAGGATGCATTTATAAAAGCATGAGTGTAAGCATCATCAGAAGATCTGTACAGGGAGACTATGCCAAGACGATGGCGTATTCAGAGGCTTCCTGTGATTCTGTCATACAGCAAAGAACCCAAAGAACAAATGAATTGACCATGTACAAGTATGACATTATAAAAGCCAAGTAAGAACCCTGAATATCAAAGGGAAAGTTGAGAAATCAGACTGATCAATGGGGAAGGGAAAGTAGGTCCAGAAGCACCTGGACAGGACTGGCCAGACCTGACCTGCTGAGATTGGTTGCATCCAGTGTGGTAAACCAAGCAGTGACATTTGGAGCAGGAGAGAATGAGCAGCAGAGAGTAGTACACTTACACATCCAGCACCAGTGAAGAGCAGGACTCAATCGTCAAAAGCTAAGTGGCTTGCATCTGACCTTCTGCACAGATCTAAAACGCTCTTTTGGGAATAAACCTCTCTCCCTTTTCCCAGAGCTTCCTCTTTTCTTCTGTGCACTGTACCCAGCTCCAAAGTCTAATGCCATTACCTAAGCAAGAAGTAGGAGTCCTTAAGCATGTCTTGAGCCATCTTCCTAGACTTGGAGAGGGAACAGTTTAACAAATGGGGGAGGCAGGTTAGGGGTGGGAATCTGCCAACTCCCCTGAACCAGAAATTCATGTCAAAAAGAACTCCTTCAAGCATATGATGACTGCCAATTAAGTTTGTGAACTCATCTTAGAAAATGTGCTACATAGCTCATTCCTGAATATCTCTAGTCACCTTCAAAGTACTCTCCTTGGAAAGCTATGCACTAATGCCAGTGCCTAGTCTACCCTTCAAAGAAATTTTGGAACTCTTTTTTCTGGAATGGCCATCAGAGCTGTCATCATATTACCCTTGATGTCCTGAATGTCATCAAAATGTTCCTTTCAGTATTTCCTTTATCTTTGGGTAAAGAAGAAAGACATTGGAGGCCAGATCAGGTGAGTAGGAAGGGTGTTCCAATACAGTTGTTTGTTTCCTGGTTAAAACCTCCCTCACAGACAGCTATACAATTAAATTCATAAACTTGCCATTGTGCCACCATGCGCAATAGCCACTCTAGAAAGAGGCAAGTATTTGACGGGAAAGTATTTGAAGGCAACCATAGTGATACTCCACAATGAGGTATGTAGCACTTAGAACAATTAAGTTTGCAGACTTAATTGTCAGACCTTGTAAGGACACATCTTTCTTACAGCCACTCAGGGACAGCTGTTAGCCCCTGACTTTCTCAGCATGTGCAGCCAGATACCTGTACATACTCCAGTCCCCCTTGCCCATCTAGGACAGTAGGAGAGAGCCTGTATCACACACTTGACTTAATACCTGGACACCTGAGCTGACTCCATACAAGAAAAGCAAATTGACTTCTAGGCTAGTATGTCTAGTTAACAGCTCTAACCGACAGAACATTAGAGCTTCAAAGGTGCCAATAAACAAACTTGCACACATGACCAACCTATGCAGACATTTCAAAACAAGAAGCTAGAGCACAGTAAAGCAAATATAAAAAAATTCAGCAACTTACCAGTGACTTAGAGACAACAGTCAGTGTCAAATCACTTAAAGAGGCAGGGCACAATGGCTTCAGAAAGCTCCCAAAACAAAGAATCAAGAAGTCTTCCAGATGAAGAGAACTGCCTGGAATTATCTCAAGTAGAATACAAAATATTAATATTTAAAACTGTTCAAGAGATGAGGAAGGGGATGAGGCAAAATGCAGCACAGCATAATGACAAATTGAACAGGCTGAAAGAAAGCATGCAGAGACAACAATAAGAAACTAAGAAGTTAATAATAACAGAATTAGACAACTCAATAGAAAACTCAAGGTGTATAACTGAGGCAATGGAAGGCCAAATTAATGAGATCGAAGATACAGCATGTAACACCAACTTATTTGAGGGAAGATCAGATAACAGAATTTTAAAAAATCAAGAAACACTACAAATTATGTGGGACTCTATCAACAGCAATAATCTGTGAATCATTGGAGTACCAGAACAGAGGGGGATAACAGAAAATTCAGAGAGAATTGTCAAAGATTTGTTGACAGAAAACTTCCCTGAGATCATAAAAGTTGAGAAGATACCTATTCAAGATGCTCATCAAATTCCACATAAGGTATACCACAGAAGAAAGACACTGAGTCGTACTGTAATCCAAGATAAGGAGACAGTCTTTAAACTGGGAAAACAAAAAATATTCTACAAAGAAGGGTCAATAATACAAAGCTTGGACTATTCAGCAGAAGCCAAGCAGGCAAGAAGTCTATAGGATGATATATACAAATCTGTAAAGGAAAAAAATTACCAGTCAAGAATTAGATATCCAGCAAAACTGTCTCTGAAATGTGATGGTGAAATTTAGGGAATTTGCAAATACCAAATCAAACTTACAAGACATACTACCGGCTGTCCTTCAGTTAGAAAATCAATGATGTCAGATAGCAACCCAAGACTAGAACACAGAACAGAGCAGTGAAATGTCAACCCAAATTGGGAAATCACAAAAATAAATCAAAGGCAAAACACTGAAAACAGGGTAACAAAGATATTATTATGTAAAGGATGACAATATTATAACAAAAAGGGGGGAGAGGACTTAAAAAATGTGTAGGAGCTGTACGTTCAAAAAAGCTTGTTCATTACCGTACCAGCAATGTTTGCCAGACTTTAAAGCACAATCATCTCTTTCCCCCCATGAATAGTCAGTGCATGCAAATGACTTTCTGCCCCTACCTTTAAGTTGTAAACTATCTGACAATAAACCAGGTGCCATCAAGTCATTGCTGATTCATGGTGATCCCACATGTGTCAGAGTAAAAACATGCTCCATATGGTTTTCAATGGCTGATTTTTCAGAAGTAGATTGCCAGGCCTTTCTTCTGAGGCACTAATGGGTGAACTTGAACTGTGAGCCTTTCTGTCAGCAACTGAGCACTTACCTGATAGCACTTGATAATACTCTGCATATTTTAACCTTGTACTACTCAACCAGAATAGGGTTTTTCAAACTATCTGAAAGCAAAGAATATTTAAATTAAATTAAAAATGTATAAACATTTGATTAAGAGCTAAAATATTAATAATATAAGACAAAATGCAAAATACAAAAATAGTAATTCTGGATAGTTAGAAATAATTATAATACAAGATAGCATTATATAGAGGGTATTGTAAGAAATTTTTACCTTTCTTCCCCCTTACCCGGAGCAAAATAAAACAAGTAGAAAGCATGTTACATGTAGGTGGCAACACTCAGACTTCCTTTTTAGTGTTTTTGGTGTTATCTGTGGGAAAAAAAAATAGTGTTCAGAGCACGAATAAGTGTATATGCTGCAGCTAAATGAAGGGAAAGGTGCTGAATTCAGAAATACCTTTCTATAAATTTAAAAGAAGGAAATTCTATAAATTTCTGTAAGTTTTAAAGAAGAAAATGTTTATTTCACAGAATCCCCAGACAAGCCTGTGTTTAAACCTGGGCCCTACCAGTTACCGGCTATATGACCGTAAGCAGGTTACTTAACTTCTCTAATCCTCAGTTTCCTCATCTGTAGACTATAGGATGTGGTGAGAAGAAATGAAATTGTAAAGTGCTTAGCACAGCCCTGTCTAGAAGGCAGTAAGGACTTGGTTAATGTGAGTGATGGCTATTTCTACACTACTTCATTACACTTTGTAAACAGCCCCTGAAACCTGTGGTCCCAGACTTAAGCATCCTGTTCTAGAGCAGACCAGCCCTCTTCTGCCTCAGCCCTGTGTGTAGGGGAAGTCAATGCCCATCTCTCCAGGCTGGCACCATCCTCTCCACTATCCCTGCTGTTTATCCTTCCCTAAGATCACTAGAGGTTGGGCTAGGCCTTGCCTTCGGGAAGAAGTCACATCTGTTTATCTCTCTATGGATATTGATTGCCCAACTTTCTAGTCCTGGGGGGAAATCTTTGATTTCTTGCTTAGTGCTGTCCCAGGGTGACTATGGTACCAGAGCCAGGAAGTGGCCTGCATTTAAGGGTTTGTTCTTTTAGATTTTTCTTCAAAGAAATTGTGTTATTTGCATTAAAAGAATGTTGTCAAAGTTAATAGATATCTTTTTTCAAAAGGCCATGCTTAAATTATATACAATATATATTAAATTTGAAATATTTGTGTGGACTGTGAGTCACCATGGTTTCTTTCTTGAATATTTTATTATGTTTTAGATGAAAGTTTATACAGCAAAGTAGATTTGTATTCAATAATTTGTACACAAGATAGTCCTGTGACATTGGTTACAGTCCCTGCAATGTGTCAGCACTTTCAGTTCCACCCCAGCTGCCCCATTGCCTCCCATCCAGCTTCCCTGACATTCTTACTTTCTCATTGCTTTTGTGTAAATGTTGACCTTTTGGCCTCCTATAGTTGGTTGTGTAAAATAGTACTTTTCCTTACAGGTGTCGTTTTTACTTTTTAGGCTGAAAAGTGACCTCTGGGAGTGGCTTCAGTCCAGGTTAAAGGGTAACCAGAGTGATAGTGTGAGGGGTTCTTGTAGTCTCTATTAGTCCAGTAAGTCTGAAATTTTTTTTATGAGTTTGAGTTTTGCTCTACATTTTTCTTCCATTCTAGTCAAGGCCTTCTATTGTGTCCCTGTTCAGAATGGTTGATAGTATTAGTCCGGCATTATTTAATTCTTCTGGTCTCAAGCTAGAAGAAATTGTGGTTCATATGAGCCATTAGTCCTGTGGACTAATTTCTTCCTTGAGTCTTTGGTTTTCTTCTTTCCCTTGGCTCCAGATGGGAGAAGACTAATAATTTTATCTTACATGGCCATTCTAAAGGTTTTAAGACCCCAGACATTCTTGACCAAAGTAGGATGTAGAATATCGTCTTTATAAACTAAGTTATACCAATTGACCTAGTTGTCCCATGAAAGAATTGTCCTGAGCCTTCAAACCCAAAAAGTCAATCCCACAAGGTATTTGAGTATGTCTAGGAAGTCTCCATAACTGTGCTCCTATGTGCTTTATTTTATATGTGAATATATACAAACATGTATATACATGCACCCACAAATATATATGCACACACATGTACTCTCATACACCTTCCTATACCCATATAATATACATATTTACCTATGCACACATTTTTTATTATTATTACTGTTTTTGCGAAATTATGTTGCAGCATTTACCGTTTGCATACCTCTCGGTATCATTTACCTTGGTTGTGTTGACTTCTCCCATTTTTCTATTACCTTTCCTGTCACCAGACTTAATACGTGTCTACTATCTACACCATCAGTTGCTTATATGCAAGTTCATGTTGAAGTGGAAGAAGATTAAAACGAGTCCACAAAAGCCAAAGTTTGATCTTGAGTGTATCCCATCTGAATTTAGAGAACATCTTACGAATAAATTTGACTCACTGGCCACTAATGATCGAGGACTAGGTGAGTTGTGAAACAGTATCCAGGACATTATATATTTAAAAAAGGAAAAAGTCATTAAAAACACAGAAAAGAAAATAAAGACAAGAAAGGATATCAGAAGAGACTCTGAAACTTGCGCTTGAATGTAGAGTAGCTAAAGTTAAAGGAAGAAAATGATGAAGAGAAAGCTGAACAGAAGACTTCAAAGGGTGACTTGAGAAATCAAAGAGTTGTGATGACGTATACAAAGACCTGGAGTTAGAAAACCAAAAGGGAAGAGCACACCCGGCGTTTCTCAAACCGAAACAAGAAAAAATTCAAGCCCTGAGTTGCAATAGTGAAGGATTATATTGGCAAAAAATTGATTGACACAGAAAGCACCAGAAGGAGATGGAAGGAGTACATGGAGTTACTACACCAAAAGAATATGTTGACATTCAACCAATTCAGGAGGTAGCAGACCATGAAGAACCAACAGCACTAAAGGAAGGAGTCCAAGCTACACTGAAGGCCTTGGTGAAAAACAAGGCTCCAAGCATTGGTAGAATACCAACTGAGATCTTTCAACCAACAGAAGCAGCCCTGAAAGTACTCACTCATCCCTGCTAAGATATTTGGAAGACAGCTACCTGTGTCACCCGACTGGAAGAAATCCATATTTATGCCCATTCCAAAGAAAGATGATCCAACAAAATGCAGAGATTATCAAGCAATATCATTAACATCACATGCAAATAAAATTATGATGAAGCTAATTCAAAAACAGCTGCAGCAGTACACCTACAGGGAACTGCCAGAAATTTAAGCTGGCTTCACAAGGGGACATAGGAGATGTCACTGCTGATGTCAGATGGATCCTGGCTGAAAGCAGAGAATACCAGAAAGATGTTTGGCTGTGTTTTATGGACTATGTAAGGGCATTTAACTGTATGGACTGTAACAAATTATGGATAACATTGCAGAGAATGGAAATTCTAAAACACTTAGTTGTGCTCATGAGTAATCTGTATATGGATCAAGAGGCAGTTGTTCAAAGAAAAGAAGGGGATAGATATGGTGTGGTTTTCCATGGCAGAACTTCATCTCACATACTTGGAACATGTTATCAGGAGGGACCAGTCCTTGGAGAAGGGCAATATACTTGGTAAAGAAGAAGTCAGAGAAAAAGAGAAAGACCTCAATAAGATGGATTGACCCAGTGGCTGCAGCAATAGGCTACATAGCAATGAGTTTGGATGGCACAGGACCAGACAGTGTTTCAGTCTGTTGTCATAGGATCCCTATAAGTTGAAACAAACTCGATGGCATCTAACAACAACACTATCTAGTGAGTCATTCTCCATCCCTCTCCTCCCATCCCTAGTAACCTTCAGAGAAGGTTGCTTTCTCTGTGAGTACCTGTTGTTCACTTTTTATAAAACTGGTATCATGTAATATTTGTCCTTTTTATGTTTGACTTACTTCACTCAGCACGATGTCCTCTAGATTTATCCATGTATGTTTGATGGCCTTATCATTATTCTTTATCACTGCATAGTATTCTATTATATGAATGTACAACAATTTGTTTATTCATTCATCCATTAATGAGCATGTATATTGTTTCCATCTTCTCATGAACAATGCTGAAATGAACATGAGTGTGCTTATGTCTGTGTCACTGGTCTTATATAGTTGGGATATAGATCTGAGAATAAATTTGCTGGATCATAAGGTATTTCTATTTCTAGCTTTTTGAGGGGTGCCAAACCATTTTCTACAGTGTTTGTATCATTTTGCAGTCCTACCAGTAATGTATAAGAATTCCAGTCTCCCCAAGACCTCATCAGCACTTGTCGTTTCCTGGGCTTTTTTTGGATCAGTGACATTTTTGCAGGGGTGAGATGGTATAACATTGCAGTTTTGATTTGCATCTCTCTCTTGGAAAATAATCCCCAGCATCTCTTCATGTGTTTGTTAACTACCTGAATAGTCTATGATGATATATCTGTTCTTTTCCTTTGCCCATTGGTTTACTGTGTTGTCTTGTTGTTGTTAATTTGCTGAAGTTTCTTTAAAAATATGTTTTAGAGTTTAGACCGTTGTAAGATATGTTGTTACCAAAAATTTTTTCCAAGTCTGTAGGTTTGCTTTCTACTCTTTTAGTAAAGTCTTGATATGTATAAACATTTCATTTTTAGGAGATTCCAGTCACCTAGTTTATCTTCTGTTGTTTGTGCAATTTTTAGGTATGTTTGATGGTGTATTTATGCCCCAAATTAGGACCCTCAGCTTTGTCTCTGTGTTATCTTCCAGGAACTTTATTGTTTCAGTTTTAACAGTTAGGTCTTTGATCCATTTTGAGTTTTAGTTTTTGAGTATGATATGAAGTATGGATCCTGTTTCATTTTTCTGCAAAAGGATATCCAGTTTTGCCAGTACCATTTTTTAAAAAGATTGCCTCCTTCCCATTGAATGGACTTCAAACATTTTGTCAAAGACCAGCTGCCCATAGATGGGTGGATTTACTTCTGGGTTCTCAGTTCTGTTTGTTGGTCTGTGTGTCTGTCATTGTAATAGTACCATGCTGTTTGGATTACTGTGGCTATAGACTAGCTTCTGAGATCAAGAAGTGTGAAGCCTACTACTTTATTCTTCTTCTATATTGTTTTAGCTATTCAGGGCCTCTTTCCTTTCCATATAAAGTTGGAGATTAGTTTTTCCATTTCATTAATGAGTATTGTTGGGACTTTAATTGGGGTTTTATTGTATCAATAGATAGTTTGGGGGTAGTGTTGATATTTTCACAATGTTAAGTCTTCCAATCCATAAGGATGGAAAGTTTTTTCCATTTATGTAGGCCTCTTTGTTTTCTGGCAGTAGTGTTTTGTAGTTTTCCTTGTACAAATCTTTGACATCCCTAGTTTGATCCACTCCTAGATGTTTTATCCTTTTGGGTGTTATCTTGGTTATCTAGTGCTTATATAATACAAATACCACAAGTGGGTGGTTTTATCCTCTTACAGTTTAGTAAGCTGTAAGTCCAAATTCAGGGCATCAGCTCCAGAGGAAGAGGGAAGGCTTTCTTTGTCAGTTCTGGAAGAAAATCCTTGTCATCAGTTTTCTCCTGGACTAGAAGCTTCATTGTGCAGGAAATTCAGTTCCAACGGACATACTCTGTTCCCAGTACTATCTTGGTGGTATGAATTCCCTGATCTCTGCTTGCTTCCCTTTCCTTCTGTCTCTTGTAAGATGAAAGATGATGCAGACCACACCAGGGAAACTCCTTTCGCATTGAATCAGGGATGAACAAGGGTATTAATCCTACCTTAATCTTCTTTAACAATCTAATCTTGCTTCATCAACCACCGGCAGATATTAGGACTTACAACACATAGAAAAATTACATCAGCACAAAGTGGAAGACAACCATACAATGGCCTAACTGGGTTGACACATATCAGTTTGTGACACAGGCTATTGTAATTGATACTGTTTTCTTGATTTCCATTTCAAATTTCTCCTTGCTAGTGTAGAGGAACTCAACTGATTTTTGTATGTGGATCTGCCTGGAAGGTTTTATTCCCTTGGTCTTACCTCTTAAAAAGAAAATGGCTTTTAAAATACATATCCCAGGTAAGAAACATCTTTTGGGGACATGATAATAGCACAGGATCTCTCAAACCCTATTGGTAGGGTTATAACATTGTTTTTGGAGGGTGATTTGGCAGTATTTATCAGAATCTAAAATATTACACTTTTAGATCCAGAAACCCTACTTATGTTGGACTATCCTGAAAATATTAACATGACTAAACAAATCTACATAGAAAGAATAATTATTATAGCATTGTTTATAATATTAATAAATGACAATGTTCATCTTTAGGGGAATGGTTAAATAAACTGCAGTTCTTCCAGTGGGTGGAATACAGTGCAGTCCTTAAGAGTAAATTCATGTATACTCAAAGTGAAAGACATACATGAAGTATCGTTTTATCCAAAGAGGAAATAACAGAATAACATATAAAATACTTTACAACCCGTGGATACACGTGCATCTGTGTAAGACTGAGAGTGAAATAAGTCAGTAAAAAGTAGAATGAGGTTAAGCAGTTGCCCCTGCTATGTCACTTCCTGTTTCTTCCCATCCTCCACTGGTACAGTGTTTTTTCTTCCTGATTTTCCTGGTTAAAATAACATATGAGCCATCAGATTTCTTTATGAATCTTATTTGAAGAGGTACTCCCTAAATTACAATACATTATTCTTCAAAAGAACATTACTAACTAAAATATTTGTAATTCAGAATTAATCCCCCAAACATCATTGTACACAGTGATTAGATTCTTCTATTAGCTCATAAATTTCTACTGAACATAAAAATTCCTCTCATAAATTTCTAGTACTATAATTTAACAAGCCAAGCTAAAACAAAAAGACTTTTTATCAATATTTTCTTAAGTGCTTGTGTTTGAGGAAACATGTCCATTTGTTCAATCAATCATTCAGTAACTACTTCCCCAGTCCCTGCTGTGCCTGGCCCTGTTGATGTGAGGGAGGACCATGGCGAACTCTTTTTCATGGAGATGGCAGGACCCAGAGCACAGTGAAGGGGCTGGCCCTAATGTGAGAGGTAACGTGGGCCACAATGGGCTTTGTTGAGAGGATATAGAATGAAGTACCCACATTGTGTGCCCGAAGTGGCAGCTTGAGGAGAGGGATTAAAGTCATCACTGGGACAGTGGGAGAGCAAGGTGACCAGGGCCTTATTTCGGCCCCAGATGGGGACTGTGGTGGTTTTTGTGGTTCTGCTCAGGCCAGGGCATGGCATTCTCCCCAGGGTAACCCAGGTGCTGGTGGAAGAAAGCAGGATGGGAGTACTCTCCATCGGGGTTTTGCCGTGTTGGAATCTCGGTGGGTTGGCATTTTGCTCTGCAGGTACGATGGAGGCCAGAGGGCCAGTGACAATGAGGTGATGGCAGGAGCAAGGCTGGAGTGATGTCGCCGGGGCCCATTCAGTGCTGCAGGAGTTGGTTGCAAGGGCAAGCGATCTATCTGCTTTTTAAATGTGAAACTTTCCTTGATAAAGGAACTAGGTGCCTCTTGTTCCACTGCTGTACTTGGCCACAGCACTGGGGTTTTATGTCTTACAGATAGAAGGGGGAGAGGAATTTGCAAGACTCAGTTGTACAGTAATTGTAGGTGAGAGAACATAATCCAGGAAAAAGCATATGTACTTGTGAAAGAAAGATTGCCCTGTGTGGACTCAGCCAGACTACGGGAAATAAAAGAGAATGAGCAGTCCAGAGCAGGTGTGGCAGTTCTCCAAAGAAGGCCTGACAGACTGACCAACGCTCGTCAGCGATGGGTGATAGCGAGGCAGGACTTGCTTGTCACTTGCATGTAGGGGACAACTTCGACCCAGCCTGAGGTAGTCTTCATATTTTTAAACATAAAGAGGTGTTTTTCCCGAGCACAGAAGCTGCATTACTATGGTTCACAAATCCACCTAAAAATAGTGAGTGACTGCTGAAGGGCCCCCAAATGCTGCCTCCTACCACCTGGTGATGTTCTGTAAGAAATCGCCCTCAGAGAGTACCCATGCCCTTTGCAGCTCCTCTATTGCTGTTTTACGACAAGAGCGATCAACCAAGAAAACCACTGCCATTGAGTCAGTTCTGCCTCTTACCTACCCTGTAGGTCAAGAGTAGAAGTGTCCCATATGGTTTCCAAAGAGCACCTGGTGGATTTGAACTTCCAGCCTTTTCGTTAACAGCCGTAGCACTTAACCACTATGCCACTAGGGTTTCCTAGCAGTGAACACTTGTGAATTATTACTAATTCTCAATCATTGTAAGGATGGATGTGGTTAGTACACAGTTCTAAAGAGAAAAATAAATAAGTAAACAGGCTCTTTGGTATGCCCTGTAGACAGCAAATCTTGATTTCCAGCCTAGGACCCAAAGCAGGTCTTTTGTCCTAGGAAAACACATCTCTATTTCTGGCCAGGTGTGGTGGGGCTACAAGGGCCTACTATGGCCAGGTGACTATACTCTGTGCATTAGAGATTTAGAGGGATGATGGTGGCTCCTGGATACTCAAGTCACCATCCAGTGGAGGAGGCAGCGTGTGCCGGATGCTGTGTGCCTCAAGACACAGTGTGCAGGGTGGACCCAGTTTTCATGCTGGATGTGTCTACAAAGACTAATTCCAACCTCCTGAGGACAGGCAGCTTTGGTGTAGAGCCAAGCATTTCTCAGGAAGTGGTTAAAACATAAAACTGAAAACCTTTGATGATGCAAGAACCAAGGGAAATAGGTATAAATTCTGAGAGGAAATTCTGGCTGCTAGGCGAGAGAGTGACTTTGGAAATTCCAATGAGTGTAATGTCCACTGAGGGAAATCATCGGTGGAGTCTGGCTTTCCCTCTACCTCAGGGAGTAGCTTCGCTGTGCTCCCTGAATGTATGTGTTGAGACAGCATTGTTCTAAGCAACAAAACGTGATGAAAACAGGACCCAGACTAACTGTGATTGCGTGCATAGAAAAGCAAGGACTAACTGCTTCCCAATCCTCCCGCAGACAGAAAGCTTGTCCAGGAGCCCCAGTAACAAACCTCTTCCCATAGCCAGGCTTTCTGGTGGCCCCCTGAGTCACACAACATCCTGTGTTGACTCTGCTGGACTGCCTGCTGCTTCTGAGAACCCTTTGTGTTGAGAGGGGTTCTTGCTGAAACCTTCCTTCTAAAGACAACAGGATTTAAAAATCTCTTTATCCACAGGGATAGTATTTCCATCTTTGTGGTTGTGGCAGTCAGAGAAATGTTTGGAAAGACAGATTTGTCTAATGAGGCATTTTTTTCCCCCAAATGTCGGATATTCCTAGCTTGGTGTCATTTTGCTCTCAGAGTTCTTCATGTGGCCTATATAAGACAGAGTTTCTGAGAAGAGATACAACCTAAAAACCTCTCACTCAACACTATGAAGAAGACAGCCACTTCCAAGTACCCAGTGGAGGGGGCAGGGGCAGAGTGTGACCATTTGTCTTCACCATACCCTTATTTTGTAGCACTGTTATCAGTGCTTTTACAGCATAAACCACCCAAAAGTGGTTTGAAGTTTATGTCAGGGGAAAACCCCCACTATTCAATTAGAAGCAACAAGACTTGATTTTTCTGATTATTGGAAATTCTTTCTATTGCAGATCTCTCGAAGGCCTTAGTTTTAACAGAAATTGGTCCTAAACGTGACCCTGCCACCCTGAAGTTGTTCCTGAGTAACATGGAGAGGTTACTCCACGCCAAAGCTCATGGGTATGAACCTTTAATTCCTGGAACACCCAATGGCCAAAGGGGAAAGTGCCAAAGGCACAGTATTGCTAAAAACTCCTCCAGGGATTTAGAAGAGGAAACAGCCCCATGTACACTGGGAACAGAGGAGCTCATGGCCTCCTGCAGCTTCAGACACGACCACCTGACGTGTGCATCCCTACCCAGACACTATCTCAGCCCAGGAGCAGTGTAGCCAGGTACTGGGAAGATGGCAGGAGGACCTTTATTCCTTCCTTCTCTGTGCTTTGAGAATGCAAGTAGCAGATCTCAAGTCATCCAACTAGTGGATCCCCTGGTTATTTGGAGTCCCTTGAAAATTGACTTGGCTTCAGATAGACCAGTAACCTAATAAGCATTCAGAGAAAATACATCAAATTCCAAATGAATGCTCTTCATCTCTCAATTTCCCTCTAGATCTGCACTTTAACTACTAGCCATGTGAGGCTATTAAATTTTGGTCATGGTTGTTAGGTGCCATTGGTTTTGTACATAGGTGTGCTGTAGGTAGCAACCCTCTGTATAACAGAACCAAACGCTGCCTGGTCCTCTGCCGTCTTTACAATCATTGCTGTGTTTGAGCATATTGTTGCAGCCACTGTGTCGCTCTGTCTCATTAGAAGTCTTCCTCTTTTTCTTCACCCTCTGCTTTAAAAAGCAGAATGTCCTTCTCCAGGGATTTGTCTTTCCAGATAACGTGTCCTAAGTACATGAGATGAAGTCTTGCCGTTCTCACTTCATTAAAATAAAATTTGAAACGCAGTTCTTTCATTGCACTAGCCACATTTCAAGTGGTCAGTGGCCACATGTAGCTAGTAGCTGCCACCACGCAGACATTTCTCTCTGGCACCTGTTAGCAGAAACCCTGTGGCTGGTAAGCACCAGAGTGCAGCAGAGATGAAAGGATGAAATTTGTACATACACCGTTTTAGGGAACCTGACTTGAAGGCCTATCACTGCACTCAGCCGGGTGGTCCTCTCTGCGGGGTGCAGACAGTTGCTAAACAGTCTCTTCCACTCGCCTCCAGGGTCCGTGTGATCGGGAGCTCCACCTTGGCCCTCTGCCTCCTGGCTGCAGGTGCCGCAGATGCCTACTACCAGTTTGGCTTGCACTGCTGGGACTTGGCTGCTGCCACAGTCATCATACGTGAAGCCGGTGGGATTGTGATGGACACGTCGGGTGAGTCCTCTCTCAGGCACTAGATCAGCAGAGCCACAAGTGTGGTGTCCAGGGCCCACCCTGGCTGGCTGTCCGCATTTCCTCAAAGCTCCTACCACTGGCACACCAAGCAAAGGCACGATAAAGGCAGTGGCCCCAGCACAGATTTCTTCCTTCTCATCTGTCCCTTTGGGGATAAAGTAGACCACAGGATCAGAATCTCCTGGCTGCAAAATAACACACTGCAGTTGACACTGAGGTAACAGTGGCAATTTTCAGAGGGCTCACACACATCCAGATATCTTGAGAACCCTGTGCAGTGAGCAGGTGAGTGTTCCCTAGGACCACAGAGCTCAGTACTGAGCCCACACTGCCCAGTCTGCAAATAATGTGTGGTGGAAACGTTCCAGAGACTGAGTGGTCCTTCTCCACCCACCATCTCCTAGTTCAGTACAGAGCTTGTCCCCAGAGACGCTATGGCTGTCTTTTAGTGCTGGGATCTATGCCTTCCATCATGTGACTTCTGCTTTTTCCGGGTTCTCCCTTGAGAGGCCCTAAATGAACTACCAGAAAGGTATGGAAATGAAGAGGACTCAGCCTTAGGTGGCAAGATGAGGCGGGCCAGCTCCATCTTAAAAAGGTCAGGTACCAGTTTTCCTCCACGAGCACGGGCAGTTACCCTGCCTTGTGCGTCCTCAGGGAGGGGCAGGCTTTGTGCACAACTCCCTTGGCTCAAGTGTCGCCCGTGGCAGCAGCATTGGAAAGTGGTTAGGAATGCAGAGTCTCAGGTCCTCGTGGAGTCTGCATCCTCACAGGGTGCCTAGAGTTCATGTGCACGTTAGAGTTGGGAAGACTGTTTCACCCTACTCGGATCTAGCAGATCATTGGGGTTTGGGTCCAGAATGCTGAGCTCACACTCTCCAGGCTCCCAGCGCAGTCTCTACAATGTTCCTACTGGGGATAAAGCAATGATGAAAGGTCTTGTCTTTCTCTTTGATCTTCTTATATCTCAACTGCCTAGAGCAGCCTGGTCAGGTGCTCAGGGCTTGAGACTGGTTGGATGAGCTCAGTGTTTGGGGCATGCTTATGTGGTCGGCCCTGCACTGACTCAGTGTCTGTACCCTCTTCTTGTCCGCAGGTGGGCCTCTTGATCTCATGTCTTGCAGAGTGGTTGCTGCGGGCACCCAGGAGATGGCAATGCGTATAGCTCAGGCCTTACAGACTATTAACTATGGGCGGGATGATGAGAAATGAAAAGGAACCAGTGACAACAAGAGAAATGCCGATGGAAGAAAGAGCCGGCTTGCCTGGAACACTGAGACTCAAGATGGAGCCCCTCCTTTTAACTGCTTATTCTCAGTGTCAGATGTCCGATGTGTCCCTAACTGCCCCAAAGGGAGACGCTGTGCGTTAGCATGTGGCTGTCTTTTTAATCCATGGATTGGGTGTGTAGCTGGTTTCGTTCTGTAATCTTACTTAGCCTTTTCAGGTTATTACACCACGTTCTCCAGTTGGGGCCAAAACCTAGCTCTCATATGGCATCGTATTTATAATACAGTGTTGATATTTCTTTCAGAATGCAAATCTCAGGTAATAAGGCTTTAGAACTGTTAATAAAGTGGGCTCTTCCCATGTTGCTTCAGAATGCAATAAATCAGAGTAGCAGCTCCGCTGATGTGCGTCACTGCCACGAGTGTGTTACCCCACCGACCTGCAGATCCGTAGTTAGGCTCCCTAGGAAAGCTTGCACGTTTAACCCAAAGTGTTCCTCTTTAGCTCATGTCTCTGATAGGCAGTGTGAAAGCTCCTTCAGTAGTTATCATACTAGCATTCAAATCCAAGGTATGGGGTAGACTTCAGAAAACCAGCTAGCTCAAAAACGGGTCTCTGAATGATATTGTTTTTATGGTCAGTTTGTGAAAAGAAATTCTAATCAGGACATTGGCTGACTTTCCAGGTATCTTTTTTAAAGTTTTAGATTGGAAGAGTCAGTCAAGACAGAAGGGAAATTCCAGCCTACTTCTAAAATTACTCAATATTCCTAATCTTTCATTCCTAATTTAATATCTTCAACAATAAATCTGAAATGTTTCAAGTTGTTACTGAAACTTGCCATCACTGGCCTGTGGATGGCTTTCAGAACCAAGGTCATTTGTGAGCCTACTTGCCAGCCTTGGTGCCAAGTTTACACAAATCGAGAGTAGCTTTTGAAACAGGTACTTGATAGATGCTTATTGAGTATACGAATAGAACCAAGAGCCTGCTGCCCCCAGGCAAATTTGACCGGCTGAGGGTGGCAGATGTCCCAGCGGGCTAGGACCCTCCCTTCCCAGTCTTCATCTGCTAACCACATGGGAGCCTGACTTGCCTGAGACAACTTTGAATCGGGCCACATTCTGCCCGATTCTGCGTTGCTGTCATTAGTGCCTTAGAATTTTCAAGGAGCCTGAAAGGTTCTTTCCAAGCGCTTACCTTACTCTGTGGGAGCAGTTTCATGTGTTACTATTTCTGGAGCCTCTAGAGTCACAGACAGAGAAGATGTCATATCCACACTCAGGAGTTTATAGTTTAAGAGTGGAAAACACCAAGACACATATAGCTGGTATTTGAGTCATTCTTCCAACAGAATGGTTGTGTGTGTGTATGTATACATGTGGAAACCCTGGTGGTGTAGCAGTTAAGTGCTACAGCTGTTAACCAAAAGGTCAGCAGGTCAAATCCACCACGTGCTCCTTGGAAACTGGGGCAGTTCTACTCTGTCCTTTAGGGTTGCTATGAGTCAGCATTGCATAGTGTGTAATGTGTTTGGATTCATTTGGAATAATGAAAATATATAAGCACTTAGCTCAGGTTTCCTGAATGAGGTGAGTTTTAACAGTGATTTTGAAGAATGTTAACAACATAGAGTAATATAAATGGAAGAAATTATTCCAGCATAGAGGAGCAAGCCCGGCAGAGTTTAGGAGGATTTAGGGGTTCAGACAGATAGTGACTGAGGAAAACTTTTATATTTGTATTAAAACTACTTGATCAAATGAAAGATATATGAATAAAATTCTCTAAGCTGTACAATTTTATAACTGAATTTACTGTTTTCCATAGGAGAAGATAATGATCTCTTTTTAAAAATTATTTTTGTTACATCTTTGAATATCATCTCACCTGATGGACCCTCCTGTAGCATCCTCACAGTGACGAGGCTCATCTTTGTATGGGCTGGACTTAGTTGAGCAGACACTCAAGAACTCTTCAAGTACAGATACATACATACCTATAGTTCAGAGTTCCTGAGTGTCTGCTCCTCTGTGTCCAGTGTTGCAGTGTGAAATGCAGGAGAGCTTCGGGACTATCAAAGAATAGGATACTTTTCTGCTTGGTCAGTAGGGAACCTCGTGAGAGGCTTATGTCTCAACAGGCTGTTGATGTGGAGGAGTGTTTGATACAAACATGGCAAGGGTCAAAAGAGTGCTGTTAATATGTTAGGGCTCATGCTCAGATATAGGTGTCCTACTGTCTTTGCAAAAATCACGTCCCTAATAAATTCACTCAATGCAGTGTGTAGTGAAAGTAAGCAAAAACGTATTTGCCCTGTCAGCCTTCCAAGCTTTTGAAACACTGTTGTGAGAGTTTCAGAAAATTGCTGGCCTGCACGTTGGCAGTTTATAATCTGTGCTCAGTATAGATGGCACTAGAAGAGATCCTCTGGTATTTTAACAGTGATAACACTTTTTTGCTGTTGTTGCAAATATACACAGCAAAACATACACCAATTCAGCAGCTTCTACATGAACAATTTAGTGAAACTGATTACATTCTTCAAGTTGTGTAACCTTTCTCATCTTCCTTGTCTGAATTGTTCCCCCCTTAACAGAAACTCACTGCCCCCTGATTTTCCTATCCGGTCTTCCAAGTTGCTATTTTCAATTTGATTCCATATACATAGCTCTTAAAAGAGCATAGTGCTTAAAGTAGACATTTTTTACTATTAAAGCTAGACTATTATTTGATTTTAAGAAGACTTCAAGGAATATTTGTGGTTTAAGGATTAAAGACTATCTCAGGGCAGTAGTTTTAGGGGTTCATCCAGCCTTCATGGCTCCAGGAAGTATGGAGTCTATAAGAATCTGAGATTCTGTGCTGCATTTAACCCCTTTTGATCAGCATTCTTCTATGACATCTTTGATCAAAACATTCAGTAATGGTCACCAGGTACCATCCAGGTCTTCTGGTGTCATGACAAAGGAGGCAGTTGTTCACGGAGGCGATTAGCTACATCCTGTATCCTCCTCCTTTTCCTCACTTCCCTCCCTCTGTTGCTCCAGGTGAATACAGAGCAATTGTTGTGCCTTGGATGGCTGATTACAAGCTTTTAAGAATGCAGACACTAAGCCACAAACTAATGTTTATGGAATGCTGAGTTTTTAGTTTATGGTGATGGAAAACTCACACTAAGAGTGACTCCAGCCAGTTAGCATAACTGTTCTCAATAAGTTGTATACCTGTAAGAAACTGAATTGGCAAAAGTTGTGTGACAGGTGTACTTACAATGACAAAAAGAAAAGTTGGTCAGAGGCTGCTTTTGTACAGCCAAACACCTCACAGGATTTGGTTCCTTGGTTTAGAGGTTTAGAGTCTTGGTTTCATGGGACATTCCAGTTAATAGGCATAATAATGTATTTAATGCTTCTCTTCTACTTCCTACTTTGTTGTATAGTGATAATACTTCTAAAATCTTTTCTCCTCTAAGTATGAGTCTCATGTTGTGTAGGCTGCACCTTCACCTACCCATAGATGGTCTTTACTGCCCTGAGTGAGCCCACATACGCTAGTGAAGATGCCACTAAGATGAAGTGTAAGGGAACCTTCTTCTAAATCTACCTGTATTGGAAGGGAAAAAGAGAAACTTAAGTAAAACAATGCCAAAATATCATAATAAACAAAATTTGTCATTTTCAACATAAATGAATATCTTAGACATACTTTGGGACATTACACATATTGATGTGGATTACTGAGCATAAATGTTTAATACTTAAAGATTCAGAAGAAAATGTATGGAAGAAATATGAGAAAAACACTGGAGCAGGATCAGGAATTCTGGTTCTGAGTTCAAATCTTGGTTCTTTTAATTAGCTCTGTGACTGTGAGCAAATTGTTGAAGGATATTGAAGCCCCAAATGGTATCTTTAAGAGATCTCTGGGGCTCTTTCCAGACTCAGTTACCATCAGGGCGTAAACCAACTAAATGAATGTTGTGCCTTACCAAGGTCACTGGCAGGAAGAGAGAAGAATGTGTATGTTTTCCAGCTGTTGTAATCAGCAAATAAATTTTTGTTTTTAATTAATTCTGAGTGTTTTCCTATTTTCGCATAGATTCCGTTTTGAGTGAGAACTGTGCTTTACCATGCTCTGTAAGAGCTTGGTTTTTGAAGAACTAGAGCCTCCTCGGTGTCAGACAGACAGATGCTCTGAGCCCTGCTGTCATGGGACTGAGCACTCCAGCCTCCCATGCAACTGGCTGCCAAATTGCTTACCGTCATTTTAGGCTTAGACGTGTAATTTATTTTCTCTCACAGAACATATATAACTTTTCTGAGTATATATGCAGAGACACAAGAAGTTCCTTAAATTCTTTGACATGTATTTCTTTGAAAAAAACCTCCATAAAACACTTAAGGAGTAAAAGACATTGTATGATTAATGAATGTTCCCCCTAGAAGTACAAGTCAAAGAATTTAAGGAATTTTTTGTGTCTAAGCCTAAAAGGATAATAAACAGTTTGGTAAAAATTCAGCATACATCTTAAACTCATTAAAATAATCCATCACATTTATTAAAAAGTCCCACTAAACAAAATTAATGCTAGTAAAGCAATACAATGACCTATCAAGCTATTTTCAGGGGAGAATACGTACCTGTCTCCCCTGAGATGACTGAGTAATGAGTTGTGTGAGGAGGGTACGGTTTAAACATCCACAGAGTCTACTGAAGTCAGTGAGGGGCAGGACCACCAACACTGAACTAACAGAGAGGCCCCAAGAATCTCAAATCAAATTCAGAGGAAGAGGATGGGAGAGGAGGTCAAAATGTGAATAGCAAAAGGGAAATGATTCTGGCCTCTGGGAATGGCAAGATTTGTAGGTGTGATTCAGAATATGTGTGTCCATATGTCAGCAGCAGACAACTTCCTAGAATATGTTATTTTACTAAGGCCTTTTGGAATATAGAGATTTCTGTTTGTGACTTCGTACATCTCAACATACACATCTGAAAAAAGACAGTCCCTGTCCTCTAGAAACCCACCAGACCCTTAAGGTTTCCAGCAGATCAATGACAAGGAAGTGCCAAGCTTTATGAGGGCATTGGAGACAAATCTGAGCTTTCAACAGTGAGTAGGGGTTAGGTAAAGAATCAGGAGCTGTTCTTCCAGAAGGAGTCCGAACTGTGTAGCTGGGGAGGTGGGGATGGTAGAGTTACTGGGATTGAGGACACTGGGGCCAACTGAGGACCTTGTGCACTAAGCAAGAGTTAAAATTCATCTTGAAAACATTTAAAAAATACCTTTGTCACTAGGGTGTGTCAACATCTGATGGTGAGCTGGTTGTGCAAATTTTAAGTAAGAAGCAATGCAGCTCTCAAGTGTAGGTGCAGTGTGATTCCATCAAATTAATTAGTCTGCTGATCATTCATAGAGTAGGGTTGCCCTTTTGAGTTGAATAAGGTGGTACATCTATCCATACAGTAAGTTGGGGGCTTTGGCAGTGACTCCTGGGGGCTTCTTAAATTGAACAGTGGATCTCAGAGGTTGAGAGGCACTGTAGGAAGCCCTTGATCCAACACTCTTCAAGAGGTGAATGACGTGACCCTCAACCTCTAGTTTCACCGGTAGTTCCAGATCAAGCAGTAACCAGCCTCAGCCTCATGGTAGATTACAAGTGTGCCTGACATTTTTAACACTAGAAAATGAAAGTATTGATAAATTAATTACCTCAGATGACCTTCAGGGGAGGAAGACTGTGAATCGCTCAGGTCAAATGCATATGCAGTCTCACAGCCACCACTTGGGAACAGATTGTCTATGGATTAGGATCTTCACCCAACACAGCAAAGGGCATGCCATCCTCCTGCCTCCCTCAGGACAGCCTCACTGCGCACAAAATCAGTCTGGGGCACATTTGATACTGGGTCTAAGTTCACCAGAACCACCTTGGGAAGGTCCAAAATGGTGAAAAGCTCGCTCGTTTTGGGGTTCCCCCAGCTACTGTTTCGGGTTAATATCTCCAGTCGTTGCTTACCTGTTTACCAGTCATGAAGCTTTGGTTTTCCACATCTCAGCATGGCATGTCAGGAAAGGGGCCTAAGTCCTCCACCACTGAAATGGAGGTGGCTTCTCATTCTTTTCACACTTTGATAAGGGGCACTAATAACATTTTTATAAGGACTTTCAGCTGTTTTCCATCCTCACCCCCCCCCCCCGCCCCCCATTTTTACTGGCAACTCATGTCTGCAGCATCTGTGTCTCTGGGTGCTGCAGCACAAGCTTGTTGGTTTTCCCCAGCTCTGGACTACTAAGACACCTTCCTTGCTCTGTGTCCATCTGCTTTCTAGTTTCCAGAGTTGTGTTACATTTCTTGTCAGCTGTCATCTTTTGAGATATAAAAGAGAAGCAAGCAGGGAAACGGGGACCTCCTAGCACCAAGAAAGTAGTGCCAGGAGCAGAGTACATCCTTTGGTCCTAGAGTCCCTCCACTGAAAAGCTCCCAGATCGGGAGAAGATTGAAAACAATGACTTTCTTCCAGAGCCAAACTCTTTCCCTGGAGCTGACATCTTGAATTTGGACTTTCAGCCTGTTTTATCATGAGGAAACAAATTTGTTGAAGCTACCCACCTGTGGTATTTCTGTTATAGCAGCACTAGATGACTAAGGCAGAATTTGGTACTGAGAGAATGGGGTGCTGCTCTAACAGATACCTAAAATGTAGAAGCAGTTTTGAAAGTAAATGGATAGAGGTCTCAGAAGGAAGTGAGGAAAACTGTTAACAGCAGAGAAGACGCAGATGGTGGTGCAAAGCAGTAACAGAGAAGAACAGTAACAATAGCAGCAGCAGAACCAGGAAACCAGCATAAGATGGCACTGGAGTTGATTCACAGAGTGAGAGCCATTCATGTACATAGATACATAAGGTTATAAATTTCACCACCATTAAAAAATACAGTAACAAAGTGCTAGGGGAGGAGCACAGAAGAGAAATATATCGTGTCTGGGGGACACCAGCAGGTTTTACAGGAGGGGTTACATGAGCTGTATCTCAAAGGAGGAGTTAGAATTTAGATGAGTAACATCATGCTCCCCAGAGAAAAAGGCATTATATGCAGAAGAAACCACGTGAACATTCAGTCCTGAAAGTGCCCAGTAAACTCAGGATGAGTGACAGCCAGTTGTGACTGGAGGGTGGTAGATAAGGTGGGGTGGTAGGCTATGAAACAAGAGAAATAGTAGTAGTAATAATAGTGGTTAGCACTTAATGACTACTTACTTTATGCTTGGCAAAACAGACTAGTGGAAGACCATGGGCCCTTATAACCATGCTAAAGACTGTGATTTATCCTGGAGATGATGAAGAACCAGAGAAGGTATTGGAGAAGATCCCTATTTGCAGAAGAAAGGAGCAGGCATCAGAGTCTCAGTAAATGTATGATGAATTAACTTGAACTGGATTCAACTTATGTCTCTAGTAGCAAGTGTCACGTAAGTATAAAATAGACGAACATGGCAGCTTGGTCACACACACCATAATGCCCCCTACACCAAAAACCCAAAAAACCATGTGAGACAAAAGCAAACAATCCAGGAACACTGAACATCAAAAAGAAAGTCTAAAACCTAAACATCAATTTGAAGGAATAAGGAAAGCAGCCAAAGAGGAGTAGTACCAAATGAAGGCACTCAGCCAGCCAGCCCAGCCCGTCATGCTAACTTACAACAAAGCCAGCACTGACCTAGAGTGAAGAGAAGATTGAAGCAACTTCACACCTTCCCAAAAGGGACAGAGGACCCCTATAGACACACATAGAAAGAAGCAGAGACAGGGAGGGTGCCAGATTCAGAACTGGAGATACACACGAGCTGTGGTCCTCAATCTCAGGAGTGACTGATATGTATGAGGCAATAGACTTATGTAATGTTGGCACAAGCTCTCCCACTATATTGATGCCCAGGTTCGTTACCCTTGCACCTGAGAGAGCTCAGGTCCCATGTGCTGGCTGCAGAAACAAGATGCCATGACACCCACATATCCCAGCCAGATGGATGTACGCCCCCACAGCCTATCTTCATGATTAGAAGCAGCAGACCACATTGCCTGGAGTTACCACAACATGAGCCTACCCTCTTCCCCTCTGCCCCACCCAACTCTACCCACTATTCCCTTTGCCCAACTGATGAATGAAACCAGGTGTATCCCAGTTTATGTTGTAACCACCCACCAACTACTCCCCACCAAGGGCCTAGTGGAAGGTGGGCGTAGCAGGACCGCAAGAGAGCTCACCAAGAGCTCCCTGTCTCCCTCATCTACACGAAGTGGCACTTCCAGGAGTGACTCCATCCCTTAACCTGCCCAGTGAGGGGCAGAAGAGCCATGACTATGCGCACATCCACTGCAGCCCCTTTCTCCCCCCCCCTCCATCAACCAACATGAGGTAGCACTATTGTGTGTGCAGCTCCCAGGCACAGCTCTCTCCGTTAACATGCCCAGTGAGGTACAGAAGAGCTGTGACTGTGTACTCATCACCCCCAGCCCCTTTGTCCCTCTCCCTGCTTGATGCATGGCGGCACCACTGTGCTCTCATCCATCAGGTATTACTTCATCACTTAACCTGTCCAGCAAGGGGCAGAGAAGCTACAACTACATACACAACTTGCTGAGGCCCTTTCCTCTCTCCCCCTGCCCAGCACAGGGCAGAAGAGGAGTGAATGCATGCAAAGCCACCTGCTGCACCTTCCTCCTTCCTACCACCGACAGATAGATGCAGCAAGACTGAGCAAACATCTCCTTGCCATTCTTTCCTGGCTTACCCTTCCTAGGAGGAGATGGAGTTAGAATGACTAGCATGAATGTCTGCTTGCCACTCACCTGTACCAGCCACACCTTCTCCACAACTAGCAAGAAGTGACAAGCATGTCCCCTTGCCCACCACATCAGCCCTTCTACCTGCACAAAGAGCACTGTTTCCTGCTCCCATGCCACTGAACTGAAGACAGACAGAGGCCAAAGCCTGAATAACTTGCCCTCAACTGCCCCACAGGAACAGTAACAGAGACTCAGGCTTCCACATCCACCTACCACTCTACTCACCCAAAGACAAGTAGGGAGTGCTCCAGCACAGACAGTCCAGTGACCAGACCGCCTACCTAGACACACCTGCCAGAAATCACTAAGCTAGCCAGCCAACACAAAACAAAATAGGACCCAGCAAAATAAGTTGTACAAATAAAAAATAAACACAATAACCCCTTAATGTCTTGGAAACAACAAACAATAGCAAACCACCTAAAGAAGCAGTGCAAAATGGCCTCAGTGAGTGACCATAATAAAAAGCAGAATCTTTCTGGAGGAAGAAAAGGTAATAGAGATTCTAATAAGGAATTCAAAAGGCTTACGTATAAGGTCTGAAAAGGAATCAAGGAAAAGACCGATAAAACCACGGAAAACACAGACAAAACCAAGGAAAGTACAGACAAAACACTAGAATTATTCAAGAAAACAATACAAGAACAAAATGACAAAATAAACAGACAATTGGAAACGATTCAGAAATAGCAGCTAGAAATACAGAAGCTTAGCAATAAACTTGCAGAAATTGACAACTCAGTGGAAAATCATAAGAGTAGAACTGAAACAACAGATGACAGCACCAATGGAAAAGAAAACCAAATCCCTTGACACCGATCTGTTTGAGGAAGAATCAAAAAAAAAAAAAGAATGAAGAAAGCCTAAGAGTTATGTGGGATTCCATCAAGAGGAATAACTTACATGTGATTGGAATCCCAGAAGGGGAGGAGTCAACAAAAAGCACAGAAAAAAATGCTGAACATGTGCCTACAGAAAGACAAGAAGATAACCATACAAGAAGCACAACAAGCCCCATATGGGATAGATCCCAATAGAAGAACACCAAGACATATAATCAAACTTTCCAAAACCATAGGCAAAAAAAGAATCCTCAAGAAAGCAGTTCAAAAAAAATAAAAGATCACCTACAAAGGGGCATCATTAAGACTCAACAGAAACTATACAGGCAAAAAAGCAATGGGATAATATGTATAAAACCTTGAAAGAAAAAACCTGCCAGCCAAGAATCATGTATCCAGCAAAATTATACCTCAAATATGATGATTAAATTTAGATGTTACCAGATGAACAGAAATTAAGAGAATTTGTAAAAACCAGACCAACTTTAAAAGAAATTTTACAGTGAATCCTTCAGATACAAAGCTAACAGCACAGCTGACAACAACCTAAGATTAAAACACATGACAACATCAGACAGATAACAACTCAGAACTCTCAAAAATAAAATGAAGCTAAAAGAAGAAAAATGGGGAACCAGAAATATCAATCTCTAACTGATGGCCACTTCAAAACATAAATGAGGAATAAAGAATATAGGTTTAGAACTTCCACATGGAGAGGAAGTCAAGAAATAAATTACTGCTTTAAACTTATGAAAATAAAGGTAAATTTCAAGGGAACCACAAAGGAAGTCAACAAGCCTACTCATCAAAAATAAAAGGAAAAAATCATAAGGATTTAGTACAAATGAAATAACAAACAATGAAGGAAATGAAGACAAGCCACAATTAAAAAAAAATCATAGAAAATTATGCAGAACAAAGAAATCATCAACACTACTAAAAATGAAAAATCATAAACAAGTAACAATAAACTCACACCTATTGATAGTCACACTGAATGTATATGGCCTAAAAAGACCACTAAAGAGACACAGAGTTGAAGAATGGATTAAAAAAACATGACCCATCAATATGCTGTCTGCCAAAGACACATCTTAGACACAGTAATATAAATAAACTAAAACATAAAGGATGGAAAAAGATATCAAGCAAATAAACCAAAAAACAGAGGGAGTGGCAATATTAATCTCTGATAAAATAGACTGTAAAGCAAACTCCACTATAAAAGATAAGGATGAAATATGATTAAAGGGTCAATCCATTAAGACATCTTAATGTAATAAATATATACTCAACAACAGAGCCTCAAAATACATGAAACAAATTCTAACAGCACTGAAAGAGAAATAGACACTTACACAACAATACAGGAGGCTAACACACCATGGACAGTGAAGAACAGAACTAGAAAGAAACTCAACAAAGGCAACTTGACCTCACAGACATACAGACCCACCACCTACTAACAGAAAGTTTACATTCATTGCCAATGTTAATGGTTCATTCTCCCCAATAGACCATATTTTAGGCTACAAGCCAAGCCTCAACAAATTCAAAGACACTGAAATAATGCAAAGCACCTTCTCTGATCATAATGCTATAGAAATAGAAATCGCTAATAGGAAGAGCAAGGTAAAAAATATATAATAAATGGAAACTCACTGACACTCTGCTTAAAACTACTGTGTAATAGAAGAAATTAAAAAATGGGATTAAAAAATTCCTAGATTCAAATGAGAATGAAAACACAACATACAAAAACCTTTGGGACACAGCAAAAGCAGTTCTCACAGGGCAATTACAACAATGAACGCACGTATGAAAAAAGAAGAAAGGACAGAAATCAAAACATTAACCCTACAACTCAAACAATTAGAGAGCATCAAAAGAAGCCCACAGTTGCCAGAAGAAATGAAATAGTAAGAAATAGAGCGGAAATAAATGAAACTGAGAATAGTAAAACAATAAAAAGCAATGAGACTAAAAGCTGTTTTTTTGAAAAAGTTAATAAAATTAGCAAACTACTGGCCAAATTAACAAAAAGAAAACAGGAGAAAATGCAAATAAACAAAAAAAGAGATGAGATGGATGACATTACAACACTACTAACTGAAATAAAAAGGATTATAACAGAATATTTAAGAAATGCTGTACATCAACAAATTAAAAAACTGGGAGGAAATAGATAAATTTCTAGAAACACACCACCTACCTAAACTAATGCAAACAGAGGTAAAAAATTTGAACACACTCATAACAAAAGAAGAAATTGAAAGAATCATTTAAAAAATCCCAACCAAAACAAAAGCCTGATCCAGATGGCTTCACTGGAGAATTCTATCAAATATTCAGAATTGAGTCAACACCAGTTCTACTTACACTATTCCAGAATATAGAAAAGGGAAGACTACTCACACATTCATTCTATGAAGCCAACAAAACCCTTATACCATAGCCAGGCACAGGGAGAGAAAAGGAAAACCAAATCTTTGCTGCTGATTTGGTTATAACTCATAGTTACTAAAGGAGAAAATGACACACCAATATCCCTCATAAGTGCAAAAATTGTTAGCAAAATCCTAACCAATGGAATCCAACAGCATATAAAAAAATAATAATACATCATGACCAAGTGGAGTTTATACAGGTGTGCAAGTTTGGTTCAACATCAAAAAATGCATTGATATAATCCACTACAGAAATAAAAAAAAAAGGACAAGAATGATACAATTGTACCAATCAATGCAGAAAAACCATGTGATAAATGAAATTTATCATTTATCCAACACTCATTCCTGACTTTAAAAAAAAGCTCAGCAAAATAGTAATAGAAGGGAAATTCTTCATTATAATAAGGGGAATTGATGTAAAACGGACAGCCAACATCATCCTCAATGGAGAGAATCTGAAAGCATTCTCCCTGACAACAGGAACCAGACAAGGATGACCTTTATCACCACTCTTATTCAACATTGTACTGGAAGTGTTAGCAAGAGCAATACAACAAGAAAAGGAAATAAAGTACATTCACATTGGTAAGGTAAAAGTAAAGGTGTCCTTATTTGCAGATGATGTGATTCTACAGATAGAAAATTCAAAGAATTCTGCAAGCCACTCTGTCAGGTTCCAGCACACTTTTGAGAATTAATAAATTATTGTAGGATCTAGGCATCAAAAGCTAAAAAGTGTTTGGGGCAGTCAAGGGTTTTGGAAGGGTGCCCTAGGGGAGCTGGAGTCAAAACATTGAAATATGGGAAATACTGAGTTAGGTCTCATTAGAAGGGGCATCGCTTTTCAGGTAGATTGTGAGCACTTCCTAGCAAGGTAGAAAACGAAATTACAACCTCTGGTAGCTGAAATGGCAGGGAGGGGGTGGGGTGTCATCCATTCCTGTTGAGTCACCAATGGGATGTATTCTGGCCAATCGGAAAAGAAAACAGTTACGAGCTAATGACTAAGTACCACGTCCGGCACCCCAGTGACCAGCACTGGATAGGGTCCAAGGCCAAAAATGGGCAGGAAGGGGATGGGAAATCTCATTCACACAAGAAACACGTCACTCACAAGTGAAACACGTCACTCACACAAGAACAAATAAATACATCCTACAAGATAAAGTGGGGGCCAGGTGGGACCGTGGTCTGTGATGGAGAACCATGGATCCCCCATCTGCTAATGCAAGCTTTATTTATAGGCTTAACAGCTAGGAAGTCAACAGGGTGGTACACAGCCAAAAATGGTCATGATCTGTGTTACAGAGTTGATGCATGAAGTTGTCTTCAAACAAAGGACAGGAACTTTCAAAAAGTTTTAACTGGAGCTATTATCCTGCAAATAGTTTCAAGGAAACAGCCCTAACTTTGAACTTATTATTTTACTAATAGCTTGATCTGGGCCAATATTCTGCAAACAGTCTCAAGGAAATAGTTTAGCCTGAATTGCAAATGGTTCATCCTAGGCCTATTATTCGGCAGATTCCAGGCACCAAGCAACATGGGGAGAGGGAGGAGGGGGCAAGGGTGCTAGGACACAATAGCTTCCAGCCAGCAGCAACTAAGAAAAAGACAGTATTTTTGTGCAACAATATATGGCCTCAATATTCACTGGGAGATAAAGAACAGTGGCCAAAATTTCGAGTTTTAAATTCTAATATGATTCTACAACTTGATTTATTCCACAGAAGGAAAAAAAAATGAGACAAGATCCCCTATATTCAAGCCTTCATGTGTCTCTGTTAAACTGCCTTCTAAACAGGTTCTCTTCCAGGAGAAACAAAAACCTAGAGTGCTTCTTGATTCCTCAACCAATGACCTCAGCTTTGGGAAATGGATCCTGGTTGTTGCCACAGCCCGCTTCTCCAATGACGAGTGGTCCCATTGCCACAGGGGAACCAGAACAGGGGAGAGAAACTGGGTCTCTGCAGGTATCAGCAGCCCCTAACTCCAGCACAGGAAGTCCAGCAGGGCCAAGAAAGAATTGGGATCAGAAGGAGAACACTCGACTACCGGTGTGGTCTCCCTCTCTCTTACCCAAGGGTGTCCCAGTGTCCCTAGCAGGGAAATATCCTCTAAGAGAAATTCCAGTGCGAGGAGACGCAGCAGGTCAACCACGAAGACAGATGTTTGTCTATGCCCCCCTGACTACTTCTGATTTACACAACTGGGAGAGTCATACCCTACCTTACCGGAGTGACCCAGCTGCATGGCTGAGACTTTCCTTTCCATATTTTGCATCCATCATCTAATCTCGACAGATATGAAAACCTTCCTCACCACTTTGCTGACTTCAGAAGAGTGCTGAATAGTACCAGAACAAGCTAGGAAAGAGGCCAACAGGTCACATGATCTAGGGTCACTGTAAGTCAGACCGACTCGAAGGCAGTGGGTTTGGTTTTTGTTTTTGTTTTTGTTTTTTTTAATTTTCTATTTAATATAACTGTGTGAAAATGTACATTCCCGTATAAATTTACATACCCACCTATATGCAGCTTCACTGCTCTCCCTGCCCGGTGACAGCACACTATTCCTCTCTGCTCCATACATGTCTCGTTCTCCGAACAGTCTCTTTTTTCTCTCCTCTCCACCCACTATCCCTCCTCCAGCCAGAGGTCAGCAGGATGACATTCTATAGGTGTATAGAACCATAAAGTGCATCCAATATATGGTCACTGCATCGCCAAGTCCAATCCATTCCTGTCCGAAGCGTGGACCTTCGTTATGATTTATGGTCAAGGGCAGCATCAGGGCGAGGGGCCATGCTCCCAGGGGAACCCCAAAACCACTGGACCATCAATTGAGGTCTTTTAGTGGGGATCTCGGGGTGCACTCCTTTTTTATTCTTGTGTTGCCAGTGAGACACAACTTAGTGAGCTCCATCGCGGCTATCACTGGTGGTGACCGGGCACAATCCAGTTCTTCCGGTCCCAAGTCGATGTAGGCACCCACTCATGTGGGTCTCTTTGTCTTCTGGGTTGTCTTTCCCCCATGTCATTTTGGTCCATGGTGAGCATCCGTTCCTGCTGAGTTGGGACCATTTGCTGTGCCCTCGGATGGCAGCTTGGTAGCTTTTAAGACCCCAGACGCCACTCACCAACGTGGGGTGCAGAAAGCCTTCTTAGCAAAACACTAGTTGTGCCAATTGGCCTGGAATTCGCCTAAGAGCATGGTCCCCCGCCCCCCGCCCCAGCTACTCTATCCTTGCAATATTGGGTTAAGATGGAAGGAGTACTCAAGTTATGTTTAAGTCCACTTAATATTGTTCTTGTTTCTAATGCGTGCTATCACCTATTTCACCCAACCAGATACCTAGCAACTATCGAATCTAAACCCTCCAACCCTCCCTCCCTCCCCTCCCTTGCAGCTGTCAAAGAGTCTTTTCTTCTATACACAAGTCTGTTTTTCAGATCTTATCGTAGAGGTCTCATACAATATTTGTCCTTTTGTCGCTGACTACTTTCACTCAACATAATGTCTTCCAGTTGAAACCAGGTCATGAGATGTTTCCTGAAGTCATCGTTATTCTTTATCACTGCATAGTGCTCCATTGAGTATATGTACCATCGTTTACCTATCCATTCTTCTGTTGTTGGGCATCTGGGTTGATTCCAACTTTTTGCTATCGTGGACTGTGCTGCGATAAACATTCTGGTGCATGTGTCCGTTGGTGTGAAAGGCCTTGATTCTGTCGGATATATTCCAAGTAGTGGAATTACTGGGTCAAATTGTATATCAATATCCATTTTTTAAAGGAAGCGCCAGATTGCTTTCCAAAGAGGCTGGACCATTTTGCAACCCCACCAACAGTGTAGGAGTGTTCCACTTTCTCCACAGCCTCTCCAGCATTTGTTGTTTTGTGTTTTTTGGATCATGGCCAACCTTGTTGGGGTGAGATGGTATCTCATTGTCATCTTGATTTGAATTTCTTTAATAACTAAAGATCGTGAACATGTTCACATGTGTTCTTTGGCTGCCTGGATCTCTTCTTTAGTGTAATGTCTGTCCATCTCCTTTGCCCATCGCTTAATTGGATGGTTTGTCTTCTTCTTGTTGATATTTTGTAGTATCTTATAGATTATGGAAATCGGCATCAGTCTGACATAGAATTTCCAAATATTTTTTCCCATTCTGTAGGTGTTCTTTCAATTCTATTAATAAAGTCTTCAGACGAGTAAAAGTGTTTAATTCTTAATAGATCCCATTTATCTATTATCTCTTCCGATGATTGTGGTTGGTTTGACAAATTTTGGAGTCTGTCCATATTATGTATTAAAACTTCCATTGTTGTTCCTACCTTTTCTTGGATGAGTTTTATCGTTTTAGGTTTGATATTTAGGTCTTTTATCCAGTTGGAGTTGATTTTTGTATAAGGTGTTAGATATGGATCTTGTTTCAGTTTCTTGCAGATGGATATCCAATTTTGCCGGCACCATTTGTTGAAGATACTGTTTTTACCCCAGTTTAATGTCTTAGGGCCTTTGTCAAATATCAATTGTTCGTAAGTAGATGCTGTCATCTCTGGGGTCTCAGTTCTGTTCCACTGATTGATCTGTCTGTTCTTATAACAGTATCAGGCTGTTTTGACCAGTGTAATATGTTCTAAAGTCAGGTAATGAGAGGCCTCCCAGTGTGTTCTTCTTCTTTAGTAGTACCTTGCTTAACCGGGGTTTCTTCCCTTTCCAAACAAAATTGGTGATTTGTTTCTCCATCTCATTAAAAAATGTTGCTGGAACTTGTATTGGGATTGCATTATATAAATAGATTGCTTTGGGTAAAACAGACATTTTCACAATGTTAAGTCTTCCTATCCACGAGCAGGGTAGGTTTTTCCATTTATCTAAGTCTTTCTTAGTTTCTTGTAGTAAGGGCTTGTAGTTCTCTTTGTAAATGTCTGTCATTTCTCTGGTTAGATTAATTCCTAGGTACTTTATTTTCTTAGGGGCTATCATAAATGGTATCGATTTGACAATTTCTTCCTTAACAGTCTCATTGTTGGTATAAAGGAATCTTACTGATTTACTTATGTTTATCTTGTATCCTGAGACTTTGCTGAACTCTTCTATCAGTTTCAGTAGTTATAGATTCCTTGGGATTCTCTGCATATACAATCATATGGTCTGCAAACAGGGAGATTTGAACTTCCTCTTTGCCAATGCAGATGACCTTTATTTCTTGGTCTTGTCTAATTGCTCTGGCTAAAACTTCTAGCACAATGTTGAATAGAAGAGGTGAGAGTGGGCATCCTTGTCTAGTTTGTGATCTCAAGGGAAAGTGTTTCAGTCTCTCTCCATTGAGGATGATGTCGGCAATTGGTTTTGTATAAATGGCCCTTATTGTGTTGAGGAATTTGCTGTCTATGCCCATTTTGCTAAGAGTTTTTAGCACGAATGGGTGTTAGACTTTATCAGATGCCTTTTTTGCATCAATGGACTAAATTGGGTGATCCTTGTCTTTTGTGTTATTTATGTGGTTAATCACATTAATTGTTTTTCTGATTTTGAACCAGCCTTGCATCCCTGGTATGAATCCCACTTGGTCATGATGGATTATTTTCTTGATATGTTGTTGTATTCTATCGGCAAGAATTTTGTTGAAGATTTTTGCATCTAGATTCATGAGTGATATCGGTCTGTAGTTCTCTTTCCTTGGTGGGTCTTTCCCTGGCTTGGGTATCAGGGTTATGCTGGCTTCATAGAATGAGTTTGGGAGTACTCCATTCCTTTCTATACTGTGAAATAGTCTCAGTAGTATTGGAGATAACTCTTCTCTAAATGCTTGGTAGAATTTTGCAGTGAAGCCATCTGGGCCCGGACTTTCTTTGGTTGGCAGTGTTTTGATGACCTTTTCAATCTCTTCCTTTGTAATGGATTTATTAAGGTGTTCTGCTTCACGTTGTGATAATTTGGGTAGGTGGTATGAGTCAAGGAATTGGTCCATTTCCCCTAGGTTTTCAAATTTGTTAGTGTACAGTCTTCCGTAGTATTCTGTTATGATATTTTTGATTTCTGTTGCATCTGTGGTGACAACTCCCCTCTCATTTCTAATTTGGGTTATTTGTTTCCTTTCCTGCTTTTCTTTAGTAAGTTTAGCCAGTGGTTTGTCAATTTTGTTGATCTTCTCAAAAAACCAGCTTTTGGTCTTTTCAATTTTTTCAATTGTTTTTCTATTCTGTAATTCATTTAGCTCTGCTCTAATCTTTATGATCTTGTTTCTTCTGGTTCCTGAGGGGTTCCTCTGTTGTTCTCTTTCTACTTGTTCAAGCTGTAGAGTTAGTTCCTTGATTTGGTTTCTTTCGTCCTTCCAGATGTGTGCATTTATGGAGATAAACAGACCTCTGAGCACTGCTTTGGCTGTATCCCCTAGGTTCTGGTAGGAAGTGTTTTCATTCTCACTGGAATCCAGGAATTTCTTTAATTCATCCTTGATTTCCTCTATAACCCATGTTTTTTTGAGCAAGATGTTGTTCAGTTTCCAAGAGTTCCACTTTCTATCTATGTTTTTTCTGCTATTGATTTCAACTTTGATGGCTTTATGATCTGAGAAGATGCTTTGCAGTAATTCAATGGTATGGATTTTGTTGAGCATTGCATTATGGCCTATCACATGGTCAATTCTGGAGAATGTTCCATGTGCACTGGAGAAGAAGGTGTAGTTGTCTGCTGATGGGTGGAAAGTTCTGTATATATCAATGAAGTTTAGTTGGTTAATTGTGGCAATGAGGTCTTCTGTATCTTTACTGAGTTTTTTTCTAGATGTTCTGTCTAGTATTGAGAGTGGAGTGTTGAAGTCTCCCACTATTATGGTGGAATCATCTAACTCTCTTTTGAGTGTAATCAGTATTTCTTTGATGTATTTAGGTGCTCTGATATTAGGTGCATAAATATTTAATATAGTTAAGTCTTGCTTATGTACTGAATCTTTCAGCAATAAATAGTGTCCATCTTTGTCCACGATGGTGGATTTGACATTAAAATTGGTCTTGTCTGAGATTAGAATTGCCACTCCTACTCTTCTTTGTTCATTCTTACCTTGATATATATTCTTCCATCCTTTAATTTTCAGTTTGTTCCTATCTTTAGGTATCAACTGAGTTTCTTGTAGACAACATATGGATGGGTCATGTCTTTTGATCCAAGATGTCACTCAATGTCTCTTTACTGGAGCATTCAGTCCATTCACATTCAATGTAATTATTCATAGGTATGTGTTCACTGCTGCCATTGTGATGTGTTTATGTTTATGTTGATGTTTTCTCTGTTGTTCTTATTAGTCTGTTCTGGGACATTCTTTTTTGTGAGTTGATTTTTCACCTTTTTCAGAGCTGGTTTTGTGGTTGTTGAGACTCCTATGTTACATTTCTTGAAATGATATGATACATCTTTGTTGTGCTTTACAGCAGCCCCTATGATCTCCCTTAATAAACTACATATAAACCCAATTTTAATTACTACCAGTCTTGTCATCTTCCTCTCCATCTGGAAGGACTATAACAACTGTAGTACATCCCTCTTTTTCATATGATGGTACCATAGTTTTCATGATGATCACTGGATTGCTTCTTTCAGTATTAAAGCTGTGATTGACTTTGGAGCTTTCCCTAACTGAGTAGAATTTTGAGTAGTGTGTCATTCTAAAGTATAATGTTAGTGGTTTTGTTCTTCTAAGCCAAAGTGAAGAACTTCTTTCAGTATTTCTTGTAGTTTTGGTTTGGTTTTTACAAAGTCTCTGAGTTTCTGTTTATCTGGGAATGTCTTAATTTCATTTTCATATTTGAAAGATAGTCTTGCAGGATACATAATTCTTGGTTGGAAGTTCTTCTCCTTGAAGGCTTTGACTGTGTCATGCCACTGTCTCTGTGCCAGCATGGTTTCTGCTGAGAAATCTGAAGAGAGCCTACAGGGTTTCCCTCTGAATGTTAGCTTTGCTTTGAGTCTTGCTGCCTTTAAGAGTTGCTGCTTATGTTTCATTTTGTTGAGCTTGATTATAATACGTTTTGGAGTCTTTCTTTTGAGATCTATATTGGGTGACGTACGATATGCATCTGAGATGTCTACATTCTCTTCCTTCATGATTTTTGGGATGTTTTCTGTCAGCAGCTCAGCAACGATACTCTCTGTGTTCTCCAATGTCTCACCCTGTTCAGAGACTCCAATTAATTGAAGGTTGTTCCTCTTAATAAAGTCCCACATGCTTCTTAATGTTTCTTCAATTTTCTTGTTTCTTTTTTCTGATTTCTACTCATAGATGCTGGCCTCAGTAGTTCTGTCTTCCAAGTCAGAAATTCTTTTTTTATTTGTTTCATTCTGTTTTCTTGGCTTTGCATTGAAGTTTCTGTCTTTGATTTTGTTCTAGATCTGTTGGATTTCAGAGTACTGGTGTTCCATCAGATTGAACATCTTACTTAATTTTTCATTTTGTTCTGCTGCATTTTGTATAAGGTCTAGAAGGGCTCTGTATATAACCATTTTGTACTCACTTTCTGATGCTTTCATGAAAGTTTCTTCATCTGGAAAACTCCTTGGTTGCTTTGTTTGGGAGCCTTCTGAAGCCATGGCTGATTTCTTGTATGCCACAAGTGTCTGTTGCTTTTTGGGACCCATGTGAGTATGTAGAGCTGGAAGAGGTACTGTGAGGATGGACTGCAGATGTTTCTCTAGGCTGTCTTAAAATGTAAAGCAAAAGATATCTGACCACTTCACAAGTCAGTTAGGTTTTCAGGTGTAGAGGTCCCTCTTCTCAGCTGGCAAAGTAAGCGCCACTATATCCAACCCCAAATGATACAAACTAGTTCAGAATACAGCAATGTTACTACCCTGTTGGCCTCTGCTGACAGGGCCTAGCCTTAGAGGACACTGCGTAGAGTACTGCTTTTCTGATAGAAAAGCACTCTTCTGTGGGCAGGCTCTGGTTCCCAAGCTAAGAATAAGGTCCACCTGTGGCCACTGTATCCAAGATGGTGCCCTCCACACAGGCAGCAGACAGAAGGGCTAAAGGTGCGGATAGGTAGTGATTCCTCTGATTCTGTTGCAGGGCCCCCAAAGCAGGTGGCACTAGGTAAATTACTGCTTTTCTATCGGAGAAGTGCTGTCCTGTTTGCAGGCACTGGATCCCAGGCTAAGAATTAGATCCCGCTAGAATCTCCTTATCCAACGTGGCGACCCGCACACTCACTGCAAAACTCCGTACAAACCCCGCTGATGCAGATATAAAACGAAAGGCTCAAAGTGGCTAGATTAACAGAGTCCCAAGCCTGGCTCTCAAAATAAGGGAATTTCGCCTGCCTATCCCCCTAGCAGTGCATCTGAGTCCAGCCGCCAGGCAAGACCCAGCTCCGCCCGCCAGCCGAGACAGAGGAAAAAAAAGTCAAAACAGTGCGTTTACTTTCCATCCGTGAGAGCCGGGGCTAGCCGGGAGCGGGAGTCAGCGAAAGAGAGGGGGTTTTTCACTCAGTAGCATGAAGTCCAAAGTAACAGCCCTGTGCCATGTCCTGGGGCTGATTAGGTGATCAGAAGGCTCTGTTTGATTGTCAGTTCAGTTCTTGGTTTCCAGAGGGATAGAAGGAGACGTGGGCTGAGTCCGCAGTGTTGACTCCGCCTCTGTTTTTTTTTTTTTTTAAATGGAAATCAGCCTCCAAGAATTGAGGCCACCCCTGCTCACAACCCGGGCTGGGATCATAATAGTGAGGAAGGAAGGATCAGGCTCCAGCTATATCGAGACTGTGTAATTTTTGGATTAAGACATGGAGCTCCAAAACTCAAAAGTCTACACAAGATTAGAGAGATCATCCAGGAAAAAAGGAGGATCTCTCCACTTTTTTTCAAGAGAACAGAGCATTCCATCAGTACATTGACATACATCCAGATGATTCAAATTATTATAGGCTTCTTAATATGACTTATCTCCCATATTGCCTTGGGTATCAGAAGGAAATTACAGAAGCTGGAATGGGTGCTGCGACTGCCCATAGGACATCTTTAACTTGAAGGATCAAGCTACAGAACAAAAAGAAAGGCAGAAAATTAAACAGAGAACAGCATTATTGGCTTTGGCTCTAACACTTGTGGACGCAGGAAAAGGGAAAGGAGGGAATAAAAGGGAGGCAAGTTCAGGGTCAAGAGGGTCATCACCTTTGAAGCCAGATCAACACATCTATTATAAAAGATAAGGACATTGAAAACAAGAATGCCCAGAGGCAAAGAAAAACCAGCCACTAATTACTATGGTACAAGAGGGATCACCCCCCCGAAATGACACAGAGTGATAGGGCCCAGGCTAGAGACCACACCTGTATTTCCAATCATGAGCCTCAGGTCACCCCCGTGGCCCTCATCGTGGACACGAGGGCAACCTAGTGTAGCAGGAAGAAGATAAGTTTGGCCCGCAGAGCAGAAAACACCTCAAACACCAGTTTGTCTTTAAGAGGAAAAGGGTTCATTGCTGGGGGTGCTGTGGTCCGACTCAAGTCCTAAAAATAGCCACGCACCCTGTTCGGTTATCACCCATACCTATTTATACATCTCTGTAAGAAAGTCAACAAAGGAATTTCCATATGTCTTTTTAACTGGCAGTAACAGATATACATCCTAACTCTAATCTAGGCATCAGCTCATTTTTCTTTAGTGAATAGGACAGGTATAGTGTGCTAAGGCAGACATTTATTTGAGTGGGGTTTGTGAAGTTCCTCCCAAAGCAAACTGGTGTCTTCTTATCTAAATGATATTAACAAAGGCTACTTCCTCAGGTGAATTCACCTGTCAAAGAGGAAAGCACGTAGGCCTAGGTTCAGGTACAGAGGTCACATTCAGTGGGCCAGACCCATCATTTTCGAAGGTCTGATGTTATGCATTCCAGCCGTTTTTGGCTGTTTACAGTCACTCATTGCAGGGTCACAAGCCCCACACCCAGGCCTTCTGGAATTTAAGTGCTGTCTTCTTAAAAGCTTTTTCTTCCTCTCTCATTAGGTCTTAAACACGGCTGAGTCCCCCCATCCCACTCCCACTTTGGCCCATGGACTGCCCCGATAGCAGGAGTCTCCAGGAAGCCATCCACCCTCCCCTTCTGTCAACCGGTTAATTGCAAAATTGGAAAGGAACTGCTGTATCATGCATTCTCTATATGACCAAATGCCCTGTTCCTTTGGTGGACCACGACCTCTTGTCAAAACTTGGCACCCAGGTGACTTTCAAACTTTCCACTTGTGATTCCAAATCCCTGCCTAAGCGGCCTGCCCATTACAAGTGGCTTTGTTATGTGAGGAAACAGCAACTTCTAGGGGTATACATGTTTATATCCAACGACAGGTAAATCGAGAGGTCAGGGCATCAGAAAAGCGAAGACATGCCAAAACGGTGGTCCCGGTTAAAATTACCTTAAAATCTGGGTCACCTATTGTAAATCAGCGCAGCACCCCCTTAGAAAGTAAGACTTAGAATAAATCACCCCCTCAGTACACTAATATATAGAAATTAGACTCTTGAAATTTTTCCAGTCCCCTTATAAGACCTCCAACCTGCCAGTGATAAAACCAGGAGCAACTGAATATCGCTTTGTCTAGGACTTGTGAAAAATTAACCAGATAACAGAAGGTATCCATTCTGTGACCTAAAATCGGTCCAGGCTCTTGGTTACTATAACTGGACAGTGTACCTGGTTTGCAATATTAAATCTGAAAGATGCCTTCTTTTGTATTCCCCTTCATCCTGAGTCACAACCTGTATTTGCTTTAGAGTGAACTGATGCAAAGACAGGGGCCAAGAGGCGTCTTATGTGACAGGTTTTAGTCTAGGGGTTCAAGAACTCCCCTGCTGTTTTCAGGGAAATACTAGCCGAAGACTTAGGAGAACTAAAACTTAACAGAGAATTTCTGTTCCAGTATATATTGATGACATTCTGATAGCCAGTGAGACAAAAGAGGACTCTGATAAAAATACTACTGCATTCTAAACCATTTGGTGAAGCATGAATATCATGTGCCCTGCCTCCCCCCAAAAGGCCCAAATTTGAGACATCACATTTCCTGCCCTTAAAACTATTACACTGCCATGGTAGTCAAAACAGCCTGGTACTGATGTTGAAATGAGGAAGGGCCCGGTAAAAATTGGAGGAAGCCCCAGGAAACAACTTAATAGCAGAAAATACCGTAGAATAATCTTACCTTTGTCTTACAAAACACTGTCACAAGACAAGCCTGGGGGCAACCTTGCAAGTGACAGCCTGCAAGTGACCCCTAGACCTTGACCACATTTTACAACTAATAGGAGTTAACCAATCAATGTAAAGGTCAGTTCACCCTCCCTACTTTGCAATCTCACGACTTAAATACTGGGCGCTGAGGAAACTCCCCGTCGCCCCCTGCTCTGTGTAGCTTGGGGTGCATCCCTGGTGCACCAGTATTTTTCCTATTGGGCATATTTTTTAATAAAATTTAACCTTTAAAGTAACAGTGTCGCGTCTTGAAAATCGCGGACCCTAACACTGATACAAAAAGAGACATGTAGACCATGTCCGGAACAGAAAGGAGACCCTACAAATATCACCATCCTTTTATAAATAGTTAGTATGTGACAAAGGCCCAAAGGTTGTAAACTGGGGTAAAAACAGTCTGTTTAACAAATAGTGTTGGCAAAGTTGGATATCCATTTACAAAACACTGAAACGGGGCCCAGGTCTCACACCTTACACAAAAACTAACTCAAAATGGATCAAAGACCTAAATATCAAACCTAAAATGATAAACATCATGCAAGAAAAAATAGGGTCAGCAATGGAAGTTCTAATACATGGCTTAGACAGACATCAAAATCTGACACAGTGTGAACAACAAAGAGAAAATAGATAAATGGGAACTACTAAGAATCAAACACTTTTGCTCATTCAAACACTTTATTAAAAGAGTGAAAAGACTACCTACAAATGGGAATAAATATTTGGCAACTATATGTCAGACCAACGTTTGATTTCCATAACCTACAAAGTATTGCATGAGTCAGATCTGACTCGAAGGCACTCGGCTTGGCTGGATTGCAAAATATCAACAAGGAAAAAGTAAATAACCCAATTAAGCTATGGGCAAAGGAAACTGGCACACACTTCACCAAGAAAGACATACAAGCTTCTGAAAGACACATGAGGGAATGCTCATAATCATTAGCTATCAGAGAAATTCAAATCAAAAAAACGATGAGATGTCATCTCACCCCAATAAGGTTGGCCACAATCCAAAAAGTGTAAAACAATAAATGCTGGAAAGGCTGTGAAGAGACTGGATGTCTCCTACAGTGCTGGTGGGATGGCAAAACGGTACAACCTCTTTGGAAAGCAATTTGGTGCTTCCTTAAGAAGCTAAAGATAGAACTACCATATGATCCAGCAATCCCAGTGGCCAGAATATTTCCTACAGAAATAACGGTCATCTCATGGACAGATACATGCACACAAATGTTTATTGCAGCACCGTCCACAACAGCAAAAATACAGAATGAACCTAGATGCCTATCAACAGATGGGTGGCTCAACTAACTGTGGTACACATACTCAGTGATAGCACACATACTCAATGCAACATTATGCAATGATAAAGAACAACGGTGATTTCAGGAAGCATCTCATAACCTGGTTTCAATTAGAAAACATTATACTGAGTGAAATCAGTCAGTGGCAAAAGGACAAATATTGTATGAGACCCCTACGATAAGGACTTAAAAATAGACTTATGCACAGAAGAAAAGACTCTTCAAAGGCTACAAGGGTCGGGACGGAGGGAGAGGGTTGGGCATAGATTAGATAATCAATAGAAATTTGGTTAAGTGAAAGCCGTGACAGCACACAGTAGAGAGGACATCAGCATAACTGAACAACACCATAAACCGGAAGGTTTTCTAAACTCAACCCAACATTTCGAAGGATAGAGTAGCAGGGACGGAGGTCTGAGGATCATGTATTCAGGGGACATCAAGGCCAATTGGCATAACTAGTCTATTGTTAAGAGAGTCTTCTGCACTGCATATTCGTGAGTGGCGTCTGGGGTCTTAAAAGCTAGCAAGCTGCCATCTGAGGTATGCCAAATGGTCCCAACTCATCTGTAACAGATGATCACTGAGAATAACAAACATATGAGGAAAAAAAGACCCCAGGAGACAGGAGTGATATGAATGAGAGACTGTATCAACACGAGACCAGAAGAACCAGATGGTGCCCAGCCACCACCAAAGACAGCTGTGATGGGGCACACAATTACAGAATGCCTGAGGCAGCATGAGAAAAAGAGGTGTGCAGTCCAAGAACTCTACTAAAAGACCTGCACTGATGATCTGACAGCCTGCAGGATCCCCTGGGAAGCTGGCCTCTAGACCCACTGCTGTCCCTGACAGGAAACCAGTAGTGAGTTAAGTCTTCAGACAAGAACGGATTGGACTTAGGGACACAGTGTGACCATATGGTATGCACACTTTATGGTTCTATGCATTTACAGGCGTCTGTCCTACTGTCTTCTTTCTAGATGAGAGAGAAGAGAATGGAGAGCAAGGGACAGATGCTTGTTAAGAGGATATTAGATATATAGAGTGAAAACGAAAAATGTGCTGTCACTGGGTGGGGACAGCAGAGGGAGCTGCAGATAGGTAGGCATCCAAAACCAATTTGGATTGTATCCTTTCACTTATTCACAATTAAAATAAATAAATAAAATAAACTTCATTTTAACTTTTTTTAAAAAAGGCCCAAATTTCACCACAACAAGTAAAATATCTGGGATTCCAAATCTCCCAGTGACAGCAGGACCTCCTTCCAGACAAAAGAGAAGTTATCGTGAGTGGTGCTGTCCTCTTTGAAGAGACAGCTGAGGAGCTTCTTGGATTTTGTAGCAGGATTTGGACTTCTTGAAAAGCCCCTGCATGAGGCTCTAAAAGTGGAAGAGAAGGAGCCCTTACTATGGGCAAAAGAATGCTAGCAGGCTTTTGAGAAAAATAAACATAAGTTGATGACTACCCCAACTTTGGGACTGCCAGATCTTCAAAAACCCTTTGAACTGTTTGTACGTGAGAGACAAGGAATTGCTGTATGAGTATTAACCCAAGCCTTAAGACTGGCCATATGGCCATTGGCTTATTTCTCCAATCAGTTGGACAATGTAGCCTACAGGTGCCCACCTCACTCACCTTTGAGCAGTGGCAGCTACATGTGACTTGCTCCAAGAAGCTGGAAATTTCAATCTGGGACAACAGGCAACTGTAAGCACCCCACACATAGTCTTACCTCTTCTAGAACAAAAGGGGGTGGTTCTGGCTTATAGCAGGACAAATGGGACGCTACCAGGCCGTATTATTGTACAACAGAAATGTAGTTTTAAAAGCTGTCACCTCATTAAACCCAGCTACACCCCTGCTCATTTTGGAGAGTGACCCCATACATGCTTACTTGGAGGTAACTGTAGAGGTTTATTCTAGTCAGCCTGATCACCTAAACACCCCTCTTAAAGACCTGGAGATTGAATTAAACACGGGTGGCAGTAGTTTACTATATGAAGCACATCAAAAGGTGGGATATGCTGCGGTGACCCAGATGGTAGTCTCAGAATGAGAGCTCCTCCCTGCCAGGACCTCAGTACATAAAGTCCAACTCATAGTCCTTGGGCAAGCCCTGTGGTTGGGAGCAGGAAAGCATCTGAATGTCTACGTAGACATTAATACGCTCATTTGGTCCTCCACCCCCATAGTGCCTTATGGAATGAAAGAGGGCTCTTAACTTCAGCTAACAAAGAAATAAAACGTGCCAGAAATGACTGAGCTTTTATAGAAGAGTTCAGCAAAGTATCAGGATATAAGATAAACATAAGTAAATCAGTAGGATTCCTTTATACAAACAAAGAGATCATCAAAGAAATCACCAAATCAGTACTATTTACTATAGCCCCCAAGAAGATAAAAATCCTAGGAATAAATCTAACTAGATAAATGAGACCTATACAAAGAGAAGTACAAGATGTTACTGCAAGAAACCAAAACAGACTTACATAAATGGATGAACCTACCTTGCTCATGGATTGGAAGACTTAACATTGTGAAAATGCCTATTTTACCCAAAGCGATCTACATATACAATGCAATCCCAATTCCAGTGTCATTTTTTAATGAGATGGAGAAAAAAATCACCAACTTTGTTGGGAAAGGGAAGAAATCCTGGATAAGTAAAGCACTACTGAAGAAGATGGACATAGTGGGAGGCCTCACACTACCTTATGTTAGAAGCTACTACACTGCCACAGTAATCAAAATAGCCTGGTAGTGGTATAAAAAGAGACATATAGAGCAATTAAACAGAATTGAGACCCAGAGATGCCACATCCTCTTATGAAGAGCTGATATTCAACAAAGCCCCTAAGATTGTAAATTGGTGTGAAAACAGTCTATTTAACAAATCGTGCTGGAAAAATTGAATATCCATCTGCAAAAATTGAAACAAGACCCATATCCTACACTTTACACAAAACTAACTCAAATTGGATAAAAGACCTAAATATCAAACCTAAAATGATAAAGATCTTGCAAGAAAATTTAAGGTCAACAATGGAAGTTTTAACACACAGTTTAGACAGACTTTGAAACCTGACAAAGTAGGATCAACAGAAGAGAAAACAGATAAGTGGGAACTACTAAGAATCAAATACTTGTGCTAATTCAAAGTCTTTGTCAAAATAATTAAAAGACCACCTACAGAATGGGAAAAAATATTTGGCGATTACATGATGAATCAATGTCTGATCTCCATAATCTACAAGGTACTGCAAAATATCAACAAGAAAAAGGTAAATAACCCAATTAATGGGCAAGAGATGGACAGACACTTTATTAAAGAGGACATCCAGGCAGCCAAAAGACACAGGAGGAAATGCTCACAATCATTAGCTATCAGAGAAACCCAAATCAAAACTACAATGAGATACCACCTCCAACAAGGTTGGCCATGACCCCAAAAAACACAAAACAACAAATGCTGCTGAGGCTGTGGAGAGATTGGAACTTTCCTACACTGCTAGTGGGAATGCAAAATGCTACAACCTCTTTGGAAAGCAATTTAGCGCTTCCTTAAAAAGCTGGAAATAGATATACTGTTTGATCTAGTAATCCCATTTTTCAGAATATATCCTACAAAATCAAAGGCAATCACATGAACAGATACAAGCACACGAATGTTTATTGTAGCACTGTCCACAATAGCAAAAAAGATAGAATCAACCCAAATGCCCAACAACAGATGAATGGATAAACAAACTATATACATACACTCAGTGGAACACTATGCAATAATAAAGAACAATGGTGATTTTAGGAAGCATCTCATAACCTGGTTTCAGTTAGAAGATGTTACGCTGACTGAAATCAGTCCCTGGCAAACAGACAAATATTGTATGTGACTCCTACAATAATGACTTAAAAATAGACTATGTACAGAAGAAAAGACTCTTTGACAGCTGCAAGGGTAGGAAGGGAGGAAGGGGGCTAGTCATAGATTAGATGGTTGATTGAAATTTGGTTGGGTGAAAGCAGTGACAGCACACAGTAGAAAGAAGACCAGCTTAACTGGACTTCAACATAAACTGAAAACTCTTCTAATCTTAACCTAATGCAAGGAAAGAGTCGCAGGGACAGGGGTCTACAGGCCATGCTCTCAGGGGACATGGAGGTCAATTGGCTTAACTAGCCTATTGCTAAGAGAGTCTTCTGCACCACTTATTGGTGAGTGGCATCTGGGATCTTAAAAGCTAGCAAGTTGCCATCTGAAGTACACCAAACAGTCCTAACTCATCCAGAATAGATGATTGCCAACAACAACAAAGACACAAGGAAAAAAGAGCTCAGGAGACAGAAGGACCCATGTGAATAGTTAATCTGTATCAACTTGTGACCAGAGGAACCAGATGGTGCCTGGCCATCACCAAAGACAGCCGTGATGGGGCACAAAATATTGAGTCCCAGTGGCAACACAAGAAAAAGAAAGGTGCACCTCAAGAACTCCACTGAAAGACTACAACTGATGGTCCAGTGGCCTGGGGGTTCCCCTGGGAACATGGCCCCTAGACCTCCTGCTGCCCCTGATCAGAAATCATTACTGAGGTCAACTCTTCAGACAGGACTGGACTGGACTCAGGGCCGTAATGTGACCATGTGGTGTGTGTACTTGACGGTTCTATGCATCAATTGGATGTTGTCCTATTGGCCTCTTACTAGAAGGAAGAGGAGATGGTGGAGAGGAGGGGACAGGAGCTTGTTAAGAGGATATGACATATATAGAATTAAAATGAGGAGTGTGCTGCTGTCACTGTCAAGGAGAGCAGAAAGAGCTGAAGATAGGCGCACATGCAAATTTAATTTGGATTGTATACTTTCACTTAATCACAATAATAAAAAAATCATTGAGCTTTTAGAGGTAGTCAATCACTCCCTCCAGGTGGCGGTAATATACTGTTCTGGACACCAGAAAGGACAGTCACCTGAAGCTCAGAGAAACTGGAGGGCAGATACAGAAGCAAAAAGAGCTACTATGCAAGAAGATAAGGTAAGAAAAGAACTGGTTTTAATACCTTACCTAAACCCTACTGACCTTCACACACCAACCTACATCACACAGGACTTATAAAGGATGAAAGAATGGGGTTTTCATCCAGTGCCCCGTTCCAACTTGCTACCAAGCCCACCAGAAGCCCAAGCATATGCTGTAGTATCAGCCCTACATGATGGAACTCATTATGCAAGGGATGCCAGTCTAGATCCAACAAATTATTGCAGGGCCAAATCTCCTCAAGATTATTCTTTGTGTGCAAAGAATAATCGGAAAATTGTACCAACAGAGCCAGGAGCCCAACACCAAGGAACACATATGGGGGAAGACTGGAAGATTAATTTCACAGTGATGTCTAGGGACTCTGGAAACTTTGAATATTTGCTGGATTTTGTGGACACCTACTCAGAATGGGTACAAGCCTTCCCCTGTAGAACAGAGCAAGCCCAAGAAGTGATCAAAGTATTACCAAAGGAGATAATTCCTCCAACTGGTCTGCCACTTTCAATCCAAAGTGACAAAGGAGGAGCATTTATAGCACAAGCAAATCAGAATGTATGCAGGGCATTGGACATTAACTGGAAACTACACTCCACCTGGAGACCACAGTCAACAGGAAAATGAACCACATTTTGGCAAAATTTTGCCAAAAAACTAACACCTCTTGGATTCAAGTGTTGTCTACCGTCCTGCTTAGGATTTGGGTAGCCCTTCAAAGCAGGTTCAGATTGAGCCCTTGTGAATTAACATATGGGAGACCATTCCAGAAGCAGTCAACCTTCCCCACTGAGGTAAAAGCAGAATTGGAAAAGAGAGAGTGATCTGTTTTCCAGTGGCTGTTATTAACACCATTAATCAGTATGTTTCTTCCCACCTGTCTTTCCCTTCTAATTTACCCCTTCACAAGTTCCAGCCGGGAGACTGGTTTTACTGAGAGTCTGGAAACATCAGCACTCAAAGATCGAACTAAGCCCTAGGTGGGAGGGACTGTTGGAAGTTCTTCTCACCACACACTCCATCTCCGAAGCTAGTGGGAATAGATGCTTGGGTGCATCATACAAAAGTAAAGGTGGCTCCACCAGAAGAAATAGAACAATGTGCTGAGGCCAAGAACCATCATATACTTTCACTCCCATTAAAGGCTTGAAGTATAGGTTCACTTAGAGTTACATGATAAATTTTTTCTTCATTCTTGTGTTTCAGATTTGGAACCAGCCTGCTCAGGGAGATCAACTCCTCTGATTTTCCAACTCACTGCAGACCAACTACCTATAATTCTTCAAACCTGTGGTACCCTAACCTTACAAGTAGGAAGTGTGTTAATTCACCCCTGTGTAATCTCCTACTTAACCCCAGTGTGTCTGATTAAGTGGATTTGAGAATGCCACAGAGGGGCAACTGGTGGTGTGGGACCTCAAAAGCCAGCATTTTAGAATTAATCCCATAGCAGATACTACCCAACAGGAAAACAGATTTTTCTATAATTATTTCTGACATTATACCCTCAGATGCAAGAACTTACTACTGCATAAAATAAAAAAGGGAATGCTGAAAGACACTGAAATAGCTGGCAGAAGGAGGACCCAAGTAACTGTCAAAGGACAAACCCACTGTGTTGGGTGGGACTGTTATGAGTGCTGACAATTAAGTCCACTAACTTAATTGTTCTAAGTGTTACATACCTCTTTGCTGAATATCACTACGGTCACCTTCGATATACTCTCCTTGGGAAGCTAAGCACCCATGCCAGTGCCTAGTCTACCCTTCAAAGCAATTTTGGAACTCTTTCTGGAATGGCCAGTGTGCCTGGTGACAAGTTCACAAACTTTATTGTACAGTTATTTGAGAGGGAGTTTTTAGCCTGTAAACAAATAACTGTATTGGATCACCCTCACTTCTCACCTCATCTGGCCCCCAGTGACTTTTTACTTACCCAAAGATAAGGTAAATACTGAAAGGAATACATTTTCATGACATTCAGGACATCAAAAGTAGTATGACAACAGCTCTCATGGCCATTCCAGAAAAAGAGTTCCAAAATTGCTTTGAAGGGCAGATTAGGCACTGGCATTGGTGCATAGCTTCCCAAAGTACTTTGAAAGTACCCATAGTGATATTTAGCAATGAGGTATGTAGCACTGTTTCTAGGATGAGTCTGCAAACTTAATTGGCAGTCCTCATATTTTAATGGGCTGGTGTCTATATCCCAAGTTGTGTCCACTAGCATAAATTTGAGCAACTTCTGGTTGTGTTACCATATGCCCCAATCCGGAGCTCCACTCAGCCCTATGGTATCTCCAGTTTTTGTTTAAAATAGAGATATATCTAGTTATACCCGGAACCATGTTATCACAAACACACCCACTAGGGCACAACTAATTCAGTATCCTTTCACAGCACTTTGTTTCTCACTTCCAGAAATCTATAACCATACTACTCAATTGAAACGGGAAACGCAAAGTGACCACCCTAGAATAGGTGGTGATCATCCCCTTTAAGATTTTCACCTTCTTCCTTTATATAACCACTCTGTATCAGTTCCTTACCTATCTTTCTTAAATGACAACATTCTAGCAACCCCTGAGGGAAATTTTTCTCTAGGCACTCCACCCAGATACCAGTGGTAGGATGCCCCATGCCATAAGTACCACTCCTAGCCAGAAGCCTACACTATGGACATGGGTGACACAGTGCCCAAATGGCAAAAACTTTGTAGACAATGTACCCTTGGTGTCATGGATTGAACTGTGACCCCTAAAAATATGTGTAGCCATGTGGCTGGGCCATGATTCCCAATATTTTGTGATTGTCCTCCATTTTGTGATTTTCCTGTGCTGTGTGTTAAAGGATTAGGTGGGACCTTAAACCCCTTCATAGGATCACCTCCCTGCTCCACCGCAAAGAGAGTTTCCCTGGAGTATGGCTTGCCCCACCCATAATCCTTTCATTCTACAAGAGATAAAAGGAAAGGGAAGTAAGCAGATAATTGGGACCCTCACACCATCAAAAAAGCAGCACCAGGAGAAGAACGCATCCTTCAGATCTGAGGTTCCTGCACCAAGATGCCTCCTGGACAAAGATTGACACAACACTGGACTTTCCTCCAGAGCCAACAAGGGAGAAAGGCTTCCCCTGAATTTGGACTTGTAGATTACCGACTGTGTAAGAATATACTTTCCTTTGTTAAAGCTAGCCACTCTGTGGTATTTCTGTTAGAGCATCACTAGCTGACTAAAACATTTGGATTCCTAGTTTTTCCAACATAGGTCCACTCCAACTCCACTCTGTCTACTCACAACTGTCTCCAGGGAAGAAGAGATGCAGAAGGTTACAAGCACATTCTCAAGGAAAGTGGATTTGGATGGTGGTTCTTAAGAACAATAATACTCGACCTAGGTAGGTACCAAATACAAATGGCCATAAAAACCTTGTCTGATACCATACACCTCCTAGCCACAGGAACTGAAGAAACACTAGAACAACAAGCTTCTCTTAACTCGTTAGTAGAGGTGGTTTTAGACAATGGTTTGGCATTGGATTTCCTATTAGCAAAGATAGGTGGAGTGTATGCCATTATTAATAAGACTTGTTGCACATGGATCAACACTTTAGGGGAGATGGAGGACCCAGCCCATTCCTGAAGCTTTGGGACTACAGGGATTCTCTTCAGGATTGTTTCCATGTATGTGGTTATGGCTCGTCCCCCTTGTGACCATAACTGTAATAATTCATGTGGTGTATATCTGTGGGCCTTGTCTCTTAAAGATTCTAACAAAAAGGGCTAAGCAGACTTTCTAAGCTGGGACTTTTTGTATTAAATAACCTGAACACTTCCCAAAGTAGCAGGTGCTATCAAATTCACCAAGATGTAATTGCTTTCCACTCTGAACTACCCCTCCTTATTGCTAGAAAACAATACCCCAGATCAGCAAGAAGCAGCCAGACAGAGTCGATGTGCAGTTTCCTATGATTGTGAAAGCTATATGAAAAGGGGGGATTGAAGTAGGTGGCATAAAGAACTGAATGAGACTTCTTTCCATGTATACCTGGTTTTTTTAAGGTCCTGGCTTCTTAGCACTACCTAGCCCCAGGGAAGTTACACATTAACTTGTGACCCACTGAGACTATAAGGAGGGGAGGTAATGCACCAGTTACAGAGATAAAATCTTTGCAGCTGGTTTGTTTTAGGTTCTCTCTGGTTCATCAAAACAGGTGGAGGTGTCAGTCACTGATCCCTCCACCCAGATAACCACCACCAGAAAACTCTGGAGGACCCCCTGTGGGCCCCCGATGCCTATCTTCAAATAGATCCCCTCCAGGCTCCAGACACCTATCTCTTCTGGACCCCAGATGCCTATCTCCAGATCCCCTCCAGGCTCCAGAAGCCCGTCTCCAGATTCCCTTCATGAATTGCCCACATTCTTCCATCTCTGCCAGCTCAATGTTTACCACTAGCTACTCAGTAACTAAAAACTCTCAGCCTGATTGAAAGGGGCAGACAGACTCTGAGGACTCAATTCCCTCATCCCTTGTATATTGATATACAAAATAAACCTGTTGATCACCCACCTCACTCTTATCTCAGTATTGGCTTTGCAGCAGGTGGCAGAGATCCATGTTTTACAGTAACACAAGCACTATGGAAAATGGTATGGTGCTTCCTCAAAAAGCTAGAAATAGAAATACATATGATGCAGTAATCCCACTCCTAGATATATACCCTAAAGAAATAAGAGGTGTGACACAAATAGACATGCAAACTCATGTTCATTACAACATTATTCACAACAGTAAAAAGATGGAGGCCACTTAAGTGCCCATCAACAGATGAATGGATCAACAAACTGTGGTACATACACACAATGGAACATTATGCAGTGATAAAAAAATAATGATGCATCCATGAAATATCTCACAAAATGGATGAATATGAAAGGCATTATGCTGAGTGAAGTATGTCAACTGCAAAAGGAAAAATATTGTATGAGACTGCTATTATTAAGTAAAAACAAAAAGCTTATGCCAGGAAAAAATAAAAATAAAAGCAAAAAACTCTCTTACGGTTACCAGGAATTGGACTTGGAGGGAGGTAAAATCACCAAAGAGATAGTAAATTAAAAAAAGAAAAAAGAAAGAAACAGAAACCCACTGCTGTCAAGTGGATTCTGACTCATATTTACACTATAAAACAGAGTGTTGCCAAATTGAATTCAGGTTAGTCTGCCTGTCACTGTAACCAAAAATTCAGAGACGTGTGAGGCTCAAGGAATAATTTATTTTCAGATCTGCAGCAGCTTAGGGGACAGTGGCCGATAAACTGTCCTGTTTAGGTTACATTTCCAGTGGGTTTTATAGCCAAAATTTAGATGGGAGGGGGTCTGTCACAGGACAATAGTCGGGAGTCACAAGACTTCATTACGTGGTGAGGTTTCATTACATCTAACAAGCACTGTGAACTGCCCAAAAGTTTGTCAAGGATAATTAAACAGAGTAAACCCAAAGACTTGTCACAGAATAATCAAACAGAGTAAACTATCCAAAAAATTTTTACCTCTCTCTGAGGTCTTAATCAACTCTATATCCTCAGAGGTAAGGAGAGGGAGAAGAATGCAGACCTGTTAGTTCCTCCTGGGCATGATTATTGAGGTAGAAGATAGAATGTAGCCCAATAACCTAAATGACCTTTGTTAGGTCTTTATCGTAAAGAGTAGAACTGACCCAAAGAGTTTCCAAGGAATTCCTGGTGGACTTGAGCTTCTGACCTTTTGGTTAGCAGATGTAGCACTTAACCCCTCACAACTAAGGTTTCCAAAGAGATAGTAGACACTTGTTTATACTGGTGAAGGGAAAGGTAAGATAAAACATGGGAGAGTAAGCACAACATGACCAAGGCAAAAGAAGATACTGCAAGGAGCACAAGAACAAAGGACAACTGTGGTAACTACTATAGCACGGGCAATCCTGCAATAATAAAAGCAACAGATGATAATCTACCAATGGACACATAGATAGGTAGATATGCCAAGAGGTGAGGGAGTAAGGGAGAACACCCACCAGCTGATACATGTTTGGTGGTGGAAATTACCATACACATAACTATAGGTGCTCCTCATATATTAATACAGACCATAGAACACACAAGTGACACAGTCAAGGAAATCACTTAGACACAACCAAACACCTTACAGGATGAAGTTCCCAAGTCCAAAGACAGGAGATCATAGACTAGAGGGACTTCTACTGAAACTAGAGGCTGAAAAAGCCTCTATGTTGGGAGTGCTCAAAACTAAGGGGACCTGAGAGATACTGTTTCAGATCACCCCTAACACACATGACCTCCACACTGCACAAGCTCCAGGTGGTGATGCTGAAGGTGCCTCCTGTAGGCTCCACTATAGATTCAGTAAACTACAGACAATAAATGACTCACTTTGTCTTGATAAAACCAATGATAAAAGAATCATGCAGGAGGCAGGGAGAGTGGAGAAGTAACTTGTATTTGAGTAACTTGTATTCTAGGCTACTGGCAGGACAAATCTAACACTACTTTGTTTTTCTTGATGGCCTGCAACGTTGTGAAGCAGACCTTCACCCAGTCGGCCTTCATCCAGCTGAATTCCACTCAGTAAACCCCCAGATGCTGCAATTGCCCACATTGTTGCCTACATCTGCATGTGGTCTTTCCCTTTAAATACGCAGACTTTGCCTGATCAACTCGGACAGGCTTTGAAGATGAGAGTATCTCTCTATCCCTTTGCAATGCTGGCTTGCAATTAAAACCTTTGATCTCACCCCAAAAGCTCCTTTCTCAGCTAATTGGCTTTTCCAGCAGGTAGCCGAACTCCTGGGCTTTTCTGATAACAAATTCTAGCAACCACAAAGGGATCCTGCACTGCCTGGGCTCAATGACCTCCTGATAGGACAAGGGACAGGGGGCTGCCTTAAATAGCCACAAGACATGCACTGACTCCCTCCTCTCTCCAGGACATTGTCAGCTTCTAACCACACTATCTACGGGCAAGTATCAGATGTTTTCGAGAAACAAATGGGTTTCTGAGTTTGTTTCCACGTATTTTCCCTTCCCATGGCACTGGGGCCTGGTTTTTCCACCAGTCAGGGTGCTTCTTTTGGTGGACTGGTCCCATTGGGAGATTTTTCCCTCTGCTGGATGTCTCCAGTGAGTAGGGGAAGTCCTCACCTTTTTCCCCCAGAAGAGTTCTTTTCCTTTCTCTTCTTTGCTCTGTGAGAGGAACGTGCTGGTTTCTGGCAAGGACATGTCCTCTGTTGTTTTTCTGTCTCTGGCAGGACAAGCCCTCTAGCTTTTGTTTCTGGGTGTACGACTGCAGTGGAGCCAGCTCAGTGTGTATATGTATACAGTGGTGTGATAACGGATCATGTGAGTGCCAGGACTTTCATGTGGTAGCTCAGAAAAGCATGCACTAAGCTCACTTTAATTAGCAAAGGAACAGACTACATGTGTTTCTGGTGAAGTTGGATGTGTGTGACAGAGTGAGGCCTCCTGTGTTTGACAAGGTAAATGTATTTTTAGTGTGGTTTTGTATTTGCCTTTGTGAGATTTTGAAAACATCTTTTTCATTGTTGTAGGTACACAAGCTGTTTGTGAGGACTCCAAATTTGTAATTTTTCTGTGAAAAGCGTCTGATCCTTGTTGACTGAGTGTTTAATGTCTGTGCAAGACTTTACAAGTTTGGCCTTGAGCCACACGGCGTTGTCTTATTCAACATCTCTGTTTTTGTAAAGCAATCTTTGCCTATTAAGTGTCTTAGTATTTCTTGTTTTAATTCTTTGAGACAAATTTGTTTGGTCAGTCAGAAGAGGTCTTCTATGCTAAGATCCTCCCGAACAGGAGTGGGAGAGTGTTTCTAGATAATAAAATCAAATTTCAAGTGGATCCAGATACAGTGTCACTGGGCTGAAAGAAAAAAACTAACTATATAGGGCAAGATTGGCCTCAAGTCATAGCCCCAGGAAAGCTTTTTGAAAAACCCTTTATGATTGCATGGAGACCTTTTAAAAGACAGAAAGTACTATTTAAATTATCAGAAATTGTATGAATTCAAACCATAACCAAATTTGAAGTTTTGTGTGTATCAGGAATTGGTTAAACAGAGACTTCACAATTTCTAAAAGTGAACCGATGAAACCTTAAGAGTAAAGACCTGAAGTGGTTAATAAACAGACTGTATTTCAGTGTTAGACTTTATGGTAATTAGGTTAATACATATCTGGTATACTGTGAATTTATATACTGTTCCCTTTTCAAGCAGCTAGAATATATATATACTAGATAAGACTAATGAGTGATTTCATCTTTAATGCTTAAGAAATGTATTTAAAAAGTTTATTGAAAAATAATTCTTTGATATGGTCAAAATTTTTGTTGGTCTAACCATTTAATGGCTTGATTCATGTGATTTTTAAGAACATTAATGTTAGAAAAATTAGGTAACAAGGCTTTCGGAGTTCTGAGTAAAACAATTAATTTTAGGCAAAAATTTAGTCCCTCGTTCAGATGAGATTCCTGAGTTAAAACTGAGTCCCAAGGTGTGGGAAAACAGGGGAAAGCTAAAAGATTTTGTCACAGATAGGAATCAAAAGTCTGTCTGGTTCTTATTGGGTTAAAATATATGTATGTTATTTTTTCTTAATGTTGTCCAACAAATACATAACATTAAATCATGATTTTACTGTTTTCTTAATTGCTAACGGGAGAAACTCTGACACAGTGGTTGGATGTTGCTGCTGCTAACCAGATGGTCAACAGTTCAAGTCTGCCAGCATTGGAGACTCTGTAGGGTAAGTTTTACTCTGTTTATAGAGTCACTGTAGATCAAAAACAACACCACAGCAGTGGGTTTGATTTGGCTTTAAATAGCTAACTTAACTTGGTGGAAAAAAATAGCAGGACAGTTACAGGCCTAAGGCCTGTGTCATGAGCCCATAAGAAGCAGAAGCTGGAGAGATGGAGAGCAGGAGAAGCTGAGTTGCCTGAGTCTCAAAGGTATGGCCATGCCTTGGTGTTTGAGAGCATAGAGACACAGCCCCTGATTGCAAAGTTGCCACTTGGAAAATTTTGTGCCTGAAGTGGATGGAACAAGAGGTGCTGTAGCAGCTGGCCTGAAAGACAGCTGTAGTACAGGGCCAGGGGGTCTTCCACTCAAAATTTGGAGAAGGTGGCAAATGCCTTCAGTCTAGAAAACAGAGCCATTATGTAACATGACTCAAGGAAAGAAAAATTCCTTTAAAATGCTTTTGAGGGCTACTGTCTTGTTGCGTACTGTGCTTTTTTCTCTCCCATTCACAATAGAAATGGATGACACGTGCCTGTATTTTGAAAACAGATTACTTGTATTTTAGATTTTACAGCTAAAAAGGAATTTCTGGACCTTGGACTTGGATTTTAAGACTTTTACTGTGAGGGGGTAAATGTTTTTCATGTTACAACTTAATAATGCTTTGGAAAACAAAGAGTGGGTTGTCACAGATGTATTTTATTTAATCTGACATTATCTAAGCCAATGGTTTGACTGGGATGCTCAAATTAATTGCCTGTGGATTTATTTTTATACTGTGTGAATATTTAGAGACAATAATCCTGGTATATCCTGACTATGTGAGACTGTACCTCAAGATTATTATGCATAATATTTAATGTTTCTTAAAAATATGACTAATGGTTGTGCTTAAGAATATTGTCTAAGGTTCTTTCCAGCAGATTGGATTTTATTTGACCCTTTATATCCTGCTTTGTAACTGACTCTTGTCATTATTAAGACATTTTTGTCATCTATGGTTTTTGCTGATTAACTGGAATACCTCAACAGAGATTTCAGACTGGCTGGTGACTGCACAGATGACAACTGGTCCAAAATTAGGTGAAACAAAAAAACAACTGGAAAATCACTTAATTTTTCCTAAAATTGTTTAAAAATGAGTTTGGGTTCTTGTAATTCTCCAGCTGAGAATTCCTGTGGAACTTAGTAGAATTATAAATATTATGTGATTTTACAAATTAAAATCATGTTAGTTTCCTATTGTATCAAAATAGCAGTTTAAGTCTTGACAAGCAAATTTATAGTTTACATATTGATTTAAAATCTTGGGTTTTACAAAAAAATACTTGCTATTGAGGCACATGAAAGGTTACTGGCGTTATACATGAACACCTCATGATGTGTGCCTCCCCTCAGAGACCTCATCATAGTTTTCACTGGTTATTCAGATAATTGGCTCAATATTGTTAATGTGTTCTATTTTCTAGTTCACACCATATAATAGCTGAGATCTTAAAAACCTGATGGTGTTCAATTACCATTTATTGAACACTTTGATCGAAGATATTATAGTGTGATATATAATTCTTCCAGGGTCTGGATTTCTGACTTCTGTAGAAATTAAGGTCGCCCATGTAGGCTACTACTTATAGAAAAGACTGGTAGGCTACTGCTTTTGGAAAAGACTGGTTCTCTTAGCCACCTTAAGTAAAATAATCATCAGATAAACTGGTCTACTATTTTACTCTGGACACTGTTAAAACAAACAAACAAAAAAGCCATTAGGGCCATACATTTTTGTGTCTTGGTCCACAACAGATATAAGACAAATTATGAAAGCTTGAGGCAGAACCTCAGTCAATACTCTCACTTGGTAGAGGAGACCCTTAAGATTGTTGGCAGAGAGAAAAGGATAAAAAGAAAGCCCAGCTGTGGCTATAACCCTTCAAGTCCACCTCAAGGTAATCCAGTTAGCCCCAGAGATGAGGACTTAAGAGTACCTCACTGGCCGGTAAATGTGGAATCCAATAAATACAAATGTTGTCAAAAATAAGGCCACTGAAAGGCAGAGTGTCCTCGCAAGCTAAAACAAGACCTTCAGTCAATTTCCACAACACAAGGCCCAAATGGACAGGCCCTCTTAGACTCTCAGAAGAAAAGTCTAGGAAACTGACCACTGACAGGTGTGCCAAGAGCCATATGCCTCCTGGCCACACATCAACATATCCATAGAAAAAGCTAAGGCTTATACTCTGACAAGGACTTGAAAAGTAAAATTAGACTTGTCTTAGACAAGAGGGCTACCTTCTCTATCTTGGTTTACCCAAATGGGCCCTCACTCTCCAAGTGGGACTGCATAAAGCTTACTCATGTCTGATAAAAGTTTACTCTTATATCTGGTAGTGCCCAATGAGGAACAGTCAGAAAGACACTCCTTTCTATGTGTCACTGAATGCCATTGAGTTGCTGGGACAAAAATTACTGATTAAAATACAGATAAGACTTAAAATTGTCTATATTGGTGATTTAGAGATATATACCATTAAAAGATGGCAGAGTAAACAGACATCTCCTCATTTCCCTCTGAGAACTAAGGCCTTGATGATATTTGTATGAAGCACTGTGCATCTGGGGAGCCTTAGGACCTAGCATATATGACTAGGCACCAGTATCAGACTAGTCTTCTCCTCTCAAAAATGATCCAGTGGCCCTCTGACCTCTGCTTCTGCTGTTTCATTGTATCAGAGAATTGCAGCTTCAGCAAACAGCCAGTAATGTACTTTCATTATCAGATGGCAGGGGGAGTCTGCTACTCCTGACTGCCTGTTCAGGCCAGCCCTTTGGACAGCTCCCAGCTTCCAGTTCAGCGCCAGGACAGCTCCCTGTATAGAAGTGCAGTTTACGTTTAAGGCTGAGAGGCCTATGTATTTGCCTGGAGATCTGTCTGTTGAGAGGCCTGGCAGCTTTTCCTCCCTCTCTTCTCTGACTTACATTGTAGGGTTGGCTGACAGCCTCTAGTTTCTCCATTAGCAGAGCAGCCTCTTTGCCACCCAATAAGCAGAGTCTTCCACCCTCAAAAGTGGGGCAAATCACTAGAGTATTAAGGACAGCTGGTGACCAACAATTCTCCCAGATCCAATACCAGATAAATCAAACAGTGTCTAGATGGCACACAGGCAGCAGACCAGAATCAATCATTTAAAGAAGCAGTCTTCAAATGCTCCAGAAAATTCCCTAAATAAAGATTCAAAAAGTTCCCAGATGAAGAAGCCTTTCTGAATCTATCAGAGGTTGAATACAAAAGATTTATATATAGAACCATCCTAGAGATTAAACCAAATGCAGTAGAACAAAATGAAAAATTTGGTAAGCTATTTGAACTGATGGAACATCAGCAATCTGAAATACATCAGATCAGTAACAAAATCACAGACTTAGATAATTCCATCCAAAGCCAAAACAGTAGGATTGAACAGATGGAAAGTAGACTCAGTGACCTAGAAGACAGAGTAACTGACATCAGCATTTATGAGGTGAAATCAGAGAAAAGAAATAGGAAAAATGAAGAAGCATTAAGAAACATGTGGGACTCCATGATGAGGAATAATTTATGTTTAACTGGAGTTCCTGAACAAGGCGGAATTAATGACAATATAGAGAATATTGCTCTAGAGATGCTGACAGAAAAGTTTTCTGAGATTATGAGCAAAGATAACACAGGTGTTTATTGAACACTGCAAAAGCTAGACCCAAAAAGAAAGACACTAAAGCATATTACAATCAAGCTTAATAAGCTAAAACATAAACAGATGCTCAAGGCAGCAAGGCTCAAAGCAAAACTAACACTCTGAAGGAAACCCTGTAAGCTTTCATCCCACTTTTCTGCTGGAAAAACACTGGCTAGAAAACAGTGGGCAGACACATTTAAAGCCCTGATTGAGAAAAACTTCCATCCTAGAATTATTTATCCTGAAAAATTGTCTATCAAATATAATGGTGAAATTAAGACTTTTGGAAATAAAGAAATTTAAAGACCATAAAAACTAAACCAAAATTACATGAAATATTGAAAGAAGTTCTTCCCTAAATGTATACTTTAGGTGACAATTCATGACACTTCATCCAAATTTCTAATTAGTTAAGGAAGTCACAAAACTTCATCAAAGCTACAGTATTATAAGAAGAGAATCTGTGATCACATCATGATAACTATAACACCATTACATTAAAAGAGGGATACACTATGGTAGTTATAGTTGTTTTAGATGCAGAGGAAGTTGCAGAGTCATTAAGTAGTTAAAATTGGGTTTAATCTTAGTATGTTCAGGGGGATAACACACGTAGCCAAAAAGCAGATTAACAATGCATTGTATCAAAATAAGAAATGTAATACAAGAGTCTCAACAAACACAAATCCAATACTGAAACAACCCATAAAGAAGAAAGACCCAGAACAGAACGTTAAAAGCAGTATAGAAAACATCAACACAAAGTAATTATATCAAAATAATGGCAGTAAGCACATACCTATCAATAATTACATTGAATGTAGGTGGACTGAATGCTCAAGTAAAGAGACAGTGAGTGACATCCTGGATCAAAAGACATGACCCATCTATATGTTGCTTACTAGAAACACACCTTAGACTTAAAGACACAAATTGAGAATTAAAGGTTGGGATAATATATACCAAGTGCACAAAGAAGAGCAGCTGTGGCAATACTAATTTCAGATAAAATAGATCTTAATGTAAAATACACTATTGTCGACAAGGATGGTCGCTATTTATTGGTGAAAGGTTCAATACTCAAGCAAGACTTAACAATATTAAATATTTATGCACCCAATACCAGAGCACCTAAATTCATTGAACAAATACTGACAACACTGAAAAATAAGATAGATCATTCCACAGTAATAGTTGGAGACTTCAACACTCCCCTTTCAGTTATGCATAGATCATCCAGAAAATAGCTCAGTAAAGATACAGAAGATCTTATTGCAACAATCAACCATTGATCTTATTGACATATACAGATCTTTTCATCCACCAGCAGATAAGTACACCTTCTTCTCCAGTGCACATGGAATGTTCTCCAGAATAGACCATGTGTTAGGCCATAAAGCAATTCTCTACAAAATTCAACCATTGATTTACTTCAAAGTATCTTCTCAGATGATAGAGCTATAAAAGTTGAAATCAGTATGTCCTAGTCTCTGGGTACTGCTCTAACGGAAAATACCACGAGTGGAAGGTTTCATGTAGAGAAGCTTTATTGAGACAGTCCGGTAAGCTGCAAATCCATTTACAAACAGAAAGTCCATTCAGTGAGAATTTATCACAGTCCAGTAGGCTGAGTCCAAATCCAGTGAGAGCATCTCGGCACAGGAACCTCGGGTCCAAAGGACGTGCTCTGCTCTCGGTGCTTCCCTCTTGGTGGTATGAGGTTCCCAACTTCCTCTGCTCACTTCTCTCCCTTATATTCCACAAGCTTGTAGCTTGGGTCCTGCCTCACTAACACAACTGCAAACTATTCTTCATCATCAGTATCACGGAGGCAGGATTCACAACACATGGGAGGAAGGGCACCATGTTAGAATGCCAAACCAATTCAAATCAACATATATTTTTGGGGGGACACAGTTCAATCCATGACATCCCACCCTTTGGCACCCCAAAAATCATATCACTAGAACACACAAAATATAGTCATTCATAGCACAGCAAGTTTTCATTCCATAACATAGCAACAGTTTTCATTTATAATATCGTAACAGTTTTCACTTATAATATAGTAATAGTTTTCACTTAAAACATACACCAGGCAGATTATCAGAACACATTATATTCAACATCATGGCTTCAAAAACATTATTTCACACTCAGACATTTTATAACCATTCCATTCAAACGCTTGGTATTGGCCACACTCTCCAGATTCTTAGTGGAGACACCTGGGCTTCATCTCGGCCTTCCAGGCCCACTTGGACAGAACTCTGCCCTCTTGGCTTTAGGTGCACCCTAAGCCCAACAGAGTGGTAATTCCACTCCCACACACACAGAAAGCCCTGGCTCCACCCTTTCATGGCCGTACCTTCTAGGACTCAGGAAGCTCAGCTTCTTGCCAAGCTGGGGCCACAACCCCGCATCTGCCCTACAGGGCAAGTGTTCCAACACTCCGTAGCTCTGTAGCTCCACTGATTCAAGTGCCTGGAGGCACCCCACTTCATCAAGTAGCCTCCTGCACACAAGCACTCAGCCCTCTTGTTCCATGGGTCAGCAAGCCTAGCTCCACCTATTCAAGTGCCCAGAGGCACCCCACTCCATCAGGAAGCCTCCTGCGCACAGGCATTCAGCATTCTTGTTTCGTGGGTAGGCTCCTGGTTCTGCTGCTGCCAGTTCACTGCCTCTGTTGCTTTCCTCACCATTTGCTGTGCTCTTAGGTGCTAGTGGTTCTCTTGGGTGCCTTCATTTATGTGCTCACAATTTCAAAAAAAAGCTTCCACATTTTAGGTATTTGTTAGAGCAGTACCCCACTCCCGGTACCAAATTCTGTCCTAGTCTCTGGGTACTGCTCTAACGGAAAATACCACGAGTGGAAGGTTTCATGTAGAGAAGCTTTATTGAGACAGTCCGGTAAGCTGCAAATCCATTTACAAACAGAAAGTCCATTCAGTGAGAATTTATCACAGTCCGGTAGGCTGAGTCCAAATCCAGTGAGAGCATCTCGGCACAGGAACCTCGGGTCCAAAGGACGTGCTCTGCTCTCGGTGCTTCCCTCTTGGTGGTATGAGGTTCCCAACTTCCTCTGCTCACTTCTCTCCCTTATATTCCACAAGCTTGTAGCTTGGGTCCTGCCTCACTAACACAACTGCAAACTATTCTTCATCATCAGTATCACGGAGGCAGGATTCACAACACATGGGAGGAAGGGCACCATGTTAGAATGCCAAACCAATTCAAATCAACATATATTTTTGGGGGGACACAGTTCAATCCATGACACAGTAATACCAAATTCATAGGCAGAAATTCAAGCTTATGGAAACTTAACAACACTTTGCTCAAAAAGCCTTTTGTTATGGAACAAATTAAGGACAAAATAAAGAAATTTATAGATTCAAATGAGAATGAAAACACATCCTACCAGAATTTATAGGATACAGCAAAAGCAGTGCTCAGAGGTCAGTTTATAACTGCACGTATCCAGAAAGAAGAAAGGGCCCAAATTAAAGAATTAACCTTACAGCTTGAATAAGTAGAAAGAGAGCAACAGAAGAACCCCTCAGACACCAGAAGAAAACAGATTATAAGGATTAGAGCAGAACTAAATGAATTAGAGAATAGAGAAACAATTGAAAAAATTAACAAAACCAAAAGCTAGTTCTTTGAAAAGAACAACACAATTGATAAACCATTGGCTAAACTTACAAAAGGGAAACAGCAGAAGATACAAATAACCCAATTAAGAAATGAGATGGGAGATGTTACGACAGACCCAGCTGAAATCAAAAATATCATAGCAGAATACTATGAAAGGCTGTACTCTTAACAGGTTTGAAACCCTAGGGGAAATGGACAAATTTCTAGATTCATATCACTCACTAAGATTATCATAAGGAGAAGTAGATCAGCTTAATAAATCTATCACAAAGAAAGAGATTGGAAGAAGTCATCAAAAATCTACCAACCAAAAAAAGTCCTGGCCCAGATGGCTTCACTGGAGAATTCTACTAAACTTTTAGAGAAGAGTTAACCCCAATACTATTGAGGCTATTTCACACCATAGAAAGGGATGGAATACTCCCAAATTCATTCTATCAAGCCAGCATAACCCTGATACCAAAACCAGAGAAAGATCCCACAAAAAAAGAAAATTACAGACCAATATCACTCATGAACTTAGATGCAAAAATCTTCAACAAAATTCTAGCCAATAGAATTCAACAGCATATAAAAAAAAAAATCATTCATCATAATCAAGCTGGTTTCATTCCAGGGGTGCAAGGCTGTCTCAACATCAGAAAGACCATTAATGTAACCAATCACATTAATAACACAAGAGATAAGAATCACCTGATTTTTCAATTGATGCAGAAAAGGCATGTGACAACGTTCAACACCCATTCATGCTAAAAACTCTCAGAAAAATAGGAATAGAGGGGAAATTCCTCAATGTAATCAGTAGCATCTATGCAAAGCCAACTGCCTTCATCATCCTGAACAGTGAAAGACTGAAAGAATTCCCTTTGAGAACTGGAACTAGACAAGGATGCCCACTCTCACCACTTCCATTCAATATTGTGCTAGAAGAGCTAGCCAGAGCAATTAGACAGGACAAAGAAATAAAGGGCATCCGTATTGGCAATGAAGGAGTAAAAATCTCCCTCTTTGCAGATGATATGATTGTTTATACAGAGAATCCAAAGGAATCCATAAGTAAACTATTGGAACTAAAAGAGGAGTTCAGTAAAGTATTGGGATACAAGATAAACATAAGTAAATCAGTAGGATTCCTTTATACCAACAGTGAGATTATTAAAGAAGAAATCACCAAATCAATTCCATTTACTATAGCCCCCAAGAAGATAAAATACCTAGGAATAAATCTAACTAGAAAACAAGAGATCTTTACAAAGAGAACTACAGGACCTTACTACAAGAAACTAAGAGAGAGTTACATAAATGGAGTAATCTCCCCTGCTCATGGATAGGAAGATTCAACCTTGTGAAAATGTCTATTTTACTCAAAGCAATCTACTTATATAATGCAATCCCAGTACAAAGTCCAGCAACATTTTTTAATGAGATGGAGAAACAAATCATCAACTTTGTTTGGAAAGGGAAGAAACCTCAGATAAGTACAGCACTACTGAAGAAGAACACACTGGGAGGTATGTCACTACCTGACTTTAGCACCTATTACACTGCCACAGTTGTCAAAACAGCCTGGTCCTGGTACAAAAAGAGACAGATAGACCAATGGAACAGAGTCGAGGCCCTGGAGATGCCACCATCCTCCTATGAAAAGCTGATATTTGGCAATGCCCTAAGATTTTAAACTGGGGTAAGACCAGTCAAATTGGATATCCATCTGCAAAAAACTGAAACAAGACCCATATCTCACACTTTATACAAAAACCAACTCAAATTGGATAAAAGACCTAAATATAAAATCTGAAATGATAAAGCTCATCCAAGATAAAATAGGATCAACAGTGGAAATTTTAATACACAATGTAGACAGACTTCGAAATCTGACAAGCACATTCATAAAAGAAAATAGATAAATGGGAATTACTAAGAATCAAACACTTTTGCTCATCCAAAGACTTCATCAAAAGAATTAGAAGACCACTGTCATGGGTTGAATTGTGTCCCCCGAAAAATGTGTGGTTTCGCTAAACTGTATGTTAAAGGATTAGGGTGGGGCTGTAAATTCCTGCATAAGATTACTTCCTTGCTCTGCTGTAGGGGGAGTTTCCCTGGAGTATGGCTTGCCCCAACCTTAATCCTTTCAGCTTGCAAGAGATAAAAGGAAAGAGAAGCAAGGAGAATTGGGAACCTTACACCATCAAGAAATCTGCACTGGGAGAAGAGCGTGTCCTTCAGACCTGAGGTTCTGCACCAAGACTCTCCCTGGACAAAGACTGATGTGATACTGGACTTTCCTCCAGAGCAACAAGGGGAAAGCCTTCCCCTGGAGCGGACACCCTGAATATGGACTTACAACCTACCGGACTGTGTAAGAATAAACCTTCCTTTGTTAAAGCCATCCGCTTTGTGGTATTTCTGTTAGAGCAGCCCTAGCTGACTAAAACAACCACCTACAGAATGGGGAAAAGTATTTGGCAACTCTATGTCAGACCGACATCTGATCTCCATAATCTATAACGTATTACAAAATATCAACAAGAAAAGGATAAATAATCCAATTAAGTGATTGGCAAAGGAAATGGACAAACATTTCTCTAACGAGGATATCCAGGCAGCTAAATGACAAATGCAGAATTGCTCCCGATCATTAGCTATTAAAGAAATTCAAATCAAAATGACAATGAGATCTCATCTCACCCCAACAAGGTTGGTCATGATCCAAAAAACACAAAACAACAAATGCTGGAGAGGCTATGCAGAAATTGGAACTCTCCTACGCTGCAAAATACTACAACCTCTTTGGAAAACAGTCTGGCATTTCCTTAAAAAGCTGGAGATAGATACACCATTTTATCCCGTAATTCCGCTGCTCAGAATTTATCCTTAAGAAACCAAGGTAGTCACACGAACAGACACGTGTACACAAATGTTTGTTGCAGCACAGTCCGTAACAGCAAAAAGTTGTAACCAACCCTGATGTCCAACAACAGATCAACGGATGAGAAACTATGGTACATATACTCAGTGGAACACCATGCTATGACAAAAAAATGACAGTTTTAGAAAACATCTCATAACATGATCTCATTTGGAAGAGATCATGCTGAGTGAAACCAATCAGTGTCAAAAGAACATTTTGTATGAGACCCCTATTATAAAGTCTTAACAAGAGAATTATCCATAGAAGAAAATGACTGTGTTGGCTACATGGGTGGGTAGGGGTTGAGGGTTTATCATAGATGAGTTACTTGATAGATGTTAGAAATTTTATTCTTTTATTGTAATTAATAAAAAAAAAAGTTAAAAAAAAAAAAAGCCTGGTTACATGAGGGGTTTGGGGAAATTGCCATGCAAAGTACCTGGGTTCTGCTGTTTAAAAGCAAGATGTCTTTCACACATGTACAGTTCTGCTGAGTCAGGTTTTAAAATCCTATGAAAAACTGACTCCACACCACACTCTGAAAATGCCTGAGTTGGTGCCCTTTACCACCCAGGTTAGTGGAGCCAGCTGTCTATAAATAGTTTGAACCTGCAAATTCCTGGACCAGTCCCCTCTTATTAACTATTATAACCATCCTGATTTATATCTTTGGGCCCTGTATCCTAAAAATAGTTACCAAGGGAACAGCCCAGACCCTATGAGCCGTGGGGAGTGTTTATTCTTGACAGTCTCCCATTGGAGTCAACATACTCTCTTGTCCAATAGTATGTAGGGTTTTTTCTCACCTCTGGTGGGGTCTTCACTACACTGGTAACCTTCACCTCCCTTGGTGCCCCTACTCAGCAGGAAGTGGTCAGAATGGCCTGTGATCCCCTTGCCAAGATTGTGGAAGTTTAAAACAGAAAAGGGGATTGAAACTGGAGGCTGAAAAAGCCACTATGTTGAGGGTGCTCAAAACTGAGGGGACCTGAGAGACATTGTGTCAAGTTCCCCCTAACACACAAGAAGAGACATGACCTCCACACTGCACAAGCCCCAGGTGGTGATGCTAGGGGTGCCTCCTGTTGGCTCCTCTATAGATTCAATAAACTACAGCCAACAAACGACTCACTTTGTCTTGATAAAACCAATGATAAAATAATCAAGCAGGAGGGTGGAGAAGTAACATGTGTTTGAGCATTATTCTTCTAAGTTACTGGCCAGACAAGTCTAACACCACTTTGTTTTTCTTGATGGCCTGTAAGGTTGTGAAGCAGACCTCCACCCAACTGATGCCCTCAACCTAGTCAGCCTCCACCCAGCTGACTTCCACTCAGTAGACCCCCAGATGTCACAACTGCCCACATTGTTGCCTACATCTACATGTGGTCCTTCCCTTTAAATACTCAGACTTTGCATGACCAATTTCGACAGGCTTTGAGGATGAGAATATCTCCCTGCCCCTTTGCAATGCTGGCTTGCAAATAAAACCTTTGATCTCACCCCAAAAGCTCCTGTCTCAGTGAATTGGCACTTTGCAGCAGACAGCCAAACTCCCAGGCTTTTCCAGTAACACTATGTCAGTTGGTAGAATGTAGTTCTTTTTTTTTCTTTATGATTGAATGAAAATGTACATTCCCATATAAATTTGCATGCCCACCTATATGCAGCTCCCACTGCTCTCCCTGCCTGGTGACAGCACATCCTTCCTCTCTGCTCCATGCATGTTATGTCCTCCCAACAATCTCCTATCCCTGTCTTCCACCCACTTCCCTTCCTCCAGTAAGAGGCCAGCAGGACGGCAACCTATAGATGCATAAAACTATAAAGTACATACATGATATGGTCACTCTGTGTCACCAAGTCCAATCAATTCCTGTCCAAAGAGTTGACCTCCATGATGACTTATGGACAGGGGCAGCATCAGGGCCAGAGGTCATGCTCCCAGGGGAACCCCAAAGCCCCTGGATCATCAATTGCAGTCATGTAGTAGAGATCTCAGGGTGTACCCCTTTTTATTCTTGTGTTGTCAATTGGACCCAACTTGTTGAACCCCGTCATGGCTATCACTGGTGGTGGCTGGGCACCATCCAGTTCTTCCAGTCACAAGTCAATGTAGTCACCCGCTCACGTGAGTCTCTCTGTCTTCTGTGTTCTCTTTTCTCCATGTTGTTCTTGTCCTCAGTGATCATCTGTTCCTGTTGAGTTGGGATCATTTGCTCAGAAGGTAGCTTGGCAGCTTTTAAGACCCCAGACGCCACTCATCAATGTGGGGTGTAGACAGCCCTCTTAGCAAAAAGCTAGTTGTGCCAATACAATACAGTTCTTAAAGACAACATTTGTCATGGATTGAATTCTGTTCCCCCAAAAATGTGTGTGGCGGTTTGGTTGGGCCATGATTACTGACTGGTATTGTATAATGTTCCTCCATGTTGTAAATCCTGCCTCTGTGATGTTAATAAGGTCGGATGGATGGCACTGTGTGTTGGTGGGGCAGGACTCATTGGGTAAGATTGCCTAGGGCATTGAGTCAGTCTCTTTGAGACATAAAGAAGTTAGCAAGAGCGATCTGGGGACTTCATACCATTAATAAAACAGCACAGAGAGCAGAGTGTGTCCTTTGGGCCTGAGGTTCTTGTGGCAGGAGGCTCTAGGACCAAAGATTGATGCAACACAAAGACCTTCCTCTAGAGCCAACAGATAGACAGTGCATTCTCCTGTACTCTGCATTCAGACTTCTACCCTACTGGACTGTGTGAGAATAAACCTCTCTTTAAAGGGGAGGCCATCTTGCTACAAGCAAGGAAAGCCATACTAAAGTAGTAAATCTTGAGAACTTGTTTTTTCCACATCTGTAAGAATTCACCTGTACTAGTCATTAGTCACACAGCTATTCTTTCCTCTTAAGAGTGTTCCTTAATTGTTCTGTTTATCTCCTATCAGCTAGTCTCTAAGACTATGGGACCAAATCACCAGGTGGTTTCGACTTTGATGATTATCAAGCTTCCTGACTTTTTGGAACAATGCAGACCCTCACAAAAAACGTTGAAACATCAAAGAAATTGCTTGCATGGATCCAGGAAAAAGTATTAACCAGGGTCCCCCTCCTTAATCAGCCTATATAACCTCCGGGCTTAGCCTATGCATGCAGGCAAGCTTTGGAGAAACTGATTCCCTCTTGTCTCTTGTGTGTCGGCACTCAATAAATATCCTCATTTAATCAGTTCACCTCTTGTCTCAGTATTGGCTTTGCTGACAAGTGGCATGGATCCACAATTGCAGTTACATCTTTGTTAAAGCCACACACTTGTGGTATTTCTGTTAAAGCAGTACAAGACGACTAAAACAATGTTTTGCATTCTACTTTCTTGAATAGATCTAAGGTCTTTGAGGGAACTCTGTCCTCGAGATTCAGGGAGGTCATCTTATCCAATGATCAGGCCCCACCATTAGCTGAAAACAGACTAGTATGGTTTCAAACCATAAATAACTTTATGCATGTCTTGCCCACCCTCCTAATTCAAAGCTCTTCCCTTATCAAAATCTTTACCATAAACAAACCCTTCCTGCTTCTAATCAACACTTCTTCCTTTTTCAGACTGTAAGTCCCCTAATCTGAATTTCTTGCTACCCTTCTTTCTTTCCTTATCAAACCATGAAACCCCCTCATCCTACATTACCACACTGAAACTTTAAAACTATAAAAAGTCTGCCCTACTAGGGAGAGATTGGCCTAGCCATATCTGGGTTCAGATCCCACTTTCTCTTTGAATAAACCACTGGACCCTTGGGCTGGTGTGTCTCTGCCCCTGTTTTGTGCCATTCTCCCCATCAACACTCTTAAAAGCTTGTGAGCAGCCATCTAAGATACAAGTATATTACTGGACAAAACTCCAGGTTCTTACTATGTTACCTGAAAAGCCTGGAGTTATGCTACCTGCAGCAAAATGCCAATTTACTGAGACAGGGGCTTTAGGGATGAGATCAAAGCTTTTATCTGAAGCCAGCATTGCAAAGGAACAGGGAGATATTCCCATCCTCAAAGCCTGTCCAGATTGGTCAGGCAAAGTCTGAGTATTTAAAGGGAAAGACCACATGCAGATGTAGAGAACCATGTGGGCAGGTTGGGGCATGTAGAGGTCAGCTGGGTTGAGGCCAGCTGAATGGAGGTGATCAGCTGGGTGGAGGTCTGCTTTACAATCTCGCAAGCCATCACTGGCCATCAAGAAGAACAAAGTGGTGTTAGACTTGTCTGGCCAGTAACCTAGAAGAATAATGCTCAAACACAAGTTACATCTCCATCCTCCCAGCCTCCTGTTTGACTCTTTTATCACTGGTTTTATCTAGACAAAAGGAGTCATTTATTTTCTACAGTTTGCTGAATCTATATAGTGGAGCTTACAGAGGGCCCACCCTAGCATTGCCACCTGGGGCTTGTACAGTGTGGAGTTCATGTCTTTTCTTTTGTGTTGAGGTTGATCTGAAACAATGTCTCTCAGTTCCCTTAGTTTTTGAGCAACCCTGACATGGAGGCTATTTCAGCCTCCAGTTTCAGTTACCTGCCCAAATAGCCAATCTCTGAGACAGGTTTTGGAGATTAAAGAGCAAGTTTATTAATCATGTTCTACTGGCTAGGACCCGAGTCAAGCCAACTGCTGTTGAGTTAGACATGAGGGACAGACATATTATAAGTTCCAGGGCTGTCCCAGTTGGGTAGGCCAAATCCAGGATTTATATGTGGAACAAAAGGTACAAGCATAAAGGTCTCACAAGAACAATGGGGCAGTTGGGAGGGACATGTGAAGGGTCCTCTGGATAGAAGTGTCTGTTTCACAACCTGGCAAGCCATCACCAGCCATCAAGGAAACAAAGTGGTACTAGATGTCATCTGGCCACTAATCTGAAAGAATGCTTAAACACAAGTTACTTCCCTGTCTCCACTGTCTAATTCTTTTAACATTAGTTAAGAGGTCAATTATCAAAACTAAAGGAGTCATTCATTGCCTGTAGTTCGCTGAATCTGTAGTGGTGCCTTTGAGGGCCCCACCCTAATGTTTGCTGCCTGGGTCTTATGGAATGTGGAGGGCATGTCTTTCACTGTGAATTGGGGGTGATCTGAAATCAAAGCCTATCAGGCCCCCGATCTTGAGCACCCCTCACAAGCAGGCTTTATCAGCCTCTGGTTTCAATTATCTAGCTCAGAGCAAAGGAGAGTAAAAAAACTAAAGACTCAAGGTAACAATTAGTCTAAAGGACTAATGGATCACATGAACCTCAGTCTACACAACCAGAAGAACTGGGTGCTGCCTGGATATCACTACTGACCACTCTGACTGGGATTTCATCAAAGGATGCCAGACAGAGCAAGAAAAAAATGTAGAACAGAAGATCAAATGCACAAAAAAGACCAGACTTACTGGTCTGACAGACTGGAAGAACTCCTGAGACTATGGCCTCTGGCCACTGTTCTAACTCAGAAATAATGCCACTCCCAAAGTTCACCCTTCAGCGAAAGAGTAGGCAGGTCTAGAAAACAAACAACAACACATGTGAGGAATGTGTTTCTTAGATCCATCAACTGTAGGAGATCGGGCAACATCTGCCCCCAAACAAAGACAAGAAGGTAGAAAAGGAGAGGAAAACTGGACAAATGCAACTGGAAACCCAGGATACAAAAGGGGAAAGTGCTGGCACATTGCAGAGGTTGCAAATTGTCGGTTGAACTGGGCTCTAGCTGGACATCGCAACCAGGATGAAGTTCCTGGAAATCATCAGAGCAGGGAGAGCCCCTCACTTTCTGGAAAGTCCCCACCTCAGTTCCTGGAAATCATCAGAACGTAACCAACCCCTCCCTTCAGGAAAGTCCCCAGTTGTTTTTCTCACGTGTTAATCAGGAGGCTCGCCGTACCTAAACCTTATTGGCTCCCGCCTTTTTCCCCATGTCCCCACTAAGGTCCACACTACGTGGAACCGTCCACCTCTATGTAAACCTCCTTCCCCAACCTGAAAGCACTACTTCTCCGACTCCTACCTTGGAGCTCGCAGGGTTCGCTCGGGAGCACACCAGTAAATTCTGTCCTACTGTGGACTCTCACACTTTTTCTCTCTAACTGCCACCAACATGTTTAGCCTACCTCACCTTACACAAATAATGTAACAAAACAATGTATGTATGAATTTTTGAATGAGATACTGATTTTCTCTATAAACTTCCACTTACAGCATAATATATATATATGTATGTAAAATGGCCACCTTAGAAATGAAGTAGTCCAGAGTTAATTGGTGACTAGAAGTAATAAGTAGATTACAGCATTCAAGATACTTGTGCTGAGGTCATGCAGCTCATTAGACCGAGTGACCTGATTCGGGTTCTGGAGATCCAGCTAGCAAGTCTGATCTCCTGACAGGTGGCAAAGTAGGCTTCCCCTTCCCCAAAGCACAAGAGGATGTGTCCTTTTTGGTAGCAAATGATGGAAAAGTTTATTAAGGGAAAGTACGTTCCTAAGAGGGAATGGGCCAGTCTCCATGAGTGGAAAAACACCCAGCATGGATTTTTGGGGTGCTTTTTATAGGCAGAAGCAGGGGGTGATGTCATAAATGAGAGGCGGACATAGTAACTTGAGTTTTGATTGGGTCTGAGGCTACTGTAGCCACTTCACATCTACTGGGACAAATTATTGTATTTGCATCACAACTGCCAGGAAGAACTTCTATTGCATCATAAACTGCCAGGTAGAACTGTTGATTTGTGGCAGATCAGGTTCCCTTGGTGACCTTACCAATACTGTATGTGTTCTATAACGTAAACCACAACCTTTGTTGTCCCTAGAAAATGTTAGATTCTGGAGTAACATTTGTTAGTATGCGGCAGCAGAGATCAGGTTCCTTAGCTAACCGTGACACTTGGCTTATTTTTTAATCAATGAGACTGTAAGGCAAAAGTAGGAAAACAGAAATTACTGTTTCTCTGGCCTCTGTTAAGAACCACTGAAGTATCAAGCTTAAACATAACAAATAGAAAGGATCTAAACATAGTCTCCTATGATGTAGGTGGTAGGGAGAAGGTCAAAAGGAAGATTAATTCTTGGGCTGTGACTGAAGGGAGTCACCCTGACCCCATGGATGAAAGTGATGTTCGTGTTGCTGAAACTGGAGCAGGTTCATTCCACCTGTCACTTTAGCTGAAAATTCAGAGACAGTGTCGGGTTCAGGGAGTAATTTATTTGCAGATTTGCTAGCAGTCTGGGAGACAGTGAGCCAAATGTTGTCCCATTTGGGTTATATTTCCAGTGGCTTTTATAGCCAGAATTCAAAGGGGTAGGAGTTTGTCACAGAACAATAGGAGTTACAGGATTTCACTACATTATAAGGTTTCATTACATCTAACAAACTGTGAATTACCCAAAATTTCATTATCTTTCTCTGACGTCTTATTCATCTCTGTATCCTCAGAGATAAGGAGAGGAATGTAGACCTGCTTGTCTGGTCTGAGAGTAGCTGAACATATGTTCTATTTCCACATATCTAATATAGCCCAGTCAGGGTTGCCAAGTCCCTTGGCCTTCCTGGGTCCTCCCAGGACTCTCTCAGGTGAGTGAACCTGTTGAGGGGGTTCTGTTCAGTTTTATTTCCTCCCCACCGCTCACTCTTCTTAGCTGAGGCATTATAGGTCTTTTGTCTCCGGCAGGACGACTCTCTAACAAATGAGGTGAGTTCCTTACCCCATTTAGCCTGGCAATATTGCTCTACTATGGGGAACCTCAGGAACTAAAAGGCTTTATTCTTAGGGGGTATCTTTCCGGTCTGTTATATTATCAGTTTCATGGGGCTGTAGCTCTTTTGCTTCCCATGGCCACTGATCTCCCATAAGAGTACCTCCACACACATAGCATGATTTGACATGCAGAGATTTGGCTATACCCTACTGGCCCCCCAAACAGGTTTTTGGCATTTTGTGGTGGTTGAGGTGCAGGTCTGACGGCCTCCTTATAGATAGACAATACCTGGTAAATCTTTTCAGGATAGCTTTGGATTTGTCTCCCAATGAAAACAGTGGTTTTAGGATCAACTGCAGCTGTTACTATCTCCAATGAGAGTAGTTATTAAGGCAGACAATAGAATGTAGCTTAATAACCTAAGTGACCTTTGTTAGGTCTTTATCATTATCAGACAAAACCCCAGGTTCTCACTACCTGCCCCAAATAGCCAGTCTCTCTCTGAGACAGGTTTTGGTGAGTGATTTAAGAATAAGTTTATTTACTGTGTCCTTTGGACACAGGGAGTAGGGAAATATTTCTCCATAAAGGTCCTGCTGAAATTTTGTCAGGCAAGGTCAAAATATTTAAAGGGGGCAGCAGGGGTGTCATGGATTGAATTGTGTACCCCTCAAAATATGTGTAGCCATGTGGCTGAGTCATGATTCCCAGTGTCTTGTGATTGTCCTCCATTTTGTGGTTTTCCTGTGCTATATGTTAAAGGATTAGGGTGGGCCTGTAAATCCCTTCATAGGATCCCCTCCCTGCTCCACTGTGAAGGGAGTTTACCTGGAGCATGGCATGCCCCACCCTTAATCCTTTCATCCTGCAAGAGAGAAAGGAAAGAGAAGCTGACTGAGAATTGGGAACTTCACACCATCAAGAAAGCTACACCGGGAGAAGAGCGCATCTTTCACACCTGAGGTTCCTGCACCAAGATGCTCCCTGGACAAAGACTGATGCAATACTGGACTTTCCTCCAGAGCTGACAAGGGGAAAGCCTTCCCCTGGAAGGGACCCCCTGAATATGGACTTGTAGCCTACTGGACTGTGTAAGAATAAGCCTTCCTTTGTTAAAGCCATCCACTTTGTGGTATTTCTGTTAGAGCAGTCCTAGCTGACTGAAACAAGGGGTCACATGCAAAATGTAAATACAGGTACTGTTGCCAGAGTCAGGGAAACAATGTGATTGATCAGGGGTGAAGAAGGGTTATCCAGTTTGTAAGGCTCAGGAGTCCTTTGAAGTGTAGGAATCAGGACTGCCTTTGGTTGGAGGTCCCAACTGGTGCCTATGTCTTCCACTGGCTCCTTCATCTATTTTTACATTTCTAAAAAGTTGTCAAAACTGTAAAGATGTTATTTCCATAGCTCCTGTCAGTGACTTCCTGTCACTGTCAGAGCCAGGAATTTTTCAGACAGGAGAAAAAAACAAGTCAGTTTTACAAAGAGAATTAAATCTTTGCTGTCTGTTTTAACTGATCTTTTTAAAATCAGGGTGTCTAAAAGCTTCCCTCATGTTTCAGTGATGTGCAGTCCTCATCTCAGTTGTACGACTATTGGCAATTTACATGTTTCCAAGCAGGGGCCAAGTTCATAGCATCCCAGACTAATTGTCTGTGAGAACATTTGGAGTTCATCTTTGTACTCTCTAACTGACTTGTAAAGCACGTTCAGGGGTACACAAGGCTACACATTTGTTGAAGCATCTGTGGGAGCATGCAGAAGTAACAACTGTTAATGTGGGCCCGGAAAAGACCTAAGCTTGTGAACCAGTACATCTGCTACAATTTCACCTTCTTCAGAGTTTTATACAACATGCAAGCTTGCAACCAACAGAGTATTTATGATGCTCGGTGCTTCCCCACTCAAATTACCAATTTGCCCTATTGATGGCTTGCTGAGGCCTGTCACCCACAAAAGCCTCTGCGAACAAAGTCACAAGCTTATGTGATGGCGGGCGGAGGCATCTCACCTGTGACATATTTCTGGCCATACTCTCCTTGATAATATTTTGTAACCTAATCAAACCTTCCTCAAAAATACCTTCTTGTCTCCAGGCACGAGGATCAAAGAAGAAGGGTTTTACAACCCCTTCGGCTTAATGAATTCCAATGCAGCATGCCCAGCCTGAGAGCACCAAGGCCGGTGCAGCCCCGCTGGCTTCCCCCAACTTCACACCCCCCTCCACAGAAAAACAAGATTGCAGAAAGGCTCTGGGAAGCTCCCCAGGGATGGCCACCCCCTCCACAGCTCTTAGATATGGACATTCCACTCCCTGCATCAGGAAGACAGATAGGCTCCCAAGTTTATTATATTTGGTATGGCAAATAGACAAATACTAAAGAAATACCCTTCTTACAACAGTTTAAGAGAGACTTAGAGTGGGGGATGGTGGACACTTATTGTCCCCACAGGAAGAGATAAAAAGAGCAAAGAAGGAACAAATAGAGACAGTCAGAGTATAACTTTTTAAGATGAGCCTATTCCCTCTTCCTGTACCTTTGACTTCGAAGTATAGAGTTAATTGAGCTCAAGGATTAGCCTTGTTACGACTGTTGATTATAATCACAAATATAATTGTCTCGGACCATTATTTAGAGGGCCTAATGATTAACATGAAAAAAGACCACAATGTATTGATTCTTTACTAGCTAACAGAGAGGACCCTAATAATTAACATGAAAAGAGACCACGAGGTACCAACTTCTTACCAGCCAATAGCTTGCGTGGTCAAAGAGCAGTTACCTCATTGATTATAAAAATAAAGAAAGACAGACCTTAGTGAGCTGCCATTCTTCAGACTTTTAGTTGTCTCTGTCTCATTTCCTTCTCTTTCCTGCTGATGCCGTACCCATCCCTTCGTGGTCCCAAAACCCTGCTGGGGATGGCTCCTGGCAATGGCTACAGCTGAGGAATCATAAAGCAAAGCACAGAACAAAAGAAGAGGGACTGGCAGAATGGAGGGAGGAAAAACCAACTAGCCATCAGAAATCTCAGCAGCACACCTTTTCTAAGTTTGTTGGTCTCCTGGGGAATTTTTTTCTACTGTCACCTGGTAGCTGGCAACAGATAAATGCTTCCCTGCCTACAGGCTTCCAATCTCCTTCTGGTCAGGGCACTGAAGGGCTATTTGAAAAGCCAAATAAGAGCAGGAATCAGTGTATTGTGTAAGAAAACCACAGGTCTCTGGAGTCACCAGTCCAGACAGTCCACAGGATCATGTCCCTGGGCACAACCAAAAGATGACCCTTACTGTCTCTTGGCTTGGAATAACCTCCAACTGTATTTCTATGTTGCCTCCAAAGACACACATCACAGCCTTTGAGAAAAGTGTGAGGCAACCAAATGGCATGATGGATCATGGTCTTCTCCTTGGCATGGTGTGTGCTGGCCTCTGAGCAATTTCTGCTCCTTAGCTAGGTCCATCTGGGGTACTCTGGTTTTTACTTTTTAAAATGTGATTCCCACTGTTCTTAACTGTTCTTTTGTTCAGGTTACTTATTTATTTTATATCTTTACATTCTTTTTTACTGAGATGTAATTTACATAAATAAATTACATAGTTTTATGCACTCTGATCCATTTCTACTATCCAAAACATAATATAAACATTTCTAACACCCCCAAAATATCACTCATTCCCTTTCCAGCCAGCCCTCCTCAGTCACTTTCTAACTTGTTATCACATATTGTTTTTTAAATTGAGGCTGTAATTACATACAGCGAAATGCTCAGATAGTTTTTGAGTTTTGACTAATATCTATACCCATGTAACCAACACAGTAATCAAGATCTGTGTCTTTATAGAAGAGATAAGTGTGTAGAGACAGGTTCATTAGTGGTTGCCAGAGGCAAAGGGAAGGGGAAAAGGGGAGTTCCTGCTCACGGAGTACCAAGTTTCTGTTTGGGGTGACAAAAAACTTTTGGAAACAGGTTGTTATAATGGTCCTGCAACACAGTGAAACTAATATCGCAGAATTTTGCACTTAAAAATGACTAAACTGGTGCATTTTTTGTTACATATATTTTGCCACAATAAAATTAGAAAACAAAAATCTAGATCTCTTCCATAAGTGTAGAAAGTGCCTCTGTATCCCTTTCCAGTCTGTACCACCCTTACTCCAGGGCAGTCACTATTCTGATTTCCCTAGTAGATCATTTTATCTGTTTTTGAGCTTGGCATAAATGGAATCATGCACTATGTGCCCTTTGATGTCTGATTTCTTTCACTCACTGGTATTACTGATTTGCATTGGATGACTGCATCTGAGGGCTCTTTATTTAAAGCATAAGAACGGGAGAAGAGACAAGAGTGAAGTGCAGGGAAGAAAAAACTAGTCATCTGGGTATCTCAGCTACATACCTTTGGTAGGTTTGCTGGTCCCCTGGGGCATTTTGCATCTACTGTCATCTGGTGGTTGGTAGAAAAATGCCTCCTTTCTTCCTATAGTCTTTGTTGCAGGAAAAAAGGAGTTTACAAATAACCCTTAACCAAAGCAAGGATCACTCCGAACACCATTAATTGTTAGAGGAAGGGCCTTTAATTCCAGCTGGGGAACGCAGTGGACTGAGTCCAAAAACGGCTGCCTTCCCCATCCCGCTCAATTCCAGAGCTTATATACGCTTTCAGAAAGTTCAAACAAAGAAATTTTCACACACATTCCTACTGGTATTAGTAGTTTTACAAATTATCATTCTACCTTCTAACTAGTGTTAATATGGTTACAAAGATAAAGATAAACAAATTCTTAACTTGTGAGGAGGGGGCTCTCCTTTCTCTGGGGTTGAACTGCTTGCAGGAAGCAGTTGCATGGAGGTTTTGCTGTGCCAGGCTTCCACGCTCCTGGTGCTTGTAACAAGGCAATAACTCTGCAGGTTTGAAATCTTCAGGGTTCTGGTATTTTAGGAAAGGCTATAATTCTTCAAGCTTTTGGCTTGGCTTGGCTTGGCTTTCTCTCTCATTCCCGTCTTTGAGACCTCATATATATATTTTTAGTTTGGGGTCTTACCACCTCCCTGTTCTTGTAGGGATCGATGATGTCTTACATAAAACACATATGAAGCTGTGTTCTGATTAACAACTGTCTTAATCATAGAGCATATAGCTCTTACCACCAGTGGGAAGAAACAATGAATGATTAGGCAGAGCCCCATAATAGTGAACACTCCTTCCAGCAGGGTCTTAAATCCTCCAAAGGCTGAAAACCATCCTTCCCACAGGCCTTGGGGGTTCCACCCACTCCAGGTCTGCACCAGGACATGGGCTAGTGCTTGGATTTTCTTTACTATGTCTTCTATGACTTGTCCTTGGTCATCAATCTGCAAGTAGCAGTTCCTCAGATTGAACTTTTCGCACACGCCCCCTTCCTGGGCTAGTCTAAAGCCAGCTGGTTTGGGCAAACAGCATTCCGCATTTGGGTTTGCGGCTGTGCTAGAAGTGTCAAAGTCCTGCTTGTCTCATTGGTTATGATTTCAAGCACTGCCTGTACTCTAATCATGGAGTTCAGCATGCAAATGGGGGTTTGGTATCCCCAAGACCCATCTTGTGTTTATGTGGCAGGTCCATAGTACTGAATTATTCTCCCTGGAGGCCACTCATCAGCTTTCCAATCTCTTCTTTGAATATCTTTTCTCTGGCCAGGCAGAGGGGCAGAGATAGGATAGCCAAGTAACCCTCCAATTTTAAGGGACAGCAAGAAGAAAGAAGGCTTTATGACACCTACTACACAGTTTCCACCCCTGTCGTCTGGGAGCTGAACGTATGTTCTATTTCCACATATCTAATATAGCCCATTCGGGGTTGCCAAGTCCCTTGGCCTTCCTGGGTCCTCCCAGGACTCTCTCAGGTGAGTGAACCTGTTGAGGGGGTTCTGTTCAGTTTTATTTCCTCCCCACCGCTCACTCTTCTTAGCTGAGGCATTACAGGTCTTTTGTCTCCGGCAGGACGACTCTCTAACAAATGAGGTGAGTTCCTTACCCCATTTAGCCTGGCAATATTGCTCTGCTATGGGGAACCTCAGGAACTAGAAGGCTTTATTCTTAGGGGGTATCTTTCTGGTCTGTTATATTATCAATTTCATGGGGCTGTAGCTCTTTTGCTTCCCATGGCCACTGATCTCCCATAAGAGTACCTCCACACGCATAGCATGATTTGACATGCAGAGATTTGGCTATACCCTCTACTGGCCCCCCAAACAGGTTTTTGGCATTTTGTGGAGGTTGGGGTGCAGGTCTGACGGCCTCCTTATAGATAGATGGGAATACCTGGTAAATCTTTTCCGGATAGCTTTGGATTTGTCTCCCAATGAAAACAGTGGTTTTAGGATCAACTCCAGCTTACTGTCTCCAGTGTCACCCTTGCCCCCAGCTCCCACCAGGGGTCCATTGGGTCAGTTATTACTAGTTCTAGTGGGTTACACTGATTAGCCTTGCAGTTAGTTGGGGCTATTCTCTTCTTTACATAGACCTTCCTGTATTGTTTCCTTTCCAAGTAGCCCACCACACACACGACCACCACTGGCATGTCTTATCACACACTGGGGAGGTTCGGCATATGTACTTATGTTCTTTCATGCATCTCCTCTGCCAATTAAGGGAACTACAGGTGCCTGGACCTGTAGAATGGCTTATAGTGTCACGAGCATCAAACTTGAGGTTTACCTGGCTGGGACTCCCTTTTACTTCAATTTGGGCTATTACAGGTCTCTCTCTCCATCTCTTTCTCTGTCTTATTTCAAATATCACAGTGGTGGGGGTTTCAGTGGGATTGTAACATATGTATGGACCCTTATCTTCTCCAGGATCCCATATAGAGTATTGCATTTGATTGTGAGTGCATGTGCCTTTGTGAGTTCCCTTACATTCATAAAAATTATAAAACAGCAAAGCGGTTGTTAATTTACACCCCAACTTAGTAGTGTGAATATACAGATCACACTCCTCTTTCCCTCCTCCCAAGGTCCAAAGTCCGATCAGGATGAGTCCCATGATGGACGTCCTCAAGCTTCAGCCCTTTGTAGACCAGCAAGCTTCCTGGTCATGGCTGGGGCAAGGTAGGTCGCTGGCCTTCTCAATGTCATCTTGGAGGGGTCGGTTGGGTTGATTTTTGCCTTCCAGTGAGGTGGCGATGCCTTCTACAGTCTGCTGTGATGGATCCAGGCTGGAATTCCTTCCACCTTTGCAGCCGTGGTGTGCTCATGATGAGAGCGTAGGAGCATTTCCCATTGGGCTTGAGTGGCACCAGACTCCAGTCCTCAACCCAGACCTGGTGTCCTGGAGAGAAAGGGTGGACGGGGGCAAAAAGGCTAACAGGAACTTGATCAGCCATCCAGGTGGAAATTCCTTTAGCTATCTTTCCCATGGCCTCTAACTGTCTATGTAACTCAGTCTGTTTCAGCTCCTTGGGGGTCCCTGGCAGATTTCAGAGGATAGGTGGAGGCCTGTCATATATTATCTCATAAGCAGAATACCCTGCCCTCTTAGAAGGAGTGCCCCTGACCTTCAATAAAACTAGTGGTAAAGCTTGTACCCAAGTGAGTCTCGTCTGATGACAGAGTTTACTAATTCCTGTCTTTAGGGTTTTATTCGTGTGCTCTACCCTGTCTGAGCTCTGAGGCCTATATGCTGTATGTAGTTTCCAGGTGATGCGTAAGGCCTTGGCTGTCTTCTGTACTATTTCCACTACAAAGGCCAGTCTATTATCAGACCCATTTGAAGTGGTAGCCCATATCAAGGGATAATTTCTATGAGCAGCACGCTCACTACTCTGTCCTGGCAGGGAACGCACCCACCCATTCTGAGTATGTGCAGACTAAAAGCTGTAGATACTGGTACCCTCCACATCGAGGCAGTTCAGTATAGTGCACCTGTACATCTTCAAAGGGGGCTGTTCTATAGGATTGAATTCCTGGAGGTAGGGATAGTCCCTGTTTAGCATTGTGTTGGCTGCAGGCCACACAATGTTGGCTGACTTTCTTTGCTATGGTAGCCAACACAGGAATACAAAAATATCTCTCTAACAGTTGCTCAGTTTTGTCTCGGCCCAAGTGGGTGGCCTCATTTGCCGGAAGGACAACTGATGGCCCCAGGAGATGGGGAACTACATTTCTCCCATCTGGCAGCTCTTTCCATTTTTCTCCAGCCTCTTCTGTCCTTTCTTTTTTCATCTATTCGCCCCCTCCCCCGAATATGTACAAATCGAGTCTTGTGCCTCTGGGATTAAAGGGGCAACAGTGGCTCCCTTATATGTGAGGGTTGCTACCCTTTTTGCTTCAGCATCTGTTTTTGCACTTCCTCTTGTCTCCGGGGCACCAGTTCTCTGATGCCCATGGCAATGGACAACTGCTATTCCTTTGGGTTTTTACACAGCTTCCAGTAGCTGCAGGATTTCACCTGGGTATTTTAAGTCTTTTCTTCCTACTGTCAAAAGCCCCCTTTCTCTATAGATAGCTTCATGTACATAAAGAGTGAGAAAGGCATACTTCAAGTTCATATAAATGTTCACACTCTACCCTTTGTTTAGTTCCATGGCACATGTCAGTGCTATTAGTTTAGACCTTTGAGCAGATGTTCCTTGGGGCAAAGCCCTTGCCTAAACCACATTAGAGTGACTACTGCACAGCCAGCCAGTCTCTCTCCCCCAGGGTCTACAAAGCTGCTTCTGTCTATGAAGAGCTCAAGGTCTGAATCTTTCAGAGGATGGTCAAGCAAGTCTGGACTGCTCCAGTACACTGCCTCAATGACTTATACACAATCATGTGTGGGTCACCCTTCCCCAACTGGGAGCAGAGTGGCTGGATTCAGAGTGGTCACCATCTCTGTAATTAACCTTGGGTTTTCACATAACAAACTGGTATTTTGTGAGGCATGAATTAGCTAGCCAATGGTGCCCTTTGGTATTCATAAGAGTGACCACAGAATGAGGCACAAGAACTTTTAGGTGCTGTCCCAATGTCAATTTGTGTACTAGTAAGGCAGTGGCTTACAGCAAGGGCTCTGAGACACAGGGGCCATCCTTTGGAAACCCTGTTGAGCTACTTGGAGACGTATGTAACTGGTCTTGGCTAAGACCCGATGTTTTGAGTAAGAACTCCCACTGCTATTTTATTCTTCTCTGACACATACGGTATGAAAGGTTTAGCTAAGTTTAGGAGTCTCAAAGTGGGGGCTGCCTGTAATTCTTCCTTTAGCTTCTCAAAGTCCCTCTGCTAGTCAGCCTCCCATTTCATTGACTCCTTTCCTCCCCCCTTTGTGGCTTCATACAGGGGCCTAGCTAATACTGTGAAGTTGGGGATCCATATACAACAGAATCCCACTGCTCTCAGGAATTTTCTAATTTGCCTCCATGTCTTTGGAGTTGGGATGTTTTGACAAACTTGCTTTCTCTCCACTCCAAGTTTCCTCTCCCCCTGTTGGAGGAGAAAGCCCAGGTATTTTACTTGTCTCTGATAGATCTGAGCTTTTTTTCTCTTTTTTTACTTTTTCTTTTGGGCACTCAGCTTTTTTTTAGAGTCTCTTCTCTTGTTATTTTATCCTTTTCCTTTTTTCTCTGTATTTTTTTTCTTCTTCATTCTTTCTACATTCACTACATTTCAGGTACAGTTTCTTCTGCAGTGGGTGGGTAAAGCTCTCCCAGGGAGCCAGGCCAAATTGTAACACATTCTTAGTGCGGGGTGGGGAAACCATATCTGTCCCATCTCTTCTAGCCCCTTTTTCTGCTTACCCTGTCATTATTATTTACCTGTAACCTGTATAAGAAGGGTTAAAATAAAGTTTTATCTTGTTTTGCATGTTATAAAGTATGCCACATACACACAGCAGTTTACCTCAGAATTTTTTTCATCAGCACCATATAGACACAGACACCTAATTTAGAGCTCATTTGTTAGTAACAGATCAAACTTTAAAATGGTACCAAGGTTTCTTACTCAAGGAATCCCTTCCTAAAATAAGTTCATTCCCAGTGCACTCTCAGCCAGAACCTTACCTTCCTGGGTACCCTACCGTAATTGGAGAGCCTCACCAGTCTCTCTCATCCAACCTCATGGGACTTGGTCACCAATTCTTGGAGGGAGTTTAGGAGAACCAATGTCATCTACAGCTTTTACAAAGGACTTACCACTCAATGTCCAATTCCCTACCATGGCCACCAGAAACATTCTCCCTCATTGCTTCACCTCTTGGCTGTCACAGGTTGAGAGGCCTCCACAACTCAGGGATGGGTGCACCTTCTCTCTTCCTGGGCCCGCCAAAAAAGCTCAGTCTTCAGGGAGAAGGAACCAGGTCATAAAAATTTGAATCCACTAGCCCCACGTTGGAGGCCTAAGTTTGTTGTCTGATCTGGGTCTGTGCCCTGGAGCAGTTGAGCCAATATAATGTACTCCAAGTTAGAAACAGGAAGAAGGTTTATTGGGAGGTATGATACCACCAGAGACTCAACAGCAACATAGGCTGTTCTCCACGGACTCTCAAAGATAATTTTACCTCAGAGTTTATATATTATTTCAACAAGAAGTATCTCATATTTCTAAGTACATAGTCCACAGATAACTGTATACATCTCAGAACAGAATAGTCACAAGAAACTCTAGCCAGTTTACTTTAACATGAGGAATAAGGAAAAAAGTTGTAAAAGTACAAAAGCCAGCCCTCCAAGTCACTGCTTTCCAGGCTGAAGGTCGTTTCTTAGGAGACTGGAAGGAGGAGAAGGGGACCAAGATTCCAGGAGCCAAGGAGGCTCTGATAAATATAAAATTCCAGGCAGCTTTCTGAGCTGCATTTATCCAGGCTGAAGGCCATTTTTTAGGATACCAAGGTTGCAGGAGCTAAGAGGCTCTGCATCCCTTTGGAAAGAGGCCAATGTAGAGGCCAGAGCAGCTGCTGCAGTAAGAAGCACTTAACAGATTATTTAGTGTCTCATCATGGCATTAGTTATGTGAAGCTTTCAATTACACATTTTGAAAAAGGGAAAACATGTTGTAAAGTATGAGACTTACACATTTTCCCATGTTCTTCCCTCTGACAAACAACAGGCACGCCCTATCTCAGTCAGCCTCTAAACAATTTTATATACACACATACATTTACACAACTAATTTAGGGCTTATTTGTTAACAACAGATTAAGTTTGATAATGATGTCACAATTTTTAGAACCATTAACAGATCACACTTGATAGCACAAAATTTAAGGATGTTTTATACTCAGCAGACTTCTCTTTTAGTCTGCTCCAGGCCAATAAATTTAACTACGGTGACAGTGATCTCAGGCAGAGCACAGCTCCGGGGATCTAAGGCTGGCAAGTCTTTGAGGCTCCTGACTGTGGGGAACTCTGCCCCCTTTTCTTCAGCCTGCGGGCTGCGCTGTGGGGAGTGGAGGGACTTCAGTAGGCAGGACCTCTGCTTCTTTTTGCTCGGTGATTGTCTCCTCCTCTCAGGGTCTTTTGCCACCACCTAGGGACCTCAGGAAGTACTGGGCTTTCCCCCTCCATCCTGGGGACATTTTGTCCCTGGCTAGCACGCACCTGTCCCGCTGCCCACCCCTCTCTTTTATCTTTTCTTTCATCTTTTTTCTGCTCCCACCCTGAAACCCCTGTCAGAGCCAAGGGGACGGGGAGCACGCCTCCAGTGCAGCGCTCCTCACCTGAATGCTGGCCACACTCACCAGCAGCTCTGGGCAGAGAACTTCCCTGTCTTAGCCACTAACACTCGAACACACACAATTTCACCTCTACCCTCCTTAGTCCTATCCTTGGCAATTTCAGTTTTCTCAGTAAGGGTTAGTTTAGCGGTACTGGGAAATGCCAGGAGAGTGATCAGGTCCCCTCCTCCACCCAAACCGGGTGGGCTTTTGCTATCCTTCCTGCACCTACAACCCAGGCAAACTCTTTTTCCCACTTGTTCTCAGCCTCCAAATGGTACTGGAGAGATGCCGAGAGATCAACCCCTCCTTCAGCTACTTAAAGCAGGCCTGTCTTATTTCCTGTCCAGACCATTCCCTACCGTGATTCAGACATCTCCAGAGTGCCAATTCTTCCCAGAGAGTCCTCCACAGGGGGTCTCCCACCCTGCCCTCTGGAATGGCCACACAGGGCAGAATAGTCAGCCCAGGCGCACGTAGCAGCCACTAAGAATGGAAGAAGAGTGTCCCCCTTTGTGGGACTTCTGAAGGAGTGATGTAATTTCACCCAGCCAAACTTGCTTCCCGGCCAATGCACCAGAAATGTCGCAGGAGAAACAGGAGTTAAACAAAGCTCCTGGGTGCAAGGATAAGTCCGAACACAGTTAATTGCTAGCAGAAGGGCCTTTAATTCCAGACAGTGGACTGAGTCCAAAATTGGCTGCCTTCCCTATCCCGCTAAATTCCAGAGCTTATATACGCTTTCAGAAAGTTCACACAAAGAAATTTTCCTACAGCATTCCTATTGGTATTAATAGTTTTGCAAATTATCATTCTATCTTCTAACTGGTGTTAACATGGTTACAAAAATAAAGATAAGCAAATTCTTAAGTTGTGAAGAGGAGGCTCTCCTTTCTCTGGGGTTGAAATGCTTGCAGGAAACACTTGCATGGGGGTTTTTGTTGTATCAGACTTCCAGGCTCCTGGTGCTTTTAACAAGGCAATAACTCTTCAGGTTTGAAACCTCCAGGGTTCTGGTATTTTAGGAAAGGCCATAATTCTTCAAGCTTTCCTCTCCCATCTTCATTCAGGGTACTGTGTGTGCATGTTTCTGTGTATGTCTATGTATGTCTGTGTCTGTGCTTAAAGTGAAAATTTATAATTCAAGTCAGGTTGTCACACAAAAAGCGCACACATATGTTATGTGACCCTAGTTGCTCTCCCTACAATATGACAGCACATTCCTTACCCTGTATTTCCACGTTCATTCAACCAGCTCCTGCCCCTTTCTACCGTCTCATCTTTCTTCTGGACAAAACCAAAACCAACCCACTGTCACTGAGTCTATTCCAACTTATAGCGACCCTATAGGACAGAGTAGAACTGCTTCACAGAGTTTCCAAGGAGGGCCTGGTGGATTTAAACTGCCAACCTTTTGGTTAGCAGACATAGCACCTAAACACTATGCAACCCATTTACTCTCACACACCTACTTGAACCAAGAAGCACGTTATTCATCAATATAATTTTATGTCTTATAGTCCAGTCTAATCTTTGTCTGATAAGTTGGCTTCAGGAATGGTTTTTAGCTTTGGGCTAACAGAAAGTCTGAGAGCCATGTCTTCCAGGGACCATCCAGTCTGTCAGACCACCAAGTCTGGTCATCAAATCTGGCTCAAGTTCTGCACACTACTTTTCTCTCATTCTTTCCGGGATTCTTTGTTGTGTTCCCTGTCACGTAGTCATTGGTTGGTTGTAGCCCGGCACATCTAATTCTTCAGGTCTCATGCTGATTGAGTCTCAGGTTTATGTAGCCCTTTCTGTCTCTTGGGCTCATATCTTCTTTGTGTCTTTAGTGCTCTCTATCCTCTATCCTCTTTGCTCTGTATAGGTTGGGACCAACTGATGCTTCTTAGGTTGCAACTTGCTGGCTTTCAAGACCCAAGATGCCACTGACCAAGGTGGGATGCAGAGGAATGTTTTCATAACAATCTTTGTTATGCCAGTTGACCTAGATGTCTCAGGGTAATATTTTTAAGATCCATCTATGTTGTCACTAAGAAATCTTTGCCTAAACCAAGGTTGTCATGGTTTGAATTATATTCTCCCCAAAATGTGTGTAGCCATTTGACAAGGTCATGATTCCTGATATTGTGTAATGTTCCTGTATGCTGTAAACCCTGCCTCTATGTTAATGAGGGAGGATGGGCTGCAATAGTTGTAGTGGGGCAGGACTCCATTTGTAAGACTGTATTGTGCCTTGGGCCAATCTCTTGGGAAAAAAGGAAAGGGAGGTAAGCAGAGAGTTGGGGATATCATACCACCACATCCTTTGGAAAGGACCTGAGGTCCCTGCACCTCAGAAGCTCCCAGTCCATAGGAAGATTGATAACAACGTTCTTCCTCCAGGGCCAATAAATTCTTCCCTTAGAGCTGATGCCTTGAGTTTGGACTTTCAGCCTGCTTTTCCCTAAGAAAGTAAATATCTCTTTGTTAAAGCCATCCTCTTGTGGTATTTTGTTATAGCAGTACTAGATTAGTATAACAAAGATCAAAAATATTTTTCTCTTACTTTTTTCTTCTGGAAGTTTTATAGTTTTAGATTGTATGTTATTAGTAGATTACCACGACTTGGTTTGATGAAAATGAAGATGATCTGAAGCACTTAATGCTGAAGACAAGGATTATAGTCTTCAGTACAGATTATGCCTGCATGTAAAGAAAATGAAAACTCTCACAACCAGACCAATGAAACATTATGATAGATGGAGAAAAATACTGAAATTGTCAATGAAATCATCTTAGTGGGATCTACAAACAGTGTCCATGGAAGCAGCAGTCAAACAATCAAACAATGTATTGCATTAGGCAGATCTGCTGCAAAAGTTTTAAAAAGAAAAGATGTCACTGTCATGGACTGAATTGTGTTCCCCCCAAAATCTGTAGCAGTTTAGCTAGGCCATGATTCTGGTATTGTGTGATGTCTTCCATGTTGTAAATTCCACCCCGTGATGTTAATGAGAGTGGATGGGTGGTAGTTCTGTTGGTGGGGCAGGACTCAATATGTAAAACAGTTTCGTGCCTTGAGGCAGTCCCTTGAGATCGAAAGGAAAGAAACCAGAAGCGAGATGGGGGACTTCATGCCACCAAGAAACAGTGCCAGAAACTGAGCATGTCTCTTAGAAAGGACCAGGATCCCCATGCCTCAGAAGCTTCCAATCTAGGGGAAGATTGATGACAAGAACCTTCCTCTACCACCAGCAGAGAAAGCCTTTCCCTGGAGCTGACACCCTGAATTTAGACTTTTAGCATACTGGACTGTGATAAAATAAAATTTCTCTTTTTAAAGCCATCCACTTGTGGTATCTCTTAAAACAATACTAGTCACTTTGATGACTAAGGTGCTCCCAACCCAAGTCATGGTTTTTTTAATCACCTCATAAGCATGTGGAATCTGGACAATAAAAAGAAAGACAGAATTGATGCTTATGAGTTGTGACACTGTCAAGAGATATTAAATATAATGTGGACCGTCAGAAGAATGAACAAGTCAGTCTCAGGACAAAACAGAACCAGAATGCTCCTTAGAAGCAAGGTTTGGACACATCATTAGAAAAGACCAATAGCTAGAAAAGGACATCACATGTAGTTGGTGGAAGATCAATGAAAATGAGGGACAATTTTGATGAGATGGATTGACACAACAGCTTACAACAGACTCAAATACCAGCAGTCTTGAAGATGGCAAAGGACCAGCCAACAGTTCATTTGTTACGTATAAGGTCACCATTAGATGGATCTGACTCAGTAGCAACAAACAACAGTATGTAGAAAGAGCACTGATTTTTGTATACTAGCCTTGCAAGTTGTTTTGTAGATTCTTTTAGTCCTGGTATCACAAATAGTGAAGTTTGCTTTCTCTTCTTCCAATCTATATTTCTTTCTTTTTTAGTTTTTTTTGGTTTGTTTGAGTTTTTGTTTGTTTTATACTGTCTGGCATCTTCCATATGATGTTTAACTCTTCTTCCAATCTACATTTCTTTCTTTTTTAGTTTTTTTTTTTGGTTTGTTTGAGTTTTTGTTTGTTTTATACTGTCTGGCATCTTCCATGTGATGTTTAACTCTTCTTCCAATCTACATTTCTTTCTTTTTTAGTTTTTTTTTTGGTTTGTTTGAGTTTTTGTTTGTTTTATACTGTCTGGCATCTTCCATGTGATGTTTAACTCTTCTTCCAATCTACATTTCTTTCTTTTTTAGTTTTTTTTTTGGTTTGTTTGAGTTTTTGTTTGTTTTATACTGTCTGGCATCTTCCATGTGATGTTTAATAGGAGTGGTGAGAGTGGACATCTTTGCCTTGCTTTCATCCTGTAGGGAAAGCATTCAATCTTTCACTGTAAGTATAATGTTAGCTGTAGAGTTGGTTTTTTTTTTTTTTTACTGTGGAATAATTCATATATTATAAAAGTCATCATTTTAGTTTATAAGTCAGTGGTTTTAGTGCAGCCATTGGGTTGTTTTCATTTTGTAGCTGTTATGCTAAGTATGCTATGAATATTCATATGCAGGTTTTGTATGAATGTATGTTTTCACTTTTTCAAGACTAAAATTGGTAAACTCAAGATTGAGTTTCATCTAGCAGTGGAACTGCCAGGTCATAAAGTCTATGTTTAACTTTTTAAAGAACGGCCACACTGTTTCCCACAGCGTCTACACCATTTTACAATCCTAACAGCAAAAGATGAGGGTTCCCCTTTCTCCACATATTTGCCAACACTTCCTATTTTTCTTTAGTGATAGCTACTCCAGTCGGTGTGAAGTAGTAGCTCATTGTGGGTTTTATTTGCATTTCCCTAATGATGAATAGGAAACCCTGGTGGCATACATGACTAAGTTTGAGGCTGCCAAACAAAAAGTCAGCATTCTCACATCTACCAGGCACACTATGGAAACCATGGGGGAAGTCCTACTCTGTCCTATAAGGTTGCTATGAGTCAGAATTAACTGGGTAGCAGTGGGTTTGGTTTTTCGCTAATAATGAATGATGTTGAGCATCTTTTCTTATGCTTATTGGTCATATGCATATTTTCTGAGGAGAAAGGTCTATTCAAGTCTTTTGTCCACTGCTTAATTGAACTGTCTGTCTTTTTGTTGTTGAGTTGTGTTATTTATATTTTCTGGATAGTAAACCTTATCAGATATATCGTTTCCAAATATTTTCTCTCATTTGTAGATTGTCTCTAACTTTACTGATAAGATCCTTTGAAGAACTAAGTGATTAATTTTGATGAAGTTCAATTCATCTACTTTTGTCTTTTGTTGCTTGTGCTTTTGGTGTCTGTTTTAATCAGCTAGTGCTTCTCTAAAAGAAACACCACAGAGTGGATGGCTTTAACAAAGGGAAGTTTATTCTTACACAGTCCAGTAGGCTACAAGTCCAATTTCAGGATGTCCGCTCCAGGGGAAGGCTTTCCCCTTTGTCGGCTCTGGAGGAAAGTCAAGTATTACATCAGTCTTTGTCCAGGGAGCATCTTGGCACAGGAACCTCATGTCTGAAGGATGCGCTCTTCTCCCGGTGCTACTTTCTTGATGGTGTGAGGTTCCCAATTTGGTGCTTGCTTCCCTTTCCTTTTATTTACTGTAAGATGAAAGGATTAAGGGTGGGAAAAGCCATACTCCAGGGAAACTCCTTTTTACAGTGGAGCAGGAAGGTGATCTTACAAAGGGATTTACAGATCCACTCTAATCCTTTAACATACAGCACAGGAAAATCACAAAACGGAGGACAATCACAAAATATTGGGAATCATGGCCCAGCCACATGGCTACACATATTTTTGAGGGGACACAATTCAATCCACGATGTTTATCAGATATGTGGTTCCCAACTATTTTCTCACATCTGTAGATTATCTCTCACTTTACTGTTAAAATCCTTTGAAGAACAAAATGATTAATTTTGATGACATCCAATTCATCTACTTTTGTCTTTTGTTGCTTGGACTTTTGTTGTCATATCTAAGAATGCATTGCAAAACAAGTTAACCATATGTTTTCTTTTAAGAGTTGCATGGTTTTAGTTGTTTAATTAATCCTAAATCCACTGAGCTATTTTAAGCTAATTTTCATTAATTGCATGGTTTTAGTTGTTAAATTAATCCTAAATCCACTGAGCTATTTTAAGCTAATTTTCATATGTGGTATGAGGTAGGCATCCAATTTCATTCTTTTGCATGTGGAGATCCAGGTGTTCCAGCACCAGTTGTTTAAGAGACTATCCCTTCCCCATTGCATGGAATGGGTGCCCTTGTTAAAAATTAGTCAACATAGATGAATGGGTTTATTTCTGGCCTCCAAGTTCTATTCCAGTGGCACATATATCTCTCACTATATCAGTACCCTGGTGGCGCAGTGGTAAAAAGTTTGTGTGCTAACAAAACAGTCATCAGTTCGAATCTACCAGGCACTCCTTGGAAACTCCACTCTGTCCTATAAGGTCACTATCAGCTGGAATTGACTAAATGGTAACGGGTTTTGGTAATTTCTGTCAGCAATGCTTTGTAGTTTTCAGTGTACAAGTCTTTCACTTCCCTGTTTAAATTTATTCCTGAATTGATTTTTAGATACTGTCATAATAGAATTTTTTTCTTACTTTCCTTTTCAGATTGTCCATTGCTGGTGTATAGAAACACAACTGGTTTTGTGTGTTGATCCTGTACCCTGTAACTTTGCTGAATTCATTTATTAGGTCTAATGGCTTTCTCGTGGATTCTTTGGGGTTTTCTATATATAGGATTATGCCATTTGTGGAAAGGAATAATTTTTCTTCCTTCTCGACTTGGATGTCTTTGTTTTTCTTGCTTAGTTGCTCTAGTTAGAACTTCCAGTACTATGCTGAGCATCAGTGGTAAATATCTTTTAACTGGAAGCAGGTAAACTTTATTTTTCTCTTCTTTGTCTTTTTTGGCAATATTAGTCTACCTACCCTTTGGACTCTTCACACCAAACAGGAGTCAGAAATTGCAAATTCAATAGGAACGATGTGGAGGGTCTGAGGAAGAGAATAACTATTATCACATATTTTTAAAGCATAGATATATTGCATTTGACATGTTAATAGTAAATGCCATCTACAGACAACTTTTATTAGTGACTTTCTGAGTTGTTGCTGTCTCTCTCCTTTGAAGTTTGGCTTTAATGATAAGATGGAAATGTTGGAAATGCCTGTCTGTGACCAATCCTGGATGTCACATAACAATTGAGAGGTTTCACACAATATTAACAAAATTTTGTTTTTATGAATGCATCTCCTTTTCTCAATTCTTAGCTGTGGAATTCTAATTTATCATTTAACGAATGTGTTTCTGAATTCACAAAGTGAACAAGCTTGAAATACATGCTCCATTTGCTGCTTTAATATAATCCCTCCTGAAATATCAAAATATGCCCTTTCAAATGAGTTCTTCTGGTTCTGACCCAGTGTGCAGTCAGAGCTTGGTATGTCCCACCTAAAAAGGACAATAAGCTCCAAGAGCCACTGCCCATCACAGAAATCCACCGCAGAAGTATACCCTATTTGCTTTCTGGCCAAAGATGAGACTCACCTGGGGTCTTGTTCCCTTACATACAAAGTTCTCCTCAGGTCTCAGGCCTCAGGGGTGAGTTGGCCCAAGGTTACTATCCCCAATTCAATCTAACACTGTGAGCAACACTAAGGGAGAGCTAGGGCTGAGCAATCATATACAGGTTTCAACTGGGGACATTGAATCTGATAAGGTAAAATGCAGAGACACTTCCAAAAAATAACACTGGAGGCACCAAGAAGTGCAGAGGAGAGCTCTCCGGAGGCCAAGCAGAAGAGGCAAAGGTGCAGAGACATAGGGAGAAAGGTGTGTTTCTACTTAGAGAAAGAGCCTTAGAGGAGATGAGTCCATGTTACCGCCAGCTGTGATGCCTCAGCTCCTCCCAGCCTCCTTTGGGTGAATTCTGTAGAAGACTCAGAGCTATAAACTGGCCAAGAAGATACATTTAAGTAGTACTGATGTCCACCAGAATCAATTTTCTGAAATGAAATAAGTGAATCAAAAGTAATAATCACTGTTCTATGTTCCCAATACAGACTACCAAACAATTATCCAAAGACATGAAATAATTCTTACTCCACCACCAGTAAGAGTAAAAATTCCCATTTCATTGCACCCTCACCAGTACTGAGTGGTTTCCTGTTCAAAATATTTTCTAAAGCATAGGGAAAAAGTGCTATCAAATTCATTTTAATTCATATGGTTTTGATCACTTGTAAGCTTGGACATTTTCTGAAAAACTGTTCTCTCATTCTTGTAAAAACTATTTCTTGACATGGAAACTGTCATGGATTGAACTGTGTCCCTCCAAAACTGCATGTAGCCATTTGGTTGGGCCATGATTCCCAATACTTTATGATTGTCCTCCATTTTGTGATTTTCCTATGTGGTATGTTAAAGATTAGGGTAGGACTGTAAGTCCCTTCCTAAGGTCACTTCCCCACTCCACTGTAAAGGGAGTTTCCGTGGAGTGTGGCTCACACCACCTATATCCTTGTATCCTACAAGAGATAAAAGGAAACGGAAGCAAGCAGAGTTGGGGACCTCATACCTCCAGAAGGTAGTGCTGCGAGTGTATTCTTTGGTAGTGACTGGGATTACTGTGCCTCAGAAGCTTCTGGTCCAGGGGAAGATTGCCAACAATGACCATCCTCCAGTGCCAGCAAAGAAAGCCTTCCCCAGGAGCTAACACCCTGGATATGGACTTGCAGCCTACTGGGCTGTGTTAACAATAAAGCTTTCCTTGTTAAAACCATCCACACATGCTATTTCTATTAGAGCAGTACCAGATGACTAAAACAGAATTTGATACCAAAAGAGTGGGGTACTGCTCTAATATGTACTAAATGTAGAAGCTGTTTTGAAACTGAATGGATAGAAGACTCAGAAAGAATCTAGGTAAACTGTTAACACCAAAAAAGGCATAGATGGTAAGAAATAACCATCGAAGGACCAGTGGCAGCAGGAATGGACAGGCAGCAGCAGAAGCAGACCAGTGCAAAACAATGCTGGAGCCAACCCACAGAGTGAGAGAGCTGAGTCCCTGTGCACAGAGGTGTCCTGGCAGAGTGCATGTCTTTGGGCACTTGAATTGGTGGAACTACAAGAGCTCTGAACACTTGCCCCAACAAGGCAGCTGTGGGCCTGAGGCCCGGGCCATGAGGCCATAGGAAACAGAAGCTGAAGGACAAACAGTATGAGAAGCTGAGCTGCCTCAGTCTCAGAAGGTACGGGCATGATTTCTGGGGTTTAAAAGCTGTGGCACCACAGCTTCCTGTGTTTCTAAGGGTGAAATTAACACTTGGTCAGTCTTAAGGTGTCCCTAAAGCCAAGGGGACAGAGTTGCTGTTCCGTGGGCCTGGAAGGCAGGCTGTACCACAGGGCCAAGGAGTCTCCACTCAGAACCTGTAGAGTATGACTAGAGTCAGGAGGGCAGGGTCACTGTGTAAAATGTCTCAGAAAATGGAAGATTATTTTCAGAGCTTTGAGCGCTAATGTAAAGTGTTCTGCTGACTGGCCTATTGATTGTTTTGCCTTCTTTCTCCATTGCAATAGAAATGTCTAACCTGTGCCTGTTCTGCCATTGTACCTTTGAAAACAGATAGCTTGTATTCTAGGTTTCACAGATGTAGAGGAATTTTTGTATTTTGGACTTGGAACTGATTTAAGACTTCTATTGTATGGGATGGACATGTTTTTGCTAGGATGCGATGACTGTGTTACATGTTTTAAAATATGAGTTTTGGGGGGCAGAAGGGCAAACTGTCATGGATTGAATTGTGTCCCCCTCAAAAAATGTGTAGACGATTCCTAATATTTTATGATTATCCTCCATTTTGTGATTTTTCCATGCTGTATGTTAAAGATTAGGGTAGGACTGTAAATCCTTTCCTAAGGTCCCTTTCCTGCTCCATTGTAAATGGAGTTTCCCTGGAGTATGGCGTGCACCACATGTATCCTTTTATGCTACAATAGATAAAAGGAAAGGGAAACAAGCAGAGAGTTGGGGACCTCATACCACCAAAAAGCAGTGCCAGGATTCCTGCATCTTGGATGCTTCCAGTCCAGGGGAAGACTGATGACAATGACCTTCCTCCAGTGCCACTGAAAGCCTTCCCCTGGAGCTGGCACTCTGAATCTGGACTTGTAGCCCACTGGACTGTGTAAGAATAAAACTTTCCTTGTTAAAGCAATCCACACATGGTATTTCTGTTAGAGCAGTACCAGATGACTATAACAGAATTCTGGTTAAGAGTTTAAGTGGTTAAGAGCTATTTCTGCTAACCAAAAGGTCAGCAGTTCAAATCTACCAGGTCCTTCTTAGAAACTCTATGGCACAGTTCTGTTCTGTCCTAAAGGGTCCCTATGAGTTGGAATTGACTCAGTGGCAATGGGTTTGTTTTGTTTTTTTTTAATTCCTGTACGTGATTTGAAGAGGTAAGTTTCTGAAACCAGAGGTCCATGAGGAACTGTCTTTGACATAAGTACAGCCATCTTGCAGAAAGGCTGGGCTTCCTTTCCAGGAAGAATGTTTAAAGAAAAACACATATATCTAAAAGCATCCTAAAGGTCAGTTCCCATGTCATAAACCACCAGAGCACAAAGCACATCTTTACAAGCCACTTGAAAGACAAGAAGACACCAAATAGCATGCACACACCCAAATGAGCAACCATACAACTCAGATGGAAAATCAAGATAAGACAACCAGACCCCTGTTTTACTGGCAATCACAACCTAGCCAAACTTCTGTACATATTTTCTGGGGGACACAACTCAGTCTATGACAACCCCCTTTAAAAAAAGAAAGTCATAAATGTCATAGTCTTTTTCTAGTCCCCAAACCCTTTAAAAACCCTTTCTTGTAGGCAGTAAATAGACTTTGGAGGAAGATCATTCCCCCTGTCTCTTGTGTATCAATATAAACCTCTGATTACCTCACCTCCTGTCTGAGAACTTGACTTTGCAGTAGGTGGCACAAACCCAGAGTCTGGCCAGTATCAAATCTCTGGTGGCCTGTATAGGGAGCCAGCATTATCCAGTATTACCAGTCCCTTTGATGGGACAGGGGCTGAATAGACTCCTTTCTTTAGCAGCCACAAGACACAGGATCTTCACCGACCCTCTCTTCCTGCCCAGGGCATTGCTGGCACCCAACCACTCTTCTTTAGAGGTAAGTTATCAAAGGCTGGGTTAGGGGTTCCCCTCCCTGTAGCTCTCAGGGCCACAGCTGGTCAATTTTCCTCTGCCAAACAGTTCTGGGAAATGGTGGCTCCTGTATATGGCCTGGTGGCTCATCTTGGTTTCACTTGGGGACTGTACTCCGTGAGTTGGATGTGTTGGTTTTTGGCAGGGCAGCCCTTGACTGTACGAGTGTTGTGTCAAGCTGGCTCAGAGAGTGTCTGTGCTAGTGTGTGAATACATAAGGTTTCCCTAAGTGAATGACTGAGCAGGTTGGCTGGGTGAACAACTGTCCTTATATGGCCAAAGTCACCTTATGCTGAGGACAGAACCCCTAGTGATTTTTGAGAAGTTTGTTCAGGTGTGGAAACCCCAAGTTTATAATTTTCTGTAAAAATTGTTTGAGATATTGAGTTACTCCTATAAACTTAGCATTTTGTTGTGTGTATAAAACTTCCAAAGTTTGGCCTTGAGACACACATTTGGCCAATTCGATCTCAAAATTGTTTTTTATCCCAGTGTTGCTTTATTCACCATCTCTGTTTTTTTGTAAAACAGTGTTTGCCTGTTAAGTGTTTCTTATATGTCTGAGTTTTATATGTCTTGTTCAGACTTTCCATCTTGTCATCAGCAGTGTAGTATTTACTTATATCGGACCCCTTGACCAGTCTAATTTTAAAATATTTCTTGTTTAAATTCCTTGAGACCAACAACTTGTTTGGAAGGTCAGAAAAGAATTTTTATGCCGAAATCCTCTTGACCAGGGTGGGGAGACCCTTGCTTGAACTAATTGAGATTGATAAGGAAGTCAAATTTCAAGGAAACAGAAAAGTACCATCACTGGGCAAAAAAGACTAATAACCCTGAGTTGAAGGTCCCAGACAAGAAAAAAGTTTTGTCGTAAAACTAACAGTTCCAGAGCAGTAACGGGAAATCATTTTTTGCCCTCCAAGAGTCCTAGGCTGACTTAAACACATGAGCGCATTTCTGGAATGGCCATTGCACATAGTGGCACAGTGGCAAGTTTGTAAATTTAATTGTATAGTTGTCTGTGAGAGTTTTTAGCCAGTAAACAAAAAACTGTACTGGAGAACCCTCCCTAATCAATTGATCTGGCCCCCAGTGACCTTTTCTTTACCCAAAGATAAAGGAACTATTGAAAGGAAGACATTTTGATAACATTCAGGACATCAAGTGTGATACAACGACAGCTGTGATAGCCATTCCAGAAAGAGTTCCAAAATTGCTTCAAAGTGTGGACTAGGCACTGGCATCAGGGCATAGCTTCCCAAGGGGAATAGTTTGAAGGTGACCATAGTGATATTCAGCATTGAGGTCTTTAACACTTTTTCTAGGAGGAGTCCTGAGAACTTAATTGGCAGTCCTCGTATACAAGTCAGTGGCATAGATTCAATTCTTACAGTTCTGCAGCTGTTCACACCTTCCTTGTCCAAATTGCTCCTCCTCTGTGAACTGACTGACCCCTAAGCTTTCCATATGACCTTTCAGTTGCTGTTGTCAATTTGCTCCCATAAAGACAGTCCTTCAAAAGAGCACAGTTTTCAAGTCAGACTTTCTTTACTAATTAAGCTAACCTGTTTGGTTCCAAGGAGACTTGAGGGGATATTTTTGGTTTAAGGTTTAAAAGTTATCTCAGGTGCTTTATCTAGCCTCAGTGGCTCCAGAAATTCTGAATTCCATGAGAATTTGCAGTTATATTACCTATCTTTCCCTCTTTTGATCAAGAGTCTTCTATAAAATCGTAGAGTATTCAGCAGTGGTAGCCTGGCACACATCCAGTACTGGTCTCAAGACAAATGAGGCATTTGTTCACAGAATGAGTTAGGCATGCATTCCATTTCCTCCTCCTATTCCTGACTCTTCCTCTTCCTTTGCTGTTCCAGGTGAATAGAGACCAATTGTTGTACTTAGATGGCTCCCTGCAAGCTTTCAAGACCTTGAAATAAATTTAGAAGGAAAATACTTAAAAAAAAAAAAGTCACATTGGAGTTAATCCAACTCATAGCAACCTCATGTTTATTAGAGTAAAACTGTGCTCATAGAGTTTATGACTGATTTTTTTCATAAGTAGACTGCTAGGCCTTTGCAGTCTGTCTTAGTCTGAACGCTCCACTGAAATCTCTTCAGCATCATAGCAACACACAATCGACAACCGGCAGACAGATGGTAGCTACACATAAGCAGCACTGGCTGGGAACAGAAGCTGAGTTTCTTGCATACAAGGCGAGAATTCTACCACTGAACCACTATTGCCCCAGATCTACTACATACATAGTTGAAATCTTATTAAAACATTTTTTTTAAAGATCAGGACACTTTTTAGGAAAAGTTCCTTCTGTTGATATGGGCACAGCTCTCTGCCTAGAGTGGGGTTCTGCTTCACCCTCTGTTCAGCAGGACCATGGCAGCCTTCATCCTGCAATAAGCCTGGAGTTAGGCTGCTTTGAGCACTTTATTTAGAGAGAAAATTTTAAATTGAAGTCAGTAGAAAAGAACATTACCTTTGTTCTTACACTGAAAAGAAAACAAACACCTAGCCCAGCAACAGCAGCAGCCAGCAAACACAGCTGCCAAGCAGCTGCCCAGAGATTTCCCAAGCGGAAGGACAGAGGTGCCTCTCCCACACAAGCAGGACTTCTTACAGAACCCTTGAATTGTATGCACAACATGGGCAGATTACAGGAGCCTTTCTAGAGAATCTATAGCTTTCATTGGATTTTTAAGGCACCTTGAACTTCAAATATTAAAAACCTGTTAAAGGTTAATGAGGCATTGGGGTCCTCATATATAGTACAGGCATGTCATAGCTGAAAATTCAATTTGTAATTCAAGTTACACAAGAAACCTTGAAAATTTTCTTTTTCCATTCCAGAATTAAAAGGCTCTATTTCTTTTAATGTAGTTGAAGAAATTATTGTCTAGACTGAGGACTGCTTTTACAACTAAAATTTGTGATTCACTACATCCTACCCTGAAGGTATCCCAAGTATGTCTCACAGAAACTGGGTGACTGGCAGGCTCTCATCCTCTTTCAAGTGCTCATCAAACCCAGGAGCTGTACAGTGTTAAATGGTAATGTCCTATCTGCAGCAATGCCCCTTCTGACTAAAAGCATTTTCATTAGAATCTCCCAATTTCTCTCTCCTAGAGACCAATACCCGGTCTCACTAGTCAATAGACTTTTTTTTTTTTAACTTAAAAAAAAAAAAAAAAAAAGACATTTGACCACAAGGAATGCTCCTTAATTTTGTGGGAATTCATCTCAAATTTTGGTTGTTGCTCACCTCACAGTCAAAACTAGCTTTTGTTGTTATTGTTAGGTGCTGTTGAGTAGGTTCTGACTCACAGCAACCCGATGTACAGCAGAACGAAACACTGCCTGGCTTTGTACCATCTTCACAATTGTTGTTATGCTTGATCTTATTGTTGTAGCCACTGTGTCAATCTATCTCCTTCAGAGTCTTCTTTTTCACTGACCCTCTGCCAGGTATGACATCCTCCTTTGGGACTGGTACCTCCTGACAACACGTCCAAAGCATGTGAAATGAAGTCTTGCTATCCTTGCTTCTCAAGATCATTCTAGCTGTACTCTTTCCAAGACAGTTTTGTTGCTTCTTCTGGCAGTCCATGGTATAGTCAATATTCTTTGTTAACAGCACAATTCAAAGGCATCATTTTTTCTCTGGTCTTTCTCATGCATTGTCCAACTTTCAAAATGCATATGAAGTGATTGAAAATACCGTGGCTTGAGTCTGGCACACCTTAGTCTTTAAAGGGGCATCTTTACTTTTAACAGTTCAAAGAGGTGTTTTGCAGCAGATTTGCCTATTGCAAAGCATGATTTGATTTCTTGACTGCTGCTTCCACGTGTGTTGATGAGGAGTCAAGCAAAATGGAATCTTCCATGTAAGCTGGCCTTACACAGGCGTAACTGTCTGTGTGTGACTGCTTAAAAGGCACTGGAAATCCCAAGCTGACACCGATGGATATGCAGATTCTCAGGCCACACCTTGTTTCTGTGTTCCAAATAATGCCTTCACCGAGTATCCCTAGAGATGAAGCTTCTCATCAGAATGGCATCCCTTTGATTTGCAATTTTTTTGCCTCTACTCACATGCATACACTTTCAGTTGTGAATTTCACCAACACACCTGACACGCACTTCAATATCTATGCACAAGCTGGGATGCTGTTGACTTTTTTCCTAGAAAATCCTTCCACACTGTAAAGACTCAGCTCCTTTCAGAAATCTTTACTGACTCCCTAGAGGGGAAACAAGATACTTTCTCCCCTCTTCTCCCATAGTGTCCTTCATCATAATTACTCTTCTTCATCTGTCCTCTCACTTGAAGACGAGCTCTGAGGGAAGGGACTGCAGCCCCTTTGGATCAAGAGCTGAGCCCAGTGCAGGGTACTGTTGTCAACCAAAATGGTTAACTGAGAAGGGTTTAACGAAGGGACTGTTCAAAGAAGTGTGGGCAGAGAGAGCAGGACTGCAAGGATGATGATGGGGCACCCAAGCCATAGCAGCAGGAGATTTGAGGGGTGGGGTGAAGGTTCCATTACTTGAGCCTGCTGACCACTGCTCCACCAGGGTTTCCATTTTCCGGTGGCATATGGTTAAGTGATATAGCTGCTAATTTAAAGGTTGGCACTTCGAATCCACCAGGTACACCTTCAAAACTGTTTGGGGTAGTTTTACCATGTCCTATAGGGTTGCTGTGAGTAGGAATCAATTTGGCAGCAGTGGGTTGGGTTTGGTTGGTGTGCCAGCCTAGCACCCACATCGCCACAGCCTTAGGAACAAGCACAGAAACTGCACCTGTTGCCCTGATTAGTTATTGGAGCCTGAAAAGCCACTATGATCTGACCTTGACTGCTTCAGACTGGGTCTAATTCACTCCCAGCCCAAGCATTTGTGTAGAGCTGTGTACCAAAGGTCTTGATAACTCTGGATGATTGGGAAGCTTGAACACAGACTAATATTTTATTTTGTTAGTAGTGACGATGCCACTCCAGTTATGTTATGAGAATGTTCTTAATTTTTCAACGTTACAAAGTTGAAAAGCTTATTGTGGAGAGGCATATCCATTACTTTTAAATGATTCAAATAAAAATACAGATAAATAACCAAAGCAAGTATGTCAACGTGTCAACAGGTGCTGGGTATAAGGGCACTCAGTCACTGTACTCTTCTTTCTACATCTCTGTGTTTGAATTTTTTCATTAAAAAAAAGTTTAAAAACGTGAGTTGACTTGATTGGACCCATTTGCTCATCTATGAAATTGGAAGTGTCAGTGGGCAGGGCAGCTAATGGTCCTTTAAGCCCTGACCCAGGAACACCTCTCTTTGTGGCAGAGTTCCCAGCAAGCCAACTCTGGAAGGAAAACACATTTTGGCTTTCTACACTTCAGGTCAAATTAGGCTGTTTACACCAGAGACTGTAAAGGTGAGGACATAAATGTTTGTTTGTTCTGGGAGCTAAATTCAGAAAAGGGCAGGCAAAAAGGGCCAAATGTGTACAGATCCCTTCCAGACCCTGCCAGCCTTGGGTCAGTTTTTCTTCTCATTTCGTTCCTCGGAGAAGGCCCCTCACGTGTAAGCTAAACGACGGCTAATGCAATCCCAGCAGCTCCTTCACACTCCCAGTTCTGAAACTCTCTTTTAGGTAACAGATACCTTGGGCATGGGCTGGAGAGAATGCACTAGTAACTCGTTACATCCCAGAAAGCTTACAGTTCTGAAAAGGGCTTCAATTATGTGACTTGTCCCATCACTTCATTAGCTCAAAAGACCTCTTGCAACCATTCTGCGCCTCGGGGCTCTTCTGAACCCCTTATCACTTCTGTGATTTAGAAGCTAAAGCTGGGTAACTCCATCTTCTTCACAGATCCCTTCCAGACCCTCCCAGCCTTGGGTCATTTCCTTCCTCGGAGAAGGCCCCTCACATGTAAGCTAAAAGACGGCTAATGCAATCCCAGCAGCTCCTTCACACTCCCAGTTCTGAAACTCTCTTTTGGTCATGGTATGGCCTGAAGGCAGGTGAGAGGAAAGTGAGCGGCCCCTAGGCGAACCTGATGGGCGGCTCTGAGCCGTTTTCTCAGCTCTCCCAGGAACCCTGCTGTTTCTGGAACAGGACCTTCCAGGGCGCCGCCCACCGTAGGTCGCTAGTGTTCCCATTCTGGGCTTCACTTTTCGCACCGGGGGCGGGGTTTAAATGAAAGACGCCCGCTTTTGCACAGTGCCAAGTGATTTTGCAGTACGATGAGTTCCCCAATCTTCCCGCGGCCGCAGCCTGACACGTGTAAGGAGGGGACAGGCCAGCCAGCGACCACCAAGTGGCCTGTAGGGCACCGCGGGGGAAGGATCCCCAGTACTGCTCTCCACAGGAGTGACCCAGGCGCCGCAGGTCCCGAAGCCCCGGGCGGCAGGCCATGCCACCCACCGCGGTCGTCCTGCGCCCGGCACCGGTCACGCGCGGACCGGGGCTGGGCGGGGCCGGCGGCGCTCCTTAAGAGATGCGCGCGAGGCCAGGGCTGACTTCTCGGGCCTGGAAGGTGGCATCGCACGATGGAGACCGCCTGGGACTACGCCGCAGTCCTGCTCAGGCGAGTGCCGCGCCCGCCGCCTCGGGGCCACAGCCGGGCACGGCGCGCCGGGGTCCCCGCTCCTCGCGCGCACTGTGTTCCCGACGCAGCGTGGTCTCCGCGTCCACCGCGCCCTTCGCCGCCAAGTTCTCCTTGTCAGCCCGACCTCGCCGAAACCGAGCCCGCCACGTGTCCCCTACCTCTTTCATGTGACCGCCAGTGCCAGGTGTGCTGCCGCCATGTGTGCGGAGGTCCGGGTAAGAGGTGGCAGTGGCCACTGACGGGAGCGGCGGCATCTCTGGCCGGAGAGCCTGGGCGACCCCTCCCGGTGCTCTAAACAGCGCCGAGCGCTGGCGGCGTCCTGGTGCCTGGGCCGGGGTAGCGCTGCCACCGTAGGTAGGAGACGCTGGGGGAAGCGCTTAGCCCCCGCGCTTGGCCCCCGCGCAGAGGGAAGCAGGAGCGCACAGCTGCCCCTCGCTTTTGCTCCTTCACGGGGTCAGCTCTCTACTCCGACCTCCTCAAAACATTCCTTGGTGGTCAAGTGCTGAAGCTCGTACGTGGCAGATTTAAATGATCGATTTAAGGGAGATAGCTTGTTTCCCTGAAGGTCTTTGAAGGAAGAGAGAAGCTGTTGAGTCCTTGGAAATGCAGGAGCCCGAGGGGACTGGGTCCTTAGGTACCGCAGGGCGGAGGCGCCCTGCAGACAGAAGGGATAGAGAACCCCGAGATAACCCTGGCGGCATCCCTAAGCTTCTCAAGTCGGGTTTTTCAAAGGAATGTGTATGTGGGTACTCGAGGCGAGAAAAACAGCTGCCAGAGAGGAACAGTGAGCTTTCAGAGCGGCTTGCGTTTTCAAAAGGAGCGAAACCGTCAACATGACGCTTTGGCAGTGCGGCGCTGGGAAGGTGGGAAAGAATTCTTGAATGTTATCTTCACTTACGTTTCCAAGGGCACAGTTTAGGTCCGTGATTTCTGCTTCCTTGCTCTTCTTCCACCTCCCCCCATCCCACATCCCGTTGCCAAGGAGGTGACAACTGTTAACAGTTTGCACCATTCCAAGTCTTTTTCCCGTGCATGTGCACCACCCCGTTGTCCGTGTTCCCATGGAGCACTGTCAGTCTTAAAGGTGAGTCGGAGCTGCATTAGCTCATCTCTGGCGTTGCCTTTGGGCAGGAAGAAGAGGCAGAACTGGCAGAGTCAAGGCTGAGCCTGCCCTTGGCCCTGAGCTCTTAACAAACAACAGTGTCTCAAACGCTACAGGGTATCCACTCCACTGAGCCAGGTGTGTTGGGATAGGTGACCCCGATGCAGCGTTGATAACTCAAAGCATAATCTCCTGAAACATGTTCCTTTTGAGTTCCAAGCTCTAGGAATGCATGAGTATCTTAAAAACACACAGTTGCTGCAATTCTCTGACCTGCTTTTAATTCTCTGACCTGCTTTCAAACTGGACAAGAAGACAACCTGTAATACTTCTTGTGAGGAAAACACTTTTCTTCCCCATCTGTCTTGAAAACCACCGCTAGGTTAAAGCCAAAGGCAAGTGTCTCCAGACCTCCATATTCATGTCTTGAGCAACTCTTACTATGCAAGTGTCCTGGTGGGCTGGTAGAGTCACGATGGTGAATATGATCTAGAGCCCTCGTCAAGAAGAGCCCATTCATTCTGGGGGCCGATTAGGCCCCCTCCTGACTCTATCGGTGCACCTCAGGATGCTCCACAGGTAAGTGGACACGGCCCAAGCTCTGTCTGACCACTAGGTGTTATCACATTTGACGTTGCCACTGTCCTTCTGAACTTCAAACTTCCCTTTTGGCTCCCTGACCTTACTTCGTGAACTCTAGCCTACCCTGCCTGCTTTATTACTGTCATGTGGGCTCCTTCTTCCCTGCCTAAGAGTGAATGTTCCCTGAGCACTCTCTAAGTCACCATCACACAGATATGTACTTTCTACTGAGACCTTATTCCTGACCCACCTCTCTACCGACACTTCCAGAATAAGCATTAGTTCATATCAACTAACATCAGTGGCATATAAAGAGTGCTTTTATGTAGTCTGTGGCATGTTCCCATGTGTCACACATTCTGTAAGTTGGTGACTCATTGCTTCCCCCAGTGAAAAAAATACAATGACATGACTGTTTCTGGGAGATCTGCCACCTCACAATTTTCAAGAGTTATTCTAAGAAATCGGGCTTCTGCTTTATCATCTTGATTTCCCTGAAAAAGCCTATTTCTTTAAACAAGCTGTTCCCATGTTGGGTCCTTCCCCCTCCGTGTAGTGAGTTGTTTCCCTCCAGGTGTTTTCTCAGGAACTGGGGGACTGGCTGTTCTCACATGTGGTGAGTCTCAAAGAAGACTCAGAGGTATTCTCAGAGGCCATATTTTAACTTGGATGTATTATTAAAAGATTGAGGTGAGAATAGCAACATTTGGGACATTATGTTAAATAACCAGTAATAAAATATTCTGCCTGTTCAGTAGACCAGAAGTGAGTTGGCTTGCTATGTTTATTTAGCTAGCTGTGTAACCATATTGTTCTTCTGGCTGGCTATTTAGCTAGAACAGAATAAGTACCCATATACTACTTTTTAAAATGGTTTTAATCTACATAACATCTTATTTAATCCATTTTATGTGATATGTAGGATAGTCTTGCTTTAATATAATTCAGCACCTCAAATCACTTATCCTATTCATTGAAAATAATGGCAAAATTTCATCTTCATAGTTTCAAAAGGATTTTCATATGAGTAGTCCATAAATCTCTTGTCCAGGTCTGGCCCAGTTCTTAGGAAAACACAGTCACTGAATCTGTAATAAGTATGAAGAACAATAGCTAGTTTGTCCTTACTTATCAAGGATGGCAATCTTGAGGTCAGCACAGGGCCAGAAATGATTGCCATCTTGTCATAAGTGAAACAACAATATGTAGTCTGAATTTGTCACATGTGCTGGGTCACCAAGATATGAGGAAACATTTTACCACAGCTAACGAGGTCATATCCAATAGATGAGCCATTGGCTACTGGGAGCTGGACATCAGCTTTGTTCTCCTCTTTCTCCAGTTTGAATACCCTGGTGATGTAGTGGTTAAGAGCTACAGCCGCTAAGCAAAAAGTCAGCAGTGTAAGTCTGCTAGGTGCTCCTTGAAAACGATATGAAGCAGTTCTACTCTGTCCCATAGGATTCCTAGGAGTCAGAATTGACTTAGTGGCCATGGGTTTTGGGGTTTGATTTTCTCCAGTTCTGTCCAAGCTTGTCTTCTGCCCAGTGAGTAGGTCAGGCACCAACAGTGAGTTATGTGCTGGGAGGAAGTAAAGTATACTGACAATCCCTGACCTCGGGGAACAGAAGTTCTAGGTGGCCTTGGACAATAGCAGTGACTTCTTGTTTTGAGGGAGAAGAGGCTTTTGCATCTTAGGGCCCAGGGTTTCCTTTACTCTGGTGGTTTCTTCCGGTATATCAGGTACCAGGGTGTGAGAAGTTGGATTCAAACCCTTGCTCTGTTGCTTACTAAGTCTGACCTTTCTTATTTCTTCATTGCTTTGAGCCTCAGTTTTACTCATCTGTAATATTTCTTGTACCAACCCTATAGGACAGAGTAGCACTGCTCCATGTAGTTTCCAAGGAGGACCTGATGTCTATGTACTGCTGACTTTTTGGTTAGCAGCCATAGCTGTTAATCACTACATCACTTGGGTGTTCAAATTAGAGAAAGAGGGAAACAAAGCTAAAGTCATTAAGCCTTCAGTCCAGCCCCCAGTAGTCAAATATCTGTTGGGTATCTTATAGATAAGTGATCATAATGTGGGTGATCTCTAAGGGTCATTAGAGGGGAGTGGAGATGGTGGAAAAGAGGCGACAGAAAATTGTTAAGAGGATATGACGTGTATGGAACAGAAAGGTCATTAGGGATTAGAAGATGAGTGAATTCTCCGTAGTGTTAACTCAATACTATGTGAACATCTTGTTTGTCTTGCGTAACTGAGAAACCACGTGTAACTCTTTTTAATCAAGGCTATAGTTCAGTACTGCATGCCACTTATGGTGCTTCATCAGTCCACTGTCATGTAGGCTCCAACCTGTGATTTCTTTAGTGGGTCTTTTGTCAAGGTTCCCGGTCATTTTGATAACTAGCCAGGGCTAGGGACTACCAGTCTAGCACAATGTTCTCAGCAACTGCTGCACTGGAAACAGATTGTGCATTGTTCTTTTGAGCTAAAAGAGAAAAGGAATTAAAAGTGTGAACTCAAAAGTTTGCTGTGCATTATCCTGAGAGCTCTACTAAAAGACCACAATTGATGGTCCAAAAGCCTTGGGGTTCCTCTGGGAGCATGGCCCCTAGACCTGATGCTGCCCCTGTCCATAAATCATTACTGAGGTCAACTCCTTGGACAGGAGTAGATTGGACTCAGTGACACAGAGTGACCATATTGTGTGTGCACTTTATAGTTCTATACATCTATAGGATGTCATCCTACTGGCCTCTTACTAGAGGGGAGTGGAGATGGTGGAAAAGAGGGGACAGAAGATTGTTAAGAGGATATGACATGTATGGAACAGAAAGGAGGAGTGTGCTGTCCCCAGGCAAGGAGAGCAGTAGGGGCTGCACATAGGCGGGCATGCAGATTTAAACTGGATTGTACACTTTCACTCAATCACAATAAATAAATAAAATATATCTTTTAAAAAACTTGCCGTGCATTTAACTCGTATTTACAATGCTTATTTCAGTGTAGGATTTGACGTTCATAAGGCATAATAACAAACCAACCTAGTCCCCTGTCCACCGAAGGAAAAAAACAACCCTGGTTTGGGCAGACTTCAACCCATGCCCCATCTTTTTCTTTCTAAACCTCAATTTTCTTACATGAGGTCTAACAATTAAGGCTGGGAACTTAGTTGTTCTAAGTGCTACATACCTCACTGCTGATGATCTATGGTACTCCCTTTGGGAAGCTGTGCACCCATGACAGCACCTAGTCTACCCTTCAAAGCAGTTTTGGAACTCTTTCTGCAATGGCCATTGCACACAGTGGCATGGTGGCAAGTTCACAAACTCAACTATATAGTTGTCTGTGAAGGAGTTTTTAGTCAGTAAACAAATAACTGTATTGGAACACTCTCCCTACTCACCTGATCTGGCCCCTAATGACTTTTTTCTTTATCCAAAGATAAAGGAAATATTGAAAGAGAGACATTTCCATGACATTCAGGGCATCAAGAGTAATATGATGATAGCTCTGATGGCTATTCCAAAAACGAGTTCCAAAATGGCTTTGAAGGGTGGACTAGGCACTGAGGTTGGTGCATAGCTTTCCAAGAGGAGTACTTCAAAGGTGACCATAGTGATATTCAGCAAAGAGGTACATAGCATTTTTTCTAGGGTGAATTTGCTAACTTAACTGTCAGACCCCATGTGCATGATAGGGTAATACTTTCCTTGCAAGCTTGTGATAATTAGTTAATATACTTGAAGACCTAGCAAGTTGTTGGCCATAGTAAGAATTAACTAAGGTGGTGCTGGCTGGATGTACTTGGGACCCTTCCTCTAGACAACGCTGCTAGAGGCAAGTTCCTGGGAAAGAAGAGAAGCTAATTTGCATTGAGCACTTGCCTTATGAAGCACCGTCTTTTTTTTTTTCTCTCTAAAAGAAAAAATCCTTTAAGATTTTTACTGAACTGGGTGACTTTCAAATATACCAGGGCCAATTAAGTATAGTACTAGAATGTATATCTAGGTCAGTCCAGCTCTAAAACCCATTTTCTTTCTATTGTAACATGTTGTCTATCTTAGGCCAAGTGTTCCTGCTGCTTCTGTTAATCACTGTCAAAGGGGCCATGACTCAGGTGTCCCTAAGAAGAACAGAATGACATGAAGGAGTATTAAATACTAAATTATATGAAAAATGAACCAACTTTTAAATTAAAATGTAAAGTGGTCTATAGATAATCTACCATTAAATTTAACCATTAAGGGTATTAAAGTGGTATTAAGACAACTAAGTTACGTGCGAACATTTCAGTCACCATAGTTAAGGAGGTATCTGATAGAATACTGTGAGTGCTGATAGCATGGTGGTTACGTGCTACTGCTGTTAACTTAAAGGCTGACAGTTCAAGTCCACCAGGCACTCCTTGGAAACTCTAGCGTGAGTTCTACTCTGTCCTGTAGTATTGCCATAATCAGAATCCACTTGATGACAATGGGTTTGGTTTTTGGTTTTGGTGAATATAAGGAGTTCTGGTAGCACAGTGGTTGAACACCCAGCTAATAACTTAAAGGTCAGTAGTTGAAACCTACTAGCCACTCAAGGGGAGAAAGCTATAGCAGTCAGCTTCTGTAAAAATTTACAGCATTGGAAATCCTGTGCGTCAGTACTACTCTGTCCTACAGGGTCACTGTGAGTTGGAATTAACTTGATGGCAATGGGTAGTTTTGTTTTGGTTTGGTTTGAACTAAAATATAAAGGTTGAAAGCAGAGGAAAGGCAGTTAGATGATAGTGCCTACTCTCAGAAAGCTAATAATCTGCTGGACTTAATTTCAATTTAAGAATTTCACCTTTCTATAGTTTTCCTGATAAGAAGGAATGATGCAATAAAGAGCTGACAGAAAATTTTAAAACGTAGCTCGAGAAGATGAAGTATTGTAATGACATGAGCGAAGACTTGGAGTTAAAAAACCAAAAGGGAAGAACATGCTTAGCATTTCTAAAGCTGAAAGAACTGAAGAAAATTTCTGTCCTGGAGTCACAATGCTGAATGATTCTGTGGGGGGAAATTTTAAACTACATGGGGAGCATCAACAGAAAACAGAAGGCAAAGAGAGCAGAAGGAGCTGCAGATAGGAAGGCATGCAAATTTAATTTGGATTGTATGCTTTCACTTAATCACAATTAAAAGAGAAGAAAACAGAAGAAATTACACAGAATAATTGTTCTGTGTTCAACCATTTCAGGAGGCAGCATATGAAGTCTAACAATTAAGTCTGTGAATTCATCCTAGAAAAAGTGCTACAAAGCTCATCCCTGAATATCACTATGGTCACTTTCAAAGTACTCCCTTTGGGAAGCTATTCACTGATGCCAGTGCCTAACCTGCCCTTCAAAGTAATTTTGAAACTCTTTCTGGAATGGCCATCAGAGTTGTCGTCATATTAACCTTAATGTCCTAAATGTCACAAAATTCCTTCCTTTCAATATTTTCTTTATCTTTGGGTAAAGAAGAATGTCATGGGGGACCAGATCAGGTGAGTAAGGAGGGTGTTCCAATACATTTATTTGTTGTTGGCTGAAAACTCCCTCACAGATAGTGTTACGTGAGCTGGTGCATTGTTGTATTGCAAGAGCCATGAGTTGCTGGAGAAAAGTTCAAGTTGTTTTCATCTGTTTCACACAGCATTTTTAGTACTTCCAAATAGTGAACTTGGTTAACTGTCTAGTTGGTAAAAATTCATAATGAACGATCCTTCTGGTATCAGAAAAGGTTAGCAACATGGTTTTGACTCTTGGTTGGGACTGGCGAAACTTTTTTGGTCAGGGAGAATTGGCTGACTCACTGAGCTCTTTGACACTTTGTTTCAGGGTCATATTGGCACACCCATGTTTCATCACTGGTGATGACATGGCCTCAAACATTGTCTTGCCTCTGCAAAAGATCTTGGCAAACTTTGAGTCTCCTTTGCTTTTGTTCATTTGTGAGTTCCTTTGGGACCATTTTCGCATTCAGCTTTCTCATGCTAAGATTTTCAGTTAAGCTTTTCCTGACTGTTTCTCTGTCGATGTTTACTTGGCCTGCCGTGCTTCTCACAGTCAGCCGATGATTTTGACACACAATTCAATGAAGTTTTGCAATGTTTTCATCAGTTCTGCTCATTACTGGCTGCCCCGACCTCTCTCCATCAGTGATGCTTTCTCTCCCCTCACAAAAAAGTTTAATCCATTTATACACTGCCATTTTCTTCAATGCATTATCCTCATAAACTTGGAATAACAGGTCTCTGATTTCACTTCCACTCTTGCCAAGTTTAGCAAGAATTTAATGTTTGTTCATTGCTCTAATTCAAGCTCCAATGTTCTTGCAATGGCACACAAAAACATGCAACAACAATAATGAGCACCTCTCAGGAAGACACCACCACACGTCAGTGCGAACACAGCTGTGAGACACTGATACACCAAGCTTATGAAACCTTACTGAGTTGTTTGCACACCAGTGCATGGTGGCAAGTTCATGAACTTAACTGTCAGACCTCATATTATCAGGAATTGATGATACTGAAGGAAGTGGTCCAAACTTCATTGAAGACATTGACAAATAACAACTTTCCAGGAATTGACAAAGTACCAACTGAAATGTTTCATCTAATGGATGCAGCACTGGAAGCACTCACTCATCTATGCCAAGATGTTTGAAAGACAGCTGTCTGGCCAACCAACTAAAAGAGATCTATATTTTGTACTCATTCCCAGGAAAGGTGATTCAACAGAATGCAGAAGTTTTCAAACAATATCATTAATCTCACACACAAGTAAAATTTTGCTAAAGATCATTCAAAAGTAATTTCAGTAGTACATTGAGAAGAAACTGCTAGAAATTCAAGCCAAATTCACAAGAAGACAAGAGAAAAAGGGTACCGTTACTGATGTCAGATGAATCATGGCTGAAAGCAGAGAATACCAGAAAGATGTTCACGTGTTTCTTATTGGCTGTGTAAAGGCATTTGACTGTGTGAATCATAACAGATTATGGATAGCATTACAAAGAATGAGAATTCAAGAACCATTAATTGTGCTCGTGAGGAACCTGTACTTAGGCCAAGAGGAAGTTGTTTGAACAAAAGAAGGGGATAATTCATGGTTAAAACCAGGAAAGTTATGTAGGGCTGTGTCCTTTCACCATACTTATTCAGTCTATGTGCTAGCAAATCTGAAGTATATGAAGAACAACAGAGTGTTAGGATTGGAGTTAAAGACCTGCATTGTGCAGGTGGCACAACCTTGCCTGCTGAAAGTGAAGAAGATTTGAAGCACTTCTAATAAAGATGAAATACCACAGCCTTCAGTATGGACTACACCTCAACATAAAGAAAACAAAAATCCTCACAATTGGAGCAATAAATAATATCAGGAGAAAAAGAAAGTATTGAAGTAGGATTTTATTTCACCTGGATTCACAATCAATGCCCTTGGAGGCAGCAGTCAAGAAAACAAATGCTGTACTGCATTGGGCAAATCTGCTGCCAAAGACCTCTTTTAAGTGTTAAAAAGCAAACATGTCACACTGAGGACTAAGGTGTTCCTGACCCAACCCATGTGTGGTATTTCCAGTCCACTCATATGCATGCAGAAACCCTCGTGGTGTAGCAGTTAAGATCTGTGTCTGCTAACCAAAAGGCTGGCAGTTCACATCCACGAGGTGCTTCTTGGAAACTCTATAGGATGGTTGTATCCTGTCCTATAGAGTCACCATGAGTTGGAATCAACTCAAAAGCAATGATTTTGCTATTTTCTTTTTCTTTCTTTCTTTTTTTTTTTTTTTTTTTTTTGCATATGCATGTGAAAGCTGGGCAGTGAATAAGGAAGATCAAAGAAGAATTGATGCCTTTGAATTTTGGTGTTGGCAAAGAATGTTGAATATATCATGGACTGCCAGAAAAACCAACTAATCTGTCTTGGAAGAAGTACAACCAGAATGCTCATTGGAAACAATGTTGAGAAGACTTCATCTAACATACTTTGGACATGTTTCAGGAGGAACTCGTCCCTGAAGAAGAAAATCATGCTTGATAAAGTAGAGGGTCAGCGAAAAAGAGGAAGACCTTCAGTGAGGTGGACTGACACAGTGGCTGCAGCAATGAGCTCAAACATAGTAATGATGGAGGATGGCACAGGACCAGGCAGTATTTTGTTCTGTTATATATAGGGTTGTATGAGTTGGAACCAATTCAGTAGTACCTAACAACATACTGTTCTCAATACTAGGCATCACTAATATCTAAAAAGTCTAATTTCTAAAATGTCTGTGTAGAATCACAAAGTTGTTATCCTTGGCATATGCCACACAATCTACTCAACGTTTTGGTGAAAGTGGTGAATGTCTAGGCAATGCCCTCTCAGACCTGATTTTCTTGCTGCCACCATTTCTGGTTTGGAAAAACACTTGAAACTTATTTAAGATAGCTTCAATTTATATACTAAAGTGTCTGGTTTATTGATGGTATAAATTAGAATCTGCTGGAAAGTGATTTTGGTTTGGAAATATTCAATTAGTCCTCCAGTAAGTTGGTATTAGACTAAAACTATAATAATACAAACTAATACTATAAATATGTCTTTGTTCTTTAATAATGGACCATGAGCCGGTAAATAATTGTTCGCTTCAGTAGCAACGCATCCTCCCAAGCTGGTTTCTTCTATCGATATTTCTGTTATTGGGTATCTAGGCTTACTGGTGTTATAGCCAGTCCATTCTTACAGACTTTTGTTCATGTTATACAACTCCTTCCTGAAATTCTGCCCATTGGAGAATCATGATCTGTCTGAGTATTCCGTTAGTCTTGTTTCTGTAATATTTTCTCCCTTTCCTTGTACTTTGATCACACATCACCAGCAAATTTTGCACTGTTTCTACCTGCCTCTTTTCCTTTTAAAGTTCTTTAAGTGTAGCACTCAGGTTAAGGTAGCTCCTTGCTAATTTATGAGAACCACTTGAATATGTTCATCTATTTTACCCTGGCCCCTAGGGTCGCCATGAGTCGGATCCAACTCAACAGCACTTGGCTTGGCTATTAAAAGCTAAACTTCTTAAAGTATCATTTGCAACTACCAGAACTTTTTTTAGTTATTATTTTTGCTCACAATTTAACTCTCTTGGATTGGCACAGGGAAAAGACACATACTTTCACCTCTGTAGGGGACCACCCCTAAAACCGGTTCATCATTCTGGGTGCATGAACTCAGCCTGACAGGTTTTTTTTTCTATCATGATTAAGTGAAAATTTACAGTGCTAGACAGTTTGCCGTATAAAATGCTGAGCATCGGCCTCTCTCCAATTCTATCTGCTCTCCTCACCCTGTGAGAACACACTCTTCTTTTTCACTGTTTCAGTATCTACTCAGCCGACACTTGCCCTCTCCTCTCTGCACTCTCCCCTCCCCTCTAATAAGAAACCAGTAGGATAGCCTCATATGTATGTTATACCCTAAAGTACACACACCACCTGCATCACTCTGTGTCCCCACATTCAGTCCATTCTTTGCCTCAAGTGTTGGCTTTAGTATTGGTTTCAGCTCTAGGCTAGCAGCAAGTCTAGTGACTACAGTCTCAGGGGACCTTTGAGGATGTTGGACCATGAAGTCTGGTCTTTTAATAGAGTTCTAGATCTGCACAGCCATTTCTCTCATGCTGTGAGCCTGACAGTTTTTTAAAGCCAATTGCTTGCTGTGTTACCCAGTTTCCCATACAGCAAGTTATTTGTCAAGTCACTGAATTTTCACCTATGTCCACTAGAAGAGTTTCTAGTTAGACAAGATACTATTTAAAACACATGCACCCAGCACTAAGCTAAGCATTGTGAGAGAGATAAGAGTGAAGTCTTTGTCCATAAGGAAACTTCAGTCTAATTGTGAAAATAAAGCATATATGTGTGTGTGTGTACATATATATGTGTATACACACACGTGTGTATATATACGTAAACATATATATACATGTTTGTATGTGTATATATATATACATATATATGTGTCTACATATATATATATATATATATATGAGTGTCTGGACAGTAAAAACAGGTAACCCACTCTACTGCTGACTGAACAGGTTGGCAGTTCAACTTCATGCAGAGATACCCTGAAAGAAAGGCTTGGCTATCTAATTCCAAAAAGTCAGCCATTGAAAATCCAGTGGGGCGTAGTTCCACTCTGACATGCATAGGGTTACCATGTTTCAAAACTGACTTGATGGAAATTGGAGTGCGTGCCTGTCTATCTGTGCATATGTGGTATGATGGATCACTTTTATATGGCCTTTCTAGCCATGGTCTTGTAACTCCTACCAAATGATTGAGTGAGACTGTACAGATAAAGAGCTTTTGTTCCACCAAGGGGATTTGGCAGCTTGCTAATAATGCAAATAGGGTGCATGGCAACCTTGTAGGGGGTGGGATCATGCAAATAAGTTGCATGGAACCGTAACAAAGGGATTTGTCAGTTTTGCCATCCTGCTGTGCTTAAAATGAGCTTTCCAGAAGCTGAGAAAGAAGAACTAGGTCTGGAATGTACCCTTTTGACATGGGATTCTTGTGCTGAGAACCTTCTACACCCAGGAAACAGAGAGAAAGAGAGAATTGTAACACTGGAGATGGTGAGAGACAGTGAGAAGCAGCAGAACCAAGAGAGTAGAAGGAGATGGTACAGCGGGCCTCTTGGCCTATAGAGTGAGAAAGCCGAGTGCCTTTGGGCACATATAGTAATAAATTATAAAATGTAGATAATAAGCATCAGCTACTCATACCGTTATTCACTAGAGTTTTTCTAGGGTTGACTTCATTGCAAATACTTTTTCTCAACAACATATACAGCAACTATACACATGGGTCACACCAGGAGGAATACATAGGAATCAAATCATCTGAGGTCCAAACTTCATTGAAGGCATTGGCAAAAAAGAAGGATCCAAGAATTCACAGAATACTGATCGAAATGTCTCAGCAAACAGCTGCATTACTGAAAGTGCTCACTCATTTATAAGCCATGGTGTTTTAAGTGACCGCATATGTGTACAAAAGCTAGACAATCAATAAAGAAGTCAGAAGTGTTTATGCTTTTGAGTTACCGTGTTAGAGAAGAATATTGACTATAACATGATTTCCCAGAAGAAGGAATAAATATGACTTGCAAGAAGTACAACCAGAATGCTCACTGAAAGCAAGGATAGCAAGACCTCATCCTAGGTACTTTGTACATTTTGTTAAGAAGGACCTGTTAAGAAGGGCATCATGTTTGGTGGAGGATCAGTGGGAAAAAAGGAGGGCCCTCAATGACATGGATTGACACAGTGGCTGCAACAATGGACTCAAGCATAGAAAAGATCGTGAAGATGGCACAGGACTGTTGGGCATACGGTGTGGTGAATTTGAATCACCTTGATCGTACCTAACAACAACAATCATTCCCTAGAATTTTGTCCTTCAAGGTTAATCTAGACAAAACAGGGATTTCTTCATTTTGTATCTTCTAAAACAACCTTATCCTAAAGAATAAAGCCTTTTGTTTCATCCTACTTAATGACACTGTACAAATATTTATCCAAATATCAACAAACGGGCTCCTAAAATTGATGAACATTGTCCTGAAGACACTGCAGTGTGTGACGGCACCTCACAGGATTGTTAGGATTAAAAGAGGTTGCTAGTAATGCGCTTGTCACCATTCCCTGGCACAAAACAAGAACTAAACATTTGCTATTTTCCGTTTATCAAGTTTAGAATAAGTAGTTTATGCGTGTTTTTCTAAATATAAAAAATTTCACAGTCCTGTGTAAAAACTCTACGCATTGCTAGACTAGTCTCCAAAGACATCAAACTCCTTTATATTGTCACCAGAAAGGTACAGTTCTCTCACACTAAAAATTTTTCAAAAATAAATTCTTGCTTATTGATTTAAAAAGCATGTGGTGGTAAGTCAAAGGTGGTCTCACATTTCTTTAATTGCTATCGAAAGCTATACATTACTAATATGCAATTTTTTCTTGTTCTTTAATTACGTAGTATGTGGCATCTGGATAATTTTATAAGGTGAACAAGTGCTGAATCTGAGTCCAGCTTTGTGTCAGCTCACTGGGCCACGTCCCCTTGTCCATAAATTGAGAAAAATAAAACTATTGTGTCCTGGAGTTCTTTGAGGTTGAAGTGAGTAATGTGAGTAGGTTAATGTTTATAAAGTGAAAAGTGTTTGTTAAGCAATTTGAAGCTTAAATAAAATTAAGTTTCTTATTGTCTGCGGAAACCCTGGTGGCATAGTCGGTTAAGAGCTATGCCTGCTAACCAAAAGGTTGGCAGTTCAGATCTGCCAGGTGCTCCTTGGAAACTCTATGGGGCAGTTCCACTCTGACCTCTAGGGTCGCTATGAGTTGGGCCCAACTTGACGGCAGTGGGTTTTTTTTTATCATCTATTTCTCATTTATCTTCCATTTTAGTACTTTTTTTGTAGTCGGCAAGTAAACCCAAAAGTTAATAATGAAGAGCTGGGGATTTTTTCCTCTGAAAACTAAGTCGTGTTTTGGTTTGGTGTAATTTTGTTTCATGTTAGTGCCTTTCTATAGTTGATTTTTAAATTAATTCTTTGTGAAATTCAGAGCTTACTCCAAAATGTCCAATGACGTATCACCTTAAGTTCTTTTCTATCATGTGATTCTAACAATAATTGTTACAGTGGTTATGTATTTCACAGATTTTCCTAAATCAGTCTCAAAGAATTTGTTTATTGCTCTGGTATCCAAGATCTGGCTTTTGAATTCATTGCTGGCTTAGTCTTACTGAACAATTATATAACTCTCTTTCTCTCTGTGTGTGTGTGTGTGTGAGAGAGAGAGTGTGTGTGTGTGTGTGTGCATATACCTAATTTTTCTTACACTGCTTTACCCAAATCATTTTCTTGGAATTTTAAAATATAAAACCGATGTTTGCAGAATATAATTCTTAATTCATTTTTGAGTTTAATGCCTTTACTGTTACTTCTTGGCTAGTTAACTGCAAGGACTTTGAATTCTGGGGTAAAGTAGGGGAAATGATGGCTGTGTTTTTTTAATTTCATGTATTACTTTTTTGCCCCTTGCACATAAACCAAAACCAGATTCATTACTGTCAAGTCAATTCCGACTGACAGCAGCCCTACAGGACCAAGGAGCACTGCCTCACAGGCTTTCAAAGAACGACAGCTGGATTCCCAACTGCTGACGTTTTCATCACAGCTGAGCTGTGAACCGTTGTGCCACCACAGCTCTTGCTTGTAAATCAAAAACCAAGCCCACTGCCCTTGAGCCAGTTCTGACTCATTGTGACCATATGGGACAGCACAAAGCTACCACACAGGGTTTCCAAGGAGCAGCTGGTGGATGCAAACTGCCAAACACTTTATCATTGTGCCACCAGAATGTCTTGCTTTTGGGGGCACAAACGTAAGATGTTTAATAGCCCCCACCGTGAAGGGCCTTTCTTTTGCATGCAACTATTAAAACTGCACTACTCCTGCATACTTCAAACCTCTTTTTAAAGTTTCTTTCTAAAAGCAGCTATCTAAGATGGCTTTTACTCCTCCCCAATTCAGGCCCCTGATGTTTGTGAGGTCACAAACAAAGAAGATCTTGCTTACTCCTCTCACACCTGTGGCTCGTCCTTTCCGTGTGTCAAACCATGACAGGAGCAGCCGGCGAGGGGTGATGGCCAGCAGCCTGAAGGAGCTCATCAGCAAGGTGAGTGTCCCCGCAGTCCTCCCAGGGTTCCAGAACTCAGGGGGCATGCCCACAAGTGCTGAGCCAATGCAAGGATAGAAGTGTCCAGAAAAACAGCACGTCCAACTTGTTAGACCATCTCCTTGTCTCTGAGAGTTGGAGAAGTCATTTCTCAGTGGTCCAAGGAGACATTAGTGGTTAAGTGCTGTGCCTGCTAACCAAAATATCAGCAGTTCAAATCTACCAGGTGCTTCTTGGAAACTATATGGAACAGTTCTACTCTGATCTATAGGGTTGCTGTGAATCAGAATCGATTGATGGCGGTGGGGTTTGTATATATATATATGTGTGTGTACCATAAAAAACAGACACAGAGAGAAAGCCCTTAAAATGTAACCACCAGTGGATCATGTCATTTGGTTTCTTTGATGACAGAGAATATAGGGAAACAGTAAACTTTGAAAGTCTGCTTTTGGTTATAAAAAGAATAGTCCTTAGTGCAAAACTGTCTCAGATGACCAGATAAAGAAGAATCACAGCCTTTCAGAGAGGCATTACTGAGGCAAAGATAACTGTGAAAACAAGAAGTGAGCATATAGATCCAGTCTCTGGGCAAAGGAGCATTCAGATACGTGACAGGGTGACTCTGTATTTGTGAAGTGAGCAGTTTTTGAAAATATAAATATTACTCATCTTAATCACTAATGTTATTAAAATTCCTCAAGAAGACAGGTCTTTCAAAAATCTTCTGTTTTCCTAAGCATAAGGCTGAACGATATGTACCAGCTAAGGTACATCATTGCCATTTATATTTTATCAGTATGTTTGAAGACTTTAACATAAAAAATGTCATTGAAGGGGGCATGTGGAAATATCTTGCCTAATCTCGTTTCTCTAATGCACATCTAGGCCTTGGATGCTCTTGTTATCACTGCTGGGCTGGCCACCTTGGTGCTAGAGGAAGATGGTACTGTGGTAGACACAGAAGAGTTCTTTGAGACCTTAGGAGACAACACACATTTCATGATCTTGGAAGAAGGACAGAAGTGGATCCCGGTAAGGAAAATACACAATTGCTCAAACAAACATTTCACCTGCAAAAGTACACCATCTACGGTGGTGCTTACTCATCTGCCTATAAATATCTACTTTTCAGTAATCTAGTAACTGAACTATTGCTCTCAGAGTGGTTCTTGAATTTCTAGCGAGCTTAACACCTCTGTAAACTTGGCCTACATGATTTAAAGCAAATAATTTTGAGGGGCAAGCTTTGGTCAGTGAGTATCTTCAGGTCCTTTTAAGATATGAAGATATGGCCTGGTGATTAGTTATTGTACCTGTCCTTAGGAGGCCTAAGAAACTATGGTAATCAATGAACTTTCAGTAGTGTGTGTGTGTGAATACAGTGGTTTAGAAAAGCAAAGACACAGAATGAAGCTTCTGTGTCTGGAAAAGCTCTAGACTTTACTCTGTAAAAAACTCTCCCAGTAAAAAAACACTTCAAATGTGAAACAAAGTATTAAAACATCTGTTACACACCCAGCTGGGCTTTCAAAGAAGGGAAATTCCCAGATGCTGAAGTTTTCTTCTGGGAGATGGATCCAGAGAGGAATGCAGGCGCTGAAGCTGCAGCTTACCTGTGGATACTCAACTGAGCTTTAGTGGCCAGCAACTTCAGTGTCAGTGGATGCTTAGAGACAGGAGACACAGTGTGGGGCTAAAACACAGTGGGGGTCAGGTTAGAGATGCCAACATAAAGCAGCAAACTGTCAGGGTGTCCCCGGAAAATATGTGGCCTCAAGTGCTGCCCTCCTGAGCTTTTAAGGACAGCTGAGGTAAAAAACAGCCAAACTAAGAATTTAGTTTAAAGAGATCTAGGGAAGAGTGTCAATGGAAAGATTTTACTTACTGAATTCTCTCAACCCACCTAGACTTTCCTCCAAGTCCTAAAAATCCAGAGTAGATAGTATGCCAGGTAACCAGCAAGAGGAAAGGCCCATGGGCTCTGTCTGAACATTCAACCAGGCCTCAAAGGATTTCCATATCTAGAATTCCAACGAACGTGAGTTCACAATCGAAACATGAGTCTCATGACTCTATATGTAAGAATAAGCAGCAATCAAGTCATACCTTCCAGGACTTCAAATATTAGAATGATCAGATACAGAATATAACGTAAATATATGTTTAAGTGTTCGAACAAATGAAAAGAAGAAACAAGAAGTAATCGACAAGGACTAGGCAGGCTTTAAGTAATCAAATAGAATTATGAAAATGCAAAACACAGAAGCTGAAATAAAGTAAATGGAGACTCAGTTTAGATAGAACTGAGGAAATAATAACAGATCTGGAGGATATGTCTGGAAGGTACCCACAACATAAGACAAAAGATAGAAATGGAAAACAGTGAAAGTCAGAGACACAACTGAAGGTTTGATATATGTCCACTTGTAATCCTCAAGATGAGGAAGGGCTTTTGTTTTATTTTTAAGAGGCAAGATACAATGCACAAACCATTACATAAAAATTATAAATTCAAACCCATTAAGAATCTTACTCAACTCACACTTCCTGATCTCAGGACCTACTGCTACACAGCCATGATAGTCTGGTACTGGTACAATGACAGACACATAGACCAATGGGACAGAAGGGAAAACCCAGAGGTGAATTCACTCACCTAGGGACAACTGACTTGACAAAGAGCCAAAGTCCACTTAATGGGGAAGAGACTGTCACTTTAACAAATGGTGCTGGCAAAACTGGATATCTGTCTGTAGAAAATGAAAAAGAAGACCCATACCTTACTCTCTCTATAAAAACCAGCTGTAAATAGATCAAAGATCTAAACGTAAAACTATACAGATCACAAGAAAAAACAGGGCAACACTGGGAATGCAAATACACGGCATAAATAACATATCAAACATAATTAAAAATGAAAAACAGCAGGAGATAAGCTAGATAAATGGAACACCCTAAAAATTGAACAGCTGTGCTCAACAAAAGACTTCTTCAAAAGAATAAAAAGAGAAATATAGACTGGGAAAAAATTTTGACTACAACACATCCAACAAGGGCCTAGTCTCTGCAAGTTATAGAAAACATCAATGCTTAACAACAAAAAGACAAAACAATCCAATTAAAAAATGGGCAAAATATATGAATAGACACTTCATCAAAGAAGATATTCAAGTGACAAACACATAAAGAAATGTTCATAATCATTAGCCATCAGAGAGATGCCAATCAAAATTACAGTTACTACCTTGACAATAATGGCACTAACCAAAAAAATAGAAAACAACAAATGTTGGGAAAATTGAAATGCTTGTACACTGCTAGTGGAAATGTAAAATGGAACAACCACTGTGGACAATTGTGTCGCACTTCATTAAAAAGCTAGAAATACAAATACGGTATGAACTAGCAATCCCACACCTAAGTATATACCTCAGGGAAAGAAGAACTGTGACATAAAGAGACATATGCACCCCCATGTTCATTGCAGCACTATTCACAATAGCAAAATGATGGGAACAACCTTAAGTGTCCATCAGTGGATAAATAAATAAACGGTGGTACATACACAGAGAGAGAAAATATGCAATGAAAAAGAACAATGGTTAATTTTTGAAACGTCTCACACATGGATGCATTACAGGACAAATAAGTGAATCACAAAAGTCAAATATTGTGTGAGACCACTGCTATAAAAATATCAGTAAAAAGGTCACACACACACACACACACACACACACACACACACACACACACACATTCTTTGATGATTACCAGGGGTTGGAGGATGAGGGAGAGAAAAATCACCGACTAGAAAGAACCATGTTGATACAGGTTAAGGGAAAGGCATTACGTAGCAGGGGACAAATCAGAGCAAGAAGAACAAGGCAAAAGATGGCACTGAGAGAGAAACATGAGCGTGAAGAGCAATCACAGTAATTACTGTAACAGAGTCAACTCTATAACAGTAGTGTTATAAATTATAATCTACAGATGACTATATAGGTATAGAGGTCTGCTAAATAGGAGTGGGAGGGTGTAAGGTTGTGAATTATTGATTATTATTAATTATTAATTATTAAAATTGTTAATAATTGATTATTATTAATTAATTAAAATAACAAGTTAATATAAGTTAACATGCACATTTGTAGGTACTCCATGTACAGACATGTAAAATGGCCAATAGAACACAGAAGGGGCACAGTCATAGAAACTTCCTAGACGTAACCAAAGACCTCAGAGAGCAGAGTTACTAGACTTAAAGGCAAAAAAGTATAGTCTCAGAGGATATCTATGTCAACTGGCCTAACATAGTTCATAAAGACAGTGTTCTACATCCTACTTTGGTAAATAGTGTCTGGAATCTTAAAAATTTATGAGCAGCTATCTAGGATATAATTATTGGTCTCTTGTAGTACAGAACAAAGGAGGGTGAAAAAAACTAAAGACTCAAGAGAACAATTAGTTGAAAGGACTAGTGAACCACATAAACCACAGCTTCCGTGACCTTGAGACCCAAAACTAGATGGTGCCCAACTAGGACTACTAAGTACTGGGCAGAGTGGGAGAAAAAAAAATTGTATGTGTCCTGGGCATAAAACTCAAATCCATAGAAAAGAAGACTTATTGGTTGATAGAAACTGAAGGAATCTCCAAGAATATGACCCTAAGATACTCTTGTAACATGGAACTGAAGTCATTCCCAGAGACCACCTTTCAGCCAAACAACAGACAGTCCTACAAAACAATAACACCCTACAAGAATGAGCTCCTTTCAACAGTTAATTATATGAGACCAAAAGGACAAAATCTGCTCAAAGGCAAAAATGAGAAAGTAGGAAAGGGTGAGCAAGCCAGACAAAAGGTAATGGGGAACATGGCAGAAATGAGGAGAGGGCTGACAGCAGGTTGAGAAACATTGCTATAGATATATTTTCATATTAGAGATTAAAATGGAGAATTTTAAAAAATATTTATTAATTAATTAAAATAACAAGTTAATATAAGTTAACATAGGTAATGTATTTTATGAAAACTAACATTTTCCTAAAGAAAAAAAGAATCAAAGTATGATGTTGTTTTACAGTTTTTTCAACTTTTTTGTTTTTTATTGATTACAGCAAAAGAACAAAATTTGTAACATCTATCAGTTATCTCATATGATAAACCCTCAGCACCCCCCACCCAGATAGCCAACCCAGTCATTTTCTTCTGCAGATAATTCTCTTAAGTCCTTATAACAGGGTTTCATACAAAATTTGTCCTTTTGACGCTGACTGATTTCACTCAGCATGATCTCTTCCAAATGAGACCATGTTGTGAGATGTTTTCTAAAACTATCATTATTTTTTATCATAGCATAGTGTTCCATTGAGTATATGTACAGTAGTTTGCTTATCCATTCATCTGTTGATGAGCATCAGAGTTGATCAACTTTTTGCTATTGTGGACTGTGCTGCAACAAACATTTGTGTACATGTGTCTATTCATGTGATAACCTTTGTTTCTGAGGGATAAATTCTGAGCAGTGGAATTACAGAATCAAATGGTATATCTGTTTCCAGCTTTTTAAGGAAGTGCCAGATTGTTTTCCAAAGAGGTTGCACTATTTTGCAATCACACCAGAGGTGTAGGAGGGTTCCAACTTCTCCACAGCCTCTCCAGCATTTGTTTTTTTGTGTTTTTTGGATCATGGCCAACCTTGTTGGGGTGAGATGGTATCTCATTGTAGTTTTGATTTGAATTTCTTTAATAGCTAATGATCATGAGCAATTCTACATGTGTCTTTTGGCTGCCTGCATCCCCTCTGTAGAGAAATGTCTGTCTAACTCCTTCACCCATTGCTTAATTGGATTATTTACCCTTTTCTTGTTGATATTTTTGCAATACCTTATAGATTATAGAGATCAGACATCAGTCTGGCATAGAGTTTCCAAATATTTTTTCCCATTCTGTAGGTGGTCTTCTAATTCTTTTGATGAAGTCTTTGGATGAGCAGAAGTGTTTGATTCTTAATAATTCCCATTTATTTATTTTTTCTTGTGAATGTGCTTTGTCAGATTTTGAAGTCTGTCTACATTGTGTGTTAAAACTTCCATTGTTGATTCTATTTTATCTTGGATGAGCTTTATCATTTCAGATTTTATATTTAGGTCTTTTATCCAATTTGAGTTGGTTTTTGTATAAAGTGTGAGATATGAGTTTTGTTTCAGTTTTTTGCAGATGGATATCCAATTTTGCCAGCACCATTTGTTAAAGAGACTGGTCTTACCCCAGTTTAAAATCTCAGGGCTTTGTCAAATATCAGCTGTTCATAGGAGGATGGTGGCATCTCTGGGATCTCAGCTCTGTTCCATTGGTCTACCTGTCTCTTTTTGTACCAGTACCAGGCTGTTTTGACAACTGTGGCAGTGTAATAGGTTCTAAAGTCAAGCAGTGAGAAGCCTCTCAGTGTGTTCTTCTTCAGTGGTGATTACTTACCCAAGGTTTCTTCCCTTTCCAAACAAAGTTGGTGATTTATTTCTCCATCTCATTAAAAAATGTCTCTGGGGTTTGTATTGGGATTGCACTATATAAGTAGATTGCTTTGGGTAAAATATACATTTTCACAATGTTGAGTCTTCCTATCCATGAGCGGGGTATATTACTCCATTTATGTCAGTCTCTTTTAGTTTCTTGTAGTAAGGTCTTGTAGTTCTCTTTGTGAAGACCTCTTATTTCTCTAGTTAGATTTATTGCTAGGTATTTTATCTTCTTTGGAGCTATAATAAATGGAATTGATTTGATGATTTCTTCTTTAATAATCTCACTGTTGGTTTAAAGGAATCCTACTGATTTACTTATGTTTATTTTATATCCTAAAACTTTGCTAAACTCCTCTATTAGTTCCAATAGTTTACTTATGGATTCCTTTGGATTCTCTGTATAAACAATCATATCATCGGCAAAGAGGAAGAGTTTTACTTCTTCATTGTGAATATGGATGCCCTTTATTTCTTTCTCTTGTCTAATCGCTCTGGCTAGAACTTCTAGCGCAATGTTGAATAGAAGTAGTGAGAGTGGGCATCCTTGTTTAGTTCCCATTCTCAAAGGTAATTTTTTCAGTCTTTCACCATTCAGGACGATGAAGGCAGTTGGCTTTGCTTAGATGCTACTGATTGGGTTGAGGAATTTCCCCTCTGTTTCTATTTTTCTGAGAGTTTTTAACAAGAATGGGTGTTGAACTCTGTCAAATGTCTTTTTGCATCAGTTGATAAAATCAGGTGATTCTTATCTTTTGTGTTATTAATGTGGTTGAATATATTAATTGTTTTTCTGATGCTTAACCAGCCTTGCATCCCTGGAATGACACCAGCTTGATCATGATGAATATATATATTTTTTAATATGCTGTTGAATTCTACTGGCTAGAATTTTGTTGAAGATTTTTGCATCTAGGTTCATGAGTGATATTGGTCTGTAATTTTCTTTTTTTGTGGCATCTTTCCCTGGTTTTGGTATCAGGGTTATGCTGGCTTCATGGAATGAATTTGGGAGTATTCCACCCCTTTCTATGGTGTGAAATAGCCTCAATAGTATCAGAGTTGACTCTTCTCTAAAAGTTTGGTGGAATTCTCTGGTGAAGCCATCTGGGCCAGGACTTTTTTTGGTTGGTAGATTTTTTTATGACTTTTTCCAATCTCTTTCTTTGTGATAGATTTATTAAGTTGATCTACTTCTCCTTGTGATAATTTTAGTGAGTGATATGAATCTACAAATTTGTCTATCTCCCCTAGGTTTTCAAACCTGTTAGAGTACAACCTTTCATAGTATTCTGTTATGATATTTTAAATTTTAGTTGGGCCTTTTGTAACGAGTCCCATCTAATTTCTTAATCAGGTTATTTGTATCGTATGCTGTTTTTCTTTTGTAAGTTTAGCCAATGGTTTGTAGATTTTGTTGATCTTTTCAAAGAACCGGCTTTTTGGTTTTGTTAATTTTTTTGATTGTTTTTCTATTCTCTAATTCATTTAGTTCTGCTCTAATCCTTATAATCTGTTTTCTTCTGGTGCCTAAGAGGTTCTTCTGTTGCTCTTTTTCTACTTGTTCAAGCTGTAAGGTTAATTCTTTAATTTGGGCCCTTCTTCCTGGATGTGTGCGGTTATAAACTGACCTCTGAGCACTGCTTTTGCTGTATCCCACAGAATCTGGTAGGATATGTTTTCATTCTCATTTGATTCCATAAATTTCTTAATTTTGTCCTGAATTTCTTCCATAACCCAAGGCTTTTTGAGCAAAGTGTTGTTTGGTTTCCATAAGTTTTAATTTCTACCTATGAATTTTCTGTTATTGATTTGAACTTTTATGGCTCTTTGGTCTGAGAAGATACTTTGCAGTATATCAATGGTTGGATTTTATAGAGAATTGCTTTACGGCCTAACACATAGTCTATTCTGGACAATGTTCCATGTATGTTGGAGAAGATGTACTTATCTGATGGTGGATGAAAAGGTCGATATATGTTGATAAGGTCAAGTTGGTTAATTGTTGCAGTAGGATCTTCTGCATCTTTACTGAGCTTTTTTCTGGATGATCTATCCATTACTGAAAAGGGAGTGTTGACATCTCCAACATTACTGTGGAATGATCTATCTAATTTTTCAGTGTTATCAGTATTTGTTCAATGAATTTAGGTGCTCTGGTATTGGGTGCATAAATATTTAATATTGTTAAGTCCTGCTTGAGTATTGAACCTTTCACCAATAAATAGTAACCATCTTTGTCGACAATAGTGGATTTTACATTAAAATCTATTTTATCTGAGATTAGTATTGCCACACCTGCTCTTCTTTGTATATTGTTAGCTTGGTATATATTATCCCATTCTTTCATTTTCAATTTATTCATATCTTTAAGTCTAAGGTGTGTTTCTTGTAAGCAACGTATAGACAAGTCGTGTCTTTTGATCCAGGATGTCACTCGCTGTCTCTTTACTGGAGCATTCAGTCCATTTACATTCCATGTAATTATTGAGAGGTACGTGCTTAGTGCCATCATTTTGATGTAATTACTTTTATGTTGATGTCTTCTATATTGCTCTTAATGTTCTGTTCTGGGCCATTCTTCTTTATGGGTTGTTGTTTCAGTGTTGGTTTTGTGTTCGTTGAGACTCCTGTATTGAATTTCTTATTTTGATACAAAACATTGTAAATTTGCTTTATGGCTACATGTATTATCCCTTTTAACACACTAAGTTTAAACCCAATTTTAGCTACTGCATAACTCTTGAACTTTATCTGCGTCTGAAACAACTATAATTACTGTAGTGTGTCCGTCTTTTAATGTGAGGGTATTATAGTTGTCATGATATGATCACAGATTCCATCATTTTAATACTGTAACTTTGATTAAGTTTTGTGACTTCCTTAATTGATTAGAATTTTGGATGATGTGTCCTGAATTGTCACCTTAAATATACACTTAATGGTTCTGTTTTTCTAAGGGAAGAGCTTCTTTCAATATTTCATGTAATTTTGATTTAGTTTTAACTTTTTTATCTTCAAAAGTCCAAATTTCACAATTATATTTGATAGAAAATTTTGCAGGATAAATAATACTTGGATGGAAGTTTTTCTCCTTCAGGGCTTTGAATGTGTCTGCTAGCCAGCATTGTTTCTGCAGAGAAGTCAGACAAAAGCCTACAGGGTTTCCCTTGGAATGTTAGCTTTGCTTTGAGCCTTGCTGCCTTCAGAAGCATCTGTTTATGTTTCATCTTATTAAGCTTGATTATAACATGTCTTGGCATCTTTCTTTTGAGGTTTAGCTTCTGTGGTCTTTGATAAACATCTTGGATACCTATATTCTCTTTGCTCATAATCTCAGGAATGTTTTCTGTCAGCATCTCTACAGCAATGCTCTCTATATTGCCATTAATGCTCCCTTGTTCAGGAACTCCAATTAAATGTAAATTATTCCTCTTAATGGAGTCCCACATATTTCTTAAGGCTTCTTCATTTTTCTCATTTCTTTTATCTGATTTCACCTCATAAATGCTGTTGTCAGTTGCTCTGTTGTCAAGGTCACTGGTGTAACTTCTTCTGTTCAATCCTACTTGTTTGGCTTTGGATTGAATTATCTAACTCTGTAATTGTGTTATTGATCTCATGTATTTCAGATCATTGATATTCCATCAGTTCAAATAGCTTACTAAATTTTTCATTTTGTTCTACTGCATTTTGTTTAATCTCTAGGAGGGTTCTATATATAAATCTTTTGTACTCAACTTCTGATAGATTCAGAAAGGCTTCTTCATCTGGGAATTTTTTTGAATCTTTATTTTGGGAATTTTCTGGAGCATTTGAAGGCTGCTTCTTTAAATGATCAATTATGGTTTGCTGCCAGCATGCCATCTGGACACTGATTTCTATGGTATTGGATCTAAGAGAATTGCTGGTCACCAGCTGTCTCTAATACTCTAGTAATTTGCCCTAGGTGGATTCTCTGGGGTGGCAGTCTCTGCTTATTGGGTGGCAAAGAGGCTGCTCTGCTAATGAAGAAACTGGGGGCTGTCAGCCAACACTACAGTGGGGGGGTCTGAGAAAGGTGGGAGGAAAAGCTGCCAGGCCTCTCAACAGACAGATCTCCAGGCAAATACCTAGGCCTTTCAGCCTTAAGAGTAAACTTCAGTTCTATGTGGGGAGCTGACCAGGTGTTTAACCAGGAGCTGTCCAACATGCTGGCCAAAACAGGTAGTCGGGAGCAGCAGACTCTGCCTTCTAGCTGATAATGAAAGCATCTTACCAGCTGTTCACGGAAGCTGCTGTTCTCTGATACCGTGAAACAGCAGAAGCAGAGGTCAAGACGGGCAACTGGCTCATTTTTGAGAGGGAAAGATTAGTCTGATACTGGTGCCTAGTCAAATATGCTAGGTCCTAGGGTTCCCCTAGGTCCTAGGGTTCAGTGCTCCATGCAGATATGATCCAGGCCTTAGTTAACAGAGGGAAATGAGGAGATGTGTGTCTACTCTGTCATCTTTTAATGGAATCTCCTGCTGTTACATTTTTGAAAATCTCTCTAATGCCTAGCCTAATGGAAGACAGCTAGTTTCTCTTATCTGTTTGTGCAATCTGCTTGTAGTCTGTTGTCTTAGGTGAAGTGTGTGAAAACAAAATCAAGCTCATGCAGATTAGTAACTAGCAAATACAGGAATATTTTAATATAACCTTTTTACATAATTGTGAATGTTCTTCTTTGATACTACATTAAAATTCAACAACTAGTAGTTCCATAAAGGCTACGTGCAATGTGGAACCAGAAGCCATGTCAATGGGTTTGCTCTTATATTACCCTAAAATCCATCCCAGTCCGTCTTACATGTAGAGTAGGTCTTTTTCCAAGAGATGCTTTTGAAACAACATGCACTGGCTATTTAGGAAATATGAATTTGCTGACTTACACAGCTTTCCCCAGATTGTGGTGGAAAATTTCACTGCAGGTTCCTGAGAGAATGACAGCCAAAAAAGGCAAGTTATGTCTTAGCTTTTATTACAAAAACAGTTTTGACATCTCAGCTCCATGAAAGGATCTTGAAATCCCCCACATGTCTCCAGACTACACTTCAAGAATGTCTAAATTAACCATTTATATAAAATTCAAAAATATCCAAAATTATTAATATGGCACTTGAGACACATGTGCGAAAAACAAAGAAACAGGGAATGGCTCATATTTGATATGCTGTCACCTCTTAAGGAGACTTGGGAGATGTAATGTGGGAGAGGCACATGGGCCTCTAAAAGATTGATAATGTTTTGTTGTTTGTAGAGTGGTGGTACACCCATCATCTTATTTCTCCTCATTTTTACATATGTAGTTGCATATATTCCTCTACATATCAAATATTTTATAATTTTTATAACTGGAATTTTAAAAAATACATCAATTCTGAAAAGTATAAAATTCTAGTTTTGTAGCAGGTGAGGAGACCAGTGTAGTGAATTAGATGAGTCTTTCATAAGACAATTACTTTTTAAGGAAGGGGTAGTTGGCTCAATGGAACCCTAATGACACAGTGGTTAAGAGCTCGGATGCTAACCAAAAGGCTGGCAGTTCAGATTCACCAATTGCTCCTCGGAAACCCTATGGACCAGTTCTATGCTGTTCTATAGTGTTGCTATGAGTGAGAATCCATTCAAGAGCCATAGGTTGGGGTTGGTTGTCCCAATAATGGCCCCCACAGACATCCTAGCCCCCAGAACCTGTGATTGTGTTACCTAACATGCTTTACAGTTATGATTAAGTTAAGGATGCTGTAATGAGAAAGATTATTCTAGATTATCCCGGTAAACTCAAGGTAATCCCAAAGGTCCTTACAACAGGGAAGCAGCAGGCAGGTAAGAGACAGAGGCCAGAGCAGTGATGTGAGGAAGGACAGTGAGCCAGAGAGACCAATTTTGGATTTATGACCGCCCAAACTATAAGAGAATAATATTGTTTTAAACCATGAAATTTGCAGTAATTCAGAGGGAAAGATGTTTTTTTATTTGTTAGGTTAGGAGTTGATCAAGATGCCATGTGTATCAGCTCTCCAGAGTGGAGTGAGCCATGAGGATACTTAGTTGAGGTGGTGATGTGATTGAGAAGGATGATGCTGAGGTGTTAACTGTTACAGCCTTCTCAGTCTGATACCAGCCTGAGTGAGATGTGAATTCAGGTTTCTAAACTTGCTAAAGCTATGCAATTCCTAACTAGGCCAAACCCACTGCTGTCAAGTTGAGTCCAACTCATAGTGACCCTAGTGATCAGAATAGAACTGCCCCATAGAATTTCCAAGGAGCACTTGGTAGATTTGAACTGCTGATCTTTCGGTTAACAGACATAGCACTTAACCCACTATGACACCGGGGTTTCCATCCTCAGTGGACAGCAGATGAAAACCTGTGTAAGGGGTCTTCTGTTTTAAACTTCTCAACCTTCTTCCTTTTAGGACAGAAGTGGCAGGCACTTTTTTCAGTTTGCGATGGAGATAGACAAGAGCTCCAACCAAGAAGTAACCACCAGATGTCTCTCTTCTTCAGTATAAACCCCTTTAAAAGCCTGCAAGGAAGTAGCTCTTTAGGAACTCGGGGAAGATGGTAGGGGAGGGATCATTTCCTTCTTCCTTACCTTTAGGAAATATGGAAATCTGCATGCTCAGATGTGAGGTCACTAGTGGACTGATTTCATGAAGAAGTCTTCACTTGAAGACTAAGATTTAATGAAAACACTTGGTGGAAGTAAGGTGAAAATTCAGAAGTCAAAAAGAAATACAAGGCAATGAAAGAGACAAGACAGTCTTATAGTGAAAACACCTTTGGATTTTTATCATCTTAATTTTTTGTTTTATCTTTATTTACCACTACTGTCTGTCTATGACATTGTCACCATCCCCAACAGAAACTCTGTATCCATTAAGCAGTGGTGCCCCAATTGCTTCTACCTGTCACTCAGTGGAAACTTCTACTGTCTATCTCAATGAACATCCACATTGGATACCACACATTAAGTGTAATCATCCAATATTTGATGTTTTGTATCTGAGTTATTTAATTCTCCATAATGTTGCCAAGGTTCATCTATATTGTAGCTTATATAAAAGTTTAATTTCTTTTTATGGCTGAAAAATAATACATTTTATGGATATATCATAATTTATTTACCTATTCATCTGTTAGTGGAAACTCAGGTTTTTACCACTTTTACTTATTGTAAATAACACTGCAGTGAACACTGGGACACACATATCTGTTTGAGTTCCTGTTTTCAAGTCTCTGGGGTATATCTTATGACTGGAATTACTGGGTCATATGGTAATTCTACATTTAATATTTTTAGGAACTACCAAACTCTTTTTCATAGGGGCTGGTCATCTTAACTTTTAAAAATAATGTTTCCTAAGTGATGGACAGTTCTCTGCCCCCCAAAAGGCAGCAGGGCTTCATGCACATTAGACGTTGGGCCTCTTTGGCCCAATGGACCAGAAGGGAACATTAGACATTTAAACCTCTGGTTGTTTATGATCTGTTGGTAGGAATATGGGGATAAAGAATAGTAACTATAATAAGAAGGACTGTGTTTTTTAAAGAGAATTTATGGTTTCACTTCAACTATATTAGATTATTGTCATTAACGAATTTAACATTCACAGTGTCAACGGTATCTAACCTGAGAGATTCTTGGTCTGTAGTAAATCAGTGAATTGTCTAAATTTGAGTCCTGAATATTGCAAGATTAGTGTGGAGAATAAATCCTTAGGAAGGGCAGCTCTTATGCTCTGGGGTAGCTTTGCTGTCTTCTTAATTTTTTAAAGATTTTTTTGTGTAGGAAAGATTGTGTTACACTGTTATTTATAAACATAGAATATAGGGACTTTCAGGGGTCTATGATCTACTCCTTGCAATCTTAATGATCCATTGATATTTTGGGTAAGCTAAGAGTAGATACTATAAGCAAATGGCATTCAGTGTTCCCAAGAAGTCAGTTTCCATCTAGGGCAGGTACTAGAAAATAGAATGCTTAGGTTTGGGGAAGCACTGGGCAAGTTCTAATTCTATCCCTTACTTCAGGTACTTTCTTCTGTAGTTCCTCTTGTATAATGGAAACAATTTCTCTGATGGTGTTATTGTGTTGCAGTCCTGAAATGAGACCATTCATGTCTATTAGGTAACATTGTAGCTTGGAGAATGAATCTCAACAACTTGTATCCATGGCACAACATTCCCTGTAGTGTTATCCTGAAATCTAGGTGCAAAGGCAGATCAGACTCATCCTGAGTCACTAAGCTCGAAGTTCAGAGGCAGATACTTCATTATTTGATTTGTACACAACAAACCCAATGCCATGGAGTTGATTCTGACTCATGGCAACCTCATATCTTATAGAGTAGAATTGCTCCAAGGATTTTCTTGGCTATAATCTGTATGGAAGCAAATCACCAGGTGTAAAAATGGCACGGGGGCAACGTCTGAACTCCTCTAACTTCATAAGGGGATAGGAGGACCGTGGTCAACAGCCCAAGGCTGTTTCCTATGAGGTGGAGGTCAGATGTGCCTCCTCTCTCTGTCTTTACCACCTCCAATACCAGTCATCCCATGGCACTCTCCTCTGCTGAGGTCAATAATTCATTGCAATGGCTGCACAGAACTCACGCACCACACTCACAGTTATGGGGTTTATTAGGGAAGTAATGGGTTACAGTTTGGGTTAAGGACACTCAGAATATGGTTCTTCCTTCAGGATAGCCTCCTGTCAGGCATTACAGAGGCATCCCTCTAATCCCTTGGCCTCTGCCTTGCTCAGTCAGGTATCACTGACTTTTAGCTCTGCCAGTAAGTGCCCAGACGCACCCTATTCAGCCAGTAAGCCTTAACCTGAAAGCACTCAGCTCTAGCTCCATGGGTTGGCATAACTAGCTCCACTAAGTGCCTAGAGGCACCCTACTCTGCCAACCTGAAGACACTCAGCTTTCTCAATACCTGGGCCGAGAAGCCCACCACACTGGCCTTCTGGTCTCCTGTTGGCCTCCTGGTTCTTCTGCCTTTACTGCTGTCATTTCTTTGCTTCTTCTTCTTCCTGTCTGGCCATCTTCAGTATTACAGCTCTCTGTCTCCTGAGTCAGGGAGGGTCTCAGCAGGGGATCCCAAGTCCAAAGGACAAGCTCTGCTCCTGGTTCTTCCTCCTCATTCGTGGTGAGATCAACCTTATCCTCTGAAACTGACTCTCTTTTAAGCTTAGTGGGATGGCAAAACTGAACAATCCTCTTGGTGGGCCACAATTACCATATTTTCACAGTCCTACTCAAATGATTGAGTTACAAGGCCATGACAAGAAAGGCCACACAAAAGCAATCCATCACACTGAAACAGGCCCTTTTTTCTTTTTCTTTTTTTTTTGTTTCTGCAGCACACTAGGTTTATTCAAACCACCAACCTTTTGATTAGTAGTAAACTGCACTACTTGGGACCCTTTGAATATCAAAGTAGTATAGGCATACTGTTCTGCTAAAATCATTACTCAAATAATTAGCAGCCTAATTGCTAACAGATTTTAAACTGACTTTTACAAGAGTCCAAAACTACCAGAAAACCAGAATTGCATGACGTAAATGTCATAGTTAGGAATACTCCTAACTCTGTTTATGCCTTTATTACAACAGGGCAGTAGCTATGTTCCAACTTACCGGCAGCCAAAGAAATCAGGAATAGCAAGAGTCACCTTTGACTTATATAAGCTGAACCCCAGAGACTTCATTGGCTGCCTGAATGTGAAGGCCACGCTGTACGAGATGTATTCTGTGTCCTATGACATCCGGTGTACCAGTGTCAAGGCGCTCCTGAGGTAAGGGATTTCACAGGTGTCAACCACAGGGGACTGACTGTTGCTTAAGTCAAGGAGCAAGGCAGCTACTCCCAGCCTACTCCTTTGTTCCCTGGGCACAGAGCCTGAGGTTCAGGTCTAACTTGTTTAAGTATACTCTTATTTTATGTTGTCTTAGAATAATAGCTTAACTTCATGTTACGGACTTATTTCAAAAAGCAGAGTCTTATCTTGAGCCAAAATACAGTATTTTTTCCTCCAAAGACCATTAAACACAAAATGATAACAAAAACTACATAATAAATGTAAAGAAGAACCCGATTCCTTTTTAAAAGTAGAGCTGCATGCTGTAAGATATTAACTGAGTGAAGAAGCTAAAACCAGACCATGGAGCGTCTGGCCCAGGTTGCAGCCCAACCACCCACAGCCCTGTCAACTCTTCCACGTGTCTGCAGTAGTGCTCTTACCCTCGTGGTATCGCGGCCTTGCCCCTTCCACACATCACACCATAGCACCATCAGCCCTTGCAGCCACTGCCAGGCTGTCTGCAGAGCAGATAGAACAGACTCCCAATTTGTGCTCAGATCTCTTTGAACAGTTGGGCTGTTCAAGAGGCTCCTTGGGGGTGTAGGCTGCCTAAGCAGGCTGGAGAGTCCTTGCCACAGAGCCCTGGTCTGAGAGAGACACCTGGCTTATTCCTGAGCAGTCAGCTGGGTGACCCTTGTCAAGTCACTCAGTTTCCTTGAGCTTCAGTTTCATCTTTACAGTGAGGTCACTTTCAAAATTTTTATGGTTGCATAGGCTCTAAAGATATCCATTTCCAGTTCTTAAATAAGTTCACCATTAATTCTGTAAAGAACTAATTCTCTATAGCAGGAATGGATGGAAGGAGAGAGGCACAGGATAGTCTCTGAAGCAAATATAAAAAGTTTGCAAGTTGCTAAGTTCCAGCATTCTCTGTAAATCCTCTCTGAGCAGGGCTTGCCTGAAAATGTTTCTTTTTGAGGGCACTGTTCCCTCCTCTACTGTGCCCATAGGACTGGCCTCTTTCTCTGCTGTCCCCATGGACTGCCCTCTTCTTCCTCAAGCTGTCCCAGTAGGGCTACACTGCGACTGTTTGTGCATCCTGAGCGGAGAGCGAGTGGTGGGAGCAGAGATCCCCTTAACCTGACACGTTTCTTTGTCCCCTCCTCCCAGGAGTGTGCTACGGTTCCTGTCCTACGCTGCCCAGCTGACTGGACAGTTTCTCATCTACACTGGCTCTTACATGCTGCATGTGCTGGGTGACTCTGAAGAGCCGCTTGCTCTCGGGACACAAGCCCATCGAAAGCCCATGTGTGGGTAATGATGTGCATGGGAGGCACCACCAGCCTTTGTTTCCGATTGCCCACTTTAAATAACTAATTCTGAAAATGCTTATATTCTTAGTCACATGCCTCTTGCAGGCTGCTAGTCACTTCTACTCAGGACTAGATGAAAGAAAACAGGTGTCATGGTCATTTGAGATGGGGCCTGCACAGCATGCGGCCCTGGAAAAAGGAGGGGGCTCGTGGGGCTTCGGAAGCTACCAAGTAGATGTTGCCTGGAGTGACTAAGACGCATGCTGTAGACCTACTTGCCATAAATTAATCACAAATAATCACTTTTAATATGTGCAGTACTTTCTTGCATCCTTCCATCTCTCAAGGAAGTGAAAAATGCTCTCATGTAGATTTGGAACTTGGCCAGAAATGTTCCACCAACTGCCACCATCACTTCTAAGCCTTTGTTAGTACTTGATGCCACAAAAATAAAGGGTTATCAAAAGGTTTTGTGGGGGGGCTTTGTTTGTTTTGTTTTGTTTTTAATGTGGGTTCTTAATGAGCGTGAAGAGCCTAGAAGGCTTAAGACCTTGACCTTCTGGTGGTCTTCAAGTGGCATTCCATTCACTTGCTGGCATTCCTCCTTCTTCCCTCCACCTCTCCCTCCTTTCCTCTCTCCTTATCTGTCCTTCATTTGCGTGTGTGTGTGTGTGTGTGTGTGTGTGTGCTCATGTGCGTGCACTTGCCCTTGTGTGTGGGTGTATGTGCATGCATTCGTGTGTACTTGTGTGCATCTGTGTGTGATGTGTACGTGTGTGCACATGTGTATGTGTGTGCATGTCTGTGCATGTGTGTGTTTGTGTGTGTATGTGAGAGAGAGAGAGAGAGAGATTGTATTTGATAGCATTCACCAGTGAAATCCACCAGACTTGGAGTTTCCTTTGTGAAAAGATTTTTTGGCTTTTCTTTTGGTTACTCTGACAAAACTTTAAGAATAATTTTTTTAAGCAATAACTCCCCACACCCCCAGCCCTTGGTAGGCATGAACAAATTTTGTCTCTACGTATTTGCTTCATTTAGCTGTTTCACATAAGTGAGATCAAACAGCATTTGTCCTCTGCACCTGACTTTTTTCACTCAGTATAATGTTTTCAAGACTCATCCATGTTGTAGCATGTATCAAGACTTCTCTTCATATCTAAATAATGCTGCATTGTATGATATATCACAGTTTACTTACGTATTCATTTGTTGATGGACATTTGGTTTGTTTCCACCTTTTGGCTATTGTAAGTAATACTGCAAAGAAGACTGAGTTGATGCCTTCAAGTCTTGTGGGTATATACATAGAAGTAGAATTGTTAGGTCATATGGTAATTCTATTTTTAACTTTCTAAGGCACCAAACTGTTTTTCACAGGAGCTGTACCATTTTACATTGCCTCCAACAGTGGATATGGGTTCCAATTTCCCTACATCTTGGCCAACATTTGTTATTTCCCGTTTTTTGTATAGTGAGTATGAAGTGACATCTCATTGTGATTTTGATTTCAGGCCACACTTTTTATCATTATTATCATTATGATTGAATGAAAATGTACATGCCCATATAAATTTGCATGCTCACCTGTATGCAGCTCCCACTGCTCTCCCTGCCCAGTGACAGCACACCCCTCCTCTTTGTTCCGTATATGTTCTATCTTCCCAACAGTCTCCTATCCCCTCCTCTCCACCCGCTCCCCTTCCTCCAGCAAGAGGTCCGCAGGATGACATCCTATAGATGCACAGAACCATAAAATTCCCACAGGATACGGTCACTCTGTGTCGCCAAGTCCAATCCATTGCTGTCCAAAAAGCTGACCTTCATCATGATTTATGGACAGGGGCTGCATCAGGGCCAGAGTCCATGCTCCCAGGGGAACCTCAAGGCCCCTGGACGATCAACTGTAGTCTTTTATTGGAGATCTGAGGGTGCACCCCTATTTGTCCTCTTGTTGCCAGTGAGACTCAACTTGGTGAGCTCCATCATGTCTATTACTGGTGGTGACCGGGCACCATCCGATTCTTCTGGTCACGAGCCTATGAGACTCACGTGGGTCTCTCTGTCTTCCGTGTTCTCTTTTCTCCATGTTGTTCTTGTCCTTAGTGATCATCCATTCCTATTGAGTTGGGACCATTTGCTGTCCCCTCAGATGGCAGTTTGGCAGCTTTTAAGACTCCAAATGCCACTCACCAATGTGGGATGCAGAGAGTCTTCATTACCAAATATGCCAGTTGGCCTCAATTTCGCCATCCCCTGCTCCCTGCCCCAGCTGCTCTGTCCTTGCAATATTGGGCTATGATGGGAGGAGTACTCAAAATGTGTTGAAGTCCAATTATTATTGATCTTCTTTCTAATGTGTGCTGTCACCGATTTTACCCAACCAAATCTCTATTAGCTGTCTAATGTAAACCCTCCCCCCTTCACCCTCCCTCTCTCCCCACCCTTGCAGCCATCAAAGAGTCTTTCCTTCTATGCATGAGTCTGTTTTTAAGTTCTTACCGTAGGGGTCTCGTACAATATTTGTCCTTTTGTCGCTGACTACTTTCACTCAACATAATGTCCTCCAGTTGAAACCAGGTTAAGAGGTGTTTCCTGCAATCATCGTTGTTCTTTATCATTGCATAGTGTTGCATTGAGTACATATACTATAGTTAACCTATCCATTCCTCTGTTGTTGGGCATCTGGGTTGATTCCATCTTTTTGCTATTGTGGACTGTGCTGCAGTGAACACCCATGTGCATGTATCAGTTGGTGTGAATGGCCTTGATTCTGTAGGATATACTCCAAGCAGTGAAATTACTGGGTCAAATGGTATTATCTAGATCTAGCTTTCTAAGGAAGTGCTAGATTCCTTTCCGAAGCGGTTGCACCATTTTGCAGTCCCACCAACAGTGTAGGAGAGTTCCAGTCTCCCCACAGCCTCTCCAGCTCTGGCCACACTTTCAGCCTTTTTTTAAACAAAAACAAAGATCCTGCTGGAAAAAGACGCATGGTACTAGGAAACAGCATCTTCAGTTCCTAATGCTGTGTATGCTATTAGTCAGGACCACTGATTGGGGGAATAAACCTCGACTAAGCTGTCTGAGGAAACCTTGGTGGCATAGTGGTTCAGCGCTAGCTGCTAACCAAAAGTTCTAATCTACCAGGTGCTTTGGAAACCTTATGAGGCAGTTCTACTCTCTCCTTTAGGATCTATATGAGTCAGCATCTACTCAATGGTAACCATTTCAGCTGGATGAGGATAGAAAGGAGCTACACTGGTTTGTGACATTCTAAGGCCAGCAATTGCTCTAGCGCCAGGCCTGGCTAATGGCAGACACTCAGTAAAGTTGTTGGGCTATCTCTCCATTTCTTAACCTGCTTTTCTGTGAGGTAGCTTCATTTTCAGAATGGCAGTCCTCCGAGGAGAGCAAAATGTGAGCCAGCAGTCCCCACAGCAGGGAGTTCTGGGGATGACCTCTGGAGTGCAGCTGGAGGGCTAGGTGTCAGGCTGTGGCCAGGCAGGCTAACATTCAACCCTGGAGACAGGATAAGCCCTGCGTGGACTGAGTCAGGACACACACACCAGAGGGAAAGAGAGTCTATCATGACATAGGAAAATGAGACAATGGGACTAAAGTAAGCCAAATATAATGTGAAACGTGTGAGATGACATAGTAACTATCTGGAATAAAACAACCCTGTCTTGCCTTTGCCACATTCTGAAAAGATAAAATAAGTCACTTAGAGGAGTTAACCAGTGTCTCTGAGTTATTTTTCAGAAGCTGACCAGCTAGAAACAGTTTGCTGAGCATGTGTAGAGGAAAAAGTTGACTGCTATACGACCTTCCACTGGGAGCGCCGGGGAACTCGGACTCAGCCCGGGGATTCAGACAGGGGTAGTAAGAAAGCACGGAAGCGCAACAACTCGTAAAAGGTCTTGCTCCAGGTCGCAGAAAGTTCTGCTGCGAAATCCGTCTTGGTGCCGGAGCTGTTCAGGCAACCTCATGAGCCTGTTCTCACCCTTTTCTCACAAAACTCTTGAATAATCACAGCTGCCTGCTTAGCCATGAGACTAAGATCTCTTTCTCCGAGTTGAGTCAACTTTGGAGAGGCTTAGACCCTCGCTGACTCCTTTTATTTGTCACAAGTGAAATAAAGCTCGCTTTAGAAACTGATTCTGGTCTTTCTTGTGTATTCTTATTCAGGAGACAAGGACCCTTTGAGTCAGATTAGTTTTTCGGACAACATCACCAGAGTATGGGGGAGCCGACGCTAGTAGGCAAGTCCAAGTGCAAACAGCTTCTGACTTTCCCACTAAGAAATGTTGCCTTTCTCCTCCTTTTCCTGCTGACAGGAGACACTCCAGGCATCCTGAAGCCCTAAATACCAGAATCTCGGTCCAATGACTGTAGCTCCAGGTTACCCCAGACCTTCCCACTGTCCCCTCACAGACATAGCTCGATCTCCCTGCCTCCTGGCTGTGATCTGTCTCCTCTAATCCTGGAGTTAGAGCTTGGTACTGGTAAGATCTAGTTGGAAAACTGGGCCAGGAAATGCGCCCCGCCACCCCCACCCTCGCCGAGGTAAAAATAAATGGATCGAGGTAATAGTCCTTGAGATACAGCCTGTTCAGCCCTTTTCGCTGTATCTCTTCCCTTCTATTTCAGAATACAGTGCAGAGGATGGGCGTTTCCCAAGGCCTGCCTTTCTAAAGTCCCCCATCAGCTGTAAGGAGGGCAGATCCGTCGCCCAGGACCGCGCCCCCGCCCTGTTGGACGGCGTCACTTGCTAAGGTTTTGGCGGTTAAGGAAACGAGAGTAAGTTTCCAAAAAAGGACTTTTCCCTGGAGCGGCTGAGCCGACTGACTCAGCCTCCTGCCCTGCCTGAGGTGGGGGCGCCTGCGTTCCGGGCGCCCGAGGGACGTTTGATTGGACACTACTCCCTGGGAGCCTTCTGGAAGCCGCACTACCTTCTCCAGCCAGCACATCGGGGACCCCGGGTTCGAGACCTGACCTGGGTCTGAAACGAAGGCAGTCTTCCCCGCTTCTAGGTGCCCTTTCGAGAAGCCGGCAGCACTCAAGCCCCGGTTTACCAGGGGTCTCTACACTGGAGGGGCTCCCGTGTCTCTGGTTCTGTTTAGGGGCTTGCATGCCAAACGCGACGCTTTCTTGTACAGGTCTGGTTTTCCGTGCTCCAAGATTAGCTTCACTAGCTCAGAAAAAGGCACGCCAACCTTTGTTTCCAGCTCCTGTTCCGGACTGGGTGTTGCTGTGCGTCCCAGGAAACTGCTGCAGGTCTGCGTGTCACCGGCATTCCTCCCCAGGGCTCCATCGCCTTTCCCAGTGACATCTATGTGGCTAAGCACTATAGCTCCCATTTGTTGACTTCATGAGTTCCGAAAAAAGAATATCCGCCTTATGAATAGAAGCTTCCAATCCTTTCATTTCTGGGTGGACCTTGGTGCTTACTAGCGCCCCCCCTTTCGAGGCGACCTCCGCAAAGAGTTTCAGCCACGCCACCCACCCCGCCCCTGCCCTGCCACCGCCCTGCACCCTCCATTCCCGGAACAGTCCCGTAAGGGGCGAGGGACAAGAGGCACTTTCTGGTGGAACAAAGAACAAATAATAGAATGGATGAACTCAGGATGTGAGAACGAAATATTTTAAGTCATTACTTCACAACCAAAAACAGCTCTTTGAAATCAGTCGACTGTGTTCCAAGGACGTTCTGCCCTTGTGCTGCCTTCTTAGTGGATGAGGTTCCGCTCTTCTCTCTCCGCTTGCTTCTGTCTTTTGTATGTCAAGAAATTGCCTTAAGACACAAGCCCAGCTTGTATATTGAGTCACCTCAAGAACACAGTCACCACCCATTTTCTCTTATTAACGTTATAGAGGCAGGATTTATAACATATAAGAAAATCACGCAGTATTGGGAATCATGGCCCAGCCAAATTGATGCACCGGTTTTGGGGGGCCGGGACATAATTCAACCCATCATAGGGGCTATTATAAATGGTATCATCTTCTTGATCACCTTTCTATAGTTCTCTTTATTGATATATAGAAATCCGACTGGTTTTGGTTTATGTTTATCTTGTATCTTATAACTCTGATGATTCTTTCTATTAGTTCCAAAATAGTTTTCTTGTGGAATCTTTGGGTTTTCTCAGTATAGGACCACATTATCAGAAAACAGGAGAAATTTCTTCTTTACCAGTTTGCCAAGCCAGCCAAGTGCCTGATTTTCTTCCCTTATTTCTCTAGCTAGGAGTTCCAGCACAATGTTAAATAGGAGTGGTGTTAAGGGGCGTCTTTGTCTTTTTCTTGTTCTCAAGGGGAATGTTCTCAGCCTCTCTCCATTAAGAATGATGTTAGCTGTTGGTTTTGTATAACCCCAAACCAAACCCATTGCTGTCAAGCCAATACAGTGACCCTATAGCACAGAGTAGAATTGCCCCACACAATTTCCCAGAAGCACCTGGTAAATTCGAACTGATATCTTTCGGTTAGCAGCCATAGCTCTATGCCACCAGTGTTTCCTAGCTTTGTATAGGTGACCCTTATGATGCTGAAGAATTTTCCTCCTTTATTTATTTAAAGATTCTATCAGGAATAGGAGTTGGACTTTGTCAAATGCTATTTCTGCATCGACTGAGATGATCATGTGATTCTTTTATTTATTTATGTGGTGGATTACATTGATTTTTCTAATGTTGAACTATCCTTGCATACCTAGTATGAATCCCATTTGGTATGGTATATTATTATTATTGATACAATAATGAATTCTATTGCCTACAATTTTGCTGAGAATTTTTGCATCTATGGTTTTCGTGGTGTGTTCTTCTGGTTTTTGGCATCAGTGTTATGCTGGCTTCCTAGAATGAATTTGGAAGTATCCTTTTCTTTCCTAGGTTCTGCAATAGTTCGGGTAGTACTGATGTAAGCTCTTGTCTGAATGTTTGGGAAGATTCTCCAGTGGAGTTATCTTAGCCAGGGCTTTTTTTGTTGTTGAGAATCTTTTTTATTAGCTTTTCAGTCTCTTCTCTTGTTAGGGCTCTGTTAAGATTTTCAACTTCAGTTTGTGTTAGTTTGAGCAGATAGTGTGAATTTGTCCATTTCCCTTAGGTTTTCAAACTTGTTGGAGTGTTGTTTTCCATAGTACTATATAATGATCTGTTTTATTTCAGCTGGGTTTGTTGAGTTCTTTGCATCTTCTCCTGTCTTTTGTCAGTTCTTTCCAAGAACCAATTTTTGGTTTGTTGATTCTTTCTATTGTCTTTGTATTCTACATTTCATTTATTTCTGTGCTGATTTTTATTATTTCCTTTCCTCTAGTGATTGTAAGCATCTTTTTCTGTTCTCTATTTACTTAAGTTAAATAGTTAATGTTTGGATCTTGTCCATTCCTTTCTTTTTGAGGTGTGCATCTAGTGCTATAAATTGACTTCTGAGGAAAGATTTTGCTGTTTCCTAAAGGTTTGGGTGTGATGTGTTTTCATTCTTTTTTTTTAAATTGTGATTGAGTGAAAGTATACAATCCACATTAAATTTACATGCCCGCCTAGCTGCAGCTCCTTCTGCTCTCCTTGCCCAGTGGCAGCACACTCCTCCTTTTCATTCTGTACTTGTGGTATCCTCTAAACAAGCTCCTGTCCCCTCCTCTCCTTTCTAGTAAGAGGCCAGAAGACAGCATCTTACAGATTCATAGAACCGTAAAGCACGCTCACCATATGGTCACATTGTATCTCCGAGTCCAATCCATTCCTGTCCCAAGAGTTCACCTCAGTAATGTTTTCTCACCAGGGGCAGCAGCAAGTCTAGGGCCCATGCTCCCAGGGGAACTACCAGGCTACCAGACCATCAATTGTAGTCTTTTAGTGGCATTCTCCTTATCTCATGTTGCCACTGGGACTCAACATTGTCTGCCCCACCACAGCTGTTTTTGGTGGTGGCTGGGTACCATCCGGTCCTTCTGGTCACATACTGATACAGTCACCCATTTATATGGGTCTTTCTGTCTTCTGGGCTCTCTTTTCCTTGTGTCTTTGTTGTCCTTGGTGATCTTCTGTTTTGGCCAAGGTGGGACAATTTGGCGTACCTCAGATGGCCAACTTGCTAGCTTTTAAGACCCCAGATGCCACTCACCAATAAGTGGTGCAGAAGAGTCTCTTAGAAATAGGCTAGTTATGCCAGTTGGCCGCAATGTCCCCTGAGAACATGGTCCCCAGACTCCTGCCCCTGCTACTCTACCTTTGCAATACTAGGTTAAGGTTAGAAGAGTTCTCAGTTTATGTTGAAGTCCAGTTAAGCTGATCTTCTTTCTACTGTGTGGTGTCACTGCTTTCACCCAACCAAAATTCTATCAACTATCTATCTGTGACCAGCCCTTTCCCTCCCTCCCTTCCTTTGCAGCCATCAAAGAATCTTTTCTTCTGTACATAAGTCTATTTTTTAAGTCTTTAGAGGAGGGGTCTCATACAAAATTTGTCCTTGTGCTGCTGACTGGTTTCACTCAGCATAATACCTTCTAATTGAAACCAGGTTATGAGATGCTTACAAAACCATCTTTATTCTGTATCATTGCCTAGTGCTCCATTGAGTATATGTACATAGTTTGTTTATTCATTCATCTGTTGTTGGACATTTGGGTTGATTCTATGTTTTTGCTGTTGTGGACAGTGCTACAATAAACATTCGTGTGCCTGTATCTGTTCGTGTGACTGCCTTTGATTCTGTATGATATATTCTGAGAACTGGGATTACTGGATCAAATGGTATATTTATTTCCATTTTTTTAAGGAAGTGCCAGGTTGCTTTCCAAAGAAGTTGTACCATTTTGCATTCCCACTAGCAATGTAGAAAAGTTCCAATCTCTCCACAGCCTTTCCAGCATTTGTTGCTTTGTGTTTTTTGCATCATGGCCAACCTTTCTGAGGTGAGATGGTATTTCATTGTAGTTTTGATTTGGATTTCTTTAATAGCTAATGATCATAAGCATTTCCTCCTTTGTCTTTTGGCTGCCTGGGTGTCCTCTGAAGTGAAGTGTCTGTCCATCTCCTGTGCCCATCACTTAATTGGATTATTTACTTTTTTCTTGTTGATATTTTGCAGTACCTTGTAGATTATGGAGATCAGACACCAGTCTGACATCTAGTTGCTGAATATATTCTCCCATTCTGTAGGTGGTCTTTTAATTCTTTTGATAAAGTCCTTGGATGAGCAAAAGCATTTGATTCTTGAATAGGAGAGGTGAGAGTGGGCATCCTTGTCTAGTTCCTGTTCTCAAGGGAAACTGTTTCAGTCTCTCTCCATTCAGGATGATGTAGGCAATTGGCTTTGTATAAATGGCCCTTATTGCATTGAGGAATTGGCCATCTATTCCTATTTTGCTGAGAGTTTTTAGCACGAATGGGTGTAGGACTTTATCAAATGCCTTTTCTGCATCAATAGACAAGATCAGGTGATTCTTGTCTTTTGTGATATTTATGTGGGTGATCACATTAATTGTTTTTCTGATGTTGAACCAGCTTGCATCCCTGGTATGAATCCAACTTAGTCAAGATGGATTACCTTTTGGATATGTTGTTGTATTCTATTGACAAGAATTTTGTTGAAGATTTTTGCAATTAGATTCATGCGTAATATCGGTCTGTAGTTCTTCTTTTTGGTTGGGTCTTTCCCTGGCTTTGGTATCAGGGTTATGCTGGCTTCATAGAATGAATTCAGGAGTATTCCTTCCCTTTCTACACTGTGAAATAGTCTCAGTAGTATTGAAGATAACTCTTCTTTAAAAGCTTGGTAGAATTCTACAGTGAAGCCATCTGGGCCTGGGCTTTTTTTGGTTGGCAGTTTTTTTAATGACTTTTTCAATCTCTTCCTTTGTGATGGGTTTATTAAGTTGTTCTGCATCACCTTGTGATAATTTGGGTAGGTGATACGAATGAAAGAATTTGTCCACTTCCTCTAGGTTTTTGAATTTGTTAGAATAAAGTCTTTCATAGTATTCAGCTATGATATTTTTTATTTCTGCTGGATCTGTTGTGACAACTCCCCTCTCATTTCTTGTTTGGGTAATTTGTTTCCTTTTCTGTTTTTCTTTAGTAAGTTTAGCCAGTGGTTTGTCAATTTTCTTGACCATTTCAAAAAACCGGCTTTTGGTCTTTTCAATTTTTTCAATTGTTCTTCTATCCTCTAATTCATTTAGTTCTGCTCTGATATTTATGATCTGTTTTCTTCTGGTGCCTAAGGGGTTCCTCTGGTATTCTCTCTCTACTTGTTCAAGCTGTAAGGTCAGTTCTTTGATTTGGTGTCTTTCTTCCTTCCAGATGTGTGCATTTATGGAGATAAACAGACCTCTGAGCACTGCTTTGGCTGTATCCCATAGGTTCTGGTAGGAGGTGTTTTCATTCTTATTGGAATCTATAAATTTCTTTACTTCATCTTTGATTTCTTCTATAAATCATGGTTTTTTGAGCAAGGTGTTGTTCAGTTTCAATCACTTCCACTTTCTATCTACATTTTTTCTGCTATTGATTTCAGCTTTTATGGCTTTATGATCTGAGAAGACACTTTGCATTAACTCAATGGTGTGGATTTTGTTGAGAATTGGAAAGCATTTGATTCTTACTAGTTCCCATTTGTCTATTTTCTCTTCTCTTGATTGTGCTTTGTTTGTCAGATTTTAAAGTCTGTCTAAGTTCTGTATTAAAACTTCTATTGCTGACCCAATTTTTTTTTGCATGATCTTTATCATTTTAGGTGTATACAAGTATTTGTCTGAGACCTCCTTTTCATTTTTTTTTTCTTGAGTATATACCTAGGAGTAGAATTGTTGGAATATACTAAACATAGTAATTCTATATTTAACCTTTCAGAAACCACTAAAATGTTTTCCACAGCAGCTGCACCATTTTACAATTCTACCAGCAGCACACAAGGGTTCCAATTCCTGCACATCCTTGACAACATTTATTTTCCGTTTTTTGTGATACTCGTCTAAGTAGGTGTGATGTGGCAGCTTGTGCTTGTGATTTTCACAAAGTAACTACTTATAATTTTTGAGTATTCTGCTCCCCTTTATGTCACCTGGGTAGAAGAGTCATCTGCTTCACTTTGTCTCAGGTTGCTTTCAGTCAAACTGGGCCACACTGTTGACATCCTAGGGCCTTATCACAAACTGAATTAATTTCCTTGCATAGAATTCTCCACCTCAGCACCTTATAAACACAAATGAAAAAGAAAGGCCAACCACATTGCCCCTAGTTATGATTTTTCTTTTAGGTCTCCTCACTCCAAATTTGTGGGGTCAGTAAATAAAACAATGGTCAAAGACAAGGTTGGGCATCCACAGCTGTTTGGGCGTCACCCACCTGGTATGTCATTCCTCAACCTGTTGCTGCCTGCCAGGCCAGACCTATGGCAGATGGTCACATAAAAATAGTCTGTAGGCCTTAAGATTCCAGTTTCCCAGCTGTTTTACTGAGTGAAAGTAGATGAAAGTTCAGTGGATGACGTGTCTGCAGTAGAGTCCTGAGGGAACTCTTGTCAGGGATGGAGGGCACTGTCAGTCGTTCAGTGTTTGTGCAGCTGGGAGAGTATGGGTTTTTGTCCCTAGGAGGTGCAGAGAGAAGGTGCCACAAGAAGAAACCTCATTACACAGACAGAGTGCTGTGACCTCCAGCCTTCCTTGGGCATTTTCTCCTCTCTGGAGGGAGCAACAACAAAATGGTTCTCCCTGACTAATCTATTTCTAGAATCAATTCTATTGCAGCAGAAACCATTCTGTTGGCATGTGCCAGTTATAAATACATCTGTAGATCTCAAGGACCTAGTTTTGGTAAAGCAGCTAGAATCTAAATATGTCACTTGGAACAGGTTATTTAGCCACTCTCGACTATAAAAATAGGAGTACTATCTGCCTCAGAAATGATGGTAATTAAGTGAGATGACATAGGTGGAAGCCCTCAGCTTAATTCCTGGAGACTTGTAGGTGTTCGGTACCATATCATTCTATTTCTCTGCTGTTTGAACAAGTGAGCTGTTGTTCACAAATACAACTTACTGGGAAATTAGGGATGAGCATTGTTGGGGTGGGTGGGGAAAGTGGTTTTCTGGATCCCTGTGCCAGCTGAGAGCTGAGGGAGTGTCTTTTAGAATTCCTGAGGAGAACAGCTGAGACAGTTGAGAGAGGGTATGGCAGTTACTTAAACTGAGTTAAATTCTCCAAATAGCCACAGTCTGCTGGACAGGGGAAATAACAAGAATTCTGGCATTGCTTTTGTTGAGTTGTGCAGAGTTTGCAAAGCGTCTTTAGAGTCATGATCCCAGGAGCTCTCCCAGCAGGTCCCTAGAGGCTCAGAGGGGCTAAGTCATACAGCTAATACAAGGGACAGGCAGAAACAGGACCACATCTTACCTCTTCACCACCACCATTACCAGCAGCCACTCTTTCTCGCCCTAAAGGAGCATTCAGAAACAAGACTGCACTAGATTCAAAGTTCAGTTCCTAACCAGTGTGTGAGGGTGAGAGCAAGAGTGGACCTCACTCATAGCTGGTTAATCACATCGGGTGTTGGATTGTTCTGACTCCATTTCTAAAAGCTGAATTAATATTTAATTCTGAGAAAATCTTGGTAGAAACCTCTATGTTTATGTCAGTGCTACTAAATTTTTATTTCCCATCATAGTATTCTGGGTCATCATTTCAGGAAAGGAAAATCTGTGCAAGTCTTCAGCCGTTCTATTTTCCTCATTCACAATCAGTTACTCAGTGCGTTTTCTCATGAATATGCTGAGTGCCATAGAGAACACAAAGGGTCCAGCTGGCACAGTGGTTAAGTGCTCACTTGGTGATCTTGGAGATTTGAACCCACCCATCCCCTGCAGGAGAAAGATGTGGCAGTCCACTTGCATAAAGATTATAGCCTTGGAAACCCTATGGGGACAGTTCTACTCTGTCCTACAGGGTCATTATGAGTTGGAATCAACTCAATGGCAGTGGTTGGAGTGCCTAAGGGAAATCTACTCTTTAACTTTAAGGAATTTATACTCTAGTGAGGAAGTAAGATTTAAGCATGAGATAGATGGGTAACTTGATCCTATCCCATACTTCAGTGAGTGCCTGATTCTGTGGTTAGCAGAGACACAGAAGAAGAAGGGGGGCCTGCGTCTGGCAGACCTGGATAGTAATCACAGAACTGAACGCTTATTTTGTTGTTTGTTATGTCAATGAAGTAAATATGCATTTGATTTTAAATATAAGATAATTGAGTATAAAAATATTTATCAATAAGTATCTATCAATAAAACACATACCACCAACCTTCCAATCAATAATCACTCTGATCAATTTATATTTTACTTTACGCAAACTTTATTTTTTATAGCCCAAGGGCTGTAACAAAGTGTAATCATTTTCTTCTGCTGTGGGAAAGCACCAGGACTGAAAGGAACATGTGTGAACCGAACATGGGGCATGCCAGTGTGTGCCAGTCATCAAAAGAAAACACATTTTTTGAAAAACAATCCTATAAGGCTGGAATTACTTCTCCCGTCATACCCCTACTTGGTCATATCCAAGCATTTCATGATGCTGTATGTCTTAGCCACCTATATTTCTTAGCATGATAGTTATGTGCTCTAGTGTTTCCCAAGGGGATGGGGATGGGGTCAGAGCGATGCAGAAGTTGCTGTCAGGAACTGTACTTTTAAGAAAGTGGATAAAGGGGCACAGGAGTCCCAGGTGGTAAAAATATTTACTTGCTCAGCTGTTAATCAAAAAGTTGTCAGTTCTAGCTCACCCAGAGTTAACTGGCAATCTAATTCCAGAAGATCACAGCCTTTGAAAACCCTAACGGAGCAGGACAGTTCTACTGTAACACACATGGGTCACCTTGAGTCAGAGTTCTCCAGGAGTTATGAGGGTAAGGTTCTCTGTCCCCTGGGGGCTTGTGGCCTTCCTTTGTGCTTTAATAAAAACCTTGGTCTTCTGGCACCATCCTCTCCTCCTTTCAGGGCAGAGGCAACACCTCTGACCACACAAGCTGAGGATGGCATATGCACCCGACCTATACAACCTTGATTCTCTATGTGAGGAATACACTTCCCACACCAGAGATCAGTGGGAGACATGAGGCCCCAGGGTCATATTCCGCACTGGACAGTACTCAGCACAGGTTGTCCTGAGCACTTGCCTGCATGACACAGTGCTGGTTCTGGAATAAAGATTGATTGACAGGTATCTAAATCTTTCTGAAGAGTCATAGCACGTGAATGTGAAGCATCATTCTGAGGAACTTATCCTCAATTCTAAATTGAAAAAATATTTCATGCACCAAGATGTTTGTTACCGTGTTGTTGATAACAATGAAAAATTAGAAACACCCAAATGTCAAATGAAGGGAATAATTCAAATACACTATGAAATGTTTTGCAGCCCTTAAAAACCAGTTCTCATGAAGTAACCTCCATGCTAACAAGAGGGAGGTAGGCTGCAAAGTTCATTTTTTAAAGCCTGTATAAAACCCATTATGTTTCTTAAAGAATAGTTGCAGAATAGAAGACTGACAAGAAACATACTAAAACTAGTAGTTTTGAAACTGATAGTGTTTGTGGGGTTGGATTTTTGTCTTCTGTTTTTCAGCCTTTCTCAATTTTTATGAAGCTCATCTATTACTTTTTCTTACTGTACTTTAGATGAAGATTTACAAAACAAAGTAGTTTCTTGTTAAACAGCGAATACACACATTGTTTTATAACATTGGTTAACAACCCCATAACAGGTCAACACTATCCCTTCTCAACACTGGATTTCCTAGTACCAGCTTTCCTGGCCTTTTCCTGCCTTCTGGTCCTTGCCCTGGGCTGATGGGCCCCTTAAGTCTTTTTCTGTTTTACGTGTCTGTCTGGTCTTTTGCAGAAAGGTAAACCTCGAAGTGACTTCATTACTGAGCTGAATGAGAGTCCAGGGGCCATGCTCTCAGGATTTCTCCAGTTTCTGTCAGGCCAGCAAACCTGGTCTTCTGTTTCAGAAGCTTATCTATTACTTCTCAATGGGAAAGTAATACAAAGTTTATCTTAAAAATAAACTGCCCAAGTCTAGTCCTGAGTGTTGCCCTGCTTCAGCTGACTTAGGGTGAAGTCATCTCTCCCTGTTCTCTATCCCTCACCATAAACCACTGTTCTCACTGGGTCTGGGTGTCCCTCCCACCCCCCAGCTAGCTTCCTTCCCTTCCCTGTGCCCCAGTACATCCTCTTCAACTGATGTCAGCTGCTCCCAGCTCTCCAAACCCCTTTCATCATCCATGTGAAGATACAGGAGCCAACAAGAGGGTGAGTACGGACAAAGGGTCCCATTGCGCAGTGTGTGGCAGGAGGAAGGACCCCACGGAATCCCAGAACATTTGCACTCCATGGTCCTTAAATGTGGTCTAAGTCAGCCCCTCATTCTGCAGGGGATGTAACTGAGGTTCAGAATGGTCCAACGGTTTCTAGGGCTTATCAGGGGCTAGAACCCAGGGTTTATCTTCTCGCTCTGCACCCCTCCCTGAGAAACTGCCTGATGACTACTACACTGAGTGTAGTGTCAAGAAAATTGTCAAGGTGGGAGCTGATTCCACAGCTTTGGGAAAATCATAAACCAAAAGTTAGATTATTTTGTGTAAAAATGATTTGATCACAGCTGTTTATGAGGAATGCTAATCCTTTATGCTTACTTATGCATACAACACAGTAACAACTTAACCTCTCATCAGACAGATGTTAGATCATATTTTTTACAAGTATTAAAATATCTCTCCATGTATACTTCATAGGTATATGCTCACTGCTTTCTTAGAAGTGGGTGGAAGAGGGCCACCCGTTGTGGCATCTAATAGGTCACAGGGCATTGTACCAAATGTTTTTTGTCTAAGTGAAGACAGCTCTTGATGAGTCTTAGGGAGGGAATAAGAAAACTGATCTTATCCAAACCTAGAACTTCCAGGATGAAGTTAAATCTAGACTCATTTCCTACGTAAAACAAAACAGCCTGCGACTCCGCAGGAGACTTTATGTAGCACTCTAGGAAGTTAGGAATTCCATGAAAACAAAAATATTTTCTAATCTGGTATCTAAATCTGTCTAGACTGTTGCTTATAAAATGACAACTTTATTTTTGTTTCCAACCCTACACAAAAGTGACATAAGGAGCAATGTGGGCAGGCTGACAGCTGCCGCAGTCTAAATAAACTCCAAAAGTGACAGGGCATGTCAGAGTCCTAGAACTCAGGGAACTCAGACCTCTCTGCCCTCTTTATACTTAAATCATAATCAAAGAGGCTGTGTTTAAAGACTTCCAAAGGAAGGGAATGGCACACCACAAACAATAGCTTTCTCTGAATGTCCTGCGGCCTCGGCACACTCTCCTTTCTCTGTGTTCATGAAAGGACAAGAGCTACCCTGTTTTCAGTGGCAGCTTTTTATTGCAGAACCTGGAGGCTGATGTTAGGCTGTCTCCCTGCCCTCCACTCCTTAGGCTGAATCACTTATCCTCTTCTCAGGTTTTTTTTGGTTTTTTGTTTTTAAATGTTTTTAAATGTTTTTGTTTTTAAATGTTTTACTGTGTTTTAGGTGAACGTTTACACAGCAAATTAGGTTCCCAGTTTTTACAATGTATCAGCTTTCTCATTATTTCCTTTCTGTTTGTTCTGTTTCTATTGATCTAGCTGCCCTTCCCCCCTTTGCCTTCTCGTCTTCGCTTTGCGTAAATGTTCACCATCTGGTTTCATATAGTTGATTGTTTAAGAGACACGTTACTCAAGGTTATTCATTTATTTTATAGGACAATCTATTAACTGGCTGAAAGGTGAACTTCACGAGCGACTTCAGTGGCAAATTCAAAGGGTATCTTAGGACAATAGTCTCAAGGGTTCCTAGTATCTCTGTTAGTCCCGTAGATCTGGCTTTTTTAGGAATTTGAATTTTGTTCTACGTTTCTCTTACATTCTATCTGGAACCTTCTATTGTGAGCTGGTCAGAACAGTTGTTAGTGGTAGCTGGGCACCGTTCAGTTTTTCTGGTTTCAGATTAGAAGAGGCCTGTGGAATGGTTTCTTCTTTGAGTCTTTGACTCCACTCTTTTTCTTTGCTCCAACCGACTCGACAGCACTTGGCTTGGCTAAATAAGACTAGCAGTTGCATCTTAGGAACTGCTCACAAGCTTTTAAGACCCCAGACACTATTCACTAAAGTAGGATATAGAAGATTATCTTTATGACCTATATTTTGTCAATCAACTAAATTATCCCATAAGACTATAGTCTTAATCCTTTTAAGTTAGTAAATCAATCCCTGGAATTGTTTGGATACCTCTAGGGACTCTCTGTGCATTATTGTATGTATGAATACATATGTAAAACATACAAAAATGTGCATCCATACGCCTACAGAGACACCTATATATGCACATGCATTGACTTGTATGTTTTCCTATACATATACAGGCATGTACATCTACCTATGTAACCACACACGTATTTTCTGGTTGTTATTACAGTTATCGCAAAATCATATATGTTATATCATTGGCTGATGTTGTCCCTATTCCTTCTTAGTGTCTTCATTTACCATGGTCAAGTTTGACAGATTTTACTCGTATTTGATATTGCCTTTTCCATCACCCAAAATAGCAAGTGTTAATGCTTTGGGGGGGAGGGGACTCCAAAACAGCAGAATAGTCAGAGCTTCCTGTGATCCCTTTTACAACAAAGACTAGATAAAACAGACAGATTGATTACATACAAGATTCTAAAAACTCTGAACATCAAGGGTAAAGGTGAGAAGTAGGACTTAGCATCAGTAAAGGGAGAGAAATTTCAGCAGCAATGAGTGGCCAGACCTGACTCAGTGGGAACTGGCACCCCGCAGGCTAGATTCACTGATGCCAGTGCAGTGAGATGAACAGTGGCACTGGAACACACTGGGAGAAACCTTGTGGCAGAGAGTTCATTCACGCTTCAAGAATCAGTGAAAAGTGGTACCAGATCGTCAAAAGTTAATTTCTGTCGAATCTACTGCTACACACAGATCAAAAACTTTACTTTGAGATAAATTTCTCTCCCTTTTACCTGCCCCCTCCCAATCTCTGCACTGAGTGCAAGCAAGTTCCAGAAACTGATGCATCCCCAGGGCCAGAAGTAGGACCCCTTATATACCATATACCCTGAGCCATTTTCCCAGCCTTGCAGAGAGAACAAGTTAACAAACATAGAAAAAAATAACCTACTGGCTCACCTAAGCCGTGAACTCAGGACAGAAACAGTTTCTTTGCCTAGACACAGACATAAGGGGTTTACAGACTTTGAATGCCTTTCATCCCTGTGTAACCCTGTGTGGGCACACTACAAGTGCATAGGCCTTCAATTAGTGCAGTACAATAGGATATATACCTGAACCCTAATTAGCTTATCAGGTAGAAAAACAGGATTCTGATGTTGGAAACCAAGTTGCTTGTTAAGCAGTGTCTTCAGCTACCCACAGCAGGGGCTTGAGGACTGGTGGTTCTACTCATACCACCTAACCACTCATGAGAGGGGATCAAGAATAAATGGTATGTCCCAATCTTTATAGCTAACAGTATTGAACGTTCATAGTTCAGCTGCAAAACCTACCCACTCATGCATTTTGAAAACAGGGACATATTTTCCTCACCGACACTCAGGGGTGGCCATCAGCCCCCTGACTTGCTCTGTGTGTGCAACCAGATACCTGTACCCACACAAATCACTCCTGTCCACCTGGCTCTATAGGTGAGACCCAGAGCCACAAACTTGGTGACCTGGATAGCTGAGCTGAATCCATGCAAAAAAAGTAAACAGGCTCCTGGACTCCCATACTGAGTGACAGCTCTAACCACAGGGTAACAAGGCATTAGAGCTTCAAAGCACCAATAATCAAACTAGCTCACAGGACCAGCCTGTTTGGGCATTTCAAAACAAAATAAAACAAGAAGCTAGGACACAGTAAACAAACATGAAATAAATACATATAATAACTTCTCATCATCATCATCATTCATCAAATCACATAAAGAGGCAGAACACAATGGCTTCAGAAAACTCCCAAAATAAAGAACCAAGAAATCTTTCAGATGAAAAGAACTTTCAAGAATTACAAGACATAGAATACAAAACAGTAAAATACAGAACTTTTTAAGAGTTCAAGAAGGAGATCACAAAAATACAGAATAAGATAAGAAAGACACAGATACCATAAGTGAGGAACTTAAGAAGGTTAAAGTAGAGCAGAATGACAAATTGAAGAGGCTGCAAGAAAACATACTGGGACAGGAAGTAGAAATTCATAAGACTCATAATAAAACTTAAGAGTTAGACAACTCAGTAAAAAAAGTCAAAGGAGCAGAACTGAGGCAATAGAAGACAGAATTACTGAGAATAAATATAAAGCACTTGGGGGGGCGGAGTCAAGATGGCAGACTAAGCACACGTCTCCTTGTATCCCTCTGGAAACCAAGACCTGAATTGATAATGAAACGGAGCCTTCTGGTCACCTAATCAGCCCAGGACACGGCACAGGGCTGTTACTTTGGACTTCATACCACTGAACGAAAAACCTCCTCTCTTTCACTGACTCCCGCTCCTGGCTAGCCCTGGCTCTCATGGACTGAAGGTAAACGCACCATTTTGACTTTTTTTTTTCCTCTGTCTTGGCCGGCAGGCAGAGTAGGGTCTTGCTTAGCGGCTAGACTCAGACACGCTGCTGGGGGGACAGGCAGGCGAAATTCGCATATTTTGAGAGCCAGGCTTGGACTCTGTTAATATAGCCACTTCGAGCCTTTCATTTTACATCTGCCTCGGCGGTGTTTGTACGGAGTTTCGCAGCCAGTGTGCGGGATGCCATATTGGATACAGAGATTCTAGCAGGACCTCAGTCTTAGCCTGGGAGCCAGCGCCTGCAAACAGGACAGCGCTTCTCCGACAGGAAAGCAGTAATTTACCCAGTGCCACCTGCTTTGGGGGCCCTGCAACAGAAGCAGAGGAATCACTACCTCTCGGCACCTTTAGCCCCTCTATCTGCTGCCTGTGTGGAGGACGCCATCTTGAATACGGTGGCCACAGCTGGACCTAATTCTTAGCTTGGGAGCCAGAGCCTCCCCACAGGAGAGTACTTTTCTATCAGAAAAGCAGTACTCTACGCAGTGTCGTTGGCCCTGTGAGCAGAGGCCAACAGGGCAGCAGCATTGCTGTATTCTGAACTAGTTTGTATCGTCTGGGGTTGGATATAGTGGCACTTACTTTGCCAGTTGAGAAGTGGGACTTCTACATCTGAAAACCTAACTGACTTGTGAAGTGGTCAGATATCTTTTGCTTTACATTTTAAGACAGCCTAGAGAAACATCTGCAGTCCATCCTCACGGTACCTCTTCCAGCTCTACATACTCACATGGATCCCAAAAAGCAACAGACACTTGTGGCATACAAGAAATCAGCCATGGCTTCAGAAGGCTCCCAAGCAAAGCAAACAAGGAGTTTTTCAGATGAAGAAACTTTTATGAAAGCATCAGAAAGTGAATACAAAATGATTATATACATAGCCCTTCTAGACCTTATACAAAATGCAGGAGAACAAAATGAAAACTTAAGCAAGATGTTTGATCTGATGGAACACCAGTACTCTGAAATCCAACAGATCAAGAACAAAATCAAAGACATAGAAACTTCAATGCAAAGCCAAGAAAACAGAATGGAACAAATAGAAAAAAGAATTTCTGACTTGGAAGACAGAACTACTGAGGCCAGCATCTATGAGTAGAAATCAGAAAAAAGAAACAAGAAAAATGAAGAAACATTAAGAAACACGTGGGACTCTATTAAGAGGAACAACCTTTGATTAATTGGAGTCCCTGAACAGGGTAAGACATCTGAGAACACAAAGAGTATCGTTGCTGAGCTGCTGACAGAAAACATCCCAGAAATCATGAAGGAAGAGAATATAGACATCTCAGATGCATATCATATGCCACCCAATATAGATCTCAAAAGAAATACTCCAAGACATATTATAATCAAGCTCAACAAAATGAAACATAAGCAGCAACTCCTAAAGACAGTAAGACTCAAAGCAAAGCTAACATTCAAAGGGAAACCCTGTAGGCTCTCTTCAGATTTCTCAGCAGAAACCATGCTGGCACGGAGACAGTGGCATGACACATTCAAAGCCTTGAAGGACATTAAAATTGATTTTGTCTGAGATTAGAATTGCCACCCCTGCTCTTCTTTGTTCATTCTTAGCTTGATATATATTCTTACAACCTTTAATTTTCAGTTTGTTCCTATCTTTAGGTCTCAAGTGAGTTTCCTGCAGACAACATATGGATGGGTCATGTCTTTTAACCCAAGATGTCACTTGGTGTCTCTTTACTGGAGCATTCAGACCATTCACATTCATTATTGATAGATAATTACAGAAGAACTTCCGACCAAGAATTATATATCCTGCAAAACTGTCTTTCAAATACGAAAATGAAATTAAGACATTCCCAGATAAACAGAAACTCAGAGACCTTGTAAAAACCAAACCAAAACGACAAGAAATATTGAAAGAAGTTCTTGGCTCTGGCTTAGAAGAACAAAACCACTAACTTTATATTTTAGAACGACATACTATTCAAAACTCTACTCAGTTAGGGAAGGATTCAAAACCAATCACAGCTGTGATAAGGAAAGAAGCAATCCAGTGATCATCATGAAAACTATGGTGTCATCATATTAAAAAGAGGGATGTACTACAGTTGTTATAGTCCTTCCAGATGGAGAGGAAGATGACAAGACTGGTAGTAATTAAAATTGGGTTTATATATAGTTTATTAAGGGGAATCGTAGGGGCAGCTGTAAAACACAACAAAGATGTATCATACCATTTCATGAAATGTAACACAGGAGTCTCAACAACCACAAAACCAGCTCTGAAAAAGGTGAAAAACCAACTCACAAAAAAGAATGTCCCAGAACAGACTAATAAGAACAACAGGAACAACAGAGAAAACATCAGCATAAAAATAAACACATCACAATGGCAGCACTGAACACATATTTATCAATAATTACATTGAATGTGAATGGACTGAATGCTCCAGTAAAGAGACACCAAGTGACATCTTGGGTTAAAAGACATGACCCATCCATATGTTGTCTACAGGAAACTCACTTGAGACCTAAAGATAGGAACAAACTGAAAATTCAATGTTGGAAGAAAATATATCAAGCTAAGAATGAACAAAGAAGAGCAGGGGTGGCAATTCTAATCTCAGACAAAATCAATTTTAATGTCAAATCCACCATCGTGGACAAAGATGGACACTATTTATTGCTGAAAGGTTCAGTACACAAACAAGACTTAGCTATACTAAATGTTTATGCACCTAATATCAGAGCACCTAAATACGTTGAAGAAACACTGACTACACTCTAAAGAGAGTTAGATGACTCCACCATAATAGTGGAGACTGCAACACTCCACTCTCAATACTAGACAGATCATCTAGAAAAAAGCTCAGTAAAGATACAGAAGACCTCACTGCCACAATTAACCGACTAAACCTCATTGATATATACAGAACTTTCCACCCATCAGCAGACAACTACACCTTCTTCTCCAGTGCACATGGAACATTCTCCAGAATTGACCATGTGATAGGCCATAATGCAATGCTCAACAAAATCCACACCATTGAATTACTGCAAAGCATCTTCTCAGATCATAAAGCCATCAAAGTTGAAATCAATAGCAGAAAAAACATAGAAAGTGGAACTCTTGGAAACTGAACAACATCTTGCTCAAAAAAACATGGGTCATAGAGGAAATCAAGGATGAAATAAAGAAATTCATGGATTCCAATGAGAACGAAAACACTTCCTACCAGAACCTGTGGGATACAGCCAAAGCAATGCTCAGAGGTCTGTTTATCTCCATAAATGCACACATCTGGAAGGAAGAAAGAAACCAAATCAAGGAACTAACCTGACAGCTTGAACAAGTAGAAGGAGAACAACAGAGGAACCCCTCAGTCACCACAAGAAATGAGATCATAAAGATTAGAGCAGAGCTAAATGAATTAGAGAATAGAAAACCAACTGAAAAAATTGAAAAGACCAAAAGCTGTTTTTTTGAAAAGATCAACAAAACTGACGAACCACTGGCTAAACTTACTAAAGAAAAGCAGGAAAGGAAACAAATAACCCAAATTAGAAATGAGAGGGGGATTGTCACCACAAATGCAACAGAAATCAAAAATATCGTAACAGAATACTATGAAAGACTGTACTCTAACAAGTTTGAAAACCTAGGGAAATGGACCAATTCCTTGACTCATACCACCTACCCAAATTATCACAAGGTGAAGCAGAACAACTTAATAAATCCATCACAAAGGAAGAGATTGAAAAAGTCATCAAAACGCTGCCAACCAAAAAAAGTCCGGGTCCAGATGACTTCACTGCAGAATTCTACCAAGCATTCAGAGTAGAGTTATCTCCAGTACTACTGAGACTATTTCACAGTATAGAAAGGGATGGAGTACTCCCAAACTCATTCTGTGAAGCCAGCATAACCCTGATACCAAAGCCAGGGAAAGATCCAACCAAAAGAGGGGAACTACAGACCGATATCACTCATGAATCTAGATGCAAAAATCTTCAACAAAATTCTTGCCAATAGAATACAACAACATATCAAGAAAATAATCCATCCTGACCAAGTGGGATTCATGCCAGGCATGCAAGGCTGGTTCAACATCAGAAAAACAATTAATGTGATCCACCACATAAATAACACAAAAGACAAGGATCAGCTGATTTTGTCCATTGATGCAGAAAAGGCATTTGATAAAGTCCAACACCCATTTGTGCTTGAAACTCTGAGCAAAATAAGAATAGATGGCCAGTTTCTCAATGCAATAAGGGCCATTTTTACCAAGCCAACTGCCTACATCATCCTGAATGGAGAGAGACTCAAACACTCTCCCTTGAAAACAGGAACTAGACAAAGATGCCCACTCTCACCTCTCCTATTCAACATTGTACTAGAACTTCTAGCCAGAGCAATTAGACAAGACCGTGAAATGAAAGGCATCTGCATCAGCAAGCAAGAAGTCAAAATCTCCCTATTGGCAGATGATATGACTGTATATGGAGAGAATCTTAAAGAATCCATAAGTAATATGCTCAAACTGATAGGGTTCAGCAAAGTCTCAGGATGTAAGATAAACAAAAAAAACACACGTGGACATGGTCATAAGTAAATCAGTAGGATTCCTTTATACCACAATGCGATTATTAAGGAAAAAATCATCAAATCAATACCATTTACTATAGCCCCTGAGAAGATAAAGTATCTAGGAATAAATCTAACCAGAGAAATAACAGACCTTTACAAAGAGAACAACAAGTCATTTCCACAAGAAACTAAGAGAGACTTATATAAATGGAGAAACCTACATTGCTCATGGATAGGAAGACTTAACAGAGTGAAAACTTCTATTGTGCCTAAAGCGGTCTACTTATATAATGCAATCCCAATACAAATTCCAGTGACTTTTTTAACAAGATAGAGAAACAAATAGCCAACTTTGTTTGGAATGGGAAGAAGCCCCGCATAAGTAAAGCACTACTGAAGATGCAGAACACACTGGGAGGCCTCTCACTACCCAACTTTACAACTTATTACACTGCCACTGTAGTCAAAACAGCCTGGTACTGGTACAAAAAGAGACAGATACATCAATGGAACAGAATCAAGACCCTAGAGATGACACCATCTTCCTATCAACAGCTAATTTACTACAAAGGTCCTAAGACATTAAGCTGTGGAAAAAACAATCTTTTCAACAAATGGTGCTGGTAAAATTGGATGTCCATCTGCAAAAGAATTGAAACAAGACTCATATCTTACACTTTATACCAAAACCAACTCAAACTGGATAAAGACCTAAATATCAAATCTAAAACAATAAAGCCTATTGAAGAAAAAGTAGGAACAACAATGGAAGTTTTAATACACAACTTAGACTTCAAAATCTGTCAAACCACAAACAACAGAACAGAAAATAGATAAATGGGAACTATTAAAAATCAAACACTTTTACTCATCCAAAGACTTTATTAATAGAATAAAAAGACCACCTACAGAATGGGAAAAAATATTTAGCAGCTATATGTCGGACTGACGCCTGATCTCTGTAATCTATAAGGTACTATGAAATATGAATAACAAAAAGATAAATCATTCAATTAAGAGACAGGCAAAGGAGAGGGACAGACACATCACTGAAGAGGAGATCCAGACAGCCAAAAAAACACACGCGGACATGGTCACAATCATTAGCTGTTGAAGAAATTCAAATCAAAATGACGAAGAGATACCATCTCATCCCAACAAGGTTGGCCATGATTCAAAAAACACAAAGCAACAAATGCCAGAGAGGCTGCGGAGAAATTGGAACTCTCCTATACTGTTGGTGGGATTGCAAAATGGTGCAACCTCTTTGGAAAGCAGTCTGGCACTCCTTTAAAAAGCTGGATCTAGACATACCATTTGATCCAGTCATTCCACTGCTTGGAATATATCCTACAGAATCAAGGACATTCACAACAACTAATATATGGACACAAATGTTCATCACAGCACAGTCCACAACAGCAAAAAGATGGAATCAACCCAGATGCCCAACAGCAGAGGAAAGGATAGGTAAACTATGGTATACACACTCAATGGAATACTATACGATGATAAAGAACAACGATGAGTGCATGAAACATCTCATAACCTGGCTTCAACTGGAGAACATTATGCTGAGTGAAAGTAGTCAGTTACAAAAGGACAAATATTGTATGAGACTCCTACTATACTGTAAGAACTTAAAAACAGACTCATGCATAGAATAAGAGACTCTGTGATGGTTGCAAGAGTGGGAAGGGAGGGAGAGTGGGGAGAGGGTTTAGATTAGACAGTTAATAGAAATTTGAGTGAAATCGGTGACAGCATACTTTAGAAAGTATATCAATATTAACTGGGCTTCAATACAATTTAAATGTTCCTCCTATCTTAACCCAATATTACAAAGACAGAGTAGCTGGGGCAGGGGGCCACGGACCACACCTTGAGTATATTTCTGTTGTTATTGATTTTCTAATTGAACAACTTCAGTATTTCTTGTAATTTTGGTTTGGTTTTTCTAAGTCTCTGAATCTCTGTTTATCTGGGAATGTCCTAATTTCACCATCATATTTGAGAGACAATTTTGTAGGATATGTAATTCTTGGTTGGAAGTTCTTTCCTTTAAGGTTTTGTGCATGTCATTTCATTGCCTTCTTGCCAACATGGTTTCTGCTAATTAATATCAGAGCTCAGTCTTAATGACTCTCCTTTGTAAGTTAGTTTGGGTTTGAGCCTAGCTGCCTTTAGAAGCTTCTCCTTATCTTCTGTTTTGTTAAAGTTGATTATAATATGTCTTGTTATCTTTCTTCTGGGATCTATCTTGTGTGGAGTGTGATGAGCATCTTGGTTAGATATCTTCTTGTCATTCATGATGTCTGGGAAGGTTTCTGTCAGAAAATCTTCAACAACTCTCTCTGTATCTTCTGCTATCCCTCTCTGTTCTGGTACTTCAATCAGTCATAAATTATTTGTGTTTACAGGGTCACACATAACTCTTAGTGATTCTTCATTTTTTTAAAATTCTTTTATCTGAATTTTTTTCTCATAAATGCTGTTGTCAGTTTCTTTGTCTTCAGTGTCATTAATTCTGCATTCCATTGCCTCAGTCCTGCTCCTTTGACCTTCAGTTGCATTGTCTAGCCCTGTGTTTTTATTGTTAATCTTCTGAATTTCACATCATTGTTGCTCTAGCAATTTTTGTAGCTTGTTTAATTTTTCATTTTGTCCTGCTGCAGGTTGTCTAATCTCCTTCCTGATTTCTTGAAAGGCTCTGTAGATAACTCTTTTGTATTCTACCTCCAATAATTACAGGAAGACTTCCTCATCTTGGAAATTTTTTGTTTTGGGAGTTTTCTGAAGCCATGGTTATTTTAGTCATCTGGTACTGTTCTAACAAAAATACCACAAAGTGGATGGCTTTAACAAAGGAAGATTTACTCTCATACAGTCCAGCTGGTTACAAGTTTGCATTCAGGATATCTGCTTCATGAGAAGGGCTTTCCTTCTGTCAACTCTGGAGGAAATTCCTTGTGTTATATCACCCTTTGGTCAAGGAGCATCTTGGTGCAGGACACATTCTTCTCCTGGTGCTGTTTTCTTCATGGTGTGAGGTTCCCAATTGTCTGCTTGCTTCCCTCTCTTTTTATCTGCTTGTTTTAGTCAGCTAGTACTGCTCTAACAGAAATACCACAGAGTAGATGGCTTTAACAAAGGAAGGTTTATTCTTACATAGTCTGGTAGGCTGCAAGTCCATATTCAGGGTGTCCACTCCTGGGGAAGGCTTTCAGGAGGAAAGTCCAGTATTGCATCAGTCTTTGTCCAGGGAGCATCTCGACACAGGAACCTCAGGTCTGAAGGACACGCTCTTCTCCCGGTGTTGCTTTCTTGGTGGTACGAGGTTCCCCATTCTCAGCCTGTCTCCCTTTCCTTTTATCTCTTGCAGGCTGAAAGGATTAAGGGTGAGGCAAGCCATACTCCAGGGAAACTCCCTTTACAGTGGAACAGGGAGGTAATCCTATGAAAGGATTTACAGCCCCACCCTAATCCTTTAAAATTCAGCATAGGAAAACCACAAAACGGAGGACAGTCACAAGATACTGGGAGTCATGGCCCAGCCACATGGCTACACATATTTTGGGGGGGGGGGACACAAGTCAGTCCATGACACTGCTGTAGGATAAAAGGTGGTGTGAGCCAGACTCCAGGGAAACTCCCTTAGCAAGGGCATTGCAATCTCACTCTAATCTTCTTTTATCATAATCATCCTGTCTATTAGCCACAGGCAGAGATTAAGATGTATAACATAGGGAAATCACAAAATATTGTGCATGATGGTGCAGCCAAATGCACACATTTTCGGGGGGATACAGTTCAATTCATGACAATGGTCATTTGCTCCTTTAAGTTATTAGAAATTGATTGTTGTCACATAGCCATCAGAAATCTCTTGTGGTTGATTGGTTATGTTATTGTGCTCTAACAAATATATATAAAAAGTTTTAATTTAGTTTTGACTGTCCAAGTACTCTAGTCATTTCAGCTAGAGTGCTTATTGGAGCCTTAATAATTCTGATGCCCTGTCACCAGATGTTTGGAGCTGTGATTACACTAAGAAAGGTGGTAGGAATTGCTGACTCAGAAGAAGCAGGGGGACTCTTCCTCTTTCCCTCCCTTTGTTTCCCTCTCCAAGTCCAGGAGAAAAGTGCAGGGCACACGGGTAAAGTGTCCCACTTCTGGTCCAGGTAATATGCCAGAATTTAGCACTCAACTTAGAGCAGAGAAGGAAGTGGGAAAAATCTGGGCATAGGGAGTGAATTCAGTACATAGGAAAAGTTTGAGCCATGATAGTTCAGGAGTAATTAGTTTGTGATGCTCCAGCTGAAGTCTTCTGTGGCTTTGCAGGTACAGCAATCCACAGCTCAGGGAGCTTGCAGAACATTTTTTTTTACCCCACCTTTTGTTTCTCTCTTCAATTCCAGGAGCACAGCTCGGGGCACATGTGCAAAATGTTGCTCTTCTGGCCCAGGTAGTGCATGAGAATTTAGCACCTGGTGCAGCTCAGAGAAGAGAGAGGGGGAGGGTTGGGGACAGGAAGAGAAACTGACATGTAGGAAAGGGTTGAACCATGAGAGATTGTGAGCACTTAAATGAAAGTCCTGTGCATCATTTGCAGCTAAGCTTCCCCACCAAGAAAGACCCACTCCTCTCACTTACCACTGCTGAACTTGGTTGCCAGCCACTGCTGTGTTCTATAGTTATGGCTATCCTCAGCTCTGCTTCCCAGATGAGAAAGACACACTGCACTCAGGCACTGCCGACCCCAAAAGCAGTCTCAGGTACAGCCATCCCAAGCTGAGCTTTCCTGCTGAGAAAGATAGGCTCCACTCCTGTGTTGCTACTCTGCTCTCATGTCAGCAGAAGCGGGCCCTTCTGCAGCTGTCAGTCTAATACTAACAAATGCAGTTGTTCCCCTTTCTGTCACCCCGTTTGATCTCTTGGCTTTCCACCTGCTATTGGGTCTCCTAGAACAGCCTATTTATTCAGTTCAGTTCATTTCCAAGTTTTTACTGTTAGAGGGCTCAGATGAAATGTGTGACTAGTCCACCAATTTAGTCTTGCCTTCAATGGTATTTTTAAAGGAGATAGAGAAACAAATAATCTGTTTCGTTTTGCAAAGGAAGAGGAAAAGTTCCCAGATAAATAAAGGATTACTGAAGAACAACAAAGGAAGGCCTCACATTATCTGACTTTAGAACCTGTTATACCACCATGGAAGTCAAATAGCCTGGTACTGGTACAACAGATACATGTAGACCAATGGAACAAAATTGAGAATCCAGGCACAAAGTCATCTACCTATGAGTCGGTGGTATTTGACAAAGGCCCAAAGCCCACCAACTGAGAAAAGGACTGTCTCTTTAACAAATGGATTTGGCATAACTGGATATCCATCTGTAAAAAAATTAAACAAGACCCACATCTCATACCATGCACAAAAAGTAACTCAAAGTGGATCAAAGACTTAAATATAAAATCTAACATGAAAGAAAAAAATGTGTACAATGCTGGAGCCCTAATACACGGCATAAACAGAATACAAAACATTACTAACAATTTACAACCACCAAAACAGAATATAGTTAACTGGGAACTCCTGCAAATTATACACTTATGCTCATCTAAAGATTTCACCAAAAGAATAATAAGACAACATGCAGACTGGGGGAAAAAAATTGGCTACAACAAATCTGATCAGCTTCTAATCTCTGAAATCTATAAGATACTACAAAACCTTAACAACAAAAAGACAAATAGCCCAAATAAAAAGTGGGCAAAGGATACAACCAGGCACTTCACCAAAGGAGACATTCAGAAGGCTAACAGATATGTCACGGATTGAAAAACATGTGTAGCCATTTGGCTAGGACATGATTCCCAATAATTTATCATTGTCCTCCATTTTGTGATTTTCCTATGCTGTATGCTAAAAAGGATTAAGGTGGAACTGTAAATCCTTTCCAAAGGTCCCCTCCTTGCTCTACTGTAAAGGCAGTTTCCCCAGAGTGTGGCTTGCACCACTCTTTATCCTTTTCTCTTACAAGAGATAAAGGGAAAAAGAAGCAAGCAGAGAATTAGGAACTTCACACCATCAAGAAAGCAGCACCAACAGTAGAGTGTGTCCTTCAGACCTGAAGTTCCTATGCCAAGATGTTCTCTCAACAACGACTGATGCAACACAATGACTTTCCCCAGGGCTATGGGGGAAAGCCTTCCCCTGGAGCAGACATCCTGAATTTGGACTTAGCCTACCGGACTGTGGAAGAATAAACTTTTCATTGCTAAATCCATCCACTCACGGTAATTCTGTTAGAGCAGCACTAGCTGACTAAAACAAGATACATAAAGAAATGTTCTGGATCATTAGCTGTTAAAAAATCAACAAACCAAATCCACTGCTGTCAAGTTGATTCTGACTCACAGTGACCCTGTAAGACAGAGTAAAACTGCCCCAAAGAGTTTCGAAGGAACACCTGTTGGATTCAGACTGCCAACCTCTTGGTTGGTAGCTGTAGCACTTAACCACTATGCACCCAGGGTTTCCTGTTAGCCATTAGAGGCATGCAAATCGTAATTATAGGAGATAATATCTCACTTGAAGAAGGCTAGCATTAATCCAAAAAACACATAATTATAAATGTTGGAGAGGCCAAAGAGAGACTGGAACACTTCACTGTTGGTGGGAATGCAAAATGGTAATTGGAAATTGATTTGTAATTTTCTTAAATAGCTAGAAATAGAAATACTATATGATCTAGCAATCCTACTTCTTGGCTAACAGTCCAGGAAACATGTCTTTAGGGACTCTCCAGTCTGTCAGACCATCAGGTCTGGTTTTCTCATTAGAGTTCGAGCTCAGTACCCTACTTTCTCCCACTACACCAGTGACTCTTTTATGTGTTCCCTGTCAAGGCACCATCTAGTTTGTCTGGTCTCATGACAAAGTAGTCAGGCTTATGTGGCCCTTTCTGTCTCTTGGGCTCATATTTTCCTTGTGTCTTTGGTGTTCATTCTTCTTTGCTCCATGTGGGTTGGGAACAATTGATGCTTCTTAGGTGGCTGCTTGCTAGCTTTTAAGAACCCAGACACCACTCATCAAAGTGGGATGCAGAATATTCTCTTAAAAAACTTTGTTATGCCAGTTGACCTAGACGACTCCTGAAACCATAGTCTCCAAACCCCTGCCCCTGCTACTCTGTCCCTCAAAGGGTTTGGCTGTATTCAGGAAATTTCTTAGTTTTTGCTATTCTGCAGTTTTTCTGACTTTTTATGTATTGTGTGTTGTCTTTCTCTTCACTTAAGATAATTCATATCTATTATCTAATTAGTGAATACCACTCTTCCTCCCTGCCCACCTTCATAACCATCAAAGACTGTTTTATTCTGTGTTTAAACATTTACTTGAGTGATTATGATAGTGGTTTCATACAATATTTGTCCTTTTGTGACTGACTAATTCACTTATCATAATGCCTTCCAGATTCCTTCACTTAGTGAGATATTTCACAAATTCATCATTGTTCTTTATAATTGCATAATAAACCACTGTGTCAATACACCATAATTTGCTTATCTATTCATCTGTTGATAGGCACTTAGGTCCATTCCATCTTTTTGCTGTTGTTAGTAGTGCTGTAATGAAAATTGGTGTGCATATATCTATTTGTGCGACAGCTCTTATTTCTCTAGGTTATATTCCAAGAGCTAAGAAATTTCCTGAATACAGCCAAATTCTTTGAGGGACAGAGTAGCAAGGTCAGGTGTTTTAGTCAGCTAGGGCTGCTCTAACAGAAATACCACAGAGTGGATGGCTTTAACAAAGAAAGATTTATTCTTACACAGTCCGGTAGGTTGCAAGTCCATATTCAGGGCGTCCGCTCCAGGGAAAGACTTTCCCCTTGACGGCTCTGGAGGAAAGTCCGGTATTGCATCAGTCATTGTCCAGGGAGCGTCCTCACGCAAGAACCTCTGGTCTGAACGACGCGTTCTGCTCCCGGTGCTGCTTGCTTGATGGTAGCGAGGTTCTCAAATTGTCCTTGGTTCTTTTTCCTTTTATTCCTTGCAAGCTAAAAGCATTAAGGGTGGGGCAAGCCATACTCCAGGGAAACTTCCCCCATAGCAGGAATTCACAGCCCCACCCTAATCCTTTAACATACAGGTTAGCAAAACCACACAATGGAGGACATTTCCAAGATACTGGGAACCATATCCCAGCCACATGGCTGCACACATTTTTGGGGGGACACAATTCAAACCATGACAGCAGGGGTTTGGGGACTATGGTTTCAGGAGGCATCTAGGTTGTTTTGTTTGGGAGCTTTCTGAAGCCATGGGTGATTTCTTGTATGTCACAATTGTCTGTTGCTTTTTGGGCTTCATGTGAGGAAGTAGAGGCTGAAAGAGATAATGTGAGGATAGACTGCAGATGTTTCTCTAGGCTGTCTTAAAATGTAAAGCAAAAGGTACCTGACCACTTTCCAAGTCAGTCAGGTTTTCAGGTGTAGAGGTCCCTCTTCCCAACTGGCAAAGGAAGCACCTCTATATCCAACCCCAGATGATACAAACTAGTTCAGAATACAGCAATGCTACTGCCCTGTTGGTCTCTGCTGACAGGGCCCAGCCTTAGGCAACACTGTGTAAACTATGGCTTTTCTGGTAGAAAAGTGCTCTTCTGTGGGCAGGTTCTGGCTCCCAAGCTAAGAAATAAGTCCAGCTATGGCCACAGTATCCAAGATGGCACCCTCCACACAAGCAGCAGATAGAGGGGCTAAAGGTGCCAATAGGTAGTGATTCCTCTGCCTCTGTTGCTGAACCCCTGCCGTAGGCTTTTCTGTCAGAGAAGCACTGTCCTGTTTGCAAGCACTGGCTCCCAGGCTAAGAATTAGGTCCCTCTAAAATCTCTGTATCCAAGATGGTGTCCCACAAACTGGCAGTGCGGTTCTATACAAACCATACTGTGGCAGTGATAAAAAGATAGGCCCAAAGTGGCTAGATTAACAGAGTCCTAAGCCTGGCTCTCAAAATATGGGAATTTTGCCTGCCTATCCCCACAGCAGTGCGTCTGAGTCTAGCCGGTAGGCAAGACCCAACTCCACCCACCAGCCAAGACAGAGAAAAAAAAATCAAAATGGTGCATTTACCTTCAGTCTGTGAGAGCCAGGGCTAGCCAGGAGTTGGGAGTCAGCGAAAGAGAGGATGTTTTTCACTCAGTGTTATGAAGTCTAAGTTAACATCCCTGTGCCATGTCCTGGAGGCTCACTAAGTGACCAAAAGTCTCCATTTGATTATCAGTTCAGGTCTTGGTTTCCAGAGGGATATAAGGAGACGTGTGCTTAGTCTGCCATCTTGACTGTGCCTGATTTTCTAACATTTAATCATTCCAGCATTCCTTGAATAAATTCCAGTTGGCCATGGTGTGACTCTTAATGTGCTGTTGGATTCTGTTCGCTGGTATTTTGTTGATTATTTTTGCGTCTTTGTTCATAACGATATCAACCTGTAGTTTTCTTACTGTATTTCTCTTTTTTTGATATCACAGTTACATTTGCTTCATAGAATGGTCTAGGGAGTACTGTTTCCATCTCGGTCTTTTGAAAAAGTTTAAACAGTATTGGTGTCAATTCTTCTCTAAGCGTTTGGTAGGATACCTCAATCAAGCCATCTGATCCAGGACTTTCGTTGTTGTTTCAAGATTTTTGTCACAGACTTGACCTCTTTATTTGTTATGGGTCTGTTGAGATTTTCCATTTCCTCTTGAGTAAGATTAGGTAGGTTGTGTGCTTCTAAGAATTTGTCAATTTCATCTGAATTATACAGTTTGTTGCCATATAATTGTTGATAATATTGTTGTAATTCTCTTTATTTCTATTAGGCCACTCTTAATATTTTCTTTTCATTTCTTATTTGCTTATATGCATCTTTTCTCTTTGTCATACGAGCAAAAAGTTTGTCAATTTTAATTTACTGTTCTTTTAAAAAAAACAACTATTGTTTTCTATTTTATCTGTTTCTGCGCTGATCTTTGTTAATTCCTTTTCTGGTACTTTTATGCTGAACTTGCTCTTCTTTGTCTACTTCCTCAAACTATTGGTCTGTAATTTTCTTTTTTTTGTGGGATCTTTCCCTGGTTTTGGTATCAGGGTTATGCTGGCTTCATAGAATGAATTTGGAAGTATTTCATCTCTTTCTATGGTGCGAAATGGCCTCATTAGTACTGGAGTTAATCTAAAGCTATCGTTTTTCATGAAGGTATTTAGCATTTATTGCTTGTGCTATTTACCTGTTGGAAACCCTCATGGTATAGTGGTTAAGTGCTATGTCTGCTAACAAATTTTAGCAGTCTTCCAGTACATGTACATGGAACAATTTTCCTCTTACTTAAGCTCTCTTTAATCTCTATTAACAGTGTTTTATAATTTTTATTGTGTAATTCCTTCACATCCCTGGTGAAATTTGTTCCTAGATATTTTATTCTCTAAGATGCTGTTGAAAATGAAATTATTTCACTAATTTCCCTTTCAAATTTCTCACTGCTGGTGTAGAGAAACCCAAATGATTTTTATTTCTGTGTAAGTACTTCTGATTTACTTTCTAAGTACTTACTGTGCTGACTCCCATAAGTTTTGTTATGCTGTGCTTTCTAATTTATTCGGCCCTAATTTGTGTCTTCTTCCTTTACTAATTGGTAGTTTAATAGTGTGTTATTTAATTTCCACATGTTTGTGTTTTTTGTTTAGTTTTATTTTTATTGATTTCTAGTTCACTCTGTTGTGGTCAGAGACTATGTTTTTATGATTTCAGTCTTTTTGAAATTTAATAATAAAATGTAATAAATCGACAACACAAAATTCATAGGTAAAAATTCAAACTTGTGGAAACTGAACAACACTTTACTCATAAAGCCTTGGGTTATAAAAGAAATTAAAGACACATTAAAGAAATTTATGGATTCAAATGAGAATGAAAACACATCCCACCAGAATTTGTGGAATACAGCAAAAGCAGTGCTCAGAGGTCAGTTTATCTCTATAAATGCACACTTCCGAAAAGACGAAAGAACACAAATTAAAGAATTAACCTCACAGCTTGAACAAGCAGAAAGAGAGCAACAAAGAAACCCCTCAGGCACTGGGAGAAAACAGATTATAAAGATTAGAGCAGAACTAAATGAATTAGAGAATAGAAAAACAATTGAAAAAATAAACAAAACCAAAGCTGGTTCTTCGAAAAGATGAATGAAATTGATGAGCCATTGGCTAAACTTACAAAAGAAAAACAGCAGAAGATACAAATAACCTGATTAAAAAATGAATTGGGAGATGTTACAACAGACCCAACTGAAATAAAATATATCATAACAGAATACTACGAAAAGCTATACTCTGACAGGTTTGAAAACCTGGGGGAAATGGACAAATTTCTAGATTAATATGACTCACCAAGACTATCACAAGGAGAAATAGATCAACTTAATAAATCTATCACAAAGGAAGAGATTGAGGAAGTCATCAAAAATCTACCAACCAAAAAAAAGTCCTGGCCCAGATGGCTTCATTGGAGAATTCTATGAAACTTTTAGAGAAGAATTAACTCCAGTACTAATGAGGCCATTTCACACCATAGAAAGAAATACTTCCAAATTCATTCTATGAAGCCAGCATAACCCTGATACCAAAACCAGGGAAAGATCTCACAAAAAAAGAAAATTACAGACCAATATCACTTATGAATCTAGATGCAAAAATCTTCAACAAAATTCTAGCCAGTAGAATTCAACAGCATATAAAAAAAAAAATTCATCATGATCAAGTTGGTTTCATTCCAGAGATGCAAGGCTGGTTCAACATCAGAAAAAACAATTAATGCAATCAACCACATTAATAACACAAAAGATAAGAATCACCTGATTTTGTCAATTGATGCAGAAAAGGCATTTGACAAAGTTCAACATCCATTCATGCTTAAAACTCTCAGAAAAATAGGAATAAAAGGGAAATTCCTCAATGTAATCAGTAGCATCTATGCAAAGCCCACTGCTTTTATCATCTGAATGGTGAAAGACTGAAAGAATTCCCTTTGAGAACAGGAACTAGACAAGGATGCTCGCTCTCACCACTTCTATTCAACATTGTGCTAGAAGTTCTAGCCAGACCAATTAGACAAGACAAAGAAATAAAAGGCATCCATATTGGCACTGAAGAAGTAAAGATTTCCCTCTTGGCAGATGATATGATTGTTTATACAGAGAATCCAAAGAAATCCATAGGTGAACAATTAGAGCTAATAGAAGAATTTGGCAAAGTATCGGGATACAAGATAAACGTAACTAAATCAATAGGATTCCTTTATACCAACAATGAAATTATTTATGAAGAAATCACCAAATCAATTCCATTTACTATAGCTCCCAAGAAGACAAAATACCTAGGAACAAATCTAACTAGAAAACTAAGAGATCTTTACAGAGAAAACTACAAGACTTTGCTACAAGAAACTAGGAGAGACTTACATAAGTGGAGCAATCTGCCCTGCACATGGATAGGAAGACTCAATATTGTGAAAATGTCTATTTTGCCCAAAGCACTCTACTTATATAATGCAATCCCAATACAAATTCCAGTGACATTTTTTAATGAGATGGAGAAATAAATTATCAGCTTTATTTGGAAAGGGAAGAAACCTCGATTAAGTAAAGCACTACTGAAAAAGAAGACCATACTGGGAGGCCTCTCACTACCTGACTTTAAAACCTATTACACTGCCACAGTAGTCAAAACAGCCTGGTATTGGTACAAAAAGAGACATATAAACCAATGGAACAAAGTAGAGACCCCAGAGATGCCACCATCCTCCTATGAACAGCTGATATTTGACAAAGGTCCTAAGATTTTTAACTGAGGTAAGAACAGTCTCTTTAACAAATGGTGCTGGCAAAATTGGATATCCATCTGCAAAAAATTGAAACAAGACCCATATCTCACACCTTATACAAAAATCAACTCAAATTGGATAAAAGACCTGAATATAAAAGCTAAAACAATAAAGCTCATCCGAGATAAAATAGGGTCAACAATGGAAGTTTTAATACGCAATATAGACAGACTTCAAAATCTGACAAACAAAACACATTCATCAGAAGAGAAAATAGATAAATGGGAATTAATAAGAATCAAACACTTCTGCTCATCCAAAGGGTTCATCAAAAGAATTAAAAGACCACCTACAGAATGGAAAAAAATATTTGGCAACTCTATGTGAGACCAACGCCTGATCTCCATAATCTATAGCCAAAGCCAGTAAGGTTCTACAAAATATCAATAAGAAAAAGACAAATCATCCAATTAAGTGATAGGCAAAGGAGATGGACAGATACTTCTCTAAAGAGGAGATCCAGGCAGCCAAAAAATACATGTGGACATGCTCACGATCACTAACTATTAAAGAAATTTAAATCAAAACGACAATGAGATACCATCTCACCCCAACAAGATTGGTCATGATCCAAAAAATGCAAAACAGTGAATGTTGGAGAGGCTGTGAAGAGATTGGAACTCTCCTTCACTGTTGGTGGGATTGTAGAATGATGCAATCTCTTTGGAAAGCAATTTGGTGTTACCCTAAAATAGTGGATATAGGTATACCATTTGACCCAGTAATTCCTCTGCTTGGAATATATCCTACAAAATCAAGGCCATTCACACCAACTGATGCATGCACATGAATGTTCATTGCAGCACAGTCCATGACAGCAAAAAGTTGGAATCAACCCAGATGCCCAACAACAAAAGAATGGATGGGTAAACTTTGGTATATATACTCAATGGAGCACTACGCAATGATAAAGAATAACGATGATTCCAGGAAACATCTCCTAACCTGGTTTCAACTGGAAGACATTATGTTGAGTGAAACTAATCAGCAATAGAAGGACAATTATCATATGAGACCCCTACGATAAAAACTTAAACACATACTCATACGTAATAGAAAAGACTCTTTGATGGCTACAAGGGTGGGGAGGGTGGGAGGGCAGGTGGGCAAAGGGTGAGGGTTTAGATTAGATAGTTCTTAGAAATATGGTTGGGTGAAATTGATGACAACACACATTAGTCAGAAGATCAGTATTAATGAGACTTCGACACAACTTGTGTACTCCTCCTCTCTTACCCCAACATTATAAGCACAGAGTATGTACGCTTTCATTTTTTATTTAATAAAAAAATAAAAATAAATTTAATAAGACTTACTTTGTGACCTAACATACATTCTTTCTGAGAATGATTCATGTGCACTGGCGTATAACACATATAGAACTGTTGTTGGGTGGAGTATTCTATATATGCCTGTTAAGTCTTACTAATTTACAGTGTCATTCAAGAGCTCTGTTTCCTTGTTGATCTTCTTTCTAGATGTTCTGCCCAGTATTGAAAGTGGTGTATTGAAGTCTACAACTATTACTGTAGTTCTATTTATTTCTCTCTTTAGTTCTATCAGTGTTTACATATCTAGGCCTCTGGTGTGGGTACATGGGAAACCCTGGTGGTGTAGTGGGTTAAGTGTTACCACTGCTAACCAAAAGGTCAGCAGTTCAAATCCACCAGGCACTCCTTGAATACTCCGTGGGGCAGTTCTACTCTGGCCTCTAGGGTCGCTATGAGTCGGATCCAACTCTTCGGCACTGGGTTTTTGGGGTGTCTCTTCTAACAAATTTGATCTTAAAGTCTACTTTGTGTGATATTAAGATAATCAAACTATGATGTGTCTCAGTGTAGAACTCTTTGGATTTTTCCTGTCTGATTTGTAAATTCACGCAGTCCATTAGACTGGGAGATTTCTTTGTCACTATTTCTTCAGATTCTTTTGTTTCTTTCTTTCTCATCTCCTTTTGGATTTTCCATGATGGATATATTAGGTCTCTTTATATTGTCCCATAATTCTGTTAAACTGTGCTTAGCCTTTTTGACCCTCTGTTCTTGTTGCTCTTCAGCTTCTCTAATTTCAAGTACTTTACCCTCAAACTCACTGATTTTTTTTCTTCTGCCTAATTAAATATGTTGTTAAATCCTGGCATGTGTTTTTCCTTTCAGTTATTGTCCCTTCCAATTGCAATATTTCTGTTTGATTTCTTTTATCTCTTTTTTAGGTCCTCATTTTGTTCTTACATTGCTTTACTTATTTCTTTTAGATCTTCATCTATGTATCTTCATCTATGTATTCCCATAAGTATCATTACTGTTGCTGTATTATATTCTTCAATTTTTTCCATTATTCAATCTTTCATACATGCACTTTCACTTCCTGTGTTCATTTAGGTGTGCCATTGTTTCTGTTTTATTTGTGTGTTTTGTAATATTTTGTTCAGGTATTAGAATAGTAGTTTCAATACTCACCCATATTTAGTGTTCTTGCCTGCACTACTTTCAGCAAAATCCTCTTGGGTAGGCAGAGCCTTAGCTTTTGCTTATCATTTTTTCTCCCTCTCCATGATCTCTGCTTCTTCTATGCTGGTTTAATAAGGATTTGAAAGCTCCAGATCTCAGTTTTCCACTTTCAGTTTCTCGCAGACATACCAGAGAACATGCTGTGGTCAATCTGTCCACTAGTGGGAAACACTACTCAAGAGGGATTTCAGGCAGTAATCAACCTGCCAACCAGGCGGCGCATTTCTCTCTCTCTTTCTCTCTCTCTCTCTCTGGTTATTACTCTAGTCCCTGTTTCTGCAACTACATTTTCAATCAGAAAACCTATACCCAGTGAGCCTCCTTTGGGGCTAGGTCTTGCCCTTAAGTTTTGCATTTGGCTCCCTTCCTTGTTCCATGAGGGCTGCTTATATATGAACTGGCATTCAGGAAAAGTACAGGCAGAGTTTCCATTGTTTCAGGAGGAAGAAAGGCTGGCAGTCCCCAGAATGACCTCTGGGAGATCTATCTTGTTGGTTTCAAAGCCCTAATGGCCCTTTAGTGGTTGCAGAAGCAATATCTACTTATGCAACCCACCTCCTGGTTCCACTTCTGTAGGTGTTTTACCAGTCTAGCAGCCAACAGTTAGCGACTTGGGGGGAGCCCTCATGCTGTGAACAGACTCCCTCCCTTGCCTGGAGGTCTACATTGTTGCTATCTGTCAAGGATTAAATTGTGTTCTCTCTAAAATAAGTGTTTCAATTTGGCTAGGCCATGATTTCCAGTGTTGTGTGATTGTCCAGCATTTTATGATCTGATATGATTTTACTATGAGTTGTAAATTCTGTCTCTGCGATGGAATTACTGGCTATTATAAGTACTCAATCTACAAGATTAATCTACAGTTAAAGCAAATCTCTTTTGAAATATAAAACAAAGAAGCAAGTGGAGAGATAGGGAACCCGCATACCACCAAGAAGCACTGAGAACATAACATATCCTTTGAACTAGTGGTCCATATGCTGAGAAGTTCCTCAACCAGGGGAAGATGGATGACAGTGGCCTTTCTTCAGAGCCAAAGAGACAAGAAGCCTTTTCCTGGAGCTGACACTCTGAATTTAGACTTCTAGCCTCCCAGACTGTGAGAGAATACATTGCTGTGTTTGAAGCCATCCACTTGTGGTATTTCTGTTATAGCAGCACTAGGTGACGAAGACACTACTGGAACCCACCCTGCCCATAATGTATTGGCTGTGGAGGTAGCCCAGGTCAAACTGTCTGCTTCCTCTCACAACAGCCTCGGTGTGCAGTCCTCCACACTTACCGTAACAGGGAGCAGACAGACCTAAATGGACCTCCAGGGAGGTCTGTCCTGTTGGTTTCAGAGGCCTGAGCTGTGCAGCACACAGGCAGAGTGCAGAGATAGTGCAGAAGAAGGGAGTAAACTTCACTGCAGCAGTTTTCTGTAGCACTTTGCTGTAGGCTGGCAGCTGCTGTGACCAGGTGGAAGAGAGGCTGTCACACTACAATCGAACCCTTAGGTAGGTCTTCCTTGGTGCTGTCAGTGTCCCTTCCCACTCATAAATTTTTGGCTGTGAGTACAGCCTCCACTAGAGACACTTGATTCTTAGTATACAAGAGCCTCAGTTAGCAACCCTTAGTGCTGACTGGAAGAGGGAGCTGACAGACCCCAAACGACTCCCAGAGAGGCCTGTACTGTTGCATAGAGAGGCCTGAGGCACGGGGTACACAGGGAGACAGGCAGTGTTGACTATGGGAGCAGATTCCACTGCCAGGAATCTAGCAGTTCTGTAGCAATTTACAGCAGCCTTGTAGCTGACTGTGTCTAGGTGGAGGAAGAAGTGGAATGCTTTGGAAGAACCTGCAGGGAGTCTGACTTGTTGATTTTAGAGCAGAAGTTAGAGTCCTACCTAGGGGAAGAAGCAAGAATGGTGGGAGAAATGATTTTGCTACTGTACGGCATTTGTTGTTGACTCATTTATTCTTCTCTGTTTGCAGTTCTCTGCTGCTGTCCTCTGTTCCCCAATTCAGGTTCTCAAAGCTGAGCACCTGTCTTACTCATCTGACCCATTTGCCATTGAGTTGACTCTGACTCATAGTGACCCTATGAGTCGGAGTAGAACTGTCCTGTAGAGCTTCCAAGGAGCACCAGGTGGATTTCAAACTGCCTACCTCTTGGTTAGCAGCCATAGCACTTAACTACTATGACACTAAGAGTTTCCATCTTCATCATCTAGTGCTCCTATAGCAGAAATGTACACAAGTGAATGACTTTGACAAAGAAACTTCTTCTCTCATGGTCCAAATTCAGGGTGCCAGCTCTAGGGGAAGGCTTTCTCTCTCTGCTGGTTCTGGAAGAAGGTCCTTGTCATCAATCTCCCTTGGTCTAGGAGCTTCTCTGCAGAGAAACTTCAGGCCCAAAGGATGCACTCTGCTCCCAGCACTACTTTCTTGGAGATATGAGGTCACATGTCTCTCTGTTTCCTTCTGTTTTGTGTCTCAAGAGACTGACTCGACACAATCCAATATAGTAGATTGATTTCTGCTTTATTAATATGACTGCCACCTGTCCCCTCTCATCAACATCATATAGATAAAATTTATAACAGATAGGAAAATCATATTAGATGACAAAATGGGAGGCTACAATTCAATCCATGACATCTTTTCCTTGCTATATTTGTAGGGGGACATCATAACAATAGTCTGTTTACACTCTATCTTCTCAGAATTTTAGATCTTTAAAATATTAATTATAGTTAAAGGCTTCTTATGGTAGTTCTAACATTTGGGTCATTCTTGAGTTTGTTTCTGTGGAATACTGAATCTCTTGTGAATGAGTTGGTTTTTCTCCCCTTTGCTTTTTGTAAATTTTTTAATATAGAAAAACAGCGTATGCTGAGGTAAATGATACTTATGCCTGGAAATGGGCATGCCCCTTCTTTCGTGAGTACATTACTGTGAGAGTTTGGATTAATCTAGTCAATAGTAGAGCAGGATTGAAATAGACTTGATGGCAACCAGTTTTGGTTTTTTTGGTTTTACATTTACCTTTAGTTTATCACAGACTTCAAATTCTTCTAACAATGGGCTGCTGCTACCTTGTGCTTAGTGTGGGGTTTAGGCTGACAAAGCTTTTTTTTTCGAAAGAATTTTATTGAGATATAATTCAGATACCATACAATTCACCCCCTTCAATGGCTTTTAGTATACAGATAGAGATATATGTACCCATTGCTTCAGTCAGTTTCATAACATTTTCTTCACTCCCAAATAAAAACCCACTTCCCACAGACATCAACACTAAGTGCCTCACTCCCAGCCTTATGCAACCTATTTGTCTATTACGAACATTTCATATAAATGAAATCTGGCTTCTTTTCATTTAGCATAATGTTTGCACCCTGTTTTAGTCAGCCAGTGCTGCTTTAACAGAGAGATACCACCGTTGGATGGCTTTAAAAAGAGAAATTTTATTTTGTCACAGTCCAGTAGGATGAAAGTCCAAAGCCAGGGTGTCAGCTCCGGGTGAAGGCTTTCTCTGCTAGCACTGGAGGAAGGTCCTTGTTGTCCATTTTCCCATGGATTGGAAGCTTCTGAGGTGCAGGGACTCCAGTCCCTTCTAAAGGACATGCTCAGCTTCTAGCACTGCTTCTTTGTGTTATGGGATCCGCCAAATCTCTCTGCTGGCTTCTTTCCTTTGGATCTCAAGAGATTGCCTGAAGGTACAAAGCATTCTCACGGAGTCCTGCCACACCAACACAACTGCCACTCATCCATCCTCAGTAATATCATAGAGGCAGGATTTCCAACATGGAGCAACAATACACGTACCAGGAATCCTTGCCTAGCCAAATTTCTACACTTATTTTTTGGGGAACACAAATCAATCTGTTACAGTCCTCATTGTAGCATCATAAGGGTACATTGTAAGAGTTTTTCTCAGAGTTCCTGATAGCTACGCCACAGGTGTGCCTATCCCGAGGCTTTTAATTATTATTTGGTGTAGGTGTGTGGTGGGGCAAAGCAGATTATTTTTTTTTTCAGAGACAGAGGGTTTTATTTTCCATTATTTTCCATAGCAGTAGCCAGTTTCTTGCCCCGGTTTCTTGAGTTCTTTTATTTTTTATTATGACTGAGTGAAAATGTACATTCCCATATAAATTTACATGCCCACCTATATGCAGCTTCCACTGCTCTCCCTGTCCGGTGACAGCACACTATTCCTCTCTGCTCCATACATGTCTCATCCTCCCAACAGTCTCTTTTCCCCTCCTCTCCACCCACTCCCCTTCCTCCAGCCAGAGGTCAGTAGGATGATATCCTATAGATGCATAGAACTGTGAAGTGCATTCAATATGTGGTCACTCTGCGTCACCAGGTCCAATCAATTCCTGTCCGAAGAGTGGAACTTCGTTATGATTTATGGGCAAGCGCAGCATCAGGGCTAGGGGCCATATTCCTAGGGGAACCCCGAAGCCGCTGGCAGATTCCTGGTTCTCTGGGTCCTATCCCCCTCCTAAGTGGGGTTTTCTATGCTGTCCCCCATCAGTAGCTGACCTCCACTGGAATGCCTACACTGCGAAGGGTACTCTGCTTTCCTGCCTGTCTGATCTTTCTCTCATGAGCACCAGTGGACGCTGGAGGTAGGGATGCCTGGGAAGAATTGAAAGTGAGTGGGTGACCTGCTGTGTTTGGAGCTTCTAGTTACTTTCAACTGTCATACAGCCACAGAATCTTTTAAAATTTTAGCCACTCCATTCTTACCCTTCCACAGTTGGCCAAAACTGGAACAGTGTATCTCATCTCTCCTCTAAGGTCTTTTATGACACATAAATTCATCTAGGACACTCTGGATATCAAGTCATTGGTCCTCCCTCATTTCTTGGGGCTCCCTCTGGGTAGGACCTGGCTCAGCCATCTTTGTATTCCTTGAGCCAAGATTTTTTGGCTAACAGTAGACACTTAATAAATGTATGCTGCATGAAAAGGGACTTTGTTGTCTTGCACAAGGATATACATTAAAATTTCTTGGGGGCTCACTCAAAGCCCACATTTCTAATACCCCCATGAACTGTGGAATCAGAGTGTCTTCTATTCCCAGTCCAGATGATTTTAGTATAAGACCCCCAGGAAAACAACTTGGAGTCATCTAATGGAATGAAATATGTTCTCTAGGACTCCTGTGTATTTAGACACATGGTATCTGGTTTCCCTGTGTTCTTGCTTCAAGGCAATATTCAACCCTGTAGAGCTGGGGTTGAATTCTTTAACCACCACTTGTCAGCAAGGTAACAGGTCATGTTCACATCACCATTCTGCAGTCTGCAGTAGGCCCGCCTGTTGGGGTCACTTCAAGGTTTCAGTAATTAGGCACTGTTGGCAAAGTAAGCATTTGTTAGCCCCACCTCCTTCCATGTCATGTGAATTCTGGGCTGAGATGCTAGTTAGCAGTGTCCACCAGAGACCTCTGTCAACTCTGATTCTACTGAATGCAGGATTACAACTGCATTCCTGAAGTCACACTCATACCTACTCTCTAGCAAGACTGAGATTCTCAGACTCAAACGGCAGTCCAAGGGCCAGCACTTGAAAATTTGCTTAACCACTGAAGCTTCCAAGGTAGACACCTCTCTCAACTTTCTTAGGGAAAGAGGAAGAAGTTGAAGGAAAGGCTTACCCAAGAACTGCCTGGGGCACTCCTTTTGCCTAACTCCCCCACCCACAAGACTCCAGCACCAGCCAGACTGATGAAGAAGACAGGATTTACTTGGAGTCAATAATTAAAGTGATAACAGCAACCAACAGCCTAAAGAAGGGGCTGAACACTCAGAAAAGAGCAGCCAGGTAATTTCAGGCTCCAAAATGTCTGACAGGTAGGACGTGGCATCAGGTTGTGGCCTCCTTACCCGAGACTCTGGGAAGGCTGCTGTGTGCAGAGGACAGATGGGAGGACCTACAAGAACTAAGATTGCTGTAGGGTGAGGACAGGGCTGTAGCACTTAAAGAATTATTCTGTAAAATTATAAACATTTTTAAAACTCCAGAAGAAAAAAAATTTTGTCTTCCATTTCCTTAGAATCACATACCCACAAAATTTAGGATTTCCCCCGAAGTTTTCATATATCTAAAAAGAAATTGCTGGTGAAAATCACAGAGCCTAGTTGCTCCCTCATGGCCTGGCATTTCTGCTTGGCCAGGGATGGCTGCAGGTGACTCTCACTGGCATGGCACTGGATCGGGGTCCTCATTTTTAGAAGTGTTTACAGGAGGAACTCATGCAGAAGTCTTCGGTGGATGCACATTCATCACTGAAGATGCCATGGAATCATAGATGAGGTTGAAAGGCTCTGGATAATCTTTTCACTGTACAGACAAGTTAACTGAAGGCCAGGGCATTTAAGTTAACAGAGGGCTAGTTGGAAAGGGGAAACTAGCACAGTGGTTAAGTGCTGTGTCTGCTAACTGAAAGGCTGGCCGTTTGAAACTGCCAGGTGCTCCTTGAAAACTCTATGGAGCAGTTCTGAGTTGGTAATCCACTGGACAGCAGTGGGCCTGGCTTTGGGTTAGTTGGAAAGAAACAGAATTAAAAATCGAGGCAGCCCGGCTCACCATCCCGCAGACATTCCTCTCTTGTGCACTAGATTGGTTCGAAAGAGGGACGTAATGCATGCCAAGAAGTAACTTTGGTTTAGATGATGTCCTAAGTGGGCATCCTGTGGGAAGGCCATCAGCAGCGGAGCCCTGCCACATGAGGGGCAAAGTAGCTCCAAGGGTGATAAGAGGTCACCTGAGCAGGAGGGTAGAAGAGAACCTGGAGAGCCCTGGGTCCCAATGCCCAGAAGGAAGGGAGTTTACCTGGTTGGAGGAGCTGACCAGAAACAGCTTCCCAGGGGTAATGTTCAGCTGGAAATGGAAGGTTAGGGCTATGTAGAGAAATTTGGAACCATTTTACTCGAGGAACAAGGAGTGACACTTTCCATAATAGTCCTCACGTCTGAGAGCACTAGGCTCAGTCTGCAGGGAACTAAATTGGACGCAGGGACAAGATGGGAGGGAGACATGCTTTCCTTCTAGGCTCCTGGCTCCTTCTCATCTCAAGCACAGGGCTTACCCCCACATCCACATCCCCTCCAAACTGCAAAAGTGACAAGTGAGGGCAACGGGGGAGGAGGGTGCCTACTTCAGACCCTGAAGTTCATTTTCGCTAGCCAAGCCAAGTGCCGTCTGGCGACCCTAAGTCACATTTAAAACAACCCAGAGTGGTTGAATGGACAGTATGCATATTTCACAAAAGGCAGGAGGGTGAGGGAATCGGCAACAGACGCCTGAAATGACAGCTTCAGCTACAGTGTGGGTAGAGAAGAGAGACCCCCATCACCTCCGGCCTATGTGTGCCAGTGCAGGCGCCCTGTGCCCTGACATGGCTGGCTACATCCTACCTCAGGGCCTTTGCACAAACTCTTCCCTCCAGTCTCTCACGGGATACCACCATGGCTGGCTGTTCTTCTTCACTTCAGCCCACCTGAACTAAGCAGGTGGTTAAGTCGGGGACGGGGCTGGGGTGTCAGAAACACAGTCTGGCAGCTGGGTTTGAATAGGAAAGTGGGGGCGAGGCGCAGTCCCTAGCTGAGAACGCAGGGTTCGGCCGGAACTTGGGGCCCAGGCCCGAAGGCAGTCCCTGTTCATCCGGACTGCTCCTGGCGGGCCCCACTCGCGGGTCTTGCACAACTGGAGCTGAGCGAGCCTCGGCCCTCAGTTTCCGAACCTCCACGTCTCCAGTCTTACTGGAGGATGCGGTGACAGTGTGGGTAGGTGACTTTGTCTCTGGCCCCCACAGTTGGGGTTCCCACTCTGATTCTGGCCGCTGCCCGGCTCGGGTGGTCGCTCCAGGGGCCCACTGCTTTCCTTACCCGGTTCTAACGACAGGGCTCCCTCGGCTGCCCTGGGGACTCCCGCTTTGGGGCTCCACTGCCGCAGAGCCCTTCTAGGGGGGCTCAGGGTTTGAGTGCCCGGATACGGAAAAGGCGCCCAGGGGGGAGGTTAGGCGGGGTAAGTACCGGGTGGGACCGGAGGGCAGCGACCTGGCGGCCTCGGGGCGGGGCCCGGGCAGGGGGCCCCCATTGGTCTGGCGCGGCCGGGGGCGGGCCGGGGGCGGGCGGCGCGCCCCGAGGCGAGGGTCCCCAGGGCTGGACCTCAGACGCTGCAGCCGTCCGGAGAGCCCGCAGTCGGAGCGCCGTCCGCGATGAGGGAGATCGTGCACATCCAGGCCGGGCAGTGCGGAAATCAGATCGGCACTAAGGTGAGCCTCGGGACGGGCCGCTTCTCCCTGGGTTTGGGGGGGCCGGGCGAGACCCAGAGTCTCCCGGCTTGAAGTGCCTCGGCAGGGGACCGCGCAGCCCACCTAGGGTTCGGACCGGTCTGTGAGCAGCGTCCTAGTCTGGATCGACCCCGCGGCAAGCCAGAGAACCCGAGCAGGGCCGCGGCGGGTCCCGGGGGCGCACCCGACCGGGGGCGCACCAGACCGGGGGCACACCAGACCGGGGCCCCTTGGCCCTCACTCGCCCGAAAGCCAAGAACAGCGCCTCCGACTCAGCCGCGCGGCAAAGTCGGCAGCTGCGGCCCCTGGGAACTCGGTCAGCTCCCCTAATTCCCGGTGCCACAGTCCCCACTTTCAGCGCCCAGTCACCTCCCCGCGGTTCCCTAACCCTGGAGCTCCCGGCGCCCGGGGAGCCCGGCGTCCTGCACCCCAGGTTCCCGGACCCTTTCCCCTTTCCGCCGTTCGCTAGCTGTTACGGCTGGGGCCCCAGGCCCTGACAATCTGTCTCTGCGTCACCCTCCTGCACTAGTTTTGGGAAGTTATCAGCGATGAACACGGGATCGACCCGGCCGGAGGCTATGTGGGTGACTCGGCGCTGCAGCTGGAGAGAATCAGCGTCTACTACAATGAGTCATCGTGTGAGTAGCCTGGCCAGACCCGCCCGACTGTGTCCTGAGGCTGGGGGGTGGGGGTGGGGTCGGGGGAGGGTACAGGAGTGGGTGCGCGCCGGGAAAAGTCACCCGGCTCCTCCCCTCGCACCCTTGGGGGGCGGGAAATCCTCGGTCGGTTTGTTTCAAACAGCTGGACTGGGCGTATCCCGCGGGTCTGAAGCTCTGGAATCTGACAACTTGTTAGGTTGGGAAGTCGATTTATTGGGTCATATCTAGCTTTATTTATTTATTTATTTACGTAAGGAATGGAATGCAAGGGTTTAGAATAAATCAGAATACTTCTTTAAGCATTTGTAGTGAGAACAGTGCATATTTCAACAGATATTTTTGTTTCACTTTATGTATCTCTTGTTTGGTTCAAGTTTGAAAAGCACTGTCTTAGATGACTTTTCTGGTCTTTTACAGAACTCCAAAAACAAACTCCCTGTAAGTGGAAACTACAGGCAATCCTGGGCACTAGAGAAATTTTGTAAAAATTCCAGGCTGTAATTTACTCAAGTTCACCAATATTATGACTTCTGGATACATTACTTCTTGAACTATTTCTGTTAGAAAAGTGGGCCATGCCCCTGACAAACCAACAAGCTAAAATGTTATATGAAAACACAGAAAGTAGCAGCTCCCACTCTTCCACAAGCTTGCCATAGATCCCTCAGAGACTGCCTCTTCTAAGAGTCCTCCAGACTTATGAATTGCTTGCTGCTTGTCCACATAAAAGCTAGGAAAGGCAGTCTGTATATGTAAATCACTGGGTTTGTTGTTCATTAAACGGACAGAAGGGTTGGTGGAGCACCAGGATATAGAACATCACATTTTTAGATACTCTAGGAAAAGTCCCTTAATCCACAGCAGGAGCAGGATGGGATCGTGTTTAACCCCTTCCTCACTGGATGCCTGGGAACAATCTCTTGCCCAACTGGCATGAGAGTAAAATGGCTTACAAAGGCAATGATTTGTTAGTTTATTCCTGAATGAGTATCTCTACAGGAGACAATGAAATGATACTGCACAGGTGCTTAGATTGTAGCTTGGGTCCAGGTAGTTGTGTGCATGGGGGAGGTGCCAAAAGAGTGTCACTGCAACCATTGCAACAAATAGGTTTTTATCCAAGGAACTGAACAAGTGAAGCTCCCCAGCAGTAAGGAGAGTGTCAGTTAACGGGAAAATAGAGTAGGCAGGAAGTCTGGGGATTGGCTCTCTCATCCTGCTTCCCCACATCCCTCTGTGCCTGGAACAGTTTCCTCTCCTGAGAACTTCAGGAGTGGGCTGCTGTTCTGAGGATATTTCCCAGTTTCAAATTGCCGTGGTTCTTAAGAATCACAGTCCATCTCTGAAGGAGCCTGGTTTACATATTCCAGGCTGGTGGGACTTGATACAGGGAAGTGACCATATGGAGAAGTCTAGAAATTGGAACATAATTCTTGTGGGATGGGCTTTGTTCTCATCCAGCCCAGAAGTACGTGCCGAGAGCCATCCTTGTGGACTTGGAACCAGGAACGATGGACAGTGTGAGGTCTGGGCCTCTTGGTCAGCTCTTCCGACCAGACAACTTCATCTTTGGTAGGTTCTATCTTGTACTGTGTTCTTCTCTTTTTAAAAAATCAATCAATCAATCAATCAAACTCATTTATGTGCAAGATTAGAAACACCAAGCTTAGGAAAGTTTAGAATGGAAATCAGTAGTCCTCAGCCTCACATTCCCATTTCCAGTGGCCTCCTCACTGGGAGCCTCTTTTAAGTCTTGACTTTTTCTTAAGGGAGATAACCTTTATATCTGTAAGTGATTTGCTTATACAGATAACTGTTTTAAAAATATTTTTTATTGTGAATTAACAACAGCTTTACAGTCTATATCACGCTGCCATATAACACCCAGAATTTTCACTGCTGTTCTGTTCTAGCTGACCCCCAACTCCCACATGACAGTATGCTTCCCCTTTTGTTCAGCACTTCCCATGACCTTTTGATCAAGGTCTGGCCCTCCTTACCCACTCCAGTCCACTCCAGCGAAAAGCCTCTCAGACAACCCTGTGTATCTGCTTAAAAGTTTGTTTGCTTCCAGCATCACTCTGAGTTTTGTATAGTCCAAGTCAGTCGTTGTCTGGAAAGATGGCCCCAGTGTTGGATGCAGTTTGGGGTTAGAGATTCTAGGGGTCACGCTCCCAGGGGGCCCTTTATTCAGACGGGCCACCAAGTGGGGTCTTTTGGTAGAGTTCTAGATCTGCCCTCCACTTGGTCACCCACTGTAGCAGAACTCTGTTTTGTGTACCCCATCTGGGCCATCATTGGTGGTGGCTGGGCACCATCTAATTCTTCTGGTCTCAGGCTGAAGCAGGCTGTGGCTTGTATGCTCCCTTTCATCTGATGGGCTTATATTTTTTTCCTGTCTTTGATGTCCACCATCAAAGATTTTAGATTTTATTGGCACAGGAAGTTGATTGTCTTATAGAGAAATTAGGCAATGGTCTGTTACAAAAGTGACTCAGTAAAACCAATTTTCACAAAGACTTTGTAAGTTCTCCAACTATTATCCTCTTCCCTGTTTTATGACAATTCCCACAAGGGGGCAGGCAACACTTCTGACATGAACTTTTTCCTGGGTTTTGTGGCCTTTGATTATTTCAAAGAGCTTAGAACTGTATTCTTTGATGCCCCTTTTTGTACACCAGAAAAGATATTACCAATATTTTCTGTTGTCCACAAGCACAGACATTTACATTAGACTTTCCTTTACTGTTGTTGTGTGCCATCAAGTTTATTCTGACTCATAGTGACCCTATATGACAGAATAGTGTTTTTGAGGTTCTTTTAAAGTCTGGTGTGACTATTTAAATTTAAATTAACTAAAATTAAAAATTCATTTCCTCAGTTTACACTAGCCACTTTTTAAGTGCTCAGTAGCTTGATGTGGTTAGTGACTACTATGTTGGACAGTGCAGACACAGAACATTTCCACTACTGCAGAAAGTTCTGTTGGGCAGTAGTGGTCAAGATCTTAACAAAAATATTCTACCAAATTACAGGACCAAGAAGAAAAGATGAAATGCCACTGTGTAACCCTGCCAGAGTGGCCAGTATTTTTTTTAAAATATGTCATCAGTGAAAAAAAAAGTGGTATGCTAAAAAATGTATATCCTTACTCTACGTATCAACTTGTAAGTTTCAGTGGCATTTGTTAACAAAATTATCAACTTTGGGAATATGTGTCTCCTATTTACAGGCATTTTCTTATATCATGGATGTTTCCTTAATAATATGTGAATTAATAAGGTCAGATTTTTTCATCTAATAATTTATTTTTGTTGTTGCTGAGAATATTCACAGCAAAAACATAATTCATGTACATAACTAATGCATGTACAGTTCAATGACATTTGTTCTA